>CM037027.1:16480063-17744661 GCA_020875875.1 Dioscorea alata
GCGTCAGTGTTTGAATTCTTAGCCATAACCACTTGAACTCACTTCAAAATTCAAACATACGTATGGGCCTACTTTAACAACCTCGGATTTTTATCATACTTCTATATTATTCGCAGTTTGAACCTTGCAAATAGGGTGCCTGGTTTCTTTGATTCTCATGTTCAAGATTGTACATGTAATTGTATGAAAGGTTTTGGATTTTACTAGTTGTGGTTCTATTTGTATTTTCACTTACAATTATTTCCTTTTGTACAACAGTGCCCTCTCTTCCTAATTGCACCCGTATCTGCTAAGAGCGGGATATTGAGTCATTCTAACTGCCACTTACTTGGATTCCTGATAAAAGTTTTTTGGAAATGGACCGTAAAGATACATCAGGATTTGTAAGTGGAGGTGGCAACCTTTCCTCCAAGGATTCCCTCTTGCTTCACTTTGATTCCTGTTAAGCTATCAGCCCCTGAAGTCAGCTCAACTGGTTTTTCTTCATCAATATTTTGTTAAATAAGTGGGTGTGCATTTCTGTTGACAGTAACTATGGATGACAGCTCTGGAAAATCAGGGTTTGATCTAACCCTTTCAAATGGTTTTGAGATGGATTTCAGGGTAAAATCAGGGCAAAAGTATTTGGCCGACACTATGTTGCGACTTGATTCTGGAAACTCAAGTCTGTATAGTCGCTCCAACATACATGGCCTGAAGCGGAAGTGGGATGATTTCAGCAGAGCTGTTCATGCATTCCCTGCCCTTAGTTTGGGAAGATCTCCAAGCACATCGGAGAGTAGCAGGAGGAGTTCCGCAACTGCGTGCACCATGTCCCCCACTAAGGAAATGGAAGAAGAATCTTCTTTGGAGTTAGGCCTAAAGTTCACCCTTCACCTTGGCAATGACAGCATATTAAGCCCCAAGCAACCTGCTATTCCTTCACCAAGGGTGCAGGAAACTCATCCGGCTTGCAATCTTCAGCTGAGCCTTTCTACTGGCCCTTCAAGTTCCGTGATCACTAGCATCACCCCGGATTCTACCCAACATCCAAACAACTTGGATGCGCCATTGGCGGCTACCCGAAGGATTCTTGCTGATGATGGATCCACTTCTGGTCGCTGGAAATCTGGAGGCCTGATACAACCTCTGCTTATGTTTGAGGCTGCCACCAGAACTCCTGCCAAAGCTAGTACAGTTCAAGCTATTCCTGACCTGTCAGCTGCCCCTGCTTCAGGGGCTAATCCACCACTCCAACGCAACTTGAATACAAAGAGCTGTCAGTTTCCTGGGTGTATGAAAGGAGCTAGAGGTGCTTCAGGTCGATGCATTGCACACGGTGGTGGCCGTAGATGCCTTAAACCTGGATGCAACAAGGGCGCTGAGGGCAAGACTGTTTTCTGCAAAGCCCATGGAGGTGGGCGGCGTTGCTCGGAACTCGGATGCACAAAGAGTGCTGAAGGCCGAACTGAGAGATGCATTGCCCACGGTGGTGGTCGGCGTTGCAAAAATGAAGGGTGTCCTCGTGCTGCCAGGGGGAAATCTGGTTTATGCATTAGACATGGAGGCGGCAAGAGGTGTCAACAGGAGGGCTGTCCTAGAAGTGCTGAAGGTCATTCTGGCCTGTGCATCTCCCATGGAGGCGGTCGCCGGTGCCAATTTTCAGAATGCAAGAAGGGTGCACAAGGGAGCACCATGTTTTGCAAAGCGCATGGTGGGGGAAAACGATGCACTTATCCCTTGTGCAACAAAGGAGCTGAAGGGAGCACACCCTTTTGTAAGGGACACGGAGGAGGGAAACGCTGCTCATTCCCAGGTGGTTGTACAAAGAGTGTCCATGGGGGAACTCAATTCTGTGTTGCCCATGGTGGTGGGAAGAGGTGTGCGTTTCCTGATTGCACAAAGAGTGCAAGGGGACGAACAGATCATTGTGTTCGTCATGGGGGTGGAAAGCGATGCAAGTCAGAAGGGTGTGGAAAGAGTGCTCAAGGAAGCACTGATTTCTGCAAGGCTCACGGTGGAGGGAAGCGTTGCAGTTGGGGCCAACCAGGATCAGAGTATGGAGCCGGTGGTCCGGCTTGTGATCGATTTGCAAGGGGAAAGGAGGGAATGTGTGTCACACACCGAGATGCATACAGAGCTCTCATCCAGGACTCACGTGTTCATGGTGCAGCCACACTGGTACATAATCTGGTGCCAGTGGCCAAACCTGAGAAGATGAAAGGAGTTGCAACTCAAGAGATGTTCCTCAATGTCGGGAATACCGACGAAAATCTCATCAGCTGGAGCAGTCTTGAACAAAGCAAATTCAAAGCCCCGATGTTCACGCCACAGCCCATGCTTCCTTCCCTCCCTGAAGGCAGGGTACGCGGAGGCAGCCTCATGGCTTTGCTGGCTAGCAACGCAGACCTTGGCAGTCACTACAGTAACCATGGCGAAGCTAGCACTTCAGAGCAGGGAGGAACGTCGCACCGCACGACTCACAAGTGGGTGTAAAAAGCAATGCTGTGCATAACTGTGTGTATCAAAATTCAATCTGTGTAGATGTTAAAACCAAACTCTTATTCATCCTTATGCATTTGTTAGATACTATGGTTTGATGTTAGTTCCCCATTGTGTATTTAGCACCCCCTTTGTGAAATCAATAAGGGGGATGAAGGGGTGACCAGATGTAGTTTCTGTGAACAAATTAGCTTAGCTTCAAGATGTACCATGTGATGTTAATTACATTGCATTGATGTAGATTTCATGAACAGATTAGCATCAAATGTAATAAGCTCTGTTGTTAATTATACTGAATTGATGTAGATTTTGTAAATAAAGTTGTTATTTTTCTGTTTTTACTCTGTGCTGAAGTGATGAACAGAAATTATTGTCATCTGTTGATCTCTCTTTCCATATATAATATAACACGCAATATTATATGTTATATATGTTTATCTTTTAAGCTAAGATTTCAAGTTATTACACAACTGGACACAGACATAGATGAATCAGGGCCAAATAATGGAAGCATTCATCCTTATAATGTCTCACCTCGCTGAAAATTTTGAACTTTTTAATTGGGCTAAAGTGTTACATAAAGAAAAGGCACACATCATCACATTAAAAAAGTATTCCTAAACTTTTTGAATAGTTTAAGGCCACTGCTACAATTAATGACAAGACTTTTTTTCTTTTTAAAACAATACCCTGAAGAAACATAAACATCAAAGTCAATTAGTTGGTTTTTTTTTTTAAAAAAAAATGCATATCTAACATAGGCCTATAAAAATCTGAATTATCTCCCTTAAAAAGTTAAATATATAAAATATATAGTTACATATAATGATATAAAAGATATTTTTTTTATTTTTCAATTATTATGGGTGTAATTTCTGGAATGGTCCCTATACTAGAGCAACCCTTCTTGTTTAGTCTCTCCACTATAAATTGGGTCTATTGAGTCCCTCTAATTTTCAAATCGGGAAATTCCAGTCCAAGCATAGACAATTGTTTTCTTTGCCATCCCTATGTGCTGAGCTGGTTTTTTTTAAAGGTGATGCGACAATTTTTAGAGCTGATATGATTTGAGTTAGTATTTTTATTTTTATCAATTTACTCTCAGGACAATTGAATGGCTTTGTTTTTAAAAATTTTGTGTTGTTGTAGTCTTGAAGTGCTGCTTCTCCACCTAAGAGACCTCCAACATCAAATGGTGCCCAATAACCAAGAGGAAAAAGCATCCCAAGTACAATAAGGGAAAATAGAAGTATAGATACTGTTCTTCTAGAGGAATTCAGTGAGTTGTATCCTATAATGCTCCATTCAGTACATTATTTGATAATGCTCCAGTCATTATATTAAGGGTAAGTGAATGTGAGAGTTGATCTTAGTGGTTAATATAGATGAATCTTCCATATATTGTGAGAGTCATTTATTAAATAGTAGGCATTTTTAATACAGGGTGGCCACACTAGTGAGCAAATTGTTGGCAAGGAAAATCCACAAGTTGCCTCTTTTATTACTGCAACTCAATTAATAGTGAGAATTCTTCTTTTATTACATTAATCTTGTCAAATGAATGCTCTTAATAATTGTCTCTTTTTTTTTTTTTTTTTTTTTGGAGAATTGCTAATGACTACACTGTGGTGAAATTGCAATGTATAAGCAAGAAGAGATAAGAGGAAGACAAAGCAGGGTGAAAGGGAATTAAACTAACAAACTTTATCAATAGTAGATAATCCAAAGTTCTTATCAACACAAGAAAGAATAACCAAGGTTGCAAGATGAGAAAAACCTCAAATTATGATATAGTCCCATGGCTATTGTTTTGGTTTACAATGGTGCACATTTTGTTTAATTTTGTATGCTATACCTAATGTCATGCAATACTAGGATGTTTTTTTGGGAGAATTGCATGTCAAACCGGGTTTGTCAATCCATACTATATAAACTAGCAAGTTTATATGTATGAAATTAGAATTGCAGTGTTTGCAACTTGCAGGTTACAGACTAAGTGTTTTTTTTTTTTTTTTTTGTTTTAAATGGAAAACATGCATACTATCCAAATAATGTGACATGGAATGTAATTTGGTGCAAGGATGCAGGTTTTGCAAAATTCAGCAAACCAGACTTTGCAGATTCTTCAAGGATTGAAAGTTTAGTGCTTGCTTATGGTTTAATTGATTTAGAAATAGTATCATAAGGAATGCAATAAATATGCAGGTTAGGAGGTTGTTTTTTGTTGCAAATCCAGCAAAGCATAATAAGATCACATTATGTAAGTAGACAAGTTCTGCAAGTTAATTTTGGTAAGGAAATTTTAAAGATTACAAATTCTCATTGCATGGTAGATAGCGGATTGTAACTCTGTATTCATGAAATTGACATAATTGACGTACCCAAATTGGAAGGGGCCGCTAAATACAAGCTATTATACAAACTTTATTGAACGAACAAAAAGCTAAATACAATTTGTTATACATAAACTTGAAAAAATACAGATGCCGTTGGATTAGGGTTACATACAAACTTAAATCTCCCTATTTGTTTACATAAATCTACTGTCGTAGCCTCCATACATCATTACCGGGACAAGATTTTCTAAATTTGTTAAACTCACAAGGCACCAGCCCATATTGTGAATTTTAAACCTACAACAACCAACACCACACAAGAATTGTTCAATTGCCTGACAAATTGTTTAATTATTTTAGGACTCGGAGGACTTTTGGTATGGCTTAACAAAGGATGGCCGCCGACACTACAGTTGTATTATGTGGTTGTTGTCGTCATTAGGGTTGGTCGGTATGGACATGTACAGGTAGAGGTTGAGTGATGAGAGGTTTGCAGAGAGGGGTAGTTCATCGGGGAGGAAAGAGAAGTGGAGGCGGGTAGGATTGATGAAATTCAGATCAATGGAGTTTTTTTTATTTATTTATTTTTTTTTTATGTTAGCTCATTAAAATACTAATTAAAACCATGTCAGCTCCAAGAATTGCCGCGTCGCTTTTAAAAAAGCCAAATCTGCACATAGACATGACAAAGAAAACGGTCATATGTGCTTGAATTGGAATTTCCCAATTTGAAAAGTAGAGGGACTCAATAGGCACAATTTATAGTAAAAGAAATAAAAGGGAAGTGCTACTATAATAGAGGAACCAATCTAGGAATTACACTTTTATTATTCAAGATAATTGGCAATGAACTAAACTCTTAGAGTATATTTTAAGAAGCCCAATTTTTCATTGGGAATATAATTTATACATATATATACACACACAAAAATAGCATAAATTTTAAAAAATATTAATATTATTTTTAATTAATTAGATACTTCATAAACAGGGATTTTTTTTAATAGTTTAAAATGTTGAGTTGGTGGTTTTGCATTGTTAGAGTATTTATACATATACATTATATTTATACATATACTATGTATACCTACTCATGTGTACATCTCTATTGTATTTATATGGGGTGACTTCTCTATAATGGATACACTTATTCATTCTTTCACACTTTGTCTATCATGGTATCAGACGCCGGCCGATCTCGCCGGACCGTTACCGGAATATAGTCCGGTTTGTGACGTCGACGCCGACGTTTGCTTCGTCCATCCCCTGTCGGAGTTTGTCATATGTTGGGCCTTCCTCGGTTCCCTGACGGGCGTGTTCCATCTCCGACGCCGCGCTCTCTGTGCCTGCTGTGAACTCGTCACCGACAGCCTCGTTGTGCATCCTTGACGACCGTTACATTGTGCCTCGCCGGCGACAGTTCCATCGTGTTTCTCCGGCATTATTTGTGCCTGTTGCCGACGGCTTCAATCTGTCGTTGTTCGTCCTCTTGTCTCTTTGTAATATCACAAGCTTTGTTTGTTTTTCCGACGAGCTTTTCACCTATAACCCGACCTCGCCGGATTGTACTTGTTTCACAGCCGTGCTCCACCACCGTCGCCAAGCTATCGAGCATCACACAAGCCTCACTTAGTCAACATTCGGAAACATCACAATTCCCAATCCTCAACCCACTCAGCCGACCAGATCCACCAATCACTCCCATATTTCCACTTTATTCTCCATCACACCATCTGATATATATATTATATTATATTTGTATATATTATATTATATTTATATATATATATATTCTAAAAAAAAACAAAACAAAACAAAAAAAAAAAATTCCCGTTTGACACGCAGCACCTCAAGTCCCGAGGATTGGCACTCATTCTCCACTATATTCCTTTGCAGCATTTATTATTAATTATTATTTTATATATATATATATATATATATATATATATAACATTTCTCTGATTATCTTTTCACTCCCTTTTTTTTCTCTATTACAAAAAAAAAAAAATGACATCATCTACCTCTGCTCCACATTTTCTAGCTCCAGTCGACATCAAACTAAATGGTTCTAATTACAAAGAATGGTTTACTACCGTTCGTATTGTTTTACTCAGTATGGATCTACTTGGGCATGTCGATGGTACCTCTCCCCAACCTTCTACACCCGATGCATCATGGACACTTGCTGATCGTCGTACTATGACTCTTATTTGTCAGTCTTGTGAGATTGATGTTCGTATGGAAATTGGACATCTCTCTACTGCTCAAGCTATGTGGGAACATTTAGGTAATATGTTTGAGCATTCTAGCTCTGCTCGTCAGTATGCCATTTTGCAGGATCTTACTCACATCCAACAGCGTGAACGTTCTGTCAGAGAGTATGTCAGTGATCTGCGGTCCCTGTGGCGTCAGATTGATTCTTTGGAAGAGTCCACTTGCCTCACTTGCGCCTGTTGCAAAACTCGTACTCAATCTCGCCAGATACAGCGTACCTTTGAATTCTTAATGCGTCTTCGTCCTGATTTTGAGGCTGTTCACAGTCAACTGCTCAATCGGGACCCTCTTCCTTCATTTGACGATGTCATTCGTAGTATTATTGCTGAAGAAACTCGTCTCAGCACATTATCTCCACGGCTTGTTCCTACTGATACAATTCTTGCTGTGACATCTCCTCGTTCCACTAGATCATCCACCGGTTCTACTCTATCACCAGCTCCTGCTTCATCGACATCTTCCCGGTCTTATGTTATTTATCACTATTGCAAGCGTCCTGGTCACATGAAGAATCAGTGTCTCAAGCTTCAGCAACGTCAACAACAACAGTCATCACTGTCCCGTCCTTCGCCACGCCCTCCTGCTTCTTCTTCTCATGCTGCTTCTGTCTCAGCTTCAGATTCTCCTTTGCCTGCTGATCTTATTTCTCAGGTTGCTCAGCTCACTAAACAAATTCATGCTATGCAGTGTGCTTTGCCTTCCAGCAATTCCTCGGCTACGTCTGTTGCCTCTGGTATGTCTTCATCCTCCTGGATTTTAGATTCTGGTGACACTCATCATATGACTGCCTACATCTCTAGCTTAGTTTCTATTACTTCACCTCATGCCTTTTCCAGTGTTCGCACTGCTGATGGGAGCCTTCATCCTGTCACGCAGTGTGGTCGTCTTCAGTCCACTTCTTTTGACATTCCTGATGTCCATCATGTTCCTGGCTTAGCCCTCAACCTTCTTTCTGTTAGTCAGCTCACTGATTATGGACTCACAGTTACCTTTTCTTCCACTACTTGTACTGTACAGGACCATCTTACAGGCCAGAGGATTGGGATCGGGCGTAGAGTTGGCGGTCTCTATCACTTAGACTCTCTTCATCTTCCTGCTTTTCCATCTTCTGACATTGTCGCCTCTGTATGTTCCCTTGATCATTGGCACAGTCGCTTCGGTCACTTGTGTAATTCTCGCCTGAAACTCTTAACCAGTTTAGGTAATCTTGGTTCTGTCTCTCCACTTCCTTCACATCCGTGCATGGGTTGTAAACTTGCTAAACACGCTGCTCTTCCTTTCTCTTCACGAGAATCCACTTCTGAATCTACTTTTGATTTAGTTCACTCTGATGTGTGGGGTCCTGCACCATTCTCCTCTCTTGGTGGTTTCAGTTATTACATATCTTTCATTGATGATTTCTCGCGTTACACTTGGCTCTATTTAATGCGTTCTCGATCTGAAGTGTTTGCCATTTACTCTCAATTTGCGCAAATGGTATATACTCAGTTTGGTAAACGTATTAAAATTTTTCGCTCTGATGGAGCATGCGAGTATCTCTCTACATCCTTTCGCACATTACTTTCTACACACGGCACTCTTCCTCAGCAATCTTATCCTCACACACCTGCTCAAAATGGTGTCGCTGAGCGCAAACATCGCCATATCTTAGACACTGCATGTGCACTTCTTTTTGCCTCTTCTGTTCCTCAATCATTCTGGGCTGAAGCCATCCTTACATCTGTCTATCTCATCAATCGGACTCCTACTTCTACTATCTCTGGCATCACACCTTACGAGCGTCTTTACACCATTCCTCCCTCCTATGGTCATCTTCGCACGTTTGGTTGCACTTGTTTTGTTCTTTTGCCCACAGTTGAGAGAAACAAACTATCTCCCCGTTCAGCTATGTGCATCTTCCTTGGATATAGTTCTGAACACAAGGGCTATCGTTGTTATGATCCACATTCCCAACGTCTTCGTATTTCCCGTCACGTCACCTTTCTTGAAGATACCCCTTATTTTTCCTCATATTTTCCAAATTTGTCCTTTCTTCAGTCTTCCGCTAGTGCATCCTCTTCTGTCCCTTCTATAGTTCTTCCGTGTTCCACTACCACAGTCAATTCTATCCCCTCTCCAGATATCTCTATAGACACTTCTCCTGTTCCTCCTTCCTCTGAGAGTCTTACTACCTCCAGTGATTCATCCCCTCTTTCCGTCGACCCATCCTCTCCTGAAGATGCTCCTGTTGTTCCTCGTCGTTATCCAGACCGTCCTCGCCGCCCTCCTGCTCGGTACGCACTTTCTCTCTCCTCTACCTACTCTTCCGATTTTCGAGCCTTTCTTGCTACTATTCACTCGCATTCTGAGCCGCAGTCTTATCGGGAGGCTGTAAGACATCCTCAGTGGCAACAGGCTATGACAGAGGAACTTGATGCTCTTCAACGCATGCATACATGGGATCTTGTTCCTCTTCCATCTGGTGTTACTCCTATCAGTTGTCGGTGGGTCTATCGAGTTAAGACCCGAGCCGATGGTAGTATTGAGCGCCACAAAGCGCGTCTTGTTGCTCGTGGTTTTACTCAGGAGTATGGAATTGATTATGAGGAGACATTTGCTCCTGTGGCCAAGATGACTACTGTTCGACTTCTTTTTGCTATTGCTGCTACTCGTCACTGGCCACTTCATCAGTTAGATGTGACTAATGCTTTTCTACATGGAGATCTCTCTGAGGATGTTTATATGACTCCTCCTCCTGGTTTATCTCATCCTTCTCAGCACGTCTTCCATCTTCGTCGGGCCATTTATGGGCTCAAACAGGCTCCCCGTGCTTGGTTTGAGTGATTTCGTAGTGTTGTTATTACTCTTGGTTTCACTGAGAGCTCTCATGATTATGCCCTCTTCACTTGACAGACTCCTCGAGGCATCACTATTCTTCTTCTTTATGTTGACGATATGGTTATTACTGGTGATGATGTTGATAATGTTCTTTCTTTGAAACAGCGGTTACACACCGAGTTTCAGATGAAAGATCTTGGCCCTCTTCGTTACTTTCTGGGTCTTGAGGTTGCCTATTCTCGGCTACTTGGTGTCTCAACAGAAGTATATCTCTGACATTTTTCGACGAGCTGATATCACTGATCTTCGCACTGCCTCTTCTCCTATTGAGCTACATCACCGACTCTCCTCTTCTGATGGTGAGCTTCTGCCTGATCCCACTCGCTATCATGCTCTTGTTGGTGCTCTCGTCTATCTGACCATCACTCGGCCTGGTATTGCATATGCTGTTCGTTTTCTTAGTCAGTTTGTGAGTGCTCCTCGTTCTACTCATTACGCTGCCCTCTTACGAGTTCTACGTTATCTTCGTGGCACTATATCTCGCTCTTTACTTTTTTCTGCCACGTCTTCTCTTGAGTTGCGCGCCTATTGTGACTCTAATTGGGCAGGTGATGCCGCTGATCGACGTTCTACTACTGGTTTCTGCATTTTTCTTGGAGATTCTCTTATTTCTTGGAAAAGCAAGAAACAATCTACTGTTGCTCTTTCCACTGCTGAGGCTGAGTATGGTGCTATGACTTCTACTGCTAAGGAGGTTCTTTGGTTGCGTCAGATTTTGAAGGATTTTGGTATCTCCATCTCTGCTCCTACTCCTATCTTCTGTGATAATCAAAGTGCTATTAAAATCTCCGGTAACCCAATATTTCATGAGCGTACGAAGCACTTTGAGATTGCTCTTCACTTTGCTCGTCATCATTATCTTGCTGGCAATATTCTTCTTCCTTATGTTACCTCCACCCAGCAGCTTGCTGATCTTCTTACTAAAGCACATACTGTCTCTCGTTTTCAGTTTTTAGTTGGCAAACTCTCGGTTTATGACCCACCGTGAGTTTGAGGGGGCGTGTTAGAGTATTTATACATATACATTGTATTTATACATATACTATGTATACCTACTCATGTATACATCTCTATTATATTTATATGGGGTGACTTCTCTATAATGGATACACTTATTCATTCTTTCACACTTTGTCTATCATGCATTAATAAAGGTTTTTTTTTTTTTTTTTTTTTGGGTAAGACAGAATAAAACCCTTTGTTTTTAGGAAAAAAAAGAAAATAAAATAAAGGAATTTTAAGTTTCTCTATAATTAACTAAATATACACCATATATATGGTTATAAAAAAATCATTATAGATATAGATATAGATATAGATATAAACTATAAAATAACTTTTTTCGTATTAGGGGAAATTAAAATTCTAATATAAAGACACAGTAAACATTATTCCTTGACACTGAACAGCAGTTCAACAAAACTTAACTATTATACATAAGTTTCATGCATTCATGCAGAGATTACAAACATAAATTGCACAACTTTGTGTATGCACTTTGCACTATATATATAACCTATACAATACAAAGAAGTCCATTAATTAATTAATTAGTAAGTTAATTAGCTGATAACCTCTTGCTTAAACTTAGCCATCTTTGCCAACATATCAACAGCATCAACCAAGTGATCAAGCCTAGCAACAAACTCAATCAACAGCGAAGCAAACGTAGCTAGTGACAGCGCCGCCGTGCTCTCCAACGCTCTCATTTTGGGTATCAGATCAACCCCAACACTCTCATCTTCAAACTCATCCACTTCTCTTGATGGCCATGAATGAAGTCTTATCTGTTGTTTCCTCATTGCCTCATGATATGATAACTGATCTGCTTGTTGTGCATTAGTTTCATTTGTATCACTGTTTAATGTTGCTGAATCTTTAAGGTTGAAAGAGAGCCTCAAATTTTGTGGCTTTGGAGGATCATATAACTGAAGGTTTGAAGTTAAAAGATAAGAGTGCATGTCTATTGATCTTTGGAGTCTTTCAGTGGAGCTATGAACTTTTTTAAGTAGACTTTTTTGAAGGTTGAGCTTCATTAGATTTATGTCTTTTCCCAGTGTTCTTAGTAGCTCCGCTGCTTGTGTTGTCACATCCAAAATTTCTGATTGGAATGTGCATCTTAGATTGTATGGTGCCTGCAAGTTAAAAGTAGGCAAATTAATTAATGCACTTTAAAACTAAGAAAGATTCATAGGACCTTTATAATGTAGTGTGAAATGGAAGATGAGCTTTAAGCTTCTGAGTATATATTCCATAATCCTAATTGGTTTTCTAGTTTTCTATATATATATATATATATATATATATATATATAAGAGCACATTCATCTGCAACCCATGGCTACTGTCATTCTATATACACTACCAAACAGTGTTAAAAGTGCTAAACAATAATTATGCACTGTAAACAATATTAATTTTATACAGTTTTTCTATTATAATAATTATTAGATAATGACTAATGACTATCATCAGATATCGAGAACAATAACTCTAAGAGCGCCTGCGGTTGATGTTTACTATATATATATATATACATACAGAGGGCATGTCATTTACTCTAGCATATAGATTCATAATAATCTACAAAAAAAAACTTTTGTTCTCAACCATTGGATTAAAATCTAATGGCTTTGATCATGCTATCACAATGATAGAGCAATGTTTTCATTTGTGTTATTGTACTTATAAACAGTAACACAATGAAAAGTGATTTGTACAGTATTTTGATCTGAACAGTTTAATTCTATTTTTACTAAATCTACAGCGTAGTTAAGCTAAAAACAAAACCGAAGAATAACTTACCAATCCATTCCTTGTTGGTACAATCACCTGGCTCTCTCTCTCTCTCTCTCTCTCTCTCTCCCCGTATATATATATACTCTTTCGTTATCTCTCAACAATTATTCTCTCTATCTCTCATTGTTCTTCTCTCTTTTATTTTTTAAACTCTTATTTATTCTCATATATATATATATATATATATGTGTGTGTGTGTGTGTGTGGTATCCGTAATTTTTACAAGTGGCACTTTGTGCTTTTTGATGAAATATTTTTCTATATATATATTTTTCAAGTGGCACTTTGTGTTTTGTTTTATGAAATATTTATCTATATATATATATATATATATAAGACGCGTAGAAATATATACCTGAATTTCTGAATGAAGGCAGCCATGCAAAGCCATGACTTCATAAGCACAATATCTAAGAACAGCTCCAACCTTGACATACTCTGACCATGGATAGAAGAAGTGTCTGAATCTTCCATGAGGTGGCTCCCATTTTGCTGCGTTTGCCTGCATGCATGCATACGTGCACATTCATCAGGGATTAGCGGTTGAAGTCTCAAAAATAAGTTAATGAAACAGCTTAAAAAAAATGAAATAAAATACCAATGAATCAAGTTTTGCAGATGTATTCAGTGTTGCTTTGCATTTTTTAAATTCTGGCTCATCGGGGAATTCATCGGTCACCGTCTTTGCAAACTCCAGGTTCTCAGATCCATCATCTTTCAAGTACTTCTTCACACACTCTGTACATAGTTTTAGGGTTAGAGTTTTTAAGTTAATTATGTGTGCATGAAGTGCTGAATGAGAACATTATAGTAAACCTTCAAGTGAGTCAGCAACAGTGTTGAAGCTATTAACAAGCTCCTTGTGAAGTTGTTCTCCTGCCCATATAGGGAAGATGAGCACATTAACAAGAACAGCGACAAGGCCACCGATGGCGATTGAATAAAGCCGGTCCATCGCCGTTCTTATCGGATTACCAACTCGATAACCAGAGACCATAATGAGGCAGTAAGTGAAAAGAATAACCCTAAATCCATACTCATACTCCACAAGAGATGGCCATTGCTTCATGAAAGATGTCACTGCTCCTGCGTGAGAAAAAAAAAAAAAAGATACATGCATAGTTATTGAAAAAAATAGTAATAATCATAGTGCCAATATTTCCACATTGGTTAATGAATTAACGAAGAATCTAATACTCGATGACGTACCTATAAAAAAGATGCTAAAACCAATAACATAAGGTTCGGCAAAGTGGCCTGCAGTTATGGCTACTTGAATGACAACAATTGCAAGTATTCCTGCAAGAAGGCTACCAAGAGCCCTATTGAACCCTCTATTGAACGTTGCACCTACATAAAATAAAATAAAATTAATCAATGTGAGACTATTAGTTTATATCCATTATTGCATGCATGTGCATGCAAAAACACGCAAGAGGTTAATTTAATTAGTACGCACCAACTGTGTACTCAAACATGATTGCGACGGTAAGGATAGACCAAATAATGTTGGTGCCGAAAACATCATAAGGTGCACGGAATAGAATGAGTAGAGAGACGAGTAAAACCGCGAGGCCAACCTTGAGAGCGAAAGTGACTCTATTGGTATCATCCTTAACAAACTTCCACACGTCAGATATCCAATATTTCTCCGGTGATATTGCCGGAGAATTTTGTTCTTTTGTTACCGGAGAAGAAGAAGGTGGTATGTCTATATTTATGCTGCCTTTCTTGCCATTCATGTTGTTGTAAATTGATGTTGATATTGGTGTGTATTAGTAATTGATTGGAAGTTTAGGAATGAGATGAATGGATGAATATTAAGGGTTGAATGGGGGGGATTATAAAGGATGGAGATGTGGTGGTGCAAGTAGGATGATGGAAAGGTGCATTGCATGGTAATTAATGTAGAGAATAATACCCTCCTAAATAATAGAAGAAAAGATTATTTGAGAAACATTTGGATGATGAAAAGATGCTCAAGATGCTCATAAGCTCAATAATGTTTGAGTTGATAGAGAATTGGAATCTAACAACAATGCATGATATGATGCTAATTAACTCTTCATCTCCTTAGTGAGGAGTCCTTACCATCACTTGTTCATTTTTAATATATATATATATATATATATATAGTTTTGTGTTGTTATTTCAATGGTTGTTCGGATTCTTGAAACTAATTAGTGTACAAGTTACAAAAAAGATGAGAGTAGATCAAGTCCTAGAGTTATATGTGTATGTGCAGTGTGTGTTTGTGTTAACTTATTAGCTATAGTTTAATGTAAATAGAAAAGAAAACCATTTAATTAAGAAAAGGTTATATAATAAAGATTAACAGAAATATAGATGAATCACTTGTTAATAAAATTAATTATTAAAAATATATTAAAATAAAAACATATTTCCATAAGTTAACTTAATTATTGATAATTAATCAAGAGGTAGTCTAAGTAAAATATTCCACCTCATAGCTTTAAAATTATTAATTTTTTTTTATATTATTGAAAATCATACAATTATATATTACCAAAAAAAATTAATAATTTTAAAGCCAATTATATATTACACAAAAAAGAAATAATGGATTTTTTTTATATGTAATTCCTGTTTGGGTTGATACATTAAATATGCTTACTTAATTTGGTTGGTAATCACTTTTGAAAGTAATGAAATCAAATCCAAATGCACTTTTCGCACGGCGGAATGGAATTTATGGAAGTGATGAATATAATCACATGATTTAATAATAATAATAATAATAATAATAATAATAATATTTATTCCCAATAAAAGAAGAGATAGGTTTTTATTTCTTTGACTAGAATGATGGTTCTAATTGAGTTTCTGGAAATTGATCAGAATATTTAGCTGCTAATTATTTAGGAATAAAAACTTTATGAAAAAAATAAAAAGAATAAAAACCATAATTCCTATTATTAGCATATTTCTCAACAGTAGAATTATTCTGTGAATTATTCAATATATATTCCCAATTAATATTTCACCTTATTCTCAGCGTCTCTTTGTAGCTATATAAAAATTTTACAACGTGCGTATATATATATAGAGAGAGAGAGACAGACAGATTTCATGAAATAAAAATAGATTACTTGGGTATTTTTGCATGCATCCCATGCGAAAATAGAAAATTATTTATGCCCCTCTTATAAAAAATAATATTAACTTATAAATCTCTTCAAATCATTCATACTTGCTTATATATGTCTATAAAATAATTATAAAAATAATATTATTATTTAAAAAAACTTATACCTTAATAAATAATTTAATTAAACACACACAGACACACATGGAAAAAGATTGGATTGACAATGAGAGCAGTCCCAGTGAGATTGAAAAAAAGTTTCAATTAAAGGACCACAGTTTCAGCGGAGAAGATTGACACATCATTGCAGAGAAAAAGACTTATTAATTTTACAAACAATTTGTGTCCTAGTATTGGATTACATGTGATAACCAAACTGGAACATATAACCAATGCAAATTGCAGGCAGAGAGCATCAAGACAACTACATTATATATCCAACATTCAAAAAGATCAAGATATATATTAATTTGTTGCTGTATAAATGACACCTCCACCAGCTAAATCTTCTAACCTGCATACAATTATTTGCCGAATGTTCACTGATATGATTCTCTCTTCCTTCTTGCGCTTCTTTCAACTTTTTTTATGCCACACTAAATATTTTATGAAGATGAATAAAATAAAATAAGAAAGCCAGTCTTCAGAGTTGATTCTATTAGAGAGCTGTTAATTTGCATGGCATGGAAGAAATGGAGAGTAGAAGCCCTGAGGAATGTTGAGCAAACTTTAGCATGGAATATATTATCTACTTGATCTTTCTCAATCTTCTATGTTTCAAGAACTAATTAATTCGAAATTCATATATATATATATATATAATGAAAGAAATGCACATGATATGGCCAACGATCTCTCGGTATATTGACACTGAATTCTCTATGTAGGGTATTTGTGTCTTTGCTGATGAGATGAGTTTGAGTTTTAACTCAAGTAGGATGAGGGCACAAGTGTTGTGAGGTATTAACTCTGCACATATGCACGCCCTTGATTGACATGACTTGTACATATAAAAAAAACATGGTTACCATGTCCATACTTGAATGATGGTAATTTTTTTCCTAGTTGGGGGAGAGCTTAAGGGATCAACTCTTTCTTGTAATAATAATAATAAACAATGCTTCTCACAAATTGGAGGTTGTGGTGTAAAACAGGTGCTTTATGGTGGTGAACAAATACCGAAAAGCTTTTAAAAATATATTTTAATATAAATAATACACAAATTTATTTTTTTTTGAAATTTTGATAAATTAATACTCATTAGATTTTTGCATGCATACCATTGTAATAATGGATAATTTGTAAAAAGTAAAAATTACATTAGGAAATATAATATATTTTGAAGGGGATGTATAAACAATTTGATACTAAAGTTAAAAAAAAAAAAAATCAATGATTGATTAGATTTACATGTTTACATGTGCATCAGTAACTAATCTAAATTTAAATTTTATTTTATTTTTATATTTCCTTACCACAAGACGTATAAACAATTTGATACTAAAGTTAAAAAAAAAAATCAATGATTGATTAGATTTGCATGTTTATATGTGCATCAGTAACTAATCTAAATTTAAATTTTATTTTATTTTTATATTTCCTACCGCAAGACGTTTAAAGATACAATCTTGAAGCAAGCCCATGTGAATGAGCCCATATAAAAGCAAACATAAATAAACAAACAAAACAAATAAATAAATTAAAGGTTATAATGGATAAAAGAAGTCCATGACCGCATATATAACTGCTTAAACTGACACTACCTTTGGGCAAACGTGGGTAAGGGATTTATATAAATGACACGAGTAAGTTATACCAACCGTAGTAAAATATATGAATAGACTTCTTTTATCTTTATAAGTAAATAGGCTTTGGAATAGCGGAGTTGTTTTTATCTCTATTTCTTATATTTTTATTTTATTTAAAATTCTCTTTAATATAAATGTATTATTAGTTATAAGAGTTTATATGAGCAAAGCTGTAAAAACATCACTCCATCGTATTTACTTGTCTTTTTTACAACCCTATAGAACAACCCTTGTTGCTTTTGTTAAAAACAAAAGCAAAAAAAAAATAAAAATAAAGCTATTAAAATAAAAGCAAAATATAAATTGTTTTATAATAATTAAAATAAAATTAAATGAGGTTTACAGTGCTTGTTGTTTTCTTCAAAAAACAAAATAAAATAAATGAGATTAGTGTAAATAATTTCTCAATGTAAGTTATGGATATATATTTTTTAAAAAATATTTCTGTAAATATGAATTTTTCTGTGGTAAATCTGTCTATTTTATTTTATAAACAAAATAACTTTTCAAATATATGATATTGAATTTAATTAAACTATGGTCATGTTAAATGAGCTATGGCTTAATTTTAATATTTTAAATTGAATATAAATTTTGCTCATGATTGGTTAAGTTAAAATTAGAAAAATAGATTACATCGATATTCAAAATCTTGATTGTGTTTGATTTGTATAAAATTTGCTTCATCTATGATTTTATGAGTTTAATTTTGAGTTTAAGTATAAATTAATGGGAATCCTTTTCCTATAAATAAAATTACAAAATTACAAAATAATAAGATTTAATTTCGTGTCAAATTAGAATATATTTTAAATTTAAAAAAATTATACAATATATAAAAAAAAAAGAATTCCAAAATTGCTAATATGCTTCTTTTTTGGTTTGCAACAGCTTCTGACTCTCAGCAGCAAAATCTTAACAAAGCATCTCAGAGGATTAAGCGCTCCCTCAACTTCATGAGCGTAACAAACAACACAGGTGATGCGGATCCTCACATAGCCGAAGAATAGTTGGCTCTTCTCTCAGCTCAGGAAAACCTGTGATTCCAGATGGTAATCTTCCCCACCTAGCTGCTGTTTGTTGCTTTTCAGTTTTCTCTTTCTTTCCTCTTTTTCTTTGTTTTGAGTGCCTCACTGCTGGTGAGACACCTCAAGCTGCTCCTTGCTCTAAGTTATATTTGTTCTTCTTTGTAAGTTTGTCATGTTCATTATACTCTATTAATAAAATTGTGATTTATCTTTTTTTTTTTTATGAAAACAAATTAGTTCATTTCCATTCTGGAAATTGTTCATACAACTAAATAATAATAAAAAAAATACAAGATAAGCATGTTGTTTTGAAAGGTTTTTTTTTTTAATATGGATAAATCAATTTCAATTTCTTAAATAAAATTAAAAATGCAAATTTTTAATGCAGACACCCTTCAGAACATATGCATACTAAAAAAAAAAGGAAATTAAAAAAAAAATTCAAACTCCTGTAAATCATATATAGTTAAATCGTTTAACATTTTGTTTCTAAGTTTTCTTAGATACACTTTAATTCCATGCTCTCACAAGAAAACTTATGATATTTACATTGATCTCCGGCCAATTCCTTTAACAAAATGGATAATTATCAGTAAAAAAAAAATTATACTTGAAAAAACTCTAGATTTTTCAAATGTGAAGAAAATGATAGGCTCCATATATACATTATTATTATTATTATTATTATTATTATTATTATTATTATTATTATTATTATTATTATTATTTAGCTTCTATGTATTTCATTTTTCCACCATGTATTTTTATGAAATTTTCTTTATTTTTTTAAATGTTTTTTAGTATCTTATATTAATTTAAAAAAAATAAAAAATAGAATATTCCAAGTATATTTAAATCAATGAACCAATAGGAATTTTATGGATGTAATTTGGCCAATATCACTATCTATACACTCCTACAAAGCTCTACATTTATTAACCCCTTGTCCTCACCAAGCTTTCTATGGACATGACAAACAATAAATAAATATAATAAATAAAAATTAAAAAAATCCAAAAATTTTACCTGAAAATTTGAAGTATGGACCATTGACCTGCAACCTCAAGAACAGATATGTTCTCAAATAAGTTTTAGACACAATCCTTTTCATGTTTTTCTAACTTTATATTTCAGTCTGAACATCAACATGAGACTTGGCATATCTAATTGGACTTAACTAACTAAACTTTATTCCTTGAATTTGAATATTTTTCACCTTCATTAATTGAAGCTTTCAGATTGAAATTTACTAATTAGTTTTACGATTAAAATAAATGGTTTAGGGTATAAAGCAGATCTTGGATATATATGAGATTTGCTATTATTAGTGAGCAGAGATATTATTATTATTATTATTATTATTATTATTATTATTATTAGAAGTAGTAGTAGGCCGAGTTACTTCACTTATGATTTCTATATATTTGAGGTTTAATACATATAATAAGTATAATGTTATTCATGTATTGTAAGTTTTCAGTGATTTCTCGATTTAAATTAAACTTCAAAAAAATATTATTAAAAAAAATGATGTCTAAAAAAAATGATTTTATTTTTTAACAAATTATAAAAGATGTTAACTATTTTTTTTTAATCATATTTCCAAAACGTAAATTTCACTCCAATAACTCATAATACATATGCATTAAGATATGAATTATTCTTTTATTCCACAATGACGAAAGCAATTTTCATTCTTTCACATGGCATAAATTCTATTTATAAAAAAAACTTTATATTAATTAACAGATTCAAGTCATAACCATAGGTTCAATTAACACAAAATTAAGCACTATTTCAACTATTACTAGCTATAAATTTCATGGTCTCATTTTTAGAACCTTTTTCTATTTCATTATTTAGTACATCATAAGGTTAATTAATTCCTAATTCTAAATAAATTCTCATACACTATCTCAATATGAAAACAAAAGAAGAAATGTAGAGCACCTTAAGAATAATACATGGGCAAGGGAAGAGATAAGTGTATGAAGGTCAGTATGGTAGCTAGCTAGTTGGGATGGAGGGGGACCAATTAAGCTTATGACTTGTTTATGAGCCATGTCATTAAATGCTCATACACATCATAAGAAGAGGTCCAGGGGAACCATGCACAAGTGTTGGTGACCCATGAATGCACTTGTTGGCTCTACTTGCATTGTGGTCACCACCATTGCTTGTGGTCATGGATCTTCACAATGCGTCATACTATATGATCATTTGGATAAAAAGAAAATCATATTGTCATATTTTATCCCTTTTATAAAAATTGTATTATATATATATATATGAAAATTTTAAGTGGAATAGGGATAGTAAATTCTTTCTTCTTCCCAATGTATAGAAAGATTAACTAATTTGACTAAAAAAATTTGATGAATATATTATGTATTGTATATATATGGTGTATTCTAGTCTATTATTCTAATTTGACCTCTCAATTTAGTTGATATTTTAATTAAAGGCTTTTGGGGTATGGTGTATATGTGTACCTATATTATGTGGAAGAAAAAATAAATCATGTGAATATAGTCACAAGACATAAAAAGATGAACTATATTTTTAAAAAAATATTATATTAATTCTCATAAATAATGTTAAATGTTCTAATTAATTTACCTTAATTTGATAATTATAGCAAAGTAACCTTTGTTCCGAGTGAAAAGACAAAAAATAGGGAAAGAGTGTGATAGATTTCACTTAAATAATTTTTTTATGCTTACAATTATGAAAATACTCTTATTTGTATATATTATATTAATAATATTATGTTATTTAAATTCAAAGTGATGCATAGATTTTTTTTTCATACAAATAAATATGATTTTAAAAATAATCCAAATTAAAGTGTTTGATTTGAAAAAAATTATATAAAACAATTTGAAAAATTTGCAAAAGAATAACTAAAATAATTACCAAGTTATCGTGTGAATTTTTATTTTATTTTATTCGATTTTTTTGGTTAGACAAGTTATAAACTCCGAATATTTGACTCAGAAGGAATTTGAACACTCACTTTGGTATTAATCAGTGAAGCTTATTATATTATTATTATTTTTTTACTTATCAAAGATATATGGAAGCTATTATCATTCATAAATAGCAATAATAAGTTAAAAATTTACTTATTACTCCAAATTTACCAAAAAAAAAAAAAAATGTTTTTGCTAACATTGTCCTCTTCAGTTAGGTTAGCTTTTAATATATTGAAAAATTAACAACAAATTAATATGTGAAGTTGTTATTCCCTCTTATTCAAATTACATGCTACAATTAACTTTTACACAAGAGTCAAAGGAACTAACAAACTCCTAAAATCTATGGCAGGACCGCTTTATTCTTTTATTAGAATTATGTACTCACATTAATATACTTTTTTTTTTCTTTTTAAATAAGCTTTTCTTAAATAAAATGGAGAAAATAAAATAATAATAATTATTAATGTATTTAAAAATTTAAAAGTGACAACTAATTTATAAAAAAGATATCTCTAAAAGAACATATAATTTGAAATAGGGAATTTTTTTTTTATAAATATGTACAAACTACTTGCAACTCTGGAGTGGTGGAGAATACAATTCTTTCTATAGAACTAGTATATAATATTATTACAGTATTTTATATAATATTTCTATAATGCTTACAATTTCTTTTTACTTATCAAAGATATCTGGAAGCTATTATCATTCATATATAGCAATAATAAGTTAAAAAGTTTACTTATTACTCCAAATTTACCCAAAAAAAAAATAAAAAGTTTTTGATAACATTGTCCTCTTCAGTTAGGTTAGCTTTTAATATATTGAAAAATTAACAACAAATTAATATGTGAAGTTGTTATTCCCTTTTATTCAAATTACATGCTACAATCAGTGACGGAACCAGAACTTACCGTTAGGGGGGCTAAAGTCAAAGTGTAAAAAATTATCAAATAAAATAATTATTTACAGTAAAAAAAGTCAATAATATAACTGAATATACATATAGTAAAAAAAAGAACATTAACTATAATTTGAACTACTATCGTTGTCATGATATATCTGACTAAAAAAAAAATAAATATGTTCAACTAGACAACTAAACAATCATTCATTCTCTCTAACATGTATATTATTATATAATAACAACTAATTTATATTTGCTATGCCACATTATCAACTTAATTTTTTTCATTATTTTATTAATATTATTCATAAACTTTTATTGAAAATTTAAATGCCATATTATCAATTTAATTTTTTTCCTTAAATTTTTATAAACTTTAAAATTTCGGCAACTTTTTGAAAATAAGAAAACTTGTTAATTAGTAAAAGTATTAGAACTTAACACTACAACCCATTATCAACTTAATTTTTTAAATTATTAAATTATTTTTATAAATTTTATTAACATTATTCATAAATTTTTATTGAAAGTTTCAAATTTCAATGCCTCGTTATCAATTTAATTTTTTTCCTTCAATTTTTTTAAAATTTAAAATTTCAGCAATTTTTTGAAAATAAGAAAACTTGTTTTTAATTAATAAAAGTATAAAAAACTTAACATTTCAACCCATTATAAACTTAATTTTTTCCTTAAATTATTTTAAAATTTAAAATTTCAGCAACTTTTTAAAAACTTAAAAAAACTTACTTTTAATTAGTAAAAGTATAAAAAAACTCAAGATTGTAGCCTATGGGATTTGAACTAGGGTGGGCTGTAACCATCTATTCCCCATCAACCACTAAAGCACTTTAACATTACACAACAATTAAACACAAATATAATATTATCTACCATTAATATATATATATATATATAACCTAACTTCATCGGTGCCGGAAAGCAACCTCACCGGAGCCGCCGCGGGGGGGGGGGGGGGGGGGGGGGGGGGGGGGGGGGGGTGGGCTGAAGCCCCTGCTAGCCCCCCCTTGGTTCCACCGCTGGCTACAATTAACTTTTACACAAGAATTAAAGGAGCTAACAAACTCCTAAAATCTATGGCAGGACGGCTTTATTCTTTTATTAGAATTATGTACTCACATTAATATACATTTTTTTTCTTTTTAAATAAGCTTTTCTTAAATAAAATAATAATAATAATTAATGTATTTAAAAATTTTAAAAGTGACAACTAATTTATAAAAAAGATATCTCTAAAATAACATATAATTTGAAATAGGGAATTTTTTTTTAATAAATATGTACAAACTACTTGCAACTCTGGAGCGATGGAGAATACAGTTCTTTCTATAGAACTAGTAAATAGTATTGTTACAGTATTTTATATAATATTTCTATAATGTTTACACAGTATTGTATAGTATCACAACACGAGGGATTTGACTGAATACCACGATTACCCACTATTTTGATGATTTATCACTGGACCATATAGGGGTCCAGTTCCAATTCTAGTTTATTATATCTCCATCCATTTCAATGGCCATAATTCAATTTTTGAATGTCTTTCATATATATATATATATATATATATATAATTTATTTTTTCCAAGTAAATAAAGAAAAAAGAAAAAGAAAGTAGTTCATAAATCATAGCCATTGAAAATATTTATGATGCATGACAAATATCTATGGTTATATTGAAAAGTAATAGATGAAAATGTTCGGACCCGCTATTAGGTGGTTATCAATAATATAAAATTCTAATGGCTGCATGCATGCACCAACATACTGTTTATGTACAGTTATTAATGTCTCCTATCCCCAAGTCTCTTCCAAAGATATAATTTAATGGCTATGTTCCATAGCAACTTAAGAAAATTATATATAAATGATCATAAGCAATAATAAGTTTGTGTGGGCATCTATACAAAATACCCTAAACAACCTTCAAACATTTTCATGCAATTTTTTGAGCCTTGACAAAACTCTTTCATTAATTTTTATTTAACTTGGTTTTAAATATATTAACTTGATTATGTGATGTTTCATGCTTGAGGAGTTGAAGTTTTTCCTAGCTAATTAGGCATGCTATTATATATTAATGATGAGATGATGATGATGATGATGATGATGATGATGCTAGAGAACAAAAGTAATAAGCTTAATTAAATAATTAATCAGTATTAATTAAATCTAAGCTGACTCATTACCTACTAAAAAATTATTTAGTTTGCAAGATTATACAGTGACAACTTATTTTATTTTTAATTATAATGTTGACTAATTTATGAGCTAAAAGTTGAATGAATTAGGGTTGTTAAGTCTTCTCCATTTTGGTTTATTTAATGAAACTAGAGTTTCAATTGGATTTTAGTACTGAGCTTGATTAGAATTTTTTTAAACAAAAAGTGTTTTAAAATTATTGGGTTGTGTACCTTCATAGAATTTGATTTTATGTCAAAATCCAATGACGCAAACATTATTATGATATTAATCACTCTTGATTAAAGCATGCCAATGATTTTTCCTTTCGTATTTCAGTTCATCTTTGGCATTACTATACTTTAATTAAATGTTAGTTTTCTTAATTAAATCTAATTAATTTCCTCCAACAATGTTGAGATTTCTTTTGTCGACAAATAAAATTATATTGTAGAGAAAAAAAAAAAAGGTGTCGATACATGATTGATTATTTTTTAAACATTTACTAATTTTATTTTTATTAACTGGTGAAAAGAGTCATCTCCCTTCAAGATACATGGCCTTCCTTCTTGTTGTTTTTTAATTTTTTTAAATTATTTTTTTTAAACAAGAAAAAAAAGCTCAATTATGACAAAGTTCATGCCATGATTCTTAATCATGCTCCAAGAAAATCCTTGTAGTAATGTCTCGTAAACTTTTATTATACAAAAAAAGCCTTTTTTTTCTAAAATTATTATACCAACCACCTCTAAACCCAGTGGCACTAGTTGCGTATATGTATTATTAGTGCACACCCCTCACAAATATGACAGATATAACATTGTACTCCTATATTTTATTACCGCCTGTAATTCAAAACCATTGAGTATCATTCTCATGTCATGGCTGATAAAAAAATAAAAAAATAAAAAAATAAAAAATAAAAAAATAAAAAATAAAAATAATTTTAAAAAATGGTCCAAAAGATGGAGCCATTTTTGTATCCATTCATGCTCACACTTCCTATTTCTCCATTTCCCTTCCCCTTCCTCCTTTCTCCAACCTTCACCTTCATCAACCCTCCAAACACACCAAAAAAAAAGAAAAATCTTTTCCATCATCACCACCCTCAAGCCTTCCATGGAAACCTCCCAACAAAACCCTAGTGAAAGCTTCTCCTTCAACTGGTTGATGAACATCAACCCCTCTATTGACACCACCACTCCCAATGAAAGCCTACGTTTCTCTTTTGACAATCTAGAGACTGGCTCTTTCATTGACATGGATCCCAAATTGATCTCCATGCGTTGGACTTATGATTCACTACATGACTTTGATTTCAATCTTCCTTCTTGCCAACCTCCGGTAATCTCTCCTGCCGATCAAATCTTCTCTGACGGCCGTCTTCTTCCTCTTCAACATCCTCCGGCCAGCTCTTCCGATCAGTCGGTGTTAAACCGATCACTTTCTTTAGACTCATGCAAGTCTTTGCTTTCTCAGAGCAACCGGCATGGCATGCAGTTAGGGTTTGTTCATGCAACTCCGACGAGGCTTTCTTCTTCGCCGTCAAATATCAATCACAAGTATTCAAAATCTCCAAAGAAATTCATCTGCAAGTACTTCTGCTTTCTCATGCCTTTGTACAAGAAGATGAAGTGCTTTAGACTCATGGCTCAGGCGAGGTCTGCGAGGATCTACACTGATTCCGTTGAGACGTCTCCGAGAACAAGCAATGTTTATGCAACGATGCTTGACATGCGAAGCGAGTCTATTCATGATGCTGTTCTTTACTGCAAGAATTCCAACATTGGAGGAGGGTTGAACAAATAATAATAAAACACAATTAATGGGGAAGAGAAGAGAAGAAGACATGCAATACTTCTACTAGTTACTAGTAGTTGTATAGTTTTCTTTCTCTAATCATTTGATTGGGTTAATTAATTTTTCTACTTCTTTTTTAAGTGTTATTATTGTGATCTCTCTCAAAGTATTGATGGCTTTGTAGAGTTGAGTTAGTACTTAGGTGATAATTTAATGAAGGAATTATTTATGAATATTCTTCTATCATTTATCATGTCATTAATTCCAATCATCATATATATATATATATATATAGATGCTTATTAATTAATTAATGAACAACATTAATTAATGAAAGCATCAAGAACAATGAAAGATGGGTTAGAAGAGAGGAAGATGTTGAATTGATAGAGGGAATAGTTCACATGGGATGAAGTAAAAGGAGGGAACAAAGAAAAGATGGGTGTTTGTGTTGATATGTGGCTGCTTTTGTTCTTTTTGTTGGCAGATTATGGTGGCAATGGAGAGCCAGGGGGGACTCTATCATGTCAGTAGTACCTCAAGTTTGTTAAGTTCATGGGTTGTGTCTTGCCTTTGGGAGTGAGTGGTCACATTGGGAGGTGGGGACTGAAAGCTTTTCTTGCCCCCTTCTGGTCTGGAGTTCAGGCTTCAGTGTCATTTTTGGGACCAACATGATAGCCATGCATGTCCCGATAAATATCATCTTTTTTTACATTTCCAAATATACAAAAAGAAAAATTTAAGTTCATCTATATATGGCTTTTTGGTTTTTTTAGAAATGTGGATAAATCAGCGATATACGAATCTTCTTTGATTTGAGAGGAAAATTAAATATCAATTTTTTAAAATTATATATATATATATATATAGAGAGAGAGAGAGAGAGAGAGAGAGAGAGAGAGAGAGAGAGAGAGAGGTGATTATATAGCTATGATTTACAATGCTGAAAATTCATATATAAAATAGAGAAAATAGAGAAGAGTGGTTTGTTCATATGAGTGTACATATATATTTAACATAAAATTTATTTAAATAATATTAAAATATCTCACTATTTTCAGAATTTTATTAATTATTGAGAATATTTTAGAATTTATTTAAATATATTTAACTAATTTTATATATTTAACCATTTTTATTTATAACAAAATATATAGTCTTATACTTTTTAAATAATTGACTGATGAAAAGGTTTTTAGTCATAAAATGAAAATTTTATCAAATATTCTTCAAAATAAGTTGTTTGATGATGATATTCTCTTTTTTATTTATGAAAAAAATATTTATTATTATTATTATTATTATTATATGAAAACTTTTAATGATTTACTAATAAAAGTATATTTTTCAGAATAAGAATATTAGCAAATAATTCCCCAGAATCAGCTGTTTAGAAAATAAATATTTTATAAAATAATAATAATAATGTTAACATTTTATGAAAGGTATCTTAGTCTTAAAATAAATATTATTAACTAGACATAAAAATCATCAATTATATCAGTCATAAAACAAGACGTTATTAAATATTCCTCAATAATTAGTTCTTTGATAATTTTTTGTTTTTATGCAAAATAATATGTTTTAAAACGCCTATCAAAGGAGGAGTATTTTCGATAAAAATAAAAAAAATTGTTTAACATATATTTACAACGAAAACATATTGAAGAGGATTAGATGTAAGAAACCAAACATACTAATAATAATTAGAAAATAATATTAACCTAAGAGATGATTTTCCTATAGCAAATGATATCTATATCCTTCTATGACGATATCAAAGATGGCATATGCATATGAGAAATATAGCTGCTTCAACTAAACAACAATGTTTTTTTTCACTTCTCTAGTGTGTATATATATATATGGGTAATCATTGCGTAAACAATTGAAAAATCAACAACTTTTTAGTTTATTTCTCTATAAAAGATGTTTATGTTTTTGTTAAAAGGATGGATTCAAATTTTAATTCACACAGAGCCAAATTAAACTATATATATCTCATTGAAATCACAGTTACAAAGTGATATGTTGGAAGTGGGGACATATATCTGATCTTCCTCATATTTCAATGTCTTCGTCTTTCATGAATGATAACGATACAAATCACTGTTTTGTTAATAAGTGCGTTATCTGATTTGATTAGGAGAGTTGGTACTTTCTAAGGATGTAGGATATGTAAGTTAGATATATATGTTTGCATAATAAATGTACATTAAATTTATAAGATTGAATTCAATGGAATATGTTTGAGTGAGATGATAGAATTAATGCACCCTTCAGTTCATGTCAATATTTAATTAATGAACTGATTTTGAATAGTAAAACTGTTCTTTGAGTTGCTTTCTGTCAATGTGGTTCTTACTGTATACTGATAGGAGCAAATAAAATCTAGATCCAAGGACATTCATCAATGTACTTTTTTTATGATTAAAATATATTTAATTTATATATAATATTTTATAAATAAAATTAAATATTCCTGATGTAACTTTAAACAATATTTTTAAATATGCTTTATCTGTTTTCTCAAGTCAGTTTTATGTTGGTCAATGATGTCCATGTTAATTATTTTGGAACTCAATTTATAATCAATAAAAAAGCCAATTACCTTTATAATTTTTTAGGCTTGGTGAGAGGAGGGTTCTTTCGGTTACCAGAATTCTTTTACTTATATTTGTCTTTTTTTATTTTTTTTATTTTTTTATGACATTGATATCATGCTCCATGGAGCATGCAAGATTATTAAATTATGTAAATTTTTTTTTTACAAAACGACAAGTGTTAAATATCAAAAGACTGGTATGGGGGGAGGGGGTAACCCTTGAAAACCCCACAATACTCTCACCTGTGAGAGCGAGGGATCCAATTCGGGAGCTATGTTCGGAAATCGAGACGAAAGCCCTACGCAAAGACCTGAATACCAATAATCCCTGGAGTCGTTGGTTATGTAAATATTTTGTGTTTTATGGTTAAATATATATATCATTGTCTTTTTTATCTATGCTATGCTTGTAATAAATTTTTTTTAGAGAGATAAAACACCGCCCATGCACGCACTAACTCTCAACCATATTTTGGAAGGAAATTAAATTTCCAATCTCTTTTATAAGAGTAAAAATGACTTATCTCATTCAGTTATTATGCTGGTGATAATTTTGTAGATATTATATACTAATTTAATTATTATTTTTACAAAGACGACAAGTGTTAAATATTAAAAAATGGGTACAGGATGAGTGGGGAACCCTTAAAAACCCCATAATACTCTCATCTGTGCGAGCGAGGGATCTAACTCGGAAGCTATGCTCGGAAACCGAGACGAAAGCCCTACGCAAGGACCTGAGTACCAATAGTCTCGGAAGTCGTTGGTTATGTAAATATTTTGTGTTTTATGGTTAAATATATATATATGATTGTCTTTTTTATCTATGCTATGCTTGTAATTAATTTTTTTTAGAGAGATAAAACACCGCACATGCACGCACACTAACTCTCAACCATATTTTTGAAGAAAATTAAATTTCCAATCTCTTTTATAGGAGTAAAAATGACTTATCTCATTCAGTAATTGTGCTGGTGATAATTTTGTAGATATTCTATACTAATTTAATTATTATTTTTTAAAATAAAACTTTAATTATTAATACTATATAATATTTTTTTTTACATTATCCTGCTTGTATCTATATAAAGGAATATAGATCTCTTTCTACAGTTATATTTAAAGTAATAGAATAATTAATATTTGTTTTTTAGTTTTTTATTTTGATTGAGTTTGCTTTATTCATTTTTTATAATAGTATTAGTTTTTTAATTTTGGGAAATTAATTCATTTTCAAATCAAGATTGTATATGTTGTTTTTGTTTACTTATTGTATTGGTTTTCTTTAAATAAATCAGCGTTTTATCCCTCTACTCACAAAAAAAATCAAGATTATATAAATCTAAAATCCTAAAATCTTGAAATGTTATTGTGACTTGTGATGAATGTACAACATTCATATATGTTATATCATTTTGGACATTCATTTTGGCATGAATTAGAGTTATATTGTGGAATTCGATGCTAAATATAGTGTGTTTCGCATTAACAAGCTTAGGACAACACTTCAAGACGAGAGAGAACCAAAAAAAGCATTTCAGACCTCAAACGATGAAGTTGGAGCTCTCTCCATATCATTTGAATAACGATAAGCCAAAACTGGGTGGCTTACGGGCAGCTTACGGCCAACCTTACCGCCATGAGTTAATTCCAGAGGACCTTGCAGGCATGCTTATATCCGTAAGGGGGATTCAGAGCCAAGTCAGATGACCCTACGGGCAAGGCTTATACCCGTAAGGATGTTTGTAAAAATCATCCAAAGAAGCTTACGACCACAGGATACACTCGTAAGGGCAGTCGTAAGAAGTAGAACAGTGAAGCTTACGGTTTATAACTTACGGCATAAGCTGGACCACAACACAAACAGAAGACCTTACGGACGTGACTTATGATTGTAAGTGTTCTCGTAAGACTCATGACTATCTTCTCCAGCTCCTTTATGGCCTCGTCCTTATGCCTGTAAGCAACTAGTAAGCAGTTGGGTATAAATAGACTTGATGAGGATTTTCAGGGCATCCAATTTTTTTCTTTTGAGCGATTTTTGGAGGCGAAGTTAGGAAAGATAAGAGACGAATCTCCAGCACCTAAGGAGCAATTTCAAGGGGGATTTGGCTCAACATTCAAGGGAATTGAAGATCATAGCCGTTAAGTTCACCTTAGCGGCTTGCGTGGAAGCTTACCTAGAGTTACTCCGGCGATTCTTCATTGGCATGAATGAGAAGGGGGTTTTCATGGATTTCATGTTTCCTCTTATTATTTGTATCTTGGATGCTTGCCCTCCATTAATGGAGGGCTAATTTATAAATGTTTGGGTATAGTTGAACTCTAGGGTTTAAATTTTTGACATTGTTCGTTGGATCTTTGATGGTTAAATTGTTTTCCTAATTGCAATCATATCTATTTGAGTCTAATTGTGTGATTGAATGCTTGATTACTAACGAGGCGAAAACCCTAGCTATCATGTTTGGCATTACTACGTGGTGAGAAGAAAAACCCACATAGCATAGACTTGCCGTAATTTGAGAGGATAGTGAGTGCACCTCTGGTTAGGGTACTTTGGAGACTTTATCTCCCGTAATCCTTTCGAGTGGGTTAGTGATGATCTTTGTGCTCTTTGCAATCATGTAGAGTGGATTTTAGGAGAAATCACATTTCTTCTTTGTATTCGGATTAGGGGTAATCTCTCATTTTAGTGGAGATTATCTATTTAAGAGATTGTCATTAGCTAGCCCACAATAAGGTTTCATAGAGTGTTAATGCGATTGTGTGGATGTATGTATCAGCTCTGTACCTTTTTCAGTTACACTTTGTTTGAGAAATCAGGATTTAGTATAATTCTAGAAACCTTTCGGTTCAAATAGAATTGCATGTTTAGACAACCTTTGTCCTATACTTCATAAGACTAAAGGGATACTATGCCTAGACATCGCTTTCTTCCTTAACTTCTCTCTTATTATTTCTGGTATTTTCTTATATTTGCTTGCTTTTGTTCACAAACACAACATTCGATTATTTATGCTATTTTTCGGGTTTAGAGTTATTGCTAGTATTCACTTTCTTCCCTGTGGACTGACACTCTCCACTTACGCACTTTTTATTAAGCGATCGGCATGTACACTTGCGTCCCTATCAAGTTTTTGGCACTATTGCTGGGGAAAAATAGTGATATAAGGAACACTTGATTATCCGTCACTTCAGCCATTTCTTTTCTTTCTTCTTTGTTTTTCTTTTGTGTTTCTTTATTATTTTCTGATTCTTTTTTTTTTCTTTTGTTTGATTTTAGTGTATGCCACCAAAGGGCAAGTCAGCAAGACTGGCAGAAGGTGAAAGGAGTATAGAAAGAGTGATTGGAACCAAATTGATAACAGCTTTACTAAACAAGACAGGATCTTTGACAGTTAGTGTTGAGGGAGAGTAGTTGGTCACCATAGCAGATCAAGGGAATCGACATAGGACCCTTTTCATATTACGTTGGTCCCATTCTTGGTGGCTCTTAGTCAAGCATAGTACGTCTACCAGTCGTAGCAAACAACTTTGAGCTCAAGCCTGTGTTTGTACAGATTGTCCAGAATTCAGTACAGTTCCATGGGCTACTAGATGAGGATCCTAACGGTCACTTAGGAGGATTCCTCAAGGTATGTGATATGCAAAAGATTAACAATGTCTATGACGATGTAATCAGACTTTGCTTATTCCCATTTTCATTAAAAAGAAGAGCTAAGCAGTGCTCTAAGCTGTCCCTAGAGCATCTATCACGACTTGGGAGCAACTCATTGAAGTGTTCTTAGCTTGTTATTTCCCACCAGGAAGAACAACCAAGTTGCTTCAGAAGATCACAGCTTATGCATAGTTAGACACTAAATCACTCTTTGAGGTGTGGGAGCGATTCAAAGAGTTGTTAAGGAAATTCCCGCATCACAACCTCCCCGAATGGATGGAAGTTTAGATTTTCCATTAAGTACTAAATTAGAGTACCAGGTAGCTTATAGACTTAGCAACAGGAAGATCACTTGGCAGTAAGACCCCAGAGGCAGCTAAGCAGTTGGTAGAAGAGATAGCCATGAACAATGTAAAAACTCGAGAGGCAAGTCAGTTGTGAAGCCAGCCGGGATGACTGAAGTTAGTAAAGTGACAACACTAGCAGCCCAAGTGGAAGCTTTGAGAAGAAAGATTGATAACTTATCTACTTAGAAGTCAGTTACAGTCATGGTGTATGACACGTGTGGGGAAAGACATGTCTTGATAGATTGTTCCATTGTAGGAGCGGCGCATGGGCACGTCGAGCAAGTGGATTTCATTGGTAGTGCCTTTCGACCATAAGGGAACCCCTATAGTGGCACGTATAACCCAGGATAGTAGAATCACCTTAATTTCTCTTAGGAAAAATCAAGGGCAGCAGCAGAAGCCTCCATCAAGATTTCCTCCTCACGAGCAGAATGACAAGAGACCCGCATTGGAGGAAGTATTTAATCGATTCATTCAAAGCACGGATGTTAAGTTTCAGTAGTCTAAAAACTAATTTCAGAGCATAGAGGCATCAATGAGAAACCAACAGGCTTCTCTTCAAAATTTAGAGAATTAGGTGGGGCAGATAGCTAAACTATTGTTTGAACGACCTCAAAGAAGTTTGCTGAGTAATACTGAAGCCAATTCTTGTGAGCATCTTAAAGCTATCACTCTTTAGAGTGATAAAGAAGTGAGAAGCTACTCCAAATGTTGAGAAGGGAACATCACCATCGGTGAAGGAGTATGTTTCCCGTTTCCCATATCCATTAAGGTTGAATAATGACCATACGGACAAATAATTCAAGAGGTTTCTGAATTTGTTGAAGCAATTGCACATTAATGTACCGTTTGTTGAAGCCTTGTCTCAAATGCCAAAGTACGCTAAGTTTCTTAAGGACCTACTAATAAACAAACGAAAATTGGAAAAGGTATCAATGATCACATTGAGTGAAAGGAGCTCAGCATTACTTCAGAATCGACTACTGAGGAAACAAAAAGATCCAAGAAGTTTTACTATCCCTTGTAACATAGGTGATTTGGTAAATGAAATACCTTAGCTGATCTAGGTGCTAGTATCAATGTAATGCCTTGCACCATGTTTACAAGACTTGGACTTAATGACCTTAAGCTAACTAGGATGACCTTCCAACTAGAGGAATCATAGAATATGTATTGATTGAGGTTAACAAATTTATCTTCCTGGTAGACTTTGTGATTTTAGATGTAGATGAAGATGTTGAAGTGCCCCTCATTCTTGTGAGGTTGTTCCTAGCCACCTTCCAAGCCCTAATTGATGTTAGCAATGACAGGAAGATAATTAGGGTTGGGGATAAGGAAGTCATGTTTGCTTTATTTGATGCCATGAAGCATCCTTCTACTTTTGATGATACATGTTATTTTCTTGATAAGACTGATTCGATTGTGGATGAATGTGTGTAGGAAATATTGCACAAAGCACCTTTCGAGGAGCCATTGGATGATCCTCACATTGAAGAGACTACCCCTTTGCTTACACCAATATTGATTGAGGAAAACACTAGCAAGAAGCATTGGTGAGAGGTCACTTCTCCTAAGAAAGGCAAGAGAAAACCTTCACCTAAGGAGGTAGCCCCCGAGTCTGTCAACTTCATTGGTAAGTTCCCTATTTTCTTCGATATCGCACTTGGGCACTATTTTGAAGACATTGATTTTGGTCTTGAGGAGTGTTTCTATTTTGAACCTCCTTGACATGTGCATTTCAGGTACATCAAGTTCATAACATTAAACAAGCGCTTCTCGGGAGGCAACCAAAGAAAAAAAATTTTAGTATTCTTGTTGAGTCTAGTCTTTACATGTAGTTTTGTTTGAGTTTGAAATAAATTGGTTGGTGTGTGATAAGTGCTTGTGTTATAGTACCGCGAAGCGTTATTATGTTACAATGAGCATATCTTTTATCAGATTTTATCACTAAATTGTGTGCATTTGTGTGCTTTGGTGCATTGTAGGTTTATGGAGCTAATTTGAAGAAGAAGAACAAAGTTAGATCTTGTTTGCCGTTGTTGGGGAGTTTTCGGACCAAGCAAGGAACAAGACACGAGCCTAGACTTGTGAGTGTGTGCCAACATCTTTTGGAGGGGCACAAGGGCAGTCGCATTCACAATAAGTCTAACTCGCGTAGCTTAGGAGAACTTCACCAATAAGGAGATTTGAAGCAATCGGCACGATCTACCATTGATTGTGTGCCCAATTCAATGGCCTCGATGAAAAACGGTGAATTCGGGAGCGTTTCGGCAAGGGTACTGTACCAGCACTGTAGGAAAATACTATAGCAAGTTACTGTTCATTGTTTGCTGAAAATCAGCATTCCAGCAACTTCACACGGGCGTGTGGAAATTCCACACGGTTGTGTGAAATCCCGATTCAGCCGATTTTAAACCGCGATTCAACGTTATAAAAGCCCGTTTTGGAGACTTTTTACACATCTTTTTACCAATCTTTTCTCCCAACTTCTGGAGGGTGGCGGCTAGGGTTTCGGAGAGGACTTTGTGGAGGTTTAGAGAGCGTCATTAGCATCGTCATCGACGTCCGGCGGCCGCACAAGACCGCGGCCACACCATACACAACGGGGTTTTTCATCTATGCTTTCAATTTGTATTCCTTTTCATATTTTGATGGATTTGTATAGCTCCATGAGGAGCTAAACCCCTTGTGGGTATTCGGACTTGTAAGCCCTAGGATTATTATGTTTTTCTTTGACGTTGTTATTATGCTTTTCCATAATTGATGAATAAAATTGAGTTTCAATCTTACTTGCATCTTGTTATTGTTTTCCCTTAACCGTGACACTAGAGTTGAGAACAATCTAGGTTATCCTTTGGAGGTGTGACAACTCCTATAGGGTTAGACTACTTAGGATTGAAGAAGGTTGAGAGGGTGAGTCGTGAGGTAGCGAAACGTCCCTTTTCCCCTCCGGTGTGATTCTCCCTACCTCCGTGTTCCATGATTTCTTAGTGGTCGAGATAGAGTGAAGTGCTAGGAGATAAACTCCCCTGGGGCTTAGTTGTGCGAGCAATAGAGTGAAGGGTTGAAGTGAATTTTAGTGATGGGGCTTAATTTATACTAAGGTTCTTTCACCTGGACCAAAGGGTTAGAACTATACATAGGAACAGGGTTTATCACTAGGAATCCCTAGAGCTTAAAGCAATCCCACGTAGTGTGAGACTTAGGAAGACGGACTCCCTAGGGCTTAGTTGACAGGTCAATGAGAGTCAAGAGTCATAGTGAAAACCTAATGCCGGGGCATAGTGTTGGGGTTAGTCACGGCTGACCTTAGGTTTGGGACCGTGTGTTTAAGGATATCCTCGACTCAATTAACATCAATAGGAAAGTATAATAGCATCGTCTTGCACTAGAAGCATAAGTCCTAGGGGTAGCTTGTCCGGGTACCCAACTTTACGCACTGCTTGTCCTTCTCTATTTACTCCTGCTTGCACTCTCTGACCTTCCATCTTTCTATTTTAATTCTTGTTCTTTATAATTGCTTTCACACTCACTTATTGATTCTCTTCACACTCATCGTACACCGCTTAGCTAAATAGTGATATCTTGTGTCTTAAATCCCTATTCCCTATGGATATGACTACCCATGCACTCATCGGGGTAAAATTTATTACTTCGACAAGCCCGTGCACTTGTGGGATACACGCAAGGGGTCATGTCAGTGTGTCTTATATTTTTCATGTGTTGGTTGGTTGTTTGCCTTCTTAGGCACTCATTTTGTGCTTTCCAGGTCATATGTGTATTTGAGCTTAACTGCAGGAAATAGAAGGAACTTTGCTCAATTTTTCAGAATTTTTACGGGTTATTTACACTCATAAGCAGGGCCGTAATTCTCAAATAAAGAGCTTTACGGGCATCTTATGCCTGTAAGCCACCCTGCAAGGGGGATCCAGAGAGTCTTATAAGTACATTTATATCCCGTAAGTCTTGCTGAGCACAGTTCAGAGGTGCCTTACGGGTGACTTACGCTCATAAATGAGGCCGTAAAGGTCATCCAAACCACTTTACGGGTATACCTTAAACCGTTACAGCCTGTAACCTTCATGGAATATAGCCTAGGTTCCTTACAGGCAACTTACGCTTGTATGAGAAACCGTAAGAGCAAAACAAAGAACCTTATGTACTACAGCGTTAAGCCTCTTATGGTCGTAACCTAGGTTGTAAAGGAGATGTACCCTTATAAGCTAAGCCTAACGGTCGTAAGCCTCCGTAGTTATTCATTCAGAGAGACTTACGGTTGCGGATTATACTCGTAAGTCGCCCGTAAGCACCTAAGGTTTTAGTGCCACTGGCGACCTTCGATTTTTATTTCAAATTGATTTTCACTAGAATTAGGTCGCCGGTGCCTTCTTCTCCTCCTATTCTCTTTCCCTCATCTTCTTTTGCATTTTTTATGTGTTTTTAAACATGTTTGGACCATTCCCAAACCTTTTCACCAACCGATTTCTTCTTCTTTCTCTTTGTCTCAAAGGTAATCTTTGTATTTCATGATTCCTGAGTTAGTGAATTGATGTTTTGCATGAAAACGGATGTATGAATGATTAGGAATGAATTATAGATGGTATATACGCTTAATTTATAAATTTTTTAGCTCTATTGTACAGGAGTGGTCCTTACGGCCTAAGCTCGTGGCTTACAACCATAAGGGTTGCCGTAAAGATGACTTTCCCTAAGGCTTATAGCCATAAGCCTTCCCGTAAGTAGGCCATAAGAACTCTTGATTCAAGAAAATTTCGTATTCCTGTGTTCTAAACATTGTGTTTTCTCTATTACAAGATGGTCAGAGCAAAGAGGTCAGTTTCTAGGCCGGGAAAGAGGAACAGACCTGAGGTATCGACCTTGAGTACCATTGCCGTAAAGGGACCTCGACCCATCCTATATCCTTGGCCCTTACATTTTAGGAGGCTCTTTTCCGAGAGTGGTTCGCTCGCTTAAGGACAAAGTGGTTTGGTCAGTCCCACACTGTCCCATTTTAGCATAGCTTGGGCTCGAGGAAGAGGTGAGGAGGATGCTTTGGACCAGCGATTGGAGATGGGTATTCACGAATAAGGAGAAGGTTTACCGAGACAACACACTAGAGGTCCTAAGTATGTTCGAGTTGGACTGATCACTGATTAGTTTCGGCCAGGCTGGCTCCATAAGATTTCAGCTATTTGGGGACCAACAGACCCTGTCTTATACTGAGTTTCTCTACTTTCGGGGATTTACGATACAAACTTTACCAACACCCAACACCCTACAATATGAGCAACTCCTTATTGATTTCCTTCCCTGCATCACACCTAGGGGTGTTTGGCAACGTTTAAGCCATGACAAGAGCTACTAGTTAGGCCTTACCAAGGCCTCATTTCTGATATGCCCAACTCACAGGTATGTGCATGCTGTGATGGCTCGTTTATTCGCAGGTCGAGCAAATAGCACTAGTATGGTGGGGCGGTAGGAGCTTTAATTTCTTTATAGTATGACCGAGAGCTGCCCCATTCACCTAGGCTACATGCTGGTAGACTTCATTGCACACCAGGACCAACATGTATCCGGGTACAATCTTCGCTAGGTCGTACATCATGAGACTAATAAGAGGAATGGGCCTAGCAAATCAACTCCATGGCCAAGAGGTCGTTGGTGGCACTGCTTCCCTATGGATGTACATCCTACGTTTGATGAGGATGGTGGTGCACCACTACTCTAGATGGATCCTCACTCCAACCCTAATCGAGCAGCCATTAGCATGGGGTGAGGACGAGGATAAGGAGTCAGATGATGAGTCTGATAGTGAGTCATCCCTTCCAAGGGCCATTACACCAGCGAGTACAGCTAGCCCGATAGCTCCTCGACACTGATATGAGATACAGGAGCTGTGTGTAGTGATTTAGCTACAGGAGGGCTAGCAGACCATTCTAGCGACCCAGGCATGGCTCGAGGCCAACATCGGCCATTCTCTAGACCTCTTATCTCACTTGGTCCCTCATTCAGCTCCTCTGGCATCTACTACTCCTTCATCACCACATCCACCGACCGACTCTGCCCCATCTGACACCGCCGAGTACTAGTTTCTTTCCTTTATCTTTTTGTATTTTCAAACTTTGTATTCATCATTTATGACAAGGGTTGACCCTGCCTATTTTGTACTTATTTTGAGACTTCTAGTGGATTTTAGTTTCTATTTTTGTTATTTTATTTTTCTTGAGCTTTAATGATCCTTTGTTATACTCCGCAGGACTTATTTGCAACACCCAACATCCTCAATTATAAAGGGGATGCTCATTCGGTCATTTCTTGACCTTGAGTGACCCCTAACTGCTAAGGAACAACAATGGACATATTAGGCCAGTTCCAAGCATTAATGACCTCATCTATGTGAACCAGGGAAGTCATTTTATTCCACTCCCCTTCTATTCTTATTTATATTGCCATGCATGCTTCTTTTACACACATTGAAGATAATGTATGAATTAAGTGTGGGGGAGGGGTTTAAGTTTCATTGTTAACTCTTTTACATGCCAAGATTGACTTATGAAGGTGCATATAATATAGTGTGAGTTTCTTAGTATTAGGGTGGACATATACAAGTTTGTTCCATTTTGGGTCTTATTTTTTTAGTGTACACTCTATTCTTGGTGGTTCACCTAATTAGAGCACACAACTTCTCTATTGTAACAACTTAGACCAATGTTGGACTCCTTTTAGTTCTATTTATTATATTTCTTACAGTTGAATTGAGAAAAATATTTGCAAATTGAAAGAATTTTTTTGAATAATAAAAAGTAAAGAGAAAAGTTGAGAAACAGAAAGAGCTACCCTTATTAGAAGTGTGAAGCTACTCTCTATAAGTCGGATACTATATATGCCCTAACAAGAGAAATGTCTACCTCTTTAGGTGAGTGAAAACTACCATATTTTGGTAAAAAATATGGAAAGAACTACCTCTCTTAAAGTGTGAAAACCACTCGACTAGCGCTCATGGGAAACGGCTACCTTAGGAGATGTGTGAAGCTACCATCATGGGATTAAGAAGTTCTTTATGAATGCTTGCTAGTGAAGTCCTCTAGGTCGAAAGAAGTGAATTAGAGAGTTGTAACACACACAATGATAATCTTGAATACAGTGTTCACTATTTTCGGAACTTGGAATTTTTAGCATCTTTGTATTTTTGAAACCCAAATTACTTGTAAACTCCTAAACTCTTGAGCACTAGAGGTCTTGTACTCTTTCCACTTGGTTTGTAATATTTTATTTTTGCCTAAGGACATGCAAAAGCTTAAGTGTAATGTTTTGTTTCGCATTAACAGGCTTAAGGCACCGCTTCAAGATGAAAGAGAGAGACAAAAGAAGCATTTCAGACCTCAAATGATGAAGTTGGAGCTTTCTTGGCATCATTTGAATAAGGAAAAGGCAAAACTGGGTGGCTTACGGGCATTTTAAGGAAGTAAGTTAATTCCTAAAGACCTTGTCGGGATGCTTATGCCCTTAAGGGAGATTCAGAGCCAAGTCAGAGGACTTTACGGACAAGCTTACGTCAATAAGGATACACATAAAGACTATCCAGAAGGGCTTACTACCACAGCATACGCCAGTAAGACAGTTGCGAGAAGCAAAATAGTGAAGCTTACGGTGCAGCGCTTACGGCAATAAGCTGGAGCGCAACACAGATAGAAGACCTTACAGACGTGACTTACGGCGTAAGTGTTTCCATAAAGCTCACGACTATCTTCTCCAGCTCCCTTACGACCTCGTCCTTATGTTCGTAAGAAGCCCGTAAGCAGTCAGGTTTAAATAGATTTGATGAGGATTTTTAGGGCATCCAATTCTTTTCTTTTGGGTAATTCTTGGAGGCGAAGTTAGGGAAGATAAAAGATGAATCTCCAGCACCTAAGGAGCGATTTCAAGGAGGATTGGCTCAACATTCAAGGGGATTAAAGATCGTAGCCATCAAGTTCATCTTGGCGGTGTGCGTGGAAGCTTACCTAGGGTTCCCCCGGTGATTCTTCATCAGTACGATTAAGAAAAGGGGTTTCATGAATTTCATGTTTCCTCCTATTATTTGTATCTTGGATGCTTGCCCTCCATTAATGGAGGGCTAATTTTTAGATGTTTGGGCATAGTTGAACTCTAGGGTTTATACTTTTAACATTGGTTGTTGGATCTTTGATGTTTTAATTGTTTTCTTAATTGTAATCATATCTATTTGAGTCTAATTAAGTGATTGAATGCATGATTGCTAACGAGGTGAAAGCCTTGGCTATCATGTTTGGTATTGCTATATGATGAGAAGATATACCCACCTAGCATAGACTTACCACAATTCGAGAGGATAGTGAGTACACCTTTGTTTAGGGTACTTTGTAGACTTTGTCACCTGCAATCCTTCCGAGTGGGTTAGTGATAATCTCCGTGCTCTTTGCAATCATGTGGAGTGGATTTTAGGAGAAATCACATTTCTGCTTTGTATTTGGATTAGAGGTAATCTCTCACTTTGGGGAGATTATCTATTTAAGAGATTGTCATTAGCCCACAATAAGATTTCATAGAGTGTTAATGTGATTGTGTGAATGTCTGTATCAACTCTGCACCTCTTCAGTTACTCTTGATTTGAGAAATCGGGTTTAGTATAATTTTGAAAACCTTTCTGTTCAAATAGTATTGCATGTTTAGACAACTTTTGTTCTATACTTCATAACCCTAGAGGGATTTTATGCTTGGGCATCGCTTTCTTCCTTGACTTTTCTCATATTATTTCCCACATTTTCTTATATTTGCTTGCTTTTGTTCACGCACACAACCTTCTATCATTTAGGCTATTTTTTGGGTTTAGAGTTATTACTAGTATTCACTTTCTTCCCTGTGTACCGACACTCTGCACTTATGCACATTTAATTACGTGATTGCCAAGTACACTTGTGTCCCTATCATCCTGGTCCATGCATAGTTTTTGTTGGCTCCCCCTGCCGTTAGCAGTAAGTTTATCACATTTTTACATCCATAATGTATTGATATTAATTTAATTATTAGTTTAAAATTTTGTTATCTTAGTGAGACTTATTTATTTATTTTATTATTTTTTTGTTTTTTATAAAAGAACTCCCAAGGAGTTAACCAGCAACAACTCACAAAAAAAGAAACAAGCATGTTAAACAAATAAAGAAAAATAATACTAGAACAAGAAGATTAAAAAGTAGAGCCCAGCATGCTTAATAGCTTCTTCCAACCATCTAGGCAGATCAAGCCTAGTATGAAACAGTGAAAGGCTCGGGTTGCATCTTCCATAATTGGCTAAAACATCATCCAAACCATTACTTTCCCAAGGAATATAATCAATATCAATATTGGGATTTCTAAAAAGAAGATTCTTGATAGCTTTCATATCTTCATTCGGCCTCCAAATGCAGTAGGTTTTTCCTTTGATTAGCTCAATCACAGCAATGCAGTCCGAGAATATTTGATATGGCTTCAATGATTTGACTATGTACTGATCTAATGCCAATTGAATGGCCGCTATCTTAGCTTCTAGATTTGAACTCTTCCGATCACTAGCTGCTCCAGGCAGAATAATTTTCTCTTTCCCCTCCAAGAATAATAAAAGCTAGACCACAAAGAAAATCTGGGTCAATCCAAGAAGCATCAGACAAAATTGAAATATGACACTACAAAAAAATCACAATTTTGCAATGGATAATTGCGACAGAATAAATCTGTTGCAATTTTATGACAGTTTTGTAACAGATTTGTGACAGATTAAAAAATTTGCAACAGAGTTTGCGACAGGAAAAACTCCGTTGCAAAAATTATTTAAAATGGATTTGCAACAGTTTTTGTAACAAATTTGAGACGGAATACGTTTCCATTGCAATAAATTGGAGGGAATAGCGCGGGAGATAGTTTGCAACGAATTTGAAATAGACAGGAAACAAAAATTGTAACGGATTGTTTTTGTTGCAAATTTGCAACAACAGTTGTCACAGATTTGCAACGGATTTTGCCATGAAATTATTTTTTAAAAATAAACAGAGTAAAATTAATATACTTTCCTATTTTAGTAAGCATAATTACTTTTCTATTTTATTTCTATAATTTTATTATTTTAAAAATTATAATTAAATTTAAAAAATACTTAAAATCAACTATTTATTATTATAATATTTTCAATTCTAAAATATTTTTATGAGAAAATATGAAATTATAAATATATTTAATTTTTTATTTTATAAATTTAGAGATTTAGATCATAAAAGCAATTTCAAAGTGCCAAACTTCAATTAACTAGCTAGGTTATTTTCAAAACCTAGTTTCAAATCCAAACACTTTTTTATCTTGATTTTTTACCATTTTAAAATATACAGATAATAAAAAATCTCCATATGTTCCAAGATAAAAAAAACCCATTTGTTTTCCACTGTATTTCTTCTCTCTCTCTTTCTCTCTTATCTTATATGATGGTTGACTATTAACCAATTTAAATAAATTATTATCTAAAAAAAAATGGAAACCAGATTTAGAACAGGTTACATAAACCCTCGCTTGTACATCTTATAAACCTCAACCGCCTACGAGGCGAATTCTCATTGGATTTTTTTTTTATCCTTTTTCTAGTTATTCACTATTTAACCAATAAGAATATGCCACGTATGATTTCAAGGAGTGATTTCCTTGCTCCGACGTCATTACTGTCAATAAAAAAAACAATTAAATAGGATAAAAATGCAAAGAATTAAAAACCAAAAGCCCGGGCACTTTCCAATAATTTTTTATAAAAAATAGACTTTCAAAAAGAAAGATTTTAAATTCAAAATTTCTAAATTAAAGTTTAGAAAAATAATAATAATTATAATAATATGAGAATTTTGCATTTTAATTCTTTTTTAATTTTTTTTTAATGTTTGTGAAAGGCTTGGCTTGTCCACTGACTCCTAAATAAAAACAAGATTCATTTCTTTATTATTCTTCATTTATTTATTGCTTTTCTTGCTTGTTGGTGTTTGTGAATGCATATGTTTCCGTTGGTTTTATATTATTATTATTTAAATATACATATATATTTTAATGTTTAGAACTGCTCTTTCCTCTTTCCTCTTTCTCTATCATTGTTCTCCTCTCTCTCTCTCTTTCTCAATCCTTGATCTAGCTCGCCGGAACCCTCGACGGTGCTGGAATCAATGGCCACTTGCAATGAGGACAACCGCGTATTACTCGCTTGTATGACTCTGTTTGATCCGATTGTTTGGATTAGATTTATAGGTTTCTGATTGTTTTGATTTATTGTAGATTTTGACGGATTTGAGGGGAAATACGTGTTTTGGTGTCAAGAATGAGGGATTTTGAGTTTATTTTTTAGGTTTCTGAAGCTTGATATGGCCAAGATCTACTCATTTTGTCCATGAATATAGATGCACAGATTTAATGCTGTGAAACCTAACAAGGTCCATTCATTGTAGAACTAAAAGGATGGAGTGGTTGCAAATCCGTTGCAAATTCTACTTTGCAACGGATTTGCAACCGATTGTGCTGTTACGAATTTGTGAAATTTTTGTAGTGTGAACATTTGAACAAGAGTAACAGATTAACTCCCTGAAGTTTCTGCCAACTTTGTTAGTTTAATCAAGAACTTCCTTAAGAGAAATTTGGAAAATTTGATTGGCAGTATAGCTCTTGGAGTTGAAGACTTTATCACATATATTCTTCCAAATTGCCCAAGCAGACGATGTAATAATACCTCTCACAAATTGATTATCCCAATTAGCTTTCCAAATCATTGTAACCCATTGCCCATCCCAACGCCAGCTACTTTTTAGCAAAGAGGTACCTAGAAAATTCTCAATAAGTATCCAACATTGAATGCTTAACCTGCACTTCCAAAAAATATGAACAACCGTTTCTGTCTCAAGCTCACAGATTGGACACATCAACTGAGGCCCAATTTTCAAAGAGTATAGGAATTCAAATGTTGGAATCCTACCATGCAACCACCTCCATACAAAATTTTTGATTCTCCAAATGGTGGCCTAGCTATCTCCAAATGGTAGGCCAACCCTTCCAATTATCCTTGCAAGGACTTTGATTAAGATGAGTATAAACAACATTAGAAATTTTAGTGTTAGCACCACTAGGCCACCACAACCAATTATTGTTGCAATCAAAATCCACGGTTAATTTAGAAAGCATTCTCTAATCCATATTCCTACTAAAACAATCATTTAGATCTTCCAAGTTAAGGATATCATTATTCAAAAAATCCTTGATGCACAAATCCTCAACAAGAAGATCCATATTGATATAAGTAGGTTTCTAGTTAATAGAAATGCTAAAAATCCAAGGATCATCAAGAAAGCTCGTCTCAAGAGGATTACAACCATCAATCCAAAAATTCGCTCTTAGGTTTAGAGCAATTTTATGAAGCATTCTATAAAACCAAGTGACCTTGCAGTTAGGAAAGGAATTCCATATGCTTAAGATACTATACTTATGCTTAACAATGTGGGCCTGATAGGGGCACACCCAAGTATACGTGCCGATCACGTTATAAAGTATGCTTGAAGTGTAGAGTGTCGGTCCATAGAGGGAGAGGAGAATATGAGTAATGACTCAAAGTCCAAAAATTAGCCTGAATAGTGAAGTTCTTGTATGTGAACAAGAGTAAAAAAACAAAAAAAAAAGATACGGGAAATAATAGGAGGATAATCAAGAAAGAAAGCGATGTCCGGGCATAGTATCCCTCTAGGGTTGTGAAGTACAGAACAATGGTCATCTAAATATGCAATTCTATTTGAGCTGAGAGGTTTCTAGAATTATACTAAACCCCGATTTCTCAGGCGAAGAGTAACTAAATAGGTGCAGAGCTGATACAGACATCCACACAGTCACATTAACACTTTATGAAACCTCATTGTGAGTTTATGACAATCTCTTAAGTAGATAATCACCCCCAAAGAGAGAGAGATTACCCTTAATCCGAATATAGAGCATAAATGTGATTTCTCCTAAAATCCACTCCACATGATTGCAAAAAGCACAGATATTATCAATAACTCACTTGAGAGAATTGAGGGAGACGGAGTCTCCAAAGTACCCTATACCCAGGCTTACTCACAATTCCCTCTAATCATGACATGTCTATGCTAGGTGGGTATTTCTACTCTTCACATAGCACATCAAACATGATAGCTAGGGCTTTTGACTAGTTAGCAACCAAGCATTCAAACAAGCAATTAGATTCAAATAGATATGATTGCAACTATGAAATCAAATAAAGCATCAAAGGTCCAACAACCAAAGTCATAAAAATAAACCCTAGAGTTTAACTACACCCAAACATCTATAAATTAGCCCTCTATTAATGGAGTGCAAGCATTCAAGATACAAAGAATAGGAGTAAACATAAGATCCATGAAAACCCCTTGTAATCCCTAGGATGGAGAGTCATCGAGGTAACTTCCATGAAAACCACTTGATGTAGATCATTATCAACATAAAATATTAATTTATACAATTCATCAGTTTTCTAAATGACATAGTAAAAAAATGAAAATAAAATGAATGATAAATTTCTCAATTAAGAGGGTCAGTTTGGAAGAGTCAAGAAATACTTGAAAAAAAACTTAGAATTAGAAAATATAAAATGTAATTCAATACTTAAATTAGCAAATACATCATCAATTTCAGGTTTTAGATTTATGTCAAAATATTTTGTAATTTATATTCTTGAGAAGAGATTGATTTTTTAATAAAATACACCATTTTCAACTCTACATGTTTTTTTTTCTACAAATTTTCGTCATAATGAGCACTTAGAATGAGCTTAATTAATAAAAAAATATGATCATATTATGGCCCATTTTAGATTGGCTTGTGGAGAATGTATTTTTTATTTTAATTTAGTAGAAGAATTTTTTTCACCAATTTTTCTAAATAAGTTAAGTTTTTAATGTTTGGATATAGTAATTCAAAAGTGTTTCTATAGTCAAACTTTTTCTGAAAGTATTTTTAGTTATTTATTTTAAACCACTAATTCCCATTTTTCTCTTCTGAAAAAATCTTATAAAAAATTAAAAAATCAACCCAATATTTTATTTATAAAATAGCAATTGCAAAGTTAAATACCTTATATAACAGTGAGATCACTAGATTTAAAAATGATGGAGAGATTATGGATTCTTATTGATGATGAAGATTGCGTAGTAAGCAGGTTACATGGTGAAAACTCTCTTCTCAAATAGTAATCTAGAATTGGCTAAAGATGCATTATATACTTACAAAGGTAATTTATAATTTTTTTAAAAAAATATTTTAGTCCAGAAGTAACAAAAGGAAAACTCATCAGAAGTCATTTTCCTAAGCTACTCTCAACAGTATATCTCAAAAACTGGTTTTTTTTTTAAAAAAAATTCTTAAGAGTAGAAATTTTTGCAAAAACCAACTCAAATAATTAAGATTCTAGAAGTCCTTAGCCTGTTTTGGAAGCACTAATGAGTCATTAAAAAGCCAATAAAAACATGACCTATAATTTCTTTAGAAAAAACAATTGGAATAATATAAATTAATCAATTTCAATTCTTGTATGGTTTTTCTTTGTCAGTTTAAGCACTGACATAGAGTTTATAGCTTTAAAAGGATAATGGTCCAAATTTGGCAAGGTGCCAACCTTGTGAAGTCTAATTGATGAATTTTTGGTGTTATTTGGTTTATCTAATAAGAAACAGAACTATGAATGTTTAAGCCTAGTATTAGCTGGGTCTTGGGTCCCTCCATCCTTAAACATGGGCAAGCCAAAATATATATATACTAGTGTGGGAGACCCGTGCTGACGCTATGGGATTATATATGAAAGTAATTTGATTTTCACTTGTATATGCATTTTAAATTTGTATGTTATTTTATTTTTTCAATTTTTTTTATTTTTTTTCACTTTTTTTTTCCTTTTTTTAAAAAAATTCAAAATGTAATTTATATTGGTTAGAATATACATGGTTAATATTTTTGATAAATCACTGAACTTTGGTCAAATATCATTTTGATCACTGAATTTTGATTTGTTTCAAAATGCTCGCTAAAGTTACTTATCATTTCATTGGCAGGTCACCCGATGGATTAACACCTTCATTAGCTGATATGGAGGCCTCCACATGTGTGCTGATTGGGCTTTTTTCAGCCTCCACGTCAGCTAATAAAGGTGTTAATCTATCAAGTGACCTACAGATGAAATGATTAGTAACTTTAGTGAGCATTTTGAAATAAATCAAAATTCAGTGATCAAAATGATATTTGACCAAAGTTCAGTGATTTACCAAAAAAATTAACCGAATATACATAGTAAGTTTGAAAAAGAAAATCTATATATTTAGTAAGAATTTATTCATACATGAATAAATTACAACATATTTTTTTTTTTACATTCATGGTAGAAAAAATTGAGTTGTGATGGATTCACCCACTTGATTTATATTATCAAGTTTGGAAGAGTTATTCAATTTAACTGAGATGTCATTCACATTTACTCAATTTAATAAATAACTCAAAGATTATTATCAAAATATTAGCAAACAAAACCACTTGAATTAAACATGGCCAAAAGTTGTCCAAGTTCTCATCCCCAACTCCAAACAGTGGAAAAAAAGGGGGGAAAAAGTGAAACAACTCGATTCCATTCATGGTTATCATTATGGATGTGCATCAGAGATAGTGAAGTGTTCAACGTCGTCATCCATAGCAACAAGAAGGTTGAGGTCGATTAGAGTGACTAAAGATGGGATTGTGGGAGATAAACTGGATTTGAGAGACTTTTCAGCATTGTTCTCCGATGAGTCAACTCCATGGATCTGATGATGGTTTGGGGTCAGCCCTTTGGCTCCTTTCTTATGGCTAGCAGTATTTTCAACCTATAAAAGAATAATGTATTAGTGAAAGTTTTTCTAAGTAATCCATGTGAAGATGTTATTTGAGATGATATAAAAAAAATATATTCTATACTAACTAATGCATAGAATAATTTAGTGTTAAATTAGATTCTCAAAGATAATCATACTTAATCAATTTGTCATGCATTTCATTTTGTATTTATTAATCGATATGCACGTATTATAGTTATATGAAATTTGAATCTTCTTTTGTGCATAAATCATGGCTAGGCCAAGATGCATTTGTAGTTAACTTAATATTTTTAAGGTTTTTCTAGTGTGTTATGCTGATAAGGCAAGAAAGTTTAATTGTAATGCTTGTTCACATGATTTTTTTTTTTTTTTTTTTTTTTTGTATATAAAGGTTTTTTTTCTTTGTATTTTGTATGTCATTAATGCATTTTTTTTTAAAAAAAATACTAACTCATAATGATATGCAATTGCTACACAAGTTCATATTTATCATAACAGGAAGTTATAAACACAGGTTGAAGTCTTCAACTGGCAAAATTTGTCTATAATGTTGTTCTTCATTATATCTTTATATTTAAGTAGAAATTACATTGTTTTGGGAGTGTCCTAATTACTCAGAGTTCCAATTTAGTTTCAGTGCAACTTCTTCATGACATGGGTAGTAGTCTTGTAATTTCAGTAGAATTCTAAACAATTAAAAAAAAATTGTCAAGAAACTAACATTTAGTAAATATTCTTAAAAAAAATTGTAAACATTACTTCAAGTTTTTCAATTAGCTCCTTTGCATTTGAAGCGGAGACAATGATATGATGTGTACTTGGTTTGATGAAACCTTCCTCTATAATTTGGTCAATGAAAGAAAGCAATGAATCATAGTACCCATCAATGTTTAGCAATCCGATCTGAAACAAAGAATAAGTTAGTCATGTTCTTTTTATAATTTTGATTGTGTATGTGTATAATTGGAATCAAATTACCGGCTTGTTATGTATGCCTAATTGTACCCAAGTAATTACTTTGAAAAGTTCATCAAGAGTGCCATAACCTCCTGGATAAGAATTAAAATTGAAATGAGTTTATTTCCGTGTGTTTTTAGTTATTTATTTCAAGAAGGTAAAAATATAATGATCAATGAGAGGATTTGTGATTTTGTGCATAATGAGTGATAAAAGAGTGTTAATAAAATGAAACAATGCTAATAGGGGCATATTATAAATAGTATAAAGAAGTTAGTATTTTTTTTTTTTCAATGATGCAAATGAGGAAAGGAAGTTGATTTATGTGTAATGTTGACTTATAGGAAATGCATGCTATACACTAACCAGGCATAGCAATAAAGGCATCAGAATGTAGGTTCATCTCTGATTTCCTCTGGTGCATATTTACAACTGGTTTTAATTCTCATATAGTGAAACTAGTGATTTGACAATAAAAATAATGTATCAAAGAATAACCATTGATATCTGTGGTTTGAGGTTTTGTTTCTTAAGAGTTTGTAATATACAAAAAAATCATTTCCATACCTCTTTATCCATTAGAGGCTTGGGAATCACACTGAGTAGATGGATAAAAGATTCGGTTAATATCTTAAGAAGTTTTTTTATGAAATGAATGGACTTTCAATAATTTTTTTTAAAAAACATAAACCATACCCAAGAACATGCCTTCCATCATCAAAGACAGTTTGAGCAATCAAGCCCATTAATCCAATATTACCTCCTCCATATACCAAATCAATGTTTTTCATCACCTGAAGTGCGAACATTAGCTAGATTATGTCCAATATCTTCATTTATTAATTTATGTTTAAGAACAACAATAGAGAAAAAAGATAGCAAGGAAGAGAAAGTGATGAAAAGAGAAATAAAAATGAACTAAAAGGAAGAAACCAAACCAGTTCTTTGGCAAGATCAATGGCAACATCATGGTAACTCTTTTTCTTCTCTAAGCTACTATCACAAAAAATACAAATTGTCTTAAATTTGGATGTACTTATTCTCTCTTTGTCCTTTTGTCGTACTAACACTGCAAATTACATTAAATATATATCATAAATTAAGTGGAAGAAATGAATATAATAATAATAAGGAAGGATCACTTAAAACTACAAGAATGCTATGCAGTTAAAAAAAAAACAATTGTTTGACAATTAAACAATAATAACAAGGAAGGATGATAAAAGAGGATTTTGGATGGATTAAAATTTACATACACTGGAGGGTGGAGTGTTGTTGGGGAAGATTACTCTAGATCTGTTTTTTTTTTTTTTTTTTGGATAGCCATAACTACCTCACAAATGCATATATAGAGATGGTTGGTTTGGGTTGTTCTAGTCTGCTTATTGATATAATTTTTCAAATGCATTTTATATATTATATTTTTGCATTTTTAGTCAGAGATGCTAATCATGTTTTGTTGGATCTTCTTAAAAGAAGAGTAGATTTGCTTTATATTTCTATATTTTTAAAAATTAATAAATAAATATCTTGTTAAATGGTTAGAAAATTGGGTGTGTGTCTATATCATTAGGTGGTTGTTATTAATAACTATGTGTCATGTACTGATTAGAAGGAAATTGATAATGAGGGGAAAAAAGGAGTGTAAAAGAGGGAATAAAGGGTTTTTTTTTAATTTTGGGAAATATTAATTCCATGGACTTTGATAAATTATTTTGTTATACAATTTATTTTGAAAATGTATCTTGTTGAATTATTGTACAACAATTGCATGGTGATATAATACCAACTATAAAAAAAAAATGATGATTATTAACTCCATACTCTTCACAACATATGACTATAAATAAATAATTAAAAGTTGTAAGTGTATATATTGAATAAATTTCATTATATATGAAAATTAGCTAAATTTTGCCTACATTATAGTTGTTAAAAGAGAAATAATTTTTATTGACATAAAAGTGTTTCATATATGATCAGGATCAAAAATTTGAATTTATTATTTTCTAAGATTTTATAGTTATTTGAATTGAGATTAATTGAAGAGCATGAGAAATGTTAAGTCTTTCAAATGTATGCAAATTTGTCAAAAACATATGAGGTATGATCTGATGTGCACAGTATACAATCAATCAAAGATTTCTCATTTGTTTTTGTTTTTTTTTCAACAACTTTTAACAATTATATTAAAAATAGGCTATGATTTGTCTTTAGTTTTTTCTAAAAAAATAATATATGATAATCGAATTTTGAAAATAATTAGCCAATAAGTTTTGTAATTTTTTTTTTTGCTATTATTATCTTATGATTTTAAATTCTAAATTAAAATATTATATTAAGAAGAGAAAAAACAAATAACTAAAGCAATTTAGTAACTAAATATTGTTAGGACAGGGAAATGCATTGCATATATACATATATAATTTCTAAAAGCTCAATGAGAAATTTAAAAATAAAATAAAATAAAATACAAATTTAAAAAAACCATAAATAAAATAAAATAAAATAAATTATTTTTATGTCTATACATGTATGAACAACAAAAAAAAACTATTAAACCAAATAGAAAAATAAAAAAGGAAAATAAAAGATAAAAAATAGAAGCACAATATACAAACGAATAATAATTTTAAAAGGTCTCATGAATGGATTCCCAAGCTCAAATTTGGTTTTCTTTACTAATTTCTAAATATTTTAATAGTTTTTTTTAACTTTTTTTTAAAAAAAACATCAAATAGAAGAAACAAATAAAAACAAATTGCACTCCAATCTTGCCAATAGCTAGCAAACGCTAGAATTTTGGAGCTCAATGAGTAATTTGTAGATCTCCACCCAATTGATTTCTTGATTGAATGAGAATGATGAACAACATATATTGTGTTATACTCCCTCCATTCCGAATTAAATGTCGTTTTAGCCTTTTGCACAATAATTAAGAACAATAATAAATTTTCTTGGGATATGTATAATTCCAACCAAAACTAAGTTAAATGACTAAATTACCCATTTTCTTCGGACTACAATTATATTTGAATATGATTCTCCTTATTAATTTTGCCACCCATTACATTTGGTTTGTTTTCTCTTTTCAAAATACTCCTATTTAAATTACTTATTAAATATGGGTAGAATTGGGAAAAAAAAAAAGAAAGAAATCTTATCTTGGTAACATAAAATGACAATTATTTTGGAATTTTTTTCATTTCTTAAAATGACATCTAATTCAAAACGGAGGAAGTAACTTATAACAAGTAAAAAACCAAGAAATGAAGCTCAAATACCAAGAATGGATCTAGCTATTCCATACCATGCTTAAATGATTAGGTGTGGATCTTGACATCCATATCCAATTTTTTTATTAAATTAGGTTTGAATTTAAAAAATATGGGGTTCCTCCCATTCAAAGCCTATAAAAAACACTCACTTTGGTTTTTTCATTTGTAGGGCAGGGGGTGTGGCATAGTCATAATGAGCTTATATAAACAAATGTGAGAGAAATTATAGATTGACTGAAATTAGAGAAAAGAGGATTATTTTGAGTTTTTCCAATGTTTTTTCTCGCACTGCCTCACGAACAGCTTTCATAAGGCCATGTTTCTTTTTAATTCATTAATTTTGAAAAAAAAAACTCACTTGGTTTATATTATCAAGCAAGTCTAGAAGAGTTATATTTGAATTTGCAACTTGTGCTTTTGTTTGAATGTGTTCTTGTTTGAATTTGTACAATCTTAGAAAAAAACCATAAAAAAACAAAATAATAAAACAAACAACAATAAAATAAAATAAAATATAAAAAATTATTTTTATATCTATACATTTATTAACAACAATAATGGCTATTAACATTGAATTGAAACAAAAAAAAAAATAGAAATGGAAAAAACAAGAAAAAACTTAAGCAAAATAGAATATACAGTTTGCAAATGAATAATACTCTAAAAAAAATTCCCCAATTGACTCCCACTACTCAAACTTAATTTCCTTAATTAATTTCCGATATTTAATTGTAACATTGCAACTAAGAATAAATAAATTTAGTAATTTCAATTCACACATGAATAACAATTTAAAAAAAAAAACAAATGAATAGCAAGTTAAAAAAAATTGTTGAATGGACTCTCGAGTTTGGTCTCCATTACAAAATTTTAAAATTTACCTTTCAAATTTAAAAAAAAAAAAAATTTACACAACCTCATGTTGCGAGTGATTTACCAACGTTAAGAGTTGAATGTTTTTTTTTTTTTTTGGGAAAGGGGGAAAATTACCTAATATGAAGCTTCGTTCTCGATGAACATGAAGAGAACATAAAATCTAAGGCTCTGCTTGGATGGAGGTAAGGGAAGGTTTCATAAAGTAAGGTAAGGTAAGGTAAAGGAAGGTAAAGGAAGATTATGAACCATGCTTTGCTTGGATGGAAGGTAAGATAATTTGAGGTTTTGAAACTTTTGTGGTGTTTGGTTGGGAGGTTAGTGGAGGTAAGGTTACATGGTATATTACTAAATTACCCTTATGAATAATAAAAAAAACAATGTTATTATATTTAATTTCATTAATAAAATTAATTAAACAATATCATTAATAGATTAAGTAATATTTTTCAATTTATATAATTCTCTATTTTTTTATCATTATTTATTATTATTATTATTATTATTATTATTATTATTATTTATTTTTATATTATTATTATTATTATTATTATTATTATTATTATTTTGTTATTATTATTATTATTATTATTGTTGTTGTTTTTTATCATTAATTTTTTGTTATTATTATTATTAATTATTAATTATTATTATTATTATTATTATTATTATTATTATTATTATTATTATTATTATCATTATTATTATTATTATTATTGTTGTTGTTTTTTTTATCATTAATTTTTTGTTATTATTATTATTAATAATAATTTTTATTTTTATTTTTATTTTTATTTTTTATTATTATTATTATTATTATTATTATTATTATTATTATTTATTTATTTATTTATTTATTTATTTATTTCTTTAAATTAAGTGAGGAAGAGAATGGTGTTTGAACAATTAGGAATCACCAAAGATGATGAAAGTAAGAAAATTCTCCCACTTGGTTTTGACATTACAACATTTATTTTTAATATGTTTTGCCATTAACAAAAATATTGTCAAATTCAACATTGTCATATTTGCAACTAATTTGTTTTGCCATTACATCAAATAAAAATACCCCTTGGTTTTGCCATTACAACATTAGCCAAAAAACACACTTGTAGACATTAACAAAAACATCGTCAAATTCAAAACATTGTCACATTTGCAACTAATTTGTTTTGCCATTACATCAAATAAAAATACCCCTTGGTTTTGCCATTACACACTAGTTTGTTGATGCAAGTATGCATCAATTAAAGCGTCATCCATAATAAAGTTCCAAACACACAGTGCATTTCCATTATTCACATTTGAATTTATTTTCTCCTTGGCATATCTGAAACTACAAAGACAAAATAAACAAAAGATACATTAAATTCATTCAAGCCATACATTAAATTCAAAAAGATACATTAATTCAAGCCATACATTAAATTCAAAAAAGATACATTAAATTCATTCAAGCCATACATTAACAGAAGAATCCATACATTATCTCCTGGGAAAATAATACTATAACAGAAGAATCCATTCAAGCCATACATTAAATTCAAGAAGATACATTAAATTCAAAAAGATTCAAATTATTCATTATAATTAAGCCACATTTCAGCTGCAATAGCATCTCTAATTAACTCTCCTTCTCTGGTTTCTTCAGTATTTTCCCGATTGATATGATGTTCCTCTGGTGCTTTGTTTGCAAGTTCACTATCAACTTGTGCAAGTATAGCATCATCAGGATCCGCACACATTAAATAATTGTGTAAGATAGAACATGCAAAAATAATCTTCTTTTGTGTTTCCAAACCATAATAAGGCTCTGTAGAACTTCCAATTATAGGGAAACACTTCTTAAGAACACCAAATGCTCGTTCAATAGCATTGCGCAAAGACGCGTGTCGAAGATTAAATAATTCCCTTGCATTTCGGGGTGGATTCCGTGAGTACTCTTTCAAGTGGTATCGCTCCCCCCTATAAGGTGTTATAAATCCACGTCGCAACATGAAGCCGGCATCAACTAGATAATATTTCCCTAGACGTTTGTTGTGTTTATGTAATATAAGTACCTTCTGGAATTTTAAGAGGGCATGTTCTACTTAAGGCATTCTTCATAATCCTTGAGTCAGATGCAGTGCCTTCCCAACCAGGTAACACATACGTGAATTTCATATCAAATGTGCATGCAGCTAAAATATTCTGTGTTGGGTATTCTTTTCTCCCACGATACTTGGGAGCTTCTGTATTAGAAACTCTTACACGAATATGTGTACCATCAATAGCACCGACACAGTCCTGTGACATAATTTAAAATTTTCATTTTCAACATACACACATGCGTACTAAATTTGTAATTTAATAAGTATAATTTGTTACCTTAAAGTATGGATAAAATCTAGTGCTGTTGAATATTTCTGAAGGAATTTGTATGCCATCGGGTTGTTTTAAGAATTTATCCTCCAACTCTACTATAGCTTACAACACATTGTGAAAATGACGAAAAATAGTCTCACCAGAACACCTAAAAAAGAATGATAATTCACGGTGCGAGACATTATGACCCAATAGGTATAGTGTTTTCGCAACTTGTTCCTCAACTGTAACTTGTGTTGATGGTCTAAGACCTCCTTCTCTTACTAACATGTCACACAATCCTTGAAAGGCTCCATGACTCATCCATATCATATTATGACATAAATTACTTGTGAGTAAATGTGACATTAATTCATCTCGTGCTCGATCTGCTTCAAGCCGGACTTCACGTGGGATTTGTCGTTTAGTAAGTTCATTCTTATGTCTCGCATACCAACCAATTAAGATGGTGATGAACTCAACTGTTACTAGCTGATGTAAGTGTAGAAGTTTTATAAACTGGTCCTTCAACGTAATTAGGGCCAATAGAAGTTTAGCCATCATTTGTTTTTGATCGTCCATCTAAACATAAGAAGTTTATTAATTAAAATGCAAATCAAATGTATATGAATGAACTTTGTAGGTATATATTGATTAATTAAAATTGACAAAGATATCTTTGTGCTAAATAAAATTAAGAATGAAAATATATATATATATATATATATATATATATATTTTCTTGCCTAGCAAAGAGAAAGTGGAGTCCTGCCTAACACTAATATATTTTTCAATTTCAAGTTTAAAGCATCAATTCGTCATATCACATAACATTAATTAAATTAGCATCATTGTCATCACTATGCATGTCAAACTATCAAAACAGGTTGTAAATTATAATTTAATTCTAATGTATATGTTGTGTTTACAAAATGTTAATATGCTAATGTGTTTACAAATTTAGGATTAATCCCAATATTTAGTAAATATTTACTGACAATCAAAACCTTGTCTAATATGCATTGTTTTGTGTTAAAACTTTGCACATATCAATTGTACATTTTAAATCTCAAACACGTGCAAAAAAGTGTGTTGGTGATCTCATTTCTATAACTAAGTTTCTTATCTCACTATTATTTTTTTAATTAAAAAATTTCCTAAATTTTTAGAGCAAGCCCAATGCTGCAATACTAATTTTCTAGATTTTGGAAAACACAATAGCTTCTATCAGTTCTTTCTCTTTATGCTTATAGGTGGATTTTCTGTGGCAGTTCTTCAAAAGATAAAAGTAGATTTACAATTAACTTTTGTTGATCTAGATAAAGAGCAACACTGAGTGGGCATCAAACCCAGAAAAACCAAAAGGCTCATAATTAAGCACTTTTAACAATAATTTTCTTCCAATTTCAGAATAAAATTCATGCATTTAATTAAAAAAAAGCCAAAAATTAAAATACAACAAGCATTCTTCCAAGTCTTCAACAACGAAAATGTATGAAAAAATAGTTTGGATCTCTCAATCAACTTATTCAACAGCCAAGGCATTTTCATTTGAAGATTCATTCTTATTCAATTTCACAAGAGCTTCTTTGAGCTCATTTTAATCATGCAATATTACAAGCTTTGCTGGTATTAATCATGTACCAATGCTCAATTAATCACATGAAGCAAAGCTTTTGCTAAACTAAAAAAAAAGCTAGGACTTGCCGACCTACTGGGACTTGAGGAGCTCGTTAGCTTCAAGAGTCTCGATGAAGGAGGCAGCCGGTGACGCCGGACTTGCGAGGAGAAGAGGAGGTGAGAGCTACGGCGGTGTTGACGGCGGCGGCGGCGGTCTTCGGAGCCCTAGCACAAGGAGAAGAGGGAAACTAGAACCAAAATGAGTCTTCAGCCCTAGCACAAGGAGAAGAGAGAAACTTTATATGTTGGAATTATATGAAATGTTTAAGGTTATTTTGGTCATATATAAAAAATACCCACCCCAAAACCTCCCCAACCCTCCAATTTGGAGGGTTGAGAAAGAGCTAAAAATTGGAGGTTTTAAAACCTCCCCAACCCTCCCTAACCCTTCCCAACCTTTCCCAACCCTCTCCTCAAGCATGGTTCCTCCCCAACCCTCACTTTACCTTACCTCCAAAAACCCCCATCCAAGCAAAGCCTAAGGGTATAAAGAAGGAAGAAGATAGATTGGAGGCCTTCTTCGTCTTTGGAGGTCTCTCCCTCTGCTCCGGACCTGATATCTTCTTCCCGACCACTGGAGGGACGTCATTCGATAGGTGATGTGATGTGATGATAACTTGTTGGCGATCGGGGTAGTAGCACTCACTGGTAAAGATCCAAAGGTAAGAATAGAGCCCACATGGAAGGATCCCTCTCCGATGGCCTCAATGTCTCTCTGTAACTCATCAACCAACATCCGTGATCTGTGGGTCGGTGCTCCACTGCCTTGCTAGATCATCGATTGGTAGGAGAAATCAGATGTAGCGTTTCTTTGAGGCCCAGCATATGCTCCCAATGAGATTACAAGTGGGTAAAAGTAGGGAAAATGATTGGGGATTCATAGAGGGGTTAGGAGGAAGACCTTCATGAATGCGGTGGAGGTCACGCCGGCGCCAAAGGAGGAGAAGATGTGATCGATCTCCGTTTATCTCCGATCGCTTGGCGAAGCGGCCCTTGATCCGTGGTTGTGTCTCAGTGTAGGCCTTGTGAGATGCATAGCGGATCATCTTTTCTAACCTCCGGGTAATTAATCATTCATTTATTTATGGAAATTTTCAAAAAAAATATAATAAAAGGACAGAATTTGATTATGATCCCAAAAAGTTAGAAAACTCCAATAGATATGTGACATGTGTTATACTTATAAGAACATTTCAAATATGTTGTGGTTATTTGAACTAGGATGTGTTTCTTGTTGTTATTGTGTAAATTAAAATTAAGAGTAAAAGAAAACAAAACCAATCAACTAATCAAGATTAATATTATGCATACGGTGGGGATATAAAAGAAAATACACAAACCCAATAAGTAAACTTTTACATCCTTCCAAATGTATTTAAAAAAAATTCCAAACACAATAAAATAACTCCAAATGGCATTGAAAGTGTTTTAAGGGATAATCTTTTTTTTAATCATCATGGTGCACATCAATAGATTCATCAATAATTTAAACTTTTCTAAACTTGAGCATCCCTTTTAAATAGTGTGTCCAAACCCAATCAAATAACTCCAATCTCAAGGCTTTTAAGGGATTGAATTTATAATATGCATATATAATTATCACTAGTATAGATACCATGCTTGCGCTACGGGGTACATCTAATAACACATAATAATAATAATAATAATAATAATAATAATAATAATAATAATAATAATAATAGATAAAAAAATGAAAACAAAATCAAAATAAAAATACAGTATGTCTAAAAATAAGAAAATTAATATATATATATATATATATATATATATATATATATATATATATATATATATATATATATATAACAATACAAAAATTAAAATCAAAATTAAGGAAAAAAATAAAAGCAAATAAAAATATTATTATTAGCAAGAATATAATATATTGTACTGTATAGAGAGGAAAAGGAAGGTGAGTGGTGTGTCATCCACTTAGGTCAAAATAAATAAATAAAATACAGGTCAATCAAAATCAAGCCAATGGCAGCATAAGAGGCATTTAGGCAGTATGTATGTTTATATATATGTACTCCCTTCATTCTTTTTTATATGTTACAAATCCATGTTCCTTTTTATCTATTATTTTCTAACATCAAGAAGCATTTATTATTATTTTTTTTTTCAAAATTACCTTTAACACTCTATTCAACTCTCTTGTTGGAATTAAATATGAGAGAGAAATGTGAAAAATATAAATTAGAGGTACTTTTAGAAAGATAACTATTTTTTTATAAATTTTTGTGAAATAACTAAGTCTTTTAGTATGTGAGATTCGGTTAACCACGACAAATAAAAAAACAGAGAGAGGGAGTATATAAATAAAAAAACAAACAAACGGCATATATATAGAGAGAGAAATAATAAAACCAAATAAAAATAAACAAAATAAAATTACATATATATATATATATATATATATATATATATATATATATATATATATATATATATATGAAAATACATCCTCTATGGACGTCCATAGATAAAAAATCTATGAACGTCCATGTATCAGCCATTAAATCATGATCCAACGGTTGACATTGATGAAAAGTAATAACTGTTTGAAACAGTGATTATTGTTATATTACTGTAGCAACTACTGTTCATCAATGTCAGCCATTCGATCAAGATCCAAAGGCTGATAATGGACATCCATAGATTTTTAATATATGGACGTCCACAGAAAACTTTTCCTCTCTCTCTCTCTCTCTCTCTCTATATATATATATATATATATATATAGAGAGAGAGAGAGAGAGAGAGAGAGAGAGAGAAAGGATTAAACAATAAATCTATATATTTTACTGTTTAAAAGTAAAGTTTAAAAAGAAAAGAAAACTATTTTTTGTATTGAGAGAGAGAGAGTTGGTGTGGAACCCATTGAAAAAGGTCAATCAAAACCAAACATATTTTAAAAAATATAAAATCACTAAGATTAATATTATGTATACCAGCATAGATGCCAGTGCTTATGCTATAGGATTCATCTAATGAAGCGAATTATAAAAAAACTTGTAAAAAAATAAAATCACTTAAAAAATATAAAAAATAACCAAACACTAATGTTATCAGATAAATTTAATCAAATAATAACAAATAATAAAAACAAAAAATCATATATAGATATATGAAAAACAATAAAAAATTAAAATAAAGACACAATATATCTATTTATTTATTTTATTCTTTTACAATTAAAAAGCGAAAAAAAAATCATGTGTATATATATATATATATATATAATAATAATAATAATAATAATAATAATAATAATAATAATAGGAAAAAATAAAAACAAAATTAAAATATACAAAATCATGCCTGTATTTATTTATGTATGAAAAATAATAAAAAATAATTAAAACAAAATAAAATAAAATAAAAATAAGTATATAATATAATGTTATATATATTAATATCATATATGTATTGAGAGGGGATGGTGGGTTGATGTGGGACCCACACCCCAATGACTTGAACCCTATGACTCACACCCTTTATAGAGTTATATAATGTGTTATAATTTGGTTGTAAATATGCCATATTTATTCAGAGTCAAATGTCAAGCCACAAATCAACTATTGGATAACCCAATGGTATAACATAAAAGTACAAAAGAGATGGCAAAGTTTAAATCCTTCCTCATTAATATTTTTCTGTGCATTATTCACAAACTGTACATTTAGGTCAAAGAACTATATATCAGTACTGTTTATTGAGTCATGATGTGAGTCTAATGTGAAAAAAACAATAGTTTCACCCTTCCAAAATTGCATGACAGGAGAATTTTCCTAAGAGGTTCATAAACCACCGTAAGTGGTGCATCTCCATACTTGCATATCTTTTTGACAATCTCTTAAATAAAAGCGCTTGTTGCCTGTTCATCATAAATGTCAAGCCACAATAATAATATATATATTAAAAAACTTATTTAATATATATATTGTTGGAAGCGATGGTAAACACTATCTCCTCCCAAAGATACCATGAAGAGGAAGAATATCATTATAAGATAGAAAGATAGAAATTCACTCTTAATTCTTTAACCTCTTATAAAACTCAAACCATCTTTACACTCGTTAACTCCTAACTCCCATAATTAATACCATAATTCTAATGACATAACTCTTAACTCTTAACATTGAATAACCCCTAGACACTTGATAGGGACACAAGCGTATGCGCCGATCAAGTAGTAAAGTATGAGTAAAACAAGGGTATCGATTCACAAGGAAGATTGAGATTATTAGTACTAACCCTAATCCCGAAAATTAGCCTAATCAAAGTTATGATGTTGTGCAAAAGAACTCAAAAACAAAAGCAAGAAATAGGAAATAAAAGAGTAAAGAAATAAGGAGAAGAAGTGATGTTCGGGCATAGCATCTCTCTAGAGTTTTGTTAAGTTCAGGACAAATGTTATCTAATAATGCAATCCTATTTGAACCGAGAGATTTTCTAAATTATACTAAACCCCTCTTGCAAGGGTAAATAGTAACTAAATCGGTACAGTGCTGATACAGTCACCACACAATCGCTTTACACTCTGTGAAATCTTAATGTGAGTTAACAAGAATTTCTTAAATAGGTAATTTTTCTTACAAAGAGATTACCCCTAATCCGAATACATGATAGAGATGTGATTTCTCCTAAAATCTATTCCACATGATTGCAAAGAGTGCGAAAATAACTTGTTACCCACTTAGGAGGATGAATGAGAAGAGTTCTCCAAAGTACCACATTGTTAAGTTTACTCACAATCCTAATGTGGGATGAAAGCATACGTGCCAATTGCGCAATAAAGTGTGCGTAAATGTAGAGTGTCAGTCCACAAGGAAGAAAGTGAATACTAGTAATGACTCTAAACTCAAAAAATAGCCTATATGATCAAATGATGTATGTGTGAACAAGAGTACGCAAAAATAAGAGAATACAGGAAATAGGAGAGAAGTTAAGGAAGAAAGTGATATCTGGGCATAGTATCTGTCTAGGGTTATGAAGTACAGGGAAAAAGTTGTCCAGGTATGCAATCCTATGGATTTGAACTAAGAGGTTTCCAGAATTATACTAAACCTCGATTTCTCAAGCGATGAGTAACTGAATAGGTACAGAGTTGATACAAACATCCACACAATCGCATTAACACTCTATAAAACCCCTAGAGTTCAACTATGCCCAAACATTTACAAATTAGGCCTCCATTAATGGAGGGCAAGCATTCAAGATATAAATAATGGAGGAAAACATGAAAGCCATGAAAACTTCCTTTTCAATCCCTAGGATGAAGAATCGCAGGAGAAGTTGCTTGGAAAACTTCCACGCACGCCGCCAAGATGAGCTTAACGGCTATGATCTTCAATCCCCTTGAATGTAGATTTGAATCCCTCTCCAAATCACTCCTTAGGTGCTAGAGATTTGTCTCTTATCTTCCCTAACTTTGCCTCCAATAATCGCCCAAAAAGAATAAAAAGGATAGAATAGAGTCTGCCCTAAAAATTTTTATAAGTTCTATTTATACCTGAGTGCTTACGGGGTGCTTGAGAGTGTAAGGGCTAGGCCGTAAGAGAGCTGGAGAAAATAGTGACGAGTCTCACGGGAACACTTACGGCCATAAGTCACGCCCATAAGGTCTTCTGTATGTGTTGCGGTCCAGTTTACGGCTGTAAGCGCTGGACTATAAGCTTCACTGTTCTACTTCTTATGACAGCCCTTACGGACGTATGCTTTGGTCGTAGGTTCCTTTGAATGGTTCTTACGAGCGTAAGCCTTGTCCGTAAGGTCCTCTGAATTAGTTCTGAATCCCTTTTACGGGTATAAACATACCCGCAAGCTTCTCTAGAACTTATTTACAACTATAAGGTTGGTCGTAAGCTACCTGTAAGCCACCCAATTTGCCTTGTCCTTATTCTAATGATGCCGAAAGAACTCCAAATTCATCATTTGAGGTATAAAATGCTTCTTTTGGCTCTCTCTCTCTCTCTCTCGTCTTGAAGTGCTGCCCTAAGCCCGTAAATGCGAAACACACTAGATTTAGCATCGAATTCCACAATATAATCTTAATATATGCCGGATGAGTATATAAATTGGTATAAAATACATGCATGTTATATACTCATCAATTCCCTCTAATTATGCCACGACTATGGTAGGTGGGTATTTCTACTCATCAGAAAGCACATCAAATATGATAACTAGGGCTTTCACCTCAATAAGAATCAAGCAATACAAACAGGAAATTATATTCAAATAACATAAATTGCAATTAAGAGACAACTAAATCATAAGGATGCACAACCAATGTTAAAGGATAAAACCCTAGAGTTTAACTATTCCCAAATATCTATGAAATTATCCCTTCATTAATGAAGGGCAAGCATTCAAATTACAAGATACAGGGAGAATAAAACAAAGCATTAAAACCCCCTTCTCAATCGTGCCAGAGGTTGATCGCCAGAGAACGCCCAAAGATATTCCATGAATGCCGCTAAGCTAGTCTTCACGGCTACAATCTCCCTCACCAAGATGATGGGGTTGAATCTCCACCTAAAATCGCCTCTGAAGCCCTGGAGATTCGCCCATCTTCTTCCCTTAGCCCCGCCTCCAAATTAGAACAAAAGATAACCCTAAAATCCTCATCAGATCTATTTAAACTATATCGCTTACAGGCTGCTTATGAGCTTAAGGACGTGGTCGTAAGGAACTAGAGATGATTATGGGTTACGAGCCTTACGAGATTAGTTACGGCCATAAGTCCCATCCGTAAGGTCCTCTATCTTGTGTTATTGTCCCGCTTACGGTTGTAAATGCTGAACCATAAGATTTTTTGTGTTGCCCTTGTGACCACCCTTACAAGCATAAGCTCTGCTTATAAATTTGATAGGGACGCAAGTGTAAGTGCCAATCACGTAATAAAGTGCACATAAAAGTATAGTGTCGGTTCACAGGGAAAAAATGTGAATACCAATAGTAACCCTAAACCCAAAAAATAGCCTAAGTGATCAGATGTTGTGTGTGTAAACGAAAGCAAACAAAGATAAGAAAATATAAAAAATAGGATGAGAGAAATCAAGGAAGAAAGCGATGTCCGGGCATAGTATTCTTCTAGGCTTATAAAGTATAGTACAAAGGTTGTCTAAGTATGCAATCCTATTTGAACCGAGAGGTTTTCAGAAGTATACTAAACCACGATTTCTCAAGCGAAGAGTAACTGAATAGGTGCAGAACTGATACAGATATTCACACAATCGCATTAACACTCTATGAAACCTCACTGTGAGATAATAACAATCTTTTAAGTAGATAATTTCCCTCAAAGAAAATGATTACCCCTTATCTAAATACAGAGCAGGAATGCGATTTCTCCTAAAATCCACTCCACATGATTGCAAAGAGCACGTAGATAATCACTAACTCACTCAGAAAGATTGCTGGAGACTAAGTCTCTAAAATACCCTAACTTGAGATGTACTTACTATCCTCTCAAAATGAGGCAAGTCTATGCTAGGTGAAAATTTCTTTTCGTCACATAGCAAACCAAACATGATAGTTAGGTGATAGGGATGCAAGTGTACGTACTGATCGTGTAATAAAGTGTGCATAAATGCAGAGTGTCGGTCCACAGGGAAGAAAGTGAGTACTAGTAATAACTCTATATCCAAAAAATAGCCTAAATAGTAAAGTGCTTATATGTGAACAAGAGAAAACAAAAACAAAGAAATATGGGAAATAGTAGGAGAGAAATAAAGGAAGAAAAGGATGTCCGGGCATAACATCCCTCTAGGGTTATTGAGTACAGAACAATGGTCGTCTAAGCATGCAATCCTATTTGAATTGAGAGGTTTCCAAAATTATACTAAATCCTGATTTCTCAAGCTAAGAGTAATTGAATAGGTGCAGAGCCGATACAGACATCCACACAAACACATTAACACTCTATGAAATTTCACTGTGAGCTAAAGACAATCTCTTAAGTAGATAATCTCCCCCCAGAGAGAAAGATTATCCCCAATCTGAATATAGAGCAGAAATGCAATTTCTCCTAAAATATACTCCACATGATTGCAAAAGGTGTGGAGATTGCTAACAACTCACTTGGGAGAATTAAGGGAGACGGAGTCTCCAAAGTATCCTATACCCAAGTTTACTCACAATTTCCTCTAATTACGGCATGGCTATGCTAGGTGGGTATTTCTACTCATCACGTAACACATCAAACATGATAGCTAGGGTTTTCACCTCATTAGCAACCAAGTATTCATACACGTAATTAGATTCAAATAGATATGATTGCAAATATGAAATCAATTAAAACATAAAAGATCTAACAACCAAAGTCAAAGAAATAAACCCTAGAGTTCAACTATGCCCAAACATCTACAAATTAGCCCTCCATTAATGGAGGGCAAGCATTCAAGATACAAAGAATATAGGAAGACATGAGATCTATGAAAACCCCCTTTTCAATCCTTAAGATGAAGAGCTGCCGAAGAAGCTTCCACGCACGCTGTCAAGATGAGCTTGACAGCTATGATCCTTAATCCCCTTGAATGTAGGATCAAATCCCTCTCCAAATTGCCCTTAGAGTGCTGAAGATTGGGTCTTTTCTTCCTTACCTCGTGTTCAAGAGTTTCCCCAAAAAGATAGAAAGATAGAATAGAGAATTCCCTAGAATTCCTCATAAGTTTTATTTATACCCGACTACTTACTAGCTTAAGGATTGGGTTGTAAAGAAGCTGGAGAAGATTTGTCACGAGCCTTACTAGAATGCTTACGATCATAATCCCCATCCGTAAGGTCTTCTGATGTTTTTATGGTCCAGCTTACGACCATAAGCTCTGGACTGTAAGATTCACTATTCTGCTATTTGCGACTGCCCTTACAGGCGTCTGCTATGGTCTTAAGCTCCTCTAGATGGTCCTTATGACCGTAAACCTTGTCTATAAGGTCCTCTGAATTTGCTCTGACTCCTCTTACAGGAATAAGTATACCTACAAGGTCTTTTGGACTAGACTTACGGCCGTAAAGACGACCATAAGATGCATGTAGGCCACCCAGTTTTCCTTCTCCTTGTTCTAATGATGCCGAGAGAGCTCCAAACTCATCTTTTTGGGTCTAGAATGCTTCTTTTGGGTCTCCCTCATCTTTAAGCATTGCCCTAAGCCTGTTTATACAAAACACACAATATTTAGCATCGAATTTTATATAATGTTCCTAATGCATGCCAATTGAGTATACAAATTGCTATGAAATATATGAACATTATGCACTCATCACTAGGGTTTTCGCCTCGTTAGCAACCAAGTATTCAAACATGCAAATAAACTCAAATAGAAATGATTGCAATTAAGAAAACAATTAAACTATCGAAGATTTAATAACCAATGTCAAACGTATAAACCCTAGGTTCAACTATGCCCAAACATCTACAAATTAGCCCTCCATTAATGAAGGGCAAGCATCCAAGATACAAATAGTAGGAGGAAACATAAAAGCCATGAAAACCCCCTTCTCAATCATGCCGATAAAGAATCACTAGAGAAAACCTAGAAAAACTTTCACCCACCCCGCCAAGGTGAACTTAACTGCTACGATCTTCAATCCCCTTGAATGTTAATCCAAATATCCCTTGAAATTACCCCTTAAGTGCTGGAGATTCATCTCTTATCTTCCCTAACTCCGCCTCCAAGAATCGCCCAAAAGAAAAACCAAGAATGCCCTAAAAAACCTCATTAAATCTATTTATACTCGACTGCTTACGGGCTGCTTACGGGAGTAAGGACGTGGCCATAAGGGAGCTGGAGAAGATAGTCCCAAGCCTTACGAGACCACTTACGACCGTAAGTCATGTCCATAAAGTCTTCTGTTTGTACTACGGTCCAGCTTACGGCCGTAAGCACTAGATCATAAATTTCACTGTGTTACTTCTTGCAATTGCCTTTACGGGCGTATGTCGTGGTCGTAAACTCCTCTAGATGGTTCTTACGGGGATCCTTAAAGGTGTAAGTCTTGCCCATAAGGTTCTCTAATTTGGTTCTGAATCCTTCCTTACAAGCATAAGCATGCCTGCAAGGTTCTTTGGAATCTACTTTCGCTCGTAAGGTTAGGCATAAGCTGCCCCTAAGCCACCTAGTTTTGCCTTGTCCTTATTCAAATGATGTTGAGAAACTCCAACATCATTATTTAAGGTCTGAAATGCTTATTTTGGCTCTCTTGTCTTGAAATGTTACCCTAAGCTTGAGAATGTGAAGCACACTATATATAGTATCGAATTCTACAATATGACTCTAATTCATGCCAAATGAGTGTACAAAGTGATATAAAATATATGAATGTTGTATACTTATCAAAACACCTCTAGATGGTCCTTACGCCCAGTCTTGCCTATGAGGTCCTCTAGTTTGTCTTTATACTCCTTACGGGCATAAGCATGGCCGCAAGGTTATCTGGAATAGGCTTACGGCTGTAAATTAGGCCGAAAGCTGCTTGTAAGCCATCCTGTTTGCCTTATCCTTATCCAATTGATGCCTAGAGAGTTCCATCTTCTTCATTTAGGGTCTAGAATACTCTTTTTTCACTCTCTCTATCTCGTCTTTAAGTATTGTCTGAAGCTTGAGAATGCTAAACACACTATGTTTAGTGTCGAATTCCACATTATACTTTTAATACATGCCTAATGAGTGTACAAAATGGTATAAAATAATGGAATATTGTATACTCATCAACACTTCATTTCTTATAACTCTTAAATACACGTTAAAGAGAATATTTAAGTTTATATTTTCTAACATCCCCTTAAACTTCAATATTTTCTTATTAACTATTCAATGCAATAACCGTTGCATCCAACGAGAAAATCATAAAATTAGCTCTTCTTGTCAGCTAATTTAGAAGCACAACATTACTATTTTTGAATTTGTCAGACTTGCTCTCCTTTATCTTAACCTTTAATCCATTCAACTCTTTATAAGTGTGTCTAAGATTTTCAAACTCAAGCTTGAGTTTACATAGTTCTCTCTCGTTCATGTCTTTTATGACAATATTATAATATTTTTTCAGATGTTTTATGACTCGCAATATAGCATCATTCTTAACTTCTTTCTTCGTGTATGCCATGTATCCATACTATTCATGACTTCCTAGCTTATCTTTGATATTTATCTTCACAACAAAAGCGGGTAGATGATTAGAACCAAATCTTTCACACATATACTATACTAGCTATAGTTTATTTAAACTGTGCAAATACAACAATAGGTCTTTCACTCTCTATTTCTTTACTATTATGCTTTGAAGGTTTCTATGGTCTTCTTCCTTTATGGAGCATACCTCATAGCTTTCATGTTCTTGTTGGGCTTTTCTTTGTCTTACCCAACCTAAAATTCAAAGAACTTTTCTTTAATTTAATAGTGCCAACATATGAAAATAATTTTTCTCACATAGTTGTTGTATTTACTTGCAAATAGACAAAGGAGAGTTTATCTATCTTTTTTTTTTTTTTAATCAAAACAAATATCTGATACCACTTGTTAGAAGCAACGGTGGGCACAAATTATGAGCGTTACAAATCTCTACAGGTTGGGTTACAACGGAAGCTACAACTCAGTTAAAGTTAGAAGTTGGGCAACGTTGCATGCTCAGTTATAACAGGAGTTGCAACATATAAGTTTGAAAGATGTCCAAATTATGAGCCAAGAAGATTCTAAAAAAGGGAGGTGGTATATTTGGTACTTAAAGACGTCTATATAAATGACCCTACTTTGAGATTTAGCATGAGCCACTGGACTGAGACCCAAGTGTGTAGATGAGAAAGTGGCCATCGAGCAATCTAGAGAGAATTCTTGTATACCTTTGTGAGATTGAGTGATAATACTGTTTTCATGTTTATTCTCCTCTTTTAGTGGATTTTTAACTCCGGGCTTGACCCCTCATACGTAAGTAAGTGTTGTGCTGAATTGGGTTAGCAATTTCATGTGCCGCTGTTCTTTATAGTTTGTGTATAATTGTGTGAGTGATTGCATTGGAGATTGAGTGAACCACAATATACCCAGCAGAACTAATAGAATTGAATCAATTTTAATTTTGAGAGCTTAAGCATACCTTTGATTTAATTTGAACTTAAAAGTGTGATTATTGAGTTATATATATAAAAGTTGAATTCATATAAAAATTTGCTATATATGGGAAAACAAGACAAGCTCAATTAATCATGTTTTAGCTTGATTCATCTTGAAATTAGTATCAACATTAGCTTAAACTTAATTCAACTTGTTTTAGCTGGAGTTCAACTAGAAATTAATGTTAAGTTTGAATATTAAGTTTAACTCCCGCTTCTTACAAACAACTTGATCATCTATGACCCTTTGGATAAGTTTATGTTGACTTAGATTTAAGGTGATTTTGGCATCAATAATTCACCCATTAAAATAAAATTTCAATATATATGTCCAGGTGCTTGTTCACACACATTCATTCAATCATGTCAAATTTCATAATGTAACTAACTCAGGTAAAAATAAGCCAATGTGACTCAGCATTAGGAGGGAAATATAAAATATGCCACTTAAAGGATCAAAATGACATATCTTTTCCGTATTTTAAAAACCAAATTAAACCAACATTGACCATATTTAAATAGTCATTCTCAAATTTAGTGCAAATTCTGAATTAGAAGATTTGAAAAAGTGTTAAAAGAGATGTTGATGATTCAATTGTAAGTATCAAGGAAAAAGAATATATGATTTTCTATATTTTAGAAATCTAACCAACATTGACAATTCTTAAATAGTCATTAGTCAGTTCTTTACTAATTATGAATTAGAAGATTTGACAAAATGTTGGAAGATATTTTTGATGTTGATAATTCAATTATAACCATTAGAGAAATCAAAAGTTGTACTTTATTTTTCTGATAAGTAATAAACAGTTATGAATAGTTTTACTTATCACTAAATACACATAAGCTTTGAGGGTCAAATATATACATATTGGACAAATAACTAGTCAAAAACCATTAATTATTATAATTTTAAGGTGCATTTAGAACAAAAGATAATTCCTTGCTAGTTGGTAAAAAATTTGAAACCTACCCAAATATAATATTTGGATTTATGTAAAGCACAAATAACCTCTGATATAATATATATCCTAAAAGCCATGCACCCATGAGGATGTTTAATAATAAGCCATGGTTACATGTTGAACAAATTAATTACTCATCTTTAAGAATGGGAATATTGTAATTTGCTTCCTTGTTCTAAAACCAACGAACTAAGGTTCATATTGCTTCGTATTTGGAAGTCTGGACCATTTACAGGGAACAGAATAGAGAGGAGATGAAGTGCAAAATATTAGTATATATAGTTATTGTATTTTTAATATATTAAATATATAAAATATTAAGAAAGTTTCCATATTTGTGCATTTGTACTTGTCACAACTTGTATTAATTTTTATTAGTGTATAAGAGGCCTTCATTGTTTATTTCTTATAATTTGTAGCATTTGGTTCTCGGGATTGAAAATGGTGAGGAGTTGAATAAGAATGAAATTGACAGCAAGCAGACATAAATAAAAATAAAGAAAGTGTTTAGTTGGTAAAATATGAGAGAGTAATTCATTAGGAATGAAAAAAATAAAATAAGAAGATGTAATAAAAAAACTTTTATGCCGTTAATGCAAGGGAATAAAAAAAAAAGAATGTTAGATCAAATAATAATTATTTTTTAATTATAAAATATTTTAAGTGTTATCATTTCTATTGAATTAAATATTTCACTTTAATTATTAGTTATTATTATTTTCACATTAATTATTATATATTATTAAAATAATCTATTTAATTATTATTTAAATTAAATTATTATTTTATTTATTATTATTATTTCACTTTAATTATTATTTATTATTAAAATTATCTATTTAATTGTTTTTGAATTAAACTATTATTTTAATTATTACATAAGAAGGGCAAATTAGATATTTCACCCAAGAAGTGAGCAAAGAATGAGTAATCCCCCATTTGTGAGAGATTGCTCAATCCTCACTCAATCTTCATTCATTACTCACCTACTTCTCTCCCACTCCCATCCATGGTTCTCACTCTAATTCGAAAACCAAATGCTTATTTTTCAAAAATTTTAAATAATGAAGACTTTCTTGTTTAGATACAAAAGTAGTACCCAAACATAAATGAAGATAATAATTTTATTTCAAACATTTCAAAAGCTTAATCACAGACCACATATTAGAGCCTAAATGTTTCAAGGACATTATTGGTGCTATGCATGGACATAATTTTGTGGTCACATAAAAATAAGTGCAACAAAATAAATCTATATTTTGTATGATATGAATTTTATTAATGTTTTCAATGAGAAAAGAGATGTATTGGTGCAACCATGAATAAGGAAGATGTATATATCATTTGGTATAATGTCTAGAATTAATTAATTAATTAATAGGTTTTAGAAGGAGTTGTAGGGATTTATTTGATAGTGAGGTCTGAGAACCTATTGGCAAGAGGGATTGGTCCCATAAATTAGTTCAACTTCTTTTAAAGATTTTGAAAAATAATGCTACTAAACTTATATTAAAACTTAAAATTAATTTTTATAAAATATAGGTGCTCATTGAAAGGGAAAGAAGCAGCAAGTGGCCAAGTGAATAAAATGAGCTATACTATTATTTAAAATAATAGTAGTCATTTTAAAATAAGACATTGTTTGATTTTCAAAAGCTTTACGAATAAAAGATATTAGTATTCGTAAATGCTATTGCACATATATAGTTTAGTGTGTGTGTATTTTTTTAATGAAATGGGTTTGATTTAGTTTGAGTAACCAGACTTTAATTTGGTCTATATTTCATGTTAAACACTTTGTTAATAGAATTAAATCATAATTTTAACTTTCATTTTCATTTTTTATTTTATCAAATTGGTTGAATATATTTTAATTTGAAAATTGTAAACAATGTGAACCACAAATTATATGGAAAAATAGGCTTTGTCCAACATTACATGCAACTGGGATGCATAACACAAGTTAGTACTTACCTGGTGGTACTATTTATTAATTATAAATACTTATTAGAAACTAATTAAAATTAATATTTCTTTAACAAAAATTATGCCAATTAATCGGAATTATGAAGTCCACTATCATGTAGTTCTAACATACTTATCGATGTCTTTATAATTAATAAATGCATTCATAATTAATTGGGATGTATTTATACTTTTCTACTCTAATTTTATTCGGTAGGCTATTTTCTTCCTCTATTTTTTCCAACAAAAATCTATAATTTTAAAAAATAATTTTTATGATAAATATTACTTTTTCATACTACTTTATAAAAAATCAAATTAATTAATAAAAACTCTTTATGCTTTAATACTATATAAAAAATAGAGAGAATAAAAATAAAGATAAAACATTAAGCTAATTTAGCAGGAGTAAGATCTACTTTAAGATCCTCTTATATATATATATATATATATATATATATATATATATATATATATATATATATATATATATATATATATATATAAATTATATCAAATCCACACAAGTGTTCACACACTATCATGCTTTAATTAATTCTAAACAACATAACTAGTGATCCAAGTCCTAATGCATGCATGGGTGCACCACCTGTTTCATGTTTTTAACTTAAAAATAAAAAATAAAATTCATGTCTTACGATATTTAGATTTTTTGTTGTGCATATTTGCTTATTTTATTGATCACAAAATTATATTCGTGCTCTAGAATCCACTTGCATGGTAAACAATTACCTCTGGATGAAAGGTTTTATATTAAGTTTTTTCACCAGCATCTTGGTCTAAAATTTAGATTATTATTTCTTTCTTTAATTAAGTTTTGAAAAATATTAAATTAAGTACAAAGAAAGATTAAGATAAACTTTTGTACTTCATTTTGCGTTTGATTTTTTCTTCTTCTCTACGTACGTATTAAATAATTTATTAATTTCTTTAAACCAGAAGATATCTTCATTATTAGCATATATTATTTATATACTAAAAAAAATTATTTTACAGTCGTAAACAAAGACATTCAAAAAACTAATGCAGACTTCTAATAGACAAAAATACAAGTTGTGGCAGGTGTGTACATGCAAATATGGATACAATCTTAAATAAATGCATGCACTAATAATAATAAATACATGAATAAATAAATAAATAAATAAAAATACACTTAACTCTCAATTTGGTTTCCTATAAAAGGCATAAGAGAGCATGCACAAGCTTCATAAGGTTGTAACATCAGAAGAAATAGGAGCTTTTGGATTATTGGCTTGAGAGCAAGGAAGGCAAACAACCTCATTCACGAAGGTGAGTTAGTAATTTAATTAGCATTTAATCATTGCTAATTTACACCTAAAAATTTTCATAACATTGTAGGATACATAATTAGGTGGGAGGTTATGTGAGAGGTTAAGCATATATATATTCTATTTATTCCCTTCTCAAGCATATTTATTCTTTCTTGTATTTCAGGATATATTAGGTCGGAGATAGAACAAGTTTGATTAAATCCAAATATCATATTTGGGTAAATTGTTGAGATAAAACATTTTAATTTTTGTTGATAGTAAGATTTATAGTTTTTTCTCTAAGTATCAATACAACTCATACTAAAATTATAACTTCTTTTATGTTAACTAGTCTTTATTATTATTATTATTATTATTATTATTATTATTTTAATCTCAGTTATAGAAGAAGAAAATGCATGCAGCTTTGGATTTTAATAATTAATATTTTAAATAAAAAAAATTGGTGAAATAATTTAATTTAATTTTGGGTATTTAGTTAGACATTGAGAGGTTGCGGTAAAAAAAAAAAAAAAAAAAAATCTATTTTTTCATGTGGGTAATTATAGCGACATACTCATATAAAAAGCATATTACATATATTCCCTAAAATTTATTCTTTCTTACTTTTATATATCCTCTTCTAACAAAGCAACAAAAAGTGTTTTGCCAAGATTTAAGTAAATATGATTTTGCTATATTTTTCTATTTTAGTTGTTGACCGGCAGAGGGAGCAAGGTATTATAAAAGCTCTATAAAAAAAATAGCCATATCTTTTGAGTGTTGGTTTACACATGAAGAATTTTAAATTCGGAATTACCTAATTTACTTATGCAAGTTTCTAGCTAGTACTTGATCAACCAATTTTTTTTTTTTTAAATAAATGTGGATAAACTACAATTTTATTGAAAAAGTTCAGAAATTGATCAACCAACCAATTTAGATTGGGTGATTTTAACCAGTTTGATAGGGATATTTAATTAATTTTGTCTAGTTTAAATCAATGATGATAGGCAATAATGACTTGGTGCTAAAGTTGGTTTTAACCCTTAAAATAAAAAGGAAAAAAAATTATCCAAAAAGGAGCAATTTTTATTCATTTTAACCCCCAGTCAGTGATGTGGCATATCAACTCATGCCTTATCATGATTATGTTTTATATATATATATATATATATATATATATATATATAATTTTATTTTATTTTAAAGAAATTATAATATGATTATAATTTTTATTAATTAAGTGCATTTTCAGTAGACGTTGCTACAAGAAAAAAATGGAGAGGATAACTTCCGAAGTAGTTTCTTGTTCTGAAACAAATCCCAATCCTCAGGCAGAAGTTGTATTTCCTGATGTAAGTACTGAATTGCTTTTTTTTTTTTTTTCTAATTTACAATTTTTCTGAACTTTTTATGACTTCTCTCAAACTTAATTATCCTATTAATTCAGAAATACATCAGTCATTATGTTTTCATTTTCTCACATTTTCATTTTAAAAAATAACTGTTGAATTGTATTGCTTTGTATTCATTCTCTGTTCAGGTATCAGAAACCAATGAACACCATTGCTCACATTCAATTTGTATCAGTCTCCCTGCATCTCCTTCAAAATTTATCGCAGATCGAGCTAAAAAAGTGTTGTTTACTAACGATATCGATAAAAATACTCAATTTGATGCAAACAAGCTGAAGCTAGCAGCAATTCATTCTCAGTCTATGTTATATACAAATGATGAGAGCAAAGACTCAGAAACTACTGAAACTAGTACTATCTCACTGGATGTATTTAATACTCTCAAGGTATACAGGCACTCTCATGTATTTGAATTTGAATTCATAGTCAATCAAGACTTACATATCAAATAAACTCTCATTTGCAGAAATCAGAGAACCAACCATTTCTTCTGCGTATCCCTATTTCATGTTTTGGTATATGTCTCGGAGTTGCTAGTCAAGTAAATTTGTGGAAAACATTGGCAACATCTCCACCCACAAGGTTTTTGCATGTAAGCCTGAATGTCAATTTCGCTCTTTGGTGTATGTCACTTGCATTGGTTGCCACCATATCGGTCTTGTACATTCTCAAGATCATCTTCTACTTCGAAGCCGTTCAGCGAGAATATTATCATCCAATCAAAGTTAACTTCTTCTTCGCTCCATGGATTGCTTTACTTTTCATAGCAATCAGCGCGCCACCCTCAATTGAAGTAAAATTGCCTTCTCCTCTTTGGTATGTGCTCATGGCTCCAATCTTGTGTCTTGAACTCAAAATCTATGGGCAATGGATGGCGGGAGGCCAACGCCGGCTTTCAAAAGTCGCGAACCCATCCAATCATTTATCGATCATAGGAAACTTCGTCGGCGCATTGCTTGGAGCATCAATGGGGCTCAAAGAAGGGCCTCTCTTCTTCTTTGCCGTCGGCTTGGCTCACTACACTGTTCTGTTTGTGACACTCTATCAGAGACTTCCAACCACTCAAACACTGCCTAAAGAGCTCCATCCAATGTTCTTCCTATTTGTAGGTGCACCTAGTGTTGCTTGTGTTGCATGGGAGAAGATCACTGAGGATTTCTACATTGGTGCTAAGATCACATACTTCATCACTATGTTTCTCTACTTCTCTTTGGTAATTAATTAAACTTATTCTCTTGTACTTCTTATCGATTAAACATCACAGCATGTTCATTTTTTTTTTTCCTGTTCTTTTAGGCGGTTCGGATAAACTTTTTCCGGGGATTTAGGTTCTCATTGGCATGGTGGGCATATACATTTCCAATGACAAGTGCTTCTATTTCGACAATTAGATATGCAACCAAAGTCAAGAACCCATTTACTCAATCATTGTCCATTGCGCTGTCTTCAATTTCGACGGTTATAGTAGTAACTCTAATTCTGTTGACAATATTCCATGGACTTGTTCTTCGAGATCTTTTTCCGAATGATATGTCCATAACTGTTGCAGAACAGTTATCCAACACAAGCGGGAAACAAGCTGGAGATATTGAAGAATGTCTCTCAGGAGATGATGATGGTGTTTGAATTCACTCTGTAAAACTTCGATTTTAGCTTACAAATATTAAATGTTAGCTAAATGCATGTCGAATGAGTGGAAAACAAAAAATTGTATAACTTAATTAATTGCCAAAGTTTGAAAGAATTAATATAATCAATTATCATATTTCTGTTTCAGTTGTTCACAAAAGAAAAATGTCAATAAGTTAAAGCAATTCAATGAGGAGTGCAATTGCTTGAGTATCCATTTGTCATTACAAAACCCATGATCAATTCTTTTGTTGAAATTGTCATGGCCTGAGCACATTGTTTACATGAGTTCATAAGACATATCAGCAACTACAAGCACAGCTATCAACCACTAATTCTTAGTCCGAATAACAAATAAATTATTAAACAAATCAAAATCAATTAATTTTTTTTTAAAAAGTATCTAATTTGAAATAACATATGATTTTCATTATCACAACTACTATAAATCTTAACAAAACCACATAGAGGGCTTCCTTTTTCAGTTAACAGAGCTGCACAGCAGTAAAAACAGGAAAAGAAACTAAATTCCGGACAGGTAGAAATTACAGCTCTAACACTAGCTACATAATTCTCCTTGTAATGCGAAGTCTTCAGCTCCAATGACAAGTCAGCATAAGTGTTGAATGATGCTTGGCTCCCAAAATTTATATCCATGTGTACCAAGATATCTGCAACCCTGTTCTTGCTCCTATGCAATTAAGATGCATTTCCTATTGCAAGCATTGGTTATGTACAGATTTAATTCTCCTCTGAATAGCATTATATCTCTTACAAAGCTTGAATTTTCTTTTCTTGAGGGTGTGAATTGCTCGCATTGAGTCAAAACAGATATGAACCTATTAAACACCAATTCAAGTGACAATTTCTTGTTAGGAATAAATAGAGTCGGTGTACTAAATTATCACACAAGATCAATTTGGAGGCAAGTTTTTGATGTTCTTAGAGAGATTTGCGCACCCTATCACAAAGATCTCCTAAGAGAAGTTTATGTTGTCTCTCCCAGGATACAACCAAAGATTACAACTTAGGAAAAAACATGATTTTCCAAAACCTCACTACTTCATAAGAAAAAGTTGAAAGACCAAGTTATTTTAATGCAAATGACTTAAATTAACCAATATTATAGCCTCCAAAGACTTTTTTGAAGAGTTACAACATTTCCTTTAAAGAAACCATTAACCCTCAAATGATGCATGTGAAGTGTCACATCTTTTAGATCTAATAGTTTCATTAAAAAGTCATAATACTCTTTCAAATATATTAATTAATTTAATTACTCAATAGATGCTTTTGAAAGGTTACATCTTTTAAGCTACATTTATTTAATATTAGCAATCAATATAGCATTACTCCATGAGATTGTTAATATTTACAATCACATGTCTCCAAACAATATGAGTGCTCATGATGAATGGTATCACTAGATTTGAACCATTCTTTAGTGTAAGCCAAAACAGAAAAACTGGTGGCCAGGTTGCTTGAACCAATTATCCTATATGTCTCAATCGGAGAACAAACACACATATTCACATCCTCCTAATTAAAGAGATATATATTGATAGCACTTTAATACGGCCATGGCCTCATCCTGAAATCGTAAGCATTTACAAGAGATACACCCTTAACTCTTGTTAGAAGTGGCTCCACTTCTATACTTAGGTGGGATCAAAACCAACACATAGTTTACCCATTAAGAGATATTTTAACTATATCTCATCCTTAGTTTAACTATGGTACTCGTGTACCGACAATTCACAACAACTTGTTCTTACTCCTTGAACCTTGAAACTAGTGATGTGCCAGAATGAGGTCCATTGTCATGAATTATAAGGGTTTTAAGCCCATCTTCGCCGTACTTGCAGTAATTTTATCTCGAGACAATGTTTTCGTTAATGGATCTGCTAAATTATTATTTGTTCTCACGAATTTGATGCCTATAACTCCATCATGAATTAATTGTTTGACATATTCATGTCTTAGCCCAATGTGTCTAGACTTTCCATTATAAACCTTATTATGCACACGAGGCATAATCAACTCACTATCACAATAAATAGAAATTGGAGGCACTGATTGTGGCCACAAATCTATTTCTATTAACATATTTCTAATCCATTCAACCTCTTTACCAGATACCACTGATAGGGATGCAAGTGTATGTGCCGATCACGTAATAAAGTGTGCATAAGTGCAGAGTGTCGGTCCATAGGGAAAAGAGTAAATACTAGCACTAGCCCTAATTCTTAAAAAATAGCCTAAGTGATCTAGTGATGTGTGTGTGAACAAAAAAAAACTAAAATGAGAAATACTAAAATAAAGCAAGAGAGAAATCAAGGGAAGAAACGATGTCCAGGCATAGTATCCATCTAGGGTTATGAAGTATAGGACAAAGGTTGTCTAAGTATGCAATCCTATTTGAATCGAAATGTTTTCAAAATTATACTAAATCTTGATTTCTTAGGCAAATAGTAGCAAAATAGGTGCAAAGCTGATACAAACATCCACACAATCACATTAACACTCTATGAAACCTCACTGTGAGCTAATTACAATATCTTAAGTAGATAATCTCTCTTAAAGAAAGAGATTACCCATAATCCAAATACAGAGCAGAAATGAGATTTCTTCTAAAATCCACTCCACATGATTGCAAAGAGCACAGAGATAATCACTAACTTACTAGCAAGGATTGCGGGAGACTAAGTCTCCAAAGTACAGTACCCAGAGGCTTACTCACTATCCTCTTGAATTGCGACATGTCTATGCTAGGTGAAAATTTTTTCTCGTCACAAAAAACATTAGACGTATGAAAACTAGGGGGCTCTCACCAAAATAGCAATCACTCGATAAAATGACGCAATTAGATTCAAATAGAGATTATTGCAATTAAGAAAACAACTAAATCATTAATGATCCAACAACCAGTGTCAATAAAGTAAACCCTAGAGATCAACTATGCCCAAACATCTACAAATTAGCACTCCATTTAAAAAGGACAAGCATCCAAGAAACAAATAATAGGATGAGACATGAAAACATGAAAACCCCATTCTCAATCGCACCAACAGAGGATCACCGGAGAAGCCCTAGAAAAGCTCCCACATGCCGCCAAGATGAGCTTGACGGCTATGACCTCCAATCTTCTTGAATGTGGATCCAAATCTCCCTTCAAATAGTCCCTTGAATGTTGGAGATTTATCTCCCTTCTTCCCTAACTTCGTCTCTAAGAATCATCCAAAAGAAAAGAAGAGAATGCCCTAAAAATCCCCATCAGTTCTATTTATATCTAACTGCTTATGGACATAAGGATGTGGTTGTAAAAGAGCTGGAGAAAATAGTTGCAAGCCTTACAGGACCCGTAAGGTCTTCTGTTTTTTCACGATCCAGCTTACAACCATAAGCGCTAGACCGTACACTTCATTCTGTTGCTTTTTGCTACTGTCCTTACGGCCCTATGTTGTGGTCATAAACTCCTCCGGATGGTCTTTAAGGGCATTTTTATGGGCATAATAAGCCTTGCCTGTAAGGTTCTATGATTTGGCTTTGAATCCCCTTTATAAGCATAAGCATGCCCCTAAGGTCCTTTGAAATTGAGTTACGGTCCATTGTTGAATGTGAGATGCAAGTTTTCTTCTTGGATGCCCAAATAACAACAGCTCTAGCTATAGTAAAAATCCATCCATAAGTCGAACTTTGATCACTTGCACTAATGATCCAACTTGCATCTGTGTAGCCTTCGAGCGCACTAGGGAACTTACTATAATACAAACTAAAATTACTAGTTTGTTTCAAATATCCAAACACTCTAGTTATTCCCTTCCAGTGCTCAAAACTAAGCTTACTTGTAAATTTAACTAATTTACATACAACAAATGCTATATCCGGTCTTGTACAGTGCGAGGCATACATGAGATATCCTATGACACTAGTGTATTCTAATTGTGCAATAGCTCGTTTAGGATTCTCAACTAATTTAACTTGAGAGTTATAAGGAGTCTTGCATGCCTTAAATGTAAGATGATTGAACTTATCTAGTATCTTTTCAATGTGATGAATTTGACACAACATAATACCACCACTATTTCTTCGCACTTTAATTCCAGGAATCGTATCTACTTCACCTAACTCCTTCATTTTGAATTGAGAAGTTAGATACCTTTTAGTATCACTAACACCTTCCAAATTTGTACCGAAAATTAATAGGTCATCGACATATAGACAAATTATAACACTATAATTCTCATCAAATTTGGAGTAAATACACTTGTCAACACTGTTATGTCTAAAACCATGTTTTAGAATTATAGAAACAAACTTTTCATCCCATTGTTTAGGTGCTTGTTTTAGTTTGTACAAAGACTTAACTAATTTGCAAACTTTCTTCTCATTTCCAGTTAAAATAAAATTTTCAGGTTGTTTCATGTATATTTCCTCATTGAGATCACTATTCAAAAATGTAGTTTTAACATCCACTTGATGCACATGTAGCTTATAAATAGACACTATAGCCATAAGAAACATGTAGCTTATAAATAGACACTATAGCCATGAGAACTCGAATAGAGGTCATATGAGCAACTGGAGCATAGGTATCAAAATAATATATGCCTTCCTTTTGCTTAAATCCTTTAGCTACTAATTGAGGCTTGAAGGTTTGTAATGTTCCGTCCGTACTGTATTTTCTTCTAAATACCCATTTACAACTAATTACCTTAGACCCTAGAGGTAGGCCCACTAACACCCATGTATTATTCGATATAATCGAATCCATTTCATCATTTATTGCTTCCCTCCAAAAGCTAGCATCCCTAGAAGCCATCGCTTCTTTATATGTTTGTGGATCACAATCAACACTTAGTATGATAGGAATTTCATCAATTACATAATCACAAGTTCTTTCCATAATATAAGTGACCTTGACAGAAGTAGCAAAGTTGGGACCAAAATCCTTTTCTTTTCTAACTCATTTACTACTTCTAGGTTCTGTAATTATTTCCTCATATATGCTTTTCTTAGAAATTGCCACTTCGTTTGTTTCAATTACTCATGTGGGGGTTGCATCATTTGATATTGAATTATTAAGAAATTTATTTTCAATGAACTCAACATCACGAGTTTCAACTACCATATTAGACACTAAATCTAATATTTAGTAGGCATTCGAGTTTAAAGCATATCCTATAAAAATACCCTTCGTCGCTCTGGGCCCTAATTTGGTTCTTTTATTATCAAACAAATGATAATAAGCAACACACCCCCATACTTTGAAATAATTAAGATTAGGTTTTCTCCCGTTTCCAAATTTCATATGGAGAAATCTTTAACTTTTTAGAAGGGATACGATTTAAGATGTGACACGAAGTCACGAGCGTTTCACCCCACAAATTTAATGATAGTTTGGCATTTAGTAATAATGAATTAACCATATCAACTAATGTACGATTTTTTTTCTTTCGGCTACACCATTTTGTTGTGGTGTATATGGAGCAGAACATTTATGTATTATACCATTTTCTTCACAAAACATGTTAAAGTCATTTGAGAAGTACTCACCTCTCCGATCACTTCTTAAAGTTTTTATTTTCTTTTCATGCATATTTTCAACTTGAGTCTTATAGAGTTTGAATGCACTAAACGCTTCATCTTTATGTTTTAACAAATAAACATATGTAAACCTAGAACAATCATCAATATATGTAATAAAATATCTTTTTCCTCCTCTCATAAGAACACCATTAAGTTCACGTATATCGGAGTGGATAAGTTCTAAAATTTTAAATTTACCTTCCAACTTAGGAAAGGGTTTTTTAGTAACTTTTGCTTAAATACAAATTTCACATTTATTTTTCACATCAAAATCATTAATAGAAATATAGCCAATTTTACGCATGTATTTAATGGAATTGAAATTTAAATGACCTAATCTAGAATGTCAAACATCACAAGAATATTCCACAATATAAGTAGAACTAGTTATTTTACTAATATTTAACTTAAACGTGCCATCGGTAAAATAACCTTTAGCAACATACATGTTCCCCTTAAGGATTATAACTTTATCGGACTCTGGCACAATTTTGAATCCTCTTTTACATAATAGACTAACATATACAAGTTTTTTTTTTTCACTTTCGGAACATGAAGAACATTCACAAGAGAAAGGTTCTTCCCAGACGTGAAACGAAGATCAAGTGTTTTGACTCCAAGTACCTTGGCTAAATTTCCATTTCCCATTAGTACTTCCCAACCAACAACTTCTTCATAACTTTTAAAAAATCATGATAATTGCACAAATGAACAGTAGCTCCATAATCTAACCACCATTCATAGGATTTCACTAGAGTTGCCATGTTTAGTTCCGTAACCATTCTAATACAAAGATTCTCGATACCATCAGTGATCATGGCCACAAGATCATTACTTTCTTGTATATTAGTCACCATTTTACCCAAATCCTTAGATAGTCTAGGCCTCTTAGGGAACCGGCATTCTTTAGCATAATGCCCCTTTTTATTACTGTGGGCTTCTTTTTTCTCACCTGGCCATTAACTAGAGTTAGACCGGTTAAAAAATAATTGATCACAAATTAAATTTTAATTTTTTATGACTTCAAGTGATTATGAGTTCGTGACTTCCATTAGGGGCAAGCCCTTAATGTTAATTACCTTGGACAATATCGCAGGAACCTCCGAGTAAAAAATAACTGTGAACAAGAAAATAAGTTGTGATAATTAATTTCATTCATTTTAAAAAAATATGAATTTATAGACTTTATTGAAAATACAAGGAATTTGAATTCATCTTGACTTATGAACTTGTATCTGAACTTGTGTCTTGGATATTTTGCATTTTGGATCTGATTTCCATCTTGAGTTTGATTTGAATTTCAAGTTATGAATTCTCTATGTTGATGAATCATAGACTTGATTTTGACTTTACATAAGCTTTGGCTTTTTTGTTTGTTAAGCTCCCTTCGAGTCTTGACTTGTGAAACTCTTTAGTTCTTTAACTTCTGCTGTCTTAAAACTGTTGAGTTCAATTGTCGATTTATATGAATTTTCAAATCTTGACTCTTTTCAAATTTTGAGTCTTGACTTGGCTGCTTTGGCTTTGATTTTATGTATCTATATATATATATTTTTATCACATCATATATATGTATATTTGAACATGGTCACTGCATGTGCCTCATCACCACATTATATGCCTCGTTGCCGTCTTGAAATATATATCTCATTACCATCTTGAAATTTGTATATTTTCAAGCAAATTTTATCACTGCCTTGAGATGAGCATTCTTGCCACTGCTTCAGAATGAGTAGTTTGTTGTTGCTAATATATATATATATTACACTTTTCAAATGACAACAAATGCATAAATGAAAAGTGCAAGACTTTGCTTTACGTGGGCCATACGTACATGTGCCACATGACACCTTTCCAACATTGAATTTAATGTTGGGTACCCTGTCCTGTGAGGTATTGATAACCATTGGCAAAAGCTTTCGACATGTGATTCCTGAGCCCATAACCGGGGCTAGTAAAGAGATAGCATGCAAGATTGTCATGCCATATGAATAGTGTGGATTAGCGATCTTCTCTGATCCAACACCTGGGGAACAATATGCTACATCGCCCATTCAGGACCAAATTCTTCTGCAAAACTCTTTAAGTTATTTACAACTACATCACGAGTTGAGAAAAACTTGTCTTCCAACCACTGCATGCATAGAGTACCAAGTTTGCCATCGAAAATGCCCATAACTGACTAGCCAATAAGGGAATATATTCAATAATGGCCAGCCGAACTTCCCGATGCTTATCCTCAACATCTATATACTCAGCTACCATTAGCGATTTATGGTCATTAACATGCTAATTTGCTACCTGTACAAAGCTATTTGGATAAAGGAGAGAACTCATCTCCATTCATAGGTACAAGGGGCATACAAAGATCACCATCCAAGCACCCAGCTTCAATGTCCACTTTTAACCAATTTTGCAGTTCTATGGAACTCAAACATTGAGTAAGCACTCGACCATCATTATGTAACAAAATATTTATAGGAATCCCCAGAATATCATGGGCCATCATCAAAATGAATGGATATTTTGCAGCATTAAAGTTCTACCAGGCTAAGATATTAAGCTTTCATTAGGACCTTCTTTTGAAGGATGAACTTGTCTCAATCTAACGATACCTCTTGGAGATGTTGATCAAGTCCTATTCGTGTATCAGGCAAGGTGATATGAGTGGAAATTTATTATTATTATTATTATTATTATTATTATTATATATATATTGAATAAATGTATTGTAACGGATGGTATACTGCACTTATGATAGATGTCATGCACTCATGTCGATAATGATAATTGTATAATCATTCTCAGCTAACTCTAAAAAGCAATGTTATCATAAACTAGTCTTTTGAGGCATCTTAATATATATGCAGATCTTCACCAATAGAATCTCTATGTTTTGTTGGTGTTTTCTTTTCCATACTGATATCTTCAAAGAGCTTGGTTACCGGCATTGCAAGAAGCTTCCTTAGCTGATGCCCCTGAGCATGTATGTCCGAAGCAAAATGATTAAACTGAGTATAAGAGTAAATGGCTTCCTCCTCAAGATGACCAACCATTCTATGTGCCAATTGGGAGAAATAAGGTAAGCCACGAAATATGCATTGACGAGGAGTCCCTTGACGGCAAAGACTAAGGCACCCTCGTATCACTTGGGCTGAGAGACCTCCATGAAGGTCATGAGATGCATTCTCTCATTATCTGCTTCTTCCCATAGTGTCCGGATCCACTTGTCACTTTGCTCAAAACTGCGCAGGGATTTGTAGTGAAGAAGCAAGTCACCCACCATGCCTGGTACAACTACCACTGTCTATAGCATCATGGCATGGCAAATGAGACAAATGGCTGATGTTGATACTCCTGTCTACAAATTTCATTTGTTGATATCCCCAAAGTTTGCATCTGCTTTTGAACATCAGCACTATTGTCTATTTTATCATATACTTGGGATTGACTAGCATGTTTGGACGCATCCCCTCCATCAAGATCTGTTGATGGTGGTGCCTTGGCACCAAACCAGGATTTCGCCACTATGGCTGGCCCACAATTGTTGATGGCATAGAACATTGTATGCCAGATTCAACACTATTTGCACTTTTCGATCTTGCTCCCATGCTCCTCAAATCTTAATCTTCTGACCAGGACATCAATCCCCAGCTACGAATTCATCGAAGAACCAAAAAAAGGAAACAAAGAAAAGAGATGCAACTATATATCCACTTCTTCTTCTAGTCTTCGTATAGCTCCGACTCATTTGATTCTTTACTAGGTCTAGGCATAAACTTGAATGGCCAGAGCTTGATATCACTATGAGCAGAAGCATCACTGAAATTCCAGCCAATCAACCGCTTTGGTGTTGAGGACAATGCTTGTCGCACCCACCCCTTCTACAGAGGTAATGTGGCACCGATCAGTTAAAAACTATTTTTAACTAAAAAACTGACACCCCTGAAAAACCAATCAGACTTACAAAACATGATTAACAACTTTTAAACAAACTATAGATTTAAATACATGAATACAACAACATAATTACTCAAATTTGTGGGTACAATTGCTACAAGATTACGACACCAACAATAGAAAAAAAGGGGCCCACTGTAACCCTGAACTCAACACTGAATTGCTCTATACTCGTACATGCAATCTAATAGGGTCGTGCTCCTGTAACTGTAACACATTTCAGTTGGTCGATAGTGGCTCAATAATTTTAAATGATTAAATATAAGATATAAAGTATATGCAAATCAATTTCTCAAATAATTTCCCAACTTTCATAAAAAACCAGAATTTTGGCAAAATACAACTTTTAAGAGCTTTTAAAACATAAACTCAACACGAATCATCATCAAATCAATTTTCCAAGGAAATATAAATTTTTCTGAGAGACTACCCTCCTAAGAGCAACAATTGGGCTTCGCTCCCTCATCACAATCCAAAATAACATGTTTTACACGACTGAACTACAAAACCATTCATAAATCATTGGTCTAAAAACACTCTCTGACTTAGCCACCGTCGCGACTAGGTTAAGAGCAATCAAAGTCTTCATAACCTTGACGTTGGCCATTGAGATCCCCGTGTGGTGACCCTGGGTTTCTCAACAAAACTAAACCCTGTCAATGGCTCTACACACCTCTTGACCAGCGGTAAACTCAGGGTTAACCAACCCACCTTCCATCAGGCAGGACCGTGGGACCCCAACTACAATGTCAGACTAAAGTCCGTAGTCACCATTAAAATCTTGTGAAAGCTCAATAGCACAATACATGCATAATACCCATAAAATCCATATCCATGATACTATTCCTATACCATGAATGAAAACCAATTCCATAAGCATTGCTGGTAAAAATATTTTAATATGCACACATAGTTTCACAAATCATCTCAAAGTGAAGGTACACATAACCATTAAAATAAATACCTGAAATGAATAATTAAATCATACATACATGTGTTCATATAAAAAATTTGTATATCCTAATTCAAATCAAATAAAAATTTTAAACTCACATACAGCCAAATCCCAATCAAATTAGGACAATATGAGGTAAAAATGAATAAATTTCATCATATTTGGATATATTTGAGATAAATCCAGAAGACATTTTTGAGATAATTTAAAAATTAATTAAAATATGAATATTGGCCGAGAGTGCATATCTCGGGGCAATTTAAAATATTCAAATCTCAAGATCAGCCAAGAGCACAGATCTCAAGGCGATCTAAATATTTAAATCTCAAGATTAGCCGAGAGCACAGATCTTGAGGTGATCTAAATATTTAAATCTCAAGATCAGCTGAGAGCACAGATCTCGAAGCGATCTAAAAAAATTCAAATTGCAAGATCAGCCGAGAGCACAGATCTCGAGTCGATCTAAAAATTCAAATTGCAAAATCAGCCAAGAGCACATATCTCGAGGCAATCTAAATATTCAAATCACAAGATCAGCCGAGAGCACATATCTTGAGGCGATCTAAAAAATTCAAATCGCGAGATCAGCCAAGAGCACAGATCTCGAGACGATCTAAATCTCAAGATCAGCTAAGAGCACAGATTTCGAGGCGATCTAAAATATTTATATCTCAAATCAGCCGAGAGCACAGATCTCGAGGTGATCTAAAATGTTCAAATCTTAAGATCAGCTAATAGTACCGATCTCGAGGCGATCCTATAAGAACCCAAATCTCAATTTAATTTAAATTCAAATATATCTTAATTTTATGGATATATTTAGAATTAAAGTTTAAATGTCCTAATCTTAATTGATTTTGGATTTCCCCTTTAAAATAAATTATTTGATTGTTTTGGATTAGAATACAAATCCCGAGGCAAACAGAAAATGCATATTACAAGATTGCCCCTGAGAACACATCTCGAGGCAAAATGCAAATTACAAGATTGTCCTTTGAGAACGCATATCTCAAGGCAACCTCAAATCTCATGATTGCCCGAATACCCATCCCAAGGTGATCCTAAATTTCATATAACCTGAGAGCGTATCTCGAGGCATCCAGAGAAAGTGCAAATCACGATGCATCTAAACACATTTCCCGAGGCAGATTGGTTTAATTAAATCTCAAAAAAAAAAAAATTAAATTTGATCTTATCCTCGATTTAAAAAAAAATAATAAATAAATAAAATAAAAATAAATAATAAATAAAATAAAATAAAATAAAATAAAATAAAAAACATGTATAAAAATCATATATTAAAAAAAAAGAGAAAAAAAATTTCGAATAAAAAAAAACATGTATAAAAATCATATATTAAAAAAAAAAGGAAAAAAATTTTGAATTTGAATTCTATCCTATCCTTTTGATTGGTGTTGTGATTTTTCGGGGAGGGTTGTCGCCGCCTGCCGCTGTCAATGCTGGTAAGGGTGGAATATCTCTCACTAGCCGTTGACTCGAAGCTTCTCTCACAAAAAACATGTTGATGACGTTACTGTTGCCGCCAGTGCTGCCGTCACCGCCATTGTCTTGTCTTGTCATTATCTCCGAAGATATATTGAAGATGCTGCCACCATCGCCAACTTAGTCCCCGCCGATTGCTGTTTTCCTTGGTGAGGAGCCTGTGAAGACGAAGGAGCCTAAAAAAAAATGGAGGAGCCTGTGTCATTCTTGATTTGGAGGCCAAGCTCTACCAGAGAGGACAATCATGTGAGCTGAAAGAAGAATCTGGTGGCTTCCAGGAGGATATGTCTGTGGAAAAGGCGTTCGAAGGGGAGAAAGTGCCGTCGGTGATGTTCAACGCGATCATGATGAAGCTGAATCTCACCACCGGGATCAGCCCCTCTTGGACCAAGCTCCCCGAGAAGAACGGGTTTCTTAAGCACCCTTTTACTCACTAGGAGAACACTGTCATCTAGACCTGCGTCGCCGCCGCTTACGGCATCTCCTTCAGCGTTGGGTTTGGAAGCTACATCTTTGCCATGAGTGATAAGGTTGCAAGCCAAACAACCGAGTTAAACGATTCACCGTCCTCCAGTACCTGTTCCCCAAGGCGTTGATCAGAGATGTCAACTCTTTTTGCATAGAAATCTCCAGCGGATTCTCCAATGTTTCAGAGTTCATCACCCAACTCTGTCAGTGCAACAAGGACTCGCATGAGATCGATCTGGTTTTCTAGCGGGTCTCCTTTACCTGTTTCGATCTGAGCCGTGAGGCGTACTTTGCGGGTGCAACAAGTAAAATTCGAGCTTGGCTCAAAAATTTCTGAAGGAGATGGACGAGAAGGGATTCGAAGTCGATAGCTTGACCTACTTCGCTGTGGATGTAATGGTTGTTAAGTGGGAGCCCCTTGACCAGTTGACTGGAAAATTATTTGTGAGTGAGCCCCACTTTTGTTTCTTTGCCCGTGAAAACCGGATCTGGATGAGGCTTTGGGGTTGCATTATTGGTGTTAGGTTAAGCTTGGGTTATTAAATATCTGCAGGCTGATTGTTTTGTTAAGCTTTTGGTGTTTGTGTGTGCTGCTTGCCTTGAGCTTGGGGGGAAGACAAGCTGCGACCTTCTTCTCATTTCCTTAGGAAACTCCGGCAAGCTGAGGTAGGTTTCTCTTGCGTTTATAGATTTTACAGATCTTGGCTTCTATTGCTTATTTGTTGTGGTGGTGGTGTTGTTGGTTTGTGTTGTTTCTTGGATTATTACTTTGAGTAAGAATGCTTGCTTTAGTGAACCCCTCTTGAATACTTATGCATTTAAATCTTTAAGCTTGGTGCTGTGAACTTGTATTTAGAGTGTAACTCATTGTGTATGTGGTTCTACCCTGCATTTGCAAACCTGCAGCATGTTTTGTTTAATTAGTTTATCTAATTAAATTCAGAGATCTAATTGTGTATGTATAACCTGAGTACAGGTGTATGTATCTGCATTTTTGAGTTTTGTTTAAATTATATATATGTATATATACATATATGTTTTCTTTAAAATTTTTGAGAAGTTAATCGGGTAATCATGTTATTATCATTATTAGCCTATTTTTTTCTACACCTTGTCCTTCTGGTAATTTTATTACCATTAAATGTTCTGGAAAACTGTTTATGTTCATATATATATACTTTTAGAGCCATGCTTCTACTAAAGCTCTGAAGTTTTGCTTGGCTTAAAGATTCTAAAATTTTGTTTAATCTGCCGCCTATGTGATTCTTAAGGATTTCAATTAATTTAGGTTTTAATTTATAAGAGCATAGTTTCTTTTAATCAATCTTGTTGTTAGTGGTGAGGCTTGTTTTAGTTGCAAACCATTTGTTAGTCTTTATAGCTAGTTTTGCTTAATGGAGTACTGATTTTGGATTAAGGATAGAGTACTGCATGCTTTTGTTTGAGAGGATATTATTATTATTATTATTATTATTATTATTATTATTATTATTATTATTATTATTATTATTACACTTTGACTTTCTGGTGGCTTCTTCTACTGCGATTGAATTTTTTGGAAATTATTTTATGTTTATATAAGCATGCTTTAAATGAGGATCTGAAGGTGTTTGGTCTAATCATTCATGTTAATGATTGTAAGCATGAGTTAGTTTCCTAATCATTCGGGTTAATGACCATTGTTCTGGTTTTGTGTTTTATTGGTAGCAATTAAATATTAGAGCTGCCATCTTCTTGCATGTATGTTAAATTGCTAGTTTATTATATAATTGTGAATGAGTGTTATTTCTTCATGTGGGGCTTTAGTTGTAAGTTTAGGCTCAACCTAGGAATGGTAATCTAAGTTGAATTATTTTGTTGGGTAGATTCTGTAGTAGACCCGAATCCATGGGACTTGCAGAACTTAGCTTGCGACCCGGTACCAGGTAGGCTCTCGCACCTGTTTACTTTGTATTGCCATTGTAAGGTAAATCCGTGGCAATTTATTTCAGTTATTTAATTAATTATTTGTTTATTTATTTATGCATTTTTATCTTGTATTATTTATTCAGTACCTTCTGTATGTTCGCTGTATTTTCACGGTTTTTAGTACATCTCCATTTCTAGCAACTTGCCCAGCTAGGAGGAGTAAGTCCTAGCCATGTGCACATGTTTTCTGTAGTAGCGCTACCCCCCGACTGCGGTCGAAGATCCGGCTTCGGCCGTCGATATTCTGTTCTGTTCTGTTCCGACTTCACAGTTGAAGATCCAGCCCAGTGCTGTTGATTTCTGTTATTAGTCAGGGAGATGTACCGTCTGTTTTCATGTTATTTCTTGAAATTCTGGATTCTGTTAATTTCTGAGCATTTTCTGTTTGGAATTTATTATTCTGTATTATTCTGTATTATTTGTATTATCTGTTTTAGCTGCGATCCTATTGGGCCTTTGTGGCTCATGCACTCTGTGGACTTTGTTTGTCACAGGAGAAGATCAAGCTTAGGAGCAGGGGTGGTTTCTGGGAGTCACTTCTTGTCCTGCTTGTTGTAGTCAGTTTAGACTCTTCGGTGTGAGTGAGATTTGTACTCTATTTGTATTTCTGGATTGTGATTTCTATATGTGGTACTGTTTCTGTAGGGCTGCTAAAGCCCATATCTGTATCAACTCTATTCCTGTTTATCTGCTTGTAGTTTTGTTATTATTCATGTTCTGCTTGATAGGTTGACTCTGACCAGGTCAAATCTGAGGCCTTGCACCCAGTGGGGTCCGCCCCGTTGGATGCGGCCGATCTGTCAGCGGGCCCGGCCGTGGGCTGGGGCGTGACAATGGAGCTGATCCTGTTCTTCGTGGCTTGGTTGCCAAAGAAGATTACGCCAAAGGAGATTACGAGCTGGATGCTTCCATTTATGGAGATTTCATGCATGGATTGTTTATATCCGGAAAGCTTGAGGAAGCCCGGAAAATGTTCGACAAATTGCTTAAAAGATATCATGGTGGATTCGAGGATCATAAAAGTTCCCAATTTGAAGATGTGGAGGTGTGTTATCTTCCAGTTAAAACCTTCAAACACAATGTCAAAGGACGATGTATTTGGAGCCTACTTTCAAGCTCTTTGCAATGCTGACAAATTAGAGCAAGTTCAGGGCTTGGCTATGGAAGAAATGGAGAATAATGTGTGCTTGAGAGCCGTGCTTATCGAAGAAGAAGATTGGAGGATTTGTTCCTTATGGTGATATCGCTAACAAAGTGATAGGATGGTTGTGTGAAATGCATAGATTGGATAAAGCTTATGAGCTTCTACTTGAGATCAGTTTTCTTGAAGAGCATTTGCGAAGAGGTAGAAGGGGATGTGAATAGGGTCTTAGTTTCTTACGCTGTATGTGAGTCATTGATTGATTGGATGATCATGCAAGTTTGCAGAAACTCTGATCGATAGTAAAAATGATGTCCAATATTGCATCTTTTTGAGAGATTTCTTGTAAAATATTAATGGAAATTGTATGTGGTGTCTTGGAGAAGATTAATGTGTATTTTTCCATGCATTTCATTCTTTGGCATTCAAAAATAAAAATTACAAATTTGTTAAAGCATGCAATGCTAGTGGTCCTCCACAAATGGCAAGGACAAAGATGTCAGCAGGATTGATATAAAAAGGAACAAAAATATTATGTTCGCCATCACCAGACCAGAAGTCTTCAAGTGTCCGAAGTCTGACACATATGTCATAGACCGAAGACCTGAGTTCTCAGATACAGAGCCAAGCTGCTCAGCAGTTCAAGATGCCAGACTTAAGCAATGTGTTGGCCAAGCCAGAGACATCTGCACCTATCGAAGAGGAATAAGTTAACGAGACTGGAGTCGCTGCTGGAGATGTTGAGCTTGTTATGACTCAAGCTGGAGTATCATGAGCGAAGACTGTTATTGCTCTCAAAGCACACGATGGAAATATCATTGGAGAGTGAAATTGTCATCTAGACTTTCTTCATTTTGTCCTGCTAATTAAGGTGCTCGAATGTACCTATGGACTTTACGTCTATTCTTATTTTTGTAAAAAAAAAATATATATATCAAAGAGAATATTCAGCTAAAAGGGTTGAGTTGCTAGAATTTACAAAGAGGATGCCAATGAAACCCGACTTTGTGATATGGAATGCTTTGTTGGGATGTATTAAGTTCACAATAATGAATAAGACAATAAAACTCAAGCTGCAGGAATTCTCCTCACCACCAAATGCATGAAGCTACTACACTTATATGAATTCTAAAAAGTCAATGTTCAGGAAGTGAACCTTTTGGTCTTGATGAAGCTGCTATTTAATGTTGCAAATAAAAGGGGTTGCTTTTGGATGGAGGACCCCACCATTAACATGATGAGAATGGAATCATATATTTATCTAAAAAAAATTAAAATTAAAAAAAAAGCATGCATGTAATAGCGTGCATACGTGCATAAATAAAATGATAATGGCATGCATGCACCTGGTGCTTTTGTGTGAGAGAGGTGTTTTAAGTAAAAAATGTGTTATTTGGGCTTATGAAATGATAAAAGCCCATCAATGGCTTAAAGTGATTAAATGTATGCATAGGAGCCCACGTGCATGGCAAAAATAAATGAAAAATAATAATAAAAAAAAATGAATAGCATGCATACGTGCATGACTTAAAAAAAAATTAAAATACAAAAATTAAAAAAAAAAACATACTCACCCATGTGGGCCCCACCTAAAAGGAATGTATAAATAAAAAATGACAACCTAGGGTTTAAGCTAAAAAATAAAAATAAAATTAATCTCTTGAAGATCGAGGTAGGTTTATCCTTTGACTGGACTGACAATTTTGTTTTAAGTCAAGCCCAAAATGACAGAACAAATGGCAGCGACAGTGACGGCTATGGGATATGGAGCAATAAAAAAAAGGGCCTAGGCAAAGACCAACAAGGGCAGCCTGACAACTTGCATTTCCTTATTCCGAAGCAATAAATGCTTGTTTTGATGCAATGTTAGAACACAAACCTTGAGACAGTTGATGAAATCTAAATTTTGAAGGGACATAAATTTTAAGGCGATCAATGAAACACAAAAAAGTGAAGAGATATAAGTTTTGAAGTGGCAATAAAAATGCATCTTAAGACGGCAAACAAAGAATACGAATTTTAAAAGTGGCATGAATTTCAGAATGGCGGTGAGATTCTTGATCTCAAAGCAGCAACAAGGCATGAGACGATGGCGAAGCATGGCGGACGACGACGTTATAAAAAAAAATTAAATAATAATAATAATAGTAATATTAACAATAAATAAAAAACGTATGCCTATTTATAAATGGCAATATTCATATATAATAAATTACCATATTTGGCAATAAATTTATTATTTTCATTGCCTTTTTATTTGTACTTTTGCCCTTAATCGGAGGTTCCCAAAACATTGTCTGAGGTAATTAAGAATAGGGGCTTGCCTCTATTAGAAATGAAAAAACCCACAAAACAAATATGATATTTGTGTTTCGATGTGCCATCTGGTGTCTGCTTCACAGACATGATGCCAGACGCGTATTTTCGATCCCACAACATGTATTTCCACAATTTGAAACTACATATAATTATACAAAACCAAATGTATCAATATGATTGTCATGGCACAACAACGACAAATAAATATAAGTATCCTTTAACATTATACATAATTAAACATAATAAAACGAAATAATTAAACAGTTATTTTCAAAATACTAGCTATTAAATAATTATTTCAAAATAGTAACAATTAACTAATTATTCAAAATAATAGTCAATACCAACTCACCTGGTCTCCCTTGGGTTTTTTGCTAGATCTGGAACTCCCTCCCAAGCCTAAACAACACCTAACATGAGATTGTAATAAAATAAATAAATACGACAACTAAAGACATAACTAAACCCAAAAGAAAATACAAGAAAACAAATAGCTGACTCTCTAATTTGGCCTACTCATTCCAACCAGTTCAAACTCGACCTCTCATAATTAAACTGATCTCCAATTGCACTTAAACCAACTTAATTTAGACTAAACCCTCCTGAACCAACCTCAATTTCACTAAACCAAGTTCAACTTAACCAACCAACATTGAACCAATTCCGATTTTTATACAAAATCTCTTGAACCGGCTTGGTTCAATTGAATCTAATTCTCCTTCAATTGGTTCACCACAAAATTATTAGCTCAAAACCTGAACCAAGCCCAAATCAATCTCAATAAACTTAACTTAGCCAAAACAATTCAAGTCCAGCCACAACTCATCTTGATTTGATCAAACCTAGACCAAATCATTTCAATTGAACCCAACCACTTCAACTCTCATCCAAACTCACTCTAATCCATTTTAATGAACTTGACTAAACCAAATCATACCATTTCACTTGATTTGATCAAACCCAACTAAACCAAATCAATTAAACTCAACCAACTTACTCTTACTTTGTTTGATCCAACCAAAACATTTCATCTCAATTTGGCTAAACCCAACTAACTCTCCATTCCAACCATCATCATTACCATCTTAATCATCATCATCATCATCAACTTAATTAACCAAAACAAATCCTAATCCCGGTTGCTACATTAATCTATAATAAAACTGAAAATTCCTTCACCATTCCAAGCAAGATCCATCTTAAATACAAAGATTTTTCAACACAAAATTATCTTATATCAATCATTTCATCCTCTCCATCAACATTTCTTCAAAATCCACCCTTCTCTCCAACAAATCACCAACATACACACACACATCGATACATCTCAACCAAAACAAAATTATGTAAAATCCTTACCAAGGAAGCTTCACTCCGGTGAACTATCTCCGGTGGTCTCCAAATCCTCCTCCTCAAAACCTCCCATTTTTCTTTTCTTTTCTTCTCTCTTTTTTTTTTCTCTCAAAACACTATGCAGCCTCCATCGAAGAAGTAGAAAGCCCAACATAAAAGCCTTTCTCTCAACTTAAATTTCTGTTAAAATTCACTGTTAGTCCCTGAAAATAAAATTTATTATAAAAAGGTCCCTGGAAAGTCACCAATGGTCCCTGAATTATAAAATAGTATTTCCAAAAGGTCTTTACAAAGTTACCTTTCAGTCCTTAGTCTTTGGAAACAGTTTAGATCAAATCCTTTTAGTTACTTGTGAACCCAAAATCTTATATAAACTCTCACACCTAGGTCCTTGTGCTTTCCACTTGGGTTTCTCAATAAAATTGCTCTACAGGAAAATCTTACTACAACTGTGAAAATACCCTGAATATAATTTTTTACAGGTATCCAAAGGTTTAGGGTATTACAATCCCTCCCCTTTAAGAAAATTTCGTCCTCAAAATTTCCTCAACAAGCATCGATCTGATATCTCTAAATTCTCTTACTTGTTTCAACACCTGTTCTCTTGTTCCAAATCTGCTCAACAGTATCTAAAAATCCTCTGAAAGTATAATTAGGTATCTGCTAATGATCAAAGTGAACCTGATATCTCTTATACGGTGTTGTACATGGTGTACAACAAAACAATCTTACAACTTTCCACAATTCAAGAGAAAAGCAACTTCTTCTTTACAAAGTAGAAATACAACAAACTGAAGATACACAGATGGAATACCAACATCTCTAACACACAAGCAATAATACAAATACGTTATTCCACTATTTATAAGTCCTTATACAACTACTGAACCTCACCCTTGTCTACGGTAGCAGAGTAACCTTTCCTGGTTTTATTACTCAACTACTGGACCATAGTTAAGAACTGCATGGGCATCATCATATGCCATTGCAAACTCCTCAGGAACTCCAAACCTCCTTCTCAATTTTGGCATGTGTGTCTCGTCGAGGTGAAAACGCTCCATGTAAATATTCCTCAGCTCTGAAGCAACTATGGAGCTAAAAACTCTGATGTTCATGCTCACTACATAATGAGCTCGTGGGACATAAACATCATTCATTGCTTGCTCATGGTTACCAGGCATAATAATAAAACTAGAAGATGCTAAGGCAACAAGAGTAAAGCTAGATGATACTTGAGCGTCAGTCTGGTTTTCCCTCTTTTCTTTCCTCTTTCGCTCCTCCTCTCTCCTTCTCTGTTCCTCCTCTTCTCTTCTCTGCTCTTCCTCATCTCTCTGCTATTCCTCAAAGAAATATCTCTCCACTCTTTCTCTATTACACATTGGAGGAGGCCCTCGTCTTAGTCGTCTCAATCGTCTTGGTTTTATTATTCAAAAATCCTTAAGACACTCAATATTACACTAATGAAAAACAAAGGTCTGATCTTCTCCTCCATTTAAACACAACTAAATCACACTTAGAGGAGTTGGTTATAGTCCGTCCAAAGTCTAACAAATCAAAGCTCAAATCAATGTCACGTCATGACACACCTTTGAAGAAACAAAAGGAATGTGATAAAGAAGACTAGCTACCCACATGCTAAACCCCATATCTTAAGTATGAGTATGTCTAAAGCACCTTTCAAATCACACTGCAAATCACTATGTGCCAGTCAACAAGAAGCATGTCAAACACCCTTCTTTGGCATCTTCAAGTTAAATTATTTTGAATAAAATCAATTCCGACAAATATCTCAACCCATGATTCTAATCACAGTAACATGCTCAATTCTCTGCCTCAAATGTCAAACCCTAGTATTAGACCTCGTTTGTAATGTGCAACTTAGGTTTTAACCTGATTAGAGAATCTCAATAATTTCTACTGGACCCTTACCTTATGGTCTAATCACTACTAAACCTCTAAGTCTAGACTTTGACTTCTTAACTTAGGCTCAGATTACAACCCGTGATCTCTACCAACCAGGGATATCTCAACCTACAGCTCTGATGCCAAAAGATGTCACACCCACCCCTTTTACCGAGGTGAATATGGCACCCATCAGTTAAAAACTCTTTTTAACTAAAAAACTGACACCCCTGAAAAACCAAATCAGACTTACAGAACACGATTAACAACTTTTAAACAAACTACAAGTTCAAATACATGAATACAACAAACATAATTACTCAAATTTGCGGGTACAACCACTACAAGATCACGACACCAACAATAGAAAGAAAAGGACACATTGTAACCCTAAATTCAACTCTGAGTGGCTCTATACTCGTACAGGCAATCTAGTAGGGTCTTGCTCCTGTAATTGTAACACACTTCAGTTAGTCGATAGTGGCTCAATAATTTTAAATGATTAAATATAAGATATAAAGTATATACAAGTCAATTTCTCAAATAGCTTCCCAACTTTCACAAAAAAACCAGAATTTTGGCAAAATACAACTTTTAAGAGCTTTTAAAACATAAACTCATCACGAATCATCATCAAATCAATTTTCCAAGGAAATATAAATTTTTTTTGAGGGACTACCCTCCTAAGAGCGACAGTTGGGCTTCGCCCCCTCATCACAATCCAAAATAACATGTTTTACACGACTGAACTACAAAACCATTCTCAAATCATTGGCCTAAAAAACCCTCTCTGAATTAGCCACCGTCGCGACTAGTTTGACAGCCATCAAAGTCTTCAAAACCTTGACGTTGGCCATTGAGATCCCCATGTGGTGACCCCGGGTTTCTCAACAAAACTAAACCCTGTCAATAGCTCTACGCACCTCTTGACCAGGGGTAAACTCAAGGTTAACCAACCCGCTCCCATCAGGCCGGATCATGGGACCCCAACTGCAGTGTCGGACTAAAGTCTGTAGTCACCATTAAAATCTTGTGAAAGCTCAATAGCACAATACATTCATAATACCCATAAAATCCAAATCCATGATACCATTCTTATGCAGGAATGAAAACCAATTTCACAAGCATTACAGGTAAAATCATTTTAATATGCACACATAGTTTCAAAAATCATCTCAAAGTCAAAGTACACATAACCATGAAAATAAATACCTGAAATGAATTATTAAATCATATATACATGCATTTCCGCGGTTTGAAACTACATCTAATTATTCAAAACTAAATGTATCAAATACGATTGTCATGGCACAACAACGGCAAATAAATATAAGTATCCTTTAGCATTATACATAATTAAACATAATAAAATGAAATAATTAAACAATTATTTCCAAAATACTAGCTATTAAATAATTATTTCAAAATAATAGCAATTAACTAATTATTCAAAATAATAGCCATTACCAACTCATCTGGTCTCCATTGGGTTTCTTGCTAGATTTGGAACTTTCTCCCAAGCCTGAACAAAACCTAACAGGAGAATGGAATAAAATAAATAAATATGACAACTAAAAACATAACTAAAACCAAAAGAAAATAAAAGAAACAAATAACTGACTCTTTAATTGGGTCCACTCACTCCAACCGGTTCAAACTCGACCTCGCATAATTAAACTGGTCTCCAATTGCACTTAAACCAACTTAATATAGACTAAACCCTCCTGAACCAACCTGAACTAACCTCAATTTCACTGAACCAAGTTCAACTTAACCAACCAACATTGAACCAATTCTGATTCTTATACAAAATCTCTTGAACTAGCTTGGTTCAACTGAACCCAATTCTCCTTCAATTGGTTCACCATAAAATCTTTAGCTCAAAACCTGAACCAAGCTCGAATCAATCTCAACAAACTTAACTTAGCCAAAACAATTTAAGTCCAACCACAACTCGTCTTGATTTGATCAAACTTAGACCAAATCAATTTAATTGAACCCAACCACTTCAACTCTCATCCAAACTCACTCTAATCCATTTTAATGAACTTGACTAGACCAAATCAAACCCACTTCACTTGATTTGATCAAGCCCAACTAAACCAAATCAATTAAACTCAACCAACTTACTCCTACTTGGTTTGATCCAACCAAAACATCTCATCTCAATTTGGCTAAACTCAACCAACTCTCCATTCCAACCATCATCATTATCATCTTAATCATCATCATCATTAACTTAATTAACCAAAACAAACCCTAATCCCTGTTGCTACATTAATCTACAATAAAACCGAGAATTTGTTCAATATTCCAAGCAAGATCCATCTCAAATACAAAAGATTTTTCAACACAATATTATCTTATAAGAATCACTTCATCCTATCCATCAACATTTCTTAAAAAATCCACCATTCTCTCTAACAAATCACCAACATACACACACACATCGATACATCTCAACCAAAACAAAATTATTTAAAATTCTTACCAAGGAAGCTTCACTCCGGCGAACTATCTCCGGTGATCTCCAAATCCTCCTCCTCAAAACCTCCCATTTTTCCTTTCTTTTCTTCTCTCTTTTTTTTGTCTCTCAAAACACTATGCGGCATCCATTGAAAAAGAAAAAAGCCCATCATAAAAGCATTTCTCTCAACTTAAATTTCTGCTGAAATTCACTGTTAGTCCCTTAAAATAAAATTTCTTACAAAAAAGTCTTTGCAAAGTCACCAATGGTTTCTGTATCATAAAATAGTATTTCCAAAAGGTCCCTGTAAAGTTACCTTTTAGTCCTTAGTCTTTGGAAACAGTTTGGATCAAATTCTTTTAATTACTTGTGAACCCAAAATCTTATATAAACTCTCACACCTAGATCCTTGTGCTTTCCACTTGTGTTTTCTCAACAAAACTGCTCTGCAAAAAAATCTTACTGCAACTGTGATAATACCCTGAATATAATTTTTTACAGGTATCTAAAGGTTCAATATTTTACAATGCTAATGGGCTTTCTGGCAACCTAGTTCTTCATGGCGTCATGAGTCATCAATGAGCCTCTCAGTGTCGGTGAAGGTAATATAGGACGGTGTGATTCAGTTCCCTTGATCATTAGTGGTACTGTCAAATGGGCCGGCCCGGCCCAAGTGATTACCGTGCCAAGGCGGCACAACCCTCCAACCCTTAGAAATCGGCCCAGCACGAGACACGACCCATTCTGGGTGGACTTGTGTTGTGCTGTCCCGCTAGTATTTTTTAATTAAAAAATTCAAAATTACCAAAAAATTCTCTAATTCTTAAATTAATGGAAAAAATCTTATTATAAAATAAAAACCATAAAATCCGAATTTTACGGTCTTCTTTATTCAATCAAATTATTATAAAAAAAATTAACATAAAATTATAGTTATCACCATTCATTGCCTAGATTTTCAAATTGAAAGATGAAAGCCAAATGGTCATAATCCTAGGGCATGTTAATTATCTCTAAAACAAAAGGCTGAGGATGTATATTCAAGTAATATACATGAACAGACAAATCCTTTTGGACAACCAACTTACAGATTTGTTAAATAGATAGCCATAATCTCCTGATGGAACTGGCCACACTTATCAACACAATCAACAAGTAACAATTATCTCAGGGAAATAGACTTAATATCACTTGAAAACAGCTGGGACATTTGCAGAGTTTGCCCTTTCTTCTTGGTTACAAACCTTCAAACCTTCAAACTGACTTCTTACATCTCTCTCTTGCTTGAGCAGATAAAATCTGACTTAGCATCAGCTGAATACATTCATCTGCTTCCCTACAATGATCCATTATCTGGTTAGTTCAAAATGGGTTATCATGCCCTCACACTAGAAAGATATTAGCATATTATAATAACTTAGATGAACAAAATCAATGCAAAGTTGCAAACTACTAATATCTATCATAACAAATAAAATTATTTTTCACAATGAAAAAATTTAGCAGCAATAAAATTAGAGGCTTGAATAAGAATAACAATTGAGACCCCAAACTATCAAAAGTGAAAAAATGGTGAAGCATAACCTGGAACAACTAATGCATGAGTCACATCCAATGAAAAAACAAGGGAAGGGACATGAAGAACTCAACAACAAAGAAAAGATTTGACATTTTTCTCTAATGATTTCTAATAAAAATAAACAAGACAAGAAACAATAACATAATTGTCTATTAATCTTACCAAAAAAAAAAAATTGCCAAGGCCACTATAATACCTAGAGAAGCTTGTACTCCAGCCTCATTGAAAACAAAATCTCCTGGAAATTTTCCTTCTCCAGCTACCTTGAAAAGGAATGCTGCCTGGAATTTTTCATAGATAAATGGTTTGTAAACATCTCATAATTTAAAAAATAAAAAGACAAAAAATGAGGCGAAAACCAACATACCCGAATGACCTGAGCATGTGCCCAAACCTTCCTTCTAATTTCTTCTCTCTCTTCCTCCTTTTTCAAGTCCAGAGTATACCAAAACTGACGAGATGCATTAAGCGCAAGTGCTGCTTGCTGCACAAAGCAATAATTGATACATCAATATTATCAAATCATGCTTATTCAAGATATCTAAAACATTTATAACCAGAGAGAACTGCATTTCAAAAGAAGTTCCATTGCATAAACATAAAAAACTGAACCTCAGAGGAAAACAAAGAGAAAACATGATAGTAAAGGCAATCAGAGAACCACATTATCCATGCAAGCATGGGTTACGTTCAGTGCAATGAAAGAACAAGCTTGCGCTCATAACCAACACAAAATAAAAATAAAAGACAAAAAAAAAATAGATAGTGAAAATCATCATAGAACACATTATCTACAATAAAGCGAAAGGAGAGAAATACTTTTATGGATAGTAAACATAAAAAGAAAACCCCAGGAAGCAAAAAGAGAAGATTTTGTGGATAAACGCCATGAAAGAAGCACATTATCTACACAAAGTACACACCCAAATTTTGTATATGGCTTTCTGATACAAATAATAAGATGTGCATATTATTATAACTTAGAGAATATGAGCACCTGGCTTTGAGTAATCGGTCCCCAAATCTCCATCCACAAATTGGGAAAACCAAACTAAGAGAATTCAAATTGGAGATAGATCAAGACTCACAACTTCTTAGATAAAGACTATTAAGAAACCAAAAGGCACAAAAAGCAGAGTGGCCACCCTTGCTTGTATCTTGTAAAAAGTAGGATGGGTATGCTCCTGGGCGGAGCACATCCGGTCTTCAAGGCACTCTCAAGCCTAGCACAAGCTATGCCTTAGTCCCCGCGTCGGAAACGCATCAGATTGAAGAGGAAGCTGTGTCCAATCCAGAACTCGAAGTCCCAACCCTGTCTGAGCATGGCGACATCCCTCGTCTTCCACCCAGATCCTTGGTCGAGGGAGCAACTCTCCAGATTCTCCATAGCATCAATCCTCAACGCCAAACATCAGAGACGGAGTTGATGGTCGGTCTCTCAAGCACGCTCAACACCCAGATCGTCAAGGTCAACCTTTTTGCAAATAAACAATTTGCGGCTCCTTCAAGATGGAGAAAGATGCGCGCAAGGCCGAGGAACTCAATCCTTTCCACCTCAATGGAAAATAAGACCCTTTCACCATCGGAAGTTGAGAGGAAGGAAATGAAATGGAGTTGCGAGGGAGAGAAGCTTCTCGGATAAGAAAGAGTGTTTTGGAGAAGGGAATAGGAAAGCCAGACCTTTAAAATTATAATTAAAATTTAAATAAACCAGAAGGTCCAGAACTTTAAATATCATAACTTATTAAAATTATTAATATATAATATATAATTTATTAATAATTTTAAAAATCAGAACTTTAAAATTTTTATTAAAATTTAAATAAAATATTACATCACTTAATAGTTAAAAAAATTAGAAATATATTATCAGAAAAAAAAAACCCCTCAAAATTCTGTATTTGTATATATGCCCTCTCCACCATCATCGCCGGTGTATTTTTCTCTTTGATCTAGTAATCAATCTTCAACATCTAACCAATCTTTCAGTCATATGCACATTTGCACCGTTTGTTGGTTCATTCGGCTCCTCCTATTATCTAATACTCTTTTTTCTACACTAAAACAAGACTCCGATGATACTGTAGACATCGGTGGAGTTAGTAGATCACATTCCATGGCAACTAGTACAGGATAACTGTGCTCTTGCTTTTTCCACCATGACAAAATATCAAAATTATCAATTTCTTCTTAAGTAAGAAAATTATAAATATTATTATTTAAATAATGATTTATTTCATAAGAACTAGTAGAAGTAGTGCTAGTGTTTGAAGAAGAAGAAGAACCACCCCTGAAAAATTTTTGCTTAATTAAATTAACCACTCGAGTTGCGGGTCAATTTTTTGTGCTTGAAGAGGAACTTTCTATAGTTGTAGGTAAATTGAAAGCCTGTCTATCACCATGTTTTTTATGATATTCATTATACATATCATAAAACAAAGAATGTTAATTTTCTTTAAGAAAAGAATGATCAATCCCCATATTTTTATCATAAGAATCGATCATGCAAAAAAGTGCCATTGATTTTAAAACGTGGTCGAGAATCATAGATAAAATGGGGAGTGGTTCAATTTTTCCAAAATATTTTTTGAATTTTACCTACATGGGAGCAACAATAAGAGCAAAATTAGGGTCATGCCCATATCTTGCAAAAACCTCACTAATACAAAATATTTGATCAACAATAATAGATGTAGTGGGATAGTAAACACTAGAAAACATATTAGTTGAAGTATACAAAATTTCCAAAAACTCCTTTATCAAATTACTAACTTCCCAATCATAATTAGTAACTTGATCTTCTTGAAATTTGTCATTACAAAACATGGAAATAATATCTCTATCATCATAGGCACACTCCAACATTTCATAAGTTGAATTCCACCTATGATCAATATCAATGAGATATTTTTTACATTTGCTTCCCCTTTCCGAACAATAAGTTTGAAATTCATGTCTCTGGTGTGAACCATTTCTAACATATAAAATGCGATTTCTAATTTTTCAATATGGGGCTCAATTATTTTTAAACCATCTTTAACACATAAATTCAAAACATGGCATGCACAACGCACATGAAAAAAACTCCAAAAAATAGGCATTAAATTACTTTTTAAAATATCAACCCTGTTATTATTTGCCGATGCATTATCCAAAGTAATTGAAAATATAGAATTTAAAGTACCATATTTATTAAGAGTATGAGTAATATAGCTAGCAATAATACTTGCGGTATGTCGGTGTTCTAATTCAAAAAATTAAAATACGTTTTTGTAAAACCCAATTACTATCTATATAATGAGCGGTAACACAAAGATAATTGGTTTTAAATTGAGAAGTCCAAATATCGGAAGTGAGAGAAATTTTTAAAGAACTATTAGATAATTCAGAAATTAATTTTTGTTTATAATCATCATAAATAATAAGATTAAAACCATGAAGAAGCATTTTTATAAAAGCGAGATTTTCGGAAAGATAAAAAGGTTGCTCATTTAGAATAATAAATTTTGCAATTTCTTTTCTTGCATTTTCATTATTAAATACAAAAGTTCCCAAAGTTGAATTGGTAAAACTAATTTGTGTTTTGAGTGGAATCATGTTGCTTTGCGGCATGCCTTTTTAAATGCGCCCCCCTCCCCCCAAGTTTGGCAAGAAAAATCTTTTTTTACATTTCTTGCAAACCGCCTGGTTACCTTTGTTTGGAAATTCAACAATATCATAAATTTGCCAAACCCAGCCCCCCCCCCCCCCCCCCCCCCCCCCCCAAGTTTGGCAAGAAAAATCTTTTTTACATTTTTTGCAAACCGGTTGGTTACCTTTGTTTGGAAATTTAACAATATCATAAATTTGCCAAATCCAGAAGTTTGTTTTCTAGAACTTGTTGATGCCTTATTACTTGAGGGCCCAATATTTGGGAACTCAGTAACTTGCTCAACAACATGCTCGGGAGAACTCAGTGGGGTATTTTCATAAAAACCAAATGGAGAATTATCGGAGGGAAATATAGGAGGAGAACCGACCATTATGCAAAATTAAAAATTTGATTAACTACTGAATGTCCTTCGAGTGTGGTTGAGAAATTTTTGATGAAGAAATTGAAGCTTTGATTTGCAACCTTCACTCTTGAACATAAAAATTGAGAAGCTAACATCTTGAATGCTTGAGTATTAGAATAAGAGAAGATGATGTAGTTTGGTGTAAGAAAAATTGTTAGCATTTAGGGATATTTATAGCTTTCTTCAACCTTTTCTAATTCCTAAAATGCCCTCATATACCAGTCATTTATAGTTGTTGAGAAGGTCAAAAATATCATTTTAACTTAAAAGACTAAAATACCCTTAAGACTAGCCGTTTTATAGTTGTTAAGAAGGTACAATTGACTTTTTCCATAAAGTAAAAGAAAAAATAATAAATGAAAACAAAATAAAAAATTGAAGCCTTTTAAGCTAGTTAACGTTATGGGCCGCCCATAACGAGCTAACACTGGCCAAGCAGGGCCGCGTGCTTGGGCAAGCACGGCTCGAGTAGGGTTGCGTGCTGGCACGGCCCACAGGCCATTTAACCGCAGCCTAGCACCGCTGGGGGTTCTGGGTCGTGCCCAACCCGGGCACGGTACTGTACCACCATGCTCGAACTGAGCATGGCCCAACTCGTGCCGAGCCTTGCAGGGCCCCGGCTTGCATGGTCCGATTGACAGCTAAAGATGATAACCTGGTGCCAATTTCAACCATAGATTCTTTTGTTGGGCTAAGCTCGACACAACTTGTGCGAAGCTTTCCTACACACTTCTTTCTTGTTACCACAAGGGCATTCTTGTCATTTTTAAACCCTAAACTCTTTTTAATCCTTCTTCTCCTGTCCTTGCTCTCATTCTATTGGCACCTTCCTTGGATGAGAAGAAACCTTTGAATGAACTCTTCCTCCACTTTTGATTGAAGCTCCAAATCTTCCCTCTTCTTCTCCTTAGGATTGGACAAGGTAAGTACTCCCATTCTTCTTGTTTTCATTCTTATTTTCTTCTTGGCATTGGTACTTAAATGATCTCCATCTTCCCTTCTAGATTGAAGCTCCATTCTCCATCTTTCCTTCTCCTTTGAAGCTAGCAAGGGGAGCTTCCATCTTTTTGTTTCTCTCCTTGCATTTGTATTTCAATCCATGGGAGATCTAGGGTTGTGAAAGTTGAGGAATTGTGAGCTTGTGGGCTGCCATTCTTGTATGTTGAGTGTTAGGAGTGGATGGAAAGTATGTGTTTCTTTATTTCCTTCAATCTTGTCGAATCCTTGGATCTTCATTGTGCTTGAAATATGATGTACTGTAGCAACCAGAACCTTTCTTCATTTCTTCCCAATTTTTGGGTAGAATCATAGCTTTTAGTGTCATGAGCCCACTGGTTCTTGTTTTGGGTAATTTGGACATCTTTTAAGTCCAATTAGGGCCAAATTGCGCCAATTATGGGAGTCGTGTGTGTCCTTTTTGTATTTCTTTAGTTTTCATCATTTTCATATATTATGTTCTCGCTTGCTAGGCGGAACAACCTCTGAGTATGGGGAGGAGCTCATGGAGGAGTTGAAATAACTTTTTGGGAGCGTTTGTTTGTGAGTGGATAATAGTATTTGCATAGTAGCATTATGGTTTTTAAAGTTCATTTGTGAATTCATTTATGCTCTTTATCACTCTAATATGGTATGATGCTATCATGGTTTCTCACAAGTGTTTGCATATTTTACTTGTATTTTTTTTTTGGCATAATGATGTCGAGCTTAAAATTAGAGATTTCCTTGTATGCATGATCAATATTATAATTATAATTATAATTCCTTGCTTCGATTGTGGTATGTTTAAACCCCGAATATTGGTCATTGTTTTATTTGGAAATTTTTTAGCTTATAAAAGTTTCCATATTGATATCTATCTCTTGATTCTATTGTGTTTTACACACTCATGTAATATTGGTAAAATTCTTTTCAAAGTATGTTGGTTTGGATTAAGGCTTGGAGCTGAAAAGTGATTCTTTTAACTTGAAAATAGTTTCATGTGTGTATTTTAATTTGATGGTGATAGCGGACTATGGCCCGCAGGCATTGGCTCAAAAATTGTGGACAAAGTCCAACACTGCAATGTAGGGGTCTCCTTAGTCCAACCTATAGAGAGGTGGCGGGGTTGATCTTAGATTTTTTCCATGCAAGAGGCGTTGTAGAGCTCTTGATGGCTGTGATGTTAAGATACTCGGGGTCACCACCCGGGTTGATCAGTAGGGCTTTTGATAAAGAACGTATGAAAATCCTTGGTGGGACCTAGCTGTGGCCATGACTGGAACAGATATGTTTTAGTTAACTTCATGGTTTAGCATCCGAAATGCCGGAGACCAACGCCAAGTGAAGGACTTTTCAGTATTTGTTAAAACCCTTGGCGGGACCTTGAGTATAATCGCTCAGTTAATGTTGGTTTGGTCAATTCATATTAAATGTTTTTGTGCTTTAGTTATATATTTAATAAACCTTTAGAATATTTTTATATTGGTCACATGTCAGGATTTGGCATATACATTTTGACTGTCTTTGAATTACCAAATTTTGGAAGTTTTATTTTGCATAGAAAATGAGAAATCTACTTTTTTATATTTAAGTTATTATTATCATCATTATTACTGTTGTTGTTGCCTAGATATTGAGCATCGATTTTGATATTCTGCTATGACTTTATTACTCTAATGTGTTGTTCATTGTCCCTCACTGAATAATGTCATTACTCACCCACTCCCTTCTTTTCCTAGATCTAGCATAACACATTGGTGCAGCGTTAGAGCTGTGCAGGGTACTGTGCGTTTGGTAATGGTCCATTTGGGCATTACTATTTTCTTGAGCATATTTATTGGATCCATTAAACTGTTATAGAGTTTTAATTGTTATTTATTATATATTCTTTTCTATATTTGTATTTGAGGGTTGCGTGAGATATTGTTGTATACTCTTTCTTTCCTTGTATTTGTTTGATTGAATCTTTCTTGAATCATTTGTGTGATTTTTTATTTTCTTTGATGATAATGAACATGTATGAGCAGGTTCTCTCTTTGATGCCTTGCGGTAGCTCGAGGTTAGGGTGTTGCTTATACCTCCTCTAGGGTTGTCGCGTGCTTAGCCCGCACGTTGGGTGTGACAATTATGAATCAGTAGGAAATATTGTGAGAGGAATAAATTGGCAGAGTTTGTTATTGGTCATTATTAATTATATTTATACGTGAAGACACAGAAATCAAAAAAAGAATATTTTCCCATCATCCTCTTGGCTTCTTCTCCACTGCTCTCCTACCCCTTCCGTCCTAATTTCACCTTCAAAAAAAGAATATTTTCATCTGCTTCACTATAACCTTGTTCTTTTCACCTTGTACTATGCACTCGAAATTAATAAGGCCAAATTTTTTCAAAATGTAAAATATAAGACAAGCAAATTAACATGAGCTGCCTCATTGAGCACCAAATCATTCTTTCTTGTCCTCATAAATTTCAGATATCATACATGATTTAATTAATAAAAAAATTATCATATTAAAGGATGGAGATGACCATACCTTGAAGTTCATGCGAGAGCACGACTTAACACCCAAGCTTTGCATGATTGTTGAGCACCAAGTTCCCAGAATTCCTTGTGAGCACGTACTTCGTGGAGGAAGCTTGTCGAGCCATTCCTAGCTATGCGATGTGGACCTCACACTCCGCCTAGCAAGCATCGATCTCTTATAGCCAATGCAACGCAGGCTCGATCAAACCCATGTTGACCAAGGCCTTGAGAAGTCTGACTAGTGAGACCAACAATCTCACTACGGGCACCAGTTGTGTCAATGGTGAGGAGCTTAACAATGCAATTGGAAACCTTAGCTGACACCGTAGAGAAAGAGGTGAGGGTGAAGGAATGGGTATGGGAGATGGAAAGGGAGATGCTGGACAATCGAGATCACCATATGATAAACAGAACCCATTCAATAGGAGAAGATGAACATCATATGAAAATAATGTTATTTTATGTGATTTGATAATTTTGCCCTTACCACGTAAGCATTGGTTAACGACATTGGCTGTATTTTTCTTTTTTGCTAGCTAGGGAAACCACATGGTATAGAAATGAAAAAAAAATTTCTGTCCTTAAACCGCAAAAGTGGGAAACCACAAGGTTTTTTTTTTATTTTCCCTAGCAATTATTCATTCTTGCAAGGCCTATGAACAATATTCGCCACCTCGATCAGATCGAATGGCCTTAATACTTTTGCCAAGCTAGTTTGGTACTTCGTTCTTAAATTCTTTGAACTTTTCAAAGGTTTTGGACTTATGCTTTATCAGGTAGACGTATCCAAACCTGCTGAAGTCATCCGTAAAGGTTACGAATACACATAACCACCCCTGGCATGTGTTCTCATTGGTCCACATACATCGCTATGTATGAGACACAATAAGTCGCTAGATCTTTCACCAACTTTGGTGAAGGGTCTCTTTGTCATTTTTCCATGCAGACAAGATTCGCATGTGTCAAATGATTCTAAATCAAATGACCCAAGTGCTCCATCTCTATGGAGTCTTGAGATGCGTTTGTCGTTTGCATGTCCTAAACGACAATGCCAGATGTAAGAGGGATTTAACTCATTTGTTTTTATCCTCTTACCATTTACATTATAGATTGATTTGTGATTAGTCAAGTCTAGTACGTAAAGACCATTGTTTAGCACACCGTTGCCATACAAGATGTTATTACGATGAATGGAAAATTCATTATTCGAAATAACAAAATTGAATCCATCATTGTCCAAACATGAAATCGAAATAATGTTCCTGCTCATAGCAGGTACATAATAAACATTCGATAATTGAATCACTAATCCTGAAGGTAAAGTCAGAGAATAGTCGCCTATCTCCACCACCGCAACTCTTGCGCCGTTACCTACTCTTAGGTCGACTTCGCCCTTCCTCAATACCCTCCTATTTCTCAGTCCCTGCACATTTGAACAAATGTGAGAACCACATCCGGTATCTAATACCCAAGAAGTAGAAATAGAGAGATTGATCTCTATCATGTAAATACCTGAAGCAGAGGGAATCTTTCCTTTCTTCAGATCTTCCAGATATAGTGGACAGTTCCTCTTCCAGTGGCCAGCTCCCTTGCAGTGAAAGCAGCTGCCTTCCTTTAGAGGCTTGGACTTGGGAGTCTTGGCCGCCTTGCCCTTGGTGTAAGGTCTAACCTTTTCCTTTGGCTTGGCCTTGGCCTTTCCCTTTCCCTTTCCACTTTGACCCTTGTTCTTCCGGACCATCATCACCGGGACAGTCTTTTTAATACTTGGTTCAGCATTTTTAAGCATCCCATGTAGCTCAACCAAAGATTTATCCATGCCGTGCATATTATAATTTAAAATAAACTGATCATAGGCCTCGGGCAGAGACCCAAGAACTAGATCAACGGCAAGCTCCTTACGGATGGGTGCGTCAAGTTCTCTAGGGTATCAATATAGCCCTTCATCTTGAGCACGTAGGCACTAACCGAAGTACCCGGAGTCATCTTGCAAGAGGTAAGCGCTTTCGTAGTCATGAACCTTTCATGACGGGCTTGCTCTTGGAACATTTTCTTGAGTGACACCATGATGGTATAGGCTTCCATATCTTCGAACTGTTTCTGCAGCTCAGGGGTCATGGTTGCCAGCATCATGTAGGTGACATTGTTAGAGTCTTTCTTGGCTTTCTCAAAAGCCTCTCTGACGGTAGCCGTAGCGCTCCTACCCAGTGGATCAGGTAACGGCTTCTCAATGGCCTCTAGCTTCTGCTCTTACCTAAGAACAATTCTCAGGTTACTTGCCCAGTCTAGAAAGTTCGGCTCATTGAGTTTGTCCTTCTCAAGAACAGATCGCAAAGAAAAAGTGTTCTAATTTACGGTTGTCATTGAAACTATACAGAAAATGTGCAAAATAGTATTAGTTTTTGGCTATTAAAATATTCCCACAAATATTCGAAAAATAATTCATGTTAGCGGTTTTATTGTGGGCCAAGTTCCATATTTCACTTTGACCTGGTCAAGCTGAGCTTGTACACCCAAGACTCGGTTATTTAGGTAGGAACTCTTTCCAATCACATCACTATGAGACCCTTGGATCAAATGGGATTAACAACTATTATATTAAAGCACTTCCCATTTTAATGCGTAGGGCTAGGACTGTCACTACTACCCTTGTTAAGTCAAACCATTACCCAAATATCGAACATAACACTTATTCCGGCACTTGCCTCACAAAGATAATCTAGCGCACACCAGCGACGGCATGGCGTCCGTTTCGACGATCGATGCCTTGACAAGTTTTGAGTAGGGGAAGGCATTTTAAGACTTACTATTTGATGGGATTTAAATCTTTTACGGCTTAACATGCATCCATTCACAATGAAAATAAAAAAAACGAAAAACATGGTGACAATCATGAGCCCGAAAAACCTAAACCTAGAGACTATCTCTTAGGCGGGCTTCTCGTCTGGATCCGCCTCTTTGAATCTCGCCGTCTTCATAAAAGAAATTAAATGAAAAATAAATAAAACGGTACGCATACCGTATACAAAAAAAAATGACTCGCAGGTCGTATCCAAATGTAAAAATGGCACGCAAGCCGTGTCTATCTAAGGCCCATGATAGCACGAAATAAACCATACATATATAACATTCACCATTCAAATATTCATCACATGAATAACATTCACACATACATGCTATCAGCACATGATATAAAACGCATTTTAAATAAACAATTTAATTTAAGCCGTTTTGGAATCGTGTGTTCAAGTTACCCCATAAGATCAAACCATTTGATCTCAATCGATAAATTCGAACTCACTATTAATTGATTTGTGCTACAATCAATCAATCAATTCCTTAACTTTTATGTTTTATTTGAACCATACAAACATCAAATAATATGAAAGATAAGAACAAATAAAACCAAAGTCCAAAGCATGCAAAAGAAAACCTGGCTCTGATACCACTGTTAGGATCGACAAGGGTCTATGAGCATGCTAGAAGCACAAATGTGCACAGCGGATAACAAACAAAATTAGCATGGACCCTAGCATACAATGAAAACAAATAAAGATATAAAAATCTAAAACAAATAAATAAATACAATTCCAATGGTGAAGTCGAAAAAGGGACTGCATATACGCCACTCCCCTCTACTCTCACACACACACAAGCCGGAAACAATCCGATATGGATTGCTAGTATCCAATGATAACTCTTATCGAGAAATACGAATAGCAATTGAAAATTAGGTCTCAAAAACCTAATCGTAAACATGTGTAAGAAATTGTAAATCCAAAACCGACACTCGGCGAATGTTTCACATGTGAGAATCTTTTGAGAAAAATTCCACAACCATTATGAACTAATCTCAAAAGGCTCTCACTCCGGCAATCTCCATTAATAATGAAATATCAATGAAAAGGCCGGCCTGTGAACTAACATACATGAATAAACAAGAAAGATCAAAGGGGTGTCGACTTATACCTTCGTCGGAGCCGAGTAGTGGCAGTCCGGATGGAGAAAACTTTCTCCAAAAAAGGGGAAAAGGCGGACAGCACCTTTGCGAAGGATGACGGCGACCAACAATTGGACCCGACGGCGGCCTCGGCTTGGGCGGACTAGCGACGGCGGCCTTGGGCAGACCGGCGGCCTCCTTTGAGGGAGAGAGGGAGAGGAAAGATTAGGGTTAGGGTTTTCTCTAATACACATGTATTTATAAAACCCTAAAACAGATCCCAATGCAATATCAACCATTGATTCCACATATTGGATCTTCTCTCTTATTGGATATTAATCATATTAGATCTAATAAGTTAACACTTAATTCAAATTAAGTCCCTCATTTTTAAGTTATCTCATAACTCAATCCTTACACATTCGCTGTTAGACCAAATCAACTCTTGATTTATCTAAACTCCATTTAGCTATTCCACTCATTAGATTGAGTCCGGATTTCACGGCTTTTACGTGTGCGATCCTGTAGGCCCGTTTTAAAATCGGCAATGAGATTTTAACCTCGTTAAGGCCCATAAGTCACAAATGCCGTCTAGCATGGCAATGTGACTACCCGAATTAAAACGGAGGTCGACTGGGTAATCAACTAACCTCGTAACCTTATCTGATTCCTTTGCCAATTGAATATCTCGATCAACATAAGGCATGGAGCTTAGTCACCCTTATTTATTTGTCGATCGATTTCTTGATCCTCGGTGAACTGACTAGGTCAAATAAATGATAACCCTTACCATTTCATTTGGGTGTGGCCACGCACTACTCAGTTTCACCGATCAAGTGGCCGGTGATATTCTCTCTCCTCAGAGAGTGGCAATCCCCTCGCATCGCTAATGTTATTCGCTATGAATCTCGATGCACCCAATCATACCCACACTTGTCACTTTGTTACGAATGACGTTAGGCGTATGTCAAAGTACACCAACACTCATCCAAGCTCCATAGCGACCTTGAGTCTAAGGATTCAATATAAGCGTTACGCGAGAACCACTTATGACTTTGCAACCATGTAGTGATCTCGTGAGCGGATCGATCCAGGCACGCTGTTCACTAACACGTGTCTATGTCTATTGATTGACATCACATGTCCTATAATCCGTAAAACATGATCATCACATAATAGGCATACTAGTCTTAGTTTACTATCATCCCCATGACAGTAATTGACTAGGGATGTTTAGAAAGTTGTTCCTTTACGCACCAAGGTTTTACTGCCCGAATCACGTATTCGGCAACTTGTGTGGAACAAACTCTCAGGGATAGTTCTATCCAAGCATACATACACAGAAATGTAGTAAGACAAAACAAGCCAGGTTTTATTAAAAAACATATAACTAATAAAGGTTCAGATCAACGCATTGGGGCTAGGGCTAACACTAACAGGCTCCGCCCCGCTTTCTTTTTTACCTTCTCAATACCATAACCGTCCAGCAGATTTTTACACTCACCTTGCTTTGCTCCACTATGCCCTGCTTTTACAAGAGTTGAGACAAAATCTCCACGAACATAGCCAAATACATAATCAATCAAGCTTACAAAGTTCATATTGAATGCAAAACTCACTAATTCTCCACTGTAGTTCATGTAAGCTTGAGGCTTCACCAACAAAATGGGCACTTCATTAATCTAACCTGCACTAATATAACTAGAGAAGAAATAAAAAATAACTACACATATACATTCATTAATCACTAAAAAAATCAATGGAACTAGACTTCAGTTGCTTACCAATTGCTAACAAGGGCTTGGATTGTGGTCGCAGGCGTGCCTGTGATCACTTGGTCATTGCATTTGGAGCAGTTTGTGATTGAGAAGTGGATTTGTGAGGTGATGAAGATGGGGATTCCAATGTGGGAAGGGTTTAATAGTGTGAAAGATGAGGAGAAGATGGTGTTTTGGGTGACGGAGATGGTGGCGGCGGTGAAGAGGTTGATAGGTTCCAGTGAGGAAGAGGATGGTGGAGGGGCGCATGTTGAATGGGGATCTCAGGCGTTTGATTAATAAGCTTATTGCATGGCGTGATAACAGCCGTACGATCAAATAGAGATGTTTATTCAAAGGGATCCTTTCATTCCAGGCTAGGATACGAAAAGAGGATATGACGGAGGAGATGTGGCAAGAAAGAGTGATAAGTGACCAAGAGAATCGATGGTAGAGATGATTTTGGAGAAAATGATATGAGGCTGAGAGATGCTTCATTTTTAAGTAGTCAAGTTGTAGTTTTAATTGAGGGAATTTTTTTTATAAAACCCCTTATAATATATACTATTTATTAGTAAGTCAAAATTATACAAATGTTATTTTTGAAGTACTGTATTTTTGTAATTAAACCATTAATACGTAAGTTTAATCAAAATACACAACTATCATAATTAAGTGAATATAATCTTATTTATTTTGATTTATAAATTGAGATATTTTAAAATTTTATGTATATATTAATATATAGGGGCATATATGCAAATTTTTTAACGAGGCAGGGCAGGGCGGGGAGGGACAAGTTAAAACCGGAACCACCCAATCCCACCCCCTCACAAAAAATCCATGCCCTACCCATTCCCCGGTCTCAAAAAAACAAAAAAAACCGCTATGTTTTGGGGTGAATCCAGTTAAAAACCACCAATTGATTCAGTTTTTAGCATCCCTATCATGTCTTATTTATATGTCCCATTTTAGAAGCTTTATTTGGTCTCTTCTACATATCCATTTAAAAAATCTATGAAGTATTAAATAGATTTTTTTTTCCAACTTTACCTATTATTTTTAATATATTACTACACTTTCAATACTTTTTTGGAAAACTAAAATACTACCTCCAGAGAGAATAAAATATGCAATTAAATTTTAACGAGAAATTAATGAAATCTTGATGGGTTTTAAATAGAGGTAATCTTAGAAAGTTGACACAATTTTTTATAAATTTAAGATAATAATTAATTCTAGTTGATAATTTTTAATGGGTGTGAATCTGTTAAAATGGACAAGTAAAAAGAACAAATGGAGGAGTATACATAAATTAACATGTTTTTTTCTTGAACTTCCTCACTAATTTTTACTCTAACATCATTATAAACTTATCTATTTTTTTAAATAAAAATAACTAAAGTACTGTTTTATCAAAGATCAGAAACAACATATAATAGAGGAAAAAGTAGTACAAAATAATAGCATAACTCTATTTCTTCTAGGTCAAATTTCCTAATTAATCCCTATACTATTGCAAATTTTCCCTTTTGATCCCTCTACTATTTTTTGGTCAAATTGAGTCCCTCTACTTTCACTATTAGGAAATTATGGTCCAAAGATAGACTATCATTCAATCTGCAATCTCTTTGTGATATACTGCCATTTTTTAATGCTAACGTGGCGATACCATTGATGAACTGACATTTTTACACACTTAAATCAATGAAAAAAAATAATAGAAATAATAAAAAAATAAGTTCGGATTGGGTCGGGTTCTCAAATTCGGATCCAAATTAAAGGATCCGAATTTTTTTTTATTTATTTTTATCTTTTTCCATTGATTTAAGTATGTAAAAATGGCAGTTCATCAATGGTATAGCCACATCAGCATTAAAAAAATACCAGCATATCATAAAGAGACTGCAGACTGAATGGCGGTTTGTCTTTGGACCATAATTTCCCGATTGTGAAAGTAGAGGGACTCAATTTGACCAAAAACTAGTAGAGGGACCAAAAAGGGAGGTTTGCAATAATATAGGGACTAATTAGGAAATTTGACCTTTCTTCTATTTAGTTTTAACATTTTTATCCCAAAATATTTTTATTCATATGTATAAAAACCAATGTAAAACTATTAGTTATTATGATAAGTTTCAACACAATTTAATTATGCAAATTCAAATTCATGCATGAAGTTCCTACAAACTGAATCATTCAAAGACAAAAAAACATACAAACTGAATTTTCCAAAGATAAATATATAATTATGAATTTTTTCCGGGTCTACACGTAAAGTTTGACATTTAATTATTTACAGGGTGGTTAATGCAAAACGCTCTCTGTCTAGTACCTCTCCATCCATCCACGTATAAACGCATTCCAGTTTCCTTCCTCTTTTCAGATCTATCCCTCTTCTTCTTCTTCGTCGTCTCCGATTTGGTTCCTCGAGATCCAGGGACCATGCGGAGCTCTATCGCCGCCTACAAGGAGAGCCTCTCACGGATCGCCAACGAGGTCCTCGACGCCGCCGAAGAGCTCGAGCCCCCACTGTCCCGAACCTCTTCCGCCGACGGCGCCGTCAACGCTGATCGCCGTGCTTCTCGGAGGTTGTCCCACTCGAGATCCCCGACCACGTCTCCGATCCCCAATGGCACCGGCTACGCCTCCCCTGATGAGGTTTGCTTCAGATTTCTCTTGATCCGTGTTTGGGAATCTGATTGTAGTTCTTTGTTTTGTTGGATTTCTTATTGTTGTTTCTTTCTTATATGATTTCAATATTATTGTTGATTTCTTATATTTTGAGGAATTTAGTAGGATATGCCTTGTTTCTTATGCATGATTGTCTCCAGGATCTTGATCTTATGTAGAGTTTTAACATTAGTGAATGTAATTGGTTGTTCCAAGTCTTTATGGATTCTGATTTGGTTGGATGGTGTGGGAGAAGGTGCTATGGAAGGTACTTGGTTCTTGGCTGGTCTTGCCCTTCCATCTGCCTTGAGGCTTAGGTGGGCTGAGAACTATGAATGATTTAGATAATTCTATAGTGCCATCGCCAATGCAATGTTGCTTCTATTCCTTGAGGACCTTTGTGTGTTAAGCTGTGGTTCATGTTTTGGAGATTATGTGGTGATGTAATTCTTTTTCCCTTTACCAGGTCATAAGGAGTTAGTTTAATCTTTATCATCCCAAGTGATAGATTTAGGGTTTGGATATCTCCAGCTGGGAAGTCATAGTTAAAATAATAAAATGATTACATCTTAATTCCTACTCTGGTCCATATCTGGCATAGTTAAGGCAGCCTTGACTAATGGAAATTTCACTTTGATAGGACTACAAAAAAAGGGGTATATTTTATGAACATTTTGCAGAAGTGCCAAAGTGGAAGACTGAGTAAATGATTTAAGTGTTCGTGTTTATTTTAAGGGGTGGAAATGGATAGAGTTACATATATAAATCTTGTTGGATCTAAATGGTGGTAAAGATTCTGAAAATTTGCTAAAGCAACTTCTTCTTTTTGAATGCTTGGGGAAGAATACATTATTCTGAATCTCAGTTATTTGTATATATTTTGATAATTATGGAGTAACGCTAGTTGTAGTAAGCTAAATTGGATAGAGGTATAATCTTTTAGGTAGATGTTTATGGATTCAGAGTTCCTTTATGTCTTTTTGATCAGTAATCTTCTTTCACATCTTTTTGGAATTTCTGTTATTACTAGATTTTCTTATGGATTAACGTTGTTGTAAGTGGTAATGAACCAGATGGCAGTAGCTTTGAATAACAGTCATTTTTAACTTTTATTTTTATTTTTTTGTAACAGCCATAATTAATTTGACTAACAATTGGTTCCTGTTCACCAGTGAGTATACTTAACTCGAATTCCTATAACAAGAACTAGACACTGTTTGAACTTGAAGAAAGTAGCTATATACCCCAACTTTTAAACGGATGTGCATATTCTAATTTCTTCTATCCTGATGGTAGATGTACGCTGACCAGTTTTTACAATAGCTTGGTAATATTCTGCTTTCATTCTTTTTATAGATAGCCCAATACAAGGCAGACATCCAGAAGCTTCAGGCATCTGAGGCAGAGATAAAAGCGCTATCATTTAATTATGCATCTATGTTGAAGGAAAAAGAGGTATTTTTTCATATCAATCATGTATTGCTCATAATATAGATACTTCAATAAAGTGTTTTTCCTCAGGTCTTGAGATTTAGCTCTTTTTGAATTTGGTTTTCTTGATGAAAATTGTATTCCTGCTGGAAAATCTGTCAGTATAATTTTTGTTATGGATATTTTATCTCAAGGATGCTTGCTTCTGGATTTTATCTATTTCTGTTACTTGTATTCAACTCATGTCTTGTTTGTCTTTTTCATTGTTGTTCATTCTTGCTCCTTAGTTTGTATGTTCAGTCATGCCTTTTGCTTCTGGGTGAATAAGGAATTCGATATGATGGAATTCTATACATATGTCTTCAAGGTATTAAATATGAAACCATTAGTTTTTGTATAGTTGAGGCTCTAATAAGTCTTACTTTGAGTACCAGAAAACTTATTCTTCAAAAGTCATCCCATAACCATAACTGGTCATATCTAATTTTATTCTAACTATGAATGTTACTCAATTATCCCATGCTATAGTTAACACAACTATCTCTAAATTTATGGTAACCGCAAGATGTACCAAAACTACTTTTCTTATTTAATCCACTTAATTAATAACTTTACATGACATACTCATAAACTATGATAGTGGTACTTCTTTGTATTGTGTATGATTTGCTAGAAATTTGGTGATATTCCTCTAAGTTTCCAGATTTCCTTATCCTTTTTTTTCCTTATGTCTCTTATTAGAAAATTCAATCGAAGGCAAAAAATATGAATTTGGCTTTATTTTGTACGAAAGCCAGTAATGGTGTAACCCGGAAGTATTTTTATTCAGCCAAAATGGTGTTGGTTATGTAGATGCCTTGGACTGTGCTGTGGGACTGAGTCTCTTTTGTACCTATCACTTACATTTTTTTCTCTATAATTACTGTGACAGCAATTGTAGATGGCCTGTGAACCTTATTTACTTAGTATTAGTTAGACCTTCCAAGGATAAATTGTTAGCAATTCTGTTATTGCTCGACCTGGCCTAGTACCTTAAGTGTTCTAATAGGTAAATCTGAAAACCTTACTGGTCTCAATAGCTAAAGCCATTGTTTTGAAAATGGACCATCTGCAAAACCATAAAAGAAGGATCCAAACTTGAACCAGTGGCAACACTGGGTTAAACCGGGACGTCAAAATTAAGCAATAGTTGAAATATTTTTAAAACATAAAATAGTCAGAAGAAAAGTCAATATTTAGGTACCACCTTCTTTACCTTCCCAAGTTTACCTCCTATAAAAGTACTTAATGAATAATGATCCTGATCTTCCTAACAGCAAAAATGCTTTGCACTCATCAGGTTCCTGTTTCTAGCAGTTTGACTGGCTGGACCAATCAGCTTTTTAAATCAGTTGTTAGAATTTCCTATGTAATGTTTGGCCGAGTTTTATTTGTGATTATGGAGATTAAATTCATATTTTGAAAACAAATAGAGTTCACATGGATAATAATCTTGACAAAAATCTGGCCCAATACTTGGCCCAGCTATGGTAGTTTGTATTCAATTAGTCTTTTGTGTGTGTGTGTGTGTGTCACATGGTGTATATTTAGTTGAGCCTTTAGCTTTTACTTAGAAGTTTTGCATCAATAATCCTTTTCCTTTGTGTTCAGCACAACTGGTTAGCAAGTTTCAACTTCATTTTACTCAGGAAGTTTTTTCTCTGAAGTCACAAAGTTATCATTATTACTTTTAATTTAAAGGTCACTTTTCATATCTGCAAGTGAACATGTGACTGTATTATTACTTGTAATAGTTCAGTTATTTGATTGTATCCTTGTCTGATTCTTTCCATTTATAAATGTGTTTTCCATATCTGCTGTCTGAAGGTAAGCAATTACATTTATTCCTTAATCTAAGGTTTCAGTAAAGCCTGTAAGTTGAATTACACCTCAGTTCTTGTACTTGCTTTGGACAGGAACAACTTAATAGGTTACGGGAAGAAAACAATTCACTAAGAAAAACAGCGGAGGAAAAGAATGTTGGTGCGCCTATAATAAGAGATGGTGGTCCACGATCAATATCAAATTACTTTGGCATGGTCAAGGTAATCGTCATATTATATCACAACATGTCCATGACAACTCTTTCATGTAACTGTTACCTATACTACCCCAAATTTATAAAAAGCATCCATGCATGTGAAGAGTAAGTGACTGAATGAATTTGCTATGCAATGTAGACTTGAATCAACTGTTTCAACATAGAAGTTTGCTCATCCATTTCAACAATTTAACAGGGGAGGACAGACATGTCACCCGGTGGTCTCCACAGAAATCCAAACCAAGTGAATTTGCGGTCCACTGGAACCCCCAAAGGAAGTTTCTCTAAGCAAGATAGTTTTATTAATGGTAGCATGCAGCCAACTCAATTCAATGCATTTCAAAAGATTGACCAAAGAATTGTGAATTCACAGGGAATTGAGGAGGTACATGGTAGCATCGTTTTTATTCTTACTTATTAGTTAAAAAGATGGTTGTGTTGCTTTTATGGTTTCTGAATCATAAATTTAGTTTTGTATGCATTTTTGTTTCCGAACCTCGTCCTTATTTCTTCTAACTTTATTATTATTGTGATTCTTACTAAATTTTCAAGAAGTCTTATTTGATGTTCTAGAAGCCAATATTTGTTGTTTCAATTGTTTTCTAACTAGTCTCCCTTGTGTTCTTTAGTCATGGAAATGTTGTATATTAATAGTACATTGATGCATGCTGTAGGAGCTTTCATTGCATGAGGGAAATAATAGATCTTTGATGACTTCAAGAGATGACATCAAGTATGAGATTGAAGAATTAAAAGCACAACTAGTCAAAGAGCGTGAGGATTTTAAAAATGTGAAGGTTAAGTTACAAGGTTCGTTCTTTGTGAGACAAACTTCATACAGTTGTGTATTGCTTTATTATCAACACCTTTAATGATGTTTAATTTTTTCCAGAGGAACACCAGTTGAATGAATCCTTCCGGAAGGAACTATATGGTTTGAAGATGGATAAGGAGAAAGTAAGTACTAGATGAAATATTTGCTTAACTTTAGTGCTGAGTTCTGAATCTTTCCACCCTTTTCTCTAAATCTTCTTGTGACTTTTGTCACATCTATATAATATAAATTTTGATATCTTTTTTCTTTCTTTCTCTGAATTACTGCATCTTGATTTTGCATATGCCCTTGTTTTGTTTGCTTTCTTTCTTGTGCCACGGGACATTACCAAGGTTGCTACTTGGCAACCTGGGCAGAAAATTTGCAAGTGTGGAAACAGCCTTATGTATGGTTTTCATTGTTCTAACAGGAGTTTTGCATGCAAATTTTCCTAGTATTTCCATTTAATGAGTATTTCCATTTAATGAAGCTATCTTTTGATCTTCTTGCTACCCCTTCTAAAATTACAAGCTATTCAGAGTGGTCATGTGGGTTATGAGCATGCATTTGGTGCATTGACTTGATAATATTAAATTTATGTATAATGCGGCGATTCTTATTGTTTGATGTATAGATTATTTAAGAGCTGTGTGCATTCTATTTTCTTTCTGTTTGGATCTTTCTCATTTTCTGCTTCCTTGATGTGGAACTCTGCCTGTTTCTTTCTATGTTCTGCATATCATGCGTCACTGCTTCCAGGGAAATATCAAAATAAATAATCTCATGGGCCCAATAATGTTTCAACTGTTTTTTTTCATGTTAGGAGTTCAGGATATCCTATTACCTAGCAATGAGCATCTGATTCGATATTAAAACCGTCTTCTCCTAATTGTATAGGTTTTTCATTTTGGTATCATTATATTTAGTATTCTCATTAAATTACAAAGAATGCATTATACATTTAGATTTATATCAGAGGCTTCACACATAAAGCTTTTGGATGAATTTTTGGCCATTTTTTTATGTTGCAATAATAAAAAAATAATAATAAGTTTTGATTAACTGCTGCTCTTATACATTTGCTGATTGAGTTTCTTATTTTTGACTTATAGGCCTCTGCTGAAGTGAGTGGATTGCAGAAGGAACTAAATGAGAATATCTCAAAACTTACATACCTGCAGATGGAATTGGATAGAAGAAGTACAGATAAGGTAACACATGAAACTATAGAAAGTTTGAAAACCATGATTGCAAAGTTGGAGAAGGAGAATGCTGCGCTGAAGGTTGGTACTCACAATTCCAATTGAATTTAGTTGTCTCATTTGGAATCATGCTTTACAATCTCTATCTTGCTCTAGTGAATCAATTTTCAAATTCAGGACTATGCTATATTAACAAGATGTCTTTCTCGTAGGTAGAGAAGGATGAAATGAATGAAAACTTGGAACAGCTGAAGAGGAGCATGCAAGAGAAAGCTGATGCTTGTAATTCAGATCCTCTGAATTCACAAAAATTGGATGAGGTACTTGTCTCCTGTCTTTTGCCTTTTCTCTGTAACCTACTAATTAGTTGCTTGGCCTTTCATTTTCTTTATAAGTCCTACTTGTTTGAAAACTGTCTCTACTTTGGTCTATTTGTTGGCAGTCCTTGCTACCTTCTAAGGTTTCTGAGGCCACCTGCCTTAGGGTCATTGAATCTACCTTATTATATTAGTTTAAATGTTTTTGGCATCATAGGTAACTTTAAATGCAAAAGAGGAGATAGAATTAATGATACAACAGCTGGAGAAATCATTGAACAAAGCATGCAAAGAGAGGGACAAAGCTTCGCAAGAATTAGCCCGTCTGAAGCAGCACTTGTTGGAACAGGTAAATCACAAATCTTTTCTTCTCCAGTTGCCTCCTATATTTTGAACATGTTTTCTTCTGCTGTGGTTTGTTATTTATATAATAATCTTTGCACTTCTCATCTAAAATTTCTTCTTCCAATGTTGTGAGTACACTAGTTATTTCAACAGTTCCAAGTTATTTTCCTTCCAAGGAAAATAATGATCATTCAGATATTCTTTACATGGGCTTTGCTGCTCGGGCAATTAATTCTTTCCCATCTTCTATGTTTTCAAACTCTTCATCATACGACACATGCAGAAACTGGACTAATATGACTCAGGTACTTGGAATTGTTTCGCTCCCATAGCCTTTAGAATATGCATTTCTTTATGATAAAGCCATCTTATAGTTTCTTATGTTGCTCAACCTTTAGAAAATGGTAGAAGTCTCTTCAAGAAAAGCATTTACAATTGTTGGTTACAGGAAGGGGCGAAATTTGATATGTTTTATGTAAAATTGAGCTTATATTTTTTACTTAATGGTGTCTAGCTGAAGAAAAAGCAATTTGGAGATATTTAGCTCCTGACCAGTTAATTATGTCTGTCCTTAGTCATTGTCAAGATAGGTTTAAGGTCATGGCTGGTGAGGGAGCTAACTGCCTTTGTTATTCTCTTATATTGAAAACAGTTTAGCGCCTTGAATTTGCTTGAGATTAAGTTACTGCAGCATATTTGACTTTGAAAGTGGTTGGTAGTTGGTAGTGGAATGAGTGTTGCTTCACAAAAATGGGGTGTGCACTTAAGTCTGTTTTTTTCCAAACATTCTGCAGTCAAAATTGAGGATGGTTTCTTCTACTCCGGTCTTGTCTAGGAAATTGAAGAATCAAATAAGATGGATGAGGATAACAAAATCATTGAGGAGCTTAGGTCTAACTCTGAGTATCAAAGAACTCAGATATTGCAACTGGAGATGGCTCTGAAGCAGGAAATGGCAAAAAGGGTGGAGATCAATAGATCGAAGAGCGAAGAACTTCACAAGCTAAATGAACTGATTCATGCTCTGAAAGAAAAGGTTGCAACATGCATGAACACAATTGATGCTAAAAATGTTGAGCTGCTGAATCTGCAAACTGCCCTGGGCCAATATTATGCTGAAACTGAAGCCAAGGTAATTGAAAATACTCCGGTCTCTTTCTCTCTTCTACATGCTCTATTTTTTAAATGGTATTGTGGTATTTGGATCATTGTCATGACTTTCATCTGGATATCAAATGATAGGAAAGGCTAGGTAGAGATCTAGCTTCAACGAGAGAAGAATCGGCTAAACTTTCACAAACGCTGAAGGTATGCTTTGTTTGCTGCTTTTCATTCTTTGTATCTCATGCGGGATTTCTTTTTGGGCCACATCCGAATATAGACTTGTAAACTGGCTCTTTATATTGCTTAGAATTACTTGGAGAATGCAAGCTCATGCTAATCACTGGTAAGATGTAGATGTAATGAATATGGCATGCACTGTTCTGCTTACATGTTTTTCCTCTTTCAAAGTATCCTAAATATGTCATAAGGGATCTATGTTTTAATCAATATAGCATGCACTGTTAGCTTATGTTCTATTCAGAGTATCCTAAATATGCGATGGAATTGCATGAGTTAGTGTCACTGAAAAAAGTATGGGGGTTGTTAAGCATGGATCTATAAATGTGTATATGAGTTGCTTATCTATGATATGACGACCTCACGTTATCGTACTCTAGGTGATTGGCATGAGTGAATTGCCATTAAAATATTCACGTGTTTTGTACTGGCCAACTAATGAAATAAAATTTATCTTCACTGTTCATGCGATTACAAAATTTTTTTTTTCTTTATTTTTTTTGTATGCCAGCGTATCAAAGGCTGGAAACATCATATAAGTTTTTGTGGGATGTACTTTATTTGGTAAGATTGCTTCAGTATTTGAAGCTAATAACTCATTATTCTGATTTCATTTCCTATATTTTTGGGTTCCTTACTTTTTCTTGTCCACTGAATATTGAACTTAACCATAAAAAAAAACCATAGCGTCACAGTCACAATGTATTAGCAGATGCTCCTGTTTTATGGATTTAAGCATTGTGATTCTGTTGATTTCTCAACATCCTAGAACCTACCTAGATGGCATATGTGGACAAAGCTACTTAAATTGCATAGATGTAAATGTGTTCAAAAGGTTTTGTTTCTTTTCTGTAACTTGAGAAGGTACATCTCTGTAAGGAACCTTGGATGGAAAATGGATCTCCTCATTTCTGTAACATGAGGACGCATAATGCTTCCAGAACAGCACCTGAATGAAAATTTGGGATGTGTACTATCTTCTACTCCTGGTGTTGATTCCAACAGAGATAAATCTTACCTAGTTTAATCACGTTGTAATTTGTAATTTAACTTGTTTAAATAAAGCCCTTTGAATGGTGAAATGTGCTTTAGTTTGTTATACGCTGATTATGTATGACTCTGTTACTTAAGTTGGTATTAATTTAATAATTCTTATTCTTGAATTGTTATTTATTTGGTGGAATACATTGTTATTTTGTTGATTCTCTATTTGTAATTCCAATATGACATTAATTTTGCATTGGCATGCCTAGGTTGCAAATGAAAAGATGGAAATATTGGGAAAGGAGAAGGCTGACATCAATTCTAGACTATCACAAACTGAAAGGCTGTTATCTGAGAACAAATATTCCATAACTAAGCTTGAGGAAGAAAATTCAAAACTACGACGAGCTTTGGAGAAGAGTATGACTACACTGAATAGGATGTCATTGGACTCAGACAACTATGTTGACAGGTAAGTCACTTCAACAATTTGGTTTGCTTGTTCTCTTAACTAGCATTGTGTTGTCTGTCATATATGACAAATATTTCTTCATGGCCAAGTTGAAAATTTTGAGGATGACTCGAATGTTGGAAATTAACTAAGATTCTCTTGATTTAGGGAGGGACTTCTACAACTAAATAGTTCTGGATATTAATATATATCTGATTCGTAGATATTTTAGTACATGGTATGTTGAACCTGCGCTTTATCTAAAGTTGTTTGATGCCTCGGTACAGAATGAACATCAGATCATGTTGCCAATATCAGATGTGAAACGCATTGTTTTTTCTCTTATCATATACTTGAGTAGTCCAATGGTCATGAGGTAGAGTGATATGTGAGGTCCTTCCAACATTTGTAAAATACCCAATTGTTATCATTACCCAATTTAATCAACCAATTTTTCATTGACAGGCGCATAGTTATCAAGTTGCTAGTGACTTATTTCCAGAGAAATCACAGTAAAGAGGTAGTGTATATATTGCTTGCAGAAGCAGTCTTTGCGGTTTGTTTGTTCAAAAACTTACTTCAAGATGTGGGGCTGCCAGGTTTTGGATCTTATGGTTCGCATGCTGGGCTTCTCTGAAGAAGAAAAGCAAAGAATAGGTTTGGCTCAGCAAGGTGCTGGCAAGGGTGTTGTTCGAGGTGTTTTGGGACTTCCAGGTCGTCTTGTGGGAGGAATCATAGGAGGAAGCTCTCATGAGACGCCTTCTGGATCATCTTCTGATAACCAGGTACTTTGTCTTCATGTTCCAATGCGTTCAGTTTTTTACTTCACTGAGCACTAGATCATTGCCTGCTCTGTGTTATGCCAATGTGTTTTGACACCATGCATGATAATATTAATGAGATGCATCAAGAATGATACAATTAGTAGATCTATTTTTAGTGTATTCCGACAAGATATGTAGCTTAACCTTCTTATATCCTCAAGATTATTTTTTTCCCCGTGGTATTGATGTCAAAAGAAGGGACTTAGGCAGCCAAAAAAAAAAAAATATATCTAACTAATAGGTTTGAATGATGAAAATTTTCTTGTGTTGCCTTTGGATTCCAGAAGTGGAGGTTTATATGATAGATAAATTTCATGCATCTCTATTAATATCTAACAACATCAACATCAATAACTAAGCATCTCAACAACTGTTCTTCAATGCATACAGCAAGAAAATATTAGTCACTCTTTGAAGAATAGCTATAATATGATGCTGATGGATCACAATAAGAGTCCATGCTATTTCACGACTTGAGAAGTGATGAACCATGCTTTTAAACCATCTTCTTCTACTGACATAACCATCTTGTATTTCAGTCTTTCGCAGACCTGTGGGTGGACTTTCTTCTCAAGGAAAATGAAGAAAGGGAGAGAAGGGAATCTGCCGATGCTGCCAGAGCAGCATCAACCACACAGAGCCCTTCAAAGTCAACGCCGGTTCCCAACCAAAGAACTCACCCGCCACCTTTTCAAACTTCCAGTTACCCATCTGTGCATTCTTCAGGTAGCCGGTTCACAACTCTTCCTGCAAACCCAAACAGGACGTCTGAGCAACCTGAAAGTGAATTTGCAACAGTGCCTCTAAATACATCAGTTTCCCCACTGTCAGATTACAACTCTAAGTTTTCAAGGCAGCAGCTCCCAAGGTACTGAAATGTTGGTGCGGGTGAGGTTAATTGAAAGAGAGATTTGTGTGTGCAGAGATATTATTTGTTGTTGTATTACTGCCATATCCATATGTTCATAAATCAAAGTGCATCGATTATTTCTTTTTTTTGCTCACTAATATGTAAGTTTTGCAATGGAATATGGAGAGAGAGAGAGAGAGAGAGAGAGAGAGAGAGAGAGAGAGAGAGGTTTTGGCTTGTTATACTTGGCAATGCTAATTATTAATCGCGATATGATGAAAAGTATTTTCATTTTTGCCCAATTAATTGTCAAGATACGTGAGCACATTACTTTGGTGGCACACGATGAAACCATTGAAACGTAAAATGATCAGGGGCCTTGAAAGAAAATTAATATATAATAAGCCAAAATTAATATTTAATAAGTCAGAAAAAAAATTATCTCCGGTTGACATATTTATAGTTAATTTTTTATTGATTATATAATTTATTTATACTAAAATTTTTTTTTTTAACACATTAATTTTGCTAAATTAAACCCCGAGTAGCAAACTAGCTGACAATGTCAGTGTGGGCCAAAGCCAAGGGCTGGCTCATCGCTCATGGAATGTCTTGAGAACTGAATACTCTTATGGATCACAAAAGACGAAGTGACGAGTCCTTTAGCTTCAGTCTTTTGGCTATAAGAGCTACAGAAGCCAGCGAAGAAAAATGTAACTGATATTCATAAATACGATAAACAAGGAGGATATTGATATTGAAATAGAGTTTAAAAAAATGTAATAATTTCTTCCAAGCTGAATTTGCCAAACAATTGCCCTTATGAGCCGTGAACAAGAAAACCTATGTTAGGCTCCCAATTCTTATACCAGCCCTTCCAAAGATCAGCCAGCTATTGAGATCGGGATCCTCTTGAACCCTAGAATAAATGTGGCCATTCTGAATTGAAACTGTGGAACTGAACCCCAAAAAAGCCAGCCCGAAACCAGCAAAATCGTAACCATCTTGAAACCTGAACTTGAACCTTCATATAAGATTTGGTTCAGGTTCCAAAATTCCAAAACCACTGAACTGTTGGTTCAGCAATTTAAAAAACCAATGAAAAAAGCCACATTTGCAAGCCATTAGCCATGCATACAACGGTCATGTAACCCTCGTATGCATGTTTAGCAACAAGCCATACATACAACGTCATGTGATATCAACAAAAGAGCGAAATAAATGATGGCTCTGGTACAACAATGGCGGCTTCCAGTTCCAATTCCTATGACAATGAAACAAGCAATTAGCTATTTTGGAAATTAATGTGGTAAACCCATGTAATTCTTTCAATTTAAAGAACTACATGGGTTAATTCCTCTATACCCTGAGAGGATACGTAAGCAACTTAATATAAATAAGTTTAAGTGCTTTATTTTGTCTCCTATTGCACTTTTTTTTTGCAAATTATTTTTTGAATTAATACTTATATTTTTTTCATAAAATATTGTATTAAATTAATTCTCGTATTTTTGTAAAAGATATTGTACTTTTCCCCCTAATTACTGCATGATTCATGTTCATTTTAATTTGAAATATTTGATTATTTGGTTTAACTAAAAACTGAAATTCAAAAAAGGAAAAGAAGCTAACTGTATGAACTGTCAAACTAGAACAGTTAAACCAAACCGTCAGAACCGGAACCAAACCAGCAAGAATCTTGCCTAGGCGGTTAGATTCCGATTCAAGATTTCTTTGAATTGGAACTAGAACTGACAGGCAGTAGGGCAACGAAAGAACAAGTGGTCCACAATTTCAATGTCATTGTGGCATAAGGTGCAAGTAGCTGTGGGTAATCAATCTATTACAACCCCTATAAAAGAGCTTGTTCAGGTAAGGATTTTGTCATCCCAAAAAAGCCAATTGAAAGTGTTGATTTTCATGAAGAAAACATTTAAAGATGGTAGGAGTGATCATGCATCACTGTCCTCGGTCAACTAGAAACCTGTAGAAAGATCAAATAGAGTAACCACCATTTGGTGATAGTTTCCAAACCATGTAATCCATCCTCCCCCGGCATGGGCAAACTGATTTGTTCACATATCTCTACCAACAAAGTATCTAAAACCATATTAGCCGCCATGAAGCTAGTGATTAGGTCTCTAACTATTCCTATGGGCTCCTTTGGCATTGAGAAAGAATCAGGCCAAAAATATTTTAGGACCTGATCAATACGCCATAACTGGTTGACGCAAATCCTAAACGCTGCTAAAGAGCATTGAATGCCTTGCCAGAAGAAAGAGCACTTATGTTGTCATAGACTCCAAGTTAGGGTACTTTGGAAGTAATTAAATTGGATTACGAGGAACCACATAAGGAAATGCCATTTATGATTTTCCATCACCATTTCCACGGCATAATTGAATTCTCCCAAGTTGATAATTACTCCCCCCCCCCTATAGCATAGGGATGTCAATGGCCCCCCTCCTATTCATGCTATTATCATAGGGATGTCAATGGGCCCAGCCTTGATGGGGAACCCAATTCCCCGCCCCGTCGGGACTGTGGCGGGATTTTTTTTGGGGTCGAGGCCAAGGCCGGGGAATATCCTCCCCGCGTCGGCCCCGAAATAATAAATATTTAATTTATTATTATTATTAAAACCTAAAATTCCAACCTTGACATCAGGGTTAGAATTCCCTTATTAAAAAAAAAAAATCTAAAATTGTAACCCCTTTGAAAATCCAAAAAAAAAAAACCTAAGCATAACTTCAAAAGGTTATTTTCATAATATATATTAATTAAATCAATAAATTATCAAGATATTATTTTAGATATTTAATTATATTAATTAACCAACAATTTAAAAATTTTTATAAAAATCAAATAAACAAACCAATATATATATATATTTAGTCTGTTTTCATCCTTATCTTCCAATCTTGCTTGAATCCAAGGTTTTGTTTTATGTTTGCTTTTACCTTTTTCTCTTAACTATGTATAGAGATGTTAAATTTGGCTTATTATCAGATGTTTTCAAATGCTCAATTGGCCAACTATATTGTTTCCATTCTTAAGCTCTTGAAAAGTTTTCTTTGGGTGGGAAAAGCCACAAATATATTTTATTAGTGATATTGATTCAACAAAAAATGTTTTGATTGATTATTGCTTTTTGCTGACAATTTAATTACAGGTTGAGGAATGCCATGTTCACAATGATATATCAATGAAAGCTTATCTTGTTTTGGATAGGTCTTGATTTTATTAGATTTTGATTTGTTGATGATTGTTCATTGAAGAGATTTGCATTTCCAATTGATTTTTTGTGTTTTTATAGATTTCTTTAAACTATTGAATGTTTTATTTATTTTTTTTTTCTATTATTTGACTTGTCTAACATGATTCTGCTTTTGCTTTTTAGGGTGTTTTTTTTTTCTTTTTTCTTTGTGTGCCAAGTAGAGTTGCTGAATTTTCATTGAGTTATGAAAAATTTATAATATAATATAAATTTTATATTAAATAATAATAATAATAATAATAATAATAATAACAACAACAACAATAATAATAATAATTATTATTATTAATTTATAAAATTGGGACTGGGAAAAAAAATTTCCCCGTATTCAGGTTTAGGGCCAGGGTCAAGGATGGGAGTAGAAAATCGGAGCCATGACCAAGAAATGTGTCTTCCAATAAATCTCCGCTCCGTTAACATCCCTATGTTAGAATAGTCATTTTCAATTGACTAGCTAATATTTAAGTTTGTCTATATTTTGACCCCTCTAAAGGAAGAAATCTCTTTTGAAGCAATAAATGAATTTGACCACCGAAAATGGTCATCTAACAAATAGACATCATGTAAATTTGGTATGGCAGAGAATAGATCAGGGTGACTCTACCCCCATACATAAAAACTTTGTTTTCCAGGTAAATAACCTTGATCTGATTCTGGCATTTATATAATGATCAAACCGATGAATGCCCATTTTGTCCTTAAACAAATAAAATCTCAATTTCGACCTTTAAATTTTATATAATAGTAATATGAGCATGATTATGTGATTAATAGGCCATTTGGTTATCTCATCTAGACGTGGCCTTTTTAAATCGAAACCATGGAACCGAACCACCAAAAAACCAGAACCTGAACTTTCATACAAAGTTCAGCTAATTTGAAAACCGTAGAACCGACGGTTCCAATTGAATCAAAATATTATATATATTATATAAATAATATTATGGACTTATGATATCTATTATTTGATTAGAATGTGATTGGTAATAAACAAATATGTATAGTAAAAATAAAAAAAAACGTAACTTAACAAATGTGTATAATAAAAATAAAAAAAACTAAGTTACGTGTGCTTTAATTCCCCTAGAAGATATGAAGGCAACTTGATATAATTAAATTCAAACCTTTTATTTTTTTTATTTCTTCTCCTATTGTACTTTTATTGCAAAATATTGTTTTAAATTATTAATACTTTTATTTTTTAATAAAATATAAATTAATTTTTATATTTTTATGTTCATTTTAATTTAAAATATTACATTATTTAGTTAAAAAAAAAAAGAAACCATCAAACTAGAACCGTCAAATTGAAGAACCAAAACCGAAACTGAACCACTAAAAATCTTACTTAGGCGATTTGATTCTTGAACCGGAACCGGCGGTTCAGGAAACGTAGCCAACGTTCCTGAACCATGGCCATGTCTAAGATTTAAAAGGTACTTTTAAATATCAAAATGAAGACGAACCAACATTTTCATAACATATCCTTACTTTAATAGACAACATTTACCCAAAAAAAATTGGAGGAATTATTGTTTGGTCCAGATGGTTGGAAATCTCTCAATCCCTAAAATCAATCACAACCAAACAAACAATAAACAGCTTTCACGTTGATATATAATTACAATATAATTATATTATATTTTTATTTATTTTAAGTTAGAAACACAATGAGCAAGAAATAGAATAGTCATCACAAACGGTAAAACTCCAACAACCGCTAAATTTCCAGTTAAAAGGTCAGACTCACAGCATAAACAAAAATACTAGGCATAACAAATAATACTCTCAACAGTATATAACATCCACATAACAGCATTAGTGCTACTATTGAACATTATGTTATGCTAAATTGCAGCCAACCAGAACACACTAAAAGACCACAAAACATGAGATCCGAAGCGTACCCAAGCACAAGTGATAGAATCAAACACAATCCCAATATACCTTCTCCCTTCCTAGTGCTGCTTTTTGTTTTTCAATGGACCTTTGGGTATCTTGCTCAGAACCTTGGCATCGAAAACGGCATACTGCTTCTTTATCTCTATCATGGCCTTCTCCGCAAGTGCATCAATCTTGTCGTCATACTTCTCATAGACGAAAGGCACTGTATGCAGCAAGACAAACACTGCAATTGCACACCAACAACAAATGTATGGTAAGAATTGATAGAACAATAAGCTTTGTCAAACCAAACTATATTCATCAAGTAGGTAGGCAGGTCATGAAGTGCAGACCAATATAGAACAAGGTTATGAAATTGCAGCAGCCACCAACAACTGAGAGCAGCCAGAGTCCTGCAATCACCTGATAAAACCACAAAATGCATCACTAGATTGCTTTCAGCTGATGAGGATATCAAATCAATGTGAAACCAAAAGCAACTTACACCAAGGAACTGCTTGAGGTCCCTTCCGAGAGCAATCTCCCTTAGAACAGCAATGGCCCTGTTGATCTCATACCTCAAGGAACGAGCAATGTCCACGGTGAGGTCTTCAGGGATGCTCACTTCTGGAATGCGCGGTGGGGACCTATGAATCCAAGCAAACAATTGAATTGAGTGCTCATAGAATAATCCGATCGAGTGCTATTTGATTTAACTTATAAAGGCTCACTTGTGGATGAAGGTGGTGGCATTGGAATAGAGGAAGAGGATGGCAAGGGAGAGTATGAGGCCATGACAGACCAGAGTGAGCAGGTGGTACTCCATGAGCTCGAACAAGACCCAGATTGCGGTGGCCCCTCCAAGGACCACGGCTGAGGCCTTCTTGTTCCTCCACAAGAATACATCAGCAGCTGCAAACCAGGACCAAATTAAATGCTCTCGAATCACAAACAAATAAATGCACAACTATATCCATATTCCACCAATCTAAGATTTCTAGTCCAAGTATTCTATGCCCTAGAATCAGAAGCTAATATATGCACTAAGGTTTAGCATTTCCAAACCCATGAACTCAGAAAGTGGCGATCAATATCAATCAAAATGTTCCACTAATCTAAAACTCCTAATCCAAACATTCCATATATAAAAAAAAAAAAAGCGATGTATACAAGCGTTGCACAGTGATTTCTCATAAACATATATATATATATATATATATGTATATACAATCAGAAATAAACAGGAAAAATATCACAAATATAAGCGTTCAAATTCCATTTAGTGTTCAGTTCAGGCCTAAATTCAAGCTTTTTTTTCCAAATAGATGACAAATGTCCCCATTTAAGTAAAGTCAGGACGTGCACAGATGTGTAATTAATACTTCACCACATCTGTAATCTCACAAGGTGAGGGCTTTAGAAATCTTGGATCATACTGAAACAAATGCCTTAGGAAAGTGACCGGTGCCAATATGCTAAGCGACCGTCGGCAAATTCAATCATTTTAAACAAGGATTGCTATATATGTCTCTTGGCAAATTCAATCATTTTGAACAAGGATTGTTATATATATATATGTGTGTGTGTGTGTGTGTGTGTGTGTGTATAAAAGCAATTTATAGAACACATTTGGCTTGCAGAGATACAGGATCAATCTCAGCATTCCCAGCAAAACAACTAAAATATACATTGAGAAACATCTTTTACAGAAACACAGAATCAATACCAAAACATCAACATTAATTTGCCATACCCAAATTAAAAATAAACAAAAAATCAAAATAAATAGAAACCCATATCAGATCTCAATCACAAAACGAAAATCATAAATTAAAAATATATATATATATATCAGATCCGATCTACATCTACAACTACAAAAGAAAACAGATCCAAAGAACAAAATCAAAAGAAGAGATGGGATCCATACGTTTGCCGCCGCCGAGGACCTTGTGGACGGGCTGCTCACGGCCAAAGAGGCGGAACATCTTGGCCTTGACGGAAGACGATGAGGGTTCCGACTTCTCGTGGTCCGAATCGGAGGACGATGAATCATGGAGCTCCTCCTTGATCTTCTCCACGAGACCCTCCACTTTCGACTCCTCCGCGTGCTCCGCCATCGCCGATGAACTCGAAGAAGAAGAAGAAGAGAAGCACAAGCTTATCGTGCTCCGCAAGGACACCGGACCGGATCGTAGCACCTCGCCGGAGATTCCAGATGCTTCTCTTTGGGATCTTCTTCTCCTGATTTGGGTCGGCGCCTCATAATATAGATCCTGAATCCTGAAAGATAGATCTCAACCGTTGGATTCATTCTTTACGATTAGTGGTTTTCTGATGTGCTGCCACGTGGCGGTCTTATTTTGAACCATCTGGTGAAATTTGAATCAGTTATCTGTACATCTTTTATTAGTTTTTATTTTTTAAAATTCTTGTGGTGGTGGTTGGTGCTATTAATAATAAATTAATTATTGCTTTTTTTTTCACGGAGAATGATTTGTCGCAAAATTTTAATTTAAGATTAGGGTTTAAAAGACAAGTGAATAAATCAACCATGTATGATACTGTTTATTATACTGTTTATATACTATTTATATATTATTTATGCACTGTTCATCCCCGCTTTAGTATTATTTATATATTATTCATATAATGTACATCCGGATTTAGATTCAGTACTATTTTTAAATCTCTTGAGTAAGGGGGCGCTTGTAACCAATTAATCCAAAAAAAAGACAAGTGAATAAGGTGATAAGGGAAATTAATTTAAATTTGAAAGTATAAATGTGGTAAAGAGTTTGTGTTTGAATTTTTTTATTACTAAAAAGATAATTAAAGAATATTAAATGCTTATCAAATTATTAATTTGAAATTATAAAATTGCATTTAGTTGTCCTTCCTATGTTCATTCTGAAAATCTTTTTTAATTTAAAAAAAAAAGAAAAATCTTCCAAACAATTTATCATAATTGGAATTCTTCAAATCCATATAACTCCAATAACATAAATCTCAAAATAAAAAATTATGATTTATTTTGATGATTTTATACATGAATACTAGTAGTTAATTGTTTTTTCTTAACATAATTTTATAGGGTTTTATAATTTTTATTAAGAAAACCATTTATATGACTGATGAACATGGGTCCAAGTAACTTAAAGTAGCTAATGAAGTAATACCTTTTAAGTAGACCGTTTAGCTGTTTATTTATCACTAAAGTTTGCATCATTTAGATAAGAATCATGAAAATAGACTAACATGTGCATTTGTGAGTAATTGGAGAGTTTTGTTTGTGAGTCATTGTCATTGCCTTGAATGTCATTTTGTAGCTACCAATATAAAGACAATCAAACATGGCCATTTGTGCGGTAACCTCAAAGACGACCACAACTTAAGTTTGAAAATTAAATGAATAAATAATTTTAAAAAAAAATAGCCACATCATTTACTTCACATCATATAACAACATATATAGCAACAGTGTATTCATAATTATTAATTTATTGTATAATGAGGTGCCATGGAAGGACTGACAATATGTATTTTGTTATTATTTTTTTAAATGCGGCAAAGCAAGGGTATAATGGTTTGCTTGTGGCCAGACCTGTCCAAGGACCGGGCTATCCGCTCAAACCCGAAGACCCGCTTGAAAAAATAGAAAAGCTTGGACAAATATATAAGGCCCGATATCCGGGCTTTAGATAAAAAAAAAACCCATTTTAAAAATGGGCCGGGTTTGGTTGTCATTGTTAAAAGACTGGCCCGACCCGGTCCGAATTATAAAATATATTTATTAATTAATTTTGTATGTATATACCTATATATATAATGGTTCAAATTGCCATTAATTATTTATTAATTAGTTATATATATACTTATATAATATATATTATTGTTGATTGTCATTGATTATAATAGTTTGAATTTTAGTTGTTGTAATTAAATAAATATTTGCATTTAGTATTTTAATTTTTAAGTGTTTTGCAGAACAATATTTGGTCATATTCACATATTAATATTATTGTTATTTTTTTTTATAACTTATATATTATTTAATAAAAAACCAATTTGGGCAGACTTGGATAGGCCTTGGGTAGAAGTCATTAAATTGGGCGGGTTCTGGCAAAGGTTAAGACCCATATTTTTGGGCCCGGCCGGGCTTGGATAAACTTGAATATTAGTAATTATGGACAAACCCGACCTAAACCCGGCCTTGCCCAGCCCATGGATAGGTCTACTTGTGGCAACATGTGTTTTTTATCAAGTTGCGGTGAAGATGATTGATCACTTATTTTATTTTATTTTTTTTTAGTTAATTCCTTGTGTTGATCGAATCTGGAACCACTTCAGTCAATAATCTATTTCACTGAATATCTAACTTTAGTCATTGAGGTTTGATCATCTTAGAGGCTTCACCTTGATCCTCAAAGTATGGATATCTTTGACATTCTTATTTAAGTAATTTTTCTGAAATATTTGGTTATAGAAGAACAGCCACATATTTTGCCAACGTCTTCTTTCACCGATTTTATCCTCATAAAAATTGACTATGGTTTTCTTTTTTAGTTATTTATAACCCAGGATATCAAGATTTAAACCAGAGGATATTGCAAGGACAATCAAATACAACCTTGGCTTCATATGTTTTTCTCCAAATTTGCTTTTAGAGCCTTTTCAATTGATAACATGAGCGAACATTCTTAATATTCTTATATGACAAAGCACCCATAAATGAAAGATCCATGGATGTAATTTCTTGTAAGTTTTGTTTTACCACTCTCACCGTTTATTGTAGGGACATTTACCCATGTTTAACGGCCTTGTGTGCATCTAATTTGTTTGTCTTACATTACTGATTTGGTCTTTACTACCACTCTCTGTTTTAATCAAATCTGTATTTGTCAAACCTTATATTTTGGGTGATCTATCGATTTTTATATATATAAAAAAAACCTTCTTTAAACAAATTATAATATGGTAATATTGAGATATATTTAATTTCAATGGTAAAAATAGCCGTTATATTATATGACTGATTATTTAAATATTGCTTTTTTTTTCCTAGACCATCCTTCTTTGTTATTTTTAACAAAATTTTTAATTTATTTTTAGGTAAAAAAATGGTCACTTGTTCAAAACCCATGAAAAGACAATAACTTTGTAGGAGTTTGGATTTCTCATGACGACCCTAATAATATAAGATGATGGCACATGAGACAATAACTTTACTCATGTCCCTTGACTAACTAAGGATTCATCTCCTTTGCCAAAAATAAATAAATAAAAATATAAATAATACGTAGCAAATTCAACCAAGAGGAAATAACACTAAACTTATCAAGATAGCATCCAACTAATCAATCTAATAAATTTAACAAACAAGTGAACAAATAAATCATAATTATATGACCTTGGGATACAAGGAGATGTAAAGAGAAAAACAAAAAAATTAGCAATGCTGCCTTGTGTTTGATTGAATACTAAAGTTAACAGTCGGTCAATGTCAAACAAGATTTAATACTGAAAGCCAAGCAAAAGAAATAAAAATTAAATCCATAAAAACAAGAAAAGAGATTCTCAGAAAGGCCTGGGAGGTTTCTCAAGAACAGCAGAAAAAAACACCTCTGATCCATCCTTATCCAACTTTGGTACAACAACCCATTTATGTTTCTTATACCTCAGCATCCTAAAAGCCTCCAAATAATCTTCCAAATCATCCTTAGCGCAAAAGAAACTATCAATCCACAACAATCCTCCAGGCCTCAAAACTCTGTCCCAATCATACAACACAAAGTCCAAAAGTATGAAATCAATCCACCCATCCAGAAATCTTGTGCTATGTATGATGTCCAATGTGTTGTCAAAGAAAGGAAGCCTCTGATTTATGGTTAAGTACAATGGAAGAAGACCTCTCAAAGCTATCATCTCACTGAATGGAGCTCCAAGATTAATGGTAGCTGTAACAATGGAGACATTAAACTCTCTCAGCCTTGCAGCAAAAGTCCCAGTTCCAGCACTGAAATCCAATCCTATCCTTATCTCCCCAGGTTTAATCTTCAATACATCTTCAATGAGGAAATCAGGAGTTGAGTTTGTTGAAGGATCAAAGTAGACAACTTGCATCCATCTTGGTTTTTCATGGTGTGTGAGATTGAAGCAATCTGAGCACTTGAAGAAGCCTTTCCCAGTTGCATTTCTAGCAAGACAAGCAAAGCTTTTGCATCTGTAATGGCTCCATCTCACATTGTGATCTTCAGGGAGCTTCCAAATGGATTCATTGATGGGTGAAGGCTTAGTATAAAGTTTTGGGGATCTTGCAAAGCATCTTCTTCTTGGAAGTGGATCACAACCATGAACCATGAGTTTCTGAGCTACTTTCCAGTCATCTTTGCAGAAATCCCCAACATCATAGTCCATGTACTCTTCAAGCTCTTCTTTCATGGAGAAACATGCATGGCCAATGCTTGTGAATGTGCCATTTGCTCCCATGAAGTTTTGTTTTCCTAATCTGTTTGGTTTCAGCTTCACATACTTCCTTATCTCTTCAATAAGGAAGAACTCCATTGCTTCATTGTAGCTCTCTCCACTTCTTGACAGTGGATGTGCACTTCTACTTCCACTTCCACTAACACTCAAACTCTCCTTTTGAGATTTGATGTTTAAGACTGAGATTCTAAGTGAACCAAGTTGGAATAAGATTTCTGTGAGGAAAGCTGTGTGTTTTTCTTCATCTTTGCCCATGTTCTTCAACTCTGTGATGATTTTGTCCAAGATGTTGTCTATGATCTTGGTGGCATCTTGTGTTTGATCTTCAGAGATTGTGGTGGTGAAGAGGGAGCTGTGAGGATAGAACCTGGAGAGTGTGAGAATGCTGAGAATGAGAGCAAGTATTGCAAAGAGGAAAGTGAATGCATATACTCCTTTCTTCAATCTGAATCTCATGTTCAGTTTCATTGTTATGGATCAAAAACAATGAAAGATGAAGTGAAATCAGAGGAAAGAGAATGAGAATTATCAAGTGAAAAACTTGAAAAAATTCAAGTGTGTTGACTTGAGAACAAATTTTAGTGAGAAGAAGACTTGGAGATTGGAGCCATGAAGTTCAAGTGGGTGTATTTAAATGATTTGTTTTGGTTTTCTAAGATTTTAATATTATTTGATTTATATATTGGAAATGGTAAAGTTTACAACTGTTACTTGTGAGTTGTTGGATTATTAATTTTCACCCAATGCTAAGGGTGTCCAAGTAATTAGATGATTAATTCTGAATTTGTACATATGTTTTGCTGTATATAATGCTTGGTATTTTTTTAAAAAAAATTTATGCTTATGGAAATATAAGTGATAATATTTATATTTATTGGATGGAGAAATTTATTTCATATCTATGATATTGGGTGCTACATCTAATTAGTTTATTGTTGCCAATTTGCAATATATTAATAAATTTATAATTTTGCAAATTTTTTCATGTTCTTCGATAAAATTGAAATTAACTACCGTACACTTACAAAACATGTGTGCATGATAAATTGAAGTATATGGACATACGTGTAAAATATAAGTGAAGTCTACAATTAATTACTGGTACCTTGAAATAATATCTTTGTTTGATTGTATAATATTAAAATAAAACATTATATACATGTGGGCTCTTTTCTTTCCACCCGGCCTTTAATTGGGATTGATCAGGTGAAAGCATGGATCACAAATCAAATTTTAACTATTTTTATATTTCAAGTGATTGCAGGTTCCTAACTTCTATTAGGGGCAAGCCCCTAATATTGATTACCCCAGACAATGTCGTGGGAACCTCTGATTAAGAAACATGTGTGAATGAGAAATAAATAAGCGAACATAAAATTGATTTTTTATTGATTTCAAAGAATATGTGAATACATAATCATGAGCGAGAATGCAAAAATATTAAGAGAGCTATTTTTTTTTTGTCATGTTCTACAAATTTCTTTTTTTTTTTTTTTTTTTTTTTGACTTGGTTGATGCTCTTGACTTCTTTGCTAAAGCATATCAGAATACCCTCTAGCTTGGTGACTAGGGCCTCCTTCAAATTTTTTTTAGCTGAGCTTGCATCTTGATACATTGCATAACCTTTAAGCTGCGGCCACTCTACTCTGATGAGTTGCCTACTTGGTCATCTTCATTTCTTTTTTTTTTTTTCCGCTGAAGACTTTGGCCCTTTGTGCTTGTAAAATCTTCAGCTTTCTGACTTGTGAAACTCCTCCAGTCTTTGACTTCTTTGTGTCTTAAACTCCAGAGTTGCATTTGTCATTCAAGTCTTGACTCTTTAATGTTTTCAAGTCTTGACCTTTAAATCTTCAAGCCGTGGACTTTAACATGATTAAGTCGGTAACTTGACAAATTTTGATTGATTTTTTTTTTTATGGATATTAAGCTGTAATCACGAGCTTGATTTCCGTTAGCTAGGTCATCAATTGAGTTCTCCATCTCATTTTGACGAAGGAAACGTCACAATGAACTTCAGAAAAATCTCTCTCAACATTTTTTATGAGTATTGACAAGAGAACAAGTGATATTTTTATTTTATGAAATTTTCATTCATCATTTTTTTTATTCTTCCTTGCACTCCAAAAAAAGATTTTTTTTTTGTTTGTGGAACTTTTTTACTTTTCCTTTCACTTGAAGAAGAGAATTTTTTTTTTTTTTTTTTTTTTGCTTTGAAATTTTTTACTCTTCCTTTTACTTCAAGAAAAGATTTTTTTTTTGTTTGTGGAGTTTTCATATTTTACTCTTCCTTTCACTTGAAAAAGAGAATTTTTTTTTACTTCAAGAAAAGATTTTTTTTTTTGTTTGTGGAACTTTTCATTTTTTTACTTTTCCTTTCACTTGAAATTTTCATCTTACTCTTCCTTTCACTTCGAGAATTTTTTTACTTCAAGAAGAGAAATTCTTTTTTTTTTTACTTTGTGGAATTTTCATTTTTTTTTTTATTTTTTCATTTTTCCTTTCACTTGAAGGAGAGATTTTTTTTTTTCTGTGAAGAGAGATTCTTGTTTATAATTTCTTTCACCCCCAAGAGCATCAAAGACCTCAAGGTTGGTGTTAGAGAAAATCCTTAGAAAATTTCTTTCACCTCCAAGAGTATCAAAGACCTCAAGGTTGGTGTTATAGAAAATTCTTAGAAAATTTCTTTTCATCCCCAAAAGTGTCCAAAGACCTCAAGGTTGGTGTTTTAGAAAATTCTTAGAAAATTTCTTTTTCACCCCCAAGAGTGTCAAGACCTCAAGGTTGGTGTTATAGAAAATTCTTAGAAAACTTCTTTTTCACCCCCAAGAGTGTCAAAGACCTCAAGGTTGGTGTTATAGAAAATCCTTAGAAAATTTCTTTTCATCCCCAAGAGTGTCCAAAGACCTCAAGGTTGGTGTTATAGAAAATTCTTAGAAAATTTCTTTTCATCCCCAAGAGTGTCCAAAGACCTCAAGGTTGGTGTTTTAGAAAATTCTTAGAAAATTTCTTTTTCACCCCCAAGAGTGTCAAGACCTCAAGGTTGGTGTTATAGAAAATTCTTAGAAAACTTCTTTTTCACCCCCAAGAGTGTCAAAGACCTCAAGGTTGGTGTTATAGAAAATTCTTAGAAAATTTCTTTTCATCCCCAAGAGTGTCCAAAGACCTCAAGGTTGGTGTTATAGAAAATTCTTAGAAAATTTCTTTTCATCCCCAAGAGTGTCTAAAGACCTCAAGGTTGGTGTTTTAGAAAATTCTTAGAAAATTTCTTTTTCACCCCCAAGAGTGTCAAGACCTCAAGGTTGGTGTTATAGAAAATTCTTAGAAAACTTCTTTTTCCACCCCCAAGAGTGTCAAAGACCTCAAGGTTGGTGTTTTAGAAAATTCTTAGAAATTTCTTTTTCACCCCCAAGAGTGTCAAAGACCTCAAGGTTGGTGTTTTAGAAAATTCTTAGAAAGTTTCTTTTTCACCCCCAAGAGTATCAAGACCTCAAGGTTGGTGTTTTAGAAAATTTTTAGAAAATTTCTTTTTCACCCCCAAGAGTGTCAAGACCTCAAGGTTGGTGTTTTAGAAAATTCTTAGAAAGTTTCTTTTTCACCCCCAAGAGTGTCAAGACCTCAAGGTTGGTGTTTTAGAATATTTTTCCTACTATTTCTCCACTCTTTCAAGACCCCCAAGAGTTTCTTTCTCATCCCTGCTGTACTCCTCTGGCTAGTATTTCTCATCATAGGCTACCAACTATTTCTCCACTCTTTCAAGAATATTTTTCCTGCTAAAAGTTTCTCCTTTGACAGCCGATATTTGTGGATCAATTTGCTCTAAAACCAAAGAGACATCAACAAATCCAGACTCGATTGCCTCTATTGCATACTCAACTTTGTTATATATATTTGCAACCAAATGTGTTCTCCTTCGAAGCTCTTCTAATTTTCTTTAGAATCAGTTCTTTCATCTTGCTAGTCTTCAGTTCTTTAAGCCTCAAAACTTCTACCTACACATGACCGATGTAGTCCTCGGAAAGCATGTTTGCATTAGTTATTTATGTTCAAATGCAGCTACGTTGCATGTTACATTCTGAAACATTTGTTGCTCTTCAATGGGTGTATCCATCAGATTCCACAGTCCCAACGTAGTTGCTCCAAGATCTTGTAGCTTTTGCATTCGTTGTATTTTTATATCCTTCAATCTATGTACTGCAGATGCCAGCCTTTCAATCGTTTCATTGCTAACATTTACTGATACTTCAGTTCCTTCTAGACTATGGTGTATCTCACTAACTGTTTGCTTAAAATCCATGCCAGGCATTGAGCATAAACATTACGATGTATCCAAATGATCCAGCATCCACTCCTAATCAAACAACTGATTTCTTCCTCAAATCTCCAAGATAATGAAGAGAGAGAGAGAAGAGAGAGAAACGATGCATGAAAAAAAAAATCATGCTTGCATACGTGCATGAAAAAGAAACCATGCTCTCACACATGCATGATGAATGCCTTTAAAGAAATATCATGAGATCATGAGGGAAGCATCATGGCCGGCATACATGCATAACATGCACTCAATTTCAAAGAAAAAAGAAACAGCATCATTAAAAGGTGGGGCCCGTGTGGATCATGCCATGATCATGCATGCTCATCACAAAGACTTTCTAATATGTATATATATATCTTTCAAAGACTTTCTAATATATATATATCTTTTAATTCTGTACTCTTTGGATGGGAAATGACAGTGTACCTTGTTGAACACGGTGGGAAGGATTTTTGGTCGTCTGGCGATCTTCTAAGTTTCCCGTCTTCTTTCCCCAAACAAGAACAATGACCTCTTCTCTTCTTTTTTTCGTCTTCTTCTCCCTTCTCCTCAAAAGTCTCCCCGTCGTTTTTTCTTCTCCTCTCTGTCTTTTTTTCCTCCTTCTCTCCCAGCCAAACTCTCTGTCTTTTTTTCTTTTTTTTTTTAAATTCTCCCTTTTCCGGATTTTCTTCCAATCTTTTTTCTTCTTCTTTTTTTTTTGTTGCGTTTGTTTTCTTTTTGTTCCACCAAATCCTCCACGAGATATTTCTTCAACAAATCACCAACTCTATGATAAGGAGATTTTCTTTTTTTTTTTAATTTAAAATTTAAATTCAATCTTTTTTTATCCTTATCCTTTTTTAAATTTTTTTTAATCTCAAATATATTTCACTCATTTTCTTTTTAAAATTTCGAATTTATTTTATTTTAATTAATTTTTTTATATTTAATTAATTTTTTTTTAACGTGACAATTTATAGTGTCACACTTTTATATTTATTTATTTTCAATTTGGCCCTTCCTATATTTTTTTATTCAATTCTTTTTTTTTCTTATTATTTTTATTCAAAGTCCATATAAACAATACACAAAAGAATATAGATTAAGCATGAGTTGAACTTTGTATGAGCTTTCAAATATATTTATACTATTCAGTTTATTATAATATATTTTTAAAAAAATCATCACCATAAAATAAATTAGTGTCAAAGTAGTAATCCTTTATTTGTTTTTTTTTGTTAAATTAAAAATGTATGAAAGTATCTAATGAGGATGGACAACCTTTTGGGTGAGCTCCTGGGCGGCAATAGCGATGGCGGTGGCACTCACAGCGGTGCTCCAAAGAAGTCAATGAAAACAACAGCTAAGAATGTTCCTCATGTCAGCAAAGCCTCTGGAAACGAAGGAAGAGTCAAACCTGGTGTGACTTTCATCTAGGTCGCTCTCTCTCCGATCTCGGAGGAACACATCGCCCTTCCACAATCCTCCAGCAACTCTCGCCTGCAACCAGAGAAGGAATAGGTTGTTGTCAGAAAGGGTGGTAGTAAGACAAGCTCAAGGGTCACGGCCTTGGTCGGAGCTCTTCTGGTAGCTTCTCTTTGGCCTCCATCAGTGTTCGCTCTAGTCTGCGCCTCAACACCAAGTGGCATCGTTCGCCAGAGTATCCTAGCCAACCGTGTTCGCGTTACTTCCAGGTTGGCCACCGTGCAGATGAGTGTCGTCACCTGATTGTCTACCTACGTTGTTCTCGTGTGGGCTATACTGCTTCGTCGTGTCATGCACCTCCCGTGCGAAGTCCGGTGATGGTACGCGTAGGAGCGTGCATGATGTTAATTTGAGATCCAGTAGAGGTTTTGATTCTGACGACGTCAAACGTAGCATACATGACTATTTGAGTTCAGGCAAAGCCTTGGGGCCTTCTCCTCCTCGTCGCCGACAAGAGCCTTCGGCGCCAAAGTATTCTATTCCGGTGGAGGCTTCTGATATCCCTAAGCCATGCCTTATTCCTCCGGCTCAGCTTGGGCCTCGCTAAAATGTGATGGTCTCTATCCCTCTCTGTCTTTGAATATCATCCGGGTGAAAGCAAGAGCTCAGAAATGTGGTGGTGGCCTCTTTTCTCTCTGGCATTATCTCTTCTGATAAACTATTGGAGATCAACATAATTGAGCTGAACGTCCAGTACATTGGGTCGACTTCAAGTTTTTGTGGGAGATCTCTTCTTCTCAAGTGTTCGGGTGAGGAGATGACCAAGAAATTAAGTGGTTAAGCTCTACTATTTGAAATGCTCATTTGCCTACAGTCTTTACACGATGCGCCTCTGCAGGTGGTTGCCGGAATTGGGCTCGTCTGACAGGGCTATTGGGAGAACTGATTGGCTGCATATCTGGAATTTGCTGTTGCATTATTGGGGTTGGAATGCCGTATCTGATCTGTTGAAGATGGTTGGAAAGGTGGGATGCGTCGTCACTCGGATGAGCCCTCGTCGTTGTTGAGTGCCTTGGTGCATCTTCGTCTTTCGATTGAGCTTCCGATGGCGATAGATTTGTGTATTGGAATGCGTCGATTTCCCGTGCTACTCACCGACCGACGTTCATCGGGTCTCTAGTTCGACTCGATGATTGAGAGATTCTTGCTGTTAGAGCCCTTGGTGGAGTTTCACTTGGCCGCCCATCAAATTCTGACAATCTCAAGGGTAAGCAAAAACAGGTGGACGGAGGTCGGAAACGTGCTCCATCGACTGTTGTTGACACTGCCACTGATGCTGGCATGGTTTTTGGACTACGACCGATGTTACTTAAGGGTGGGGTTCTCTAAAAGACCGCTAGTCTTACCCCGTCCCCATGGTAACCAACGGTTCATCGACTCTCCATCTTGAACGACTGGAGGAACATCCACACCCTCAGTCGCGACGTTTGTATGTTGCCATCGAGCGCGCGTGGAGTGGACATTGGGAATTGCACCTCTGACATGTTGACCTGCGATGCTTGGCAAGATCAATACATCTGTGGATCTCGAGGCAAGCTTAAGGGCACTGTGATTCTTCCACATCGTGAGAAGGTTATGGGTTATAAGTTGATTGATACTAAGATCGATCCCCGAGGCAATCATTCGGTCGAGATTGACTCTCCTTCCGTAACCCAATCCTGAATCAGGAGTGACTCTTCTCCCAGCCCGTCCAAGGGAGATCACCTCCTATTAGTGGATGGCCAGCCCAAGTCTTCTTTGTTGGGCCAAAATGTGGGCCAAGATATAGGGTTGGGCCCTAATTCGGACCATGATTTGGACCCATGTAGACCAAGATTTGGGCCTTCATGTTGAGCTGCACAATTCTCAGTATATGGGCCAAGCTCAATTGGACTTTGCTGATTTGGGTCAAATAGATGCTTTGGGTCACAAACTTCTTGTCGAAGGGGCACCGAAAAGATTAGTTCTTCAATCTCTTTGGGCCATAAAGTGGTTTCAGACCTAACCCCGAACTCTGATTACCAACTCATTGGCAATGATTGTCCCAATAAACAGGTATATGGGGTCCCGAGGGCTGACTCCCTAGGCGATCAGCTTCTAGGGGCTTTTAAGAACCCTAATCGTCACACTCTTGGGATTCCTATCCTGTCAGGCTTTACATGGCACTTTATGTTGGGCATCTGGTCCATTGTTCCAAAGGTCAACACGCTGCTTATTGACTCCTTTCTCCTGAACCCCTCTTACTCTTGGGTTGATGATGAGGAGGGCAATGACGAAGAGGTAGAGGACGGTATAGCTAATGAAGTGGAGGTTTCTGATATTAACCATCTTGCTCTTGTCCTTTTGAGCCACCGATTCAGCATCTGGAGTTTTCAGGAGACCAAGAGCTTTTGATCGATAACGACCCTATTCAAGAAATTGGGCCCCAGGTGGATTGCTCTGTAGAGAGACAGAAAGACTCTTTTCCCCTTGCACATCATTGAAGTCACAGGCATAAAAAGCCCATCTCGCATTGGAATGAGGAAGTAGGTTTTCTGCGTCAGCCACCCCGCTTTGCCAGGAAGAAGATTTCAGGGACATCACTAGAAGCGGCCTCGTCAAGGGATATCCACAGGCTGGAGGAGTCTATTGCTACGGTCAGACGCTGTATTCAGTTTTCAGGCGCCCCCTCATGTGAGGAGCTGGATCCTAATGCTCATGATGATTTCTTTGGCTAGTCACTGCTTCTGTTGCGCTACTTGTTCTAGGAGGAGTTTCTCCCTCCTTCTAGTTGTTTCTTTTTGTTGTTCTTCTGTTCCACTTCTAGTTGTTCTGTTTCCATTTTTGTCGGTTTTCTTGTATTTGAACTCCATTTTTAAATACATTTGTGGTTGATCCATTTTATAAAAACTAAAATAAAAATAAAAAATGTTTGAATGAATGTAATATGCAAAAATAGAAAGTGCCACCCTTCATTTCACCTCAAGTGCTTTAACGAAGGGGCCACACTTTATTATTATTGGATTATTAAAACAATTAAATAAATAAGAAGAAAACCATAAATTGGATTTTTTATTAAAAAATTAAAAAATAATTCTTAATAAATGACAAGAATTTAAAACAACTCAAAATGACTTAAAACAACAAAAAGCGAATACTTAATTCTTTCATTTATCAAATCAAATTGTCTTCACTAAGCTGCTCTCGGTGAAAATGGTGTCCTAAGCAAAATTATTATTATTTATATTAAATTATAAATTACATAATAAGAAATTATGGGTCCATAATCATATAAAATTAATATAATTTAATATTATCATAAATCAATTAAACAAAATTAGTCTTATATTTTAGAAAACTAATTAAGAGTTTTATGAATATAATTATGTGGATAAAATAATAATAAATTAAATTTTAAAATACAATTTAAAAAAATCATGAACTGTGACACTCTTTGTTTTTAATGAAGAAATAAAATTTATGTAATTTAATATTATTATAAATCAATTAAATATGATAGATTTTATGTTTTTATAAAAATAATAATAAATGAAAACTTTAAGTATAATTTTAAATTTTGTTATAAATGAGGACACAATCATGGGGCTCTGGGAACAAGCCTTGGTCACTTATACCCAAGGCCAACGGTAGTCTAGAAGACTAATGTCCTCTTGGACATTCTTGTTTGGATCAAGGGTTTTGAAGGGGTGAGGAGGGGTGTCTCACCCCTTCAAAACCCGGGAGGGAGTAGAATTCCAAATATGTCTTATATAAATTAAATTGTTTCTTTTCTTCCCTTTCATTATTGGATAACTAACTTAATAAATAACTAAAAAAAAATAAAATAAATAATAAAATAAAATAAAATTTCTCCGTACGTAATTTCAAAAAATATATAAATAATAAAATAAATTAAAATATATTAACAAGTAATTTTTAAAAATAAATATAAATAATAAAATAAATTAAAATTTGTTGATAAATAATTTCAAAAGATATATCTTTATCTATTAGCTAAAGAACAAAATAGTCAAATACACATTAAACTCCTCCCCACCCTTCCTCACTCTTCTTCACAACCAAACAAAAAAAATATACTTACTCCTCCTCACCCCTCCTCATCCCTCTATTAAACCAAACACAAAATTTTCAAAACCTTCCATCCTTCTCCCCTCCAAACTCCCCTTTACTTCTCCCCCTCCAAACTCCTCCTTGAATCAAACATAGGCAAAAGGAAGTAAAGTCTAGATATTTCTTTTACTTTGGATTGGAGTAACCATTAATTTACCTATTTGTTTGTGTCCGATTTTGCTTTTGTTTTGACTCCATGGCAATTATTATACTTATCATGTTATCAATGAAAAAGTCATTCGAGTTTCCAACTTTTGCTTCTTATTGTTAAACTCTAGCATGTCTCACATCATTCGTTCAAATTAAGAATGAAAATTAAAATAAATAACGATACTTAAAGGGGTCTGCTCTGTTACATTTGGAACCCAGCCCGCCGGGTTCGGTTCTGGGCCTGGCGGGAATTTTGATGGCCCATGCCAAAAATTTCTATTATATTTAAAGTAAACAGAGAGAGAGATAGCACAGAATATCCTTAAGAGCTAGATTTTAATTTTTCATGCGTGTTTACTGTATAATTTCTACTTTTATGTATTTATTCCAAACAATTCTTTTATATATATATTTCTTTTAATATTATTAGGGAATTGTATCAAATAAACATTAAACACAATAACAGCAACATATATGCTGATAACAATAAGCATAACAATCATATAATATCCTAAAAATCACGCTGGTCCTTGCTATTAAAGACCGCAGCTTCCAGTATCCAAACCCCTTCCCCCTCAATCTTTCCATCATCATGATGCTCCCAATTCCATCATCATGCTCTCAATTCCTCCCACAGTTTCCAATATTTTTTTATTTAAAAAAATAATTAAAATAATTTCTAATAAATGAAAGGAAATTAAAATAATTCAAAATAATTTAAAACCAACAAAAGATTTATACTTAATTCGTTTATCTATCAAATCAAATTGTCTTCACCAAGCTGGTTTTGTGAAAAATGGTATCTTAGGCAAAATTATATATATATTTTTCATTTATTATAATTTATTTTTATTAAATAATAAATTACATAATAAAAAATTTATTGGGTGATGATCAGATAAAATTAATGTAACTTAATATTATCATAAATCAATTAAACAAGATAGGTTTTATATTTTAGAAAAAATAATTAAAATTTTTATGAATATAATTACGTGGATAAAATAATAATAAATGAAAATTTAAAATTTTTTTATTTTAAAAATATCATGAATTGTGGAGCTCTTGTTTATAAATGAAAAGATAAAATTTATGTAATTTAATATTATTGTAATCAACCAAATAAGATAGATTTTATGTTTTCTTTTATAAAATAATTATAAATGAAAACTTTAAATATAAATTTTAAATTTTTAAAAAATAAGGACCCAAAGAAAATTTAAAGCTCTCGGGACAAGCCTTAGTCACCTATGCATAGGACCAGTTCTAGTATGTATATCCTCTTGGATGTAAGATGAATTAAAGTCTAGATAGTTATTTTATTTTAAATTGGAATTGTCACTAACTTAGGGGTCGTTTGGCATAGTTTCTGTTTTCTTGTTTTTTGTTTCTTTTCGCTTTTGTTTTGTTTTTGCTTTGTTTTTGGTTTATTTTCAATTTTTTGAAAACAAAAACATGTTTGGATACACTGATTATTTTCTATTTTAAAAAGCTGTAAACAAAAATATGTTTGGTTAGTATAAAATTATTATAACGTTTTTTTATCGTTTTTTTTTTCAAATCCATATTTTTAATTTTTTTTTTATAAAACTTTATTTTTCATATTAGTTTACTTGATTATATTATTAAATAAAATTAATTACATAAATTATTATTATATTATATTATATTATATCATAGTTTATCAAAATCAAGGGTCAAACAATTATTTTCACAGATAATTTCTAAAAATATAATTTTTTATATTATATAAACTAATTTGTAAAATATCAAGCCAAAATAATAAATTTTTATAAATATTTTAAAAAATATATATATTTTTTTAATATTATTATTATTACTTTGTAAAAAAAATTATATTTTTTACAAAAATAAAAATTAAAAATTAAAAGGAGAGAGAGAAAAGAGTAGAAGAGGAGGGGTTTCATTGTGGCATTAAGGGTTTTGAAAACGTTTCCAAAACAGTTGAAAACATAAAATTGTTGTTTTCTGTTTTTTGGAAACATGATGATTGTTGCCAAAATTTTTGAAAACAAAAACAAGCTGCCAAACATATTTTCTCAGTTTTGTTTCCAAAACATAAAATTGAAAACAAAAAAACAGGAATCGGCAACAATGCCAAACGAGCCCTTACCTATTTGTCTGCAACAGGTTCTGTTTGTGTTTGGACTCCAGAATAGTTGTTATATTTATCATGTTATCAATGAATAAGATGACACTATGTTCTGATTTTCCCATGTGTGCTTCTTGTCATCAAACTCTATCATACCTCCTATCATTCATGCAAATTAAGAACAAAAATTAAAGTAAATAAGCCTCCAATCATTTGTGCAAATTAAGAATGAAAATTAAAGTAAATATGCCTCCAATCATCCGTGCAAATTAAGAATGAAAATTATAGTAAATAAAAGTACCCTAAGCGTCCGCTCTGTTACTGTTGGCGGCTCAGGATGCCCAGGTAAGATTCTGGGCCGGGGCGGATTTTTTCTTGGCCCATGCCCCCATAATTCTCTCCTTATTTATTTATTTGTCCAGTTATTATTGAAATTTCAATCACAACCCTATTAGAAAAATTCTTTTATCTTGTAATACTGGAAATATGAAACTACTATTTCTCCCGCAAGAGACCTACACCCATACCAGTGAATAATACTGATGAACAGTATTAAACTCAAGTGTACAAGAAGGAAAAAGATTCAAACCATTGCCCTCTCCTTGTACTCTTGTGTCATACCATTGTATGTAAACAGTCCTTTAATCACCCTTTTTTTTTTTTTCTTTTTTCTTTCTTTATTTTATTTTTGTTGATTTCTTCGACTACCTCATCTTATTTTGTATGTTATATTTTCCCCATTTTTTTCATTTATTTTTTTATATTTATTGGCAATCTTCTCGCATTGGGGAAAATTTTGTGGCCTTGTTTTATAATCCTAGCTTCCTTTCGATACATACTATCTCTCTTTTTCCTTTATAAAAGCGTTTAATTTTTTTTTTTTTACTTTTTCTCTTTGGTACTTTTTTTCTTCCCTTTGAAAAAAATTGTAATAATTTTTTTATCTTTCTTGTACTTTCTGTTTCTTTAAAAAAAAATAGTATGTTCACTAATTTTTTTTATGGATAATATAAACATTTTATAGCTTTAGCGTTGCCAATTTTTTTGCAATAATCGTAATGATTTCAGGGATTTTAAAAAAAATAGTCAAAGATAGTTAAAGAGGTATATGCTAAAAAAAAATCACTTGCGATTAATGAAAACTATTTTTATTCATATTTTCATAAAAATTAATTACTCAATATATTTATTTAATATAATTAAATTATGTAAAAAAAATATTATGACATTTTGATTTTTTTTGTACCATCAGATTTTTCCGTGGCTGTATGTCTACCAACTTCCATTAAATTATTAAGTGAAATAATAATTTTAATTATGTAATGTTCAAAATAGTATCTCTTTTTTAAAAAATAAATAAATACTAAAACAAATGATCACATAATATGTATTATAGATCATTGCAAAAAAAAATTATGAAAATTGTTTTAACAAATAATTTAATGGGATATAATTTAGTTTTTACCCCTATGGAAAAAAAAAATCAAATTTAGAAGGATATATAAGGATTTTTTTTTTCACCATATATATATAACTTAAGGCGCCGAATTGGGGTCCGAAGTGGCTGAATCGGTGAGTTCCATACCACTTTATTGTGTTTGGTTTGCCGAAGTGGAGACCGAAGTGGTGATTTGACAAGTTCCAAAACCAGCCACTTCCCCCCATTCACTTCGGGATAAAAAACCCTAAAGTCTAATTTGAAGTGTTTCACTTCCTTCACGTGTTGTCACGTGATTTGGTTGGGATCACCCCCAACTTTTTCCAATTCCCAAGCCAATTCGGGCTTCTCATTCTAGGGTTTCTCTCCGCCTTCTCCACTCCTGATCTCTCCTTCTCGTCTTCGCCCGAGCATCCCCGTCTCTCTGTCACCACCATCCATCTCTCAGTTGATTCTGTTTTTTTTGTTCGCCATCCTTTCAGATTTGACTCAGTAGACATCTTTCCTCTGAAAAATGGGTGTGAACGATGCTATTTGGGATTTTTTTTTCTTTTTTCCCTTTTGTTCTCGCCGTAATTTCTTATTCGTTGTTTTCCATTTTTCATTTTGTTGTTTCCTTAAGTTTTTCAGATGATATGATCTTGTATGTTTTGTTTTTCAGGGTTTTTCCTCTCCCGATCTTGTTTTTGTTGCAGATCTGCAAGAATACCTTTTTGTTATTTCTTGTTGATTCTAGTTTATTTATCAGGTAATTTTCTTATCATCGTTTTTTCTCAGTATGATGTTTTCTTTCAATGCAGAGCTTAAGATTTTTTTTTATTTTGAATTATTTTGCTTTGGATCTTCATATGCTTAAATTTTTCCCATAGATGTTTTTCTTTTATTTTGTTGTAGTTCTTAAAGCCATGTATGTTTTTCCCCATTTCCCAGGCCACTTCGGGCTTTTCATTCTAGGGTTTCTCTCTTCCTCTTGCTGTCCTGATCTCTTCCTCTCCGTCTTCGCCTGAGCATCCTCGTCTCTTTGTCGCCACCTACTTGGCCCAATCATCCCTCTCTCAGTTGATTTTTTTTTGTTCGCCATTTGTTCAGATCTGACTAGGTAGACATCTTTCCTACGAAAAATGGGTGTGAACGATGCTATTTGGGATTTTTTACTTTTTTTCCTTTCGTTCTCTCTGTAATTGCTTGTAGCTTGTCCCCCCCCCCCCCCCCCCCCCCCCCCCCCCCCTTTTTTTTTTCCATTTTTTTCATTTTGTTGTTTCGTTAAGCTTTTCGGATGATACGATCTTGTTTTCCTTGCAGATCTGCAAGAATACCTTTTTTTTTTAATTTCATGTTAATTATGGTTTATTTATTCGGTATATTTGTTATCATCGATTTTCTTAGTATGGTATTTTGTTTCAGTGCAGAGCTTCATTTAATTAAGTTTTTTTTTATTTTGATTTATATCGCTGTGGATCTTCATATGCCGTAAATTTTTCCTATAGATTTTTTCCTTATATTTGCTTGCAGTTTCTTCAAGCCATGTATTTTTTTTTTTTTTGCCAATTTGTTTATATATGTTTAGTTTATTTCTGATTTATTTCTCAGCATAATTTCGTGGTATGCAATTTCTTATTCCCTTGTATCTATATAGTATGTCTCTTACATTTGTGTATTTTGGTTTTAGATTTATTTTCCATCACATGTGCATAATATGAAAGCTATTGTGGTGTATTGTTCTGTTGTTTATAAACATCTTCATACCATGTTCTTCCATTGTTGTGTTTTATTATTGATTTCCTGATCTAATGATATCATGGTCTGGACTGTTTAAATGTTGTTTCCCCAAAAATCGTCATTTCATTCAGTCACTATCTTTCAACCTAATCATATTCAGTTGCTTTACCTTTGCGTTATTCATGAATGATTTTGTCATTCTTTTTCCAATTTGTTTATATATGTTTCATTTATTTCTAATTTATTTGTCGGCATAATTTCATAGTATGCAATTTCTTATTTCCTTGTAGATTTGTATATTATGTCTCTTACATTTGTATATTTTGATTTTAGATTTATTTTCCATCATATGTGCATAATATGAAAGCAATTGAGGTGTACTGTTCTATTGTTTATACACATCTTCATACCATGTTCTTCCATTGTTGTGTTTTATTATTGATTTCCTAATCTAATGATAGCGTGGTCTAGACTGCTTAAATGTTGTTTTCCCCAGAAATCCTCATTTCATTCAGTCACTATCTTTCAACCTAATCATATTCTGCTGCTTTACGTTTGAATTATACATAAATGATTTTGTTATTCTTTTTCCAATTTGTTTATATATGTTTATTTTATTTTTGATTTATTTCTCGGCATAATTTTGTAGTATGCAATTTCTTATTCCCTTGTAGATCTATATAATATGTCTCTTGCATTTGTGTATTTTGTTTTTAGATTTATTTTCCATCATTTGTGCATAATATGAAAGCAATTGAGGAGTATTGTTTAGTTGTTTATACACATCTTCATACCATGTTCTTCCATTGTTGTGTTTTATTATTGATTTCTTGATCTAATGATAGCATGGTCTAAAGCTTAAATGTTGTTTTCCCCAGAAATCCTCATTTCATTCAGTCACTATCTTTGAACTTAACCATATTCTGCTGCTTTACCTTTGCGTTATACATAAATGATTTTGTTATTCTTTTTCAAATTTTTTTTGTATAAGTTTCATTTATTTCTGATTTACTTCTCGCCATAATTTTCACAGTATGCAATTTGTTATTGTGTTTGCGTTTCTTATTTCCTTGTAGATCTGTATAATATGTACTCTTACATTTGCGTATTTTGTTTTTAGATTTATTTTTTCATCATATGTGCATAATATGAAAACCATCAAGGTGTATTTTTTTTTTATTTCTTATAGACATCTTCATACCATGTTCGTTCATTGTTATGTTTTATTTTTGCTTTGCTGATCTAATCATAGCATGGTCTAGACAGTTTAAATGTTGTTTTCCAAAGAAATCCTCATTTCATTCAGTCACTACCTTTCAACCTGCCAATATTCTGCTACTTTATCTTTGCTTTATACATAACTGATTTTGTTTTTTTTTTTTTACCTACCTATGTACTGTTAAATATGACAACAGGGTGTAAGGTGAACTTTTTGCCTTGGAGCTCATTTCATTTTTGTTTCTTCCACAATGAGTATTGTTTAGTTCTCATTTCCATATTTATTTACTTTGATGCTACTACTTCTGATATTTCTATTGATTACATCATGAACAGATTTACAATTTTTAATTCTGGTCTATAGCAACATTGTTTCCATATTTATTTACTTTTTTTTATTTGATTGAATACCAAGATGGTTGGTTGTAGGCTTTTGTTGTTCATTTGCATGATGCTTAATTATATATGAAATTTGTGTTATTTTGTTGTTAGGCATCTCAATTATGTAGACATCTATGTGCATATAGATAGACTAAGTAAGTAGCTAGTAATTCATGAGCGATGTGTACTGAATTCAGTTAGTAGCTGCTTGTTCAAATCAATAACGTTATCCTTAATTATGTAGATGGATAGCTAGATTGTTAATGACCGTGTCAAGCCATTGGTTGTTGCGTTCACTACCATTGTTGTGGTTGTTGTCTGCCTAAGTGAGGACATGCATATCTCTAGGCAAGGGAGAAGTAAGGAACCGTCCATGTTTCGAGACTTAACTAGGAAAAAACATATGGAACGTGTTTTAAGGAGTGGTCGTGACTATTATGTGAGCTAACTTAGGATTGATGTAGGTCCTTTTATGCATCTAGCATCGATCATGCATGATAAGCATCTTCTTTAGGACACGCGACATATATCGGTCGAGGAACAATTATCCATGTTCTTGCATATTGTTGGTCACAATACGAAAAATAGGACCATGAGAATTGAATTTGTTCGATCTGGGGAAACGATTAGTCGATATTTTATTAGCGTGCTCAGAGCTGTTTGTGCCATTCGAGATGATTTTGTACACTCCCCTAAATCCAATTGTCAGTCAGAAATTGAATGTAACCCGAATTGGTATCCATTTTTCAAAGTAAGTAAATTCGACATATAACATAAATTTAATAATTTCCCCTTAATCATTCATTCCATGTTCCTTCATATACTTTTCTAGTGTAGGATTGTATAGGTTTGTTAGATGGGACGCATATTGATACGTCCGTCCCCCCTCAAGAAGTACCTCAGTTTTGTGGTCATAAAGGCCCAATCCAGAATGTCTTGGCTGTGGTGAACCCTGACTTGCAGTTCACCTACGTGTTGGCTGGTTGGGAGGGATCAGCGAATGATTTCACTGTCCTAAAAGATGCACTAGAAAGAACACAACCCGAAGGATTAAAATTGATAGAATGTAGGAAACCTCATACTTTGTCAATTAAAATATTACAAGAAAGTACACTTGACAGGTGCCATTATTGTAGGGAAATATTATCTTGTAGACGTTAGTTATACCACTATGCAAGGTTTCATAGCACTGTATTGAGGTGTTAGGTATCACTTGAAAGAGCATAGTGGAAGGGCGCCAACAAATCCGAAGGAATTGTTCAATCATCGACACTCGATGTTGCGGTCTCGTATAGAGCGCGCTTTCGCAATCTTGAAGAACCGTTTCAAAATTCTTACATCACATCCTTTCTTTCATTTTAGGTTACAAGTTCAGTTCTTGCATGTTGCATATTGCATAACTATATAGCAGGTGTGGACCCAAACGATATGCTCTTGCATGAAGGAAGCACACAACATAATGACCAAATCATGTCATCGCAGCCCCGATCACAGCGAGAACAATGAGAAGAAGATCGCGAATGGATTGAACTTAGAGACAAGATAGCGAACGACATGTGGACTCGATATAGGTTTTTGTGTGATTGTCACAACATAGCTTTGTTAACTTTATTATTGTGAACATCATTATCGTTGCCTGTTTGCTTATTGGCTGATTTTTTTTTTTCATGTGTTTTTTTGTTAGACTAGTATGTCTGGACTGCATGTTATGATTAAATGCTTCACTTGCTCTTCCATTATTTTTATCTTTAGTTGACATAGGTTGTATTTTTGACATGTTGATTATTTCCATGATTCACTTGTTATCTCATGTTTTTTTCATGGTTTACAATTCATAGTTTCTTTTCTTTTCCATGATTCACTTGTTTTTTGAAATCATAATTCCATGTTAAGTTGGTGTCATGATATAATCTAGATTTATTTATTCAATTGTTTGCTATTAATCCCATTTATATATTCAATCTAGATTGGTATATCATTGTATCATCACAATTCTGCCTTTTGCTGACATTCTGGTTTGTTTCCATATACTTTTGAGTCATCCTTGTCATAATTATTGCATCAATGTTAATCCCATCTGAACAATGTCATATTATCTTGCTACAAGTTCATTCATTGCTATATGTCTGTATCATAGCAATTATGGCTTTTGTATTAATAGTGACATTGTAGCGTATTAATCCCATATGAACACTATATCATAGCAGTTATGGCTTTTGAGTCTTCTATATTAATCCCATCTGAAGACTGTATCATCACAATTATGCATTTTCTATTAATACTGACTTGCATGTTTGTTTCCATATACTCTTTAGTCTTCATTGTTATAATTATTATTTCTATACAGTCACATTGTCATATTGTTAACATTGTAGTGTAGCAGCTGTTATTCACTGTTACAAATGTTTTTTTTGTCAGTGATGATTCTCATTGTATTAATTCAGACTGATATATATGCAGGGTTTACTGGGTTTCCATTTAAATTGATTCACATGTTCTTATGATTTCTGTATTGTGCAATGGCATTATTCTCCATTTGTTTTATTTCTTTTCATTATTTGTTAATAACACGTATTATTGTATTGTGATAGTAAGCTCCATTTGCTATTATGTCAGAATTGTTTTATATGTTTTTGCTAGTGGTCAACATATTTCATTCGCTTATTATGATATGAATATGAATGTGTATGGTTGTGCAACTGTAGCAGTTGACAACAAATAGATTTGAGAGTCTTACATAATTACCATTTTCCATTAGAATTCCAGTTACTATGGAGGGTATTGAGCGTGTAACTGAGAAATCCTCATTAAAGGCATCTGGCAGCAAGCGTGGTACCTCTAATAAGCGATGGAAGGCTGAATACGATAGTTTCTTGATCTCACTTCTAGTGGAACAAGTAAGAAAAGAGCTGAAATGTGACAAATCATTCAAACGAGCAGCATTTGTCTTTGCTGCTATCGCCTTCAATTCTAGGTTCAATACTGAGTTCAGTGCTGAGAATGTTGAAAATCATTATCGAACTTGAAATTGCGATACGGTGAGATAAAGAAAGTGAGAGATCTCAGAGGTGCAGGTTGGGATGATGCCACAAAGACCATCACCATTGATCCCATGGTTTCTTTGACCTACGTCGAGGTAACATGCATAGTTCAACTTTCTTGATAATATTAGTACGACATAAGCATGTTTTCATGTGTACTTTGTTATGTATGCTATTGTAATATAGGCCCACATGGCAGTGAAGCCTTTTATAAACAAACCAATTGAACATTATGAAGCTTTAAGGGTTATATGTGTGGCAAGGACAATGCAACGGGTGCGTATGCGACTTCCGTGTTCACTGATTTGGGGGATAAATCGGAACATGAAGGCAACAATATGGACAACTTTGATGAAGGACCAATATAACAGCCAAGCAATGATGATGCCAATGTGAACTCTGTCTTACCTGTTGTGAGCAGCCCCACCACATCATCTACCCCAAGGTCACAACGTTCGAGTAGGGGTTTAAAAAATCCTTCAATGATGGATGATCTCATTATTGTGGTGGGAGAAATGGCATCAGCCATTAAGAACCCCATCCATTGGACAGAGAGCTTATATGTGAAGGTTATGGATGTTGATGGTTTTCAAAAGAAGGAACTTGTTCAGGTGTTTGATTTTCTGCAGTTTCATGAGATTGAGGCAAGAGGATTCATAGTGAAGGAGATGGATCTCAAGAAGGATTGGATTGAAAATTTTCTATTCAGGATGGATTGATTCAGCACCTACCATGCGTCGACCTCACTTAACTGATCCCTACTTCTAGTACCTAGTTATTTTATTGCATGTTTTTGCATTTCATGCATCATGACTGACTCATGTTTTGAGATGGATGATCGTAGCATGGGCTACCTTGCTCTGATTGCATCCATTCATGCATTTCTTTTGTTTTGCCTTTCTGCAATATCGCATGTTGTCATGTGCCTGTGTCTTTCATGAACTTGTTGACATGTGTATGTCTGTATAGACCTAGTTATCTTTATGCTGCTTTGCATGGTTTGGATATATGTGTTTCTCACTAACATGCCTTTCTTTATTTATTTATCTTTTTTGTTTGGATTTCAGGTTATGATAGGATGGCAATGATGAAAAGAAAATTGTGACATTGCACTGAGGCACAATTCTATAATATGACACAAAAGTCCAAATTGGAGCGCTGGCAAGGCAAAATGAGGGGCACTTCGATACCAATCTTTTGCAGCCATTGCGCATCTGATTTGCTTCAATGTCAAGGTAGCATTAAATTGGTGTTCTTATGCATTGTTTAAATTGTTTGAATGTCGAAGTATTCATATGGTTTCTGTTTTTTTTTTATTTTCAGTCTTAAATCACTTTTCCATGACATTATTTGTTTTTAACCGATTTATACAAGTGTGGCGAGGCAATCAGGAGGCTCAATGTGCCACCATTGCAGCCACCTCGTATAGCTTTTGGTCCCTTCGGTTGTTTTTACAAATAGAACATGTGCCAATGAAAGTGCTTAATTGTTGCTCTTGCTACTACCTGAGTCATGCCAAGCAAGCAGAAATTATTTTGGTTCACCACAACTCAGAGGAATTGAAAGAATACATCAAATGTGTGAATCACACTTTGCAAAATCCTGCATTTTTCTCCTACCCTTCCTTTGCACTATTGTAATGTTTCTTGCTCTAATACAGGAAGATTATGATGATATTGTTGATGGATGGCAACCAAAGCTGAAGAGAGGCTGAAAACGGTGAGATGGGGCTTGATTACTGCCACAGAAAGAGCTAAGAGGCAAACCACATATTTGGTAATGATTTTGTCTACTAAAATTTTATTTGCTTAGCTATGTTTATGGTACTATTACTATATATGCAGTTCACTGTATCTCCTAAGTGTTGTTAAACCATATTCACTGTGATGTATTAGAGCTATGTATATTTATTGTGTAGTACTTTGGAAATTCTAGTTCATCTTGTTTAATTTTATGTGGATGTTAATTGTATACAATTATATTACAAAATAGGTGATAAAAAAAAATTTTTGCTTTTCACATTTAAATTCTTGGTTTTTCAAATATATTAATAAAAATATAATAGAAAAACATAAATAATAGGATAATGAAAACCAAAAACAGGGATCCACTCAAGATTATCAATATACAACACAAAACAATTTTCAAGGCCAAATTGTTCAAAAAGGAAAAAAAAAAATTAAACCTAACTCATGAGTAGAAATTTCATACCTAATTTACTTTTGGTTTTAAGAAAAAGAAAACAAAATTAAATTTTAACTTGCTAAGTTAAAATTAACCCAATTTATATAATATTTGTTATATTGATAAACCATTTAAAACTTAATTTAATAATTAAGGGGTGATTTTTAATTTTAATTTTCATTTATTATTATAAGAATGTTATGTTTCTTAAATAATTAATTAATTTAATATTTTCATACAAAGTATCTATTGTTACTAAAAATCCTGAGATCATATAAGTTATTTCAAAATTATTTGTCATATCTACTTCAGCTGTTGCTATTTCGGCTTTAGCCATATTGTCTATTTGTCTAGTGTCGACTAATGATAATGCTAATTTAGTTCCTAATTCTAATCTATGTAATCCTGTTATAGTAAATACCATTAATCCTAAATGTACTAAGGAATAATTAGTAGAGGGGGTAGGGCTCTCTTACAATACGAAGTTGTGAGAGTTATCGGAGTGGAGCAAGGGAAGCAAGGAAAGAAAGTTTGGGAGATGGAGAGGATGATGAGAACAAGAATACAAAAGCTTTTGTTTACTCAAAGTTTATGCCTTTCATTCATATTCCATATGGTTACAAGGTGGTCTCCTTAACTTCCGTAAAAATTCAAAATTTAGACAACAATTATAGTTTATTAATGCAGGATTTTCTTATATTTAGATAATCAATATCTTCTAAACTCAATAATAATTTATTTTTAATGGGTCGATAGAAAAGATCACTTCCGTAAAAATCCAAAATTTAGCTTGTGTTATATATATATATATGGAGAGAGACCGCATCTTCTACACACCAGAACAACTTAGCAACTCGTATCTAATTTTATTTCCACTGGATCTACTGTTTAAGCTAAAATAAAACGCAAGAATAACTTAACAACCTGTTTGGCAGAAGTACATTGCTCGGACACTATTTATTAACCATGTTGTTCCTATCTCTCTCATCTTGATCTCACTGGAATGTCCCGGTTGATGTTTTGGCATATATATATATATATATAACTTTAAGATTTGTCTTAATAGAACACAAAAAAAAAATGTAGTTATACGTTTTTTTTTTTTTTTAGTATTTTCATATCTTAAACATAGACCTGCTGGTTCTGATCAAGCATCTCTGTTATACATGTGTGCCTGTGGTGCAATTTCCAAATCTTTAGGAGATCTAAATGTAAATAATCCTACTAATTACTATATAATCAATTGAAATTTATACATCCAGCTTCCAATTTATGCATAGCTAGTTATATTTAACGGGATAATCTTTGTTGTCTATGGAGAAGCAAAAAAAAAAAAAAAACTTTCATGCATGTATTAATTTCTTTCGCTTAGGAATTTAGGTTAATTTTGGTGAATTTAATATCACAATGTTTCATTAACATCTTTAATGATAATAAATTAGGGCATATAATAAGGGATTAATTTTGTGAAAGCAATTGTTGACTTCTCATTCCTTTGAATATATAAATATAAAAACTCACACTTGGAATTGTCTATCACCTTTAGTTTTCTATTTTCTTATCTTCACAAGCTCAGAATATAATAGAAATGTGTTTATCAAACTATTTTTAAATAATTTTTTTATAAAACATGTGTTTTTTTTTTTTTTAAATTTCTAAAATCCGTTTTTAGGGAAAAGTTTGTCTACAACTCATATATATATATATATATATATGTTTCCTTGGTTAATATTTCTTACAGTATAGTAGTTTTCAATTTCATATATATACTTTTTTGAAAACTTGAGAAACTTATCCATATAAATTACTATATTATTTAAAAGTATAATAATGTTTTTTTTAATGGATAAATCTTTCCAAAACAACAAATCACTTGATTTAATTGGAATTTTTTTATATTTAAACCTTTATTTTATTTTGAAGACTGTAAAAACCATATTTACTCCCACTCATTGAAAGCAAGCAGAAGTGCTGCCTACAGCCCCAGACAACTAGTGGACTATTATTTCATTTGATACTGTGACTTCAATATTGACTAGTTTTTTTTAGGTCTTATTAGCCACGTCAGCATTCATGGAAAACCAGACCCGTTTAACGGAACCCTTCTAAACAGCACGAAATCTGAGAATCAGAGTCCATGGACAATGAGCTCTACTACGTTTTTTCGATCATATTTCCTAACTTTAGACTAATGAGACCTTGGTTTTGTATAAATTAATTAGTAATATATATTAAGATGTGTCTAGATCTATTTTAAGATTATTCAATTATAGCTTTTGACTTTGAAGTTTTCATTTTGATCAAGTCCAAAAAAACCCAAACATGCATGACCCATAACCCTAAAATTAACTAGAAGCTGAGATATATATCTGGTGTTTGAATATAGCACATGCTCTTTACATATAATGTCACAATATGATAAAGAAGTTTTGATAAACCCCAATGCAGATTGTGACTACTTGCGTCCAAGAAACAAATACAAAGAATATATAATAAGTTATTACTAGTTCAAAAAATCCCAAACATGACCTGTAACCCTAAAATTAAGTAGAAGCTGAGATATATGGTGTTTGAATATAACACATTCTCTTATATATAATGTCACAATCTAGCATAAATCGTGACTTTATTTATTTATTTATTTATTTATTTTAGGAGATACAAGTAATCACAATCTAGCACAAATCGTGACTACTCTTTGGGGGATACAAGTAGTCACAATCTAGCACAAATCGTGACTATAACTTATAGTCACGATTTGTGCTAGATTGTGACTACTTGTATCCCCCTTATAAGTAGTCACGATTTGTGCTAGATTGTGACTACTTGTATCCCCCAAGATAAATAAATAAATAAATAAATAAAGTCACGATTTCTAGATTGTGACTACTTGTATCCCCCAAGATAAATAAATAAATAAATAAATAAAGTCACGATTTGTGCTAGATTGTGACTACTTGTATGCCCCAAAGAATAGTCGCGATTTGTGCTAGATTGTGACTACTTGTATTTCCCAAGATAAATAAATAAATAAAGTCACAATTTGTGCTAGATTGTGACTACTTGTATCTCCCAGAGAGTGGTCACGATTTGTACTAGATTGTGACAACTTGTGTCCAAGAAACAAATACAAGCAATATATAATAAGTTATTAATAGTTCACTAAATAATTAGGTCCCCCAAGAGATATATATATATATATATATATATATATATATATATATATATAAAAGAAAAGTGCATCACTGTTCACTTTCTGATACAAAACCAAGGTCTCATTAGTCTTAAAAGTTAGGGAATATGATAGAAAAAAAACTAAGTAGAGCTCATTGCCCCTGGCCATTATAAGTACCATTAATTCTTCAATAGCAGGAATTAAATCTAAGTATCAGAGTCCAGGGAGCTAGGAACAAATTAAATGAATGCGCCAGGGGTTGTGCAGGCTGTAATGGACAGCGTTGGCGGGTACCAACCCAGATTGTTTGCCCAAAAGATCCTCACTGCTTCGGACGTGAACCGGCACCAGAATAGGCTCCTAATTCGCCAAAGAGATGTCATCAACTTAATCCTGCCACAGCTGACCCAAGCGGAGAAAGACAACCTGCTCGCTGGCCTGGAGCTGAAGCTCTACACATCACCTGGCTGGGACTTCACCATTTTTCTCTCTTGCCGTGGAACCAATGGCCTGGTTCTCCGGGGCAGCCAATGGACCATGCTTCTCAACAATGCAAACCTCCAGCTCAATGATCAGGTTCAAGTCTGGAGCTTTCGCAATGCTCCGGATAATGAACTTTGCCTTGTCATTGCCAAGAATTAACAACGCTGCCTGACTTCTCCGTAAGTTGTTATATATATAAATATATGGTGCATCTCCTCTCTCTCTCTCTCTCTCTCTCTATATATATATATATATATATTAATGAACTTTGTTCATTGTATTCTCACTTCTTTTACTCATTGTCTATGCTTTTATTTTGTAGGTGCGCGTCAGTGGCATTTGTGTTTGCGTACTAAGGTTACTGTTTTATCTTATATATGAAGGTTTGATCCTATATATGAAGGGACAGACATCGAGCAAACGATCTTCTATTTGCAAATGTTATCTTAATTCATGTCTATGTTTAGTACGTAACGTCTATGCGATTATGTTTGGTAATGCGGATTTTCAAGCTTGATTTATAGAATTGGATGAAAAAATAACTTATATATATATGTGTGTGTGTGTTTGCGATTGAAGTGCTGTAAAAGAGTGAACTGCTTCCCAGGCGCCAGCTCTTCTAGATCGCCTATGTTTAGTTATATCGTTGTTTAGGTTTCCAATATATTGTGATGCTTTGCAGAATAACATGAGTGAATCTTGGTTTTTTTTGGGATCCCGCTAGCGAATCTAGCTAGCCTCTTTTGGCAGGTATAGGTTGGTGCCACCATCTTAATTTCATAAAAAACAAAGTGTACTTATTATTGTTGAAAATGAGTGATAAATAGTGTTATTCCAACAACAGTACTACTACAGTTAATGTATACATAAATATATACAACACAAATATTATTTTTTTATTATTATTGAAAACTTATTATATATTTGTCTAATACCTGATTTGAAGAAAGCTAGTTTAGCACAACTGTCACATCTTCTTCTCCATTAACTTTATATCCGCTTCATATTTACTACAACTATAAGAAAACATTAATTTAAAAATAACTTTTCCCTTTTCCAATCCCTTCTAAATTCTGAAACATATTTAATTCCGTTTTTAAATATAAAAAATAAAAAAAAAATTCAGAAGAGAAATAGTTTATTTATAATCATTAATTTAAAAAAATAACAATTCTTTTCATAAACAAAATCCAAAATAATAATTTTATTAATTCATATGAACTACAATTACTCCAACAAGATTTGTTTTACAAGACAAATAATGACAACAAATAACCCCACTTGCCTCGCCGTTGCATTGTCTATCTTCTTTATCTTTATCTTTTCCTTTGCCACTGATCACTTATAACCCCTTCTTATCAACAAACAAGCAAGAACCATTGAACAAATTAAGGAAAAGAAATACTTCAAATTCTTCACATGTATACCAAAATATGATAGAAAGAGAAAAGAGATGAAGGGAAGAGGGAAGCGATCTTTACCATTGCCGAAGAACCAAAAGATGGCGCCGGACAAGGTCTTGCAGGAGTGGAGGAGAGGGGTGGCGGCTGGAATGGCTATGGCGGCCAAAGAATGGAAAAGTTAGGCTTCACCCAAAATTTATACACACACACACACACACACAAAATATAAATAGATAAATTAATAAATTAAAAAGGGATAACGTTTTTAGTTTTTTTTATAATAATTGTTTTCTAATTATTTTTATAATATAAATAACTTAGAAACGGATTTTTTTTTTATAATAGATAATTTTCTAATTATTTATATAACATAATATATTAGAAACTGATTTTCTTAATCCATTTCTAAATTAAAAATGGATATTAAATCCGTTTCTATTTTTTTATAATAATTAATTTTCTAATTGTTTTTATAATATAAATAGCTTAGAACAGGAGATTTCTAAATTAAAAACGGATTTAAAATTCAATATATAGAGACATATTTTACAGAAAAATCTATTATTTAATATATTTTTGAAATGTTATATAATGATTATAAAAATATATTATTTTTTTAAATGAATTACATCTTAAAAGAAGTTTATATATATATATATATATATATATATATATATTATAGATGTAAGTAGTTTATTTATTTTTTAAACAATTTTTAAACAAAAAAAATATTTTTGTTACGAAATATAAAATTGGAAACAAATTTTAGGTCCGGTTCAAACATCCATTTTTAGTTTTAGAAAAAAAAGGCAAAATATGTTTCTAAATTATGTATATTATATTAAAAAAATTAGAAATAAATTTTAGATCCATTTTTAATTAACAGTACGATACCGTTGGATTGAAATCCAATAGTCTGCAACAATGTTCATAGATTATGAATCTATGAACGTGCATAGAGGATTGATCCTCTATATAATAATAATTATAATAATAATAATAAATTAAAAAATTAATTAATTACAACATATATTGAATCCATTTTAATTTTAATAAATCATAATCCCATGTGTATGTACATATCATATGTTTATCTAAAATAAATTATATATATATAAAAAAGTAATTTATGAATTTTTAACATACGTTTAAAACAAAAAATATTTTCACAAAATTTAAAATTAGAAACAAACTTGGAATCAGTTTCTATTTAGAAACAAAATAATTCTTTTATGAATTAAAAACTAATTAGAAACGGAATCAAATTCAGTTTCTAAGTTGGAAACAATACTAATATTCCATTTGTAATTTAGATTCGAATTTTGATTCATTTTCTAAATTTTGATTTGTAATGTAACAGTTTTTTGTAGTGATATATACAAAAAAAAAAAAAAGGATTTTATTCTCATCACTGTGTAAATGATACTTAGAGACACACAGGTTCGAGCAATTGATCCTTATATCATAACATACATGGACAAGCATGCTATGCTTCTTAAAGCAAAATCTGATCAAGCCAAGTCAGGTTGGTGCATGATTTGCTAAACATTGATCCTACAAGGGCAGAGGTCTTTGTTGCTCTATTTGTAATGTGGGGCAAGAAAGATGTGAGAAGAGTCAGACTATGATGTAAGTTATTCCAATCAATAATTTTGATTTATTTCCATAAATTATAAATCCTTGCTTAACAAAGAGACTTAAGTTAGCATGAATTTAATCTTACGTTTTTGATGTACATCTGGCCTTTAATCAGTCTGTGTTTGATATAAAACGATCCCAATTTATATTCCCTGATCAAGTGTACAAACTAATTCTTTTGTTTTTGTCTGTACAAAAACATTGCTTCGAAGTTTATGCTCTGGTCCCTGGTCTCTGGTTTATTATGTGAGGAGGTAATTAATGGAATCCCAACCTTAACTTTGCCTTTATACGCAGTGCAACATTTTCTCAACATCATCAATTTCATTAATTGGAATTCATTCTTTTCTAAGAAAAAAACCACCAATTCTTACTCTCTCGATCTTGTTACAAATTAATAATTGGCATTTGAAAAAGAACGATAATATAATTATGATAATGAAGGTAATGTTATTAATTACTTTGAAAACAAGAATGTTTAAACCATAATGTGTTTCCTCCATATGTTGATAGAAGTAAAATGGCTATTCCCAGAGGAAGTTCTTCTCTAATTTGTACAAAGCTTTGGCATGACTAAGCATGATGTATTTCTACATCCTATTTTTTTGAAAGTTATCAATTTGAAAAATAAAATAAAATAAATTTTGTTAATGTATTTTAATGATTTCATTAAAAAAAAAATTATTGAACATATAGTTAAAGCAACCGTCAAACAACAATTACTCTGGTTTTTGTATCTCCATAGTTGTCTTTAGATAGCATTTAGTCTGGTTCTGTGTCGGGGTTAGATTTTTTCTTGGCCCTCATAATTCTCTCTTATTTATTTATTTTTGAAATTTCAATTATATTCCAGATTTGTTTTAATATTAATTAGGGATTTGTATCAAATAGACACAATAACAAAGCAACATATATACTGATAATAATAAATCATCTAATATCCTAATAATCACACTGGTCCTTACTATTAAAGGCAGCAGCCTGCTATATCTAAACCCCTTCCTCTTTCTTTCTCAACCTCTCCCACTTTCCCATCATCATGCTCTCAACTCCACCATGTCCTCCTCCTCCTCCTCCTCCTCCTCTGCCTTCCTCAGCCATTGCCATCTCCTCTTCATCTCACTTCATGCATGGACGCCTTCTCTGGCCTCCATCATGCAGACGGCTCCTCCACTCCTCCTTAATTCCTCCTCTTCCCGAAACCCTAACTCTTCTCCTCTCTGAGCTTGTTCCTCTTAGTTTCTCGCTGGTCATCGCCATAGCTAAGTGATTTTTACTTTCTTTCTTATTTTTTTTTTTTTTTTTTTGTTGATTTCTTGGGATTACCTCATATTATTTTGAATGTTATATTTTCTCGGATTTTTTTCTTTTATTTTTTTTTATTTTTATATTTATTGGCAATCTTGTGGCTTTGGGGAGAATTTTCTGTCCTTGTTTTATAATCATAGCTTCCTTTTGATCCATATTATCTCCCTTTTTCCCTTGATTAAAGCGTTTACATTTTTTTTTTACTTTTTCTCTTTGGTGCTTTTTTTCACCTCTTTGAAAAAAAAATTGTAATGATCTTTATCTTTCTTGTACTCTTTGTTTTTTTTTTAATTTTTAAATTTATAGTGTGTTCCCTAAAAATTTCTTTTAAGGATAATATAAACATTTCAAAGCTTTAAAGTTCTCAAATTTTTTTCAATAATAGTAAAGATTTCAGGGATTTAAAAAAAAAATAGTCAAAGATAGTTAAAGAGGTATATGTTAAACAAATTCATTTAAGATTAATGAAAGCTATTTTTTAATATTCATATTTTCTTGAAAATTAATTACTCAATATATTTATTTAATATAAATTTATTTGTGTAAAAAAAATAGTATGATTTTGAAAAAAGCCTTTTTTTTGGTACCATCAGATTTTTCATGGCTGTATGTCTACCAACTTCCATTAAATTATTAAGTGAAATAATATTTCTTAATTATGAAATGTTCATAATAGCTTAAAATTTTAGAAATTGCATGTACCAGCAACAACCTGTATCTCTTTTTTTTTTTTAAATAAATAAATAAATACTAAAAACAAAAAAATAGTCATATAATAATATTTTAGATCATTGTAAAAAAAATTATGAAAATTTTTTTAACGAATAAGTTAATGGGATATAATTTAGTTTTTAACCGTGTAAAAAAAATCAAATTTAGAAGGATATATAAGAAAATTATTTTTTTTTCACCAAACAGTTTTTGTTTTTTGTTTGGTTTTTTTGGTGGCCGACAGGAATCTTGGGTCGTTGGCTGAAGAAGGGATGGAGAGAGCAGAGGAACTTGCTTTGGGATCAGCAACATGTTGATCTCATGTTTTATTCTTCATGAAATGATGAAACATCTTTTAAGGAGATACGTAACTTTATAATATTAATAATATTAATTATATTTTTAATAACTTTTCTTATTCGCATATGTGTAATAGGCAATTATGAATCCATGTTCTCTTTGAAAACTTAATTAAATAAAATTTTAATTATTCATTGTTTTGACCGGACCCACATGTCACTTGGCATAATATACATGATGGTTAATTGCTTTTATAACATGTATGTATAGTATGGACTATTCATACCAATAAATGCGTGTTTGGCATGAAATTTATTAAATTATTTCTATACATGTATTTTCATATATATATATATTATTTTCACAACTAATGGCTTTGTATATTTTTATGGAGAGTGGGCGGTTTAGGATAAAGTATTTTTAAAAGCATAAAAATAAATTTAAATGAATAAAATGAGAAAAATAAAAACATCTCTAATTTCTTTTCTCGTCTCACATATTTTTGGATTCTGGTCATTAAGTTTGTATATTTTATAATTTAATTATTTTATTTTATTAAATCATAGATTTTCTTGTAATAAAATTCACTATTTCTGTTATTTATACAGTATTTAATCATTTTAGACGAGTGATAGCCATCTGAGTTAATTTTTTTTATAATATTATGTTTGGGAGTTATTTTAGAAAAATCGTTTACATTTACAAAAATTTTGTATCTAAACCAAAAAATAATGAAATATTCCTCAGTATTATAAACATATTACCAAGAATATTGTTTGTAAAAAAAAAAAAATTATTCATGTGCTTATCATTGAGAGGATTATAGATTCATGGGAATCCACATTCTTATGATAACATTTCAAACTTATATGCCCGCCAAAATTTTTCGCATTCATCATTATTGTTGCATTTATGAATAAACCAATGTAATTACCACTGAATTTATTTTGAATATTTTATTTTAATACATGAACACCATTAGTTTATAATTACAAATGTACTTATATAAAATATAAGCATAAGAAAAAGAATTTGGATGTGTATTACTAATCCAACAGTAGCATAACCTCCAATTTAGGCTTGAGAGTCTTATACTGGAGGTTGAGTGTTCAAATCCTGTCTCAGGCATGAATTGTGGTTTGTCCATTTCATAATTTCTTTTACAGCACTAATATAGTTAAGTGGTAAGGTAAATTTTTTTTCCATGTGGAGAGTACACATTCAAATCCATCCAAAATATGGTGAATAGAGTCTCTAATGGTGGCACAGATAATGAGTCCACCATGTACAGGGGGTGCGAGTGCATGGTGTATACCTGTGGGCTCCCGTTTCAAGTGACTTGTCCATTTAGTAAAAAATAATAATAAAAATGAATGAATAAATTAAATCAATAATTAAATAAATAATGATTGTTTTGCAATTAGTGTATAAATCATGGAATATTCTGTTAACATGGTTAATATATAGTTTATTTCCAGGATTTTTCATTGTTCAAGTGTGATTGATGGTGCATTCACCCTGCATGTTTTCAAGTGTGATTTCACCAACATGCTTTTCCATTGCTCGCTGGTCCATTCTACAAGTTCTTAAGCAAGTCCATATATATATATATATATATACACACACACGTTAAGTTTCAGACTATTTATGGGTTGAAAATAAGTTGGGTTTTGGCCCAATACCTAAATAAAAAAAAACACTATATCAACTGAGGAAGCTTTGAAAGGCAAAATGGGAAACTCACTCTTGTGAAGTGAAAAAGAGAAATGTTAAAAGGGGCTACATATTGTATTCTTTTGGTGGCTTGAGAGCGTCAGAATATAGAGAGAAAGAAAGAGGCAAGAAACCAAGAAAAAGAGGAAGAAGAAAGGGGCTAGGGCTTGATCAAAGCATGATGATTGGATAGCAAATCAGTGCCAGATCTTGCTTAAATTTTGGGTAGTGAATCCTTGTGGAAGGTTCTCCTAACCTACCGGGATTGATCCATCTCTTCTTGATGTCAAATGTTATCCATCATTGAGTTAATAAGGTGTGTGTTATTATGAGCATCTTGTTGATGTATATTTTGCCTTCTAGTTGTAACCTCTAGTTGCATCTAGAGAGAACCCTCTCGTTATGTCATTGTTGATATAGTAAAAGGTTTAAGAGGCTCTAAGGAGTCTGGTGATTTTTCTCTCGATTTGTAGTGTTTTCACGCTAAAATTGGTGTCTTGTTTTGATTCTTTGCATTTGTTGAGTTTTAGAACTTCTCATCTTATTGTAGATCACAAAGAGGGGTTAGAATTGCTTTTGCAAGGGTTGTATTCGACATAGGAGGGTCATACTCCCACTCCCACAAAGAGGCCGCATAAGACTAGCAAAAGCCCTGTGGCCCATATAGAGGTCGCATAAATTTGGTAGGAAAGCTTGCGGGCTCCTTGCTTCCTGCGTAGAACCCGCATAAGGTCATCAGAAAGTATTACGTGCATCTTGCTCTTGCATACAGACCGTATGTGTGAGTAGTAATAGTGCTATAACATGGTGAGCAGTACCAATGCTGTAGTAACTTCTGCTGACAGTTTTCACTGTTGTAGTGGGGGGAACCCCGCACAATAGAATTATTTGGATCTTATAACTTTATATCTTTATATATATATATATATATATATATATATATATATATATATATATATATATATATATATATATATATATATATAATTAGATTTTCAAAGGTCAGAATATTATAGAAAGTGTAGAAAGTGCTTGGTTACAAAATAAATATTATTATATAAAAAATAAAAGAATTTTTTGTAAAACGTGTTTGGTTACAAAAATAAAAGAATATCGCATAATTTTATTAAGTAAAAAGTGTAAGTGATTATTATAGAAATTGTGACATATTTTATTTTTACAAGATTAATGTCTAGTTAACAAAATAAAAATTATTACATAAATTATTAAATTGATCGGCCAATCGCTATAGACTAGCCAACTGGTGGACTGCTTGTGGATCCATGGTCGGTGGCGTTTGGTTGGACAGTAGCCAATTGTCGGAGACCTACCGACCACCATTGGATAGCCGGTAGGTCATCAGAGGCCGGTTGTCCGGTGGCAAGACAACCACGCATTTTACAATGAGAAATATTTTACTCTAAGTTAAATATTTTTTATGTTATAATTTTAAAGCTTAAATTAAGTACTCAAACAACCCTATAGCAAAATTATCATAAAATATTAAATTATGGCATATTATATTAATTATGCTATGTGATAATTTTGGGCCACCCAAACATACAATGAGGGTGAGGTTTTTGGATTGTAATTAATGAAATGATTGACTATTATATTTAGTCCAATATTGGAAAAATTATTCATTATTTTTGTATGAAGAAAATATTATAAGTCCAATCAATCTAAAGATTTTCATAGTCTTCATGTCATATATCTTTTATGAGTTTACTTTATATATTTATTGGACAATATTAATATTCCATATTATATTGGTTAACTATAAACATGTTTTTTATGTGTAAATAATATATATACAGGACCGGTCTTAGAGTAAATGGAGCCATCGGCATTATAATAAATATTTTTAAATTATTTTTTGTTAAAAAATAAATTATATAATAAAATAAAAATATTATTATATATCAATTAAATAAATTGAATAAGATGAATTTTAAAGTTTAAAAAAACAATTAATTTTTTTTAAAATTATAATTATATGGATAAGATCATATGATATGATAGTAAACGAAAAATTTAAATATAATTTAAAAAAATGTGAATTGTGAGGCCTTAAGGGTGTATTGTAAGGGTTATTTAAAAAAAAATAAATTTTTAAGATAATTATATTGATAAGATTATAGAATGATAATAAATAAAAATTTTAATTATAAAAAATTAAAAATTTCAAGATAATTACATTGATAAGATTATAGAATGATAATAAATAAAAATTTTAATTTTAAAAAATTTAAAATTTTCAAGATAATTAGATGGATAGAATTATATGATGATAGTAAATAAAAATTTAAAATATAATTAATAAATGAATTGTGAAGCCCTAAGGCCAAATTTGTTACATAGTTGAAAAAAATGAAGTTTAAAATTTCAAGATGATATTAATAATATGGATAGGAAATGAAAATATTAAATATAATATAAAAAAAATATAAATTACAGGGCTCTATCCCCTAGGTATAGGCTTTAGTCATCTGTGCGTAGGGTTGACCCTATATATATTTATATACATGGCAAAACACGCAGAAGAACGTCTGTATATTAAAAAAAATAAAGAGAAAAAAAATAGAGAGAGACAGAGACATAATGTTGTGGAAAGAGAAAGCAGCAGGGCCATATACAAAGATCAAAACCTTGTCCTGGGTGACTGGGTGAGGTGAGGGAGTGTTGATGTTTTTATAAATTTTTGTGAAGAGGGGTGCAAATGAGCTTTTGAAGGTTTGGATTATATGAGTATTGTTCCAACGAATGATCAGACAATTCGGATTCCATCATAGTTTATTGTTTATAGATTTTACTATGCATGCCACGTGACAACTGTTCAATTAGGAATGAATGGTGATTTACGAAAGTTCGAATCTATGTTCCTTAATTACTAGTCCCTATATATATAAATAATGGTTTTAATTTAATAATTTAATTACTAATTTAAAAAAAAACAGTTACTAAAGGAAACTAATCATTAGTAAGATAAATACGATTTCTTTCGGTGAGGGAGGATAAAGTGACCAGCGAAGTGACATAGTCTCTGCTTACCGCATCCGTTAGACACACGTGGCACGCCCCGGAGAATGATGACGAAATCGAACGAACTTATCTGGTCTAATGCAGCTCTGGCGGCGCCGCCCAGGTAGGGCTCACCCATTGGCTTTATGGTGTCAGTGCTCTTTCTGCAGTTCGTATGGTAATTAAAGTTCATAGTCACATGGTTTGTTCGCCCAAGAGTCAACAAGTCTCCCCTTCCAAATTGACTACTTACTGTTTATAGTCAATTACATATTTTAAATGGAAATTTAACGAAAGGAAAGGATGATAAACAGCAAGCTCGGGGCTGGGGCCCTGCCTGATTCCTGACCAGCAGCTTTGGGACTGTTTGTTCTGATATTTTGTGGTTTTCTCCCGATTGCTACTGTTGTATTTTTTTTGTATAGTATTGTTATCCCTTTGTTTTTCAGTCTTCACTCCTTATGGGCTGTGTATTGGTGGTCTCCCTCTTTTCATACCTATGTTTTTTTTCAACGACTATGGTTGATCCAATTTTTATTTTTATTTATTTATTTATTTTTAAACAACAAGCAAAAATAGCTTGTAAACAATTAAGATCATATTAAGTCACATTATTGTTTAAACAATGATCAAGCAGATTGTATTGTCATTCCCAATGAAGTGCTATGATATAGTATATGAGTAATTTTAGGAATGCAAATGTAGTGGAGAATCCCTGTTCCCCACGGGGATCTGCCCAAGCCGGAAAAATCCCTCCCTGCCTCGCAAGGATGGAGAGAGCATTTCTCGCCCCGCTTCCCGGGCAATATATATATATAATAACCTTGTATCATTCATCCACCACTTAAAATGACTTCTACTAGGCTATTTAGTGGTTGGCACATAAAATTTTTTTCTTCTATATTTGCATAATTATCATCTTCTTATAAACTCAATAATAATCGATTTTTAATATGTCGATGGAGAAGATAACCTCCATCAAAAACCAAAATTAAGTGTGTGAGTGTTATGTAGATACACATCTTTAAAAATTTGAGATTTGTTTTAATAGAAGGAAAAAAAATAGTTATACTTTTTTTTATTTAGTATTTATATATATTAAACATAGACCAGCAGGTTTTGATCAAACATCTCTTTTCTACATGTGTGCCTATGGTGCAATTTCCAAATCTTTAAAAGATCTAAATGTAAATAATCCTACTAATTACCATATAATCAATTGAAATTTATATATAGCCTTCCAGTTTATGCATAGCTTGTTATATTTAACGGGATAACCTTTGTTGTCTATAGAGAAGGGAGAAAAAAAAAAAAACTTTTCATGCATGCATTAATTTCTTTTGCTTTGGAATTTAGGTTAATTTTGGGGAATTTAAAATCCCAATTTTTCATTAGCATCTTTAATGATAATAAATTAAGGTATATAATAAGGGTCATTATGGATTAATTTGTGAAAACAAATGTTGACTTCTAATTCCTTTGAATATATAAATATAAAAACACACACTTGTTATGGTTTATCACCTTTCATTTTCTATTTTCTTATCTTCACAAGCTCATGTAAAGAAACGATTAATTTAAAGTTGTGAGATTATAGTGGATTTTTTTTTTAAAGAAATTTATCATTCCACTGTACTGCAAATAAGTTCTCAGGATACAACAAAATCCTAAAATCATAATTGACAGATTTTCTGATCTCTTATGGGAAGAATATATTTTTGGGATATAATTAAAAAAAAAGAATTTTGAATTCACACATTTTGGATAAAAAAAATTACTTAGTACATAATAAGTACCTCGTTTTAATTATGTTTTATGATGCTCCAAGTGCCCATCAAAGATCTTAAATATAAATATTTAAAAGGCCCACTTGTATTTTCTTAAGTGGCCATCAAGGTTATATATATATATATATATATATATATATATATATATATATATATTTGAAGGGATCACTTGTACTCTTTTCAAGTGCCCATTTAAAATTATTTGATATTTTCAACCATTTGAACCTTGACAAATTCATTTCAATAAACACATACAAATTAACACTAACAGCTCATAATATAATAGAAATGTGTTTATAGCTATTTTTAAATAAAATTTTATAAAATATATATATTTAAAAAATTCCTAAAATCTGTTTTTAGGGAAAATTTTTATTTTTTTATGCTTTTGAGTGTCAAGCCAACACATTTGTTTAGTGGTCAAAGTTTGTCTACAACTCATTTATATAAATGTTTTAAATTTACAATAATTAGATTATATATATATATATATATGGGGATCGGTCATCTACTGATGTTTGTAGATTTGTTATTTACGAACATTCACGGATCACCGTTAATTATAAAATGAATGGCTATCACGTAAGATGCACCATGACGTTCTTAAAACATATGTTGATTATATCTCCTCTCACACACACACACATATATATATTTCCATAGGTAATATTTTTTTTTGTAGTAAATTAGTTTTCAATTTCATATATATATATATATGGTTTTGAAAAGATTTATTGTTTTGGAAAGATTTATTAATTAAAAAAAATTATTATTCTTTTAAATAATATAGCAATTTATATGGATAAGTTTCTCAAGTTCTCAAAAGTATATATATATATATATATATATACACACACTCCCACTCATTGAAAGCGAGCAGAAGTGTTGCCTACGACCACAGACAACTCGTGGACTATTATTTGATACTGTGTGAACTCAGCATTGACAGAGCATATAGCTTTAGTTATTTTAGGTCTTATTAGTCACGTCACTACTTACTAAGCATTCATGGAAAACCAGACCCGTTTAACGGTTAACTCTCCTGGGTGGGGGCCCGCTTGGCATGGTTTGCTATATATAATGTACCATTCTTCAAACAGCAGGAATTAAATCTGAGTATCAGAGTTCAGGGAGGAACATATTAAATGAATGCACCAGGGGTTGTGCAGGCTGTAATGGACAGCGTTGGCGGGTACCAACCCAGATTGTTTGCTCAAAAGATACTCACTGCTTCGGACGTGAACCGGCATCAGAATAGGCTCCTAATTCGCCAAAGAGATGTCATCAACTTAATCCTGCCACAGCTGAGCGAGGTGGAGAAGCAGAGAGCCAAACTGGTCACCATGGACAATATTAAGGCTTCTTCTGGTACTGAAGCACTGGAGCTGAGGCTCTACACAGCGCCTGACTGGTACTTTACCGTTTTGGTGGCTTGCCGTGACACCGGTGGCCTGGTTCTCAGGGGAAGTGAATTGAGCATGCTTCTCCACAGAGCAGGCCAGTTTCAAGTAGGCGATGGGGTTCAAATCTGGAGCTTTCGCAAAATGGAGGACAATGAACTTTGCCTCATCATTGCCAGCAATAATGCTGCCTGATTTCTCTGTTGGTTAATTGTCATGCCTCTTTATATATATATATATATATATATATATATACACTCTTGCACCACCATCTCCTCTATCTCTCTTGATATATATATATATATATATATATATTGTCATGAACAATGCTGTCTTATCTATGTTTTTATTAGCCTCTGTTTTACTTCTTTTTCTATTTTGTCCTAGGTCTGTTGGCCCTTGTTGTTCTGTTGTGCTTAATTTGCAGGTGCGCAAGTGTTGTTCGTCTTTGCGCACGAAGGTTGCTGTTTTATGTTATGAAGGGACAGACATGAAGCAACGATCTTCTATTGATTACTTCTACCAAAAACACATGTTATCTCAATGCATGTATGTGACTAAATATGTTTAGGGTGTGTTTGTTTCAAGGGATTTGGAGTTACAAGTAACTCCAAATCCCTTGTGTTTTGAAATCATGTGATTGTTTTGTGGGATTTGCTTTTCCATAGGATTTCAAAACACCATGGTGGAGGGATTTGGTTTTACGGTCAAAATGACCGTAAAACCAAATCCCGGGAATTCAAAACCAATGTATATGCATATATACATATACGTATACACAGACATATGCATATATACACACATACATATACTTATACATATAGACATACGCATACATATACTTATATATATACACACATACACATACATATACGCATACACATACTCATACATATATATACACACATATATATACTCATATGCATACACATACACATACATATACATATACATATACATATACGTATTTATATAAACATACATATAGATCTATGTATGTTTATACATATACCTAAATATGTATATGTATAAACATACATATACATATACATATAGATATACATATACATATTTATATAAACATACATATAGATATATGTATGTATATACATATACATATTTATGTATATGTATAAACATACATATACATATACATATTTATATAAACATACATATACACTTGTAAATATACTTGTACATAGTATGTTTACATATACAAATACACCTTTATATGTATGTATATATATGCATATATGCATATATGCACAGATACACATACATATACTTATATACATATATATATACTCATATACATATATGTATATACACATATGCACACATATACATATATTTATACAGATATATATACTCAATACATATACTTATACACATGTTTTTCAATTTCAGATTTTTCAAATCCTTCCAAACAAACATAAAATCTTATAATACAGTAATTCCAGTTACATCCAGCCAAACACAAGATTTAATTGCACTGTATTTTGAAATCCAAGGATTTCCAGTTACAATGTAACTGGAAATCCACTGCATTTAGAACTACATCCAACCAAACGCTACCTTAGTAATGTCTATGCTTAGTTTCCATTATTGCGGCGCTTTGCAAAACAACATAAGTGTGTACTTCTTGGGCTCAATTAGTAAGCATCGATTTTTTTGGGGTCTTCCAAGCATGATTCGAGTCATTCAAAAAAGTCCTCATCTAACTGTTTTTGGGTAGCGCGAATCTCCCGTTAGATCACTTCGCAGTTGATGAGGGATGGATTTTGCTAAGGATGTGTGTCTAAAAAGCTGTGAGCACAAATTATGAGTGGTCTTTGCATCTACATGTGTATGGGCCCCATAAGCTATAGTACTCAAGACGTGTGCATACCTCTATTTCCTTAACCGCTAATTGTTCATCAATGAATAGAAAAATACTAACCTCTCCGAACAATTTAATTTGATGTCACCTCATGAAAATCTTATTTTTTAGTTTTTATTTTATTTTATTTTAGTATTTACCCTTTTAGTTTTTTTCTTATCATATTTGTTAAATTAATGGGTGTATGGCTTATTTGTTTTATTATTTTTATCTTATTTTTGTTTTCTCTATCTAACACCTCTATTCTTTGAGTAATTAATTGTTTTCATGTAATTATTTTAATATATGTTGTTTACCCACCTTAATTTTTTTTAAAAACAAGTGTGCACTTTTTTGTTCAGTGCTTCACATCCTGTGCCATGTTGAATTATATGCATTTAGCACAATAACATAAATATAAGTATACATACTCACGCTTGGTTTCTCTAATAAATTGGTGTTATTCCAACAGTGTTACTAAACGTATACATATATATACTCATATATGTACAAAACAAATATTATTTCCTTATTTTTGTTACAAACTTATTATATACTTGTCTAATGTCTGACATGAAGAAAGCTAGTATGTGCAACTGCCATATCTTCTTCTTCATTTTTTTTAAAAAGCTACATAGTATCTAATGTACATCTTCTTTTCCATTAACTTTATATCAACTTCATCTGCTCGAGCTGGTGCATATTATATCTTTAATTTTGTTTTTTTACAAGAATAATGCTTGGTTCTATTTGAAGTTTGAATGATTAATTTGAGTTAATGTATATAGAGCGTTTCAGTCCTTCATTTGTTAAATTATGATGATCATGATGCTAATTAATATATATATATATATAATTTAAATTCGTTTACAGATCAAGATATTTGTAAAAAAATTAATACAAAAGATTAAAAAAGAAAAAATCAATGCATCTAAATAATAAAATCATCCCATATATAAATCATTCCAACCACGCAACATTTTAATTCTCGACTATAAAAATTTATCTATTATTAAATATCATAATTTTTTATATTATAATATTATTAAATATATACAACACTCTAAAATGATAATCTAGAAAAGTATATCCTCACCAAATGTACATAATTCTGAAATGTGTAACAATAACCATTCTGCATTATTTTTATTGATTTTACATGTTCATTTCAAAAGAAATGCCTGATTGATTCCGAGAATTCAGCATTGGATACCAGCGATAATTATTCAATGGCTGCCAAAAAGAATGGCTCCTTTTAGCATCTCCGAATGTATGGACGGGGGTTGCTAGTTGTTACCCACAAAAAAAAAAAAAAAAAAGAAAGAAAAGTATCAACGAGGGTTGAGTCAGCGTACTTGTGCGCGGGAGTGATGTCCCATCGTCTCTTTCAGGCGCGCCACGTTAGATTGTCGCCATAATAATCCAATAAAAATAGTTACGGTTTGATATTAAAAAAAAAAGAACACATGTTCAGTTGTTTCACTTTCTAAAATTCCGCTTCAACCAATGACTGAGTAGCTTATTGGCAGTTGAATCTGATAAAATTTTTCATAAATTGTAAAATTTCAAATTACTGTGAGGATTTTTTTTTTTTAGTGTAAATTGTAGATATGTGCAAATAATTTTAAGTACCTGTCTGTACTCCACCTCGCCCCATTTAGTCCATCGAGATTTATATACGTCCTTGTTTTTTTAACGGCTCATCTTGAAAAAACAAAGAAAATCTCCACCTAGGAAGCATGCAAGTTTCATATGCATGGAGCAGTGAATGATGAACATGCTCATCAAATCTAAATTTGTTTTTCTGGTATTTTGAAGACGACTTAGGTAGCGTTTGGTTAGATGCAGTTAAAATTGTAGTGGGTTTTCAATTACAGTGTAGTTAAAAATTTTATATTTGAAAATAGAGGAGAGTCAAATTCAGTGTTCGGTTGGATTTTTTTTAATGGTTGATTATAAAATTTTGTGTTTGGTTGGAGGGAATTAGAAATCTGGATTTGAAAAATTCATGTTTGGTTTGATGTATTTAGAGTTTATGGATACCTATAGTGAGGTTACCCCCCACCTTATGTGACCATAGGTTTGTGAAGTGTAAAATACCCCATTAAATTTTGTTAATTATAAAATAAATAATTAGGTATATATATATATATATATATATATATATATATATATATATATATATATATATATATATATATATATATATATATATATATATAAAATTTATATATGATAATATTTTTTTATTAAAATTTGTTTAATGTTTAATATTTATATATGAAAACTAATTTTATGACGATACATGTGTTTAACAACTAGTTTTATAAATGAAAGCAAAGTAAAATAAATCTTAGTCAAATAAAACTCATGGCTAATTACAAAAACAATTTCAATCAATTAAAAGAGAATATGCATATAAAGGAAAATAATATACTCACCATCCATTGATGAAGTTGTTGGAGTTCCAAATCATGGATTTGGAACTACTCTCAATTTGGGTGTAGTTCCAAATTCACCCAAAACCAATTGATAAGCACTTCCATGTAGTTCCAAATTCACCCAAATTCACCCAATCAAACACTTGACTTTGATGGATTATGTAATTCTAACTACAATGGCTTTCAAATCCACCAAAACAAGCACCCCTAGTTCAATCACAAGTCCAGATCATGGAATGTTTATCATAATCAGAAGTTTGGGAATTAGTCCCAGTGCCTATAGTCACGGACTTAGACTCTCAACTGACTTCTCGTGCGGCACAAGATCACTCTTGCTTGATCAAGTCAGCCTACCTTCCTTCCTTGGCAAGAAAACTAACTTTGGAGGCTTGGAATAAGAGAACTCTAAGAAAGCTTAACGGGCTTTATATGAAGGAACACTTGTATTATATTGCAACTCAATTGCTTGAACTTTCTTAGTTAGTAACAAGTGATGAGCCCTTGGCTATTTATAGGCCAAGGGTGCCCTAATGGGCGGTCGAGATCGACTTGATCCGACGGCCATCCTTGTCCCTCTATAATTTTCTATACAAGTCTACAACATACAAAGAGGATTCTACATACTTCTAGACTCATCTAGAAGACTCTACATAGTTTATGATTTATCATGAACATTCTCAAGTTTACATGGAAGTAATGACCCTATTTTACAAGACACAAAATTTGACTAAGTATGGGAGAAAAACTTTGATCAGTCTGAATGATGCCAGGCGTGACACTATGCTGCTATGTCACACGCATAGCCCTTTCTTGACCTAGATTCTAGTGCATGCTTTCAAGTCCCCATGCACAACTGCATACTCACACGTTACGTAAGTAAACTGAGCCTGACCACATAGGTACCACAGGTTTTTGACTGACCAGTAATTATTAATTAACCCAACCAATATTTTATTATTTTATTATTTTTATTTTTGATGAAAGTAACAAACATCATCCCACAAGGGGGTGTCAAGAGACAAGTAAGTATAGTGATGTATTAGTTACGGTGGTTTAATGATCTCATAAAGATTTATTAATTCAGGCAAACATCATATAGAACGAGTAGAGTCCTACCATGTGCATAACCAAAAAAATATTTCATTAACCAAATCAAGTTAATAAATCCCCTGCCATGCAACTTTGGAGGGGAAAGAAACGATGCCATCATGCATAAGACCCATGAATATTAAATAAATAGTATTATTACAGTATTTTATATAGAATACTACAGTGTATACATAGTACTATCAACCTAGGAATTCGACCATGAGTCACTATAGACTACAATATTTTTAAATTTTTTATTATTAAAGTAATGGGTATTTTGCAGGTGTACCCCTGAATAATTTTAAAATTATATATCTACTCCTGAATAAAAGATAATTGCATGCATAATACATATAATTGCGTATATACCCCTGGGGTTTAAATTAATTGAAAAACCATCGGTTAACAAAGACCAGTATATAAAATGACCATTATATCCTTTGCATATATACCCTTGAAAAGTTTTTTTATTGTAAATTGAAGTTGTACAAGGGTTATTTTGGACTTTTTGTATATTTTAATCCAAGTTATAACCATAGTTAATAAAGTTTGATTAGCTTCTATTAACGAAATCTAACAGTAGGGGCATATCCGTAATTACTTATATTTTTCAGGGGTATATATACAATTATGTTTTTTTGAGAGTAAATATGCAATTATAGAACTTTTGAGGGGTTTATAACCAATTTTCCCTAAAGTAATCAACTCGACCAACAGTGCCAGTCTGGGTAGGCTTCACGACCCGGAATTCATTAGAAATAGCTAGGTTTTTATTTTTTTTAATTATTATTTTCAATATTTTAGTTTAATTATTAGGGAAAATTATTTTTTAATCTTTGAAATCTTTCAAATATCCCCTGCAGTCCCTTTGACAAATTGATATACTTTTTACTCCTTCCTTTTTAAAATTCATGTCATTTGGTCCCTGCCGTTACTTTGCATCGTGAATTTTTTGTTAATTCCACAATTGCCCTTGAGTGTTTTGGTGGGAAGAATGGCGCCAAGTCTTGTCAGTCATGGTTGCATGTCCTCCTAGCTGTGCATGAGAAGTTTGTTTTCATCTTTTTAGTATACTTCTTCTTCTTATTATTCTTCTTCTTTACTAGGATTCTTACAGTTCTTGTTGTTTACTAGTGTTCTTCTACTTTGTCTTCTTCGTCTTCTTCTTTACTAGGGTTCTTCTTGTTCTTATTGTTTACTAGTGTCCTTTCTTCTTCTTCTTCTTCGTTACTAGGGTTCTTGCAGGTGCATGTGAAGTCGATGATAAAGTGACAGTAGGTGCTTGTTTTTCTTAATGTCGACCTCATTGGTGTAATTTTTTTCTTATTGTGTAGGCCTTGGATGGACACATTTCATGGTATTGCGCTATATATGGGTGAGGGCTATGTGTTGCAGTTCACTGTTTTGATTGGATGGGAGCAACTACTTGAGGAATTATGCAAACATTGGAATCTTAAAGCTTCTCAGGTGAGAGTGAAATATTTACCTCTGGATGAGCACAAGACAATATCTCAAATTAGCTCCGAAAGTGACTTCCAACAGATGTGCCATAGTCACCATATGTTCAATAAAAATGTAGCTGATATGGTTGTAGATGTTGTGAATGGAATGATTGGCAGTTTGGATGTGCCATATTCACCATCGTAAGTTACACTAACCGTTTACATAATACTATTCCTGTTTAGCAAATTATCTTGTTTGCTAACTTTCAGTTTTCCTATTCACATATAAGGCATTGTATTTACCTTCATACATTCTTGTATACATAATTTTTATTGTATTTAGTTTCCATAGTTATTGGTCACATTATCTACTTATTGTTTAATATAACGTGTCTTTGCTCGTAAATATGACTAACTGTTTATTATTAATATTGCCATCACAAGGGATCTTGTCTCACAAAGGGCTTCATCCAATCCTTGCCCCATCTTGTCATCAAATTTATCCTTGCAACCTATGCCAATCTCGAGTTCTTATGGAAGCTCTGATCATGATGTGACAATGGTTGGCCAACTTTATGAAGATGCAAAACACTTCAAGGAGGCACTATGCAATTTTTCTATCAAATGCAATTTTAATTTTCATTTCATAAAAAATGATAAAGTTAGAGTTACTGTTATATGCGCTGCGGCTAGCTGCCCATGGCGAGTCCATGCCTCAAGAGAAGGTAATCTTCCTTCATTTAAAATCAAAACATCACAGGAGGGCCATACATGTGGTGGAGTCATTGCCACAACATCTCATCCAAAAGCTTCAAAGAGATGGGTTTGTAAGCAGGTACTTAACAAACTTTGGGATCGTCCTCTATATTGGGCTGTGGATATACAACAGGATATACTACGTGATCACGGTGTTCATCTTCAATACAAAAAAACTTGGATGGGTAAAGACTTGGCGCAGGAGGTTCTACAAGGAAGTGATATAGCAAGCTACGATCTATTACTATGGTATGCGGGCAAGGTTAATGAAACTAACCCAGGAAGCATAGTCAAAATTGATAGGGATGGTGAGTGGTTTAGGGATTGTTTCTTCTGTTTCCATGCAAGCCTTGATGGTTTCCGAAAGGGCTGTAGACCACTGTTATTCCTTGATGGAACTCATTTGCTTGGGAGATATGGCAGTATCCTACTAGGCGCCACAGGCAAGGATGGTAATGAAGGTTTCTTTCATTTAGCTTTTGCTATTGTGGACAATGAGACAAATGAGAATTGGACGTGGTTCATATCGACTTTGGGTGATGCACTATACGCACGGTGAAGAAAACTATGACAAGATCATTACGTTCATCTTAGACAGGTCGAAGGACCTTATCAATGATATTGTGAAGGTATTCCCTTCCTCCCCACATGGTTATTGTATATGGCATCTTCAAGCAAATTTCCTCAAAGAAAATAGCCGACTAGGGAGGGTATTGAAAGATGTATGCTGGAGCCTGATTGTAAAGATTGCTTATGCCTACATGGCTTCCAAATTTGATGATTATGCTAACCAACTCTTACTCTTGTTTGTACAAACACAAAATTGGTTGTACGAAAAATCAGACGTTATGCATTGGAGTAATTACCTACTTAAAGGTTGTCGATAGGGTGAAATGTACTCCAATGTTACTGAGTTCTTTAATGTCTGGATCAGAGAAGCTCGGCATCTTCCTATGTGCAATATGGTTGATTCGATAAGGTGCGTCAAATATCATTGTTTATTTGCAAGTTATGTTAATCCCATTCAATGTTCTCCTTAAGTGCACTTTTCCTTGCAAAAGTGGTTATATTCAATAATTCTTGGTTACATTCTGGATGTATAGTTTATTATATCATCAACAACATGCAATATCTAATATATAATTATAAATAGTATAACTATACAAAATCCGCTGTTAATATATAGTATTATTTGTATTGTTTGCTTAGCTTCCTTTTCCTTCGTTTTGCTTGAATTCTGTTTAGTATATAATGTTTACTAATTACATTGTAGATTTAAGCTCATGAACATGATGTATAGAAGGCGTGAACAATGCCAGAATTGGGACACACATGTTTGCCCTATACTTCATAGGAGGATTGAAGAAACGGTTAAGGAAAGCAGAACCCTAGTCGTTGGGTCACTACTACATAACTGTACTTATATATGTAGCGGTCATAAACCACTGCAAAAGGCCTTAAAACCGTTGCAATAGCTTTATTGCAGCGGTTTGGCAATCGCTGCATCTGCTTCCGCTGCAATAGGTTATTGCAACGGTTCTATACATCCTATTGCAATGGTTTTACACTGTTGCATAAATAGTTCTAATTGGCACTAGTTTTTGCAGCAGTTTTAATTATGCAGTAGTTGCTTCAAGTATTGCAGCGGTTTAGTTTGCAATGGTTATTTTATATAATGCAGCGGTTTCACAATATCTATTGCAGCGGTTTGTTAATATGTATTGCAGCGTTTTTGTAATATATATTGCAGTGGTTTTGGAATATATATTGCAGCTATTTAAGAATAGCTATAGCAGCAGTTTGTAAATATATATTGCAGCGGTTTTGAAATATATATTGCAGCGGTTTTGGAATGTATATTGCAGTGGTTTGGGAATAGCTATAGCAGCGGTTGTGTACAAATTATTGTAATGATTTCATCTAATCTATTCCAGCGGTTTACAATATCTCCTGCAACAGTTAATAAAATCCATTGTAGTGGTTTGTAATCCTGTACCATTTTACAAATAATAATTTTAATAATTCAATTCAATAAAATAATAACATTATCAAACATCATCCAAAAATGTAATAAACACTTAGATCCAACAACATCACATTAAAATTGACAAAAATATTCAATAACATAAAAATTTAAGGAGAGAACTAGTTAATACAAAACAAATTTGAAGTTAATACAAAACAAGTCATCCTCAATGTTTTGGAATGAAACCAAAAGTATAATATCATTGTCCCTGTAATTATAAAAAATTAGTTAGTAAAAATAATAAGAGGAAACTAGTACCATACATACAATTTATATTACTTAATATAATAATAAAATTTGTTAAAAAGAAAATGATACTATAAACTATATTCCAACATAATGACATCAACTAAAATGATAATTATTATAAAAGAATACCTGAGGTTCATAGCTACTAGCAGAGGGTACATTACTAAAATGATAATTATTATAAAAGAATACCTGAGTTGTGACATCATAGAAAGAAATTGTTGCTGCATAGATGATTGCAAAGATGATTTATAAGCTGCCATTTGTTCTTCCATTTCTTTTTTCATTTCTTCTCTCATCTGTTCCTTCATGCCTTCAATAAAATTTTGAGAAATTTTTATAGAAGATCCATCACTAACTCCTTTTCCTTTCAAATCTGTTGGTGTAACACTCCTCCCATACAACATAACACGACCCGGTCGTGTCCCTCCCATCACCATAGAAAATGCATCAACAGATTGGTTCTCACTACATTGTTGTGATTGGACAACTTGCATTTGAGACTATAATAAAAAAAAACTTTAGTAAAAATTTATTTTTGGTGCTATATTGACCACGTGTAAGACAAAATATCACATTCCAAAATCATATTATAAAAGCATATAAATAAAAGGCAATCCTTACAATCTTCTAGCTAGTATCATCAAAGGACTCCTTGTAGGTCTTGTTCGGTTGTCTTTTTCGAGTTTCAATAAAAAGTGCAATATTTGTTGGTACCTCATTGTTTTCATTTGCATCTTGCTGTTTTAATTCTAAAAAAAAGAAAAAAACAAAAACAAAAACATAACTTTCATTAGTAAGGACTTGTATATAATCCAAAAAGAATTAAATGTAGCACCACACAAAATTATCATACGAACAAAAAAGACAATACAAATAGAAATAATTTTAAGATAATACAAAATTAAATTCATCGATGATACTAATCATAATAGGTATAGTGAAGGCAACCAAAGCAATACTAATCATAATAAGTGTAGTCAAGCTAATGAAAACATTCCTAGAATATCAATTTAAATTAAAAACATAATTTTCATTAGCAAGGACTTGTATATTTTCGTAAAAAAAAAAAAAAAAAAAATCAAATATAGCACCACACATAACAATTATCATACCAAAGATAATACAAAAACAAATATTGTTTTATTCTATTATAGTCAAGGTAAATTCATTGATGATGATAATCATAATATGTATAGTCAATGTGCCCAAAACAATATTAATCATAATAAGTGTAGTCAAGCTAATTAATCAAAGCATTCCTAGAATACCAAATTTAAAATATGAATACGTAAACTTACCATTTGTTTTCATTGATGATACTAATCATAATAGGTATAATCAAGATAACCAAAACAATACCAATCATAATAAATGCAATAAAGTTAACCAAAACATTCTTAGAATATCAATTTAAAATAAAAGCATAATTTTCATTAGCAAGGACTTGTATATGATCCAAAATAAATGTAGCTCCACACATAACAATTATCATACCAACAAAAAAGATAATACAATTACAAATATTTTTAGCAATGAAATCTTTGAATATGGTGTAGAAAGACAAAACATTAAAGGAGGATGAACTGATTAGTAATAATTCTGCAGCTTTTCATCAGCAAAATCAAATAAGGAAAAGCAGTGCATGCATCTGAATTAAATTGCCAGATGAATTATTAGAAATGCATACCTTGTGCATATATGATCAAAGACAACTGATGCTATGAATCCTGCAATGATCAATACACACCAGAGAAAATTGTTTGGGTTAATACTGAGAAATTCCGATCCACTCCAGCAGCTCAAATCCCAATTGTGATAACCGGAGTGTGACAGGCTTCTCAGCTTGAGCAAAATTCTTGCCGAGGATGCTGGTTGGGCTGGTGCCCTCTTCCGCTAACCGGCGACTTCGAAACTCGTCGACGATGACTTGGCCATTGCAGATCTCGGAGAGGTGTTTGGCGAGGTCGTTCTTAGTGATGCGGAGGTCGTCGTTCTCTTGCCAAAGGGCTTCGAGCTCGTCGGCTGCGTCTTCGAGGTGGGAGAGGCAAAGGTCGTAGCGTTTGTAGCGGTCGATGAGGGTAAGATGGGCGAGGAGATGGAGGAAGGGTTCTAATTTGGGGAAGTGAATGGCTCTGATGGAGCTCGATTACATTTTTTTACTTTATATTATTTTTCTTTATTCTTCAGGTGAAAACCTAAATCGAAGTTGAAAATTAAATAGAAATAAATAATAAAATATATTTATTTAAACTGGTAGTTATTTAATGATAAAGTTATGTTTATTTTATACGCATGATTTTATGTTTTTTAATTTGATGTTAAAATACTTGTAATATTTAAAATAAACAAATAAGACGCAATATATATGCATAGATTTAAAAAAAGGTAATATATATTTACTAAAATAAAACTTATGATAATTACTATTTATATTACTAGAATAATAAAGAGTAAAAATAAATTATTTGAGAAATTTAAAAAATGTATCAATAATGTATATTAGAATTGGATTTTTTATAATATATAATAATATTTAAACAAAGTATGAATATTTGTTGTTGTCTTCATTTTTATCTATTTAATAACAATTTATATTGATTTGTATTATATATTAAATTTTTTATTATGTATATTTGTCATAAACAAAATATTATCTTAATTTCCTGTAATCCATATATATCAAGTGATATTTATTAATTAATTGAATGTGGATTAAAGAGAGATGTGTGTTCTTTTTCTTTACTGATTAATTTTTTGATTATATATATATATAATTTTAAAGGGTTTTTTAATGTAAAAACGCATTACAAAAATTGATCGTGTAAAAATCTGTTATTAATAAAATTGTATAAATGATGATGATAATAATAATAATAATAATAATAATAATAATAATAATAATAATAATAATAATAATAATTACATTATATATTTTTACACAATATATAATTATGTGTAATTATGAAACTTAAGCATTTTTGTCACATGCAGCGGTTTTAAAAAAACTGCTGCCTATCATAACCTATGCGTAGCGGTTATTATGAATCGCTGCAACAAAATACATATGCAGCGGTTTTGAACCGCTGCTTTTGTTAACATTTGCAACGGCTTTATAACTGCTGCATATCTATCCTAATATGCAGCAGTTTTTGCAACGGTTTGAGTCTAATGTAAAACTTAGTTGGAAAATTGCCTGTAACGATATAAAATCGCTACAAAACAGCTGCAATAGATAGCATATTGTAGTAGTTTTATAACCGCTGCACAAGTGCAGTTATGTAGTAGTGGTGCTCCAATGAGGAACAATTTGAAGTTATTCACCATCAAAGTAACACGGTTAATTTACGAGAGAAAACATGCTCTTGTCGACATTGGGAGGTGTACGGCATACCATGCAAACATGCATATGCCTCAATTATGCAAATGAAAACCAATGTTCATCGTTTCATTGATGATTACCACACTGTCACAGCTTATAGGACAACACATGAGAACCCAATATTCCTGATAGTAGACCAAGACAAACCTAAGGATGATAATCAAGATCTCCTTCTTCGACCACCCATTTCGAAGAAGCAACCTGGCCGACTAAAGCACCGGAGGATCGAGTCACAAGAGTTCAATGTTCGGGAGTTATGATGCAGTCGTTGTCATGAAGTTGGCCATAACAGAGCTACCTGTAAGCTGTGGTTGTAGACTGAATCATATCTTTTGAATACTTCTACTTAAGATATCAACAAGCAAAGAGTTAAACAGTTTCTAAATGGGAGGGCTTGATGTTACTCATTATTATTGCTTTCTAAACGACTTTATATGTTAGTAAACAGTTGATGTAGTATCTAATCAAAGTTTTTGAAATCAAACAGTGACCTTGTTTTGTGAAGACATCTATCATAGTGTAAGAATTTATCTCATTTTACATTGATATTGTTTTTAAATTAAATTGTATTGTGGATTTTTTAGCTAGTTGTCAGGGAAGTACCCATATGAAATAGTTTCTGTGTACGCTTGGTGATAACAAGAAGATCTAACATTTTATACTTGATTGTCCAAATATTAAAATAGAGTTCATGGTTTTTAAACATAAATGTCAACAAGTAGATAGCTGGAATTAGATTAGTGTTGAAAGTAGAATTTTTCATCACATACAAAACATGCAAGTAGGATAACTATCATTACACATCAGGTGGGGCTTCATAAGTGCCATTTGTTGCATCATTCACATTTAAAGGGGCTTAAGCTACATTGTCTTTATTGTTCGGTGGTCCAGTCAGCTATGCGACCTCACCTTTGTCATCCATCGTAGCCAATTCTATTGTTGTACTGGGGTCAACGATCACTGTACTTGCAGCCACCTCGACCATTGCGGATGGGTCTTCCATGATGACATCATTTGTCTTCGCCTCATAACTATTGCATGTGCAGTGCTCTTTCTTCGTAGGTATTCAGCACAAACCGTCGGCCAATATCTGCGTAGCATATTGCAGGCAAACATATGCAACTTCACTGGTGGTGAGATGGAGTTGTTCTCCCTTAAGTATTTATTCAATGAATCTCATAAGGTAAATGGAACAATCAACGGTATCTTCCCTTTGTTGCGGGCGGTCTTGTACATGTGACATTGGGTAGGAGCTGCTGTCAGTGATGCTCAATTTAAGCTGTAATTAATTTTCAAAGAGTGCACACTGCAAAATCAATGAAAAAAATAAGGATGAAGTAAATAAGAAATTTATTAAGTACAGATATTTAAATAAAAAACCATAACACATACCATAGCACATGCTGATTGGTCATATATCGTGCTACTTACTGACAAATAGTGAAGATACTCCTTTCTGTCCTTGTCGAGAACGAGAAGATGGTAGTCCTTGTGCTGCACAATCGGCATAAGCACTATTTCCACTGTTGGGTACTCATCTAATGTGGGGGTTAGCATGTTGTAAACACCATCAGATAAACGTAGTTGCTCAAATATAGCGAGGATCATTGGTGATTGTGGCAGACCTTTTGTAGAATAATGGGAATTTCTTCAAGAATTCTAACAACATCAAGACGAAGATGTCAACAACATCATCAGGCACAGGCTTCTTACCTCCAGGAAAACAAACATATGTGAACGGCATGTGTGCCCCATTCGTTTCTCCAAACATGCGTTCTGATAATTAATATATGAAAATAGTTAATACAGACATGGTTAAAAACAACAACATCAAATATTAAAGATTTCATAAAACTTATAAATGATTAGCTCTGAATATAACCAACAAAGTGGGATACCAACCAAACTAAGGCAATATAATACAACACCACAAATATTAATAAGAACTATGAAACACTAACCAACTATAGCTATACTAATTGTTTCTACAAAACTTTAAATCTAAAGGCATGCCATGCATAATGGACAAAATTGTATTATGAAAACAAAAGCTTACTTGTCTATTCAAGAATTTAAGAAAACAGACACAGTTATTTGCTGCATCTTGTCAAGGCGTGTAAACCTCGCAGGCCGCTTGTTCGGAGGAATGAAATTTACATGTGAGGCCTTCACTGTATTCTCGGCTGCACCATCACCATGTTGGCTGATTTCAGTTGCTGTCAATGAAGGAGGGTCATTATCGGAAATTGGTTGTTCATTTTTTAGGGTTACGAGCGACTCTATTATTTTCCCAACATCATTGATTGCTTCGGTATCTGCTACATTTAACTCAGATGGTTTTTGTGTAGTTGTCTTTTTCTTCTTTAATTTTGGATCAATTTTTTCTTTCTTCGGGGGCTTGGGCGCAGGGCATGCCGACTGTGCTCCTCTTGTCCTTGTAGCTCTTGTGACAAGCTTCTCATATTGGGTCTCACTTTTTTTCTTCTAAACTGGGGGTTTATGTGGTTTAGTGGAAACTTTCTTAACCTTCTTTGGAGGTGGGACAGAGTTGCCTTCTTTTGATTGACCAGTGCTTGTCTTGATTATTTGTGATGGCGCATCTTGATTTTCATCACATGCGTCCACTCTTTCTTCAAGATTTTTGACTGCTATCCTAAGATCTTTAATTTCATTTAACAACATCAACTGAAATTTGTCACCTACCGTATACTTGTCCTCGGAACTTGAGGACCGGGAATGCATGCCAATCTTCAATTGGGAAGACTCTGATTGCATAGGTTGCTAATCTTTTGGGTGAGAAGGCTTTTTCTTGACATCTTCCTTATCTTTGTTGTGGCTTGACTTACTAAAGCTTGATGCACGAGGGCCTGTAGATGCCTCAACAACAACCATTTTACAAATCCTTGCTCTACTTTGTCCAGAACCAATGACCTCAGATTTAGTCTGGTTCACTGGAGTCAATTCAAAGAAGTTACAGAGAACAACAAGTATTAGCAATAAAAAAAGAAAAGTCGACTATATTAGCATATGAAACATAAACAAATTGTCAAATATTAGACAATGCAAGTATATAAATCTACATGGTTTTCTAAATAAATGAACATTTATTCTAAATAATAAACACTTCAAAAAGTCAAATGGTTATTTTGTTGCATAAAGATATATTTTATACCTTAAAGCATAAAGCAATTTTACAAACATAATCATAAAATGTTGACCATTTATAGTGCATTATACATGAATAAAATGATCAAATAGCAACTCCTATGAGTAATTCTAATCTAACATAAGAAAAACAATTGTTTACCTAGCTTTCCCCTAGAGACTCAACCAAGGCAGTCACACCAGATTGTTTCATGTAGCTATTCCAAAAATAGAAGAGAATGCCTGGTGTTTTTCCAAACCTCAACTTCTTCCTTTTTCCTATTACCTCATAAAACCAAAGATTAAGAGCAATAACACAACCCTTTAGATATCCCATCCTTGTTGTCTTCCCAGAACACCTGACCTTCACTCGTGCTGCTGCACTAGGCACATCCTCCATGAGCCATTTATGAGTGGCATGTGCCCATTCATACTGATCCAACTTCAATAGGTCATCTACATAGTATGCTAGCCACGAAGGTACTGAACACGTGGTGGTCGAGAAGAGCAAATTGCCCAGGATGTACACCAATAGTAACTTAATAAAACTTCGCTCCTTCTTAGCTTCTTTTTCCTCTACTAACTTCATTAAAGTTCTAACTAGGTAGTCCCTAGTTTGGTCTACTGTCTTTGTGAAGTACTCCTCCTCAAGCGAGCAACGTTCCTTTCTCTTTTTAAAATTTATGGCATCACCATCACAATGTAACCTTCGTATCAATGCTACATCCTCTGGCCTAAATTGCAAATAACTATTGCCCAGCTTGAACATTTTAGTGCTTCCATCAAACACTTTCATAAGCATGTCCAGTACAGGTTGTTCTTGTGTTATGGGCTCCAAGTCTATGAAATGGCTAAAAGGTGTCCGTTGGAGTATTTCCCAGTATTTGCATGTTATCTTCTCTCTCAAATCCCTTATGGCACACACGATTGGTGCCAAGAAACATCATTCATTTACATAATTGGTGGACTTGTTCGCCATTTTCCTCTTACATGCACAATCAAAACATTTGAATTCAGTTCACACATTGCAAATGGTGCTAATTACATTACTAAAGTACTAAACCAAGCATTCGTTATGTCATTACCAAAAATTAAATCGTAAATAGAAAATTCAGAAAGTAAACAAAGAACATATAACTACATATTAAAAATTGATTGTAAGTGTTTTACATTTATGTTGTACGGGAATGGGAATTCCAGTATAAAAATACTAAAAATAATCACAGTCACGTGAAACAAAATAACATTCTCAAATTCCATCATTCAAATAAAAAAAAAAAATTCAGGACAACAACTCCACATTTACACCGGAAAATTTTAGGATTCCTATATTGTTCTAAACCCTAAGTAGAAACTATGTGAAAATTAAAACAAATCAACAAACCTTTGCTTATCTCTCACTCAAATTAGGGCACAAAATTTTTTTGTAACTAGTATTGCACAATCTTGAACAAAAAAAAAAAAAAAAAAAAAAAATTACAGCGACCTTAGAGATGGCATCAGGCCATCATACCTCTCGGCCTTGGGAGTATAGGGATGTTCCGCAGGTGCACGGCTTTATCTTCGCCTTTTCTTAGTGCAATCTTTTCCTCTTCCCAGTTGTTCAACCCGCGATGCAAGGTACATCGAGAAAAGAGCACAAGACCATCCTCCTCCACGGTGATGTTTTTCTCCCTTTGGTGAGGGCAAGCTTTGGTGTTGCCTTTCAACTAGGGGAAAAGAGAGGTGATGGAACTGATGAAGCTTCTCGGGAGGCGAAGAGATGGATGGTTAATAACTGGTGAACAGTTTCAAAAACTGTTTTTAATTTACAAACAACTCACGGGGGGCATAATTGGAACTTCGCTTTTAATTTAACCCTGTTAAGGGGTTCTTGGACTATAAAGTCCAAATGTCAAAAAGGAGGGACTTCTTTGGGGATAGGAAATAATTCAGGGTCTTTTTGATCAAATGAGAAAGATGGGGGACTTTTTGAACAATTTCTCTAATTATTATTATCATTTGCGATATTTTTATTATTAAATTAAAATAGAATGCATGAAACGAGTGAGGATTGGAACCTAGGTCATTTAGAACACCAATGAATGACTTTAACCTTACAATTCATTTTGGAATTGATATTAAAAACAAACAGTTAAAAAGAATGTAAAACCATTTTTTAAAATAAATAATTTTAAAAAATAAAAAATAATAAACAATTCTAATAACCAAGAGAAATTTGAGACAACTAAAAATTCAAAATAACTTAAAAATAGACGCAGTGATTGTATTAATTCATTTACTTATGTTTCTATACATATCCTCTCGGGGGTACGAGAGAAACCAGAGTCCTTGTGGTTCTTTAATTTTGAATCAAAGCTGGTTCCCGTTAACAATCTCAAACTCTTAAAGACTATTGTTTTCATGCTCATTGTGTTGTTGGTGAAGTAGTCATTAATTTTAACATTTTTTATCTTTGTTTTTTGTGTAATTGAACCAGCAAGCTTCCAATCGTTTATCAAAAATTTCATTTTAATGTTTAATAGCAATAATTGAGAACTTATTGTGTCCAGCATGTTCCCACTTGTATCAAATGTCTAGTCACACTCTATTATAGTTACATGACCTGCAAACATATTTTTTTATAACTAATCAAAACGATTATATAGTGCAAGCTTTTCATTATCTTACCTCCAATTAAGGTCATTAAACTTCATAGCTAAATTGACGTTTTCAATATGAATTAGAAGGTAGTATTAAAATGAAGTTGATGTCCAATAATTATTTATATATATGGATATATATAATTTCCCACTAGATAATGACTAGTTAGAGTTAAGGGAGTTGGTTTAGGCTTTGGTTAGAGGTCTTAGAGGTCAAGGTTCAAGTGAAGTTCTAATAAAATTTTTCTTAAAAAATGTCGATTGCCCGGTTAATTAAACCGATGCGCTGCGAGTTCTAGTTGGACCCACATTTCAGCCTGTGGTCCCCTTAAACCAAAATATTATTTAGGGCCTGTTTAGATAACCCAAAAAATATACCATAATCCGTACAATATGACATATTTTAACATTTCATAGAATTATGGCATAATAGTTATTTGGGTACTTATTATACACTAGAAAATTATGCTATATATACAATGGGGTGTTGTGGCAAAAAAAAAAAAAAAAAAAACAAATCCACTAAGAGTGGAATATTTTCTCATTGTAAAAACTCTCTCTTTCTTAATCCAACCACCGGCCACCTATCCACCGGCGATCCAGTCACTGTTCGGCTGGCCTCCAGTAACCCATCGATGGTCCGGCCGGCCTCCGACGACTGGCCACCATTCCACCAGCGGTTCGACCGGTGTTCGGCGACTAGCTACAGGTCCACCAATGGTCAGGTCACTAGCTGACTTGTCTCCGTAATTTTTTTATTTGTTAACCAAACATTTATTCTGTAAGAGTAAAATATACCACAATTACTGTAATAATCACTTGCATTGCCTACATAATAAAATTATGCCATATATATATATTTTTATTTTGTAACCAAACAGGCCTTATATTCTTTTTAACAAACAACTACCAAACTCTTAGATTGTAATTATTGAATTTTTTAAAATATTTGTTATCCATTAATAGAAAAAAAATCAAATTATTAAAAAAAAGATAGTTACTAATACAAAATTAATATAAAAGAAACAAGGAGAAAAAAAAAAAAAGATTACACTGCATTTAACTTTAGGGTTTTTTGGCTAAGAGTAATATCGATCATAGAAGGTAATCTTATAATCTCATTTAGTTATAGATAGTTGGAATATCAAATTCCTAGGAATGTTATAACTTAGGCAATATTACTGGAAATATGATTACCAACTCAATAGGTGGTAATATTACATTCCTGGGGATTGTGAATTTTTTCACTTATACTTTTTAAATTCAATAAAATCTGAAAAATATTAACTTTCTAAAAATTCACAAAATAAGTAAAAATTTATATTTATTTAAATAATAATGATATTTAGTCTGAATAGATAGGTCGAATTGATGTGGATACCAAGTTGGCATCCATATCGTTCAAACTATCAATTTGACATATATACTAGGTCTAAATATCATTATTGTTATTTAAAATAGGTAAGTTTGAATTAATTAATTTTAATAAAAATTACCTATATTAAAATTAAACTAATTTTTAATAAAAAATATTTATTATTAAAAAAATTACTTCAAAATATTAACACCTTTGATATATTTACTATTTATTTAATTAAGATATTTTAGTAAAAAAAAAAATTAAGATTTCATTTAAGCAAACAAACACTTTACTATTACATTCCGGCCACATTACTGTTTTGTAGATTAAATAAAAATTGCACACATTCTTGTAACTTGGGAATCATTTTCCTAATAATCTTATTCCTCATGATGATAATATAAGATTTTGTTAACCAACCGGCTCATAAGAATTTATTTTATTTGATAGTATAATTTTTTGCTTTAAATAGAAATATGATTCTATTCACTTGAACCTTTGTTTTATAAATGATTTATTGTTGACATACAAATGATTCCGTCTTTATTAAGAAGTTCCTTCCAATATAAATGTCTTAGAAGAAAACATAAAGAACCAAGTGGATATATCATTAGGAACAACTAGGTTGAAATGATAATTTTTAGGTATAATACCCTAATTGGTCTCTCTACTTTTCTCTCTCTCTTTTTTTTGATCCTTCTACTTAGAAAAGCTCCTTACTAATCCCTCTACTCTGGAAAATAGACCCACTTAATCCCCTCTAATTTTTATGAGTACAAAAAGCTTGGAATCCATAACACAATCCTTTTCAATCCTTTCATATCTACGTTTAATCTTGTTGGCTAATATGACATAACAAAGATTTCCGTCTAAAAAAACAATTTTCAAAGCCATGCATTAATGATCAAATTTTTCTATATAAACTTAGCACCAAAGATTCCAGCCTAAAATAACAATTTTCATATCTACCTGTTGACTACCAACTTTCATTAAATTATTAAGTGAAATAATATTTTTAATTATGAAATGTTCATAATAGCTTAAAATTTTAGAAATTACGTGTACTGGCCAAAATCCTTTATCCCTTAAATACTTTAAAAACAAAAAATTGTCATATAATATGTATTTTGGATCATTGTAAAAAAATTATGAAAATTGTTTTTACCCCTATGTAAAAAAAAAAAAAAAAAAAAAATCAAATTTAGAAAGATATATGAGAAAATTATATATTTTTCGCCAATTTTTTTTTTTTTTGGGTGACCGATAGGTGACTTGAGTAAACTTGATAGGGACGCACGTAAGCATATGTGCCGATTGCGTAATAAAGTGTCCGTAAAACAAAGTGTCGGTCCACATGGAAAAAAGTGAATACTAATAATAACCCTAATTCTGAAAAATAACCTAAGTGATGAAGTGGTGTGTGTGAATAAAAGAAATCAAAAACAAGAAATGCAAAAATAAAACCGGAGAGAAATCAAGGGAAGAGACAATATCCGGGCATAGTATCTGTCTAGGGTTATGAAGTATAGGACAAAGATTGTCTAGGTATGCAATACTATTTGAATAGAGAGGTTTCCAGAATTATATTAAAATCCACTCCACATGATTGCAAAGAGCACGGAGATTGCCAATAACTCACTCGGGAGAATTGAGGGAGACGAAGTCTCCAAAGTACCCTATACCCAAGCTTACTCACAATTTCCTCTAATTATGGCATGTCTATACTAGGTGGGTATTTGTCTCGTCACATAGCACATCAAACATGATAGCTAGGGTGTTCACCTCGTTAGCAACCAAGCTGTTTATATAAAAAAAATTTGCATGTCCTAATTTAAATCAAATCAAAATTTTAAAATCACATATAGCCAAATCATAATCGAATTAGGACAATATGTGGTTAAGATAAATAAATTTCATAATATTTGGATATATTCAAGATTACCCGAAAGCATATATCTTGAAGCGACATAAAATATTCAAATCTTAATTTTTTTTTTTACTAAAATATCTTAATTTCATATGTCATAAATGCATCACTGTTATTGGTGTATTCGAACATAACTCGCAACAAACCAATCACATGGGTTTTACTCTTTTACAGTCAATGATTGGGATTGTTGGTTATGATTATATAAGTGAACCTTAGATCTGAGGCATCATGATCACAATGTATTTATGACGACTAGTTTGTTACTAGAGTCATTAGGCTCAGTTTACCTTTTGGTAGGGCCAACCTCGAAGTGCGACTATGTTGGGCAAGTAGCAGTTGTAACTGATCACCAAGAAGGAATTCGTTTTTTCAGAAGTAAACAAGTTAGTATCCTATGCAATTATAAGTATATGAGATTAGAAGACCTTGGCCAAGGCAGTCAAACTAATTATGTGGGACACAAGTGGTAATTTGGTATTCTCACCCTACTATAGTTATTTGCATATGATAGAGTTTAGTGAGTTTGACAATTACCATGGTTCTCACTCGGTTGGGATACAAGAAAAAAAGGTTTATACACATATGGTATTCATAATCAGAAAGGTTCGTAATGATCTACTCATTCGTGTTCAATTGGGTTATGACGTGGGGCCACGGGGCTGGCTAGGTGTCGCTCACGTCCTTTGGTATCCTCCCATTGCCAATAGGAACGAACCTAGGGAGTCAGGCTTAAAGGGATAAAAAATCAGTTTCATTTTTGAGTTCAAGGGTAAAATTATCAATTTATAATTTTACTTTATGGGATGTGTGAAATTGTAAATTGCTCTAGGATTTTTGTCTTAAGTTTAAATTTTGATTTAAATTCGATGGAGTCGAATAGATAATGAAATTATGAGGACCCAAAGACAAAAGTGGTTTTAGTTACATTAGGACTCATATGTCTAATAGAACTTCTATGATAATATTTATCATAATATGAAGGTTCATATTTTGAATAGGACTTCATAATTGAATAATGTTTATCATATTATGAAGGTTCATATTTTGAATAGGACTTATAATTGAATAATGTTTATCATGTTTTATGAAGTCTCTATAAATATAACTCCTCTCTAACCCTAGAATAAATCAATTAATTCTCAAGTGAGAAACAAATCCCGAAGCTCTCTCTTCCTCTCTAATTCTAGTTGCTATTTGGAGAAGAAGAAGAGATTGTTTCTTAATTTCGACGTGTGATCTAGAGGCGTGGGATCTTCGTTTCGGGCTAGGAGATTTACTGCAATCCGAAAGACAAATTCGGTACATCAAAAGAAACGCTTTCAAACATTACGAGGTAATTTTCTAGGACTTTTAATTAAATAACGATGTTCATTAAAACAATTGGACTATATTGCAAATTCATTGATGACTATATTGTAAATTCATTGATAATGTTATTTGATTTTTGTGATATTAATTAACAGTGGTACCAGAGACAGGCTAATTGTTTTAATGAACATTAAAATTAAATCATATAATTGGTGATTAAAATTTGATAATTATATAAAATCAAAATATACATGGTAAAATTAGATTTTATGCACGATTTTTGATTTTGTGATTATGATTAGGATCCATCAATTTATTTTAAATTTTTATAATAATAAATAAATAAATAAATAAATAAATAAGATTGTGTTCCACATTGCTGATGAAGCACTGTGTACAATTATTTTATTTCAAATTTATATATTTATATATTAAATATATAAATAATTTAAAATTGCATGGAACCCATGCAGTGGACGCTCAGTGCTACGAGCATTGTGCCATGCGTGGGCTGCCACGTGTTTATTATTTTTATTTATTTATTATTTTATATTATTTATATTATTATTATATTATTATATTATTTTATTTGTTGTTGTTGTTATTATTATTATTATTATTATTATTATTATTATTATTTATTTATTTATTTATTTATTTTATTTGAAATAAAGTTGCATCCACACCGATGTAATTTATTATTGTTTTATTTTTATTTGATGTGTTGAATGGATGGATAGCATACGATCATGAATTTTAGGGGTTTATATTTATTTTATTTTGCGTTTATGTATTTAGGACATATTGTGTCCAATGTGATTTTATTTAATTTTTGTAAAAATTGATTGTATCCAGGATACATATTTTGTAATTTTAGAGAAAATATAATCAAGTGACACAAGAGTCCGAGAATATGTGGAGCAAAAAGCCCGGTGTGAAGTCCTTTGTATGGAGCTCAAAGCCATGTAATTGATTAGGATTTTATTTTTAGATTAACCTATTAAATTGAGTTAATCTTAGATGTTCATGATCGTATGCGTGTGATGGCTTGAATATGTATGTCATATTTAATACATGTATGTTTGATGTAATGTGGGACTTAATTAAGTACATGCAAATAAATTCTCCCAAAATAAAATACTAAGTTGAAGGGCACGGGATGTCCTGGCTCTCCACCAAGCTTTGGGTGATTAGAGTTATGAGGGTGCATGATATCTTCCCTGTATAAGGGGGTCTTGTATTCGCTTATAACTTTAAGAACCTTTAGTGCATTGGATGCCGTCAGTCGAAATAAATTCCTTCCCAATTATACTGTATGGGTTTAGTGTGGAATTCAATTGTTAGATTGACAGAATTTGGTGGGCTTGACTAAGATAGTTTACAGACCAATTAAACTGTATGCGTTGAGGCTTAGTAAATTATGGGCCAAAATTGATTGGACTGCCTATGGAATAGGTTGGCATGGGACACCACTTCATTAACTCTTGTGGTGCAATTATATTGTATGAGTTGAGCTCCATTGGATTTAATAGAGAACACAATCACGCACTGCGAAATCCTACCAACGAGGATTTTCGATTTCTACAGTGGGAGTGTAGATTTGTGAAAAATGTAGTGGGAGCCAAGTTTTATTTAAAGACCTAAATATAACTTGGGTATAATATAAGTGAACTAATATTCTGGTTTTTATTTTCTTAGAGTTTATTTCTCGATATGACCAATAACCCACTTAATATTTTGCGTAAGAAAAATATCCTTATCGGGCCCAATTATGTAGATTGGCTCAGGAATTTGAGGATAATCATCAATTTAGAGCGAATCGGGTACGTTCTTGAAGCCGATATTCCTATCGAGCCTCCACCCGAGGCAAGTAAGGAAGAACAAGACATTTATCTAAAATGGCTTGTGGACGACTTGCGAGTGAGGAGCTATATGTTAGCCTCCATGAGAAGATGAGTGATGCGAGATTGGTATTGTTGCACTTGCAGGAGCTCTATGGAGAGCATAGTCGGACTGCTCGGTATGAAATATCGAGAGAGGTTTTTAGGATAAAAATGAGTGAGGGTGGTGAAGTTGGAGAGCATGTCCTCAAGATGATCTCTATAATTGAGAGGTCAGAAGCTCTTGACTTTTCCATGGACTACAACCTTCAGGTTGATCTCATCTTGCAGCCTCTTCCTAATTCCTTCTCTTAGTTTATTGTTAATTTTAACATAAATGATATTAAGTGCACACTGGTGAGTCTTCTTAACAAGCTAGTGAGTACTCAGTCTCAAATGAAAACTAAAGGGAAGGATGTTGTTGCTTTGGCTATCACTACTTCTAGGCCCTCAAAGCCCAAGAAGAAAAAGATGGCCAAGAAGCAGAATGCTTTGGCTCCTAAAGTTATGGGAGATGTAGGTAAGAAGAAAGGTATGACTTATGCGGGTGAGAGCTCCAAGTAAGGGGGTAAGTGTTTCTATTGTGGCGAGGCCAGTCATTGGAAGCGGGATTATCCACAGCTTAGAGCAAATGGCGCTGCGGATATGGAATGATTTGTTTTCAAAACAAATTGCTCAATATTTGTATTTTCTACTTCTTGGATTCTTGATATAAGAGCTAGTGCTTATGTTTGTATTATGAATCAGGATCTAGAAGGAAGGTGGAAGGTGGGTGAACGAGAGGTGATGATCAATGTGGGAAGCGGACAGAGTGTCGCAGCAACTCACATAGGATCTACTTCTATTTATTTATATTCTAGACATGTTTTAGTTTTAGAGGATTATTTAGTATTACCAAATGGGTTAAAGAACATTGTCTCTATTCTTGTTTTAGTTAGAAAAGGATATATCTTTAAATTTGGTGAAACTAATTGTGATATTTATTTTGGAAATAAATTAGTTGGCAATGTCTCTTTACTAAATGGATTATATTATCTAAATGTTCAGAATAAATGTGTTTTGAATGCTATAAGTAAAAGACATGGTAGGCGTGAGATAAATCAAAAACTTATATGGCATTTAAGATTGGGTCATACTAGAGAACAAAGGATTCATTAGTTGGAGGTCCATTGGGATTGGATCCCTATCTGACATGTGAGTCTTGTCTCTTTGGCAAGATGACCAAATCCCCTTTCATTGGACATCTTGAGAGGGTAGCACAAGTTTTGGATTTAGTGCACACTAATGTTTGTGGGCTAATCAATGAGATGGCTCGCACAAGTTTCTACTATTTCATAACTTTTACCAACGTTCATCGTAGGTGTGGTTATGTGTACTTAATGAAGAACAAGTCAAATGCTCTTGACAAGTTCAAAGAGTATAAGGATTTAGTGGAATATCAAGTTGGTCATTATATAAAGACACTACGATGGGATTATGGTGGTGTGTATATAAATATTGAGTTTCACTGTTCTTGAAGGAACATGGGATAGTTTCATAACTAACCCCACCAGCAACTCAGCATAGGAATCGAACCTTGTTGGACATAATTCATTCTATGCTTCTAATCTATAGCAATGGAGAATTAAGTGTGGATGGTTATATAGATTTAGATTTTCAGTATGATGTTGATTACCAGAAATCCACTTTAGGATTTAATTATATTCACTCTTAATGGTGAAGCAGTGAGATGAAATAGTTATGAGGTACTACTGCAGATTCTATCACTAAGACTGAAAATGTGGTTACATCAAAGGTTGTTTGGATTAATAAGTTCTTGATAGAACATTTGGGCGGCGGTACCACATAATTCGAGAGATTGTTGGAAGAGGCGACATAGACATCTAGAAAATAGCCTCAGCGTATAACTTAGCTGACCCACTCACCAAGCTACTATCACAATATGCTAGATCAACATCCTGGGAAGATGGGTGTAAGATACCTTAGTGGTTGGCATTGAGCGCAAGTGGGAGATTGTTAGGATTATGCCCTCGAATGCCAACAAGGATACTTTTATTAGGGCATTTCTTTTGTGTTATACATTATTATTATAGGCATTTATTTTGATGTTCATATAAATCTTGTGATGGCATTATAATTAGTTTTGAAAATCATAGTCCATGTATATTAAGTTAAACCTTCTACTCTTTGTGGGATAAAGAGGAGAGCACTAGAAGGGTTTGGTACTTATACACTTAAGTAGTTTGCAAATTAGAGAATCTTTAATTGGGTGTTAAAGGTTCGTAAGAATATGTATGACATATACTTTGACAAAGAGTGCTAGTTGAACACTATGGAATAGTGGGAGCATATGTCATAAATGCATCACTGGGATTTGTGTATTCGAACATGGCTCGCAACAAACCAATCACATGGGTTTTACTCTTTGACAGTCAATGATTGGGATTGTTGGTTATGATCATATGAATGAACCTTAGACTTGAGGCATCATGATCACAATGTATTTGTGACGACTAGTCTGTTACTAGAGTTGTTAGGCTCAGTTTACCTTTTGCTAGGATCGACCTCGAAGTGCGACTATGTAGGACAAGTAGCAATTGTGAGTGATCACCAAGAAGAAATTCATTCTCTCGAAAGTAAATGAGTTAGTATCCTATGCAATTATAAGTATGTGGGATTAGAAGACCTTGGCCAAGGCAGTCAAACTAATCGTGTAGAACACGAATGGTAGTTTGGTAATCTCATCCTACTATAGTTATTTGCATATGATCGAGTTTAGTGAATTTGAAAATTACCATGGCTCTCACTTGGTTGGGATACAAGAAAGAAAGGTTTATACACATATGGTAATCATAATCGGAAAGGTTCGTAATGATCTACTCATTCGTATTTAATTAGATTATGACGTCGGGCTGCGGGGCTGGGTAGGTGTCACCCACGTCCTTTGATATCCTCCCATTGGCAATCGAAACGAACATAAGGAGTCACACTTAAAGGGATAAAGAATCAGTCTCTTTTTTGAGTGCATGGTAAAATTGTCAATTTACAATTTTGCTTCATGGGATGAGTGAAATTGTAAATTGCTCTATGATTTTTGTCTTAAGTTTAAATTTTGATTTAAATTTGATGGAGTCAAATAGATAATCAAAATCATAAGGACTCAAAGACAAAAGTGGTTTTAGTTATATTAGGACTCATATTTCTAACACAACTTCTATGATAATATTTATCATATTATGAAAATTCATATTTTGAATAGAACTTCATAATTGAATAATGTTTATCATATTATGAAGGTTCATATTTTAAATAGAACTCATAATTGAATAATGTTTATCATGTTTTATTAAGTCTCTATAAATATGACTCCTCTCTAACCCTAGAATCAATTAATTAATTCACATATGAGAAACAAATCCCCAAGCTCTTTCTTTTTCTCTAACCCTAGCCGCTATTTGGAGAAGAAGAGGAGATTGTTTCTTAATTCTGGCATGTGATCTAGAGGTGTGGAGTCTTTGTTTGGCGCAAGGACATCTACGGCAATCCGAGAGACAAATTCAACACATCAAAGGAAAGGCTTTCAAACATTATAAGGTAGTTTTCTAGGCCTTTTAATTAAATTACAATGTTCATTTAAACAATTAGACTATATCTTAAATTCATTATTACTTCCGCATGCCTTTGATAATGTTATTTGATTTTTGTGATATTACCTAACAGAAAGAAGAAGAGGTCATTGCACTACAACAAATTTGATTATTACTGGCGCACACGTTGGCGTCACACAATATCAAATTCTCGTCACATATCATATTTGATGACATTCACCATGGCGTCACAACACTCGTCACCTTTGCACCGTAGCTAAAGATATATTATGACAGTATGCACATTATCGTCACCAAATACTAAATTATACGTGACACCATAAATGAATGCCACATTATACTTATGTTTTGGGTGACACTTATTTTTGTCATACAATAAATTATAAAGTGTCACACAATATCATGAATCGTCATAAAATATATGAAAATATTCAACTATGAATGGCGAAATTCATATCGTCACACGAGTAGGTGACGTAGGGTTCGTCACCCTTTATTAAGAAAATAACGTCACTGGATGTCATCGTTCGTCACACAAGATGAGAGAAATTTTCATCTATTCATGACGGAAAGAAAGACCGTCATGCGTATAGGTGACATATGGTTTGTCACCCATTATTTAAAAATAATGTCACTAGATAACCGACATCGTCAGCAAATATGAGGTAAATGTTCAGTTGTTCATGACACAAACATGAACGTCACATGAATAAGTGACATATTTGTTATGTCACTAGTTATAGGAAAATCGCATCACGGAATATTTGTAAATGTCAAATTAATCATGACATTAGCATAATCGTCACTCAAATGGGTGTTAACAGCAATCATTTTGTGACATTTGCAAAATTAAAAGGTGACAAATAAGCTGCATGTTTGTGGTCACTAAACGATTAGCAATTTAGTGACATGAATTAATCGTCAAACTAGTTGGTGAAAGATTATCGTCACAAATCATAGTTAAATATGAATAAATTGTGACGATACTTAGTTGTCACAATTATTGTGTGAATTTTTCCCTAGCCCATTTATCATTCATCATGAATATTTTAATATAATTTTTATCAAATATTTTTTTGCAATCTATATTATTTTATATCATGATATAAAGGAAAATAGAACAAAATGAAATCAATAGCATTTAATAAAATATCCCACAATCTCAAACATAAATCATCTAAATAGCAAAGTAATCCAAAAATTAATAAAACAACCTCACATATTGATAAAGTTAACATCGTTTAACAAAAAAAAAAAAAAAAGTCCAAGCAAATTGATAGATGTTGCAACTTATTTGATAGCTTTCAATCCGATTCTTCTGATGACAATGATTCCATTGATGGAGAATGCGGTTCACTTGAAACTGTAATACATTCAATAAAAAGACTTAATTGAAAAAAATAAAAAAATGCAATGATAAGTAAATTAAGAAATAATGACAGTGCATGGTAAAATAAACCTAAATCATACTATTGCCTACAAATTGTGGCATACGCACTTGTATTCCATAGCCAACCATAGCTTGAGTCATTATTTGCATGTGATCTCGAACCAGTTCAAAATTCAACTTATGTTGCTTAAGCTTACGTTTAGACTGTTGAAGGTTGTCCCGATTGTTCATTATTTTGAGTTTGTTGTATTACTCTTTTTTTACTTCTAAATCTCAACCCGGGCGTCATCCTACATGGAACAATTTTCAATATAAATTAAATATAATCAAATTGAAGAATATACCTTTAAAAAAATCATAATTGAAGTTTAGATGAATTAATAGGTGTTAAGAGAACAAATATATTGAGTTTGAGGAGACAACAATTACAAATTCATTTGAAATGAAGAAACCAATGATTAATTGGAGGAGTAGATTATAGTGCGCTTAGAGAAAATAGTGGGATGAAATGAATTAAACAGTTCTAAGGTGCTCACAATACATGGATATAATATGAATATGATATTGTACTTGGATATATATATATATATATATATATATAATTCATGACTCATCATAAACATGGTAGAAGAGAATAAAAGATTCATTAATAGAGCAAACATCATTGAAGGTAGAAATTGATTTTCAAGATTCAAAGGTATATTTCCAGCAAATATCATTGAAATTAACCATACTTCTAAATGCTTTTACAAATCAAAATAATATAACTTTAATTCATACCTTGTCTTCTTTTAGTGAAGTGTTGTCTTTGGAGAAAATTTTCAATAGCTCTCTTGCATAAGCAATGAAGAAGATGAATTGTGAAAAGAAGGGTTTTTCTTTTTAAGTTATGAAAATATTGGGTGAAATTTAGAAAGGGTTAGATTTTTCCTAATTTGTACAAATTTTTAGAAATCATGTTTGGTGGGAGTGGAAAAAATAGTAAAAATAAAGATATAAAAAGATTAGGTAAAAGTTGGAGGACTAAAAAAAGGCATATCATAATTAATACCCATTTTTAGGATCTTGATTATACAAAATTTTAGCTACAATTTTTGGCAAGAGTGGAGAAAATATGCATGTTGCTAGGGGTAACAAATTATTATATTTATACTTCCAAATTGATAGCAAAACCACATATTAAATAATCTTTAAAAAAACTAGGATAATAAGAACTTATGTAAAACCACACCTTACTAGCATATTTCATATCAATTTGTTTTATTTCATAATTTAATTGTTTGTATTTCCGTATAAAATTTTTATGATGCCATTATAGAAGGACATTACTGGGTATTGTAAAAAAAATTTCATTATCAAAGTTTTTTATTTGTTATTTTTTGCAATAATTACATGTAATTTTTATATAGTTTTTTTAATATAGATGATTAGATATTATAAACACTAGGATTATTTTTTATTTTTAATACATGGTGTCCTTGATGTCATATCCACTGTTTCAATTTCATAATTTAATTGATGTCATATCAATTTGTTTTTATTTTATAATTTAATTGTTTGTATTTGCATATAAGATTTTATAATGGCATTATAAAAGGGTGTTATTGGGTATTGTAAAAATATTTTTCATTATGAATGTTTTTTTTTTATTTTTTCAATAATTACATGTAATTTTTATATAATTTTTTAATATAGATGATTAGATATTACAAAAACATGGATATTTTTTATTTTTAATTAAAGTAAGTTATTTTTAAAATGAGGGCATTTGCACTGTTTGTAATAAAAGGTTATCATTTATTTATATTTGTAAATTATTTTGATACAGAATTTGTCAAAGCTATAAAAAACTTTTTTATAAATTAATTTTTGAGCTAAAATTTTCTATTATATTTTAAGGTGTGTAATTCTTTATACTATTGGCAAGATTGGTAATTGAACCCGCCTTCTGCATCATGAGAATGTGTGATATATTTATAAATCTGTGTACTCGTCGGACATGTGACTTGTCCGCTTCATAAAAAATTTAAAAAAAATTGTTAATTTATATATATATATATATATATATTTAATTTAGCTTGTTTATGAAACTATATATGAATACCTACATTAGCTTATCGAATATTATATTACCGATCTCTCTTTAATGTAAAGTTAGCAACCCTTAATTTTATTTCTTGTTCAACCATTAATCTCACAGATAAGTACTCTCGCAATGCTCTCGTTAGAATGAAAATGATATATCATTATGACAAAAACTTATTGTCATGCATTAATTAAACTAATGTGACATTATACAATTTCTTATAAAAATGTTATATGTATGTACGACAAATGAGATTGTCCTAAATTCTTATACTTTAGTAATATACGACAATTAAGATGTATGACAAAATCAAATGGTCACGGATAATGTACAATGTTATTAGTGATATAATGTCAAAATATATTTAAAAAAATGGCGTTATATTTTCATCATAAACAATGCAATACCTTGATGACGGAATGGGAATGTCACTAAAAAATGTTACCCTCCATCTTCTTTTGGAGGAAGATACCACACATTATGTGATGCCAGTGATAAAACGTCCAAATTTGTTTAAAACAATAACGTTACATATTCGTCACAAACAATGCAATACGTTGTTGACGACATGAGAGTGCCACAAAATATTGTTAGTGTCACTAAAAAATATTACCCTCTATCTTCATTTGGAGGGAAAGTTTGGCGCCACGCATTATGTGACTCTAGTAATGAAACGTCAAAATTTGCTTAGCAAACATGACGCTATATATTCGTCACACAAAATGCAATATGTTAATGATGAAAAAAGAGTGTCACAAAATATTGTTAGTGTCACAAAAAAATATTACCCTCCATTTTCATTTTGAGTGAAAATTTGGCCCCACACAATATGTGATGCTAGTGATAAAACGTCAAAATCTGTTTCAAAACAAAGACGTTATATTTTCGTCACAAGTAATGTAATACATGGATGACGAAATGAGAGAGTCACAACATATTGTTAATGTCACTAAAAAATTTCCCTCCATCTTCATTGAAGTGAAAATTTGGCGCCATGCATTATGTGACACTTCAATGTGACGTTGTCAAACATCGTCACATACAATATTTCATTTTGTGGAATTGAGTGACAATTTATGATGTTCGTCACAATATATGCATGTGTTGTGACGGTTCCAAAATGCGTCATGTAGAAAACCGTCACTAATCATCAAATTTGTTGTAGTGTTGCCTGGTGTCGTTGCCGCTATTGCTGCCATCGCCACTGTCACTGTCACCATCACTATTGTGGTTACCGTCACTGTCACCACCACCGTTGTTGCTGCCGCCGCTAGAGAGAGCAGGAAATGATGATTCTCTATTGAAAAAGAAGAATCTGAGTAGAGCGAAGGAAAGAAAGGAGAAAGAGAAAGGAGCGAAGAAGCCAAAGGAAGGATTAAAAGAAGAAAAGAATGAGAAGAAATAAAGGAAAGCCAGAGAAAGAGGGAGAGCTAGAGAAAGATTGACAAGAATAAGAAGAAGAAGAAGATGAAGGTTCAGATTCTCCCTAACAAACTTATATAAAAGAAAAGAAAGAAAGATCGCTGCTGTTGTTCCCAACGTTACCGATATTGTTGCTTCCTGCTGTGTTATTGCCGTTGCCTGCTGCTACTATTGTCGTTGCTTCCGTCGCTACTCTTGCTGCTGCTGTCGCTGCCGCTATCTCTCTACAAGATGAAAGAGGGAGACAGAGAGCAGGCGAAGAGAATCCCATCCATGTTAAAGGATAGAAGACAGCGGTGTTCCCTTTCCACATCCTCCTACACTTCGGATAATGAAAGCCTCGAGGAAGAAAGAAGAAGAATGAAGACGAAGACACTTAGCCACCATGGAGCGATCAGAGATGACGATGTTGGTGATCCTAGAGTTATCTCAATTCTTCTTTCCACCTCACCGTCGGATTATTCATTGGAGATCCCAGAGATCATTGTCCAGTGCGTTGATCTCAAGCCAATCGTTAGCAGCACCATAAGTAACTCCCAAGGCCTTGTCCGGTGCTATCGTTGGGTTCAACGTTAAGAATGTTGCTATCAAGGATCTAAAGCATGCTTTTATCACATCCAACTCAAAGGATGACCCTACTACAGAAGCTGCCAACTTCACTGCCCAAGTCATCATCATGAACCACTCTGGACAGATTGGCAATGGCGATGTCAAAGTCTTTTGCCATGCCTCTCTCCATTGCTTCCAATCTCAGCTTCTCCATCCTTCCCATCCAAGAAGACTTCCGAGGCATATCTAACCCGCTGACTGGGGACAAGAGTGATGATTTTATTAGAGTTTGAGAGAGTTTGCTTCTGTACGACAGAACATTGTCAATCTACAAGTGAAGCTTCAAAGGCGCAAGGATGACAAGAATGTGGCACATCTAACTCATATAAGTGAGATGGAGAAAAAATGTGGGTCCTTAGCAAGAATGATTGCTATACTTAAGGATGTCGCTCAAAATAAAGATCGCATCATTGCTCGTCTGCAACAACCCTATTCTCTATATTAAATCAGAAGCAGTTTTTTTTTCAGAATTATTGCTTAAAGTTGCCTGTGATTACAGGGCCTTGATAACTTCTATAATTGATTTCCAATGGAGCTAGAATTTCAGGAAAGCACCCTCAGTGTGGAGAAGAATATTGTGACGAATCCCTTCTGCTTTAGCATCATGTACACATTTCTTCGAAGCCATGTCTGCGATGAAGGACTCATTCGTCACCCTCCTCAGTTGAGTGTAGGCCATTCTTTACCTATGACTCTAAGTGACTTCATTGCCAATTCAAAATTCACAACCTCGCCTGTAAGGTAAAATACTGAATGTGGTTGATGTTTCTTATGAAGGGGAGAAAGAAGGTTGTTCCCAAGTTTTCCCTCAAAGACTAGAAGACATTGTTGCTATCCGTGCCATTGAAATAGTAGAAATTCTAGACCAGAAATTATTGAAGGAAAGCAACAAGAGACTGATAAAAGGCCGAAGCAAGGACCGCTCGCTAGTGGGTCAGATCTCCTGGTTAATGGAAAGAAATCAAGCACAATTATGTGGAAAATTGTTGATAAACACTCGATAAAGAGCATGTGCTTAACTTCTAGAGTACGAAAGATGTACAACATTATTTCTAACTTCAATAAAGACCAGCAAAACTGGGAAGCATTAGAAGCATAAGGGACGAGCAAGGAAACAAGCACAGAATGTTGGTGAGCAGCTCAGCCTCTCCTTCGATAGCTTGAGGATTCACAAAGAATGAAGACAAGCAGAAGAATAAAGAAGAGTGACAAAAAATGAGACACTTTGAATAAGAGAAAGCTTCTTCTCTGAAAACCTAGTGAACTAACTTCTCACTACTAATGTATAACCAAAAACCAAAACACAAAGTCAAAAGTAATACCATTAGCCCATTGGCCAAACAACACTTCTTAACTCTAACCACATTAGTTAGAAACCTTAAAAATTAGATACTATAAAATATTACCCCACTAACACATGTAACATTACGTCCATATCCCCGATACAATCACCCATTACTCTTTTTATACCCAGCATGCTCTTGTTCACTTGTCGCCATCCCCGAGCATGGTTGTCGACAGTACCTTGCAGCCAAAATTCCGACGCCCCATGCCACCTTCAATCATCCATCACCATCAACACTTCCCCTTGATTGAAGCATGCGAACTTCTATCTGAGCTCGAATGTCCTTGTGCTTCTCTGCCGGTAAAGACTTGGTGAAAATATCTGCAAGCTGGTCCTTGGTGTTGCAATGCTGAAGAGGGATCAGTCCTTCAGTTACCAGGCTTCGGATAAAATGGAACCTCACGTCTATGTGCTTGGTTCTACCGTGGAGAGCTGGATTTTTCGCTACAGCGATCGTTGATTAGTTATCGCACCAAAGAATAGTGGATTTAGTTAAATTCTTTCCACAATCACTGAGAATTCTTCTGAGCCACACTAGTTGACAAGCTGTAGATGTAGCAGCCACATACTCCACTTACGTTGTGGACAAGGCTACCACATCTTGTTTCCTAGGATCCCATATGATTGCACTTGATCCCAGCCTGAAAACCATCCTTGAAGTGCTCCTTCGATCACACAAGGATCCACCCCAGTTGCTATCTGTGAAGCCCTCCAAGCAAGCATCATTCTCCTGAGAATAAAACAAGCCATATGTTGTCGTTCCTAGAGGGGGGCATGGGCCGGTTAACTGGGCTCGGCGGGTTCGGGTCAAGTTTTGCCGGACTCGGAACTGGCTCGGCTACTGTTGAGGACCCAGCTGACCCGCCGGGTCACGGGTCACCAACATGTGACCTGGACCCGGCCCGGGATAGTCAAGAACCCGGCGGGCCGGGCAAGCCCACTGGGTTTTTAATTTATTTATTATTAATTTAAATAAATTTTAAAATGAATGTTATGGGTGGGATTTGAACTTGGGTCACCCATAACACCAACAACCATTTTTACTTACTACCCTATGAAAGTCTTATGTATTTATACTAAAACATTATAAATAAAAAGAAGATTTCAAAATAAGTTTTTTAAAAAAATTTAAAAATAAGAAATAGTTTAAAATTTTTTAATAAATTGAAAGAATTTGAAATGACTCAAAATAAATTAAAAAAAAATAGTAAAAAATTACACTAAGTTTGTTTATTTATTGAATTAAATAGTTTATATATTCTTTTGAGTTATAAAATTATATTATATGAAAAATCATAGTCATAAAAGTGCACTAGTTTATATTGAAATTTTACTATCTATTTGTTTGATAGATTAACATAAAATTTATTGGTGATTGACATTATGTTATATGAAAACTTATTAACATAAAATTTAAAACTCATGAACTTAATGTAAAAGAAAATAACTAATCATATTGGTTATTGAAATAATCAAATAAAACAATACATGTAAATATAAGGGAAATCAATACTAAATTATTGTATTATAACTAAAAATTAAAAACGCTAGTTATGATAAATATATAGAATTTGATTAGTAAATAGAAGTAAAAAGTAAAAAATTCAAATAATAAAATAAATTAAAATAATTGGATAAAAAACTTATTAACATAAAATTTAAAACTCATTAACTTTGAATTTGAATTCAAATTCATATCATCATTATAAATTTGTTTTAAAAAAAAAAATTTTAAATCATCATTAACAAAAGCTAGCTCAATTGGTTTCTCAATGAACCTTGCTCTTTGAAGACCAAGGTTCAATTCTTGGAAGTAACAAGCTTTTAAAAAGTTTTGATTTTTTAACCCACAAATTAAAAAAAAAAAAAACCTAACCCACCGGGCCAGCCCGGCGGGTCACGGGTCAACGAAAGGCCAACCCTTAACCGGGCCTGCTACAGTGCGGGGGTTACGGATTACCAGCCCGGCCCGCCAGGTCAGCTGACCAGCGGTTTCTGTTGAGCCGGTTCCGGGCCGGGCTAGGCCAAATGTCGGCCCGTGCCTCCCTCTAGTCGTTCCCACTAGATATTTGACAATTCTCTTTGCTGCCGTTAGATGATCACTGTTGGGTTTACTCATGAATCTTGATAGGAAATTAACTGCATAGCAAATATTTGGTGTAGTGTGTACTATATAGAGGAGTTTCCCAATTAAGCTTCTATACACTCTAGGGTCAGTGTACTCACCAGCTTCTGTGCTTAATAACTTATCATTGACTCCCATGGGTGTATCAGCAGGTTTGCATTGTTTCATGTTAAGCTGAGTTAACAGATCTTCCACATATCTCCTCTGTGAAGTGAAAATCCTATTGGTCAATTGATATACCTCCAGACCAAGGAAGAACTTCATCAATCCTAAGTCGGACATGTCAAAAGTCCTCATCATCTTTTCTTTAAACTGATTGATCAGGGCCTGTAAGCCGCTTGTATACACAATGTCATCAACGTAGAGACTAATCAGTATACAATTGCCTTCCTTGTCTTCCTTTCTATATAGTGTATGCTCAGTTTCATTTCTTTCATACCCATGTTGCCTGAAATGGGTGTCGATCTTCCTATACCATGCTAGCAAAGAATTGTTTTGGAACCAGCTCAAGTTATACAAATGACTTGATAGATGGAGGTAAATTTGAATTGTGATTTTGGATCTTATAGTTTAGTTCTTCAGGCTATAACAGATTAAAATTCAGTTTTGCAAATCGTCCAGGATTTCTCCTTTGCTTTATTCTTAGGATTTATCTTGTATCAATTCAGAACATTTGTTATATATATATATTTGTATGAAATTTCAAAGCAACTACAAAACTACTCATCCCGAAACAACAACAAGGATGTTCATCTCTAGGTAGTAGCAAGCTTTAGATAATATACAAATTTCAAGATGGTAATGAGGCATGCAATGTGATGACGGGGCACATGCAACGACATTTCATGATATATATAAATAAGTTACATGTTCACACATATATATAAAATCAAAGCCAAAGAATCAAAGTCAAGATTCAAGATATAAAAGAGTCAAGATTTGAAAATTCATACAAATCAACAATTGAAATCAGTAGTCTCAAGACATCAGAAGTCAAAGACCCAAAGAGTTTTAAAAGTTAAGACTTGAAGGAAGTTTCACGAGCATAAAAAGGCAAAGCTTATGGAAAGTCAAAATCAAGTTTATGATTCATTAACTTGAAATTCAAATCAAATTCAAGATGCAAATCAAATCCAATATGCAAAATGTCCAAGACATAAATTTAGACACAAGTTCACCAGTTTCTAAATCATGTCCCAGATTCAAATTCCCAAAATTTGACGAAGACCAAATGTCAACAAAAGTCAAAGAACACTTTTTGGCAAAATAGTCAGAAGGAGATAAAATGCTCGTTTACTTAGGCTCATAAGCGTAAGTGGAATCAAGATGATTTCAAATTCCTTGTACTTTAAATGAAGTGTATGAATTTATACTTATTGAAATGAATGGAATTGATTGTCACAACTCGTTTCTTTATTCACACTTATTTCTTAATAGAAGGTTCTTGTGACAATGTCTAGGATAATTAATATTAGGGGCTTACCCCAAATCTAAGTCATGAACCCATAATCTTTTGAAGTCATAAAAAATTAAAATTTGATTTGTGATCCATCATTTTATAACCGGTCTAACCCTAAATAAAGGCTGGCTAAAAAAAAAAGGAGCCCACACAAGCATTCAAACACGCAATTAGATTCAAATAGATATGATTGCAATTAAGAAAACAATTTAAGCATCAAAGATCCAACAATCAATATCAAATAAATAAACCTTAGAGTTCAACTATGCCCAAACACCATGAAAATTAGTTCTCTATCATTGGAGAACAACAATCCAATCGAAAAGAATTAAAATACATAAAGAGAATAACAAAACTTTCTCAAATCTCTCAATCCAAAAATCATAGTCAAGATCTCTCCACGAACAGCTCCCTTAAAACTTTGAACCTTCTCCTAATTTCTCCCTCTTGTTTTCTTCCTTCTCCAGCAAGATATGCGATGTAAACCTCCAAAATTGCCGCCCAAAGGGAGGCCAAAGTGTAGAGAAGAAGATAACCCCAAAAGCCCTAATTTCTGGCTTTTATAACTCAGGAATCAGGGGTTCTTATAGCTGCTATGGTAATCCTTATGGTCATAACATTCGCCTGTAAGGTTATCAGGTTGGAGCTTATGACCTTAACTAGCTCGTAACAGTGCTCATGAACAGTGATTTACTGTAGTAATCATAAACAATACACTGCTACAGTACTTTGCGACAAGAGGCTTACTACCATGACCTTATCTGTAAGGTTCTCGGGTTGGAGCTTACACCTGTAACATACCCGTTACAGTGCCCTCGAAAATAGTGATTTGCTACTGTAACATGAACAATGTACTACTACAGTAACGCCCCGAAATAGAACCCGTAAGTCACTCTAAAAGCTCTATTCTTCTTCTTCTTCCAAATTAGCTCAAATCACCTCAAACTTGTTCCTCTTGATAAATATATTCCCATTATAGCCTGAATACGAAATAAAAGTGAGTTAAGCACCAATTCAATTATATATTCAACAATTACATGCCGAATGAGTGTACAAATTGATATAAAATACATGAATGTTGTACACTCATCACGCTAGCTGAGGAAGAGGTGGCGAGAAAGTAGAGAAACTTGCTTTGGGATCAAAGACATGTTGATCTCATGTTTTATCCTTCAAGGAATGATGGAAACAACTTTTAAGAAAAATATGTAACTCTTTAATATTAATAAAATTAATTATTTTTAATAATTTTTTTTATTTGTATTAGTTTTTTTTTTTATCAAAAGAGCAAGAAGCTAAAGAAAAAAAAGAAAGGAAAAATTAAAGACTAAGATATCTTCCAGATATCCCCTAGAGCATAGGTCTTCAAATCAATTTTGTCGATCCAACCCTTGAAAAAAAAAAGGAGAGGTGAATATTCTGTCTTCCAAAGTGTGCAAGAGCGTCCGCAATTTTATTTTCCTAGGGGATAATTTTTATGAAGATATCTGGAAGATTGATCAAAGTCTATTTCAAGTTACGAATTTCAGAGTTGAAGTGCTAAGCAATTGAAAGATTAAGGTTCTTCAATGAGTTTGCAATTCCTGAGTAATCCTAGCAGGTTCTTATTCGTATTTATTTTGGCATTCTCTATAATAGGCAACTATGAATCCATGGTCCTTTTGAAAACTTAATTAAATAAAATTTTAATTTACAATTCATTGTTTTGACCGGATCCTCATGTCACTTGGCATGATATATATGCGTGCAAATGCTTTTAAGATTCCCTGGAATATAAAGGAATGGAGGCACATAGAGGAGAAGGAGGACAATTATTAAATATATTTAATCATATATATTTTTTGAAATATGAAAATAAAATTTGTATGTGTATATATATATATATATAATATAGGGTTTAATTTGAAAATAAACTTTTACATTTAATGTCTGATTGTGACACCCTCAAGTGCACGGGGTCGTTAAGTAATACCTCTTGTGCAAGCACGAGAGGGGCGCATTCCCAGAGCCCAAAGAGCTACCCTTACTTCCTCTTCGCGTGTTGTCTAGCCTGCAGGTTCCAGTGATTGTCCTAAACTACGAAAGGAGTGGAAAGAACTCTAAGACGGATGTCTACAATCAAGGTGAAGTGGGGGTAAAAAACCAAGGGATGAAGCTAGTCACGGATGTGGAATCCCCTAGGGATACTAAAGAGAGAAGGATGCTAGAACTACCATGTAATTGGTGGTTTGGACCAAGAGATTCCTAAGATAGGTCAACCCGATGGTCACGGCAATTGACCCCTAATCCAATACAAGCATTGATACGGAATTTCTTCCAACCAAATTCTCCTACAATTGCATTACAAGCAGGGAATTCTCTAATTAGGGCCGATACTCAAACTAGGTCCAACCCTAATGTTGGAGGGGCACAAAATACCTGATGGTCACGACATATTTGTACATGGATCCATTCCAAGCAAGACGTGTCTAGTACAAGGGTGATGGTTACGCAACCAAGTACAACCTAGAAATCGATATACAGAGTTTTCATGCATATCAATACATCAAAGTACACCAAGCTTGAATCTCAAACACACCAAATGCAATAGAATAGATCAAAGCATCCAACTATACAAGTTCACCCCAAGGTTCACCAACATCTGGTGACCTTGGGATTTAGTTGTTCATACTACATGATAAAATCAACAAAAAAAAAGCAACATAAAACTCCTTCAAGTGATGAATGCGGAGAGATAAGTCAACGAGAGCTTCCAATGACGCCACCAAAGGAGTGGCTTCTCTGCCCTCTACAAGCTTCTACAATGGGAGATAAGGGGAGATCTTGCTGAATCTTGCTTCTTCCTTCGATTTCCAAGCCTAAGAATGTCTTCTTGAGTTTTCTTTACCCCGGATTTGGAAGATGGAGAAGGATGGTGGGAGGTTGGAGAAGAAGATCCCTAACAAAACCCTAAAAAGCCTCTTTAAAGTCCTTCTCGGGTTGGCTTTATGGCCTCGTTTACTGGTGTGAATGAGCCCGTGAGAGCCTCGGGATTTCGCCAAAAATTCAGTGAATTGTTATTATTTCAGTCCGCAGCTTCTTGTAGGAGATGTAGTTGTTATAGATTTTCTTACCAAGGCTTTCCTTTTGATAGTAGGACCTTGGTGACCTGCCCCCTTTCATCTTGTTATTTGACTGGGAGTAAATCTCACCAGTCATGGAATTCCCTTTCACTATTCTCAATGGTTCAAAAGAGTTTATAAATGAAGCAGACGAGCTAGCATAGAATGAAACAAAATTTTCCTTTGGTTGGGGTGAAGGTATTTTCCTCTTGGGCAGTGTTGGGTGTCCTAATGGAAAAGACTTTGTTGGGATAGCCTAGACTTCCTAAAGATGCCACTCTTCTCCCCTTTGGCAGTGATCATGAATCAAGGTTCTTTCTCATCTTCTCCTTGCTTAATACTTACGACTCTCTTAGGAAAAGTGAGTGGATCAAAAATAGATGTTCTTATAGCAGGAGCATCCTCTTGGACCATAGCAGGTGGTATAACGTTCGGATGTTGTCCCCTTGATGGCAAGCGTGGGACATGGACCATAGTTGGTGATGGTGGTGGGCTTGGCATAAAGTTGACGTAGTCCAACACCATCCTAAACTTGATCTCAGCTTTAGAAACACCCATGTAGATGGAAACTTGGGGCAGCTTTACCTGGGTGCCTTTCTTAAGGAAAATGATGCATGATGTAGCAAAATTGTTGGTGTTGTTTATTGGTGACATTGCAAAAACCTGAAAAGGAAAACGACACATTAACAATATTGGTTGATTATTTTTTTATGTTATCCTTTTTTTTTTAATTTCTCACTCACTCTTTGTTTCAAAAATGGGAGGAAAAGTCATGTCAACACTGGGCATGTCAGAATTTATGGGTTCCTTTATTCTTAGCCGGCCATTAATTAGGATCGATAGGTTAAAAATGATGGATCACAAATCAAGTTTTAATTATTTTCATATTTCAAATGATTACAGGTTCATGACTTCTATTAGGGGCATACCCCTAATATTAATTACCCCAAACAATGTCGTGGGAACCTCCAATTAAGAAACATGTTTGAATGAGAAATGACTGAGCAAACATAAAATTATTTTTTTTTATAGATTTCAAAGAGCATATGAGTATATAATCATGAGCTAGAATACAAAACTATTAACATATTTTGTTTTTTTTTTTTTTTTTGCTCTTCAAACTTTTTTTATTTGTATGACTTGGTTGACACTCTTGATTCCTTTGTTAAAAGCATATTGGAAGACTCTTTTATCTTGATGAATGTAGCCTTCTTCGATTTTTCTATATGTGTTTGCATCTGGATATATTGCATAGCTCTCAAGCTGCAACCACTCTACATTTATTAGTTGCCTACTTGATTATCATTGATTTTTTTATTGCTGAAGACTTCGGCATTTTGTGCTTGTGAATTCTTTAGGTCTCTGACTTATGGAACTTCTTAGGTCTTTGACTTCTTCACGTCTTGGGACTTCAAAGTTGTATTTGTTATTTATATGAATTGTTTAGGTCTGGACTCCTCCATGCTTTTGAGTCTTGACCATCATATCATCAAGTTGTGACCCCCACATGATCAGGCCATTAACTTGGCTATTTTTGACTTACTTTTACAATGGATCTCATGCTATAATTATACCTTGATTTCCGTTGACGAAGTAATCAAAAGATTTCTCCAATTCATCCCTATGAACGTCTAATATCTGACCTCATAGAAAATTTTTATAGATTTTTATCAAAAGTTCTCATCATCCCTGGGAGAGTCAAACATAGGGCCTCGAAGTGGGTTTGATGAGAAAACTTCGATTGGTTTCCATTATCCTTGTGAGTGCCGAGCATTGGACCTCTCAATAGGTTTGAAAGGATCACATCAAAAATTATCATTACTCCTACAAGTGTCGAACATGAGATCTCACAATGAGTATAAAATTTTCATCAACTCACCCCACGAGTGTCAAGACCCAATGGTAGGCTTCAAAAAAATTTTTTTTACCCCCATGAGAGTCAAGATCTCATGGTAGGCTTCAAAGAATTTTCATAAATTTTTCATCCACCCCCATGAGTGCCAAGACTTCATGGTAGGCTTCAAAGAAATTTTCATAAATTTGTTATCGTCCCCATGAGTGTCAAGACCTCATGGTAGGTTTCAAAGAAATTTCATCAATTTTTATCTGCCCCCATAAGTGTCACGACACCATGGTAGGCTTCAAAGAAATTTTCATAAATTTTTTATCACCCCCATGAGTGTCAAGACCTCATGGTAGGTTTTAAAGAAAATTTTATAAATTTTCCTTCCACCACCATCAGTGTCAAGACCCCATGGTAGGCTTCAAAGAAAATTTTTATAAATTTTTTACTCCACCTCCATGAATGTGAAAACCACATGGCAGGCTTCAAAGAAAATTTTTATAAATTTTTTTCCCTCCACCCCCATGAGTGTCAAGACTTCATGGCAGGTTTCAAAGAGAATTTTCATAAATTTTTTTCCTCCATCTTCAAGAGTGTCAAGACCTAATGGTAGGCTTCAAAGAAAATTTTATAAATTTTCTGGTTACCCCCATGAGTGTGAAGGCCTCATGGTAGGCTTTGAAGAAATTTTATAAATTTTTTACCTCCACCCGTACAAGTGTCAAGATCTCATGATTGGCTTGAAAGAAATTTTTTAAAGTTTTTCCTCCACCCCCAAGAATGTGAAGGCCTCATGGTGGGCTTCAAATAAAATTTTATAAATTTTTTATTCACCCCCAGGAGTGTCAAGATCCCATGGAAGGCTTCAAATAAATTTCCATAATTTTCTTATCTCCTATTCACCCTTAATAGTGTCAAGAACTCATAGTAGGTTTCAAAGGAAATTTTCATAATTTTTTTTCTTATCTTCTATTCACCCCCAAAAGTGTCACAACCTAATGGTAGGCTTTAAAGGAAATTTTCATAATATTTTTCCCCCCAATCCAGTCCTATGAGTGTCAAGAGACAATGAATGTCTCCTCAAGACCTTATAGTAAGCTTAAAGGGTGAGATCCTAAAATTACCGAAATACCGCTCTTCTTTACGGAAATTCCATTTTTCTCCATTTTTTTTTCTATTTCTTTCTTTTTATTGTTTTGCATTTTAGCCCCTATAATGCTCTTTTTGGCTTCTAGACCCTAAGTTTTTTTTAAATTTTTTCTCATGTTACTAATTTTCATAGTTTGTGCAACTAGAACCCTGAAATCCTTACTTTTCTCATTTTCATCAAATTTTACAAGTAAACCCCCATACTTTCCACTTTTCACAATTTTCATCAATCTTGCATATAAATCCTAATTTTTTACCTTTCCACAGTGGGCCTATGAATTTTGCATTTAAAACCAAAATTCTCATAGTTTTCACATTTTCTGCATTTTTTAATAAATCCTTGAATATTCCACTTTCATATTTTTCCCATGAATTTTAAGAACAAACCCTCATCATTTCTCTTTTGTTTTTTTTTTTTTTTTTTTTCAATCAATCTCTATTCAACGAAAATGGATTCCCTCCAAATTTTTTTTCATATATTTTTCTAATGACACCTATATTTTTTTCTTTCTTTCTATGCTATGATGAATGTGCAGCTATACAAGGATAGAATGGATGTATTTATTGGCTCTAGTTACAAGATAATTTTGTCATGAAACATAATCTACAAGAGGGTTGGCGGTTGTCAATAATGGCATGATGGTTTGTCCATGATGGTTTACACCAACGAAAGGAGCAAAAGGCATGTCATACTTATTTGTTAAGTATGTTGTGTCAAATGATACCACATCACCGTAAGCTGCTTTGGATCTTGCATCTGCCCAGAAAAAAATTTCTCAAACGACCTTCCTCGTCCATATCAATTATATAAAAAACATTTGAATTTCTTTGGTGCATACGAGAAAAATAATTCCCAAATGCTTCAGAGTCCCCAACTCCAAGCCTATGTTGCCTTGCTTTTGCAATATAGTTCCTGCAGTCTTTCTCAGTGTATGTTAAGTTCTCATAACCACCACTTTCAACAGCTAAAGAATGAAAATTCTTGCTCAAGCCTATACACTCTTGATCATTTAAATCAAGCCTCCTTTTCACATATCCATCCATTTTTTTATTGCAGTTTTGAAAACGAGATTTATGTGGACTAAGTGCATGATTATGCTCCAAATTGACATGGGATATAGTACAAAGTCTATCATTACCGATTATAACATTGATCTTGTCTTGACAATTTGTTTTGGTGGATAGCCTTGGGTTGAAATTATTTTTGGCCGTGGATATCCTTTTGTCACCTCTTACACAAGAAAGTGTGTAATATTTTAATTTTCCATCTTCTCCCGATCTTGTGCTTCATTTTGTAATGCCAAAACCTTCTTGCCAAGTAAACTCAATGTAGAGATTGTAAACTTCTTCTTCAGAATGAAGTATCGTTCTTGCCTTTGGAACAACTTTTCAATGTAGTGAATCCTCTGACTGTAATAATTTTTCTTTCTCTTTGTTTAATGTTTCCAGACTAGAAGTTCTAGCTTCTGTCCCATTTTTGCTCAGTTCAGAAGACACATGTTCCAATTCCACCATATTGTTCTTGATTTAGATCTATATTAATTAAAAAAACTTATAAAATAAGTGTAGTATAATTAAATATACTATCATAACAATTAAAGAAGAGAATAAAATCTAATGAAAGAAACCAACAACCTTAGAACTAAAAAAAAGTTAGAATCTATTAATTTCATGCACCGTCCTTTATAGATGCAAATCTAACATTGCAATGCAAAGTATAACTCACGTTTGAAACATAGAGCAACAATTTGTAAAGTTATAATACAAGAACTTCATGCACCATTCTTATAGATATAAGACTCTATGTATATATAGGTAACAATTAAACAATCACACCATGCATTGATTAAGATGGAATTCAAACATGAACTAACATCCATGGCCTAGACTTCCAACACAAAGCCAAATTATCACTCTTTTAATCTTTGACAACATAGTTTATACAAATAAATACATATGGACTATGCATTTGTTCATAGTTTATATAGCTACTATGCATTTGTTCATCCTCATTCAAACCAAACAAACATATATAAACATCTCATTTCCATTATATGAGCACTTCAATACACGAACTGTCTTTTAATACGCAAGAATTCCTTTCAATCCATCAAAACAACCACTACATAATAATCAGACATAGGTAACAATAAGCAAAGAAATGCATACCTTGCCTACTCCTTTCTGATGGTGTGACTGATCAGCTTCATATCATCCATGTTTTTTTTTTGTTTTTTGACTGGAACAACGACTGCGAAAAGGGAAGCCAGACCGGAACGGTGACAGCCTGGAGGTGACGGTGCTGCGACGGTGATTGTGATCCGGAGGAACGATGATGACGAGAGGGAAGCCGGACTGGAATGGCGACGATGATGGCACTGTGACGGCGAAGGCGTTGCAACGGCGACGGCACTGCGATGACGATTGTGATCTGGAGGAACGATGACGACGGGAGGGAAGCGGAAACTGTGACAAGGAAACGGGAGTGGGGGCGAGATTTATGGATCTAATCTGTTCCTTCCTTTTTTGTTTTTTTGTTTTATTTTTTAAAATGCTGATTATGAAGGAGAATGTGTGGAGGAGTTGGATGCCCCTCATTCAGTTGAGCAATTCAGGAAAGCTATTAATAACATATAGCATTACTCTTTTTTTAAACTTCAATTGTTTTTCAGAATTTCAGAATTTTTATTTTTTATATTTTTTTATATTCTCTTTTTTTGTTCTATGATGATTTTTTGTCACGGGATATTTTTTTTTTTTTTTCTGATTTTTGCCTTCCTGTACAAATGTATTTTATTTCTCTATTTTTTTAGTGTGTGTGTGTGTATATATATATATATTTGAATTTTTTTTTATTCAAAGCCTATATAAGCATTGATCATTTGTGCTACTTTTTTATGTAAAAGATATTTTTTTAGAAAATATATATAATATTTAATTTATATTATTATATAACTTTATATATACTTGAACTTTGATTAATTAAGTTTTTTTTCCCTTCTTCATCTATGATTTCTGGCTCCAAAACTAAATATAATGGACATGATGTGTTATAAATGATATACATTATTCATACAAATGATAAAAAAAAAGTATAAAGTATTTTAATACAGAAATAAACTTAAATGAACAAATTGATAAAAAAAAAAACACCTCTAATTTCTATTTTTGATTCTCAGGTATTAGACCTTTATATTTTATAGTTTAACTTTTTTTATTTAGATTATTAAATCATAGATTTACTTGTAAGAAAATGGATTATAAAAGGAGTAGTTATTAACATTAAGTACAAATTTCACAATAAGAAAGGATGATAATCAACAACCACAATAGTTCTTAAACAAAGTAAGATCATATCATATCACATTATTCTCTGGACTGTGATCAAGTAGATTGCATCGTCATCCCCAATAGAGGTGCTGCCATTAGATGGGTTGGGAGTGCAGGATAACATCATGGGGCTATTTGTATTAGGATAAAATTAGAATTTTATCGATAAATACATGTAATCTTTATTGTTTGATGAATAAAAAAATACAGTCACTTCCCTTCCAAATTTGTAAGTATATCATCCGAACTTTGTAAATCTTGTGTGTTTGTGTTATTTTTGGTGTCTTGATTTCTCTTGCCTCAATTTTTTAACCATATATTCTAATTTATAAAAAAGCTAAAAAAATTTGTAGAAAGCCCCTTCTAAAAAGAAAAATGCTATATGCACCGAATTGGTGCCCTGAATTGGTGTCCCGAAGCCAACCTCAGATGTGGGGTTTCTAACCTTGGATGTGGGGATGCTAACAATAAATTTGGATAAATATTTTTCTAAAAATATATTTTTATACTATATATACTAATTTATAAAAAAAACTCAAATCCTAAAAATAAGGTTTTGAGTTTTTTTTTTATCATATAACCAATTTATAAAATGTGAAGGGTCAAACAATAATATTTTGTAAAATTATTATTTTTTAAGCTATACATACTAATTTGAAAAAAAAAATGGTGCATATTCCATATAACTCCAAGCCCTAAATCATACATGACAACTTCTCCTCCTCTAATACCATGCCCTTCTCTCCCAATCCTTCCCACAATAACCCTCATTCCATCCATGGGTGGAGCTAGAAATTATATAGAGGGGTGAACTATAAATCTTAAAATAATTAATTAACAAAATTTTAAATAATAAAATACATTAAAATTTTTTTATAACAATAAGTAAAATGTAAGATAAATAATTAAAATTAATTAATATATCAAAATAAATATTTTTATCAAAATTTAGATTTCTTTAGCAGTCTAAAATATCTATAACAAAATATTATATTGTAACAATATAAAAACTACAGTAAAACTCAACAAAGTAAAAAACTAACCAAAAAACAAATTTGTAACAATATAAAAACTACAAGATCTCTTATTTATAATTAAAAGAAATAAATATTATATTAATTTTGGAGAAACAAATGCATGAAAAAGCATTACAAATGATCATAATAGAATTTTGAAAAGTTAGTAAGATATGACTGATTAAACATTAAAATAAAATATTTAATATCTTACCATATTATTTTAAAATTTAAAAATTAACTAACATTAAATTATATTGATTAAATATTAAATTAAAATATTTTTGTATCATGATTTATTGGCAGTCTTTCAAAATTTGAGTTTTTAACATATTATTAAAAAAATCTAAAGATAAAGATTTTTAAAAATAACAGGCCTACAATAATTGCTTCATTGGCCTTACCTTTGAGTTAATGTTGTTCTGATTTATAATTGTGAAAATATAAATAATATTTTAATAATTTATCTGAATTCGTTTAAATAATTTTTGAAAAAACTAATTTTTATAAATTATTTACATTTAAGATCTTATTAATTACAAAATAAACTAATATTTTAATATTTTTGAAAAATAATAACTTTCATTTAAACTTTTATTTAAATTAATCATAATTCAAAAAAAATATTTATTACTAAATCAAAGCTTTAAGGGTGTGTTTGGGTGTTAGGAGTGGAATGGGAGTGAGGGGGGATTGAGAACAAGAATGTGTTTGGGTATGCATGAGTGGGAGTGGGTGAGGAGTGAGGAGGGAGTGGGAGAGTAGTATGTGAAGGCTTGGCAATCACCACGAATTGGGCGGATTGGCCCAATCCGGAATATGGAAAAGACAAAAATACCCCTAAAAGCAAAATACCTACCCCCATTGACACTCTGAACCCTGGCTTCCATCTTGACCAGCCGCTTCTTGAGTTGCTTTCCCCTCCGCTTCTTCGAGGGTCACCGGAGCTCGTCGGCGTTGAAGGAAGGGCTCGATCATCGGAAGGATGAGATGCATTCTTTGATTCTGATTTGTTTTCCTTGGCAGCCTGTCCTATTTGTTTATCTTTTTAATTATTTCTTCGTCAGTCGTTGGAGCTCATCACCGGACTTGAAGGAAGTTTGCTGGAGCTCGCCGGAGTTCACAGAAAGGGCTGATCATTAGGTTATCTTCAACAAGTTGATGTTTGTGTTTGATAGATGGATGATGGATCAATGAATATTTGTGTTTGTGAGAATTGATTAACTTGCATACACATCTTGAGAGGACTTGTTGTTCAGAAAATGTATACAATTTTTTTAAAATTCATGTGCAGGTTGTTTCTTTATATGGCATTTTCAATTATGAAGTAAATTAGGATCACCACCTTCGTGTGGTAATGGTCTTGGTTTTGTGGAAAAGATAACATATATGTAAGGGATTTCATCGCAAACTATTATGAAATTAATTAAGATTATTGTCATCTTCATGTAGTAATGGTATTGTTAGTTGTTAGGATTTTATTCTTAGTTAATATTATGTTCTTGAAGGTTTACTCCATTGAATCATGTTTACTGTTTATTTAACCCTCGATATGCATCAGTCTGCAGCATCAACCATTACATTATGATGATGATCAATTATAACCATATCTTTTGTTGTTGCAATTTATTTATCAAGGACTGTTATCTCCAAATAGTTATAGGCTAATCTGGAGATTAAAAAAATGTTTACAAGAATTAAATAAAGTTAATTTTACATGTGCAAAAAAAGGTAATTATACCTGCCATCCAGCTTCAATAATGTTGAGGTCATCACCAAAGGAACCAGAGATGACCCATATTTGTGATAAGCTAAACTCACATGAGCTTGCAACTCTTGGAGCCCAGACATTCAAACTAGCTTTGGCTCCATAATACTGCTCTCCCATCACATACCCAATTGCATGCTGAAACCCATTATTAATCAAATAGATTAGGTACACAACACATTAAAAAAAAAAATTGTTTCTCTGAAGCTCTATAATGGCTAGCATTACTACTATATAAGATTTCTAACTAATCTCTCAATAGGAAATAAGCAAAGTCAAGTGTATAACAACAAACTAGTCAAGTTAAATGCCTCATTTTTGTTGTTAAGTCCTCTTAGATGCTCCAGTTGGTGTTGGTATCTTCTTAGACAATGCATGCCTCATTTTAACTCTCAAGCTAAGTTTATGTTTTAAATTTACACAGAATAATTATTATTTTAATTAATGAGGTTTAATTAAAATAATAATGGAGTCAATAATAGAGCCATATGGAGTGGGGCACATTGGCATGTGGCCATCAATAATTCATTTGTGGGCACATGCATGGATGACACCTAGTTTAATAGTGCTTTGAACAAATATGCTTATGATTATTAAGTTGATTAGGTTGAATTGTTTTAAGGATCCGAAGAGATATAAACAAATATGCTTTTAATTCTACATGCTCTCATTTTTATGTTCTGATCAAAAGTAGCTAGGAGTATAGTCTATTTTTCTTTTATTGTTTAGTATGGATGCAGATTCACAATCCAGGTGTAGGAGTCAAAGCAAACACTACTGGACCGTAGGAGAAGATAAAGCCCTGATTAATGCTTTAATTAAGCTATCTACAAATCCAATGTGGTTGGCTGAAAATGGGTTCAGAAATGGGTACCTTGCACAATTAGAAAGAATGGTGAAGGAAAAGATTCCAACAAGCACATTAAAGGCTGTTCCTAACATTGAGTCTCGGATTAAATTTTATAGAGACAAAACCACTGTAATAGCCGATATACTTCAAATAAGTGGATTTGTTTGGAACTACGAGATGTGCATTATTGAGAAAAGTTCTTATGACGAGTATGTGAAGGTACAAAAAATTTTAATTTCAGTTTGTACCGTCTTATAATCATAGTATTTGGATTTTAATTTTATTGTTCATCAATGCAGACTCAAAAGGAGGCAGCTGGTCTTTATGAAAAAGCTTTTCCTTTCTTCAATGATCTTGTCGCGGTCTTTGCAAGAGATAGAGCACATGGAAATGCAAGAGGCAATATTGGTGATGATGCTGAGTAGTATTTACATGAGAATGTCACATTGGATGATGACACGGACTTCTTTCAATTTGCAAGTGATGATGTTTCTATGCCCACACAAGAACCCATTCCGATTCCGTCACCCATAGGATCAGAAACAAGTACCTCAAGAGCACGTCAGAAGCAGAAAAGTGTTGTCGACCAATCAGCAGAGAAAATTTCATAGAATTTGCACAAGTTCGTTGAAATTGTTGGTCCAGGATTTAAGACACTAGCCGATGCTACTGCACATGAAGTAGCTCGTGATGAGGCTCGTGAAGCACATGAGAAAGCATGGGAAGACCGTGAGAAAGCACGTGAGGATGCTCTTGCTGAAATTATGAAAATGAAAAACATGTTGCAACAAGTACTTTTTGAGTTTGATGGTCTTTCTAATGATGAGATGATGTTGATCCTACAGGTTTTTTCTAACCACAATTAAATTTTTAGTCCATTATTTGTCTTAAAATTCTTTATAATAATGATGTAATATTCTTTTTTTGTAGGTTTTGCCTAAAGACGACGACTAATTGAAAATTTTTTCGGGTTGCCAGATAACAAGAAGCTGCGTTTTTGTCATGTATTGCTGTCAAGATTGTCATCTCGAGCACCTAATATGTGATATCATGAGTTTGTTTTACTTTAATTAGATGATGTTGTTTAATTTCACAAAATCTACTATCGCGAGGTAGAGATTTTTTATGGATTGTAATGCAAGAACAATGTGATAGACTTTCTTAGTGTTGGAAAGCAAAACTTATAAGCTTATGTTGGTATATATATTACATTTACTAAGAAGCTAATGCAAGAATGAAAAAGAAGAGGTAGCAAGTAAAAGTAATGTTGTTATTATTATTTTCAATGTTGTTATAAATATTTATTTTTAATGATTAAGTAGTTATTTTTTTCAATGCTTTACAAAAATATAATTAAAAATAACTCATTATATTTAACATCATTAATTTATAACTAATTAATGATAATAATATTTAAATTTTAAAAGTAGAATGAAATTGTAGTATTATAAAAGTAAATATTAATTTCTGATAATTAATTACTTATATTTTTTAATGTTTTAAAAAATATAAATTAAAATTAACTCATTATTATATATACAATATCATTTAATTGTATAAGGGGCATAAGTGTCATTTTATCTTATTTACTATCTTTACTTTTCTCATTCCCAATAAATTACACTCTCCAATCCTTACCAACCAAACACATTCTTCATTCTCACTCCTACTCCACTACCCCTCATTCACTCCCAATCCACTCCTCCCAACCAAACACACCCTAATATTTGTCAAATCCCTAAATCAATGCATGTTAATCAATCATACATCTTTTTACAATTTTTTCTCAAAATTTTTAAAACTAGCAAAGTCAACAAAAACATCTAATAAATGAATGAGAAATAAAAAAAATAAATAAATCAAATCATTCAACAACTGAAAAAATAAAATAAAAAATAATGAAAATATAAAAATATATAAAGATTTAAAATTTAAAATTTAAAATATATTAAAAAAAGTTTGAAAGGGCCGAGCGGAAGGGGGATGGCCGGAGGGGGAGTGGCCTGGGCGGAAGGGGGGCGGGGGAGGGCGAGGGAGGGAAGGAGCAGGCATGGTCAAGAAACCTCGCCGGCGACAGGGGAGCCGCCGCCGCCCCCTTTTGCTCAGCCCCTGATTCCATCAATGACTATCTCCAGAACTGTGACCTCTCTCCTTCTCTCAATCTTTTCTCCTTCTCTTTCTCATCATCATCATCATTATAATCAATCAAACATGAATGGTTTCAGAGAATGGCACCATCATCATCATCAACACCATGCTTGTAAGTTTGTTGGTGATCATTTTTTAATAAATATGTATACAAATATACAATTATAAAGAGTTTGTGTTGATTTCTTCTTGATGATGATGGTGATTGTTAGGTGCATGGTAGGGGAGAGAAGAAGCGCAGTGAGAGCATTGCAGTTGCGTCAAACAAGGGCAAGGGACGCAGAGAAGAGAAGCAAGAAAATGGCAGACATATTACTGAGAGAGTCAGTGAAGCTTTGCGCTTATAAGCATTGGGTCAAGATGTTGGAGATTGGAGTTTGGTGTTGGAGAATGAGATGCGATTGTGTGAACATCATGATGATGATGATGATGATGCTTCTGTTTCTTGGACCTATGTAACCTATGTTTTGGCCCCAATTTTTTTATTTTTTTTTTAATTTTTTTTATCACATAACCAATTTATAAAATGTGAAGGGGCAAAAGTATAATATTTGAAATCCTTTTTATTTACTTAGAATATCATGTCTATTACCTAATGAGAATCCCTAGCCTTGCTTGCATGTGGAAACTTCCTTTGTCGGTTGGTGTGGGCTTCTCTTCTCCATCCATGCTTGAGAAGCCACTCTCTTTATCTTGGTTTAGAAAATGTTTTCTTTCATCACATAATTAAGACATCCCGTTGCTTTTTAATCACCCAATAAGAGAACATCACAATAGACTCCTCTTTTAAAATAGATTCTCCAATAATGAGTGTCAAGAGGCAATGGTGAAAAAACTTTCATTGAAAATGTTTACCTTGTACTGGACTAAAAAGGAAGAGTCTTATGTGACTTTCCTATCTCTCTTTGAGTGTTAAGAAAAAATGGTGAAAAACTTAAAAAAAAGAAAATTTCACCGTGATCTTTTTTTTTTTTTAAGTGTCAAAAAACAATGGTGAGAACTTAAAAAAAAAAAAAAAAAAAAATCTTCAACAGTTTAAAAAGAAAAGTCCTCCAAATTCGCAAAGTTACCCCTACTCTATAAAAATCTATATCTTCTCCTCATTTTAATCTCTCTCGTTCCATTTATGAACATTAGACTTTTCTTTCCATAAATTGCATAATTTATGCAACTACTCTAACAATCTTATTTTTCTCATTCTCCTCGAATTTTTCATCAATTTTGAAATAAACCCTAATCTTTATTTTTTTTTTACATTTCGTGTATGAATTTTGCAACTAAGCCCTTGGATTTTCATATTTCAAATTTTTCATAATTTTTCAAATACATCCCCTTGTCAATCCCTAAGATGGAAAGTCCCCGAGGTAGACTCCATGCGTACCACCAAGAATAGCTTGACAGCTATGATCTCCAATCCCCTTGAATGCTTGGCCAAATCCCTCTCCAAATCTTGCCAAGGTCTTGGAGATTTGGCCCTTTTATTCCTCAATCTCCCTCCAAGAATCGCCCCGAAAGAATAGAGAGATAGAATAGATGATGCCCTAGAAATCCTCTTAAGTTTTATTTATACCCGACTGCTTACAGGCTGCTTACGGGCGTAAGGGTTAGGCCGTAAGGGAGTTGGAGAAGATAGTCGCGAGCTTTACGGGAATGCTTACAGCTGTAAGCCTCATCCGTAAAGTCTTCTGAATATGTTACGGTCCAACTTATAACCGTAAGCACTGGATTGTAAGCTTTGCTGTCTGCTTCTTGTGAATGCCCTTACGGGCATGCATTGTGGTCATACGCTCCTCTGGGCATCCTTTTCAGGTGTAAGTCTTGCCTGTAAGGTCCTCTAAATTGACTCTGAATCCTTTTTACGGGCATAAGCATACCCACAAAGTCTTTTGGACTATACTTATGGCTGTAAGGCAGACTGTAAGCTACCCATAAGCCACCCAGTTTGCCTTGTCCTTGTTCTAATAATGCCGAGAGAGCACCAACTTCATCGTTTTTAGTCTAAATTGCTTCTTTTTTTATCTCCCTCACCTTTAAGCACTGCCCTAAGCCTGTTAATGCAAAACACACGATATTTAGCATTGAATTCCACATTATGGTTCTAATGCATGCCAAATGAGTGTACAAATAGATATGAAATACATGAACAATGTAAACTCATCAAATTCCCCCAAACTTAAGCTTTTGCTTGTCCTCAAGCTAAATAGAATATTACAAACCAAGTAGAAGGAGTGTGCAACCTCGGGTGCTAAATAATTTAGGAGTTTCACAAGTACTTTGGGTTTCCACAACATGAGAATGCTAAAAATTTCAAGTTCCAGAAATAGTGCACATTCTATTCAAGATTATCATGTATGTGTGTGTTACAACTTTTTACTTCATTTCTTTGCACCTAATAGACTTCCAAAAGCAAATAACCACACAAACAACTTCTCATGCACGAGACGGTAGCTTCACACATCTCCCAAGGTAGCCCTTTCCCATGAACGTTCAATGGGCGGCTTTCACACTTATAAAAGAGGTAGCTTTCTCAGCATCTTTTATTAACAAAGTTACGGTAGCTTTCAATCACCTATAGAGGTAGCTCTTTCTCTTGTTAGGGCATACATAGTATTCGACTTGTCAGGAGTAGCTCCACACTTCTAATAGGGGTAGCTCTTTCCGTTTCTCAACTTTTTTCCCTCTCTTTTTGAAACAAATTCTTTCAAATTTGCAAAAATTTTCTTCACAAGAAGTACAATGAATAAAACTAAAGGAAGCCCCGCATGGTCTAAATCACTACAATAGAGAAGTGATGTGCTCTAATTAGGTGAATAACCAAGAATAGTATGCACACTAAAAAAAAGACTCAAAATGGAACAAAATCTCAAGTGTCCACCCTAATACTAGGAAACTCCTCTACATTTCCAAACATTGTCATAAGTCACACTTGGCATGTAATAGAAGCGATAATGAAATCAAAACCCCTCCCCCACACTTAAATCATACGTTGTCCGTAATGTGTGCAAAAGAGAAGCATTCAAGAAAATGCAAATAATATTAGGGAGGTAGTGGAATAAGATTACTTCCTCGATTCGCATTAGTGAAATCATTGAAGCTTGGAACTGGCCTAGTGTGTCCATTATTATGCCCTAGCAGTTTGGGGGTCACTCAAGGTCAAGAAGTGACCGAGTGAGCATCAACTTTATAACTAAGGATGGTGGGCATTGCAAATAAATCCTGCGAAGTGTAAAGGAAGAACATTAAAGCTCAACAAAGTAAAAATAACAAAATAGAAAATAAAAAATCCACTGAAAGTCTCAAAATAAGTGCAAACTAGGTAGGGCCAACCCTTGCCAATAATGAATACAAAGTCTGAAATGAAAATACAAAATAGAAATAAAAATCATTACTCGGCTGTGTCAGAAGCACCAGAATCAGTCGGCGACTGTGGGGAAGAAGGAAGAATCGATGTTTGGGGAACAGGAGCTCGAGGAGGGACCAATCTAGAAAGGATCTCCAAGGCATAGCCAATGTCGGCCTCAATCTATACCTGGGTGGCCATGATCGTACGCTGACACTCCTACAGCTAAAGTACGGTATCACACAGCTCTTGTATCTTTGATCATCGTTGTCGGGGAGGAATTATTGATGAGCTAGATGGACCACCAGGCTCAGTGGTTGACAATAAGGATGATTCACTGCCAGACTCATCATCTGACTCATCATCCTCATCCTCACCCTCTGCAAGCGCATGTGCTGTGGTTGGGGTGAGGATGAAACGCCCGTTGCAATGCATCTCCATCCCCATCAGCCGTAGGGTGTCAAGGCCAAGGGGAGAGGTACCACCAACCATCTCCTGTTCCTGGATTCGATCCGCCAACCCCATCTCTCTGATAAGTCGTGTGATGTAGGGGCCAGCAAAGATCGTTCCTAGGCGTACATGCTGGCCCTAATGAGCAATGAAATTTGCTATAACATAGCCTATGTGGATGGGACAACGCTCCATAAGGCTGTAGAGAAATAGGAGCTCTTGCAGCACTACCACTCTAGTGCTATTAGCTCTACCTACAAATGAACGGGCTATGATAGCATGGACATACCGATGAGCTAGGAGGGTGAGGAACGAGGCCTTGGTGAGGCCTAACTTGTAGCTGCGTCCCCAGCTCAGATGCTATCGAACTCCCTTGGCTGTGATGCCCACAGGGAAGTCAATTAGCAACTACTCGTACTGTAGAGTGTTGATGAAGTCTATGTCATACAACCCCAACAACAGAGAGAAATTGGTGTAGGATAGCCGCTGCCGCTGCCCAAATAATTATAATATGATGGAGCCGGCCCTATTAAACCCCATGAGGTCTCTATCTATCTCAAAAGTAGACACGACCTCGAGGATGCTCTCTTTGTAGGTATGCTCCTTATAGGAGAAGAGCCGGCTCCAGCCAGCCGACTGGAACATCCCCAGGACCTCCTCAAGCCTGAACTATGCCAATACGGGCCAATCCGCAGTACATGACTGGCCAAATCGCTTTATCCTTAAGCCAGCGGACAGCTCTTAGAAGTGAGCCTTTGTAAAATTAGGAGCTGAGGGAACCGGGGGAATCGATGTCTCCTCCGCGATAGCTATACATGAGGCCGACACATAAGAGAATATAAAATTTGAACATAGCAAGAGAGTTTACAGCTTGCTTATGGGAAGACTTACGGTGGTAAACCTCGGGGAAAGTCACCTTTATGGCGATCTTATAGCCATATGCCACGGGCTTAGGCCATAAGAACCCCTCCTATAAAATGGAGTTCAAAAACTTAGAAAATTGGCTTCTAGACTTACATTCAATCAATGCTAAACAACAAACATTCATTCTCATACATAAAAATCAAACAATCCAGTCAGAAATCATTAAAAATGAAGGTTAACTTTGAGACAAAGAGAAGAGGAGAAAACCGGCCGGCGAGAAGCTCAAAAAATAGGTCCAACCCTGTCCAAAATCACTCAAAAATAAAAGAGGAGGATGAAGGGAAGAGAATGAGAGGAGAGACGATCACCAATTACCAAGGTTCAGTTAAAAACAATTGGGAATGATTATCAAAGGTTGCCGACGGCGCTTAAAACCTTGGTGGTTATGGGTGGCTTACGGGTGTAAGCTATGACTATAAGTCTCTCTGAATAAATAGTTATGGGGTATTACGAGCGTAAGGCTTACCCTACAAGGGTACATTTCCTTTACAACCTAGGTTACGACCGTAAGAGGCTTAATAGTGTAGTCCGTAAGGTTCTCTGTCTTGTTCTTATAGTCGGACTTACGGACGTATGACACTCGTAAGGAACTTAGGCTAAACTCCCTAGAAGATATAGCCTCACTTACGGGCGTAAGCCACCTATATGGAACCTCTGCAGGACTTACGAGCCATAAATGCACTTGTAAGGCTCTCTAAAATCTTCTTGCGGTGTGGCTTATGGATGTAAGATGCCATAAAGCTCTCTATATAAGGTTTACAGCCATGCTTACGAGCATAAGTAGCCTGTAAGAGTCCTGGAAAATTGAGCAGAGTTTTTCCTATTTCTTACAGTTAAGCTCTAATACATATATAACCTGGGAAGCACAAAAAAAAAAAAAGAGTGTCTATCATCACGAACATCCAACCAACACACAAAAATTACAACAAGCTAAGAAGTTTGTTTCAAACCCAAACAACACTAAACAACTACTACCAAAGACACAAACTCAATAGAATACAGAAAACTTTCTTGTGTTGCCTCTCAAGAAGTGCTTGTTTAACGTCACGAGCTTGATGTAGCTGAAACAGACAAGTCATGGAGGTTCAAAGTAAAAATACTCCTCATAACCAAAACCCATGTCTCTGAAATAATGCCCAAGTGTGAGATAGGAGAAAATAGGGAACTTACCAATGTAGTGGATTGACTCGGGGGTTACCTTCTTTGGTGAATGTTTTCTCTTACCTTTCTTGAAGGAAGTGACTTCTCGCCATTACTTCTTTCGCGTGCTCTCCTCAGTAATGGTAGGTGTAAACAACGAGGTGGTCTCTTCAATGTGAGGGCCATCCAAGGACTCCTCGAAAGGCTCTTTCTACAATGTCTCCTGCACACATTCATCCACAAGTGAGTCAGTTCCATCAATGTAATAGCATGTATCATCAAAAGTAGAGGGATGTTTCATTGCATTGGATAAAGCAAAAACCACTTCCTCATCCCCAACCCTAAGTGTCATTTTATTGTTACTAACATCAATGAGGGCTTAGGAGGTGGCTAGGAATGGCCGACCAAGTATGAGGGGCACTTCAACATCCTCTTCTACATCTAGAATTACAAAATCTACTGGGAAAATAAACTTGTTGACCGTAATGAAAGCGTCTTCTATGATTCCTCTAGGATGTCTAATGGAGCGGTCCGCTAGTTATAATGTCATCCTAGTCAGTTTAAGGTCACATTGTTCCAGTTTCCTAAACATGGTGTATGGTATTATATTAATGCTAGCACCTAAATCCGCTTGGGCTTTTTCATCAACCAAATCACCATTGTTACAAGAAATAATAAAACTCCCTTGATCTTTTTGCTTCCTTGGTAGCTGGTTTTGAAGTAATGTCGAACTCCCTTCGCTCAATGTCACCGTCGACACCTCCTCAAGTTTCTGCTTGTTTGTTAATAGATCCTTGAGAAATTTAGTGTACATTAGCATTTGGGACAAGGCTCCCACAAACGGTACATTGATCTACAATTGCTTCAACAAGTCCAGAAATCTCTTGAATTATTCATCTGTATGATCATTCTTCATCTTTGACAGAGAGGGATGACAGAGAACATACTCCAACTAGTGGCGGTCTTCTCTTCTCAACACTTAGAGTAGGTCCGCTTTCCTTTGTCAGACTCTTAACGAATTTAATTTCTGGCTCATTTTCTTTCTCCATTACCTTCTCACTACCTGCCCCCAACTCTTTACCACTCTGAAGAGTGATTTCTTTGAGATGCTCACAGGGGTTGGCTTTAGTGTTACTCTGTAAACTTCCTTGAGGTCACTCAGACAACAATTTGGTAATATGTCCCACTTGGTTTTTTAAATTCTGAAGAAAAGCCTGATAGTTTCTTAACGATGCCTCTATGCCTTGAAATTTATTGTCTAACTATTGGAACTTGATATCCGTACTCTGAATAAACCAAGTAAGCACCTCCTCCAATGTGGGTCTCTTGTCAGTGTGTTCATGAGGAGGAACCCGGGCGGAGATTTCTGCTATTGTCCTTGGCCTCCTCAAGAGAAATTGGGGTGATTCCGCCATCCTGGGTTATACCTGCCACTTTAGAGATCCCTTTCTGTCTTGGGGCACTACCGATGAAATCCACTTGTTCGACAGGTCCATGCATTGCCCCTATGATGGAACAATCGGAGGGACCATGTCCTCCCCCACAAGTATCACAAACCATGACCGTAGCTAATTTATGAGTAGACAAACTGTCAATCTTCCTGCTCAATGCCTCCATATGAGCTGCTAATATAGTAAACTCACTGACCTCAATCATCCCAGTGGGCTTGGCATGATTTACCTCTTGAATCCCACTGATAATTGTCATGGCTATTTCTTCAATTACCTTTTTGGATGCCTCCGAGGTCTTACTACCAAGTGATCCTCCTGGTGTAGAATCAATGAGCTATCTAGTACTCTGACTGAGACCCTGATGGAAAATCTGAACTTCCATCCATTCTGGGAGGTTATGATGCGGACATTTCCTCAACAAACCCTTAAACCTCTCCCATGCCTCAAATAATGATTAAGTGTTCAACTGTGCGTATGCTATAATCTCCTTGCGCAACTTGGTCATTCTTCTTGGAGGGAAATAACGGGCCAAGAATACTCCGACAAGCTATTCCAAGTCATGATAGATGCTCGAGCAAGAGCCTGAAGCCAATGTTTAGATCTTCCTTTTAGTGATCTTAAGCATGTCACATACTTCAAGGAATCCCATAATATGACTGTTGGGATCCTCATTCGGTAATCCATGGAACTGTGCTGCACTCTGTACCATCTGCACAAAGACAGGTTTAAGCTCAAAATTGTTTGCTGCAATTGGTGGGCACACTATACTTTACTAAGAACCATCAAGAGTTGGGTGAGCATAGTCTGAAAGATTCCCATGTCGATTTCCCTGGTTTGCCATAGTATCCAGTTCCTCTCCTTCAACACTCACCGTCAAATATCCTGTCTTGTTCAGTAAGGCTGTTCTCAATCTGGTTTCAATCACTCTCTCTATACTACTCTCACCTTTTGTCAGTCTTGGTGATTTGCCCTTCGGTGGCATACACTGAAATCAAGCAAAAGAAAACAAAAATCATAAAACAATTGAAGAGAAAAAGAAGAATATAAACAAATAGGAAAAAGAAAAGAAAAGAAATGGCTAAAATGACAAATATTCAAGTGTTCCTAACAGTACTATTCTTCCCCGGCAACAGCGCCAAAAACTTGATAGGGATGCATGCAAGTGTACGTGCCGATCGCGTAATAAAGTGTCCTTGAACTGCAGAGGTCGATCCATAATGAAGGAGGTGAATACTAGTAATAACTCTAAATCCGAAAATTAGCCTAATGAAGTACGTGAAGTGTGTGAAAACAAAAGCAAAAGAAAACTAGAAAATACAGGAAAATCACAGGAGAGAATTCAAGGAAGAGAATGATGTCTGGGTATAGCATCCCTCTAAGGTTATAAAGTACAGGACAACGGTTGTCTAAGCATGCAATCTTATTTGAATCGAAAGGTTTCTAGAAACATTCAAAACTCTAATTTCTCAAGCGAAGTGTAACTGAATCGGTGCAGAGCTGATACAAACATCCACATAATTGTATTAACACTCTATGAACCCTTATTATGAGCTGATGACAATCTCTTAATTGATAATATCCCCCTAAAGAGAGATTGTTCCTAATCCGAATACAAAGTAGAAATGTGATTTATCCTAAAATCTACTCCACATGATTGCAAAAGAATGGATATTATCATCAACCCACTCGGAAGGATTGTGAGAGACAAAGTTTTCTAAATACCCTAACTAGAGGGAACCCACTATCCACTCAAACTGCGGTAAGTCTATACTAGGTGGAAATTTCTTCTCGTCACATAGCAAGACAAGATATGATGGCTAGGGCTTTCATCTCGATAGCAATCAAGCATCCATTAACACAATTACACTCAAATAGATATAATTGCAAAGGAGAAATCAATTAAAGCATAAGAGATCCAACAACAAAAGTCATAAAATATAAATCCTAGAGTTCAATTATGCCCAAACATCTACAAATTAGCCCTCCATTAATATAGGGCAAGCATTGAAGATACAAAGACTAAAGGTAAACATATTATCCATGGAAACCCCCTTTTCAATCCCTGTGATGGACAGTCACCAAGGTAGACTCCACGTGCACCACTAAGATGAGCTTGACGGCTACGATCTCCAATCCCCTTGAATGCAGGGCCAAATCCCTCTCCAAATCTTGCCTAAGGTCTTGGAGATTCGGCCATTTTCTTCCTCAATCTCATCTTCAAGAATCGGCCCCAAAGAATAGAGAGATAGAATAAATGATGCCCTAGAAATCCTCTTAAGCTCTATTTATACCCGTCTGCTTATGGGCGTAAGTTCTAGGCCGTAAGGGAGTTGGAAAAGATAGTTGTGAGCCTTACGGGAATGCATACAGTCGTAAGTCTTATCCATAAGGTCTTCTGAATATGTTACCGTCCAGCTTAAGGCCGTAAGCGCTGGATTGTAAGCTTTGTTGCCTACTTCTTGCGACTGCCCTTACGGGCGTGCACTATGGTTATAAGCTCCTCTGGGTGGTCCTTACGGGTATCTTTACGAGCGTAAGTCTTATACGTGAGGTCCTCTGAATTGACTTTGAATCCTCCTTACGAGCAGAAGCATACCTGTAAGATCTTTTGGACTATACTTACGACAGTTAGGCAGACCATAAGCTGCCCGTAAGCTACCCCCTTTGCCTTGTCCTTGTTCTAATGATGCCGAGAGAGCTCCAACTTTGTCGTTTTTAGTCTAAATTTCTTCTCTTGGATCTCCCTCGCCTTTAAGCACTTCCTTAAGCCTGTTAATGTAAAACACATGATATTTAGCATCGAATTCCACATTATGGTTCTAATGCATGCCAAATGAGTGTACAAATAGATATGAAATACATGAACAATGTACACTCATCAATTGACTTTCAGGGATGGATCGAGATGCCTCAGAAGAGGATGAAGACAATGATGTCGAAGATGTGGAAGGAGATCAACTTTCACACGACCTATCCCAAGAGCACTAATTGTAGAGGCACAATCACATGCTGACAAGCACTCTCCGATGTTGAAGAGACCTCACACCACTGTTTTGTTGAAGGTTTTGGTAAATTTACATTCGTAATAACACTTTTATTCATCTTTCTCATAAATATGAAATATTAAATATATTTAGTTAAAACTTATTTTATATAAATTTATTTTTTAAGGAAGAAACAATGCTGCACTTAAAAAGCAATGCCGACAAACATATTAAAAGTAACATTAAATATTGATAGGGACGCAAGTGTACTTGCCGATCGCGTAACAATAGTGTGCGTAAAGTAGAGTGTCGGTCCACAGGGAAGAAAGTAAATACTTGTAATAATCCTAATTTTGAAAAAATAGCCTAAGTAATCAAATCATGTCCATGTTAACAAAAGAGAATAAAAGCAAGAAATATGGGAATAAACAGAAGAGAAATCAGGGGAAGAAATGATGTTCGGGCATAGTATCCGTCTAGGGTTATAAAGTGCGAGACAAGGGTTGCTTATTATTGCAATCCTATTTGAACCAAGAGGTTTTCAGAATTATACTAAACTTAGATTTCTAAGGCGAAGAGTAACTGAATAGGTGGAGAGCAGATATAGACATCCACACAATCACATTAACACTCTATGAAACCTCACTGTGAGCAAATGATAATCTCTTAAGTAGATAATCTCCCACAAAGAGAGAAATTACCCCTAATCTGAATACAGTGTAGAGATGTAATTGCTTCTAAAATTTACTCCACATTATTGCAAAAAACACGGAGATTATCACTAACTCACTCGAGAGAATTGAGGAAGACAGGGTCTCCAAAGTACCATAACCAGAGGCTTACTCACAATCCTCTTGAATTGCGGCATGTCTATGCTAGGTGAGAATTTCTTCTCATCAACAAGCACATCAAACGTATGAAACTAGGGGTCTCTTGCCACAGTAGCAATAATTCAATAAAAATATGCAATTAGATACAAAAAGAAGTGATTGCAATTAAGAAAGTAATTGAAGCATTAAAGGTCCAACAACCAATGTCAATGAAATAAACCCTAGGGTTAAACTATGCCCAAACACCATGAAAATTAATTCTCCATCATTGAAGAACAACAATCCAATTCTAAGAAATTAAAATACACAAAGAGAATAACAAAACTCCCTCAAAGCTCGTAATCTCCTTAGATGGATGAAGTTCTTCGAAGATTCCCCAAAATCACCGCCAAGATCTCTCCACAAACTGCTCCCTTGAAGCTTTGAACCTTCTCTTAATTTCCCCCTCTTGTTTTCTTCCTTCTCCAGCAAGATATCCAAGGAAAAACCCCTCAAATCGCCGCCCAAAGGGCAGCTGAAGAGTAGAGAAAAATATCCCCAAAAGCCCTAATTTCTAGCTTTTATATCACAGGAATTTGTGGTTCTTACATCCGCTACAATACCCTTACTCTCGTAACAGTTACCCATAAGGTTCTCGGGTTGGGGCTTAAGGTTGTAGCCAGCCCATAACAGTGCCTATGAATAGTAATTTGCTATAGCAATCATGAACAATGCACTACTACAGTAACCCCACAACCCGAGGCTTACGGCAGTAATAGTGCCATGAGGTTCTCGGGCTGGGGCATACAGCCGTAACTTGCCCAAAACAGTGTTGATGAATAGTGATCTGCAATAGTAATCATGAACAAGGCATTACTACAGTAACACTTACGGCCTAAACAACACCGATAAGGTTCTTGGGAATCTCTTATTTTCTTCCGAAATTAGCTCAAATCATCTCAAACGTGTTCCTCTTAATCTGTATGTCTTCATTCTAGCCAGAATACAAAATAGAAGCGAATTAAGCACCAAATTCAATCATATATTCAACAATTACACGCAAAGTGCTATAAATAATAGTAATGAAATACATTCATTCAAGCACTTATCAAATTCCCGACACTTAAGATTTTGCTTGTCCTCAAGCAAAAACGAAAACATTACAAACCAAGAGGGAAAAGTGCAAGACTTCGGGTGCTCAAGAATTGGGGAGTTTCAAAAGTAATCGGGTTTCAACAATACAAGAATGCTAAAAACTTGAAGTTCCAAAAATAGTGAACACTCTATTCAAGGTTATCATTGTGTGTGTGTTAAAACTCTCTACTTCACTTCTTTTGACCTAGAGCACCTCAAGAAGCAAAACTTCACAAACAACTTCTTATTTGCAAGGTGGTAGCATCACACAACTCCTAAGGTAGCCTTTTCCCGTGAGTGCTTATTGAGCGACTTTCACTGTTAAGAGAGGTAGTTCTTTCTACATCTTTTACCAAAATATGGTAGTTTTCACTCACCTAAAGAGTTAGCTCTTTCTCTCGTTAGGGCATACATAGTATTTGACTTATCGAGAGTAGCTTTACACTTCTAATAGGGGTAACTCTTTCTGTTTCTCAACTTCCTTTTCTTTTAACAAATTCTTTCAAATTTGCAAAAACTTTTTTTTCTTTCAAATCAGCAACATGAAGTAAAATGAACTAACTAAATGAAGTCCCACACGGTCTAAGTTGTTACAATAAAGAAGTTGTGTGCTCTAATTAGGAGAATAGCCAATAATAGAGTGCAAAAAAAAAAAAAAAAAAAAAAAAAAAATAGAACTCAAAATGTAACAAACTCACATGTGTCCACCATAATACTAAGAAACTCCCACTACATTACAAATGCACTGTCATTAGTCACAACTTGGCAAGTAAAAGAATATAATGAATCCTAAACCCATCGTCCACAGTTAAATCATTCATTGTCCACAATGTATGCAATAAAGCATAAATAAAGAAAGATATGCAATGACAATTCAAAGGAGGAGTGAAACTAGTACTTCCTTGGTTTATTAATGATGCTTTGAATAATTGAACCTCAAGCTTGGGTGTGGGTAACTCTTATTCACCCACTTTATGAAGCATAAGTCCAACTTCAATATTTTAGACCGGCCGCCAAATTAAAAGACCTTCACCAATTATCTTTCATTAAAATCTTACAAGATAAGAAGGATCATTATAGCTCCATAAAAATAAAAACAAACTACAAAAATAAAAAAATAGCAAAGAAATGACAAAGGGAAAACTAGGGTGATGATCGCTTGTGCTTCAAGCTACAATGTCTTCATTCAGAGTCCATTGGTGGCTTTGTTTGCTATGGAGGTAGATTTGCCATCTTCGTAGCATGAACATTGCTGCAATGATGTCTTAGCAATTTTTTGGCCAAGTGCTACAATATTTGCTACATTGATTTCAGAACAGTATGTTGTTATAGTGTTTCCGACCATCTTACAGGCGTAAGCCTTCGCGTAAGAACTAGAATTTCCTGACTTTTGAGGTTATGGGCTATAAGAATACCCTTAAGATGTTTTGAGATGTATTATGGTCTCTCTTACAGCTGTAAGGATGCCCGTAATCCCTTCTGTCTTTTTATTACGGCCTCTATTACGAGCATAAGCATGCCTGTTACTCCAATTTTCCTAAAAATATGCAGAACACACTTCCCTTCCAACATTCTAATAAAATATACATAGTTTGGGCTCAAAATTTGAAGCTAAACATGCAACAAGTCTATCAAATCATAGAGGAACAAAAATGGTAGACACAAGATGATCATCATTTTATTCAAATGAACATACACTAAAACTATAACGAACAAAACTAAATTAAGAAAAAAAAGATCAAACGAACACTTGGGTTGCCTCCCAAGAAACGCTTGTTTTACGTCACTAGATTGACGTACATCTTCCTTACCTTGTGGAGGCTTGAAAAGGGTGTGCTCCTCCCAACTAAATCTTGCATAGCTACTTCCCATGAACACAATTTTATCTGACCGGGAATGCACTTTTATTGGAGGCTTGAACAATTTTACTTTAGGTCTCCATTGAAATAATTTGGGCCGAAAATTGTTCAAGCTAAGAATAGGTGGGTCCTTGGATGGTTTGAGCCTACTACCAACATCTTCTTCAATTCCCATGACCTTTTTCTTACATTTTTTTGGTTGATCAATTCCAAGGAAAACTACTTGTTCCACTGCCTTGGGGTTTGCTTCTTTTACATTTTCAGCTTGAAAGAGACATGGCTTCAACAAACCCTCTTCTACAACTTCCTTCTCACAAGCATGTTATCCATTTAACTATTCATCATTCTCAAATTGGGGCTCTTCTCCCTCCATTTGATTCTCTACAACATATTGTTCTTTCTCCCCCACTTCCACATTGTTCTCCCACACTTCCTTGTTATTTTGAAGAGAAAATTCTTCAACAAGTCGCGCAGTTTGGTTCTTTAGGTCATGAATGGAGTCTTGTTGATTTTGTTGTGAAATCTTAAAAACTTTGATGTTGGCTTTAGTGTTCTAGATAAATTTATCCAACACATCCTCTAAATTCAAATTTTCCTCTTGAGATTGTTCCTTAAAGGGAGCTACATCTCCCTGAACATATCTTGCCAATAGATCTTCTAGGCTAGGATCATGCTTTTGAGGTGGAATGTACTCTTCAAATCTGAATTACGGAGTTTGCCATTGTTGTCCAAACACATTCCATTAGATGTTCAGGTAGCTCCAATGACTTGGATGATATATGTTATAGTAGGGATAGTTTTGTTGCTTTGTAAAGACAAATTCATCAATCTTAGCATTGAGAGCTTCAATTTGAATAAACAAAGCTATAATTGGATCAACCTTTAATTCCTTGCACGAAAGATTATATATATTAAAAAAATAAGCAAATAAAATAAGGTAAAATAAAAAAAAACAAAAGAAAAGAAAAATAAATAGCTAAAGTGATGAAAAAACAAGTGTTTCTAATATCACTAATCTTCCCTAGCAATGGAGCCAAAAACTTGATAGAGACACAAGTGTACATAGAGATCGAGTAATAATAGTATTTGTAAAGTAAAGTGTCAGTCCACAAAGAAGAAAGTGAATACTAGTAATAACCTTAATTTTAAAAAATAGCCTAAATAATTGAATGATGTGTGTGCAAAAATAAATAAATAAATAAATAAATAAATAAAAATAAATAAATAAAAAATAAAAGCAAAAAATACAGTAATAAACAAGAGAGAAATCAAGGGAAGAAACGATGTTCGGGCATAGTATCCGTCTAGTGTTATGAAGTTCGGGGCAAATGTTGCTTATGTTTGCAATCCTATTTGAACCGATAGATTTTCAAAATTATACTAAACCCTGATTTCTCAGGAGAAGTGTAACTGAATAGGTGCAGAGCTGATATAGACATCCATACAATCACATTAACATTCTATGAAACCTCACTGTAAGCTAATGACAATCTCTTAAGTAGATAATATCCCTCATAGGGAGAAATTACCCCTAATCCGAATAAAGAGCAAAGATGTCATTTCTTCTAAAATCTACTCCACATGATTACAAAGAGCACAGAGATTATCACTAACTCACTTGCGAGAATTGAGGAAGAAGGGTTCTCTAAAGTACCCTAACCAGAGGCTTACTCATAATTCTCTCAAATTGTGGCATGCCTATGCTAGGTGGGAATTTCTTCTCGTCAAAACACATATAAAACGTATGAAAACTAGGGGACTCTTGCCACAATAGCAATCATTCAATAAAAATATGCAATTAGATACAAATAGAAGAGATTGCAATTAAGAAAGCAACTAAAGCATTAAAGATCCAATAACCAATGTCAATGAAATAAACCGTAGTGTTCAACTATGCCCAAACACCATGAAAATTACTTCTCCATCATTGAAGAACAACAATCCAATCTAAAGGAATTAAAATACATAAAGAGAATAACAAAACTCCCTCAAAGCTCACAATCTATTTAGATGGATGAAGTTCTTCGAAGATTACACAAAATCACCCCCAATATCTCTCAACGAATGACTCCCTTAAACCTTTGAACCTTCTCTTAATCTCCCCCTCTTGTTTTTTTTCCTTCTTCGTCAAGATATCTAAGGGAAAACCGCCCAAATCGCCGCTCAAAGGGTGGCTAAAGAGTAGAGAAGAAAATCCCCCAAAGCCCTAATTTCTAGCTTTTATAACTCAAGAAATGGGCATTCTTACGGCCACTACAGTAACCCTTACACCCGTAATAGTTTCCAATAACATTCTCATGCTGAAGCTTACGGCCGCAACCATCACATAACGGTGCCCATGAATTGTGATTTGCTACAGTAACCCTTACATCTCAAGTCTTACGGCCTTAACAGTTCCTGTAAGGTTCTCGGACTGTGGCTTACGGCCGTAACCTACCCATAGCAGTACCAATAAATAGTAATTTGCACCAGCAATTATGAACAGTGCATTGCTACAGTAAGGCTTACGCCTATAACATTGCCAACTAGGTTTTTAGGAATCTCTGTTTTTCTTCTGAAATTAGCTCAAATCGCCTAAAAATTATTCCTTTTGATCTGTATGTTTTCATTCTAGCTTGAATACAAAATAGAAGCAAATTAAGCACCAAATTCAATCATATATTCAACAATTACATGCAAAGTGTTATAAATAATAGTAATTAAAATACAATCATTCAAGCATTTAACGAATATTGTGCCAAAAAGTGTTAAAACAGTGCAAAAACCATAACAAATATTGAATTAAAAAACCAAAATTGTGTCAAATAAAGGAAAAAGAATTCTATGCCAAAAAACTATGTCAAATAAAAGAGAATTTTATACAATCATGATACCAACTCATCTTTTGTATCCCTCTCCAATATAAGTTTGCCAATATTATAGTCATGTCATCATATCTAATCACTACTCACTTATTCGGGCGATTCATTCTTTTATATTTTAATTTTAGTTTTTGTTAAAACTTTTATCTTTACTTTATCATCTTTTTTGAAATTTTAACCTAATCTTCTCTTCCCTAGGTGCAGATCTTTTCTCCCTTGTGTGCGAAGCATGGTTAGGCCACCGTGAGTGATTCTTACCCGTTGAGAAGTCACCAAAGGCGAAGAAAAAATGTATCATCAAATAAAGGAGGAAGATGAACTAGGAGTGTGAGCTGTAGCTGCTAGATCTATGAGTATGAGTTCTTAATACCCATTCGGTCTACCATTTATGACTATTTTTCCACTCTCTAGGTCTGTTATCTTTCACTTAAATTTTTTTTCTGGCATTTTTTGGTTTTCTTTTTTTATGTTTGGGGTTTTAATCTATTGTTTTCGCTTTTGTTTTCTTGGTGTTTTCCATGTTCTTTCCATGATTTTTGACTAATCTAGAAATTATAACTTGAAGAACATGCATAAATAAGTCTAATTTATGCATAAATTTGGATTTTTTTGTTTTATATACTTTTTTTCAAGTTTGTTATGCATAAAGATGTGATTTTATTAGGTTTGTTTGTTTTGGACTCCATTGCTGTTAGCTGCAATGAATGGGAAGGACACCTGCATGCATAAGATTCTCCAAGCCATTGCTAATGCGTGTAAAATTTTCAATTTTCAATTGTTTGATTTGTGTGATTTATCATCTAAGTTGATAGGAATTTTATCTGGTACGATTTGGTTTGGATTAAATGTTGATGTTTGATTTACTGCATTGGAGAACTTGCTTGCAGTATGTTGCTTATTATGGCATTCAAATTGCTTGCAAGTCATTTTAACTACTACTCACAGCAATCCTGTTACTTATTATTGGTAAAAGTTAATTGCAGAGCATCTAATTGATTAAAATATTGAGGAGTAGATCATAACATTTAAATCTTGTACTCATTCTTTCTTATTTTGTGATGTTGAATTATAGGGGTTTGGCGGGTTTGTGAATGTTAGAGATGATAATGGGGCACCTTTGCACTTGAAGACACCTTGCAACAAGACATGAATGACTGATAAACCATGAACAATTTTGCCATTAGGAAATGTGATAGTTTTGTGACCTAATCATGGGGAACTTCACAACATATGAAATTAAAATTAAAACTAAATTCTTGAATCTTAAATTTGTATGCACATTGTAAACTTTGTAAACAATGATGAATGAAAGATCATTTGATAAATGCACCTCCTTAGGTTGAGTTTGTTTCTTCTTGTTAATTTTGTTGAGTTAATGAATTTTAATGGCATGATGATGGCATGTGAATTTTTATGAGATGATTCCAATTGTTATGCAGGAATTAGTATCATTGTTGAAACATAACTTATATTTTTTTTGCCCATTGCTATACAAAAAGCACTGACATCATGCGAAAAAAAATACAACAACTATGGTAATTACAATGAAGAACTATTATACTAAGAGTAATAAACACAAACTTTAAAGACATTAGTAACAAATACAACAAGAACTATGCAATAAAACAAACCAAAAATTGAAAAAATGTAATAGTTTTAAAGCAAAGATTCCACTATTACCAATACAACAACCAAAGTTTTTCAATAATGCAAATTAATATAACTATATTCAAAGAAAAAACCACAAATTGAAGCAAAAATGTTTTATCTATAGATTGAAAAAAAAACACAAAATTTAATACAAAATAAAACTGAATTCTTTCATTTATGCAAAGATCCATATTTAAAGTATTATAATCAATGCAACAACAACAACAACATAATGATAGGTTTCTTCCAAAAGGTCTAAGGTGGCATTTGGTTGGATGTAATTCTAAATGCAATGGATTTCCAGTTACAATGTAATTGGAAATACTTGGTTTTCATAATGCAGTGCAGTCAAATCTTGTGTTTGGTTGGGTGTAACTAGAATTACTGTATTATAAGATTTTTTGTTTGTTTGGAAGGATTTGTAAATTTGGAATTGGAAAACACATGTGTATAATAAGTGTATGTATATGTGTGTATATATGCATATATATGTACATGTATGTATGTGTGTGTGTGTGTGTGTGTGTGTGTGTGTGTGTGTGAATATATGCATATATATACATATATGTATATGAGTATATGTAAATGTAAACATACTATGTATAGGTATATATATACGTATGTGTATATGCATATATGCATATGTATATATGGATATATGTATATATATATATATATGTGTGTATAAGTATATGTATGTGTGTATATATGCATATGCATATGTGTATGTGTATATATTTTTGTATATGTATGTGTATGTATGTGTATGCATATGCATTAATATATACACACATACACACATATATATATATATATCACATAAGGATGTTCAACTCCCGGAATTTCGACTTACGCCCAATTTGGGCGTAAAACCAAATCCCTAATTGGATGTAATCTGAGTTACATGAGTTTTTAAAATCATGTGAAACAAATACTGGATTTCTAAAAACCAAGTAACTCAAGTTACATATAACTCCAAATTCCTCTAAACAAACACTACCTAAAAACAAAAGAAGGATGCTGCCACATGATCTCCCATCACTTTTGTTGAGGTTCTAACTCACTTAGCAAGTAGTCCTATACATAAAAAGTATTATGCAATTAGAAAAATTCTAACACAATGCATAAAGCAATTTTAGACTATAACTAAAACACCATGTTCACCTGACTAATAAATGGAGATGAATTATTTTCTTCTAACACTCTTGTGAAACTCATGTTAGCTTGAAGATTGAACACCCAATATTGAGAAAAGTCCTATATAAAACTTACATTAAATTGAAAATTGAACCCAAAGTGCAATAATAATAATATAATCATAGAAAATTACAAAGTACCTGTGAAGGATGAATAAATCATTGATGAGCATCGACAAAATTGACCTATTTAAATTTTAAAACTAGGTTATTAGATGTCATTACAATTTAAAAAGAAAACATACATGAACATATCTAATAAAATAAAAAAATACCTGATTATGGTAGTTTGTAGTCATTGGCACTTGAAAATTTTGACATAAAGGATAAACATAACTTTGTGTGTTGAGGAAACATCACCATAGAATCCTCATTTGTAAATGATTTACTTTCTGGCACTTTATAGAAAATAATTGTTAGTAGATTATAATTAAAGGTAAGGAGATGTCAATTAGAATATAGCTAGCTACATAGTATTTTGCTCTTTTTCCCTTGAATTTTGGGAGCTATCTACTTTTTTTTTCTTTCTTTGGTTCTTCTCCAATTGACTTTTCATTCGAGAACTTTTTGAACCTTTTGTTCTAACATGTATAGGATTAAACATGGCCTTCTCATGAATTGCGGAGTACCCTCCTTAGCACTCACTAACATCTTCTTGAATGATTTTTTTACTACAATTTTCCAAGTCTTTCACATCTTTCAAAGTTGTCATTTTTTTCTCAACTAGTTGTAGTGCCTCCATCAATTTGTCTTTGAGAATTTTAGTACATTTAGGAGTCAATGAACTTTTATCAAAAAGTTGTAACCAATATTATTTAGCTCACTAAGCTGTAATAAGTAAGTTGCTTTTTCTTTACTCATTGATGCAAAATTGAAATCACTTTCAAACATTGACTTGGCTTTTTTCGTCCATCTCTTTAACACATGATTCAGGTATCTCTTTTACATTATTTAGACAAGTACCGGTAAAGCATGGCGGCATAACAATCCAAGTGGCTTAAACAAATTACAACTACAGGAGATGTTGCCATTTGAAAGTGAAAACTTCACAAATTAAACTCTCTCCTTACTATCTTCGGTTAAATGATATGAAGAAAAACTTTCATCACTTGCTCCTTTATCACAATTTAATTAACCCAGTGCTATTTATCAACTCTTCTTCAAATCTCTTGAACATAGTAAGAGTATAAATATTGGAAGTATGCTTCACAATCCCATGGCCATTAACTTTGGTTGGTGCTCTAATTTACATTGAAAATCTTAATTCAATTCTTCTTGATGAAATTCTTTTGCCTTCTTCTCATAGAATTGTATAACTTGAATAAGACACAGAAGAATCCATAATTTGATGTAATATGTTGTCCATGCTCTCACTCCTTTGAGTGGATTTTGTTCTAGCTGAAAAACTATTCATGTTAAAGGCGGGGCACCACTTTGTTTGAAGTTCATATAATCTCTTAAGCTAAGAGTGATCTTCAAGTTGAAACTTTTCAATCATAGAAGCCCTATTAGTTTCAAACCCCACTTTAGTTTCACATCCATAGATGCATTTGTTAAATTGTGCTTTAAACTCAGAATCTGTAAAATGACTAGCAAGTTGTTTAGCATTATTAGAAACATGGCACATATATAATCTATGCGAAGACTTTGGAAACACTATCGCTATTGCTTTCATCATTGCTTGATCTTGATTAGTGACAATGCTTTTCGGTTGTTGGTATCCCATTGCTTCTAAAAATGTTTCAAATAGGCAAGCAAATGAATCAATGCTCTCATCCAAGAAAAAGGCATAACCAAACAGAACATTATTCCAATGATTGTTGATTCCCACAAATGGAGCACAAACCAAATTATACTTATTGGTTCGATAAGTTGTATCAAACACAAGAACATCTCCAAAAGAGTTATAATCCAATTTTGATCCTCCATCCCTGCAAAAGAAATTTGCTAGTCAATTATTTTGGTCGACTTGGACTAAATAAAAAAAAATATTGGACCTTCAGTTTGCTTACTCTTGAAGAAAATAATAATGATTTTGTGCATCCCTTGCTTCAATCATTTTATCTCTTTCAATTCACAAGAAATTATAGCAATCTCGCTTTGTAAAGCTGATATTTTCAAATTTAATCTCTTTCCTTAAAAAATGATATGAATTGGTTTGTTTGACTCTTGCTGCAACCATTGAAAACAGAACATTGACATGTCCCTCTAAAATTTTTCTTCATGATCTTAAATTGATGTTTTTTTTAAAAGTTGCTGACTTAGTATTGATACAGTATTTCTATAATATATTTATAATATATTTGTACATTATTATATAGTACTGCAACACATAGTATTCGACTTTACACTACTCACCCACCACTCATGGCACTCATGGTGACTTCCACTGGCTAAAAATTTCACTTTACAAGTTAAAAATTGCTAGCTTCATTTATTGGAATACTATTTTCCTATAATTTAAACACATTTCAAAGTCAAAGACAACAAAATCGTAAAAATCGAGGAATTTAAGTGCCACTTACAATTTGACCGGGACCCGCAAATCAGAAATAATTTCCTGCAATAGGATAAGGTGTTTACCTGCATATATTTTAGATAGGCAACATTCTATAGGTTCTATAGAGCCAACTGGCCATTAATACTTTATTAACTGAATTTCAAAATATATATGTTCTCTTAGTGTGAAACCCTTACATAGAGCAGTACGTAAGCAAGCCAATGTCAGCATGCTGGCTATATACATATAAACATGCATGTTGTAGCTACGGCTGGAAATCTAACTATCAAAGTCCGGTGAGGTCATAAAAATGGATATGCCAGAGGTTGTGCAGGGGGTAATGGACTACATTGGAGGGAAGCAACCCACATTGTTTGCCCAAAAGATCCTCACTGCTTCGGACGTGAACCGGCAGCAGAATAGGTTTCTAATTCCGCAAGAAGATGTCAACAACTTAATCCTGCCGAAGCTGAGCCAAGTGGAGAGAGCCAACCTGCTCGCTGGCCTGGCGCTGAAGCTCTACACATCGCCTGGCTGGGACTTTACCATTTTTCTCTCTTGCCGTCACACCGGTGGCCTGGTTCTCCGGGGCAGACAATGGACCATGCTTCTCAACAATGCAAACATCCAACTCGGCGATCGCGTTCAAATCTGGAGCTTTCGCAATGCTCAGGACAATGAACTTTGCCTCGTCATTGCCAAGAACAATGCTGCCTGACTTACTCTCTTGGTTAATTTTCATGATACTTTATTATAGTCTAGCACCATCTAATGTCTACATATATTGTCATGCATGAACGTTGTTCATTATATTCTCACTTCATTAACTCACTGTTTTGTCTTGTAATTTGCAGGTGCACATGAGTGATATTTGTTTTAGCGTGAAGGTTACTGTTATATTTTATGAAGCGACAGACATGTCATCGATTTTTAATAATGTATGTTGCCTTAATATCTATGTTTAGTTTTCCAATATTGTTGTGCTTATGACGTGGTTACTGAACAATATAAAATATCAGTGAGTGCTTCATTGTTATACATGTCGATAGTTCTGTTCTAGTGCCAGAATTTAGGATATTCTAATAATACTTGCACAATCACATATATACAAAGTGCACATAGACACACACGCTTGGCTTTCATGATAAATCGGTATTCCATGCGCGCACCAACGCTATTCTACTTACATAAGCCAATTATCAATGGTAGATAATCTATGTTTTACGGTTTAATCACACTTGTCATTAATTTTAGCATTAAACATAGTTTGCTCATAGATTAACATTTACTAGCATAATATCCATGGAAATATTTATTTTATTTATTTTCAAAAAAATAGGGGCAGTCCATTAATTGAACTCTTGATCTCCAATTAAGGAGTAAAATTAAATAACAACTTTTTTATAATAAAAGTGGTTATAAAGTCTTTCTTATATTATAGACTTCTACTTTCCCGACTCATTCAAATTGATTGATCCATTTCTTCTTTAAGTTTAGCTTTCAATTCAAATCATTGTAATAGCATTATATAGTGTGTTATCATAATTGTCATAGCCAATAGCTGCAGTTTGATGGTCGATGTGAAAGTTCAATAAAAATAAAAAATGTAGTTTGTATAAATAAAATTCTTCCTTTTGAAAAAGAGTGGATAAATCATTACAATTAAAAAATATAGGTATAGCAAAAATCACACTAAAAAAATAACATGAGATATAAAACTGACACAATAACAAAATTCATTAGAAGTGGAGCTAGAGTTATATTGATAAAGGTTGTTTTTATATTTTTATTTTTAAATTTTTTTGTTATTAAAACAATATAATGTCTTAGAGTTATATTTTTGTCCAAAGTTTTCCTTAAACAAAAAAAATTATATATCATATTTATACTAAGGATTTTAACATACCTGATGACAATATACTTTATAAGCTAAGAATGACAGAATGCTGATTTTTAATCATTTTTAAATTAAAGAATTAGTTATAAAAAATTCGGGATTTTGGTGTCCTTTGAAATCTGATACTATTTGCCTCTTTGCGTCAGGAAATAGTGTCTTGACTTGGTCCGGGTATAAGTGCTAACGCTTTCACATGAAGTTTATAATTTTCAATTCATTATATTTGTCACCTATTGGTAACTAATTTCCAAGTTATACACACAACAAAAATAAAAATAAAAATACGTTATATATAGGAGACTGATCATCTATGAATGTTTGTAAATAATTAACTTATTTACTAATGTCTATCTATCAACAGTTGGATTTGAATCCAACAGTTTCAAAATCATCGATTCCAGCAAACAGTAATTTTTGAACATTACTATTTAACAATGCACAATGAGATAAATAGTGTGTAACAGTGAAAAAGTGTGATGCATAATAACCACATCTTAACTATTCGATCGTGATCACAACATTAATATAATAAATCACACCATGCCACCTTTATTTGCACCCACCCCCTCTTTTACAAAAATACTTTTTCATACTTTTATCTCTTAATCCCTTCAAACTCCATCTTTTTCACAAACATATATATATCTCAAATACCTTTATTTTTTTTATTGAAGTTATTATTTTATTTCTCTTTTAAGATTTTTTTTCCCACTCTCATCTTCATTAAAAAATTTATTTGGTCACTACAAACCCTGCTCAATCCGCCTTACATGAGATCTCTCGAGCTTAAGCGAGCTCACACCAACCTTGGACACTCGTCTCATTCACATACATTTGCTTTGTCTCAAGGTAAGTTCATGCAAACTCAAGCAAGTTTAGTGGGCTCTACAAATTTAAACTTAATTTTTACAAACCCTGATAAGTTTGATCACGACAAAAAAATAACTAAATTAAAAAAAAAAATAGGTTACAAAAGAATAGTTTTATAACTCTATAAAATAAAAATATTAAAAAAATCAAAAGATTTATATATATAGAAAGTCTTCCTTAAAAAAATTAGTATTCTACTATCCTCCCACCTAGGAATATTTGACAAATTAAAAAAAATTGTTGATCCAAAACTATAGATGATTCATTAATATATATGAAACAAGTGAATCACCATAACCTTATATTGAGAGTAGAGCCTAAATTTTTTTTTATTTTATGTTTTATGTTTTTTTTTAAATCCATTTTTTCCGTTAATTCTTTCATACAACCCACCTAATAAATGGTAACTATTCTCAGACACTGCTCTCGATCCCCTATTACGTATTAGACAGAGGTGTTTCCTGACCTCATATTTTTATCCTCCTTAAATATAAATAAAAATAAAACAATGTCAGGGCTGGCAGCTATAGTTTTGTCATGTTGTTGAGCTACTTGTTGACAGAGAGCACATGTCATATATTAATATATAGGTACCCAACTATAACAAGACGGAACTTGGAGATTAGGAGATTTCGTAATATATATTAAAATATTATTTCTTCATTTTTGTTACAACCTTATTATATACTAGTTTAATCTCTAAGTATAAAGAAAGCTAGTAAGCGCAATAGCTGCGCATCTTCTTAATTCTCCATTAGCTTTATATATATGCTGTCATATGCTAGCTTAAGCTAGCTAGCTGGATATAATATATCATAAATTAGCCATGAAATTAAAGATGCCCTTAGAAAGATAAAAGTTGGAAAGGCTGTAGAACATGATGGTATCCGGATAGAACTCTGAAAGTCTTTAGAAGATGAGAGGATGTCATGGTTGACTAGATTATTTAATAGGAAACTACAAATAGAACAATAATTATGCACCTATAAGGATAAATATGACATTCACTGTTATAATAACTATAACTCATGGAACTAAACCTTTAAGTTGTATTATGAAGTTTGTGAGAGAATAATTAAGCAAAGATTGAGATATGAAACAAATGTTTCTTTAAATCAATTGTGTTAATGCTTGGAAGATTAGCTATTGAAGCAACTTATATTTTAAGATAGTTAATAGAGATAGAGGGATAGCAATAAATATTTGATCATAATTTTTATTGATTTAGAAACGATATAGGATGTCATTCTTTGTGTTTTAGAAAAAAATATATATATATATAAAAAAACTAATAAAAATATGGCAGCTTTGTCGCTGGCATTAATTAGAAATGTAGAGGAGCTAGATAGCTCCCTATTACTATAGATCTACATCAAACTCTAACATTAAGCAGTTATATATATATATATATATATATATATATATATATATATATGAACTAACTAAGCACATGTTGTGTCTAGTGAAAGTAGGGAAAGTGTCAACTTAAAATTGGAGATATGGAGAAACTTAAGTTAAGTAGATTAAAAACAAAATATTTGAAATATGAAATTTCAGTAACAATGTGAGTAAAAAAATAAGAGAGGTTAATTAGGATGGATGATAGCGAGACTAATACAAGTAGAAATTTTTATATCTAGGCTCTATAATTCAATATGATGGGAAATTATAAAGAATGTCACAAGTAGGATAATTATGAATTGGATAAACAAAAATGGAGCTTTTACAGTTTTATATGATTGAATAATACTTGTTATATTGAAAAGTAAGTTTTACAAAATGGTTGTTAGACCAACTAAAATGTGTAGTTTAAAATATTCAAACAACATACTTAAAAGATAATGTGTCAGAGATGAGAGCGTTAAGTTATATATATATGTCAAACATTATTAGGAATAACTAATTAAGGAATGAAATTATTAGAAACAGATTAGGTGTGACACTTGTTATTGATAAGTTAAAAGAGAAATGATTAAAATGAAATATACATATTTTGAAATGGGTAGTAGATTTTTCCTATAAAAAAAGTGAAAGCTTTTTAGCTGGAGAATCATAGAAGAAGAGATAGATCTAAAAAGTGTTTAGCAAAAATATTAAAAAATGATGTCTAAGCTTAGTTTATTTAGTCTTTTGGATTTAGAGCAACGTAGAAGGGAATTATTTATGTAATCAACCCCAAATACTTGTAACTAATGGCTTGTTATTGTTATTGTTGTATAATTGAAAGATAAGGTTCTACTTCAAATTTCAAGATTTTGGATTAATGTCTAGCTTTAATTATGATGATCATGATGCTAATTAGTTGCCTTTATCAAGATTATATGAAGACGTTACATGGATTGTGTGTGTGTGTGTGTATATATATAATCTTAACATGGAGTTAATAATTTATTTCTAATTTTGTGTTTTTCTCCATCATTATTGAAATTAAACTAACAAATTAGGAGTAAAACAATTGGCACTTAGTCTAGGTTCACTTATGAATTAAAGGTATGGGCTGAAGAACACTAAATAATAATGATGATGATAATAATAATAATAATAATAATATATTCTAATAATCAAATTATTCAATAAGTAATCCATTCTAATGTAAACCACATTTCATTTTTTTCACTATATATATATATATATATATATATATATATATATATATATATATAACAATATTATCAAATAAATACGTCTCTCTTTAATCATTTCCTAATATATTCACATTAAATATACATAAATATGCAATATGTTTTAATAATCATACTAGCCTTCTATCTCCATATTATCTTTATTTATTTCGCATTCGAAAGTCAAAAAAGATGACTTGTTGATCCAAAGTTTCAGAAGTGATATCAAAATATGATTATATGTCGTTGTAAATAAAATATCCATTTATAATATCAAAAAACAGTGACAATAATTATATAATTATGGACAATATGTCATAATAATTGTACTATATATCTTTTTATTTCATTATCGTTCTTTATTTATTTTATATATATATTAAAGTTAAAAAGAAAAAAAAGGACTTATTGACTTTGAGAATTTTAGGATTATAGAATTTTGAGGTGAGGAACAGATTCATGTAGGCAAGTTGTGGATTTTCTTGTTTAATTAGTATCTGGTTGGCAGATAGGCAGATAGCTGAGTTATTCAGTGTATCTGATAGTTTCGCTTTTTACTGGAACTTGAAAGTGATTGATGGCTCCAAGCGCGTTGGAGACATATCCCGCCATGAAGGAGACAGCCCATGAAAAATGGACGGCTGAGATACAAAAAGAGCGACTTCAGTTGTTTGTTTGTCGGAAATCTTAGATCATGTTGTTTTTCCTTGGGAGCAGTGAATCTGTGACTGCAATCTAAATTTGTTTTTCTGGTATTTTGGAAGACCACTTTGCCCAATCAGAAGAAGTCTAGATTCGGATCTCTGTCACAATCGGAAGTAAAGATTTGATTCTTTGGCACATTCCAAGTCTTCAAGATTTTGGCATATGAGTGAATCAGTTCCAAGATGGTATGTCACTGTGACATAGCATCTTTTAGTTCCCATTTACAAAATTACACCAACTCACACACAACATGTTTTGAATAAATGTTTTAGTTCCCATTTACAAAATTACATCCACTGGCACACAACACGTTTTGAATAAATGTAAGGAGAATCGTACTAGACATTAAACCGTTTAAGGTCTTGTATCATTGATTCAACCATCGGTCCAACTAGATTAATATTAAATAAATATAAATATTAATAATAAATTGTTATATTATGGATAAATAATAAAATACTATTTAAATAAAGTACTCATTTACTATGAAATATAAACAAATTAAAAAAAAACAAAATTTTAAGTTTTTAACACAAAAAAATGAAATTGAAAAAAAAAATCCACGTAACATCAAGAAATCTATTCAATCCACAACTATGCAACAACAAACTTTAACTATTTTAAATACAAAAACTAACATTAAAATAAAATATTAAAAATCTACACAATATCAACAAATACATTTCAATCCACAACCATGTGACAACAAACTTCTAGTGGTATGGTTTTTTATTTTTTTTTAACTTTAATTTTTTTTATAGTTAAAATAAAGTAAAAGAACATGGTTTTTTCAAATATATAAAAAAGTTATTAAATGTAGTAATGTCATTTTAAAGGTTCATAAAATTAGTTTGGTTTATTAAAAACTGGGTGGTTCAATAGATTATTAATTAAACCGCTGGTTCAATATGAATCATCCTGGGTCCATTGCAATTTTGGATCAATTACAAAACTAAACCAATTCTATGACCAGTTCATCAATTCAATTGGTTGTACCGACAATTCAGTTCAATCCTAATAACAATACTTTGAATGGGTAAAATATTGTTTATTTTCTTTTTAACATACAACTAACATTCTTTCACATTGGAATAATTAATTTTTTTTTGTAATTTATAGCAAATTTTATGAATAAAAATAATTAATAATATTCTATTCACATTAGAATAATAAAAATAATAAGACTTCCATTTAGAGTATTACATCTTATATTATTTGACATTCTTGCTTATTATTTTGAGTTGGCATTTAGTTATTTAAGTTTTTGTTTATTATTTGGCTTTTTTCCATTTAGAGTATTACATCCTATATTATACGTCCATACTTATTATTCTAAGTTGTTACTCATTATTATATGTTTATATGTATTGTTGTAAGTTAGGAGTAGTGATCATCCCATATACATAATTGTATACATTGTTAAAATGCATAATTATCATTAACGTTCATTAATCAATTAAATTTGTTCAATTAATAATCTTTCCAAAATTTATTTTATATGTGAGCCCCACCCCTTAATTTAATCCTAGCTATTGATATTTTCTTTTAATCCTAGCCGTTGATTTGTTTCTTTTAAATTTCGAAACCCTAGCCGTCTCTTCACCACCTTTGGTTTTAGATGGCCGTTTAGGGGGAAAAATGAGAAAGACCTAGCCTCATCTTTCTCTCCCTATTTGCGGGTGGTGTCTACAGCGAGGACGGGAGAAGGGTCTCGTTGCCATGGTTTTCGTTTCACTATTATTTTGAGGTAAGGTTCTGATTGATGCTCTTTCTTATGATTGTTGTGACATGATACTAGTTAGGGCTAGAGTTTGGTGAGGATGTTGATTTGATTTAATTTGAGGAAAAGATTCAGAAATTCCTGTTAGCATAGCAAAACCTCTGTTCGATTTTAAAGGTCTTAGAGGCCGAATTTGGAGGAGCGTAGAATAAGAAACTTGTAGATTTCGATGTTGTCTAAGTGCCTACAAAATTTTAGAATTTTTACATTAGTATCCTGTAAATTATAAGTTTTAGATGCAGGTGATGCGGACAGAATTTCATGATTATAAGTTTGGATTTAGATTTAGATTTATATAATAAAGTTATAGAGGATGATTTTAACTTTGACTCTGCCAAATTTTAGAATTTTTATCCATGTAATTTGTGAGACATGATCATATTTCTATAGTGGTGCTCAATGGCATTTCTGCAGGAAGCATAAATTTTGATCAGAGAATTTGAGGATCTTATATGTTGAATCATGACTCATGTTTAATAAGAAAATTGTTAAATTTTGAGTTAATTATATGATCTTGATTAAATTTTAATCTTATTTAAAGTTATACGTTGTGAGATATTTTTATTAGAAAGGGCATGTCTGAAATTGTTGGTTTACATATTTATGATTTTTAAAAGTGATGGCTTAAATTCTGTAGATCTCAAATCATTGTGAAATTTGGATATGTTACAGATGTAGATGTCTAGTGGTCTTTGAAGATTGAAATTTCTGATTTGGTTTAGAAATTGCAAAGTTATACTGATTTCAATCTTAAGGTTCATAGGGAATTGATTATTAGTCTCGACTTGGTAGTTTTGTTAGTGTCTTAAATATGTTTTTGCATTCGTGTGAATTTTAAAATTTGTTTTACTTGTTATTCTTATGGGTTATTCCCAAATATAGGACTTGCTGAGAAAACTCGATTGGTGAAAGAATTCAAAATCTGATCGTTAATCAGGTAAGCATCCCACATATAAATTATACTGTGTATATACAACTTTTGAAACTAGTTAAATTATGAATTTAATAATTTTATTTATTTATTTTATAGAATTAGATTACTGTTTCTCAATCAAACTTTATTTCTTTGAGCATCATTAATTTCGAACCTATCTTTTAATTATTTAAAAATTTTGAATTAAAGATATTTTTGAATTAAAAGTTCTAGAACTATTTAAATATTGATTTACATTTAGGTTTACTTAAATTCTGAATTATTTGATACTTTATTTAATTCTGATTATTTAAATTTTGAATTCTCAGATATCTTACCAAATTCTGATTCTTTTAAAACTCTGAATTTCTAGATATTTTATCAATTTCTGATTATTTGTAGTCTATGCCTTACTTGAAAATTTTATATAGTTTGTCTTCTGATTTATGATATTTTGAATTATTGGCTAAAGTTAAATAATTGATTATTTTGATACTATGAAAAATGGGATCATAAAAATGTTGCTTGGTAAATTATTTAGTATTTTGCCCAATTTGAATTTTGATAATTTGCTGTTTTGTGAACATGAAGTATTTTGACATAAAAATTAGTCCCCAATTAACTATGCACTAACCCTGTCACTGGGGGCTAAACACTGACCGTGTCGACACGTATTTTGTACTAGAAACTATAGTTTCCCACCGCTTTCCGTCGGTGAAGAATAACGGCCTCTGATAATTCTGGCTCTGGTCACCGAGGGTAAAAATATGACTTCTGATAATTTTGTCTCGGGTCACCGAGGGTAAATATATGAATTATGTGGTTTTGGTTTAGCAATAGTTATTTGGGGGACCTATATGCTCAGTATTTTGACATTTGTACTTGTTTGAAATAAATCTGATTTCTGATGTTTGTTTTTATTGTATTTTGACTTTTTTAAATGATCCCTATATTTTTACTGGGTACTTACTGGGCTTTTAAGCTCATTATGTTGTTGAAATCTCTTTTCAGATCAGAAATAGAGTTTGGGTGGCGGATAGCTTAGCGGGGAACGTTGGGCAAACGTCGTCTTATTAGTATGTAATAAGTCCCGTCTGTGTAGGCCTAGGTTTTATTTGAATAAGCTTGTATTTTTTTTTGCAAACCACTTAGTCTGTTTCTTTGTTTTTGCTTTGGTTAAGGTTTTCAGGCCTTGTATGTCTACTTAGTTTCGGCCTTGTAGGTGTATGGCCGTTTGTCGGCGTCTCAGGTTCATTGAGCTGGGTTCAGGGCGTGACATTATAAGTGAATAACTTTATCATTAACCATGCACGAACTTATATAATTTCACTTGTTTAAATTTAGAGGCATAAAAATAATTTTACAAGTTTTTTTTTTCACTTTTTCCACGTTCCTAGTCCTATGACTTTTTATCAAACACAATTTTGATTCCTATCTCCATTACTTCATTTCCATCCCCGTCACCCATCCCCCATTCCCAATCCCCCTTCAAGAAACCTTAGCACAAAACAATATACAATTCACAATCTCTTATTTCTGCTATAATTTTAATCAAACTTTATTTAAATTGTCTTGATTAATATGGACCATTGAAATCTCTCTTGAATCTTGGCACGTGGTGAATTGGTGAGTTTGAAGACTTGAATGAGTTACTACTAAGTAATGGCTTCAAGTGGTGGGTGGGTTGGTGGGTGAATATTTCTCTTTTTAATTTGCAAAGGCGGTGTTTTCTAAACTGGACTTCAGACAGTACTGTTCATGTATGTGAAATTCTTTTCAGCCATCTAGAGTTGTTTAGTGGATGATGAAAATAACAGAATCACTAATGGTATTTTTTTTTTTAACAAATCTTTACACATTAATTCTAAAATTATGCGTGTATGTAGGTACATTTTTCTACTTATCTCCTTCAGACTTGTTTACTTTGTCCCATTAATTAGTTAACTGTAAATAGTATATTTTTCTCCTAAAGCAATTGTAGTTATGAGACGTGCTTTTAGTCTTAACTTTTGTTTTGTTGAAATTTAAATTTTTGCTTTTTCTTTGACTGTTTGGGCGAATGTTTATTTTATATGTAGTTTTATAACTCTTATTTTTTTTTAAACACTATATTTCAGCTACGGAAAATATATATATATATATTTACTAATAACTAGCAATCATTCACATTGAAATTATTGTATTTTGAAAAAATGTTTTTCTGATTATTTAATAAAAAATAGCAAATATTATGAATAAAATAATTACTAAAACAATTATTCCAAAAGAGAAAGTCAGAAAAGAAATTACTTTAAAAATTACATTGCATATTTCATTTGAGATAGTATACATTTTTCTTAGTGTATATATATTCACTTATCAAAAGACATTGGTACATTGGTATATTGGCACTAGTTCACACGGAACTACATAAACTATCTCAATGCTCAAAATCGAAATATAGCCATAAGATGAAAGTTGAGACATAAGTACTTCCGTCACACAGGATGAGAGCATGTGACAACTCAATGCCTGCACAAGCCCCTTGAATAGGGTATCTCAATGCACATGTGGCTTGTCCACTTGTTCAAAATACATACAATAAAATTATTTGCTAATAATACCCCAAACAACAAGTTGGATATAACATTAAAAACAATTAGGTTGAAAAGAGAGGAGAAATGATAACATTCATAGACACAACTAGAAACATGGTAAATCCATAACACATCCTGTTTTCATCCCTCCATATTTCCAATCAATCGTGTCAGCGAACATGAAGTATCAAAGGTTCCCATCCAATACAACAATTTTCACATCCAACCATCGATGATCAGTTTTTCTATATAACCTTATCACAACAATGTACAAATCACAATTTCTTGCTCCTTCCTCTACTCCAATCTTTGATGGAAGTTCCACCAAAGTGTCTTGATTTCTGTAGGCTGTTGAAATCTCTCTCGAATCTTGGAACAGAGTAAATTGGCGAGCTTGAAGGCTTCAATGTGTTACTCCCAAGCAATGGCTTCTGGTGGTGAGTGGATGGTTCCCTTTCTAGTTTGCAAAGGGATGTACCTTCTGAAGAGAGTGACGATCGAATTGGACTTTGACCAATACTGTTCATGTGGGTGGCATTTTTTTCAACTATTTGCATTTGTTTGGTGGATGATATGCTTGTGGTTATAATTGGATCATGCGGTCTGGCTGCAAGAATTGGGCCGTCTGTTTTTCCCACGGAAAATACAGATTTTCGGGACTTCATGATAGTCTTCTGTGGAGTTGCCTTCAGCCACCTTAAATTCCCATCATTTTGGTTTCGTGTTTTGATGGCGTTTGAGGAACTAGCTATCTCGCATAGTGTCTCAGCAGTAGCCACACAACTCTTTGCGAATAACCTGATAAGGACAAAATAGAAAATTGAGATTTCGGTGGCACAAATTATAGAGAATATAATTGAATAGAGTATATCAAAATTTTCTAATAATTCCCTCACATTAACAGCAGTTGCAACAAATGCTTCATTAATTCAGAAAATGATCATGAGTCAAGAGTCAAGACACATTGCAGTCCATTTCCACCACAAAACAGAAAAATTATCACATCTGACTCGCAACATGGTAGTTAGATCCACATGCACCAGCTATTTAGAGCTCATTGATCAAGTAAAATGGGTCAATTCTTGTTCAAAAGTTCAAGAGACAAATGTGATTCAACAAGAGCTGACCAACAAAAATCTCTACCAAATATGAGACAGTAGAAAAGCAGTGCTTCATTAACTATTACAATTAGCAAAAACCCAATAAACATTATTGATCCATCCCCACTGCTTAAACAGTAAATCTTCTCAGCTGACTCACACAGCATGCTAGTTAGTCTCCCTTGAACCAGCCACTCAGAGCTCATTGATCAAGTTACTAGGGCAATCAAATTGATGCAGCTTATTCCTATGATTAATATATTAATGCTATCCGAACAAGCAACCAAACTTCAAAAGAAAGTGATGAAATTTAAAAACTAAAAGCATAGTCATTCTCTCTGAATATAATTGAGTCAAAACTCTCTCTAAACAAAAGAAAGATTAGGGGTTTTAAAACTTAACCCAAAAGACATTAATTATAAATCTCAAACTCTAAACATATATTATTATTCTCACATGATCAACTCACTGGAACTAAACCTGGCTGAACAGCCTACAAATCCAACACAGTTAGTACCACAGCAGTCCAATCATACTAAAAAAAATCAACTTTAATTTTTAACCAAACCACATATAGTAATTATATCAAAATCCAAAACTACTGGATTCTGACAGAGACAACACACTGGAAGTGGGATTTCACAAGGTGTTCGATGATATGCTCTAGAGTATTCAGAGTGTTTGAAGAAATGCCAAACACTCACAGGTTCTCACTCACACTCAGTCAATGGGGTCAAAAGAAAACAATGAAGACAAGATGTTTTTCTCACCCAATCAACCTTCAGCACTACCCTTCTATATATATTAAAGCAAAGCAGACATAAGTACACAAAACGAAACCGTGATTGGCTAGTAACCCAACACTAGCTCTGGTTGGTCACAACATAACCTTAATGTGTGCCACCATTGGTTGTTCACAGACAACAAGAGATATAGTAAATTAAAAACTAATTTACTTCAAAAACTTGACTAACTTGACCAACTGAATAACTACCAACATCTCAGGCAACCATGCCTGTCAAGCCAACCGCTCCAACCTCACCATGCTTGCTCAGATGCTGGAGCCATACTGCTGCTGCAGACTGGTGCGTATCCCATGCTAGCTCGCAGGTGACCGGCTTCAATCATACACGCAACAGATTCAAGCAGCTGCTAAAATGCAACTAGTCTTATTTGAGAGCTCAATACCTCAAATCAGCCCAAATCCAAATTAACGAGGCAACCAACCCATCTCAAAGTGAAGCATAGAACCAATATGTAATGCCTAACCTATACCATTGGTTACAAATAAGTTAGTTTTACCATTACAAGCTACGTCTAAAGTCAGAGAAAAAGCATTGATAGTAGATCATGTAGCTAGCGAAAACACCAAATACAACTTCAACAAAAACTTCAATATCATGGCCTGATTTATGATCGGAGATGGAGATCTAGATATTGGATCCACCTAGATTAAGGATCTTGATATCTGATCTACAGGTTTGAAATGGCAGCAAAGGTGCAGTCGGCGACAATGTTGCCGATGCAGAAGGAGAGGGAGAACAACAAGCCAAGAAGGGAGCAAATACGGCCACATTCACTGCACCGATCTTTGTCGTGCTTCAGATGTATGGGATCTACAAGCTCCCCAAGCACTGTGACAACAATGAGGTCTTCACAGCACCGGTAGCACTATATAAGGGAAGAAAACAAAGGAAGTAGACAGCTCTCTAATCAACACATCATAATCTGCATCACTTGTGAGTAGAGAGCATACAAATAACTACAAGAGGAATCCTTGGATACTCACCACACAATTAACAAATATTCATCCCAATACAATACACTAAATAAAAGGTATCAAGGATAACAGATAGTGGTTTAACTTCTCAACAAGCTAAATGTATAGCATTGTCTACTACGCATAAATATGAAGACACCAGTTTTTTAAAGCAGGAGGGAAAATCTGCATCTATCTCATTCATAGATCCCCGGACCCCAAGTAATCCAATTATGTACCAAACAACAATCGCGCACACCTGCAAAGAAAGATAATGAGTTAGTCATGAACAGACAATCCATTTGCAGGTGTGATGAGGCATTAATAATAACAAGTTGTAAAACCCTTTAACTAAGATCACATTAAAATATCTACATGTGATGATAAAAGGGTCAGTAGAGATCTATTAGAACAAAACTAAGAAAAGAGATAATAATCCTAATCATATCTGCATATTGTTTTATTAAAGTTGGTCTAAATATATTTATCCATGGAATGGGTCTTTCTTCTTTAGCAGTTTTGCTTTTATATTAGCATCTAACCAATCTAACAAAGATAAGGATTAGAATTGGAGAAAGGTCATAACTAAAATTAACAGTAAGCTTATGGCCTTGTGCGCAGTAAGAAGATTGGTTCTATTATTCAAGAAGAGCTAGAAGATCCATCATATACAACCAAATACTGACAGCCATAAGCAAAAATGAGCAGTGATAAGAACATGATTAATTAATTGTACTTAAGAACACTTCCATGACAAGATGCAAAGTAACCCTTCAAATGGGAATGTTGAAGAAAATTTCTACATGGCATGATATGACTATTAGCCAAAATATGTTAGAACAAAAAACATTATAAACAATTCACCATTTACCAACGATGACGTATCCTTAGCCTCTTTTAATCTGTTAGTATAAGGGTTCTATACTAATAAATTCTTGTATATGTTGGTAAGTAAGTTAGCTACACCAATAGGTGTGAATATGTATCAGTGTTGATGTAGGTTTGTACCAACACTCCTTGTAAATATAAGTATAGATATGGTTATACCAATAGGAAACAATTATTCATTAGCATAGAACATATAACATACTTAGAGTTTTAGAAGTAAGTGTTGGTATAGTATTATTAATAAAAAAAATCAGTTGGTATAGAGGTTCTGTACAAACTATACAAATAGAGTCTTGCATATGTTATTAAATATGTCAGTTATACCAATAGATGCGAACATGAGTTAATGTAGACTAAAGTTTATAACAATGCACATTGCAAAACATAGGTATAGCCATGATTATACTAACATACATACATTAATGGATAATTGAATTGTTGGTATAGGTATATGGTCTACACCAACGGATGAGAAACCAATATTGATATACTCTTCTAGCAATGTGCTTTTGGGAATCAGATTGAAATTCCATTTGTGTAGACCTTGAAGGTATATACTAACAGTTTTGAGGTATACACCAACAGTGTGGGTGCACTGTACATGTTATATAAGTTGTCCTAAACACATATCTTCATGCATGGAATGGATCTCTCTTCCTAATTATCAGTTTATGTTTTCAGCTAATTTGAATCCAATCCATCTACAAATTGACAAAAGTCATAAATTCAAAAACAAAGAAAAATGTGAATATGGTGATTGATGCTGAGCAAGGAGATGGTGGTTCATTCTTCCAATAAGAACTACAAGATGAGACAGTATATCCAACAAACTAATAACAATAATTTAATAGAGGAATTGATATAGTTTGTAATGCAGAACCCAATTAACATATAGGCAAATTTTAACAGATCAAAGGAAATAATTAGTAAAACTGCGCTTAAATTAAAATGAGGTTAATGAACATGTACTTCAGTAATTTGAGTCTAAATTAAAACACTAGCAACAACATGTAAAAGAAGACTTTGCAGAATAAGGAACTATAGATGCATGGATGGGTGATCATACCATAGCAGAGACCCATTAGAAAATAAGTTTTGTTTTAAAAAAAGAAATCCAAGAGATGGAGGAGATATTAATTTTAATGATCTTGCATTATCTAAATGAAGGCAAAAATTTGCCTCCATCATAATGATTGTTCCATGAATCATTATAATCCTCTACGTACGAACCATAGTTTCTTGTAATTATAATCTCTAACAAATTATTGCAACTTTTCATTCTTTTTTTTTTAATAATTTGAAAAATATTTAGTTTGTTAAATACATAACATTCACCCACTATTTTACAACATTTATAAATTATACAAGTTATGAATAAAAGAAAGTATATATACCTTTAGGATTAAGCCTTCTACCCACTATTTTACAACTTATGATCCTAACCTTTACTCGTGTCAGAAATGAATAATCACACATAATTGTATCTTATTCAAGTTCAAAAGATATATTTAATTTAATTAGCCCTTTTATGTCTAGCTAGTGTGCTCGCCCTATTTTTCATGAATATTTACAAAAATTAACCTTTTAAAAATTTTGATAGGAGTGGCACCACTCCTATATAGGTGGAATCTATCAAAAATATAATTACCAATCCGTTAGGAGTTTCTTAAACTCATCTTCCTTGATTAATATATAGCACTAAATCCTATTTCTCAATGCTCCAGTTATGAAATGAGTTGTTCTTATCCATTAAACCTTGAAGCTAGTGTTCTTCTAAAATAAGATTGAGTTCCCATCAATTAGTGAGTATAGGTTTTAGTCCCATTTTAGCATTTTGGCAGCAGTATCTTTGACTTTTTTATATCAGGTACCTTTTATTAATGGTTTGCTAAATTACCTTGAGACTATACACATATGTGATGGTAGTTACACCATATCCTATCAATTGTTTTGCAAACTCATGTCTTAAGCTTTAGCCCCTAGTTTTCCCATTATAGACCTTGCTATATGCCCAAGACATGGTTAACTCACTATTACAGAAGATTGAAATAGCTATCATTGCTTGTAGACATAGATCTATATCTAATTAAAAATTCGTAAGCTATTTTGTGTCTTTAATTACATACAGCTGATAAAACTATAAACTCAGCTCGAATTATTAAATTAATATGCAATGCAAATTTGTATCTTTGAAGGCAAACTCATGGCTCCATCATTAAAGGTGAAAATCCATCCGCAGATTATCACCAAGGTTTGTACTTAATCCAACTAGTATCAAATTAAAGTAACCTTCTAGTGTGATGGGATAATCATTATAATATAATCTCAAACTAATATTTTTCTTTAGAAAACCAAAAACTCTTGCTATAGCTGTTCAATGATTTGTACTAGCTAAGTTTACTTGTAAATTTTAATAGCTTTCACACTAGAAATGATGCATGAGCAGAGCAAACAAGGCCAAGTGTTAATTAAGCGCTTGGACATTCAAAAGTTTTCAGAGGGACATCCTATCTATGATGAACTTCATTGTGAAATATGTAGCAACTGTGATGTCCAAAAGATGCATATGACCCATAGAGCCAAGGGAGTCTAGTTCCAATGCAACAAATATTAAATTAATTGGAGGTTCCTAGAGAAAGTTATGGATGTTAGACTAAAGACAAGTCAAGATGACTGGTTCATGGAGGTCTCATCTTCCTCCTTTTTTTTGTAGCACTCTCTTTAATTTTAATTATCTCCTAAGTGTGTATTAGCTTAATATTTTTGTTGATTTTTTAGTTTCACTATGCTTGGAGGGGTGTTTCAAGGGTTTTAATGCTTGACTAGGATGTCAAAAGGGGGGGATTGTTTGTTTGGAGAGCAGGAGGTTGTATACGTGCCCCTTTCCTTGTTCTTTTCTCTCATGGTCTTTGTAGGCCAGTGAGGAGAGAACCCCTCAAGTCTGTATCCCTTTGGTAGATCTGGAGGGTGGTGAGTTGTTAGATCCTATATCCGTTTGTGGGCATCGATTGATGGTGGATCTTTTCCATTTTTTGCAGCATTTCACCGCACCAAGTTTGTGAATCTTTTATCTTTTGTAGCATTTGGCTCCGCATCAATGAATGGGTTGTCATGCCTTTTGGCCTTTCAAATGCACCTAGCACCTTTATGCGTTTAATGAATGATGTCTTCAAGCCTTTCATTGGGAAGTTTGTTGTTGTCTACTACTCGATGATATTTTGGTGTATAGCCAAGACAAGGAGCAACATCTTAATCATCTCTATAAGATATTCAACACCCTAAGGGAACAAAGGCTCTATGCAAATCTGAAGAAGTGTGAGTTTTTCTCTGATAGCCTTGTTTTCCTAGGCTATGTAGTGTCTAAAGATGGATTGAAGATGGACTTGAGTAAGCTAGAAGCCATTCTAAGCTGGCCACAACCAAGGTCTATCCATGATATCAGGAGCTTCCATTGGCATGCTTCCTTTTATCGACGATTCATCAAGGGATTTAGCACTATTATTGCTCGTATTACAGAATGTCTGAAAGGAGGTGTATACAAATGGAATGAGGAAGCGCAGAAAAGCTTTGAACTTATAAAGAAGAAGGTGAATGAAGTGCCGATTCTCTCACTTCTAGATTTTGTAAACTTTTTGAGGTTGAGTGTGATGCTTCTAATGGTGGCATTGGGGCTGTTCTGAGTCAAGAAAAGAAGCCTATTGCATTTTTCAATGAGAAATTAAGTGATTCCCGCAAGAATTACTCTACCTATGACAAAGAGTTTTATGTTGTTGTTCATGCTTTGTGCCATTGGAGTCATTATCTCCTTCCAAAACCCTTTGTCCTCTATTCAGATCATGAAGCTTTAAAGTTTATAAACGGGCAGCATAAGTTGAACTGACGTCATGCGTTGTGGGTGGAATTTCTGCAAGCCTACAGTTTTGTCATTAAGCATAAGGCCGGCTATCAAAAACAAGTTGGCGATGCATTGAATAGAAGATACACATTGCTATCCACTATGCAAATAAATGATGTTGGGTTTGAAGTTTTAAAAGAATTGTACAAGAGTGATCCCTACTTTGGTACCATTTGGGAAAACTGTTTGAAGGGACCATACAACCAGTTGTTTCTATAGGATGAGTTTCTTTTCAAGAGGAATTGCTTGTGTATTCCTCAATGCTCTATGAGACATGCCATTCTAATGGAGGCCCATGATAGAAACCTTGGAGGACATTTTGGTAGAAACAAGACATTTGCTATTATAAAAGATAAATTTTACTAGCCAAAAATGGAGAAAGATGTAATGAAGTATGTAAAGAAGCGCAATATCTGTCATGTGGCTAAGAGTCACTCTCAAAACACGGGTTTGTATACCCCTTTTCCAATCCCTCAAGCCCCTTGGCAAGATGTTAGCATGGATTTTGTAGTAGGATTGCCAAGAACTCAGAGGAATAAAGATTCGGTGATGGCAGTGGTGGATCAATTCTCTAAAATAGCCCACTTTGTATCGTGTTGTAGGACTGCAGATGCTTCTTACATCGCTGATTTGTACTTCCATAAAGTCGTGCGGCTATATGGAAATTCCTTTGACAATTACATCTGATAAAGACTCAAAGTTTATGAGTCATTTCTAGCATAGACTTTGGAGGAAGCTTGGGACACAATTGTAATTTAGCACAGCAACTCATCCTCAAACAGATGGGCAAACTGAGGTTATCAATAGGAGTCTGGGAAACTTGCTCAGGAGTTTTGTAGGTAAGAATGTTTGACAATAGGATTTATTGCTACCACAGATTGAGTTTGCCTATAATCATTCCATCAATCAATCTACTAAGTGCAGTCCATTTGAAGCTGTCTATGGGCATATTCTTAATAGTCCATTAGACTTAGCACCTCTTCCTACTCCTAATTCTTTCAGTAGTGAAGCAAGTGAAAGGGCTGCTCAAATCAAGAAGTTGCATACTCAGGTTAGGGTCATATTACGAGACAGAATGAGAGATATTGCAAGCAAGCGAACAAGCATCGCAGATATGATGAGTTTAAGTTAGGTGACTTTGTTTGGGTTTATTTAAGAAAAGAAAGGTCTCCCCTAGGAAATACAATAAATTAAGGGCAAGAGCAGCCGGTCGCTTTCAAGTGGTGAAGAGAAATGGTGAGAATGCATATGACGACATTCCCTCCGAATATGAAGTTTCTAAGACTTTTAATGTATCCGATCTTTCTCCTTATCATGGAACAAATGACAATTTGGACTCGAGGATGAGTACTAGTCTTCTCCAACCAAGGTTGCTTGATGCAGCAGTAGAGCAAACAAGGCCAAGTGTTAATTAAGCACTTGGACATTGAAGAATTTTCAGAGGGACATCCTATCTATGATGAAATTAATTGTGAAGTATGTAGCAACTGTGATGTCCAAAAGATGCATATGACCCATAGTTGGAGAGCCAAGGGGGTCTAGTCTCCAATGCAACAAATATTACATTAATTGGAGGTTCCTAGAGAAAGTTATGGCTGTTAGACTGAAGACATGCCAAGATGACTGGTTCATGGAGTTCTCATCTCCCTCCTTTTTCTATAGCACTCTATTTAATTTTAATTATCTCCTAATTATGTATTAGCTTAATACTTTTGTTAATCTTTTAGTTTCCCTATGCTTGGAAGGGTTTTCCAAGAGTTTGAATGCTTGACTAGGATGTCAGATAGGGGGGATTGTTTGTTTAGAGAGTAGGAGGCTGTGCCCCTTTCCTTGTTCTTTTCTCTCAAGGTTTTTGCAAGCCAGTGAGGAGAGAACCCGTCAACTCTGTATCCCTTTGGCAAATCTGGAGGGTGGCGAGTTGTTAGATCCTATATCCGTTCGAGGACATCGATCGGTGGTGGATCATTTCCATTTTCGCAACATTTCACCGCACCATATTTGTGAATCTTTTACCTTTGTAGCATTTGGCTCCACATCAAGGAAAGCTATATCTAGTCTAATATAATGCATAACATACATTAAACTTCTTATATTTTTCTTAAAAGTTAGGATCACAAACTGTATTTTATTCTTTGAATTTGATATAATCAAATCTATCCAACATCTTCTTAATATAACGTGCTTGCCTTGGAGCAAAACTATTTTTATTGTTTATATCTAATATTATATGTGCTTCATTAAGTACTTCATCATGAATTTAGAAGTTAGATACTCCTTAGTTTAATGAATACCTTCCACAGCATATCATCAATATATGGACAAATTTTTACTCCAAAATCTTTTCTAAATTTTAATTAAATATATTTATTTATCTGAACAATTGTGTGAGCATACTTTCGATAAAATCATTGATAAGTCAAAATTCTCATGCCATTATTCACACACCAATATCCACAACATTAAATTTAAACATCCCATCACCACAATATCCTTACCACATATATATCATTGTTTTTGAAAAATAACCTTATTGGATTCTAGCGCATCCTTAAACCCTTTTTTGCATATCAGACTTGCAAACACTAATTTATTTCTTACGTATGGACCATAAGGTACACTAATTAAGGTTAACTTCTTTCTTTATGTAAAATTGAGTTCCAATGATCCTTATACACAAACATAGTATAGTTATTATTTCCCATCAAAACATCTCACCTTTTGGCCTCCTACTAAATCTTGAATAGATGCTGGTCATTACACACATGCGGAAGTTGCTCCCAAGTCAATTCACCACTCATTTGATTTTGTTTATTTTACCATATTTAATCAATAATCATATTGATATGTATGTCATTTACCTTCGTAGTGACCATAGCAACTAGGACTCTTTCTTCGACCACATTGCCTATTGAAGTAAAGGTCTCTTCTGAGTGGGTTTTCTTGAGCGATCTGTAATCCTTGTTAGAGTGCCTTTTTTGTGACAATGTAGCACACCCTTGGAATTTTCTGTTATGCTTACTATCCATTGAGGAAATAACCTTTATCTTACCTTTAAAAGCAGCTTTATTTTCACTAATGCAGTTCACTTTAGAACCTAGAGAGATGTATATGGCATCCTGCCTTCTAGTTTCTCTACAATTCAGATATAACAAATAATATCTCAATACTCAAATCCTCTCCGATGTGTAAGAGCTTCTGTTTTAAATACATGTAGTGGGTAAACTTAAAATTTACTGCTCCAACTTGAAGAGACTCAGGAATATTTACTAGTAGGTCACAAAGCCTACCAACTAAAACATGCAATTCATGAACCTGGTCAATTATTTATTCGGATATTACCAACCATAATAAATTCAAAATATTTTAAAATACTAAATTTATTGGTATCTTATCTCTCATAATAATATTTTTAATTTCTTCAAGTGATCTCCATGTCGCCATATGTAGGTGATTGAATTGATATGTATAAATCATAGAAACAATCAGAAAGGGTACGTGTTAAGCATGTGACCTCAGCATGCAAATTCATCTTCTTCTCCTTTTCTTTTCTATTGTTCCATATTTTCCTTCGACTTTGGTGCCACATTTTCTACGTCATGTAGTATCACTTGGTCATTTGGATCAAGTATGTAGGCAATGTTGAGCATTGAAAGAAAAAACATCATCTTATCCTTTTATCCATTGCAATTTGTGACATCAAAGTAATCTAATTTAACAAAATTTTAGTTGATAACGTTAAATGAAGTGTTTGTGTCTTAAGCTATTTTGAGTATAAATATCTCTAAAATTATTATAAATAAAGTTAACGATGAACCAGAGCACATAGTAATGCTTTGAGGCATGACTAGGTCGCTTTCTTTAGATATTCGTCCCTTTATGAGGTTGCTAAACAGTTAATAACAATATTCTCCCACAATAGAATGAAGCCTCCATGAATTAATTCCTTGACTAGCAATACTAAGAAATTTCTAACTCCCTTAAAACTTGAATAAAATTTCTAAATTATAAACTCTAAAACACTCAAGATATACACAAACCAAAGTATGTTCTTTGATATTTAGTAAAGAAAATATATATAGTTTTCTAAACACTTCTTGGAAAGAGTTGCAACTTCTAAAAGCAACCACTGAAAGTCAATTATTGATCCATGAATCATTATGACCCTTCACATCCCATCTTTTATAAACTATAGTTGGTTATAATCCTTAATTAGTGAACCATTGCACTTTTTTATTTTTGTCTTTTAAGAATTTGAAAATGTTTAGATTGTAAAATGCATTATAAGAAGCACATGATTTGCAAGTTTAAGAAGAGTTTAAAGTTTTTTTTTTCCCAATCAAGCAACTGTTGGGTCCATGTTCACTAAGTTGAGTCAAACTAAATCAATTAGCTTGATCTATTTTTAAGACCCAACAAAATCTAACATCCTTAAAAACTAATAACCACACAAGTGCAAAGAAAGAGAGTGAAAAATGTTAATTACATGCTTTTTATGGACCTGCGGTAGAGGAGAATTGAGAGAAAATATATTAGAAAAGAAAAGAGAGGAAGAGGGAGATTACCATTCACGTATGGGAATTCAGATAGTGGTGTTTTCTCCTAAATATTTGCAATTTTGCATTGTTATCTCTCTACATAAAGGTATGGTATTAATTTTAAACTATTAACTTACAATTTGAGGGGGTGCATTATACTAAACCCTAATTTTATTGTGCTTAGTGGATTTAGGCTGAGTGGTTTTCTCCTTTGATATTGAAAGATGTTTTCATGTAAATTTGGTCTTGCGTGATTAGTTATTGTTGGTGATTTCATGACTAACACACATGTAGGAAAAGTGTGTGTTTTCTTGACTATTGTTATCAAAACCTATAGCTCATAGGTCCCAAGTTGCTCTTTTGTGTGTGTGTGTGTGTGTGTGTGTGAAGTATGGAAGGACATGCATGGATGATTAGTTTAACACGGGGCCGGCTCAAGGTTAAGCCTAATGAAGCAATTGCTTTAGGCCCCCAATATTGTTAAAGCCTTATTTTTAGATTTTTTTTATAATAATTTTAAAATTTTAAAATTTTAAAGACTCTCAATAATTATTGTAATATAGAAATATTTTAATCCAATATTTAGTCAATGTTATATAATCTTAGCTAATTTTTAAAATTTAAAATAATACGGTAAAATATTAAATATTTTTATTTTAATGCCTAATCAATCTCATATCCTCTCTAACTAACTATGCAAAATTCTATTCTTATCCTTTGAAATGGTTTTTCATGCAATTGTTTCTCCTAAAGTAATATAATATTAATTTCTTTTGATTGTAAATGAGAGCTTTTGTAGTTTTTATATCGTTATTATTTTTTTATATATATTTTTACTTTGTTGAGTTTTGTTCACAAATTTTAAATATATCCCTTCATCACGAGTTTAGTAGCATGTAAAAAAAATAAGTAAACATCTCAAATAGATATTTATTAAAATAAAATATAAATAAAAATTAATTATTATAAAATAAATTAGAGGGTTTATTTTAAAATTCTGCTTAAAGCCTCTAGTTACCTTAAACTGCCCTTGTTACAGTTTAACTTGGTGTAGCAATTGGTTAATTTGGAAAACCATGATAAGAAATTTGCTATTTTGCAAAGTATTATATATTAGTCAACCATCTTCGATGAAGATAACTTTGGATTATGACTTGCGGGCGCTATTACTACTTAGTTTCATGCCTAATAGTTAGAAGACTTTGGTAGTTTCCTTAAACAACTGTGCACTAGATAGAGTTCTCACCATGAATTTAGTAACTAGTAACTTATTTAATGAAGAAATAAGAAGAAAATCATTAGGTGCAACACAATCTCAACCATTAGTTACGAAATAGAAAAGACAACTATAGGAACTGGGCATGACGTAAGATGCTAAAGTAGTTTCTTGTGATAGTTAGAATGCCACTGACTGAAGTGAAAATGCAACACATCATGCCAGGACCAGACACATTGATATTCAATATCATTGCATTCATTATGTGATTGAGAACCAAATGATGCAGTTGAAGCAAACCCATATTGATCGAAATCCATCAAATTAATATGATCACAATGAGCCTATCAAGAAGCAAGCTTGAGCTTTGTTGGAATTTGGTAGGGATGGAAATGATGTGAACATCATGGATTGGGCACATTTTCTGCTAACTAAGCAAGGAGAAGTCTCGCATTAGGTCGTGACCTAAGTTGAGCCAAACTAAATTAATTAGCTTGATATGTTTCCTAAATCCGATGAAACACAGTAGCCTTATAAAGCCCAAATAACCATGAGCAAGTGTAGAAAAACAGTGAAAAAAATCTCACTGGCTCTTTGTGAACTAGCAGCCAGCAGAGAGGAACATTGAGGAAAAACTAGAGAAGAAAAGAGAGGTAGCTAGCTAGAGATCGGTATTCAACACTTTGATCTTACACATATAGCATTTGGATAACGGTGTTTAATTATTTCTCAATATTGGCAATTTAGCATTGATACTTTTCTATATATTTTTTCCTTGAGGTGCATTTAAGGTTTTAGTGATTAGCAAATTAATCTACATGAGTGTAAGAGAGTATATTCTTCAACCATTAACTTATGTTTTGAGGGATACCTCATACTAAACCCTAATTTTATTGTGCTTAGTGGATTTGTGCCTATGTTTTTTTCCACTTCGCATTGAAGGGTGATTTCCATGTAAATTTAATGTTGTGCGAGCCCGCGGTATTGTTCAGGCTATATATTTCACGACTAACACACAGATTTGAAAGCCATAAGTTTTCCTAACAGTACCAACCACAGAATTAGGAAGGTAAGAAGAGGAATACTTAGCATCCACGGATCATGTGATGATACTATTCATTCCAGCTTCTCGATAAGCAAGCAAAGTTTGTCATTATCGATCCTTCGGAAGCTCCAAAGACGTACATGATCACCACGTCTAAGGTTTCTGGCCTTCACAACACGTTTCCAGCCATTTCCTTTGAGAACAGTTCCCTTGGTTGCCCTTCGAATCAGAAAAGTTCGGTAAATTACCAAATCATCGATCGTATATAGGTCCACTGGAAGGCCTCGATTACGCTGGTTCGGGTGGCGGTTGAGATTTATGCCTCGTGGTAAATCAGCACTCTCCTTCTCCTCTTCAGTGAGTTGAGGGATGATGTAGTTGCTCACATGCATAGCAAGAAGCATAAGACGGTTCTGCCGCCTTTTGCAATCAGAATCCGTTAACCACTTGGCAGCAAAAATCCTTGGGTTGTGGCCGCCCAAATTGTTAACGGAGTTTTGAACATGGATAGGCACAACAGCCATGGATTTCTGGGGAGTAGGGTTCGCGGAGTTTGCAGGGGAATGGAAGCAGAGTGGTTGGGGTGTAGGGACTAGCTAGGGTTTCAGCTATTTATACTTAGGGGCGGATGGTCTTTTTGCAAGAGCAAACAAAGTTTCCCGCTCAAATACTTGATAGAATAGTAAAAGAAGCAAACTTGGCCAATCAAGAGAGGTTGGTGTGGGACAAGGGTGCAATTGGTTAGGGTAATAACCAAGACGGATGAACCGCTGGTTGAGGAGGTTGGTTTATTCTCTGGTCACACTCCAAAATTTTCAAAGAATTATTTCTAATTCATGTTGGAGAATAATTCATCTATTTACCCCTAAAGTTTGATAAACTATAGCAATAACATGAACAGTGAATGAACTTCTTTATTTAATCCACCAATTGGCATATTTTCTTTTACACCCTCAATCAAGTATTTTTATAGATATGTATAATCTGTTCAATAGATCATTTTTATTAATTCTAATAATACAAATACTCTCTTCTTTTGTAGACTACCTGATTGCACTTAGACACTCCCTCAACTAGCCCTATTTTTTTTTATTTTACCAAATGGCCCTAGGGCCATTTTAATTGTCAAAATCGCCCTAGGACCATCACATCACCCACATGGGTGATGTGCTCTGTTGACTGGGCGCTGAGTTAGCGTTGACTGGACTACTGATGTGGCATTTTCAAATAAAAAATTATGGTTTTTTGTATTTTAACCCCCGAATTGTTTTATAATCAATAAATTGATTTATTCTTGGTTTTTTTAAAAAAAAATTATAAGTCTTTAAAATGAATTTTTTAATAATTTTAAAAAATTACATAATTTGTTTAAACAAAATTTGGGTTAAATAATCAAGGGAAAAATATAATTTGTTAATTATAAAACAAATAAGGGATTTAAATAAAAAAAACACACTTATATATTTCTTAAAAAATTAATAAATTTTAAAACACTAATAAATTTTAAAAAAATGGTTAAAAACTCAAGAATAAATCAATTTATTGATTATAAAACAATTCGGGGGTTAAAATGCAAAAACCATAATTTTTTATTTGAAAATGCCACGTCAGCAGTCCAGTCAGCGCCCAGTCAGCAGAGCACATCACGTGATGTGATGGTTCTAGAGCCATTTAGTAAAATAAAAAAAAAATAGGGCTAGTTTATTTAAAAGCCCATAAAAAAATAATTCTCTACCTAATATGGCATGTTGTTATAAAAAAATTAAAGTCATATGATTTTGTGCCACTTCAATTTAATCATGATATTTGTCTTCAAACTTAGACATGTATTAATAACAACTTATTTCTAATTTTGTTTTTTGTTTTTTCTAACTATAGGATTTCTTTTATCTCTAATCAACTTTTTTTCATGAGTATCTTGAACTCAACTAGAAATTTTGAGCTTTTGAAGCTAACTAAAAATTTGGTTTTTAACTTCAAAATAATTTCAAGCCTCTAGTGGTGAGCATAACAGTCATGATATGATGATCTTATCTATTATCCGATGTTCTGACCCGAATTTCTCAAATACCTGATCTGAAAAATGAATAGAAGCCTAATATGAATTTTTAAGAAGAAAATCTAACTAGATCCCCATGAGAAAACAAAAACTTGGTACCGGCCAATCTCGTTTTTAATATATTATTATTATTATTATTATTATTATTATTATATATCAGGGGTATGCGCATGGCCTAGGAATTAATAGTTCAGACCACACACCATCAGTATAGGATGAGAGGTTTAGGATGTGCAAGCCCACACTTACAACTAGCGATCATTGCTATTATTGCTTCCAACAAATCTTGAACTAGAGATCTTTTGATTGCCTCACTCTTCTTTCCACAAGAAGACCAAGTACCCATAGGCTATGAGCCCTTTTGGTGTGTGTGTGTATATATGTATATATATAAGCCCATATAAATTTAAATTTTACATGAATTAAAAGTATAATAAAAACAAAATAAAAATCAAATCCCTAATTTAATCCTTTTAATAGTTATATTTTTTTTTCTTTTAATTTCTCTCTCCTAGTCTTAATCATTCGGCTTCTTCTCTCTATCCTAGATTCGAACCAACTTCCTCCAAAGAACTCAAACACCCTATGCAACCCTGTATCAATAGCCGACTGTTTATTAGCTTCATTCAAAATTTTAAAATATTCATTTGTTTTTAATTTCAAATTAAATCAAGCAAGCTCAAGCTTTTGAAATTAAAATGAAGTCCAACAAATTTTTTCAAAGCTGATTTCAAGCTTAAGCTCGAGCTATATTCTTCAGTCGAGGTTGAGCTTGAATAAGCTTGGCACGGATACTACCCCGCTGATTGGAATATTCCGAAACACAACCTCTGTTATGTAATAGCAAGTTTATACTTGAGTAATGAGGACTTATTAGAGAAGAATTAGATGTTGGGATTTCACAGAGCCCATGGATGCAGTAAAAGATAAATAACAATAATAATAATAATAATAATAATTGGAAAAAAAATAAAAAAATAAAGCAGATTAATACGATTTCATTGAATGAAAGAAAGAAAGAAAGGATCAGCACAAGAGAATTTGAACAGTAGATGTTAAAACTTGAAAGAAGAATAAGAAGAATTAAGAAGCAGAAGATAAAACTAAAAGATGGTCTTACAAATTTTGCAGGTGAATGGAATTGTCCATCTCTTCAATGGAACAGATGCTCTTTTTGGGTTTTAAAACAAGTGAAGAACCTTCTGAGCTTGTTCTGCTTCCATTTGGATAACTCAACCTTTGTCATCCTCCTCCCCTCTCATCTCATCTCAGATGTAGATGGAGAGGTGCATAAACCCACCATTAAAGACTTACTATATTTATTGTTTATAAATTTTCAAGTATGAGCTAATTAATTACGACTATAAGGTCTTTGTCTTCCCTCTGATCAATTGGCTGTTATCATGTGATTTTTTATTTGATGAAGTGCGTGATTTATATTGGTTTATATATCAAAGAAATCTTTTGGAGGGATGTATCGGCGAACTATCTTATTTGGACGATTCCATTTATTTATTTTGTATGCAGTAGCTAGCATCATATTAGGAAAAAAAAATGTCTTTGTAAAACCCGTTCGGTGTCTTGAAAATGATGTATATTTGTATTATATTGTATGACAGCATCAGGCATTTGCATTTGTGTACATTTAAATTTCTTGTGTTAAGAACTCCTTCCATTCCTACCACCAGACTTTCCCAAGAATTATTGGTGTAGGTCTTTTTTTATTTATAATACTTGTCACGTAAGTTCTGAAAATTCAAAGACTATACCAGTAATTATTATCTATTAAGAGATATGTAAGACTGTAAAAGTATAGTTTGATTTGTGTTTTTAAAATAAATTATATAAATTGTATAATATTTTTTCATAGAACAATACATTATATATTATAAATATATAAACATATAACGTATAGATTTGTATTTTTCGAACCATAGAATTAAGTTAGATCAAACATGGCTTAGCTTGAGTAGTTTGACTAGAAGTTAATTTTGAGGTCAATAATCATATTTGAATTTGATTCCAAAGCTCGAGCTTTTATCGGCCAAGTGATAATAATGAAAGGAAGTCAACGTGGAGGCTACGAAGGACACATGCATGCCTGCATGCAACCTCCCAGAGTCAAGCCGGGAATCTTGGGTTCTAAAGCTCAGAACAAGTTGCAGGGGATGAAGTGATGTGGTGAGGATCTGAGGGAGAAGATGAAGTAAAAGATGGAGTAGAAAAAAAGGAGAATTTACTCGCTGACCGCAAAGCATCTGGCAGAGGTGGAGATGGAGGCCGGCTGAGTTCTTTTAATTCAACTTCACTGTATAACAGTCTTATAGTTGTGCAATCATTCTTTCTATAACGGCCACCGTATATGCACCTGGCCATGTTTTAGTTCTATTTTTAAATTTTAAATTCTAGACGTATAAGGATTTTTGTTTTTAAAAAAAGCTTTAGCTTGCGTACTCACTCCTCTCATCATTACGTCCGACCAGGCCGATCCGGCCCATAAAATTAAATCTTTAGTCCAGCTCAAGTTTTAATCCGACGGACTCATGAATAGTTTGGGCTAAGTTGAGCCAGCCCAAATTTAAATTATGAAACCCATGGCCTACCTCATGGTTTGGTTCTTTCGATCAATGTGGATCCCACCACCACAACTTTCTTTTTTCATTTTTTAATTTTAACTGTAAATTTTTTTCTTCCTCCGTTAAACTATTCACCTTCTCCCACCAAAGCCGCTGCCCCATCCCATAAGATTATGAAATCTTTAGTCCATGCCAAGTTTTAATCCAACGGACTCATGAATAGTTTAGGCCGAGTTGAGCCGGCCCAAATTTAAATTATGAAACCCATGGCCTACCTCATGGGTTTGGTTCTTTCGATCAATGTGGATTCCACCACCACAACTTTCTTTTTTCATTTTTCTGGATTGGGTCACCGAGGGTAAACAAATGAACTCTGATATTTTTGTTTTGACCATAGTTATTAGGAGACAAATATTGTATTTATCTGAAAATCAAGCTATATTGGAAGTTTTTTGTTTTGATTCTGAATTGAATTTTGCTAATTGTTCTATTATATCATATCACTGATTTTTATTCTGAATTTTTGAAACTTTTTATAACCCCAATGTTTTTAGTGGTTACTTACTGGCCCTTGTGGGTATGCAGTTGTTTGTCTGCGCACCGTATTTGAGGCGTGACAATCAATCATTAGATCGATCTAGAATCAGCTCGTTGTTATTTTCTTCTTTAAGTTTACTTAATTAAACTTTGTGATGATTTAAAAATAAAAATAAAAACAAAGAATTTTATTAATTGATTAGTATTATTACATTTTTAACTTACGAAAAATATTGCATCACTGCAGTATAAGTACATCCCAATTAATTTGGCACCTACTCATTTGTCAATCATATATATTTTTTCCATTCTACATAAATCGGACCTCTATTTACTTGATTGATCAATGAAACCCTTTTGCAAGATGAATCATTGAGGGAGTCGTTGGTTGGTATGACATAACTCATAAGGGTGGCCCATGACTGTTAGTCACGTAGTTAGTTAGCTCGCTTGTATGATGCGCTTATCTCAATCAATCAATAATTTATAATTTTTTTATTTTTTATTAATATTTATTAATAAATCCACTAGCCCAAATCATGGGTCGTCCCGTTGGATTAGCCAAAAAAAAAAAAGTCCAAAAGGGTCGGCCTGTTGGTCAACTCATCAATTAAAAATGATATCCATGTCCAATCCAAAATTTATTTGGGTCGAGCTTGGACTAACTCGTCAAACATTGATTTTAGATCAAGTTTGGGCCGGTCCGTGCACCTTGGGCTAAATGATAAGAGTGATTGCATATGCTATAAAGTGTGCAATTGTGAATATACCTTAGTAAAAATAATATTGGTTGATATATTCCCATAAAAATAAAATGCATTTATTTATTTATATATTTTTATTTAAATATTAATTTATAAATTTTTTGAAAATATAAATTGATTTTTTGTTTTTTTGGGAGAAGGACCTGCATACTAGAGGAACTTTCTTTAGTATATATCTAAAATATCGGCTTTTAGAAATTATATCTTAAAATCTCTATCTTTCGGAAATTATGATTCTACCTTTTTTTAATTTTCTTTCTTGCTGCTTGGCAAGCTAACTAATTATCTCTTTGGAATTGAGATAAGCATGGCTAAAAAGTTTGTTATATTTGGCCAAGCAAGGTTGTTGCAAAAGCTTGAGCACAACAGTCCATTTTTTCTTTTTCTTTTTCTTTTTTTTTGTGTGACTAATAGGCCCCTTACTCAAGAGATTTGTCAAAAGAACAGACAGTTACGGAGGTGCACGATGAACATTCCATTTTTTTAAATAGAAAGAAAAGAAATCAATTTTTTTTTAAATAAAAGGTGAACAATTACAAATAACAAATAACCAAGGGAATATATAACCCAGAGTGAACAAAGTCAACGGAGATGCTAACAAACTCTATTAAGTATTAGAGAATGCTATATAATCCACACTAAACCAAAAATAAATAATAAACAAAAAAATTGAGAAAACAGTCAATTCTATGAGATCAAAAGTGTGGATTGTTGTGTTGGCTGGGGTTTCTGCGAGAGAGATCTAGAGTGTATCTATGAGCAAAGAGGAGATCAAAAGCAAGCAAGTAATGGCTTCTAGTTCAACTTCTGCTCCTACACCTGATATACCTCATACTCTCTTGCCTGTCTTCAGAGGGGATGGCTATGAACATTGGAGTTACCGGATGAAGACCTTCTTTAGGTCTCAGAGGCTGTGGAAGGTGATTGAAGAGGGAATTAGTGAAGGCTCTCTTTTTATTACAATAGGCAATAGATGAAATAATTCTACACAGAATTGTGAGGTTTAATTTAGCAAAGGAGGCCTGGGATCACATCAAGAATGAGAACCAAGGTACTTCAAGGATGATGTCAGTTAGATAACAAACTTTGTGGCAAAAGTTTGATTTATTGCAATTGAAGAGAGAGGAGACAGTCCAGCATTACATTACAAGGGTGTTAGTTGTAGTAAATCAGATCAGAGGCATGGGAAGTGAATTAAAAGATGCTGATGTGGTCTTGAAGGTGATGAGAAGCTTATCATCTCGATTTGTACATGCAGTGACTTCAGTTGAAGAGGCTAGGGACATGTCTAAAGTAACTCTTGATGAATCTGAAAGACATGAAGCTTTTGTGATGCAAGGTGGTCACAGAGGTGGTAGAACCAATTTGAGAGGAAAGGGCAGATTTGAAGAATTCAGATGTAGAGGAAGAGCTAGTGATAATTTAAGAGGAAGAGCTAGTGATAATTCAAGTGTGCCAAGACAGCAAAGGTTCAGTGAAAGCAGCAGAGGTGGATCAAGGGCATTTGGCAGATTTAGTAAAGGTCAAAGGCAGCCAGGGCAGAGGTTTAACAAAGAAAGTTTGCAAAATGTTCAGTGTTACAATTGCAAGAAATATGGGCATAATCAGTCATACTGTTGGCTTACACAAGATAGAAATTCTAATGAAGCTAGCAGTTCATCAAATACTCCTAGCTCTACTGAACATGGGAATTTGTTTATGGTGCATAATGGGCAAGGAATGGAGAGTCCTTCTATTTGGCTATTGGATAGTGGGACCTCTAGTCACATGACTGGAAGGAAGGAGTTTTTTCATACTTTAGATGAGACATTCCAGCATAAATAGACTTTGTGATGATAAAGAGGTTGATGTGTGTGGAAGAGGTTTAGTTGCAATTAGAATGGTTGATGGCCAATTGAGACTAATTAATGGTGTTTAGTATGTTCCTTTACTGGCTCATAATTTATTGAGTATAGGACAGCTCAATGAAGAAGGTTATGATGTCACTTTCTAAACAAACTATGGGTGTATAATCAGAGATGGAAACACTGGGAGAATTCTGTTTCAAATTCAGAAAATCAGTAATAACTTGTTTCCAGTGGAATTTGCAATTCAAGAGCAAATTAATTTGGCAAGAGAGAAGGAAGTGGCCGTATTGTGGCATAAAAGATATGGGCATTTCAATTTTCAAGGTTTGAAAGTTCTTGCACAACAGGAAATGGTTGTGGGTCTACCTGAAATTGAGAAGAAAAATTATTGTGAAGATTGTGTGTTTGGAAAACTAGCAAGGTATCCATTTCAGTCTCACAAATCTTGGAGAGCTAGGCAAAGGCTTCATCTAGTGCATGCTGATGTATGTAGCACTATGCAGATAGAATCCAATGGTGGAGGTGAATATTTTTTGCTTTTCATTGATGATTTCTCCAGAATATGCTGGATGTACATTATGAAATTTAAATATGAGGTGTTTAATTGCTTTCAAAAGTTTGTAACTATGGTAGAAAGGCAATCTGGAAATCAGTTGATAATACTTAGAACTGATAGAGGTGGAGAGTTTGTTTCAAAAGAATTTCAGGATTTCTATGAGCAAAAAGGCATAAAACATGAATTAACAGCTCCCTATTCTCCCCAGCAGAATGGTGTTGCTGAAAGGAAGAATAGGACACTTGTAGAGAAGGCCAGAAGCATGCTTAAAACTAGTAGTCTGCCAAAGAATTTCTGGGTTGAGGCAATAGTGACTGCAGTGTACTTGTCTAATGTGTCTCCAACGTCCTTTGCAGTATGGAGGAAAACACCTCATGAAGCTTGGTTTAGAGTGAAACCTAAATTCACTCATCTAAAGGTGTTTGGTTGTGTTGCTATGGCCCATTTGCCTATACAGAAGTTACAAAAATTGGATGATAGAGCAGTGAAGGGGATTTTTGTTGGCTATTGTGTAGAGATGCAAAGGCATATAGAATCTACTTAACTGATTCTAGGAAAATTCTGATCTGTAGGGATGTAAAATTTGTGGAGTCTGAGGTTTGGCAGTGGCCTGTGGTGGATGATCAAGCATCCAGGACAGTTGTGATGCAAGAAAGAAAGTCAGGTTTAGTTGAAGAAAAATCAAGAAGTGAAGATATACATGAATCAAGTGCAGAAGCTAGCAGTAGTAATGGAAATGGGGCTTCAATGGCTCAGAGGAGTTTAGAGATTGATTCAAGGGTTGATGAGTCTCCAATAATAAAGGTCAGGACATTAAAGGATCTATATGAAAGTTCTTCTTTTGCTTTAAATGTAACTAATCCAGGTTGCTATGAAGAGGCAGAGAAGTCAAGTCATTGGAGGCAAGCAATGAAGTATGAAATTGAAACAATTCAAAAGAACAATACTTGGAAGTAGTGTGAATTACTAGCAGGGAAGAAAATAATTGGAGTTAAATGGGTGCATAAAACTAAATTGAAGCCAAATGGTGAGGTTGAGAAGTACAAAGCTAGGCTTGTTTCTAAAGGCTATGCTCAAGAGTTTGGAATTGATTATGAAGAAGTGTTTGCTCCTGTAGCAAGAATGGAGACAGTTAGAATGTTGTTATCACTTGGAGCTCAAAGAGGTTGGCCAATTCACCAATTGGATGTCAAATATGCTTTTTTAAATAGCACCCTTGAAGAAGAGGTTTATGTTTCACAGCCAAAGGGGTTTGAAGTGGAAGGAAAAGAAGATCAAGTCTACAGGTTATTTAAAGCCTTGTATGGACTGAAACAAGCTCCAAGGGCCTGGTATGCAAGGTTAGATGGCTGGTTTAATTCACAAAATTTCTACAAAAGTGAGACAGAACACACCTTGTATAGAAAAACAAGTAATAAAGATGAAATATTGGTAGTATGTGTGTATGTTGATGATCTAATCTGTTTTGGATCATCAGTAAAGCTGGTGGAGGAATTTAAAGTAGCTATGAAGCAAGAATTTGAAATGATTGACTTAGGATTGATCAAGTATTTCTTGGGACTTGAAATTCATCAAAGTGTGCAAGGTGTGCATGTTTCACAGAAGAGATATGCAATAAAAATGCTAAAACAGTTTAATATGCATGGATGCAAGGCTGTGCATGTGGCAATAACTCAATCTACTAAGTTGCAACTCACTCAAGAAGCAGAAGAGACAGATGCAACCATTTATAGAAAATTAATTGGCAAACTGTCATACTTGACTCATACCAGGCCTGATCTTGTGTATGTTGTGAATCAATTGTCCAGATATATGCAGAATCCTACAGGAATTCACTTGGGAGCTACTAAACAAGTGCTAAGATAAGTTGCTAGTTCTTTTGACTATGGTATTCAATATAACTATGGAGATTAATGTGTGCTTGAGGGCTATTGTGACAGTGATTGGTGTGGTGATAGAGAGGATTGAAAGAGCACATCAGGTTATGTTTTTAATTTAGGCTCAGGTGCTGTTTGCTGGGCTTCAAAGAAACAAGAAATTGTGGCCTTATCATCTACTGAAGCTTAATATATCTCATTAAGTTTAGCTTGTTGTTAGAACTTGTGGATGAAGAAAATTTTGAATGATTGTGGATTAAATTGTGAAGCAACAACTCAGATTTGGTGTGACAATAAATCCTTCATATCCATTGCGAAGAATCCAACTCTCCATGGCAGAACAAAGCACATGGATGTTAAATTCCATCATATTAAAGAGCTTGTAGCAAGGAAGGAGATTCAATTGAATTATTGCACAACTGATGTGTAGGTTGCTGACATATTTACCAAATGTTTGAGTATTCAGAAACACAAGCAATTAAGAGGAGAGATGGGTGTCTATCAGCTTCAATCAAGGGGGGATTATGTTAGAATTGATTGAAGATGTGAAGATTGTAGTAGAATTGAAGAGAAGAAGTAGTGTTCTGCAGCTCAGAGTGTCCTAGTATAATTAAGGCTGAAGTGAATGGCAGATTGGTCATTTGATGTGTTTGAAAGTTTGTTAAAATGGTTGAAAGATCAGAGGGCAAGAGATGGACGGTGGCAATGTGTTTCATCAAGAAGATGTGGTTTATGTTCGAGGCATAAGTGAAGCCATGGATTGTGTTTGTAGTGGAAAGCTGAGATTTGATGATCAGAGTTTTTGAGTAAGTTCAAGGCATGAAGCTGGTTAAGCGGTGGAGTCAAGACAAGCCCAACACGTAGCTGAGTGACTAAGCTTGTTCATATCATTTTGGTGGCTGAACTTTGACAGTGTTATATTTGTGTTTTCTTTAGTGAAAGTTAATGTTTTCCTAGTTATTTGAATGCAGTCCATGCTTGTATGAATTTTCCAGCAAAATAGAGTCTGTTTTGATCTTAACTTTGAATACAAAAGTTATTCCTCTCCATCTCTAGTTTCTATATAGTGATTATCACTCAAATCAATCTCACCATTCCCACCCATCGTTGTGCAAAGATCTAATCAAGCTTGAAACAATCCCAGCTTTCATCCCTATCAAAATACATCTAAGAATCTAATGCTTTTCTTGGTTTCCCTTGATAAACAATAAGCATTGTCTCTGAACCCATTAATCTAGTGACAAGCCTAGTAGTTTTCATTCCATTTCCAGCATTACTCAAACCAAAGGAGTGTTTAGAATCAGATTTACCATTAGAGTTTGGAAAACCTCCATAGTTCTCATCAACAATCTGTAACAGTTTCAAACAAATAAAAAATAGTACTGCACATCAACACTTGCTCCAAACTAAAATTAAGCAGTGAAGAAAACCAAAAGAGAAAAGAAAAAAATAAATCTTTGTTAAAACAACCTCCATTTAATGGGGGCCTCATCAATAAGCGGGGCTCATCTCCATAACTAAAAAAGCAATGAAACTATGTTAACAGGAAAGAAAGAGAGAGAAGAAGAAGGGAAAGCCATCAGTGAGAGAAAAACTAAGAAGAAGAAAAGAAAGAGGGTGAGCTAGTACAAGATGATCCGACGGTGATACAACTCCAGATTTCACTCAAATTCTGGGTGAAGAATCCTTGCAAGAAGCTCTTCCTATTAATTAGGTTTGATCTTTCTTTTGATCCTTACTTTGGTGTTTGTTATCCATCTATGATGATGATGATACTTGTGTTATTAAACTTCTCTTGGTAAATGTTGTCGCCATTAGGCATGTGTACCTCTAGTTTAATCTAGAGAAGGCATTGTAATCCTTTCGTTGACATAGTGGAAAAGGGTTTTAAGTGTCCTTAGGGTCCAATGGTTTTTTAACCCCTAGATTGAAGGGGGTTTTCCACACTAAATCGTGAGTCTTGCTTGTTGTTGTTTGATGCTTTTATTGTGTTGAATAGATCTTAAATTTGTACTCAAAGAGGGGAATAATTGAAGATCCTAAAAATTCATAAAGAGCACGACTACTATAGTAACCATGTTTCAGCTCGTGCAAATTACAGCTTTCTGAATTTTCTTCAAATACTACAGTAATAGTGCTACGATACTGGATGAAACCGAGAGTTACACGGGCACGTTTGTTGGGTGATTTTTATAACACAAGTATATGCTATCACAAACAAGTAATACAATGATAAGAGAGTATCGTCCCACGAGGATTGAGTTTATTAATTATCAAAATTACTAACCCTAATTCTACTTGATTAATGAGATTGAAGAGATTTAATTTAGAAAATCTAATTCAATAACTAGAGAAAGATAGTTAAATGAGAAGAAATCAATATCAAGAGATTCTAGGGTTTCTGAGTTCACCTAGACTAATGCCACCTAGATCATCTAGTTCAATCAATCAATGTTTATTTCTTATGTTGTCATCAAATTTCCCTAAATTACATATTGATCTTTCTCAAGCATCAATAGCATATTCCATAAGATAAGTTAACATCATCTCTGAGATAACCATGAACCTATGGAATTCATTAAGCTCTAAAAATTTATAATGATGCATACAATCTCATAAATACCTCTATCTTATGATGATTGCACAATATTTCAACAAAGACCTAATTCAATTATCACCTCTTGGTCTCAAATCAAATTACTAATCATGGAATTGGTAATCAAGCAATCACAAGCATTAAGCATAGATTAAAATATCCAACATAATCTTGAAACAAGCATCAATTAAATTAAACAAAGATTAATCTATGTTTTCATAGCCTAACTACATCGTAGCCCTAGAAAAAGGTATTTAGAACATAATAATTGCAAAGCTTGACATATTAAGAAGGTTCATAATCAAATAAGCAAAGAAAAACTAAAAATTAAAGCTTGACGATGAATCCACGCCGAATCTTCGCTCCGAGCCTTTTGATATCCCAAATTCTCCTTTTTTTGGTCTCAAACCTTAGCCCCTTTTATAACTTGAAATCGGGGTAGCACATAGGTGCTACATTTTCTGTTTTGCACCTCTTAATGTTGTAGCACCTAAGCGCTGCATGCTAGCGCCTAGGCGTTAGATTTCCTGTTTTGCTTGTTCCTTTTTTGTTGAAATTTTGCTCTTCTTTTCTCCAATTTTGTTCTTTTTATATGTTCTTCCTTCAAATCATTCTCGTTCTTTCCTACAATGAAATACCAATAATATTAGGAGTAAATTTGGTTAAAAATAATTCACATTTCATTCATCATGAGTTATAGAAAGTCTAAATAGCGTTTAGCCCGTATATATTACAATTTTAGGATACCTCGCAATGTGCTAAAGTACATTTACTACAGTGAAACCCGTATAGGGATGGCAATGGAGCATATCACGCCTCTACCGTCCCCGCCCCGCCCCATTTTTTTTTCATAAACTGCCCCTACCCCGCTCATAGTTACAAATAATTAACTAAAATTCTTAAAAATATTTATAAATTAGATTTTTTTTTATAAAACATATGCTTATAAAAACAAGCTCATAAGAAATTTATTGAAATTTAAAAAAAATCATTTACCCTTTACACTATATAATATTTATAATAAGTTAAATTATTAGCGGGGTGGGGCGGGGCAAGGAAAAACCACCCCATTTAGGGAGGATCGGGTCGGAAACTATGGATTGGTTCAGTTTTTACCATCCCTAAATCCGTACATTAAGAAGGGGGTTTTCATGTCTTCTTTGATTTTCATTATGTCTTGTTGTTTGGATGCTTGCTCTCTATTAGGAGAGCTAATATTGTAAATGTTTGGGCATAGTTGAACTCAAGGGTTTTATTCTATTTTGACATTGGTTATTGATCTTAATGCTTTACTTGTTCTTTATTGCAATCCATATTATTCAAATCCAATTGCATATTTTGTATGGCTTCATTGCTATCAAGGCAAAAGCCCTAATTCTCATGAATGATGTACTTTGTGACGAGTAGAAATACCCACCTAGCATAGACAAGCCATGATTGGAGGGGATTGTGAGTAAGCCTAGCAAATGGGGTACTTTGGAGTCAAGAGTTCTCCTCCCTTAATCTTCCTCAGTGAATTAACAAGTGATTTCCATGCTCTTTGCAATCGTAGGGAATAGATTTTAGGAGAAATCATATTTCTATTATGTATGGGATTGTTAGTTCGCATTGAGATTTGATAAAGTACAATGTGATTGTGGGGTGTTTGTATCAGCACTGTACTGAATTAGTTACTATTCACCATTGCAATAAGGGTTTAGTATATTTTAGGATTTCTCTAGATTCAAATAGGATTGCATAGTTAAACAACTTTTATCCTGAACTTAACAAACCTTAGAGGGATATTATGCCCAGGCATCCCATTTTCCTCTTATTTCTCTACCAATTTTATTTCCATTTTCTTGTTTTCTTTCTCTTACTTCTTAGATTACTCACACACATCACAACCTTTGTTTAGTATAGTTTTAAGGATTAGGACTAGTACTAGTACTCTCATTCTTCCCTATGAATCGATGCGCTGCCTTTGTGCATACTATTACTACTTGATCCATGTATACGCCTACGTCCCTGATAGCTAGGGACACAAGCATACACGCCGATCAAGTAGTAAAGTGTGTGTAAAAGCAGGTGTTGATCTATAAGGAAGATTGAGATTACTAGTACTAACCCTAATCCCAAAAGTTAACCTAATCAAAGTTGTGATGTATGTAAACAAACTCGAGAGTAAAAGAAAGAAATATGAAATAAAAAAGTAGAGAAATCAAGGGAAAAAGTGATGTCCGGGAATAGCAACTCTCTAGGGTTTTATTAATTGTGGGACAAAGGTTGTCCAAATATGCATTCCTATTTGAACCGAAAGATTTACTATACTAAACCCCTCTTACAATGATGAATAGTAACTGAATTGGTACAATGTTGATACAGTCACCACACAATCGCATAACGCTCTGTGAAATCTCAATGTGAGTTAACAAGAATTCTTAATTAGGTAATCCTTCTTGCAAATAGATTACCCCTAATCCGAATATAGAATAGAGATGTGATTTCTTCTAAAATCTATTCCACATGATTGCAAAGAGCACAAAAATACTTGTTAACCCACTCAAGAGGATTGTGGGAGAAGAATTCTCTAAAATACCATATTGGTAGGCTTATGATGAGTGTACAATGTTTATATATTTCATATCAATTTATACACTCAATTATCATGTATTAGAGCTATAATATTGAATTCAATGCTAAATATTGTGTGTTTTGTATCAACAAGCTTAGGGTACTTTTTAAAGATGAGGGAGAGCCAAAGGAAGCATTCTAGATCCAAAAAGATGGGTTTAGAGCTATCTCGGCATCATTAGAACAAGAACAAGGTAAACTGGGTGGTTTACGGGCGGCTTACGGACATAAGTCTAGTCCAGAAGACCTTGCGAGTATACTTATGCCCGTAAGAAGAAGTCAGAACCAATCCAAAGGACCTCACATGCAAGACTTACACCTATAAGAATGCACGTAAGGACCATCCAGAGGAGCTTACAACCGCAACAGATACCCATAAGGCAGTCACAAGAAGTAGAATAGGGAGGCTTACGGTCCAGCATTTACAACCATAAGCTGGGCTGTAACAAAAAGTATAAGACCTTACGGATGGGGCTTATAACCGTAAGCATTCCCGTAAGGCTCATAACAATCTTCTCTAGCTCCCTTACAGCCTAGTCCTTACACCCGTAAGCAGTCAGATATAAATAGAACTTATGAGGATTTCTAGGGTATTCTCTATTCTATCTTTATATTCTTTTACGGCGAGTCTTGGAGGCGAGGTTAAGGAAGAGAAAAGCTGAATCTCCAGCATTCTAAGGGCGATTTGGAGATTAATTTGGCCCTACATTCAAGATGATTGAAGATCATAGCCATCAAGCTCATCTTTAGTAATGTGCATGGAATCTTCTTTGGTGGCTCTTCATCCTAGGGATTAAAAAGGGGTTTTCATTAATCTCCATGCTTTTTGCAATCATATATAGTGGATTTTAGAAGAAATCACATTTCTGCTTTGTAATCAGATTAGGGGTAATCTCTCTATTTGGGGGAGATTATCTACTAATTAAGATATTGTTATTAGCTCACAGTGATGTTTCATAGAGTATTAATGTGATTGTGTGGATATCTGTATCAGCTCTGTACTTATATATTCAATTACTCTTCGTCTGAGAAATCGGGGTTTAGTATAATTCTGGAAACCTCTCGGTTCAAATAGGATTGCATGTTTAGACGACTATTGTCCTGTACTTAATAACCCTAAAGGGATGTTATACCCAAGCATCGCTTTTTTCCTTGATTTTTCTCCTACTATTTCCCGTATTCTCTTGTTTTCTTCTACTCTTCTTTACACACAAACACTTCACTATTCAATCTATTTTTCAAATCTAGAGTTATTACTTTCTTCTCTGTGCACGTACATTTGCGTCACTATCAGCTTACTCATAATCCCCTTTAATCACAGTATGTTTATACAAGGTGGGTATTTCTACTCGTCACAAAGCACATCAAATATGATAACTAGGGCTTTCGCCATGATAGTAATCAAGTAATACAAACATGTAATTAGATTCAAATAACATGAATTTCAATTAAGAAGTAAGTAAATCACAAATATCCACAACCAATGTCAAAAGATAAAATCGTAGAGTTCAACTATTCCCAAACATCTAAGAAATTAGCCCTCCATTAATGGAGGGCAAGAATTCAAATTACAAGACACAAAGAGAATGAAACTAAGCATTAAAACCCCCTTCTCAATCTTGCCAAAGATTGATCATTGAAAAACTCCAAAGAACCTTCTGCGAATGCCGCCAAAGTAAGCTTGACTGCTACGACCCTCTTCTACTCAATGATGGATCCAAATCTCTTTCAAAGGTGGCATATAAAACCCTGGAGATTCACCCCCCCCCCTTCCCAAGTCTCACCTCCATGAAAAGAATCAAAGACTCTACTCAATGATAGATCCAAATCTCTTTCAAAGGTTGCATATAAAACCCTGGAGATTTGCCCCCCTTCTTCCCAAGTCTCATGTCCAAGAAAAGAATCAAAGATTTCCCTAAAAATCCTTATGAAATCTATTTATACTGTATAGCTTACAGGCTGTTTATGGGCGTAAGGACGTGGCTATAAGGAGCTAGCTAGAGATGATGGGTCACAAGCCTTAAAGGAACACTTACGGCCATAAGTCCCATTCGTAAGGTCTTCTATCTTGTGTTACGGTTCAGCTTACTACCGTAATAGTACCCATAACCTCGACCATAAGTCACTCTAAAACCTCTGTTTTTCTTCCAAAATTAGCACAAATAGCCTTAAACTTGTTTCTCTTGATTTATATGCCTTCATTCTAGCCTAAATATGAAACGGAAACAAATTAAACACCAAATTCAATCATATATTCAACAATTACATGCAAAGTGCTATAAATAATAGTAATCAAATACATTCATTCAAGCACTTATCACTAACTCTTACAGCCATAAGCTGGACCAAAACACAAAACAGAAGACATTATAGATGAGACTTACAGCTATAAGTGTTTCCGTAAGGCTCACAGCCCATCATCTTTATCTCCTTACGGCCATGTCTTTACGCCCGTAAATGGCACAATATAAATAGATCTGATGAGAATTTTAGGGTAATCTTTAATTCTTTTATTGGAGGCGAGTCTAGGGAAGAATGGTGGCAAATCTCCAATGTTTCATAGGTGATTTTTGAAGGGGATTTGACTCCATCATCAAGGAAAGGAAGATCATAGCCGTCAAGCTTACCTTGGTGGCGTTCGTGGAAGTTCCTTAGAGTTTTTCAGCAATCAACCCTCGGCACGATTAAGAAATAGTCTTTAATGCTTATGTCTATTCTCATCATGTTTTGTAATTTGAATGCTTGCCCTCCATTTATGAAGGGTGATGATTGTACCGCATGTATGTATTTTATATCACTTTGTACACTCATTCGGTATGTATTAGAATCATATTATGGAATTTAATGATAAATCTAATATGTTTCACATTCTTAGGTTTAGGGCAGCATCAAGATGAGAGAGAGAGATCCAAAAAAAGCTTTTCAGACCTAAAATGATGAAGTTGGAGCTCTCTAGGTGGCTTACATGCAGCTTACAATCTAGTGGTGTCAACCGGGCCGTGCCGGCCCGGGCCCTGCATGGCCCAGCACGAATTGGACGGTGCTCAGCCCGAGCACGATGCTACAATACCGTGACTGGGCTGGGCACGGCCCAGACCCCCCAGCTGGGCCAGGCTGGGGTTCAACGACCCGCGGCCTGGCTCGGGCCATGCTGGCCCAGGCACGCGGCCCAGCCAAGGTTGTGCTGGGCATGCAGTCTGGCACAGCCCAAGCACACGGCCCAGGCTGGGCCGTGCCAGCCCGCGCGGGTCAGGCTAGCCGTTATGGGCCGTGCCAAGCACGGCCCATAACGGTAACAAGCATATTTTAAAGCCTTTAATTTTTTTTTTTGTTTTTCATTTATTATTTTCTCTTCTACTATATCAAAACGTCAATTATAACCTTCTCAACAATTATAAAACGGCTAGTTTTAAGGGTAATTTAGTCTTTTAAGTTAAAATGGCATTTTTGACCTTCTCAACAACTATAAACGGCTAGTATATGAGGGCATTTTAGGAATTAGAAAAATTTTAAAAAAACTATAAATATCCCTAAACTAACAATTTTTCTTACACCAAACTAGTTCATCTTCTCTCATTCTAATACTAAGCATTCAAGATCTTGTCTTCTCAATTTTCAAGTTCAAGAGTGAAGGTTGCAAATCAAAGCTTCACATTCTTCATCAAAAAATTCTCAACCACACTTGAAGGACAATCGTAGTTAATCAATTTCTTAAGTTATCGTTAAAGTACTCGAGGTAACCCTAAACTTTAATTTTAATTTTGCATAATGGCCGGTTCTCCTCCTATCTTTCCCTCCGATAATTCTCTGTTTGGTTTTTATGATAATACTCCATTGAGTTCTCCTGAGCATGTTGTTGAGCAAGTTAGTGAGACCCCGAATATTGGGCCCTCAACTAATAAGCCACCAACAAGTTCTAGAAAACGAACTTCCGGGGTTTGGCAATTTTATGATATTGTTGAATTTCCAAACAAAGGTAATCGGGCGGTTTGCAAAAAATGTAAAAAAGATTTTTCTTGCCAAACTTCGGGGGGGACGGGGCATTTAAAAAGGCACGGTGACAAGCATGCCGCAAAGCAACACGATTCCACTCAAACACAAATTAGTTTTACTGATTCATCTTTGGGAACTTTTATTTTTAATAATGAAAATGCAAGAAAAGAAATTGCAAAATTTATTATTCAAAATGAGCAACCTTTTTATCTTTCCGAAAATCCCGCTTTTATAAAAATGCTTATTCGTGGGTTTAATCCAAATTTTAAATCGGTTTCAAGAAATACCATGAGAAAATATTGTCTTATTATTTATGATGATTATAAACAAAAATTAATTTCTGAATTATCTAATAGTTCTTTAAACATTTCTCTTACTTCCGATATTTGGACTTCTCAATTAAAAACCAATTATCTTTGTGTTACAGCTCATTATATAGATAGTAATTGGGTTTTACAAAAATGTATTTTAAGTTTTTTTGAACTAGAACACCGACATACCGCAAGTATTATTGCTAGCTATATTACTCGTGCTCTTAATGAATATGGTATTTTAAATTCTATATTTTCAATTTCTTTGGATAATGCATCGGCAAATAATAATGCGGTTGATATTTTAAAAAGAAATTTAATGCCTATTTTTTCCGGAGTTTTTTTTCATGTTCGTTGTGCATGCCATGTTTTGAATTTATGTGTTAAAGATGGTTTAAAAATAATTGAGCCCCATATTGAAAAAATTAGAAATTGCATTTTATATGTTAGAAATGGTTCACACCGGAGACATGAATTTCAAACTTTTTGTTCGGAAAGGGGAAGAAAATGTAAAAAATATCTCATTGATGTTGATCATAGGTGGAATTCGACTTATGAAATGTTGGAGTGTGCCTATGATGATAGAGATATTATTTCCATGTTTTGTAATGACAAATTTCCCGAAGATCAAGTTACTAATTATGATTGGGAAGTTAGTAATTTGATTAAGGAGTTTTTGGAAATTTTTTATACTTCAACTAATAAGTTTTCCGGTGTTTACTATCCCACTTCACCTATTATTATTAATCAAATATTTTTTATTAGTGAGGTTTTTGCAAGATATAGGCATGATACTAATTTTGCTCCTATTGTTGCTCCAATGGAGGTAAAATTCAAAAACTATTTTGGAAAACTTGAACCACTTCCCGTTTTATCTATGATTCTCGACCTGCGTTTTAAAATCGATGGAACTTTTTGCATGATCGATTCTTATGATAAAAATATGGGGCTTGATCATTCTTTTCTCAAAGAAAATTATCGTTCTTTGTTTTATGATATGTATAATGAATATCATGAAAAACATGGTGATAGACGGGCTTTCAATTTACCTACAACTATTGAAAGTTCATCTTCAAGCACCAAAAATAGATCCGCAACTTATGTTGTTAATTTAATTAATCGACAATTTTTCATGGGTGGTTCTTCTTCTTCTTCTTCTTCAAACACTAGCACTACTCCTACTAGTTCTTATGAAATAAATCATTATTTAAATAATAATATTACTAATTTTCTTACTTCGGAAGAAATTGATAATTTTGATATTTTGTCATGGTGGAAAAAGCAAGAGCACAGTTATCCTGTACTAGCTGCCATGGCACGTGATCTACTAACTCCACCGATGTCTACAGTAGCATCGGAGTCTTGTTTTAGTGCAGGAAAAAGAGTACTAGATGATAGGAGAAGCCGAATGAACCAACAAACGGTGCAAATGTGCATATGCCTAAAGGATTGGTTAGATGCTGAAGATAGATTACAAGATCAAAGAGAAAAATACACCGGCGATGATGGTGGAGAAGGCATATATACGGATACAGAATTTTGAGGGTTTTTTTCAAATAATATATTTCTAGTTTTTTTAACTTATGTAATATTTTATTTAAAGTTTAATAAAATTTTTAAAGTTCTCACTTTTAAAATTATTAATATATTATATATTATATATTAATTATTTTAATAAATTTTGATTTTTAAAGTTCTGAGTCTTCTGCATTCCCCTTTCTGATTTATTTAAATTTTAATTGGAATTCAGGAATTGTAAAAGACTACCAGCTTTTAGCTTTTCCCTTTGGAGTCAATTAAAAACCACATATTTGCATTAAATAAATAAAATAAGAAAAATAAAAATAAAAGGGCTGATTTCTAGGGTTGCAGGGCTTCACATGGAGTCATGGACTTCAGTACTTCACCGTTCTTTCCCAACAAAAATGAAAAAAAAAGGGCTGGCCTGTTAGAGCTCTCTTCAACCTGCTCCCTCCCAGCCGCCACCTCCTCCATTGCATCCTACCTCATCGACTCCTTTGGCCTTTCGCCGGAGAAGGCCTTCGCCGCCGTCAAGAAGCTCAACACCCGGTGCAATCTCGACATTAAGAGCGACAAGATCAATACAGGCTTGATCCCAATGCCATCCCCTCCTTCTTCGCCTCCAATGGCTTCACCAAGGATCAGATCTCCAAGATCATCACCAAGTTCCCCCGAATCCTCCTCTGTCACCCTGATCGAACGCTCAAGCCTAAGATTGACTTCTTTCTCGGCGCTGGCTTCTCCCGGAGCGACTTGGCGAAACTCATGTCCGATGATGTGGAGATCTTGCAAGCGAGCTTGAACAAGCGGATCTTCCCAGTTTTCGATATTTTGAAGACGATCCTTTACTCGGACAACACCTCTCATCGTCCTCCCGGCCCTCCCCTGTTTTCCTGAAATTTTTTTTTTTTGCATGATTATTTGATTTTGTGGTTTTTAGATGTTAATTTTAAAGGTTCAGGTTTGCACTTTGCATGCTCAATTGTTGATTGTTGTCTCCAATTTAGTGATTTCACTGATTTGTGGATTTTTTTTCTTTATTTTTTTTTGGGTTTGTTTTTATGAATTATCCCTAAATTCTAGTTTGTTTGAACGGGGACGGCATCACATGTGGATGTGGTCTTGTTCTTTGATGAATTAAATCACAAAATTTTTGATGAAACAAAGCTGAATAGTGGAGTATAAACTTTATGTTAATTTTTGTAGTGAAGCAGATGAATGATGATCATTGTTAATTTTTGTAGATTTTTGTAGATTTATTTGATTGGCTAAAGAGGACCAGAATAAGAGTATAAAATTCGGATTTTTTGGTTTTTATTTTATAATAAGATTTTTTCATTACTTTAAAAATTAAATAATTTTTTTGATAATTTTTAATTTTTTAATTAAAAAATAGTAGCGGGCCAGCACGGCACGAGCCCACTCAAAATGGGCCGTGTCCCGTAATGACCCGGGCCGTGCTGGCCAGAGCATGCACAGTGCGCGGGCCGCAGCGGGCCCGTGCCGTGCTGGGCCGGGCCGGCCCATTTGACAACACTATTACAATCATAAGTCAATTCCAGAAAACCTTGTAGGCATGCTTATGCCCTTAAGAGAGATTCAAAGCCATTTAGAGGACCTTACGGCCAAGCTTACGCCCGTAAGGATCATCCAGAGGAGCTTAGGACTAAAGTTTAAGCCTTTAAGGGCAGTCACAAGAAGCAGAACAAGTGATTCTTACAATCCATCGTTTACAGCCGTATGTTGGACCATAACACAAATAGAAGACCTTATGGATGTGACTTACAACCATAAGTGTCACTGTAAGGCTCGCGACCATCTTCTCTAGCTCCTTTATGGCCACGTCCTTATGCCCGTAAGCAGCCTGTAAGAAGTCGAGTATAAATAGAACTTATGAGGACTTTTAGAGTATTCAACATTTTTCTTTTGGGCCTTTCTTGAAGGTGAAGTTAGGGAAGATAAGATACGAATATCCAACACTTAAGGGGCGATTTCAAGGAGGATTCGGATCAACATTCAAGGGGATTAAAGATTGTAGCCATCAAGTTCACCTTGGCGGCGTGCGTGGAAGCTTTCCTAGGGCTTCTCCAGCTATCTTTCATCTACACGATTGAGAAAGAGGTTTTCATAGCTTTCATATTTTCTCCTATTATTTGTATCTTGGATGCTTGCCCTCCATTAATGGAGGCCTAATTTGTAGATTTTTGGGCATAGTTGAACTCTAGGGTTTATACTTTTGACATTGGTTGTTGGATCTTTGATGCTTTAATTGTTTCCTTAAGTGCAATCATTTCTATTTGAATCTAATTGCGTGATTGAATGCTTGGTTGCTAATGAGGAAAAAGCTCTAACTATCATGTTTGATGTGTTACGCGACGAGAAGAAATACCCACCTAGCATAGACATGTTGCAATTTGAGAGAATAGTGAGTACACCTCTAATTAGGGTACTTTGGAGACTTCATTTCCCGCAATCCTTTCGAGTGTGTTAGTGATAATCTTCATGCTCTTTGCAATCATGTGGAGTGGATTTTAGGAGAAATCACATCTCTACTTTGTATTCGGATTAGAAATAATCTCTCTCTACGGCAGAGATTATCTACTTAAGAGATTGTCATTAACTCATAGTAAGGATTCATAGAGTGCTAATGTGATAGTGTGGATGTCTGTATCAGCTCTGCACCTATTCAGTTACTTTTCCCTGAGAAATCACAGTCTAATATAATTTTGGAAACCTCTTGGTTCAAATAGGATTGCAAGCATAAACAACCTTTGTCCTGCACTTTATAACCCTAGAGGAATGCTATGCCCAAACATTGCTTTCTTCCTTGACTTCTCTCCTATTATTTTCTGTATTTTCTTATCTTAATTTGCTTACTTTTGTTCACACATACAACATTAATATTCGATCATTTAGACTATTTTTTCAAGTTTAGGGTTACTACTTGTATTCACTTTTTTCCCTGTTAACCAATACTCTGGTTTTATGCACACTTTATTACGCGATCAGCACGTACACTTGCGTCCCTATCAAAGGGCTAATTTCTTACATGTTTGTGCATAGTTAAACTCTAGGGTTTTATCTTTTAACGTTGGTTGTAGATCGTGTTGATTTACTTATTTTTTTAATTGCAATCCATGTTATTTGAATCTAATTATCTGTTTGCATTGTTTGATTGCTATTGTGGCAAAACCCTAGTTATCATATTCAATGTGCTTTGTAATGAGTAGAAATACCTGCCTGGCATAGATATGCCACAATTAGAAGGGATTATGAGTAAACCTAGCAATGAGTTACTTAAGAGAATTCTTCTCCCTTAATCCTCCCGAGTTGGTTAATAAGTTATTTTCATACTCCTTACAATCATGTAGAATAGATTTTAGGAGAAATCGCATCTCTATTCTATATTCGGATTAGGGGTAATCTCTTAGCAAGAAGGATTACCTATTTAAGAAATTCTTGTTAACTCACAGTAAGATTTCACAAAGTGTAAAGCGATTGTGTAGTGAATGTATCAACACTGTACCGATTTAGTTACTTTTCACCCTTGCAAGAGGGGTTTAGTATAATTTAGAAAATCTCTCGGTTCAATTAGGATTGCATGATTAGACAACCTTTGTTTTGAGCTTAACAAAACCCTAAAAGGATGCTATGCCCGAACATCACTTCTTCTCCTGATTTTTCTACTCCTTTATTTTGTATTTCTTGCTTTTGTTTTCTAGATCTTATGCACAACATCATAACTTTGATTAGGCTAATTTTCGGAATTGGGGTTAGTACTAGTAATATCAATCTTCATTGTGAACCGATACCCAGCTTTCACACATATTTTACTATTTAATCGATCGACGCATACGTTTTCGTCCCTATCAAAAGTTGTACAGAAAAATTATAAGCAATAAAATATTAGAGAAAAAAATTTAAATATATGAGAATGGTCAAGCAAACCATGGAAAGAAGGTTGACTTCTTACTCATCAATCTACCATAATAATTATTTATATTTGAAATTTATTTCTTTTTTTTAAATATATTTGGCTATCCTACCGCTTCCAACCACTTAGACTTTAATTGTCAATTACTTACTATTCTTACTCATTTAACTCAAGTTTAACCTAATTGCTTAGAATCATGTATTTATGCCATAGGCTTTACTTTTTAAAGCCTTATTTTTGTCATTCTTATTTTTTTAACCTAAATGCTTAGATTCTTATATTTTCTTGTTGATAATCAAACTACCAATTGCTTACTCTTCTCACTTCTCTTTTATCCTAACGTTTTAGATTTCTGTAACCCTGTTATTGAGAATATATATTTTTCCTATTTCATTACTCAAACTGCTTAAATTCTTGCACGTATTTATTTTGGAATTTTAAACCTCCTTGTTTAATTTCATCATATAAGATCTTATTGTTTCAACCAACACACACTGTAACTAAAATACTTGTGCTTAATTAGAATTAGAGCATATGCGTGTATGTTTATAATAAAATTTTTTGCATTCGTTGTTGGCATGCGCACTTAATTACTGTACGCTAGCCTAAATGCCACTTCAGAGGTGCATATATTATCTTCTTAAACGTTTAAATGACAATGCCAAGAGTAAAAGACTTTAGTCCAACTTTGGTAAAGACTACCGTCTTTCAATGACTGTTTAGTTGGTAAGAGCATTCCAAGCTTTCCCTCATCATGAAACAACTTTTTTTGCCCATGATTGTTTTCTAAAAATTTCACTTTACAGGCTAGAAATTGAAAGCTTCATATATTGGAATAGTATTTTTCTATAATTTAAACACATTTCAAAGTCAAAGACAACAAAATCAAAAACATGAGGAATTCAAGTGTCACTTACATACAATTTGATCGGGACCCGCAAATCAGAAATAATTTCGTCCAAGAGGATAAGGTGTTTCCTTGCATATATTTTAATTAGATAGGCAACATTCTATAGGTTCTATAGAGCCAACTGGGCCTTAATGTTGTATTAACTGAATTTCAAAATATACATGTTGTCTCGAAGGAGAAAAATTAGGTGAAATGCAATAGCTGAGGGTTATGAATTAATTAGTTCACTGTTAAATTTTTGACATTTGTTTTGAGATGAATAATTAAATAGAAAATAGAAAGAGTACGGGTATTATGAAAAAATTGTTATGCTTTAATATATTTTTGTTATATGTTTCGGAAGCTTATTAAGCACTACATCAACTACACCTATTGTACTGCACCTAAATTAACCTCTAGTGTGAAACCCTTACCTAGAGAAACATAGGTAAGCAACCCAATGTCAGCATGTTGGCTATATAAACATGCATGTTCTGTAACAAGAAATCTAACTATATATCAAAGTCCGGTGAGGTTATAAAAATGGATACGCCGGAGGTTGTGCAGAGGGTAATGGACTACATTGGGGGGAAGCAACCCACATTGTTTGCCCAAAAGATCTTCACTGCTTCGGACGTGAACAGGCAGCAGAATAGACTTCTAATTCCCCAAGAAGATGTCAACAACCTAATCTTGCCGCAGCTGAGCGAAGTGGAGAGAGCCAACCTGCTCGCTGGCCTGGCACTGAAGCTCTACACATCACCTGGCTGGGACTTTACCATTTTGCTCTCTTGCCGTCACACCGGTGGCCTGGTTCTCCGTGGCAGCCAATGGACCATGCTTCTCAACAATGCAAACATCCAACTCGGCGATCGTGTTCAAATCTGGAGCTTTCGCAATGCTTATGACAATGAACTTTGCCTCGTCATTGCCAAGAACAATGCTGCCTGACTTACTCTCTTGGTTAATTTTCATGATACTTTATTATAGTCTTGCACCATCTAGTGTCTATATATATTGTCATGCATGAACGTTGTTCATTATATTCTCACTTCATTAACTCACTGTTTTGCCTTGTAATTTGCAGGTGCACATGAGTGATATTTGTTTTAGTGTGAAGGTTGCTGTTATATTTCATGAAGCGACAGACATGTCATCGATTTTCTAATAATGTATGTTGCTTTAATATCTATGTTTAGTTTTCCAATATTGTTGTACTTATGACGGTTACTGAACAATATAAAAAATCAGTGTGTGCTTCATCGTTATACATATCGATTGTTCTGTTCCAGTGCCAGAATTTAGGATATTCTGATAATACTTGCTCAATCACATATATACAAGTGCACATAGACACACACGCTTGGCTTCCATGATAAATCGATATTCCATGCGCACACCACCGCTATTCTACTTAATATATATATAATTAATTTGCTTCCTTCTCCTTTTACATAAGTCAATTATCAATGGTAGATAATCTATGTTTTACGGTTTAATCACTTATTAATTTTAGCATTAAACATAGTTTGCTCATAGATTAACATTTACTAGCATAATATCCATGGAAATATTTATTTTATTTATTTTTTAAAAAATAGGGGCAGTGCATTAATTGAACTCTTGATCTCCAATTAAGGAGAAATTAAATAACAACTTTTTTTTATAATAAAAGTGGTTATAAAGTCTTTCTTATATATTATAGACTTCTACTTTCCCAACTCATTCAAATTGATTGATCCATTTCTTGTTGAAGTTTAGCTTTCAATTCAAGTCATTGTAATAGCATTATATAGTGTGCTATCATGATTGTCATAGCCAATAGCTGCAGTTTGATGGTCCATGTGAAAGTTCAATAAAAAAAAAAAATGTAGTTTGCATTAATAAAGTTTATTTTTTTAAAAACAAGAGTGGATAAATCATTACAATTAAAAAAATGTAGGTACAACAAAGGAACTAAAAAAAATAACATGAAATATAAAACTGACACAATAAAAAAATCCATTAGAAGTGGAGCTAGAGTTATATGGATAAAGTTTGTTTTTAAATTTTTATTTTTAACTTTTTTTTTTTGTTATTAAAACAATATAATGTCTTAGAGTTATATTTTTGTCCAAAATTTTCCATAAACTAAACAAAAAATTATATATCATATTTATATTTAGGATTTTTAACATACATGATGACAATATACTTTATAAGCTAAGAATGACATAATGCTGATTTTTAATAATTTTTAAATTAAAGAATTAGCTATAAAAAAATTCGGGATTTTGGTGTCCTTTGAAATCTGATACTATTTGCCTCTTTGCGTCAGGAAATAGTGTCTTGACTTGGTCTGGATATAAGTGCTAACGCTTTCACATGAAGTTTATAATTTTCAATTCATTTTATTTTTCACCTATTAGTAACTAATTTCCAAGTTATACACACAACAAAAACAAATATAGAAATATGTTTTATATAGGAGACCGATGATCAATGAATGTTTGTAAATAGTTAACTTATTTACTAATGTCTATCTATCAACTGTTGGATTTGAATCCAACGATTTCAAATCATCTATTCTAGTAAACAGAGATTTGTGAACATTACTATTTAACGATGCACAATGAGATAAACAGTGTAACAGTGACAAAGTGTGATGCATAATAACCTCATCTTAACAATTCGATCATGATTGCAACATTAATATAATAAATCACACCCTGTTACTTTTATTTGTACCCAGCCCCTCTCTTACAAAAGTACTTTTTCTTACTTCGGTCTGCTAATCCCTTCAAACTCCATCTTTTTCACAAACATATATATATATATATATATATATATATATATCTCAAATATCTTTATTTTTTTATCAAATTTATTATTATTATTTTTTTTTAAGGTTTTTTTTTCTCCACTCTCATCTTTATTAAAAAAAAATATTTGATCACTATACTCGATCCGCCTTACATGAGATCTATTGAGCTTAGGCAAGCTCACACTAACCTTAGACACTCATCTCATTCACATACGCTTGCTTTGTCTCAAGGTAAGTTCATGCAAACTCAAGCAAGTTTATTGGGCTCTGCAAATTTAAATTTATCTTTTACAGACCCTGATAAATTTGATCACGAAAAAAAAATAACTAAATTAAAAAAAAAAAGTTACAAAAGAATAGTTTTAAAACTCTAAAAAATAAAAATATTAGAAAAAATCAAAGGACTTTTATATATAGAAAGTCTTCCTTAAAAAAAATTAGTATTCTATTATCCTCCCACTCAGGATTTGATAAATTAAAAAAAAAAAATTGTTGATCCAAAACTATAGATGATTGATTAATATATGAAACAAGTGAATCTTCACCAAAACCATATATTGAGAGTAGGGCTTAAATTTTTTTTATTTTATGATATATGTTTTTTTAAATCCATTTTTCCCTTATTTTTTTCATACAACCCACCTAATAAATGGTAACAATTCTCAGACACTGCTCGTGATCCCCTATTACGTATCAGGCAGAGGTGTTTCCTGACCTCATATTTTTATCCTCCTTAAATGAAAATAAAACAATGTCACGGCGGGCAGCTATAGTTTTGTCATGTTGTTGAGCAACTTGTTGATAAAGAGCACATGCCATATATTAATATATAGGTACCCAACTAAAACAAGACGGAACTTGGAGATTTGGAAATTTCAAAATATATATTAAAATATTATTTCTTTATTTTGTTACAACCTTATTATATACTAGTTTAATCTCTAAGTATAAAGAAAGCTAGTAAGTGCAATTGTTGCGCATCTTCTTAATTCTCCATTAGCTTTATATATATGCTGTCATATGCTAGTTTAAGCTAGCTAGCTAGATAGATATAATATATCATAAATTAGCCATGAAATTAAAGATGCCCTTAGAAAGATGAGAGGATGAGAGGATGGTATCCGGATAGAACTTTGAAAGTCTTTAGAAGATGAGAGGATGTCATGGTTGACTAGATTATTTAATAGGAAACTACGAATAGAACAATAATTATGCACCTATAAGGATAAATACGACATTCACTGTTATAATAACTATAACTCATGGAACTAAACTTATAAGTTGTATAATGAAGTTTTGTGGGGGAATAATTAAGCAAAGACTGAGATATGAAACAAATAGGTTTCTTTAAATCAATTGTATTAATGTTTGGAAGATTAGCTATTGAAGCAACTTATATTTTAAGATAGTTAATAGAAATAGAGGGATAGAAATAAATATTTGAACATAACTTTTATTGATTTAGAAACGATATAGTCATTCATGTTTTAGAAAATAATATATATAAATACCTAATAAAAATATGGCAGCTTTGTCACTGGCATTAATTAGAACCGTAGAGGAGCTAGATAGTTCCCTATTACTATAGATCTACATCAAACTCTAACATTAAGCAGTTACCTGTTTGCTTTAGTTATATATATATATATATGAACTAACTAAGCACATGTTGTATTTGGTGAAAGTAGGGAATTTGTCAACTTAAAATTGGAGATACGGAGAAACAATTTATAAGCTAAGTGTTTTAAGTTAAGTATATTAAAAACAAAATATTTGAAATATGAAATTTCAGTAACAATGTGAGTAAAATAATAAGGAGGTTAATTAGGATGGATGATAGTGAGACTAATACAAGTAGAAATTTTTTATATCTAGGCTCTATAATTTAAGATGACAGGAAATTATAAAGAATGTCACAAGTAGGATAATTACGAATTGGAAAAACTAAAATGGAGCTTCTAGAGTTTTATATGATTGAAGAATACTTGTTATATTGATTAATAAGTTTTACAAAATGGTTGTTAGACCAATTAAGATGTATAGTTTAAAATATTCAATGGTTAAGAAACAACATACTTAAAAGATAGTGTACCAGGGATGAAAGCGTTAAGATATATATAAATATATCGAACATTATTAGGAATAACAAATTAAGGAATAAAATTATTAGAAACAGATTAGGTGTGACACTTGTTACTGATAAGTTAAAAGAGAAATGATTAAAATGGAATATACATATTTTGAAATGGGTAGTAGATTTTTCCTATAAAAAAAAGTGAAAGCTTTAATTTTTAGCTGGGGAATTATAGAAGAAGAGGTAGATCTAAAAAGTGTTTAGCAAAAATATTAAAAAATGATGTCTAAGCTTAGTTTATTTAGTTTTTTGGATTTAGAGCGATGTAGAAAGGAATTATTTATGTAATCAACCCCAAATACTTGTAACTAATGGCTTGTTATTGTTATTGTTGTATAAGTGAAAGACAAGGTTCTGCTTCAAATTTCAAGATTTTGGATTAATGTCTAGCTTTAATTATGATGATCATGATGCTAATTAATTGCCTTTATCAAGATTATATGAAGACGTTACAGGGATTGTATATATATAATATTAACATGGAGTTAATAATTTATTTCTAATTTTTGTGATTTTCTCCATCATTATTGAAATTAAACTAACAAATTAGTAGTGAAACAATTGGCACTTAGTCTAGGTTCACTTATGAATTAAAGGTATGGGCGGAAGAACTCTAAATAATAATAATAATAATAATAATAATAATCAAATTATACAATAAGTTATCCATTCTAATGTAAACCACATTTCAGTTTTTTCACTATATATATAATAACAATATTATCATATAAATACCTCTCTCTAAATTAATCATCTACTAATATATTTACATTAAATATACACAAATATGTAATATGTTTTAATAATCATACTATCCTTCTATCTCTATATTATTTTTATTTATTTCACATTTGAAAGTCAAAAAAGATGGCTTGTTGATCCAAAGTTTCAGAAGTGATATCAAAATATGGTTCTTTGTCACCGTAAATAAAATATTCATTTATAATATCAAGAGGCGGTGACCATAATTATATAATTATGGACAATATGTCATAATAGTTGTACTATATATCTTTTTATTTCATTATTGTTCTTTATTTATTTTATATATATATTAAAGTTAAAAAAAAAAAAAGACTTATTGACTTTGAGAATTTTAGGATTACAGAATTTTGAGGTGAGGAACAGGTTCATGCATGCAAGTTGTGGATTTTGTTGTTTAATTAGGGTGTGTTTGTTTCAAGGGATTTGGAGTTACAAGTAACTCCAAATCCCTTGTGTTTTGAAATCATGTGATTGTTTTGTGGGATATGTTTTTCCATAGGATTTCAAAACACAATGGTGGAGGGATTTGGTTTTACGGTCAAAATGACAGTAAAACCAAATCCCGCGAGTTCAAAACTAATGTATATGCATATATACATATACGTATACACAGACATATGCATATACACACACATATGTATACTTATACACATACACATATGCATATATATACTTATACATATACATGCATACACATACATATACGCATATACATACTCATACATATGCATATACACATACATATACTTATACGCATACACATACACATACACATACATATACATATAGATATACATATACATATTTATATAAACATACATATAGATATATGTATGTATATACATATACATATTTATGTATATGTATAAACATATATATACATATACATATTCATATAAACATACATATACACTTCTAGATATACTTGTACATAATATGTTTACATATACAAATACACATACATATACTTATATACATATATATACTCATATACATATACGTATATACACATATGCACACATATACATATATTTATATAGATATATATACTCAATACATATACTTATACACATGTTTTCCAATTTCAGATTTTCAAATCCTTCCAAACAAACATAAAATCTTATAATACAGTAATTCCAATTACATCCAACCAAACACAAGATTTAACTACACTGTATTTTGAAATTCAAGGATTTTCAGTTACAATGTAACTAGAAATCCACTGCATTTAGAACTACATCCAACCAAACGCTACCTTAGTATCTAGTTGACAGATTGCTGAGTTATTCAGTGTATCTGATAGTTTCGCTTTTTACTGGAACTTGAAAGTGATTGATGGCTCCAAGCGCGTTGGAGACATATTCCGCCACGAAGGAGACAGCCCATGCAAAATGGACGGCTGGGATACAAAAAGAGCGACTTCAGTTGTTTGTTTGTCGGAAACCTTAGATCATGTTGTTTTTCCTCGGGAGCAGTGAATCTGTGACTGCAATCTAAATTTGTTTTTCTGGTATTTTGGAAGACCACTTTGCCCAATCAGAAGAAGTCTAGATTCGGATCTCTGTCACAATCGGAAGTAAAGATTTGATTCTTTGGCACATTCCAAGTCTTCAAGATTTTGGCATATGAGTGAATCAGTTCCAAGATAGTATGTCACTGTGACATAGCATCTTTTAGTTCCCATTTACAAAATTACACCAACTCACACACAACATGTTTTGAATAAATGTTTTAGTTCCCATTTACAAAATTACACCCACTCACACACAACATGTTTTTAGTTCCCATTAGCATCTTGTATCATTGATTCAACCATCGGTTCAACTAGATTAATATTAAATAAATATAAATATTAATAATAAATTGTTATATTATGAATAAATAATAAAATACTATTTAAATAAAGTACTCATTTACTACGAAATATAAACAAATTAAAAAAAAAACAAAATTTTAAGTTTTTAACACAAAAAAATGAAATTGAAAAAAAAAAATCCACGTAACATCAAGAAATCTATTCAATCCACAACTATGCAACAACAAACTTTAACTATTTTAAATACAAAAACTAACATTAAAATAAAATATTAAAAATCTACACAATATCAACAAATACATTTCAATCCACAACCATGTGACAACAAACTTCTAATGGTATGGTTTTTTATTTTTTTTTTTAACTTTTAATTTTTTTTATAGTTAAAATAAAGTAAAAGAACATGGTTTTTTCAAATATATAAAAAAAGTTATTAAATGTAGTCTCATGGTTCATAAACCATGTTCTTTTACTTTATTGGTTCATAAAATTAGTCTAGTTTATTAAAAACTGGGTGGTTCAATAGATTATTAATTAAACCGCTAGTTCAATATGAATCATCCTGGGTCCATTGCAATTTTGGATCAATTGCAAAACTGAACCAATTCTATGACCAGTTCATCAATTCAATTGGTTGTACTGACAATTCAGTTCAATCCTAATAACAATACTTTGAATGGGTAAAATATTGTTTATTTTCTTTTTAACATACAACTAACATTCTTTCACATTGGAATAATTAATTTTTTTTGTAATTTATAGCAAATTTTATGAATAAAAATAATTAATAATATTCTATTCACATTAGAATAATAAAAATAATAAGACTTCCATTTAGAGTATTACATCTTATATTATTTGACATTCTTGCTTATTATTTTGAGTTGGCATTTAGTTATTTAAGTTTTTCTTTATTATTTGGCTTTTTTCCGTTTAGAGTATTACATCATATATTATACGTCCATACTTGTTATTCTAAGTTGTTACTCATTATTATATGTTTATATGTATTGTTGTAAGTTAGGAGTAGTGATCATCCCATATACATAATTGTATACATTGTTAAAATGCATAATTATCATTAACGTTCATTAATCAATTAAAATTTTCAATTAATAATCTTTCCAAAAATTTATTTTATATGTGAGCCCCACCCCTTAATTTAATCCTAGCCATTGATATTTTCTTTTAATCCTAGCCGTTGATTTGTTTCTTTTAAATTTCGAAACCCTAGCCGTCTCTTCACCTCCTTTGGTTTTAGATGGCCGTTTAGGGGGAAAACTGAGAAAGACCTAGCCTCATCTTTCTCTCCCTATTTGCGGGTGGTGTCTACGGCGAGGACGGGAGAAGGGTCTCGTTGCCAGGGTTTCGTTTCACTATTATTTTGAGGTAAGGTTCTGATTGATGCTCTTTCTTATGATTGTTGTGGCATGATACTAGTTAGGGCTAGAGTTTGGTGAGGATGTTGATTTGATTTAATTTGAGGAAAAGATTCAGAAATTTCTGTTAGCATAGCATAACCCCTGTTCGATTTTAGAGGTCTTAGAGGCCTAATTTGGAGGAGTGTAGAATAAGAAACTTAGATTTCGATGTTGGCTAAGTGCCTACAAAATTTTAAAATTTTTACATTAGTATCCTGTAAATTATAAGTTTTAGACGCAGGTGATGCGGACAGAATTTCTGTGTAGCCCTTGAATAGTTTTTTGATTAATTTCATGATTATAATTTTGGATTTAGATTTAGATTTATATAATAAAGTTATAGAGGATGATTTTATCTTTGACTCTGCCAAATTTCAGAATTTTTATCTATGTAATTTGTGAGACATGATCAGATTTCTATAGTGGTGCTCAATAGCATTTCTGCAGGAAGCATAAATTTTGATCAGAGAATTTGAGGATCTTAGATGTTGAATCATGACTCATGTTTAATAAGAAAGTTGTTAAATTCGAGTTAATTATATGATCCTAATTAAAGTTTAATATTATTTGATGTTATATGTTGTGAGATATTTTTATTAGAAAGGGCATGCCTGAAATTGTTGGTTTACATATTTATGATTTTTAAAAGTGATGGCTTAAATTCTGTGGATCTCAAATCATTGTGAAATTTGGATATGTTATAGATGTAGATGTCTAGTGTTCTCAGAAGATTGAAATTTCTGATTTGGTTTAGAAATTGCAAAGCTATACTACTTTCAATCTTAAGGTTCGTAGGGAATTGGTTATTAGTCTCGACCTTGGTAGTTTTGTTAGTGTCTTGAATATGTTTTTGCATTCGTGTGAATTTTAGAATTTGTTTTACTTGTTATTCTTATGGGTTATCCCCAAATATAGGACTTCCTAAGAAAACTCGATTGGTGAAAGAATTCGAAATCTGATCGTTAATCAGGTAAGTATCCCACATATAAATTATACTATGTATATACAACTTTTGACACTAGTTAAATTATGAAGTTAATAATTTTATTTATTTATTTTGTAGAATTAGATTACTGTTGCTCAATCAAACTTTATTTCTTTGAGCATCATTAATTTCGAACCTATCTTTTAATTATTTAAAAATTTTGAATTAAAGATATTTTTGAATTAAAAGTTCTAGAACTATTTAAATATTGATTTACATTTCAGTTTTCTTAAATTCTGAATTATTGGATACTTTATTTAATTCTGATTATTTAAATTTTGAATTCTCGGATATCTTACCAAATTCTGATTCTTTTAAAACTCTGAATTTCTAGATATTTTATCAATTTCTGATTATTTGTAGTCTATGCCTTACTTGAAAATTTTATATAGTTTGTCTTCTGATTTATGATATTTTGAATTATTGGCTAAAGTTAAATAATTGATTATTTTGATACTATGAAAAATGGGATCATAAAAATGTTGCTTGGTAAATTACTTTGTATTTTACCAAATTTGAATTTTGATAGTTTGCTGTTTTGTGAACATGAAGTATTTTGACATAAAAATTAGTCCACAATTAACTATGCACTAACCCTGTCACTGGGGGCTAAACACTGTTCGTGTCGACACGTATTTTGTACTAGAAACTATAGTTTCCCACCGCTTTCCGTCGGTGAAGAATAACGGCCTCTAATAATTCTGGCTCGGGTCACCGAGGGTAAAAATATGACTTCTGATAATTTTGTCTCGGGTCACCGAGGGTAAATATATGAATTATGTGGTTTTATTTTGGCAATAGTTATTTGGGGAACCTATATGCTCAGTATTTTGACATTTGTACTTTCTTGAAATAAATCTGATTTCTAATGTTTGTTTTTATTGTATTTTGACTTTTTAAATGATCCCTATATTTTTAGTGGGTACTTACTGGGCTTTTAAGCTCATTATGTTGTTGAAATCTCTTTTCAGATCAGGAGTAGAGTTTGGATGGCGGATAGCTTAGCGGGGAACGTTGGGCAAACGTCGTCTTATTAGCATGTAATAAGTCCCGTCTGTGTGGGCCTAGGTTTTATTTGAATAAGCTTGTTTTGATTTTTTTTTCCAAACCACTTAGTTTGTTTCTTTGTTTTGTTTTGGTTCAGGTTTATAGGCCTTGTATGTCTACTTGGTTTCGGCCTTGTAGGTGTACGGCCGTTTGTCAGCGTCTCGGGTCCATTGAGCTGGGTTCAGGGCGTGACATTATAAGTGAATAACTTTATCATTAACCATGCTCGAACTTATATAATTTCACTTGTTTAAATTTAGAGGCATAAAAATAATTTTACAAGTTTTTTTTTCACTTTTTCCACGTTCCTAGTCCTATTATTTGTTATCAAACACAATTTTGATTCCTATCTCCATTACCTCATTTTCATCCCCGTCACCCATCCCCCATTCCCAATCCCCCTTCAAGAAACCTTAACACAAAACAATATACAATTCACAATCTCTTATTTCTGCTACAATTTTAATCAAACTTTATCTAAATTGTCTTGATTAATATGGACCATTGAAATCTCACTTGAATCTTGGCACGTGGTGAATTGGTGAGTTTGAAGACTTGAATGAGTTACTACTAAGTAATGGCTTCAAGTGGTGGGTGGGTTGGTGGGTGAATATTTCTCTTTTTAATTTGCAAAGGTGGTGTTTTCTAAACTGGACTTCAGACAGTACTGTTCATGTAGGTGAAATTATTTTCAGCCATCTAGAGTTGTTTAGTGGATGATGAAAATAACATAATCACTAATGGTATTTTTTTTTTAACAAATCTTTACACATTAATTCTAAAATTATGCGTGTATGTAGGTACATTTTTCTACTTATCTCCTTCAGACTTGTTTACTTTGTCCCATTAATTAGTCAACTGTAAATAGTATATTTTTCTCCTAAAGCAATTGTAGTTATGAGACGTGGTTTTAGTCTTAACTTTTGTTTTGTTGAAATTTGATTTTTTGCTTTTTCTTTGACTGTTTGGGCGAATGTTTATTTTATATGTAGTTTTATAACTCTTATTTTTTTTTTAAACACTATATTTTAGGTACGGAATATATATATCGAAATATAGCCATAAGATGAAAGTCGAGACATAAGCTTCCGTCACACAGGGTGAGAGTATGTGACAACTCAATGCCTGCACACGCCCCTTGAATAGGGTATCTCAATGCACATGTGGCTTGTCCACTTGTTCAAAATACATACAATAAAATTATTTGCTAATAATACCCCAAACAACAAGTAGGATATAACATTAAAAACAATTAGGTTGAAAAGAGAGGAGAAATGATAACATTCATAGACACAACTAGAAACATGGTAAATCCGTAACATATCCGGTTTTCATCCCTCCATATTTCCAATCAATCGTGTCAGCGAACATGAAGTATCAAAGGTTCCCATCCAATACAACAATTTTCACATCCAACCATCGATGATCAGTTTTTCTATATAACCTTATCACAACAATGTACAAATCACAATTTCTTGTTCCTTCCTCTACTCCAATCTTTGATGGAAGTTCCACCAAAGTGTCTTGATTTCTGTAGGCTATCGAAATCTCTCTCGAATCTTGGAACAGAGTAAATTGGCGAGCTTGAAGGCTTCAATGTGTTACTCCCAAGCAATGGCTTCTGGTGGTGAGTGGATGGTTCCCTTTCTAGTTTGCAAAGGGATGTACCATCCAAAGAAAGTGATGATCAAATTCAGTGGCGGATGGAGGGGGGGGGGGGGGTCAAGGGGGGTACTTGAGCACCCCCTTGGCCCCAACCAACCTATACTATATATATGTTAGTATATATATTAGAGGGACTCAGAGAAGGGGTTGGACCTTGGAAGCACCTCTCTCTCTCTCTCTCTCTCTCTCTATATATATATATATATTATTAATTTATTGGATCTTTATTTTCATTTTTTTAAAATATTAATTTTTTACAAGGTATTGACCAGGACGTTCTACCCACGTGTCCGTCCCTGAGATCCGGCGCTTGTTACCTTTCTCAAAAAAAAAAAAAAAAAAATTAATACTGATAATTTAAAAAATAGTGTTTGGTTAGATATTTTATAAATTAGTTTATATAATATAAAATTTTTTTAAAAAATTATTGTTTAGCTTTCATTTATTACAAATTAGTTTATGTAAAATAAAAATTAGAAAAAAATTACAAACATTTTATCAGTTAAACCTTTGATTTTTATTAGTTAGGATATATATAATATTTATAAAAAATTATTGTTTGGCCCCTTAATTTTTTATTTTGTCTTTCATAAAAAAAATTATGAATGTATTGTATTTTTTTTTGTAACAATTGGATGACCAAACTACAATAAATATATCATTTAACTATTCTAATTATATTTTTTTGAATTGAAAAAACTTGAAAAAAAAATTATAATTTTTTATACGAGCACCCCCTTCATTTTGCTTCTGGTTTCGCCACTGATCAAATTGGACTTCGACCAATACTGTTCATGTGGGTGGCATTTTTTTCAACCATTTGCTTTGTTTGGTGGATGATATGCTTATGGTTATAATTGGATCATGCGTTCTGGCTGCGAGAATTGGGCCGTCTGTTTTTCCCACGGAAAATACAGATTTTCGGGACTTCATGATAGTCTTCTGTGGAGTTGCCTTCAGCCACCTTAAATTCCTGTCATTTTGGTTTCGTGTTTTGATGGTGTTTGAGGAACTAGCTATCTCGCATAGTGTCTCAGCAGCAGCCACAACTCTTTGCGAATAACCTAATAAGGACAAAATAGAAAATTTAGATTTCGGTGGCACAAATTATAGAAGAATATAATTGAATAGAGTATATCAAAATTTTCTAATATTTCCCTCCCATTAACAGCAGTTGCAAGAAAGATATTTGCATCACAAGCCCATATGACATCACAAGCAAGCTGGCAACAAATGCTTCATTAATTCAGAAAATGATCATGAGTCAAGAGTCAAGACACACTGCAGTCCATTTCCACCACAAAACAGAAAAATTATCACATTTGACTCGCAACATGGTAGTTAGATCCACATGCACAAGCTATTTAGAGCTCATTGATCAAGTAAAATGGGTCAATTCTTGTTCAAAAGTTCAAGAGACAAATGTGATTCAACAAGAGCTGACCAACAAAAATCTCTACCAAATATGAGACAGTAGAAAAGCAGTGCTTCATTAACTATTACAATTAGCAAAAAGCCAATAAACATTATTGATCCATCCCCACTGCTTAAACAGTAAATCATCTCAGCTGACTCACATAGCATGCTAGTTAGTCTACCTTGAACCCGCCACTCAGAGCTCATTGATCAAGTTACTAGGGCAATCAAATTGATGCAGCTTATTCCTATGATTAATATATTAATGCTATCCGAACAAGCAACCAAACTTCAAAAGAAAGTGATGAAATTTAAAAACTAAAAGCATAGTCATTCTCTCTGAATATAATTGAGTCAAAACTCTCTCTAAACAAAAGAAAGATTAGGGGTTTTAAAACTTAACCAAAAGACATTAATTATAAATCTCAAACTCTAAACATATATTATTACTCTAACATGATCAACTCACTGGAACTAAACCTGGTTGAACACCCTACAAATCCAACACAGTTAGTACCACAGCAGTCCAATCATACTAAAAAAATCAACTTTAATTTTTAACCAAACCACATATAGTAATTATATCAAAATCCAAAACTACTGGATTCAAGCAACTGCTAAAATGCAACTAGTCTTATTTGAGAGCTCAATACCTCAAATCAGCCCAAATCCAAATTAAAGGCAACCAACCCATCTCAAAGTGAAGCATAGAACCAATATGTAATGCCTAACCTGTACCATTGGTTACAAATAAGTTAGTTTTACCATTACAAGCTACTCCCCTAAAGTCAGAGAAAAAGCATTGATAGTTGATCATGTAGCAAAACACCAAATACAACTTCAACAAAAACTTCAATATCATGGCCTGATTTATGATCGGAGATGGAGATCTAGATATTGGATCCACCTAGATTTAGGATCTTGAGATATGATCTACAGTTTTGAAATGGCAGCAAAGGTGCAGTTGGCGACAAGGTTGCCGATGCAGGAGAGGGAGAACAACAAGCCAAGAAGAGAGCAAATATGGCCACATTCACTGCACAGATCTTTGTCGTGCTTCAGATGTATGGGATCTACAAGCTCCCCATGCACTGTGACAACAATGAGGCCCTCACAGCACTGGTAGCATTATATAAGGGAAGAAAACAAAGGAAGTAGACAGCTCTCTAATAAACACATCATGATCTGCATCACTTATGAGTAGAGAGCATACAGATTACTACAAAAGGAATCCTTGGATACTCACCACACAATTAACAAATATTCATCCCAATACAATCCACTAAATAAAGGGTATCAAGGATAATAGATAGTAGTTTAACTTCTCAACAAGCTAAATGTATAGCATTGTCTACTATGCATAAGCCAATGCATATATAAGCATCCTATATAAATATGAAGACACCAGTTTTTTCAAGCAGGAGGGAAAATCTGCATCTTTCTCATTCATAGATCCCCGGACCCCAAGTAATCCAATCACGTACGAAACAACAATCGCGCACACCTGCAAAGAACGATAATGAGTTAGTCATGAACAGTCAATCCATTTGCGGGTGTGATGAGGCATTAATAATAACAAGTTGTAAAACCCTTAAACTAAGATCATATTAAAATATCTACATGTGATGATAAAAGGATCAGTAGAGATCTATTAGAAAAAAACTAAGAAAAGAGATAATAATCCTAATCATATCTGCATATTGTTTATTTAAGTTGGTCTAAATATATTTATCCATGGAATGGTCTTTCTTCTTTAGCAGTTTAGTTTTTATATTAGCATCTAACCAATCTAACAAAGATAAGCATTAGAATTGGAGAAAGGTCATAAATAAATTAACAGTAAGCTTATGGTCTTGTGCGCAGTGAGGAGATGGGTTCTATTATTCAAGAAGAGCTAGAAGATCCATCATATCCAACCAAATACTGACAGTCATAAGCAAAAACGAGCAGTGATTAGAACATGATTAATTAATTGTACTTTAGAACACTTCCATGACAAGATGCAAAGTAACCCTTCAAATGGGAATGTTGAAGAAAATTTCTACATGGCATGATATGACTATTAGCCAAAACATTTTAGAACAAAAAAGATTACAAACAATTCACCATTTACCAACGCTCCTTGTAAAACATAAGTAGATATGGTTATACCAATAGGAAACAATTATTTATTAGCATAGAGCATATAATATAATTAGTTTTTTAGAAGTGTTGGTAGAATTTTATTAATAAAAAAAAATTCATTGGTATAGAGGTTCTATACTAACCATACGAATAGAGTCTTGCATATGTTATTAAATATATCAGTTATATCAATAGATGCAAACATGAGTTAATGTAAACTTAAGTTTAACAATGCTCATTGCAAAACATATGTAGTTGTAGCCATGATTATACTAACATACGTACATTGATGGATACTTGAATTGTTGGTATAGGTATATATATGGTCTACACCGACGGATGAGAAACCAATGTTGATATACTCTTTTAGCAATGCGGTTTTGGGCAACGGATTGAAATTCCATTGGTGTAGACCTTGAGGGTATATACTAATGGTTTTTGAGGTATACACCAACAGTTTGCGAGCATAGTAAATGGTATTTAGTTACATAAGTTGTCCTAAACACATTTCTTCATGGAATGGATCTCTCCTCCTAATTATCAGTTTAAGTTTTCAGCTAATTTGGATCCAATCCATCTACAAATTGACGAAAGTCATAAATTCAAAAGAAAAATTCAAAAGAAAAAAATTGTGAATGTGGTGATCGAAGCTGAGCAATGAAATGGTGGTTCATTCTTCAAATAAGAACTAGAAGATGCAACAGTATATCCAACAAACCAATAACAGAAATTTAATGGGGAAGTCGATATAGTTTGTAACGCAGAACAAAATGAACATAACGACAAAGTTTAATGGATCAAAGGAAATAATTACAAAAGCTGTGCTTAAATTAAAATATGGTTAATGAACATGTAGTACTTCAGTAATTTGAGTTTAAAACATTATCAACAACATGTAAAAGAAGGCTTTATGGAATAAGGAACTACAGATGCATGGATGGGGTGATCATACCATATCTGAGACCCATTAGAAAATTAGTTTTGTTAATCCAAGAGATGGAGGAGATATTAATTTAAATGATCTTGCATTATCTAAATGAAGGCAAATATTTGCCTCCATCATTATGATTGCTCCATAAATCATTATAGTCCTTTATGAATCATAGTTTCTTTTAATTATATCTCTAACTAATTATTGCAACTTTTCATTCTTGTTTTTTAATAATTTGAAAATTATTTATATTTGCGAAATGCATAACATTCACCCACTCAAGAGCCGAACCAAGGGGGCTAGCTGGGGCTGAAGCCCCCCCTCGGCGCCGAAAAGAATACTTTTCAAGCAATATAAAATTTGATGGTTTTCGGTTTTCCTATATTTAAATTAATCTAAAATATAATATTTGAACACATAAAAGTGAGCAATGTTGGTGTGCTTGAGTGATTAGTGGGTTACCCATAAAGTATGTGCCCTCTTGACCCACTCAAGTTCAAATCCCTCTTAGTGCATTTTTTTCACATTTTCAAATTTTGTTATATTAGCATATATATTCTTCATTTAAAATAATTATTTTGTTGAATTATTTTTTTTATTTTTTGTTTTGCATTTAGGCTTTAGCCCCCTTACCATCGTCCTGGTTCCGCCCCTACACCCACTATTTTACAACTTTTACAACTTATAGTAGTTATGCATATATAAAAGGAAGTACCTTTAGGATTAAACCTTCTACTAATATAAGTTATTCAAGATACTCAAAAATAAATCTAATACAACTTATGATCCTTACATTTACTTGTGTCAGAAATGAATAATCACACATAATTGTATCTTATTCAAGTTTAAAAGATATATTTAATTTAACCCTTTTATGTCTAGCTACTGCTCATCCCAGTTTTCATGAATATTTACCAAAATAAACCCTCTAAAAATTTTGATAAGAGTGGCACCACTAGTATGAATATTTCTCAATGCTCTAGTTATGAAATGAGTTGTTCTTACCCATTAAACCATGTAGCTAGTGTTTTGCTAAAATAAGATTAATTGGGTTCCCATCAATTAGTGACTATAGGTTTTAGTCACATTTTAGCATTTAATTTGCAGCAGTATCTTTGACCCTTTTTTTTTTTATCACATACTTACTTTTTATTAATGGTCTGCTAAATTACCTTGAGACTATACATATATATGTGATAGTAGTTGCACCATATCCTTTCAATTGTTTTGCAAACTCATGTCTTAAGCTTTAGCCCCTAGTTTTGGCTATATGCTTAAGACATGGTTAACTCACTGTCATAGAAGATTGAAATATCATTGGGTGTAGACATAGATCTATATTTAATTAAAAATTTGTAAGTCATTTTTACACAGTGGATAATTAGTTCTAATCCAAGAACTCATTCAAAATTGAGTTAACAAGAACATAAAATTTCAATAGATTGATCCCTTTCCATAAACTCTAAAACAAGTGTTTATAGAGATACAGACTAAGGACAAAATAATAAATAATAACAAACCATTGAATAAATAAATAATACTAAAATAACTAATAAATCTGAGATAATTATATAATATTAAATAAAAACTACTTTGGAGATTTAAATTAAAAATCCTAAAATAATAACCAGATTTCTTCCACCATTCTACGTCACATTTTGTCTCTTTCCATTCGGCTGATAAAACTATAAACTCATCCCCAATTATTAAATTAATATGCGATGCAAGTTTGTATCTTTGAAGTCCAACTCATGGCTCCATCATTAAAGGTGAAAATCCATGAAAATCTATCCGGAGATTATCATTAAGATTTGTAATCCATCTTGTACCAAAGTAACCTTTTTAGTGTATGGGATGATCATTATAATATAATCTCAAACTCATATTTTTCTTTAGAAAATCAAAAACTCTTGCTATAGTTGTTCAATAATCTGTACTTGGTTTACTTGTAAATTTCAATAGCTTGCACACAAGAAAAGCTATATCTAGTCTAATCTAATGGATAACATACATAAACTCCAATAGCACTCAAGTACATATATATTCTAATTATACTTCCAGCCTTCCTATGTTTTCTTCTAACTTAAAGTTAGGATCATAAGCGGTATTTTATCCTTTGAACTTGAGAAAATCCAATATCTTCTTACAATAATGTGCTTGCCTATAGCAAAACTATTTTTATGCTTTATATCTAATATTATATCTACTTCATTTTTTTTTTTTTTGATGAAAAGTGGATAAACCACTAAATTATTGAAAAAGCGAAGTACGGACAGGAAGTAAATAAGAGTACAGTCAAACAGCAAGAAGAAAAAGGTAACCTCACCAGAAGTGAGGAAGGAAACAGAGGAGAAGAACAACGGTAAGAAGAAATAAGTAAAATATCTGAACTAACGAAGACATCCAGAAGGAGTCACAGGCCATTCCAGTCAGAGGGAGAACGACTACTCGCGATCCAGGGTGTGGTCAGGGTCTCCAGAAGGATCGGCAATTCTGGAGCTCAGGAAGCTGAGAGATCTCTTAATCCTCCTAGAAGCGTCGGTGTTCTCTTGTGAAAAAGATCCAGCATCTGCAGAAAGCCAGAAGAGAAGCAAATTAGCAATCTTGTATAGAACAGAATGAGCGTGGGAGCAATGTAGGTTAAAAATTCTATTGTTTCTTTCGAGCCAGATATTCCAAAAAAAAGCACGGACGCTAAGGTCCAGCAGGGTCCGATGTGAAGCATTAACTGAAGGAACCCAGGAGGTCCAAATAAGAGAGACAGTGGATGGTAGCCAATCAAGATCAAGATAAATCCGGAGAAAAGACCAAATTCGATCAGAGAAATCACAATCAATGAATAGGTGGTCCACTGATTCAGAGTTTTTGTGACACAACACACAAGTATCAGTAGCCAGAAGATTACACCCTCGCTTGAATAAGTTGTCGAGGGTGAGGATTCTATATTCACAAGCAAGCCAGCAGAATAAAGTGATTTTAATAGGGGAACGAATTTTAGTACTCATCTTAAATTTAGAAGTTAAATACTCCTTAGTTCAACTAATATATACCTTCTATAACATATCATCAATACATGGAAAAATTATTGCTCCAAAATCTTTTCTAAATTTTAAATATATAAATTTGTCTGCACAATTGTGTGAGCATACTTTCGATAAAATCATTAATAAGTCAAACTTCTGATGCCATTATTTACACACCAATATCTACAGCACTAAGTTTAAGCATCCCATCACCACAATATCCTTACCACATACATATCCTTCTTTTGAAAAAAAAAAAATAACCTTACTGGATTCTAGCACATCCTAAAACCCTTTTTTGCATAAAAGACTTGCAAACACTAATTTATTTCTTACATATAGATCATAAAGTACATTCATTAAGGTTAACTTCTTTCTTGATATAAAATTGATTTCCAATGATCCATATCCACAAATTTAGTGACATCATTGGATTCATGATGTGATTGAGAACCAAATGATGCAGTTAAAGCAAATCCATATTGATCGAAATCCATCAAATATGATGACAAAGAGCCTACCGAGCAAGCTTGAGCTTGGTTGGACCTTGGTAGGAATGGACATGATGCGAACGTGATGGATTGGGCACAATTTCTGCTAATTAAGCAAGGAGAAGTCTCACATTAGGTTCTGACCTAAGTTGAGCCAAACTTAATTATATATACATTAGCATGATACTTTTCCTAAATCCAAAGAAACTCAGTAGTCTTATAAAACCCAAATTAATAACCATGCCCAAGTGTAGAGAAAGAATGAAAAAATCTCACTGTCTCTTTGTTGAGGCTATTTCACGACTAACACAGATTAATTTGAAAGCCGCCGTAAGTTTTTCTAAAAGTACTAACCACAGAATTAGAAAGGGAAGAAGATCAGGAATACTTAGCATCCACGGACCATGCGATGATATATCATTCCATCTTCTGGATGAGCAAGCAAAGTTTGTCATTCTCGACCTTTCGGAAGCTCCAAAGACGTACACCATCACCGGGTGCAAAATTTCCGGCCTCCACAATACGTTTCCAATCTTTTCCTTTGAGAACAACTCCCTTGGTTGCTCTCCATATCAGAAGAGTTTGGAAATTTTCCAAACGATTGATCATATACAGATCTACCGGAAGCCCTTGATCACTCCGGTTCGGGTCATCGTTGAGATTAAAGCCGAGTGGTAAATGAGCACTCTCCTTCTCCACTTCACTGAGTTGAGGAAGGATGAAGTTTCTCACAATCTTAGTAGGAAACATGAAACGATTCTGCCGACTGATACAATCGGACTTTGTTAACCTCTTCCGACCAAAAATCCTTGGATTGTAGCCGCCGAAAGCGTTAACGGAGATTTGAACAAGCATAGGTACAGCCGCCATTGAGTCCTGATCTAAAGCTCTCAGGCAAATGACGCGGAGTGGTTGATATTGGGTCGTATGAGTTTCAGCAATCTCTAGCCTTACGACGGAGGGTCTCATGCAGAAATAATAACCAAGACGCATGAACAAGTTGGTGGGGTCTCCATCCACGGACTCCAAAATTTCCGATATTGAATTTGAGTGTTAATTATATGCAATTTATAAAATAACTGTTATTATTTATAATAACATTACAAACGGAATCTGTTTCTAATTTATTTTATATTATCAAATAATTAAAAATTAATTATTATAAAAAAAAATACATACGATGCCCAACGTTTTTTTTTCTTTGTTGCTATTTGGCGGAATAAATAAAAAAAGGTTGCAAAAGAAGAACTATGACACTCGGCAATAGGATTGGGCATGAGCCGAGTGACCCATTGGCTAGCCCGAACCCAACCCAAAAATTATTGGATTTGGGTTTAAAAAAATAGCCCAAGAATCTTGCTGGGCTCAAATACATAAGCTTGATTGAATTTCAGGCTGGGTTTGGCTCATACAAATTTTAGCCCAACTCGACCCAACCCAACCCAAATAACTAAATAAATGACTTATATATATAAATATGTAATATTAATACATAGATGCATACATATATATACATTTATATAAGATGTAAGGATTTGTGTCTTCTTTTTTACTTCAGGTTTGTACTTTTTTTTATTTTGGTTGTATTTATTTAATTATGTAACAAATATTAATGTTGTACAAATAATTTATTTATCTATTTGTATTATATTATAAAAATATAAAATTTTGTTTATTTTTGAACTGTGATAGGTTGGGTCTGGAACTAATGAAATTCAGATAGAACCGGGCTTAGGCCACAATAATTTGGCCCGATTGTGGCCTAGCCCAGTTCAACCCCAATATATGTGGTGCTCTTTTGAGTCTAGCCGAGCCCAGACCTAGTCCGGCCTAGCCCATGTCCAACACTACTTGGCATCATTCATGGATTTGGTGTCATTTAATTGCAGTTTATACAAATTAATAAAATTATTATTTTAGATTTTGTTTAAACAAATTTATTTTAAAAAACTGTTATTTTATAAATTAATGAAATAAAAATAATAATTTTATTTTCTTATAAATAAATTAATTATCTTCTGAAATACTTTTACTTTTTTGATGAATGTACATTGTTCATGTATCTCACATCTATTTGTACACTCATTTGGCATGCATTAGAACCATAATGTGGAATTCGATGCTAAATATCGTGTGTCTTGTATTAACAAGCTTACGACAGTGCTTAAAAGCGAGGGAGATTTAAAAGAAGCAATTTAGACCGAAAATGATGAAGTTGAAGCTCTTCGACATCATTAGAACAAGGACAAGGCAAACTGGGTGGTTTACGGGCAGCTTACAGTCGTCCTTACGGCCGCAAGTCTATCCCAGAAGAGCTTATGGGCATGCTTATGTCCGTAAGGAGGATTCAGAGCCAAGTCAGAGAACCTTACGGGCAAGGCTTACGCCTATAAGGATGCCCGTAAAGACTATCCCAAGGAGCTTATGACCACAGCATATGCATGTAAGGGCAATCGCAAGAAGCAAAACAGTGAGGCTTAGGGTCCAGTGTTTACGCCCATAAGTGGGTCTATAACGAAATCAGAAGATCTTATGGATGGCGCTTAAGACCGTAAGTCGTCCCCCAAGGCTCGCAACAATCTTCCCCAGCTCCCTTAATGACTAGTCCTTACGTGCGTAACCAGGCCATAAGCAGTCGAGTATAAATAGAACATAAGAGGATTTTTAGGGCACCATCTATTCTATCTATCTATTCTTTGGGGGTGATTCTTGGAAGCGAGATTGTGGAAAAAAAGGGCGAATCTCCAACACCTTAGGCAAGATTTGTAGAGAGATTTAACTCGGCATTCAAGGGGATTGGAGATCATAGCCGTCAAGCTCATCTTGGCGGCACATGTGACTCTACTTCGGCGACTCTCCATCATAAGGATTGACAAGGGCGTTTTCATGAATCCTATGTTTACCTTTATTTTTTATATCTTGGATGCTTGCCCTCCATTAATAGAGGGCTAATTTGTAGATGTTTGGGCATAGTTGAACTCTAGAGTTTATATTTGTGACTTTGGTTGTTTGATCTCTTATGCTTTAATGGATTTCTCCTTTCAAATCATATCTATTTGAGTCTAATTGTGTGAATGGATGCTTGATGTCTAATGAGGTGAAAGCCCTAGCTCTCATATCTTGTATTGCTACATGATGAGAAGAAATTCCCACCTAGCATAGGTTTATCGCAATTCGAGATGATAGTAGGTGCCCTTTGGTTAAGATATCTAGGAGACTTTGTATCCCACAATCTTTCCGAATGGGTTGATGATAATCTTTGTTCTCTTTGCAATCATATGGAGTAAATTTTAGAAGAAATCACATTTCTACTCTGTATTTAGATTAGGGACAGTCTCTCTTTAGGGGGAGATTGTCTACTTAAGAGATTGTCATTAACTCACAATAAAGTTTCATAGAGTGTTAATGCGATTGTATGGATGTCTGTATCAGCTCTGTACTGATTCAGTTATATTTCGCCTGAGAAATCGGGGTTTGTATGCTTCTGGAAACCTTTCAATTCAAGTAGGATTGTATGCTTAGACAACCATTATCCTGTACTTCATAACCTTTGAGGGATGCTATGCACGGACATCTTTCACTTCCTTGAATTCTCTCATGTGATATTCTCGTATTTCCTAGCTTTCTTTTGGTTTTGTTTTCATACACTCAACTTACTTCATTAGGCTAATTTTTGGATTTAGAGTTATTACTAGCATTCATCTCTTTTCCTATGGACCGACACTCTACACTTCAAGCACAGTTTATTACGCGATCGGTACGTACACTTGCGTGCGTCCCTATCATTTTTACATTTAAAAATGGATTATAAAACAATTATTTTTGCTTTTAATATTTAAAATAATAAAAAAATTGTGTTAAATCTGTTTTAAACTCGTTTAAAAATTTAGAAGTAGTTTTTAAGTTCAGAATTTAGAAACTGATTTAATGTTATTTCTAATCTGTTTCTAAATTTTAAAACAGAGTATTATTTCCGTTTCCAATCAATTAGTTTCGAGTTTGTTATAAACAGAAAAATTTAGTTTCTAATTCATTTCTAAAGTGAATTAGCAACATATTAGAAATGAAAAAAACTGTTTCAAAATTGAAATTTTCTTGTAGTGAAAATTGCAACTACATGATTTTGTACCACTTAAATATAATCATGATGTTTGTCTTCAAACTTAGACATGTATTAATAACAACTTATTTCTAATTTTGTGTTTTTTTCTAACTATATGATTTCTTTTGTCTCTAATCAACTTTTTTCACAAGCATCTTGAACTCGACTAGAAATTTTAAGCTTTCAAACCAAACTAAAGCTTGGTTTTTGAGATTCAAATTAATTTCGATCTTCAAATTAATTTTGAGCCTCTAGGGGTAAGAAAAATATAATGATCAGTTAATCTGATTTGGTTTCTAATTTTTTTAAAAGAAAATTTTCAAGTACTAGAAAAAAGATAGGAGCCCGATATAAATTTTTAAGATGACAATCGAATCAAATCCTTATCAGAAAACGGTTACCATTAATGTTGTTCCAACAAATCTTGAACTCAAGACCTTTACATTATCTAACCCACTTTTTCCATAATAAGACCAAGTACCGTTAGGCTATGAGTCCTTTGATAGATATAGTTAAAAAAAAAACATCCAAATCCCTAATCTAATCCCTTTAAAAGTTATATATATTTTTTCTTTTAATTCCTCTTGCCAAGTCCTCATCGTTCAGCTTCTTGTCTCTAACATTTATTTTTGATGAGATGCTTAATGTTTTAGAAAATATTTATTTATTTATTTATTTTTTTGTATTGCATAGAAATGGTAAAACTTTTTATTATTTTTTTTTATGATTTTTGTTGTGTAGAGAATAATATAAGATTTTAATTTTTTTTTGTAAGTGTACTTTTTTATGTAATGTTTTAATATAAAAAAATTACACAGAGTAGAAAAAACTTAAATTTGGATTGGGATATCCAATGTTTAATCTAGTTTAAACCAGATGTCCTATTTTTGGTACCAGGTTGATAAGTGTACATTTATACATTATTCAATATTATTTTGTACATTTATTCGCTGTGTATTAGAGTATGGTTATGGAAGATGACGCTAAATATGGTGAATGTTGTATTCTTAGGTATTGGGTAGTGGTAAAGGATGAGAGAGAGCTGAAAGAAACAAGAAAGAGCCAAAACAAGGAAGATGAAGTTCTCTCGACATCAACAAATGAAGAATAGGCTAGACAAAATTACTTATAGGCATCTTACAGCAGTGCGTACGGCTGTAAGCCTCAAGCAGAGAACCTTGCAGGAATGCTTATGCTCATAAAGAGGAGCATAAGGATCAATAGATGGCCTTAAGGGTAGGAAGGGCTTATGCATGTAAGTCAAACCATAAGGGCTATCCCAATGAGCTTACATAGAGCAACATACGATCGTAAGGTTGGTTGCAAGCGCAATCCAGAGAAGATTATTGCTGAGCATTTACGATCATAAGCTGGGTTATAACACTAAGATAGAAGATAGTACAGATGGGATTTATGTTCATAAAGTGTCCCGTAAGGCACAAGACCCATCATCTCCAACTCCTTACGGTCTTGTTCTTACGCGCGTAATCAGCATGTAAGTGCTAGGTATAAAAGATTCTGATGAGGGTTTTGAATCTATCTTTTGACAACCAAGCTTGGGGAAAAGAATGGGGATTTTCTCAAGATCTTAGAGAGTGAATCATCAAGATGAGAAGGCTTATCCACCATGGAGGAAGAAGACTAGATTTTAGGATTAGATTTTATTGACATTGGTTGTGGATTTTCATGCTTCAATTTGATTTCTAATTGGAATCCTTTATATTTGAATTCAATCGCTAGTTCCTACTACCTTGAATGTTATCAAGATGAAAGCCCTAGTTTCACGTATAATTTGCTTATGTGATGATTCAAGAAGCCCACCTAGAATAGGCAATCCGAGATTGGAGGAGATTTGTGAGTAAGCCTAGAGATATGGTACTTTGAATTCGATAGTTCTCCTCCCACAACCCTCCTGAGCGAATTGACGAGTATCTATGTAATCTTTACAATTAGAGTAGATCTACATAGATCTTATTTCTATTTTGTATGAGATTAGGGCGATCACTTAGAGAGAAGGATTGTTTATGCTTTGAATTCTTGTTAATTCTTGTTAAGATTTGATAGAGTGCAATGTGATTGTGTGGTTTTCTGTATCAACACCATACCGAATCAGTTACTATTTATCTTGAGAAAGGGGATAGTATACTTTAGAATTTCTCTCTGTTCAAATAGGATTGCTAACTTACAACCTTTTTCTTGGACTTACAAAACTCTAAAGGGAGTCTTTGCCTAAGCACCTCGTTTCTCTTGCTTGTTTAGCCGTATTCATTTCAATGCTTTTGATTTCTATTTTCTTTTATTTTGTTTTCACATCACACAATTATAAATAGTCTAGTTTTCGAATTAAGGACTAGTACTAGTAGACTCTATTTTCCCTGAGGATCAATACATTGCTCTTCTGTATACTTTATTACAAGACCGGCACGTACACTTGTGTCCCTATCACAAGTTTAAACTAGGTCAAATGCATATCCATGGATACATGACTTGGTTTTAAGATACCCAGTTTTGGTCACCCCACGAGCCTCGTCAAATTTATACATGAGTAATGATGACTTATTAGAGAAGAATTGGATGATGGGATTTCACAAAGCCATGGATGCAGTAAAAGATGATAACAACAACAACAACAACAACAACAACAACAACAATAATAATAATAATAATAATAATAATAATAATAATAATAATAATAATAGATAAGAAAAAAATAAAGCAGATCAATACTATTCTATTGGATGAAAGAAAGAAAGAAAGAAAGAAAGAAAGGATCAACACGTGAGGAATTTGAACAGCGCATGCTAAAACTTGAAAGAAGAAGAAGAAGAGAATTAAGAATATAAAACTAAAAGATGGTCTTACAAATTTTGCAGGTGAATGGAATCGTCCATCTCTTCAATGGAACAGAAGCTCTTTTTTGGGTTTCAAAACAAGTGAAGAATGGGAACCTTCTGAAATGAAGATGAAGATGAAGAGATCTATAAAGCCATACTATATTGATATTGTTTATAACTTTTCAAGTCTGAGATAATTAATTAAGACTATAAGGTCATGCCTTCTGCCTGATCAATTGGTTGTTATCATGTGGTTTTTAATTCGATGATGTGCGTGATTTATATTGGTTTATATATCAAAGCAATATTTTCAGTTTCTTTTGTGTATCTGTTTCTCGGTTGATTTATTGTCGGTTTTTCTTTGGTGTTCCTGTTATGTTCTTTTTTCTTAATAAATTGTGGCTTTTATATATATATATATTTGCTTGAGTTTGATTACAAGTTAATTTGGAGATCAAAAATCAAATTTGAATTTGATTCCAAAGCTCCAGCTTTTATCAACCAAGTGACAATAATAAAAGGAAGTCAAACGTGGAGGCTACGAAGGGCACATGCATGCCTGCATCATGCCTGCAATCTGCATGCAACCTCCCAGAGACAAGCCGGGAATCTTGGGTTCTAAAGCTCCGAACAAGTTGCAGGGGATGAAGTGATGTGGTGAGGATCTGAGGGAGAAGATGAAGTAAAAGATGGAGGATAAAAAAGGAGAATTAATGTGCTGATCACAAAGCATCAGGCAGAGGTGGAGATGGAGGCCGGCTGAGTTCTTTTAATTCAACTTCACTATGCACCTGGCCATGTTTTATTTTTATTTTTTAATTTTAAATTCTAGACGTATAAGGATTTCTTTTTTGCAAATTTTGTCTGCATACGCTATAAAGTGTGCAATTGTGAATATATATACCTAGTAAAATTCATATTTGCTGATATATCCTATAAAGTACTTTATTAATTTATAAATTTTTATTTAAAAATTTTATGACAATATAATTAAACTGATTTTTTGGAAGAAGGACCTGCATATTAAAGGAACTTTCTTTAGTATATGTCCAAAACAGACCTTTTAAGAAATTTTTGGCAAGCGAGCTAATTATATCTTTGGGATCGAGATAAGCATCCAAACAAGGCTGTTGCAAAAGCTCAGGCACAACAGTCCATGTTTTTATAATAAAAAGTAGATAAATTATGTCTTAAAAAAAAAAGTGAACAGTTACAAATAAAAAACTAACAGAGGGAGTAGATAACCCAGAGTGAACAAACTCAACCGAGATGCTGACAAACGATACTAAATATTAGAGAATGCTATATAAACCACACTAAACCAAAAATAAATAACAAACAAAAAATAGAGAAAACAATCAATTCTATGAGATAGATTAGAATTACTTAAGTTGGTCAAAGATTCAAAGTACATGAGTTACATGCATGGGCGGACATGTGCATAAAAGTACACCATGCACCATTTCATGTGCATGTTTCTTCCGCTAGCTATTAATTACACCACAAGGAAAAGAAATACAGTTTAAAAACATTTTCTTTTTTTGTTTGAATTGCTAATTCAATTTAGAAATAAATTAAATATAGAATTATTTTCCATTCCTAATAGATATGTTTCGGAATTTAGAAACTGTAAGGATGCAAGTCTACGTGCCGATCACGTAATCAAGTGTGCATAAAGCAAAGTGTTAGTCCACAGAGAAGGAGATGAATACTATTGATGACGAGTAAATTTTTTGGGAGGTAACCAAACTTTAACATTGTGTTTTTCTGGTATCCCAATTTTGATTTAGATCAAAACAGTTACCTAACTATGATTCTCTCTCACCGACAGACTACCCAAACAATTCCGGCCCATTTGTGCTGACGTGGAGGCCGGTTTTTACACACTTAGCCTTTGAAATCCAAGCGTGTCTGCCACGTCAGAATAAATGTCCACGTCAGCCTTGGAGTCAGTCACGTATCAATATCCCCAAACTGGTCAGTGTGATGGCGACGGCAACGGCCCAGTGCGACAAGATCCAGCACGTAGTCCGGCTCCACCAAATGCTCCAGCACTAGCGCAAAAGGGCGGCTGCAGCATCCTCCGGCGTCTCCTCCTCAACCCAGGCCGATGTTCCGGGCGAGCATGTGGCGGTGTGCGTCGACATCAGCCAACGCCGGTTCATCGTGCACGCGGCGCATCTCAACCACCCGGCGTTCAGCTGCCTCCTATCCCAAGCCGAGGAGGAGTACGGCTTCGCTCATTATTCCGGTCCGATCGTCATTCCTTGCGATGAGTCCCTCTTTGAAGAAATCCTCCGCCGTATCGTCTCCTCGCCGGCGAAGCTTGTCTCCTCCGATGGCTTCCGTTGCTGCTGTTGTTGCGGCGGTGGAGCCACCGCCTCCGGTAGGATCCACTCATCCTGGCGATCTGAGACCCTCCCTCTTCTCCGAGGGATCAGCGAAAAGCCGGTCTGGTGAGGTGCCCGAACACGATACCCTCCCTCTTCTTTTCCAATTTATTAAATTTTAATTTTCTTTTTTTTTTTTTAGGGATATTGATACGTGGACATTTATTTTGACGTGGCAGACACACTTGGATTTCAAAGATTGAGTGTGTAAAAACCGGCCTCCACGTCAACACAAATAGGCCGGAATTGTTTGGGTGGCCTGTCGGTGAAAGAGAATCATAGCTGGGTAACCGTTTTGATCTAAATCAAAGTTGGGATACCAAAAAAACACAACGCTAAAGTTTGGTTACCTCCCAAAAAATTTATTCTATATCCAAAAAATAACCTAAAAAATTACGTGATATGTGTGAGAACAAAAGCAAGTAAAAACAAGAAAATACTGGAGGTAATAGAAGAGAAATTAAGGAAGAAAGTGATGTTCGGGCATAGCATCCTTCTACGATTATGAGGTATGAAACAATGGTTGTCTAAACATCCAATCCTATTTGACCCGAAAAGTTTTTAGAAATATACAAAACCCTAATTTCTCAAGTAAAGTGTAACTGAATAGTTGCAGAGTTGATACAGACATCCACACAATCGCATTAACACTCTATAAAACCTTATTGTGGAATAATGGCAATCACTTAAGTATATAATCTCTCCCCAAAGAGGGAGATTATCCCTAAGTCAATTAATACACAACACACTATATTTAGAATCGAATCCCACAATATGGTTATGATATATGCCAACTGAGTGTACAAATTGATATAAAATACATAAACATTGTACACTCATCAACTGTAGAATTAAATCTTTTCAAAATTATAAAAATTGAAGCATATTAAAAATTATTTTTAATTCATTTCCAAATTTAGAAACATATTTATATCCATTTTTAAGTTAAAAAAAAGTGTAAAATTAAATTATATTTTATAACAAATTAATATATTTTGATTTATTTTTAAATCTAAAATAATCTATAATAGTTGTTAACAAATCGAATTTTATAAAAAAATCATTGTATTAATTTATACAAATTAGCACAAGGCTTTCTTTGAAGAAGAAGATCACCAGAAACTTATGATGCTGCTTCTTCAATCCAAGCAGCATGCTGTTGTACATTGAACCAGAAAGCATCGGAGATCCAGCTTTTCATGGCGGTGAATCTCGTCCGTCTTTGAAAGATAGTCCTCTAACCCCTGTTTCCTCCACTAAAGCAACCCAGAACCCCTTGTCTCTGTGAGCAACTTAATCCTGATTGTTTGTGATTAGATAAGATTAGTTAGTTATCTAGTTTTTATTTTAGTTTTATTTTATTATCTAGTTTGTTAAAATTCATATTTATCTTGTAAGTTAGTTTAAATTCAATCTTATCTTGTAGTTTTATTTTCTATAAATTAATAAGAAGAAAGGAGAAAGTTTGAGTCATTTTCAAATCGAAAAACCCTAATCTCCCCTAGTAATCAAAAACCCTAATTCTCTTCGACAACCCAAAAAACCTATTTTTCTTATTTTTACTTGGATTCTAGGCTAACATTTGGTACCAGAGCAACGTTGCATGACCAAGATCTTGAAACTCAAAGCAATGTCCATCTCCAACCAGCAGGCGGCGAAGAAGAGAGGCGGAGTGTCGTTCACTTCCCGATCTTGAATTCCTCCAACTACACAGTATGGGCAGTAAGGATGGAGGCAATTCTTGATGCCCAAGGTATGTGGGAGGCGGTGGAGCCTGCGGATGGAGCACAAGTGGATGAGAAGAAAGATAAAACAACGCGAGCACACATCCTGCAGTGTGTCCCCGAAGACATCCTACTCCAGATTGCAAAGAAGAAGACGGTGAAGAATGTTTGGGACAGTCTCAAGACAATATCTTGGTGCTGATCGAGTGAAGAAGGCGCCGTCTACAAACTCTGAAGCGTGAATTTGATGCCATCCGAATGAAGGAGAATGAAACTATTGATGAGTTCACCGGAAAACTCAATGCCATCTCAAGTAAGTATTCTACACTTGGTGACACACTTGAAGATTCTGCTCTTGTCAAGAAGCTACTTTATTCCGTCCTCGACAAATTCTTTCCCATTGTTGTTGGGATCGAGCAATTTTATGATCTCAAGACCTTTGAGGAGGCAATAGGGCGATTAAAAGCATACGAAGATATAGCAGTACAGTTTCGTGACAACACCGTTAACACTGGCAGCCAACTTCTGCTCACTCAGGCCGAGTGGAAGGCAAGGCAGAAAGGGGCCGCCGGGAACAGTTCGTCAGGGGGAAGAGGCCGAGGCTCCAACAATCTCGATCATGGAAGAGGGCATGGACGTTGGCGCGGTCGCGGCCGAGGTGGCAGGGGTACGCCTCATCAAGATAGTGCAGGAGAAAGCTTTAGAGACGCTAGTGGTGGCTCTCGCGACAAGAGTCACATAAAGTGCTTCAATTGTGAAAGGATGGGGCATTACGCGTCAGAGTATCACAGCAAGCGGCACAATAATGAAGCTCATCTCACACAGGTCATCGATAAAGAACCAGCACTGTTGATGGCAGTGTCCCAAGAAGAGATGCACACTGTACAAGAATGTCGAGAGGTGGTATTGCTTAATGAAGAAGGAACATTACCAAAGATGCACTACGACAAGAAAGGAGATAATGAAGATATCTGGTACCTTGACAATGGTGCTAGTAATCACATGACTGGCCATCGCGAGAAGTTTCAAGAATTGGATGAAGCTGTCACCGGGAGGGTGAGATTCGGAGATGGATCGACTATTCAAATCATGGGCAAGGGAACAGTCGTGTTTGCTTGCAAGAACGGCGAACACAAGGCTCTCCAAGAGGTATACTACATTCCAAAACTTTGAAGTAATATTATAAGTCTTGGACAGATGACAGAAGATGGGAACAAGGTGCTCATGGAAGAAGACACCATAAAAGTGTTCGACAGGAGTGGGAAGCTCCTGATATCAGTAGAGAGGATGCAGAACAGGTTATACAAGGTGAACCTGAAGATAATCAAGCCGATTTGCTTACTAGCAAGCATCGAAGATCCAGCATGGTTGTGGCATGCAAGGCTTGGTCATGTTAACTTTCAAGACTTGAAGCTTTTAGGGGAGAAGGAGATGGTGATTGGTGTACCATTGTTGAATCGGCCGAACCAGCTATGTGAGGCGTGTGTAATCACAAAGCACATGCGATTGCCATTCCCGCGTCAGATGAATTTTAGAGCAGAGAAGCCGCTTGATCATCTTCATGCTGATATATGCGGACCTATCTCTCCTTGTAAAATTGCTGGTAACAAGTACTTTTTATTGATTGTTGATGATTTCACACGTTGGATGTGGGTGTATGTACTGCCAGCCAAGAGTGAAGCATTCCATGTATTCAAGAAGTTCAAGATGTTGATGGAAAACAAGACCGAGTACAAGATCAGAACACTCCGGACGGACCGTGGAGGTGAGTTCTTGTCTACGGAGTTCACTCGCTTCTGTGAAGATGAAGGCATAGAGTGACATCTCACTGCTCCCTACACACCGCAACACAATGGTGTTGTGGAGCGCCGAAATTGTATCGTGATGGCCATGGTGAGATCCCTACTCAAGGGAATGCACGTGCCCGTAAATTTTTGGGGAGAGGCGGTCAGGCATGCGGTCTATTTGTTAAATCGTCTCCCAACCAAAGCGCTAGGAGAGCGCACTCCATTTGAAGTCTTGATGGGGAGAAAGCCAAATCTTGCACACTTGAGAGCATTTGGCTGCATGGCGTATATGAAGAACAACAATCCTCACATCAAGAAGTTTGACGACAGAAGCTCCCCCATGATTTACTTGGGTGTTGAGGAAGGCCCCAAAGCACATAGGTTGTTCGACCCAAGTCTGAACAAACTCCAAGTAAGTAGAGACGTTGTTTTTCAAGAAAATCTTGAATGGAAATGGGATGCAGGTGCTTGCAATGAGGAGCTGCAAGAAGAATACTCCGGAGTTGCACCTGGAGTTGCACCCGAGATAGTCCCGTATGCAGTAGTCTCTTCTCCGGCAGAGCCCGCAGCCGCAAAAGCCTCCCAGCACAAGCAGCCACGCGCAGAAGCTCCCCAGGGCGCGCAGTCGACCGTAGAGGTGGGCATGGGCCGCCCGAAAAACCGCCCCGAGCCGGAACCGGCCCCCGGTTCAATGACCCGTAACTGGCCCGTCTACACGTACTGTAGACGGGCCGGTTACGGGTTGGGGAAGCCCAACCCGTTGACCCGCTGGGTCAAACCCGATTTGGAACCGAGTTTGGCCCGGCGGGCCATGCTTAAAATTTTTTTTTTCTATTTTATTCTGAAATTTCTGAATTTTTTAAAATTTTTTAGCGGGCCAACCGGCCCGGTCTGCCGGGTTGGCCCGCCGGTTCAACAAGGAAGCCGGGCCGGTTCCGGACCCGGCCTCCTGTGACCTGGACCCGTCTGGTCAGACGAGTCAACCCGGCCCGGCGGGTTCTACACCCATGCCGAGTCCGGGTCCGGGGGCCAGTGAACCGCAACCTGGCGGGTTGGGCCGCCGGGCCGGTTAATCGACCAGTGCCCACCTCTAGCCGCGCGCAGGCATGTCCCCACACGCGCAGCCGCACGCAGACGCCTCCCCGCGCGCGCACAGCTCACCAGGTTCGCCCATAACGTTCTCCTGCGCGTTACCCGCGTCACCAGACTCCCAAGATGAGGTAATCCTGTTCAGAACTCTTGCAGACGTCTACACCAACATAAAAGAGATTACACTTGATAAAGAAGAAGAAGAATTGATGATGGTGTTGTCTGAAGAGCCAACCTGCTACCAAGAAGCTGCGAGGGAGGCCTGCTGGGTTGAAGCAATGCAAAAGGAATTGGAGTCCATTGAAAGAAATCACACTTGGACCCTGACAGAACTCCCATCAGGCCACAAACCCATCGGCCTAAAATGGGTGTTCAAATTGAAGAAAGATTCAGATGGACATGTCGTCAAACATAAAGCGAGGTTGGTGGCTAAAGGCTATGTACAAAGGCAAGGGTTCGACTTCGAAGAAGTATTTGCGCTTGTTGAAAGACTTGACACAGTTCGAGTCATTCTTGCACTCGCTGCAAATCGGGGATGGGAGGTACACCATCTAGACGTGAAGTCAGCATTTCTTAATGGGGAGTTAGAAGAAGAAGTTTATGTTACTCAGCCAGAGGGTTTTGAGATACAAAACCAGAAGCACAAGGTGTATAAGCTATCAAAGGCTCTTTATGGTTTGAGGCAGGCTCCACAGGCATGGAATATTCGGTTGGATAAAAGTTTAAGGAGACTTGGATTCAGTAAATGCACTCAAGAGCAGGCATTATACACTAGAAAGGAAGGAGAAACCAATGTGATTGTTGAAGTTTATGTTGATGACTTTATTATGACAGGAAGTATCTCGGAAGAAATCAAGAGATTCAAGGAACAAATGATGATGGAATTTGAGATGAGTGACTTGGAGTTACTTTCCTACTACTTGGGAATTGAAGTTGAGCAACAGAAGGACCGAATACAACTCAAACAGTCAGCTTATTCCATGAAGGTTTTGACTCAATTTGGGATGGCGAATTGTAATGCCACAAAGTACCCTATGGAGCCCAAGATGAAATTGCACAAGGACTTAGAAGGAACACCAACAGATTCCACAAAGTATAGGCGTATTATTGGTTGTCTAAGATATCTACTACATACACGACTAGACCTATCATATGCAGTCGGGATAGCAAGCCGGTATATGGAAAGACCTACTATCACACATCACAAGGTGATTAAGCAAATTCTCAGGTACTTGAGAGGAACAGTTCATTATAGACTTGTTTATGTGAAGGGAAATCAAGAAATAGGCATTGTTGGGTATTCAGATAGTGATTTGGCAGGAGACCAAGATGGGAGAAGAAGCACAAGTGATATGGTTTTCTACTTAAATGAAAGTTTAATATCATGGAATTCTCAAAAACAAAAGACAGTGGCATTATCATCATGCGAGGCAGAGTTTATGGCGGCTACTGCAGCAGCTTGTCAAGGGCTTTGGTTGAGGAATCTTATTAGTGAATTAACAAGTTTAAAATTAAAGCCTGTAATTTTATTTATTGATAACAAATCTGCTATAGCTCTCATGAAAAATCCTGTTTTTCATGGTCATAGCAAGCATATAGACACAAGATTTCATTTTATTAGAAAGTGTGTGGAGAGGGGGCAGATTGTGGTGGATTTTGTAAACTTTGGAGAACAGCGTGCTGATGCGTTGACAAAAGCTTTGTCAGGAGTAAAGTTAGCTTCCATGCGACAACTACTTGGTGTTCGAGATTTGAATGCATATCAGGATTAGGGGGGAGTATGTGAGCAACTTAATCCTGATTGCATGTGATTAGATAAGATTAGTTAGTTATCTAGTTTTTATTTTAGTTTTATTTTATTATCTAGTTTGTTAAAATTCAGATTTATCTTGTAAGGCCATCTCCAACCCAAAACTCTATATTTGGTGCTTCAGTACTCAAAAATACAGCTTCTACAGTGAAACCTTCTTCAACCACAATCTCTATTTTTAACTCTAAAATAGAATATTCTAAAAATATTCTTCTCCAAGCAATGCCGATAACATGCCAAGACTATTATTTTTCTTTTTAATATCGATGATAATGTATGTTTTAAGATTATTTTTTATGTTTTTATGTTTTTATTTATTTTTTATTTATTTTTTTATCGTTCATATAATTTTTGTTAATTTTAATGATTTTATATTTCACAAATTATTTTCTTTAATTTTATATTTATTATTAATTGAAAAATATAAACTTAAATTATAAGTTAATAATTTAATTAAAATATAAAATTTTAAATATAAATTTAAAAAATGAAAAATAGAATTAAAAAAAGGAAATCAAAACAGAATTAAAAAAAAAGAAAAAAAAAGATAAACAGAAATTTTTTAAATATATATAATTATAAATATAAATTAAAAAAATTAAAAAACCAGAATTAAAAAATTAAAAAAGAAAATCAAAACAGAATTTTAAAAAAAGAAAATAAAAAAAGAAAACAGATAAACATAAAATATATACATATATATAAAATTAAAAATATAAATTTTAAAAATAAAAAACAGAATTAAAAAAAAATCAAAACTAAAAAAAGAAAATAAAAAAAACATATAGTGTAACTAAAATAGAAAAACAAAAAAAAATAAAAATAAAAGAGAAAACAAAAAAACTGAAAATTAAAACTAAAAAAAATAAAAAAATTTATAGCGCTGCTACAGTGGCGCGCAACATGTTGCGCGCCACTGTAGCACATCCCATATCTGGCGCAAGTTTTTGCGTCAGATTGGGATGATCATGCGCCAGATTTGATTGAAACCATCAAATCTGGCGCATGATTGGAGATGCTCTAAGTTAGTTTAAATTCAATCTTATCTTGTAGTTTTATTTTCTATAAATTAATAAGAAGAAAGGAGAAAGTTTGAGTCGTTTTCAAATCGAAAAAACCCTAATCTCCCCTAATAATCAAAAACCCTAATTCTCTTCCACACCCTAAAAAACCTATTTTTCTTATTTTTACTTGGATTCGTGGCTAACATTCTCCTCCACGAAGAAACGAAGCCCGCACGACGGTCCGCTCTCCTCCTAGACAGACACGCACAGGCAGGGGACCTTACCCGAAACTAAGAGACAACTCTCTTTGGGTTATAATGCAGCCTAGGCGTCGCAACCCCCCGCTTCGTCCTCCTCTCACTCGGGCACCTCAGTCATCGAAAGGTCGGCAGAGCTCTAAGCAACATCTTTCCCTAGGTGTGAAAACTCCCTGCCTTCACTAACTCCGGCCAGACCACTCGTCCACAGAGTGTAGACACTAACTCAAGTGCCGATACTACCTCAGAGAGGGCCACCTCATAGTCAAAATTCACTGTCACGGCCAGAGATGTTTACCCATGTTCACCTTATCGGAAGCGGATTCAGACTAAATGGCGATCTTCTCCCAAGTTGTATATCGCTCGCCAAGGACTCGCGGAGTCACCGGATCTTCTTCCCTCCCCTCTTAATCTCCCGCGTTCAACGATTTCTCCACCAATCACCCAAGATAAAATAGTAATAATAATAATAATAATAATATATAAGATAAAAAGAAAAAAAAAATCAAAATCAAATAAAAATAATAGTAATGATAATAATAATAATAATAAATAAATAAATATAATAATATAATTAATTAAAAATATAAATAACAATAAATAATAATAAATATATAAAATAAATCATAATGGGTAAAAAAGTTAAAAAATTTTAATTAAAAAAACAATAATAATATATAAAGAAATTAAAAAATTAAAAAATAATAATATTTATGTGATTGAAAGGGGGGATATCCACACAACCGTTCGCGACCCACCTCGATGGGCGTTGAAGGGCTTTAAAAAGAGGTAGGAAATGATTGAAAGGGGTGGGGGAATGAGAGGAAGAAAAAGGGAGGATCGAAGAAATTTTGGAGAAGAAGGTCTTTTCATTTTCTCTCCCTACCAAACATCCATATATACATAAAAGAAAAAGAATGTCGTTGTAGTTGTCGTCACCACTGTGTTGTTGCTACCATCGCCGCTATCGCTGTCATCACTACTGCTGTCACCACCGCTGCCGCTACTGCTCCTGTCGCTATCACTATCTTTGTCGCCGCTGCTGCTGTCACCGTCACAGTTGTCACCGCTGCCGCTATCGTCAAAGCTGAGCGCTTTACTTTGCAAAAGCCTTTTCTTCCCTATCATCACCTTTGGGGATCTCCTCCCGATGCCACCGTGTTGGAGGTTGCAAGGCTTAACTATGCTGAGGGCTCTGAAGGAGGAGAAGATGAAAACACCAAGGCAAAAGCGACGCCTTGGCAAATCATCTCAATTCAATCCAATGAAAACACCATTGTTGATACCTATGGCCGCCACAAACAAGATATGCCTACTTCTTAAACAACTCTAGCACCATCATCATATAACATTGGGATTTGAGTGCTCTTTTTCCCTAGATCCCAACAACACATCAACCTGAGACCATGACCAATCCCTGTGACCTTGGGATTGGAGTTCCGATAGAGTGATGGTGATGGCCAACGATAGTGTCATCAGCAACGATGAGGAGGAGTTCTATGGTTCTTTAGGACCATATCTTACCATTTTCTTGCTCATCCACTTCAGTCTCTGATGATGATGCCGATGATCTACACTGTCATCGTCTGTTGAGGAGCACCGGCACTGGCCTTTTTTGTTGCATACGGCTTGATGGTAATGTGTCTAGGAAGTCTATGCATGAAGTCTATGAATTCATAATTATTGAAATGAATGAAATTTGATTGTCATACTCATTTCTTTGTTCACACTTATTTTTAATCAGAGATTTCTGCGACAATGTCTGAGGTAATTAACATTAAGGGCTTGCCCCTAATGGAAGTTACGAACCCAAAATCCCTTCAAAATTTAAAAATAAAATTAAAATTAAAATTTAATTTGTGATCCATCATTTGTTTTAACCGGTCTAACACTAATTAAAGACCGGGTAAGAAAAAAAGAGTCCACAATTGCAATCATTTTTATTTCAATCTAATTGTGTGTTTGAATGCATGGTTGCTAATGAGGCGAAAGCCCTAGCTATCATACTTGATGTGCTCTGTGATGAGAAGAAATTCCCATCTAGCATAGACATGCCGTGATTAGAGGGAATTGTGAGTAAGCTTGGATATAGGGTACTTTGGAGACCCGGTCTCCCTCAATTCTCCTAAGTTAGTGATAATCTCTATGCTCCTCGCAATCATGTGGAGTAAATTTTAGAAGAAATCGCATTTCTACTATGTATTCAGATTATGAGTAATTTCTCTCTTGAAGGGAGATTATCTACTTAAGAGATTGTCATTAGCTCACAATAAAGTTTCATAGAGTGTTAATGCAATTGTGTGGATGTCTGTATCAACTCTGCACCATTTCAGTTACTCTTCACCTGAGAAATCGAGGTTTAGTATAATTATGCAAACCTCTCTATTTAAATAGGATTGCATGTTTAAACAAATTTGTCCTACACTTATAATCCTAAAGGGATGCTATGCCCGAACATCATTCTTCCCATGATTTCTCTTCCATTTTATCTCCATATTTCTTGTCTTTATTCTCTTTTATTCATACGCACATCACTCGATCACTTAGGCTATTTTTCAAACTTAGGGCTATTACTAGTATTTACTTTCTTCCTTGTGGACCGACACTCTGCTTTATACACACTATTATTATGCAATCGGCACATACACTTGCGTCTCTATCAATTACAAGGATGCGTTTAGCAAGTACATATTATGGTTTCAAGATATCTTACAATCTGCTACAGTACCTCTACTACAGTGAAACCCGTACATTGAGAAGGGGTTTTTCATGTCTTCTTTGATTTTCATTGTGTCTTGTTGTTTGGATGCTTGCTCTCCATTAATGGAGAGCTAATTTTGTAGATGGTTGGACATAGTTGACCTCTAGGGTTTTATTCTATTTTGACATTGGTTGTGGATCTTAATGCTTTAATTATTTCTTTATTGCAATCCATATTATTTGAATCCAATTGCGTATTTTGTATGGCTTTATTGCATTTGAGGTGAAAGCCCTAGTTCTCATAAATGATGTGCTTTGTGACGAGAAGAAATACCCACCTAGTATATACAAGACACTATTAGAAGAGATTGTGAGTAAACCTAGCAATTGGGTACTTTGGAATCGAGAGTTCTCCTCCCTTAATTATCCTCCCGAGTGAATTAACAAATGATTTACATTAATGAGTGCACAACATGCATGTATTTTATATCACTTTGTACACTCATTCAGCATGTATTAGAACCATACTATTGAATTTGATGCTAAATCTAGTGTGTTTCACATTCTCAAGCTTAGGGCGGCATTTCAAGATGAGAGATAGAGCCAAAAGAAGCATTTCAAACCTCAAACAATGAAGTTGGAGTTCTCTCGGCATTATTTAAACAAGGACAAGGTAAATTAGGTGGCCTATGGGCAGCTTACGGTTAACCTTATGATCGTAAGTCAATTCCAGAGGACCTTGTGAGTCAACGAGAGTGAGACCATTCTCTAGAGCTATGTTAAGTGAGTTCCCACATATGTATGCTTATGCCCGTAAGAGGAATTCAGAGCCAATTTAGAGGACCTTATAGGCAAGGCTTATGCTTGTAAGGATCATCCCAAAGAGCTTATGACTAAAGCTTACACCCTTAAGGACGGTCGCAAGAAGCAGAACAAGTGAAGCTTACGGTCCATCGCTTATGGTCGAATGTTACAAAAGACCTTAAGGGCATGACTTATGACTGTAAGTGTTCATGCAAGGCTTACGATCATCTTCTCCAGCTCCCTTACAGCCATGTCCTTACGCCAGTAAGTAGTTTGTAAGCACTCGGGTATAAATAGAACTTATTAGGATTTTTATGGCATTCAACATTTTTCTTTTGGGGGTTTCTTGGAGGTGAAGTTAGGGAAGATAAGAGAAGAATCTCCAACACTTAAGGGGCGATTTCAAGAGGGACCATTCAAGGGGATTGAAGAACGTAGCCATCAAGCTCACCTTGGCGGGGTGCATGCAAGCTTTCCTAGGGATTCTCCGGCAACCCTTCATCCCCACGATTGAGAAGGGGGTTTTCATGGCTTTCATGGTTCCCCCTATTATTTCTATCTTGTATGCTTGCCCTCCATTAATGGAGGGCTAATTTGTAGATGTTTGGGCATAGTTGAACTCTAGAGTTTATACTTTTGACATCAGTTGTTGGATTTTTGATGCTTTAATTTTTTTTTTTCTTAATTACAATAATTTCTATTTGAATCTAATTGTGTGTTTGAATGCTTGGTTGCTTATGAGACGAAAGCCCTAGCTATCATATTTGGTGTGCTACATGACGAGAAGAAATTCCTACCTAGCATAGACATGCTGTAATTCGAGAGGATAGTGAATACTACAAGAAATTTGACAAATTTCTATGGTAAATATTCGTAGGGAAATATATCATAATAGTAGAAAAATCATAGAGCCAAACGTAGACAACCCCTTGTAGGTTATAGTATTTAGCTATGATTTCCTATTTTTGTAGCCGAAGCTTGGAACCTTTCTCTACGTTATTTTCGTAGAGAAATGTAAATGAAATGTGTGGCTAAATTAAAAAATTATGGAGGGAAAAGATTATTGATTACAAATAAAATTGTAAGCAATAGTTTTCTTATTTCTCAACGAAATTTAGTTAAGATAAATTTCGTCAAGAATAGTGAATTTGTCTTGTTCCATTATGCTTTATCTACAATAATTTTCTTGGAGAATTGTGGGCTTTGTCGAAAATTTTCAATTTCGTAGTGACTTTATCTTGTTTTATCATGCTTTGGCTACAATTATTTTTGTAGTTAATGTTTAACAAAGCGTAGGCCATGGTTTAAATTTTCACTCCGATATAAAAAATCGTACTGATAATTCATTGTTAATATAAATATTGAATTGAAAGGTATCCATTCCAAATATTAATTTGCAAACATTGAATCCAAGAATAAAATGTTCAATATAACCATTTGTCTACAATCATTCCAAAACCTAAGTTACCATCCAAATACAAAAGCATCAAAAGACCATATTAAAGTATCAATGCTAAGTGGTCTCTACCACTTGTACCATAAAAGAAAATAATCCATGCGAATTTGTGTCCCACTCCTTTGTCAAAACCTATCAACTTCCTGCAATAAATTATAAAATAAAATTACTATATATATCATACATACTATTTCATCCAAAAAAAATTAAATCTTAAATTTTTATTTAAGAGTTGCTCTTAGAATAAATTTGTTATCCAAGCAAAAAGAAGTAAATACTAAAGATAGCAAACCTAAAAAAATTACAACAACCATACAATGATCAAACTTGGTGATCACCTTGTTCATCTCCACTGCACAATAAACAAAACAAAAAAAAAAAAAAAGATTCAGGCATTATCTTGATATTGGTCTTTTATATTTTAGGAGTTTTAAAAAGAACTAACACAATCATTGTTGATCATGCCTCGGTCATTATAAGCAACCCTAGTCAAACCAAATGATTTCAAGTTCATGCCATTCCATTGGTCTCGCTTCCAAAGAAGAAAAACAAACACTCACCTAAATCACTTCTTGCCTTGAAACAGTACAGCTTTTGCTTCCAACTTTGGAAGTTCTAACTTTCCCTGCTGCTGAATGGGACCAAATATTTAATATTAAGAGCATAGTCAACATAGGATACAAACCAGTGGTGTTTGCTTCTTACTCTTTACCAACTCATATAACCAGATCATGTAATTTTTAGCCCCAAAAACAGGTTCATAAATTCAACTATTTGAACAAAAAAAAAGGAAAATCACCATGAGAATTATTCTCAAAGTAACAAAATTTCCTAAATAAGTTTATCTTGATTAATTTTTTTTTTAATAATGTGGATAGACCACATATTTATTAAAGAGTTATCTTGATGAATTCAACTGAAAAATTATAACAAGTATAAGAAGATATGAATGCTCAAAGGAACAAAAGTAAAAAAGATTTAAACTGAAGATTTTAGTATTTACATACCTCATATTTTTAATGTTAATGTTCAGTATGATTTGTTTCAGCATTATAAATTTTACACAAGTATATCATTATTACAAACGAGAAATTTGACTTAAAAACATATTAATTTGAAGCTAGGTAACTAAAAATTAATAAGGTAAGGTTCTAGTGAATTGAACTTCAGTTTTCTCTGTTTAAATTTCTGTTATATTAATATCCATGTTTGTTAAAGGCAGTATTTCAAAGTGAAACTTCACATGGTCTCGAAAGGGCAAATCTTTTAATACATTCTATTCTAACTTTTATTCCTTTTTTAGTTGTAAGTTTTTCAATTGTTGAAGAAGCATGTTACAAGTAACACAGAGAAGCTACAGGTGCTCCAAAGAATGAAGCGAAGCAAACACCACAAGCTACCACAAAAAGAAAATATCAATCATCTATCAATCTATAGAAACTATCATGCCCCAAACCCAAAGCCGGGCCCATTGACAGATCAAAAGCATCCAATAGGGCTGGACCCCACTGGTTGCAAGGCCTCATATCTCAAATCCGGTTAGAGTCAACCCCAACAAGCAAAACAAAAATAACAATACCAGAGACATACAAACAATAGTAACAGTAATTAGACGTAACTCAAACATAAGCTTTAACAGCTCTACAAAAATACAATCTGCCATGCTTACATTTTGAAAACCAAACTACGGACGGAATACAAATCTTGCTTACACAAGAAAATATACTACAAGATCTACAACCTCAAAGTTCAATATTTCAACAAAACATAACCAAAAACAAAAATAAGACACCCCGAATACAACCCCGTCCTAGGCTTACTCTTCTCCTGCGAAAAGAAAATCACAAAGTACATGAGCCATAAAGGCCCAATAGGATTGTAGAAATAACAAAAAATACAAATAATTGCAGAAATAATAATAATCTAGACATAAATCTAGAAAATGATCAAAATACAGAAATAATTGGAAATACAGAAAATACGTGAAAAATCAAAAGTGTGCATCTCCCTAACTAATAACAGAATCAGCAGCTCGAGGCTAGATCTTCGACTGTGAAGTCGGAACAGACAAAATATCAACAGTCGAAGCTGGATCTTCGACCACAGTCGGAACAAACACGCATGTCCGGTAGTGCTACTATAGAAAACATGTGCGCATGGCTAGGACTTACTCCTCCTAGCTAGGTTAGTTGCCAGGAATAGAAATATACTTAAAACCACAGAAATACAAAGTACAGACAGAGAAAATACCAAATAAATCACTTCACAAAATAATTAAATTAAATAAATAAATAACAAGTACTAAATAATAAATAAAATACCAACATAAATAATGCATGAACAAAATAAATAAATAAAATTACTAACTAATTAAAAAATTAACCACACACCAGAAATACAAAATTATACGGGTGCTAGAGCTTACCTGATTCAGAGCTACGACGTTGGGTTCAACAAATCTCATGAATTAAGGCTCGCTACAAGATCTACCCAACAAAATAAGCTATACTTAGATTTACAAGCCTTGGGCCGGGCCTAAACTCACAACTAAAACCCATGGCCTAAAGAGGGTTAAACTAAGCAATCAACAACTCTAATACACAAGACTACAAAACATCAAAACTTATAAATATAACAAAACAATTAAAACCCAAGAGATAAATTAGGAAATATGATAATAATAATTTTAAAACAATTATGCACTTAAACCACAACATTAACTTAATAACACCAAATAATATAAAAAGAGAATAAGCATTATAAGACCAACCTTTTCAATATGAAACCAGAAAAAATTTTCATAAATACCAAAAAAATGAACAAAGTTTAAGATCTCATACATACTTATATATACATATACTCACAAAATACACTAATTCAAGGATTTCAAAGATATGGCTTTCAAACAAATCACACAACTCTATTGAAAGGCAAAAGCAACTTGATAATAAAACATCAAATTAAGCACGGTTTTTAAAAGCAGCCTAATAACAAAAAAAGGTTCATTAAGTTAACAAGTAGAAAGGAAAATGATGATAATAAGAGGAAGAAGAATCGGATCAAGAAGGAAGAGAAAAAAAATGATTCACTCCCACTCAAAAGAGTCTCATGGCTAACCCAAGGCTTCATATGACACATGCATGTATAAATATAAGAATTAAACTAAGACTGTATGCTTAATTACAAAGCCTCATGCTTAAAAACATTTATATACATAAATATAATGAATTAAACTAATATTACATGCTTACAAGGAGAATAAAATAAACCAAAGTGTGATTTTCATGCATGGACATGAGAGCAAAAATAGAAAGCAAAGTAGTTATACTTCAGAACTCAGAACCAGAATACATGTCAACACTCAAGGACTGCTTACAAGTAACTAATAACAACATGGTTGTATTTTGACACCAAGAACCACAATGATCTACAATAGCAAGGGTGACCTACCTCTAACCTGACGATGAGCAACGGTAGAAATGAGTCTTCAGTCACCAAAATCTCCAAGGAGAATGATGCTTGAAGATGGTGGTTGGCTTACACACAATACCTCCACTAAGTATCACTAACCTTAATTATTGCAGCTTAATTATGCTAAAAATTGCCGACAAGATCCGAAATCTAAGGGATGCTGGCCTACATGTGGGGAAGGTTGAGGGGTTTCCAAAGTTCCAATCAAACTTAGTCAACAAAGGTTTGTGGCAGATATTATAGAAACAAACAGCTCAAAGATATCTCATGAAATAATCACAAAATGGAGAGCAATAATCAAAATTTATCAAACAAAAACAAAACACTGAAATCAAAATACTCTCCCAAACAAGATGGAATCATGAATTAGCAAAAAAAAAAAAAAGGAAACCTATATAAAAAGAAGGAGGTGAAATTCACATTAACCAATAGCTTGTCAATGATCATCAGCTCACCAATGTTAATGGAACCCTCGCCGAGATCAAACTACATCGGTGTTGTCGCGAGGAAGTAGGGAACTAGAATGAAGAAGTGCCAAGACAGTGGCTCGCATATATGTGGACAATAAGGCAACACTACTTTGCTGACTATGGTTTTTTTCCAGCATGCTTATGAATGGTTCTCAAAATATGCATGATCACATAGGCAATCACAGATTATAGCATCACTAGTAGTTTAGGCTAGTAAGAACAAACTTTAAGATATCTATATACCAGCCATTCTAACAATCAGATATAACAAGAGTTAAAAAAATCAAAAAATAATACTAATACTTCCATAAACCAAAGAAAAGATCATTAAAAACAAGAAAAAATAGATACTTTCATAATAAAGTAAGCATAGACCTGGAAATTTCTAGACACTTACTGCTGAGGACGATGTCCTCCAGAGGAATACCCATCCTTCGAGGTCGCATACAATAGCCCCCCCTCTCTCTCTCTCTCTCTCTCTCTCTCTCTCTCTCTCTCCCCCCTTTTTTAATGCCATCAGCGATGACCTCAAGAATGAGGAATCGCTCCCAAAGGAGTCCACATCCACAAGATCAAATAAATTCCTCTGAAGATAACTCTCAAACAAAACCTTATTCGCATCCAAATGGGTGACAACCCACCTCCTCTCCCCGTCCGAAGAGAACCTAGGTTCGTTAACGAGATTGGAAACGATGGACCACTAGAGCCGCTGTAGGCATCATTGGCCCAAACGAAGCCGGCACCGGCTTGTGAGAGGTAACGGAGCAAAGCAAGGAACTAGAACATTAAATAAAGTGATTGAAATTCCTCAAAATTTCACCACTAACAAAAAGAAACAAGGATACAAACCAGATTTCTCATTGCGGGCGATGAAATCGTTTCTGATTTTTGGATAAAACAGGGAAATAATTCATGATTGAATTCATTCACTAGTTATAAGAGAGATGCAATGCTTTAGTTTATATCTAATGTCCAAAGAAAAACCCTAGATATTGAAGAGCAAGAGTAGAGATGCAAATGGAGCGGGGAATCCCCGTTCCCCGTGGGGCAGAGAAAGGGGGAAAATCCCTCCCTGTCTCACAGGCGGGGATGGGGAGGGCATTCCCCGCCCCACTCCCAGCGAGGATTCCCGATTTTTAATAATAATAATAATAATAATAATAATAATAATAATAATAATATATTAAAAATATCTCATATGATTATTTATTTATTTTTTAAATTCAATACGAATATAAGATTAAAAGCTTATAAGGACCAAATATTTGGGTTTTAAAAAAATATATTTTTGGTAGTTATTAATAGCAAAAATTACTGTTTACTCCTCAGGAATTTCAAAACATCCCAAACAATCCCTGCAAGTTTTGAACACCCCGAACAACCCTTCCGTTATTGTTTCACTTCCTTTTTGTCCACTGCAAGTCACTCAGACTGGGTCCATGTTGTGAAATTCCATCTTTGCCCTTGAAAATGGTGGGAAAAATACCGCCCAATCACATAATGTCAAACATTTTTGTATGCCTTTTTGCATTCTTGTTTGCTTTTTCTTAAACAAAGTTTGGAAGACCTTGGATTGTTGGTCATTCCCCGTCTGTTCGACTTGAGTTCTACAGGTTTCCCGATAAGGTGAGAATCTCTTCCTTACCCTCACTTTGATCATCCTGCAAGAGAGAGTAACAATTTATAAAAATGTAGGTTTATTATGGAGAGATTTTGTGCTATTGCTAGATACAATCGGGAAGGACGAGTGCTAGTGTTCACGGCGCTGACTTCTTGGGAATCAGTGTTGTCGGAGATAAGTGAGCGATGGGGTCTCGATTTTTCTCGTATCAGAGTGAAGTTTATCACACCCGATGGACATAAAACGGTTTGACCAATAGAAAACGAGGTTGACTTCCAGTGCATGTGTCACGTGTACTCCCTCTTCAAATGCGCTGCAGTCGTTTTAGTGGTTGAGACAAATGATATGCGATCGTTGAATCCTACTGAAAATAATTTCTTCTCGTTGTAAAGCACTTTTCCTTTATGTTTTATGTTTACATAATTGTAGAAGTTAATTATTGCTCGATTATCCCAGTTTCCACTTAAAAGTATATGTCTTAGCTTAATTATTCCAGTTTTCACTTAAAACATATGTTTTCGCTTAAAACAAATCAAAACCGTAAGTTTTGCTCTATTATCTATGTCTCATCCCAGTTTCCATTTAAAGTTATCCAGTTTCCCTTTAAAAATGTTCTTTTCCGATTAAGTTTTTTCGTTTCCATTTAAAATGTTATTGTTCCGCTTAAATTTTCTAGTTTCCATTTAAACCTTTAAGTTTCAGCTAAAAATATTGATGTTTTCCGCTTAAACTGAAGTATTGGCAGAAATTCTGATTCTGCGAGCATATCCGTTCCACTTCATGGTGCCTTGAAGGTGTGGCATGTCTTCCTTCCTCGTCAGATCAATCTGAGATGTTGCCATTGGATATCGGACAACGTTTTCTAGGCGTTGACCATTTCAGAGACGCACTTCAAAATTTGGCAATCAAATTCAATTTTGACTTCAAATTCATAAAGAATGAAAAAACACCGGCTGACTGTAGAATGCGTTGTCATTGGTTGTCCATGGCGCCTTCATGCATGAAAAGAATATAATAAGAATACTTTTAGAATCAAGACAATGCACCTGTCACATACTTGCGGTGGTGGAATTGGATCGGTGTCACATCCGAAAGTGTCCAAAAAGTGGTTAAGCGCACGAGTCACTTAGAAGCTTAAGGACCAGCCCTTGTACAAGGCCATCAACATTCAGAAGGACATGTTAAGGGAACATGGTGTCCACATTCCATACAAGCAAGCTTGGTTGGGTAAAAAGTATGCCCGTGTGACCCTCGACAGCAGCGACATCTCCAGTTATGATTTGTTGCTTTGGTATGTGGATAAAGTGGTTGAGACAAACCTCGGCAGCATTGTGATTGTGGAAAAAGACGGTGAGTGTTTTAAACGTGCATTCTTTTCTTTCCGTGCATGTATCATGGGATTCAAGAGGGGTTGCAAGCCAATGTTGTTTCTCGATAGTACCCACCTACTTGGAAAGTATCGGGGTACTCTATTGGGTGCCACAAGTAAAGATGGAAATAATGGTTTTTTTCCATGTGGCCTTCGGTATTGTCGACAATGAGACAGATGCCAATTGGGCGTGGTTCATTTCAAAGTTAGATGATGTTTTATATGATGACGGAGATTATGAAGAGATTATTACATTTGTGTAGGACAAGTCTAAGGGCATTATGAACACCATTGCGAAGGTCTTCCCTTCTTCCCCACATGCATATTACCTTCGATATTTGGAGGCTAATTTTATGAAAGCCAATGTTAGATTTGGGAAGGCATTGAAGGAGGAGTGCTGGTCCATTTGCTTTCGTATTGCGTGGCTATCTACAGCTAAAGAATTTGATGATTCGATGAATAAACTGCAGACCACATCACTCGAAGCAAATCACTAGTTGCTTCATAAATCAGATATGTCACATTGGTCGAATTATCTGTTTTGAGATGTATTCAAATGTTACAAAGTCATTCAATACATGGATCAAAAAAGCTCGACATTTACCGGTGACAAAAATGGTCGACTCCATACAGTATTTGAATGTTGATTTTATTTAACGCTTAAAAATGGTTCTTATCTGTTAAATTTGTTTTGTTTCTATTTAAATAATGCCTTTTATGATTAAATATCAGGGTATTCACTTAATGTTCTTTGTTATCATTAAAAATGTTTGTTTCTGTTTAAATTTCAATATCTTAGTTTAACAGTTTTGAACTATACGTGTTCTACGTCATACAGGTTCAAGCTGATGCGCATGTTTTGTACCCGCTGTGAGCAAGAAAACAAATGGGAGACCTACTAATGCCCTAACATACATAAGAAGGTAGAGGAACTTGTTGCGGAAAGCCAAAATCTTCATGTTGGTCATTATGTTGATGATCGTTATGAAGTGATTGACCAATGCAGCAACTCCGTAGATCTATCAGGTAAAACTTGCTCATGTCTCAGGTGGCAAGTTTATGGTCTCTCGTGCAAACATGCTTGCGCTGCAATAATGCAGACAGACACCAATGTTCATCAATTTATAAGCTGCTACTTCAGCGTCGACAATTACAAATTGGCGTATAACAAAGCTATTTTCCCCTTACCCGACCATGACAAGCCTACGGATGACAATCGAGAATTGCATCTGTGTCCACCTATCATGAGAAAGCAACCTGGGTGTCCTAAATGAAAGAGGATCGAGTCGCAAGCGTCCGAGGTCCGCGAGTTATATTGCAGCCATTGCCACGCGTCCAGTCACAATCGTAGATCTTGTAATTAAATTGTCGCCGACTAGGCATTATAAATAAACACAAGTTTAAACAGAAACAAACTTATTTAAACATTGCTGGTTAAACAAAAACTGCCAAGCATACAGACAACCGTTCTTTATTATATGTAGACAATCATATTTACATGAAAAAATTAATAAGTTCATGGAAAAGAATTTAAGTTATCAAGTGTACATTATAATTACAATCAAACTTAAACTTTTTGCAGTACATTTGTTGTATCGGTTTTCTCATTAACGCTTGCTGCGCTCTCTTCCATAAGTATGCATGCAACATATTTCAGTCTTATGTAAGGGACGTTAGTATGCGGTAGCCGTAGCTTTTCATCGTCAATTATCTACTCAATAAATTGCATCACATACACTGCGCAATCAACACTTCCTCGTTTTTGTCGTGGAGAGTCCTTATAGTGAATCAGTGTGTCACGCCTTGAACCCGGCTCGCCAGGCCCAGTGCACTGACAAACTGCCGCACATCTAGAAGGCCGAAACTAAGTAGACGTGCAAGGCCTCAAAACCTGTTTCTCAATAATCACAATATCTAACAAAATAGAGGTCAAGTCTAGGAACATAAGAACATAGTTCAACATTAAAGGAAACAAACTAAGTGTTTTGCATAGTCAATACAAGCTTATTCAAATAAAACCTAGGACCACACAGACGGGACTTATTACATGCTAATAGGATGACGTTTGCCCAACGTTCCCCGCTAAGCTATCCGCCACCCAAACTCTACTCTTGATCTGAAAAGAGATATCAACAACATAATGAGCTCAAAAGCCCAGTAAGTACCCACTAAAAATACAGGGATCGCTTTAAAAGTCAAAATACAAAAATATCAACATCAGAAATCAGATTTTATTTCAAAAAAAGTACAAATGTCAAAAATGTTGAGCATATAAGTCCCCCAAATAACCATTACCAAAACACAATAACAAAATTCATATATTTACCTTCGGTGATCCGAGCCACAAAATTATCAGAGGTCATATTTTTACCCTCTGTGACCCAAGCCAAAATTAACAGAGGCCGTTATTCTTCACCGACGGAAAGCGGTGGGAAACTATAGTTTCTAGAACAAAATACGTGTCGACACGGTCAGTGTTTAACCCTCAGTGACAGGGTTAGTGCAAAGTTAAATGGGGACTAATTTCTATGTCAAAATACTTTACGTTCAAAACAATAATCTGTCAAAATTTATATCGAGCAAATTATAAGAAATTTACAGTCACATGGTCCCATGTTTATCATATCAAAATAAACCAGTTAGTGGAATCCAAACATGAACAGATAATAAAAATAATTACAATAGTTAACGAAAAAAATTAAGTATAATATCTAAAATTCAAACATTAAACAATCTGAATTTACATAATTGACTTTTAAATGCATAAATCAGAATTTAAATAGATATCTCAAATTCAGATAATCAGAATTTAAAATAAATAAATAATTGAGATAATCCGAAATTAAATAGATATCTAAAATTCAAAAATTAAATCATTTGAATTTAAATAAAAGAACTAAAAGTTCATGAATTAATTATTACGAATTTAAATTAATATTAAACTTTCAGATAAATCTAAACTAGAATAACATATGATTAATTTAAATTTTAAATTAATTTAAAATAATTCCGAAAATAATAAATAATTAATTAAAACATAACTAGAAAACAGTACTCTTCCCAAAAATTTCAAATGTTCAAAAACTAAAGTTTATACATATAATACGATTTATATGTGGAATACTTACCTAGATGTCTCCCAACTCCAAGACTCCAAACTAGAATACCCAAAATCAAGCCCCGGAAGGAAACCCTAACAAACATTGAGCATATGCATAAATAATAAAACCCAAAATTATAGGCTCACAAATTTGAGAGTGAAGCATACTAGAATGCACATGGCCCTACAATATGGCTTTAAGTGAAGATCCAATAGTACAACTGACCAAATTGGCCATTCCAATATTTACATCCTAGAGGCCGAACTATAAACACATGTTCTAAATGTGATAAAATGATTAAAACAAATAAATAAATAAATAAAGCAATAATTGTAGTTTAGTCCTTAATATAGGGGAACGAAGCATCATACAACGGAACGGAGCATCTTTAAACCATGCATTCTAATGCACCTAGTTTTAAATAATGCTTAAGAATTAATGACCCCTAATAACACCCAAATCTTAGCTGCATGTCAACATCAAAAGAATTACACAGAGATCACATGGATGATAGAACTTAATCCATTTTGCACATAAATTCCAAGGCCATCATTCCTTTATTAATACCTCAAAAAAAAAATCTCCAAATCCAATGCTTACAATCTCATTCATGAACCCAACAATGCAAGCAGGCAACGAACCATCCCAAATGACATTAACACAATCCCAAAATCACCACTCTACAACTATCAACTCCACAGAATAACCCAATAAAACTCAAACTAGGCAAAGGGAAAAAAAAAAACAGAGGAATATATATGTATCCATGAATTCTTAACTATTATAACCTAGAAAACAAATTACAAGCACCAACCTGGAATTCTAAACGCCAAACTCAGTGGAGAAGATATGGAGATCTCTTCGCCAAAGACCCCACGGAACACAAGAGGAGGAGGTAGGATTTCTCTGGCTTCCTACTCTTCGTAAATTTTAAAACCAAACAAATAACACGATACTCGCTTGAGTGTTACGGAATAGCAAATCAGATCCGGGAGGCTGGGGATAAGGTAAAGATCTTTTAAATTTAAAAAAAAAAAATTAACTAAACTCCAAAATTTAATTTAAATTAGATAAAATAAATAATAAAAAAAACGGGGGTCCACACAGTGGTACGAGGTCATCGTCATCTCGCCAAACTCCATCTCGACGCAATTGTTGAATAGTTTCCGCTGTCAAGAAATATAATTTAAAGTTACAATTGTCAAATAGGAACGACGATGTGTGTACTATATTTAACATGTAACTTACCATATCGATGGCGTCTCTGTCGTATTCCTTACTCTGGAATAAAGAGTAATGCATGTACTCTTGTTTGTCATTGTCCAGAACAAGGACATGGAAATGGCCATTAAGAATTATTGGCAAAATGACGATGTCAACATCATACAAGTTCTACGCAGCATCGCCGATCATAGTGAGAGTCGTCTCAGATGCGTCTTCCTGTTTCAATATAAATAGTGCCAGTGGACGCGTGAAGGAAGCGCGCTTCTTATACGGATACGAAACTCTCTTCACCGACTTCTGTATGATGCATATGAAAATGTAAATGACACCGTCTGTGATCATTTCCTTCCCGTCAAGCAACGTGAACACGCTAGCTTGTGTCGTGCTAACAAAATCATTCTTCCAGATGACAATCCTGATGTTAAATAGTAACACACATTTAAATGATAACATAAGTAGTTAAGAGAAATCAATATAAATTTAAATGATAACATCAAAACTTAAATAGAAACTATATTTCTTAAATAGTAACACATATATTTAAATGATATCAAAATTATTTCAATGGAAACAACAAATATTTAAATGATAACATAAATACTTAAGCGGAAACTACGTAAATTTAAATAATAGCATAAATACTTCAAACTTACGAGTCCATCTAGAAGTTCAGGAAGAAGCTTACTATCTCCTGCTCGAATTTGTCGATGCATGTGTATCCGGCATATCTTTTCTTCTTCGGAAGAAAATTCTTCCACGCATCCTCGAATTGTTGATTTGCAAGGACTGTACTATCAACATCAGTAGTCCTTGTTTTTTCATTCATGTTTCATTGTCCTTTGTTAGCAGCGTCTTTAGGTTCTTCAGTATCGCCACAAGGTTCATCACCGGGAATAGCCGACACATCTTCGACTCCAACTAACAGTCCTTTGGATGATGTATTATTCGTTAGCATACCCTATTGGTCCAACGATGGCTCGTCGGCGATAATTACAGCTTCGTGTTAGTCTAGGGATGTGTCTTCCTTCGATGCAGCACTGTCATCTATCAGTTCCTCTGAGACAAGGATTTCATTGGCAAGAGATTCAATCAGCCTGTCAACATCGGCCAAGACGACATCATCAACCGGAGACACATCCACTACAACGATGGAGCCTTGGGCCTATTTCCTCAGACACTGCCTCTTCCGTTGTTGGCTCAAGCCCGGATGGTGCTACTATTGGCTCCAAGTCAGCCGGCGGAGGGAGAGACATTGTTGATTTCCTTCAAGAAGCAAGCCTCTTCCAATGCGGGTCTCTTCTGATGGTCATGCCAATGATGTCATCGTCGGCAAATACCGGGGATGCGTCGTTAGCATCCGGGCTATTTAAACTGGTAATAATGTTAACCGACGGAGGAAGAAACGTCGTATTGGACTGTGCACGTGACTCCAACGCTTCTACACAAGCAACATGCTGGAGGAACTCTTAAGCATCAATATTTCGCGTGGTGGGGTAGAGGGGGGCTTGCCCGGTACCGAGACTGTCATACGCGTGGTGGGCTCGGAGAAAGGGATCGGTGTCGGACGCACCATGAAGAGGTTGGCCGGTCATCTCTTCTTCTCGGTAGTGGAGCGAGAGCAATGTCACATCCGTAGCCATTGGCATCTCCGCAGCGGCTGGCCCGAACATAGACTTCTTCATCGGTGTTCCCGGGGACCAGTTTAGGAAACTAACAATTGTAAATAACACAATCTCAGTGAAATCCCTCAAGTCAAACAATAACCAATGGTTTTAAACACCATACAAATGTTTTTAAATGGTAACCCAAAAATTTAAATAGTAATCGATAACGTTAAATACTAAAAGCTTTTTTTTTAAATACAAACCAATACAGTTAAATGGTAACCCAAAAACTTAAATAGGAACATAGATTTTTAAACAATAAGAGCCTTTTTTACACAGAAAACAATATTGTCAAACGATAAAAAGTAAACTTAAATAGAAACAAGTTGTATACACAAAAATGTCACTCCAGACAAACGTTAATTATATATTACCTCTTTTCCCTTGAGAGATGACAACATGGGTCCTATCGACACTTGCTTCCAATAATTGTTTTCACCGTAGCACAGAATCCTTGGGGTCTTGCCAAAATGAAGCTTCTTGCCAATGTCAGTGAGCTCGTACAACCATATGATCAACGCAACCAAGCAACCTTTAAGGTACCCCGTGTTCGTCTTCTTCCCGGCGCATCTCGCTTGCACTCGAGCGGCCGCTTGTAGAACATCCTCCATAAGCCACTTGTGTGTTGCTTGCGCCCATGTATATCATGCCATTCCAGGTAGGTCATTGACATAGTCAATGATCCAATTGGGAACCGAGCATGACGTGTTTGGGGAAGAGGATAGTACCCATGAGGTAGACCATAAAGAGCTTTACAAAATTCTCTTTTCCCCTCTGTTGAACTATTTGGTCAAGTGTTCTCTTGATGGAGTCTCTGTGTCTTTCATAGGTTTTTGATAAATACTTGAGTTCAAAAGATAAATGTGTTCTCTTCTTCTGAAAGACGATTGCTTCTTCATCACATCATAGCACAAGGATGAGAGCCATATCTTGAGGCCTGAAACTCAGCAGGCTCGCCCCGGCACAATCCTGAATTTGTTGGTGTGGTCATCATACCTCTACAATAGAGAATCAAGGAAGGCCCTCTCTTAGAATACAGCTTCAATTTCAGTGAATGCTGCAATTCGAATGGTCTCCCAGTGTAGTGCACTCATGTTAACTTTCAACTTAGCCAAAGTCTTGACCACCAGTATCAAGTAGCATCGGCCATTAACTAGGTTAACCGTCATGAGCACAAACCTACAAGAAGAACAGTATATTAAGCAGTGTTCAAAACTCTTAAATGGAAAGCTATTTTAAATGGAAACTCATTTGTTAAACAGAAACTTCAATACTTAAATAGAAACATCAATTCTTAAACATATACCTCATATTTTAAACAAAAACCTCATATTTTAAACAGAAACCACTCTTCTTAAACAAAAACCTTATTTCTTACACTGATTCTATTAAACATTACATAATGCAACCATATCAAATTAAAAGGGAAACATACATTTTAAACATTACACAACACTATGAGATTGTATAGCAATCGAAAAATCTCTTTCAGCACAACATTATCACTTTCGATTATGCACACAGATGAAACAGAAAAACAAAACCCTAACCCAAAAATCTCGCAGCAAACTACAATATCATCCAATAATCAAACCATAAAACCGAAAAACCTTTCTTTCTAACAGAATACTTTATAAACCAAACGGGCAAAAACAACACACAGAATGTAAAAACAAAAGAAAACTGTACAACTTCTTCAATGGCGTCCACCTCGCCTCAATACCTTAGAGCATAAACTAATGAAATGCCGAAGAGTTGAGCAGGAGTTCTCCTTCGAGAAAATGGTTGAACGAAATTACAGTCCTTCACAAGATGTCTAGGCAATGACAACTTCGGAAAGGGAAAAGCTGAAGAGGCAATAATAGAAAATAACCGGCGCCAGTAATGGTGTTCTCTCGTGATTAAATAAAGAAAAAAAAACTGCTTTCTCTAAAAGCTAAAAAATCATTACACCCAATGGCATTATGGTCAATTCATGGCGCACTTGCCACAACTTCCCACACAAGGGCAATTTCGTCAAAAAAATTCAATATTAATTCTCTCAATTACCATTACATGCTTGGGAGCTAGGTTTGAAATTAAATCAGTCTATTCAAAAGGAGGGGCTTTTTATGGATATTGAAATTAATGGGTTGTTTTTGTGCATATTGCACACTTTGGGTGTGTTTTTGGCAATTTCCTATTATTAATAATGTTTTAGGCCTTTTAGACTTTTAGTAAAACTAGTGTTACTTCAATGTGATGTATGAATATAATTATATGAAACTTTTTAAAAAAATTTTTATTTCTATAAAAATTAAGATTAGATAAAATAAGCTATTTATCAACTTTAAAAATATATTATTTTTAAAAAATTAATTTTATTATATATTATAAGATAAAATAATAAAAACTAGTTTAAAACAATATAATTTAGTGTAATGTTATAAATATTTTAATATTATTAAAATAACATCGGTAAAATTTTTATGAGAATTTAACAAGTGTCAAATAGGTTTTCTACTTTAATATATATATATATATATATATATAGTATTTATTAGAATTTTATGTAATAAAAAAATTTGGCGAGGGCAGGGATTCCCCTACCCTATGGAGATCCCCGCCGGGGAGTGAATAGGGCGAATTTCTCCTCTACGTGTGTAGGATTGAAAATACACGCCCTGGCATCGTGTCGTTGAAAAGACACCAGGTGATATATTGAATCACAAATGTAATTTATTTTTATTTTATTTTTGTGGACTCTTCCATTCCTAATAGAGGCAAGCCTCTATTATTAATTACCCCATATTTATTCATGCCCATGTGATGGTGGGACCGGCCCGAATGATAGGCCATGAGTATGTATATGCATGCATGGCAACCCATGAATCTCATGTATTCATTTGCCATGTATCTTGCTAAGATGCCTAATAGCCATCACGTCCACTCCATGCAACTTGTTGTTATTATTATTATTATTATTATTATTATTATATATATATGCATGCTTTTGCTTTCAACAACCCCGTAGATGCACTAAAATCATCATTTTTCTCTATCCACTCAAACAACCATGGAGATAATAATTATAGGAAAATCATCTTCATTCTGATAATAATAGACACTTGCATACGCAGCATTTTGTCAACACTAAGAGGTACATATACTCAGTCTTAATGGTTAAATTATTATTATTATATTTTTTTTTTCAATTGCTGTAGTGATTGGGTTGCCCATTCTCATCAATAATATCCCAATCAATATCACCCATCACATCACACTACAATTAATGCATAGAATGTCTGTGATATATACCGTGTGTGGTAAACATACACGCAAGTGGTAAACATACACATCGGTCAGTGACTATTCTCCGATAAACATAATGTCTGTGATATATACCATGTGTTAAATTATCTTCTTCCTCTGTAGGAGCTACTGAAATCATTTTTATTATTATTTTTTTATTTTTTTGATTTACTATCTATTTAAAGCAAACAGACATTGACTCATGAATAGGCTGAATAGCCACCATAGAAAATTGGATCAAGTTCTTGTCACTCATTAAGTTCCAGGGATGCTTCCTTCAGGGTACACAAACAAGAGCAGCCTTTGATGCAATCTAATAAATAAATTTATTGATGTACTTAGTTGGAAGTGAAGCGTTTAGTTTCGCCGAAATCATCATCAAAAGTGCATCTATATTTAATTAGTGAGATGTGGCTGGCCGTAATGAGATATAAGTTGGTTCTTAGGTAGAGTACTTGTGCTTTAAATCTTCTCATCCATCAAGAACCTTAATGTAGTCAAAGCTCAATCCTCATGAACTATGTAACACTCCCATTTCTTTTGTTGGATTATATATCTCCCATGCTTACAGATTGTTTTAGTTACAACATCCCAAAAACAATATCAAGTAACACAAATACACATATGAGCTTCAAATTTCAGTTCTTGCATGATCTATCACTACTAATAATTCCACATGCCTTCATGACTATCAATGAAGCAGATTCAGCATCTTCAGTAGCAGCAGTTGAAGTTGAAGCAGCAAAAAGAACTCTTGTTGTCTGAACTCTTGAGTTCTTGAACTGGCGGTCTCATCTTCACACCTCTTATCATATATTCCTCACATTTGATATCAGAGTAAATCATTATGAAGTCTCCTTCCGGGGTAGTTTCATTGGTGGCCACAAATGTTTTTTTTGTAACATTGTGGCCACAAATATTTCATCATTATAACGATGTGGCCACAAAGGCTTTCCACGTGGATCATGTGTTTTGTGGCCACGTCTTCAATTTCACCGGAAATAGCCCCAAACATGCCATTGTGGCCATCAGTGCAACCGGAGAATAGTTTTGTGGCCACAACTTTACAAAAAAACCATTTGTGGCCATAGCGTTATAATGATGAAACATTTGTGGCAACTAGTGAAATGAACCCGTCTCCTTCCTTAAGCCCATTTATTCTCACAAAACTCCTGAGTTCTCCAGCAGATACATTCGGCTTTTGTTGTTCAGCCAATGCCTGAATTTTGTTGGCTATAGCGCATGTTTCAGACTTTAGATGATCCAATATCTTCTGTCTTTGTATATGGGTTCAGTTTCAACATGGCGTTCAGGTTCTTCAGTAGGTTCTCCAGTAGGTTCTCTTTCAGCAACCAAGACTCCACAGTCTTGTCGGTCGGCTTAACAACCAATTGAACCTCATCGGAGTTAATAATTCTTCCAAGATTAACATTCACCATCTTGGGACAAGGCAGCAACCACTCCTTTTCTTCTCGAAGGGCTTGTCAAAGGTTCCGAGCACTGAGTCAAGCTTCTCAAAGGCTGATTTGGTTCAGATGATGAACCTTCCAACATGCCCACCGGGAGCAAGCTTCAGGAGGTTAAGACGATCAACTTTCGCAAAGTCAACACCAGGGATATTGCTGAATGCCTTCACTATCTTCGATCTCTCCGTACTGTATACGATCAAGGGGCCCTTACGAGTGACATACCGACGGCTCCTCATCTTTCTTTGTTTTTTAGCTCGGATTACATGAGACTCTTTTGCCCTCTCAGCATCAGCAGAGGCACCGATCTGCTTGAGGATTTTTAAAGCAGAGAAGGTCTTCTCAATGGATTCAGTTGAGTTGGAAATAACGAGTGGGAATTCGGGAACAGCCTCGATGCGGTGGCCGTGAGCAAGAGCGAGGGATGAGACAGCGGACACGGCGAGTGCGGAGGCAAACATTCTCCAATCAGCAGCAAAAAGGAGCCAAAGCAAGGGGTATTCCACCCTTGCTATTGTTGGCAACGGGCGGTGTCAACGACGGCAATAGGTTGGTTTTGGTTTTGGCTCTAGCTTTGGCTTCGTCTTCGTTGAGGTAGCGGTGATGGCATGCAACAACAGCAGACAATGATGGCAAGCTAAGACAGCAACAGTCAAGCGAGCGAGGGGTATTTCACCCTCGCTCACGTTGGCAGCCACGGCGACAAGGAGCAGTGAGATTTTAAATCGACGGCCAGGCGAGCGAGGGGTATTCCACCCTCTCTCGCATTAGCCTCGGCGACAGACAACAACAGCGACCTTTTTTCTTTTTGCTATAAATATATATGTAGGAATGGGTGGAGAAAAAATAAAACACCTTCGTCTTTCTCCAAGTTCTCCTTCTTCTTTCTCAAACTTTTTTTGCCCTCCCCCTCCCTTTTTCTTCCGAATCCTATCTCTTTTATAACCTCTCCTACCACGACGGCCCGTTCTATAGACGTGGGCACGGTTGCATGCTTCGTGGACGACCATGACAGCCTTTTGTTTATTTATTTATTTATTTATTATATTTAATTTTAATATTATTTATTTAGTTGTTATTATTATTATTTTTTATTTTTTATTTTTTGTTTATTATTTTTTTTATTTTTTTATTATATTTTAATTATCTATACTTTATATATATATATATATATATATATATATATTTAATAATACCTTTTATTTGTTATTATAATAATTATATATTATTATTATTATTTATTTTATTTCGGTTGATCGTGGGGCAACCATGCCCCACGTTTCGCTTTTTTTTTAATTAATATTATTTTTTATTATTTTATTTATTATCATTTTAATTTATTTATTTATTCATTTTATCTTTATCTGAATTTTATTTTTTATCTGATTTGGATTTTTTTTTAAATATTATATATGTATATCTTTTTTTAAATTATATTTTTTATTTTATTTTGTTATTATTATTTTTTTATCTGATTTCTTTTTTTTTAATATCTTGAATTGGATTTATATATATTATTTTATATTTATCCGATTGAATTTTTATTTGATTTTATTTGATTTTATTATTTATTTATTTTATTTTATTTATTGTATATATTATTATTATTATTTTGTTTTATTTTTTTAGTTTGTATTAGTGATCTTGGGACTTAATCATCTTAGATCGCCTTGGGATTTTGATATTTTAGATCACCTCCAGATTTGTGCTCTTGGCTGATCCTGAGATGTGAGTATTTTTTATCACCTTGAGATCTGTGCTCTAGGCTGATCTTGAGATTTGAATATTTTAAATCGCCTCGAGATCTGTGCTCTTGGTTGATCCTGAGATATGTGTATTTTAAATTGCCTCGAGATCTGTGCTCTCGGCTGATATGAACATTTTAATATTTTTAGATCACCTCGAGATCTGTGCTCTTGGCTGATCCGGCGATTTGAATATTTTTTAGATCGCCTCGAGATTAGTACTCTCAGCTAATCTTGAGATATATATATTATAGGTCGCCTCGAGATCTGTGCTCTCAGCTGATCATGATATTTGTGTATTTTAAATCGCCTTGAGATCAGTGCTCTCGGCTGATCTAGGGATTTGAGTATTTTAGATCACCTTGAGATCTGTGCTTTTGGCTGATCTTGAGGTTTGAATATTTAGATCGCCTCGAGATCTGTGCTCTTGGCTGATTTTGAGATTTATCCTAATTCCTTTGTGATTTGGCTGCATGTAATTAAGATAAACATATGTTATAATTTTTTATTTTGATTAAAATTAGGACATGTACCATATATATATATTTTTTTTTATTGTTTATATAAACAGCGTGGAATTTGGAGGTGGGGAATCCCCTCCGCATGTGAAGCGGGGATAGGGACGGGGATCCTATTCCCTGTCCCCGCCCCGCCCCGCCCTACTTGCATCCCTAAGCAAGAACAGCATAGTAGGGATGAGAGAAAGAAAGAGGGCTAAAATTTTAAAATGGAAACATATTTATTTTGACTAATTATTTAAAAAAATAAAATTTCAAGATAAATAAGGATTTTTATATTAGATAAAAATTAATGCACATCAAATTTACACATATATATACTCAATTATATATATATAGTTATAAAGACTTATTATATAAATCTTCAAAATATGAAATCAATTTATAAATAGTTATAACTTACCATATATGAAATAAAATATAATATCATATTGGTACTCAATGATATATGATTCGGAGTCCAAATTAAAACTTCCTTTCTCTACAATATGTTTCGTGGACAAATAAAATAGATGTTTTACCTAAAAAAAATTGTAGCAATTAGAAATCATTCATAAGATTTGGTTTTCCCATCTGTGGGAAATTTTTGGCCCCGTAAAGCATTTCTTTTTCCCTACCAAAGATTTGGTTCGTAGAAAAAATTTCCATGTTTTCCTCATCTCAAAGATTGATTCTCCCTATGAAATGGCGAAAACATAGACACTGAAACAAACTTGTGCCTATGGTTTATTGCGTAGAAGTAAAAATGACTTTTAGCTATGTTTTACAATTCATTGTGAAAACTTGAACATCTTTTCTCTATGATATATTTTGTAGGAAAAAAAAAAGGCTCTCTTTTACCTACAAAATAAATCATGGCTACTAAAAGTCATTCGTAGACCTTGCTCTTCCCCCGGTTGGGAAATCTTTGGCTCTTCAAATTGTTTATTTTTTTCCTAGGAAATATAGAAATCGTAAACAGTTTAACATATTTAGCTACGGAATTTATTATGTAGCTCTAAAAAACATAAGGAATATCCAAATTTCTTGTAGCGGGAGTGATAATCTCCGTGCTCTTTGCAATCATGTGGAGTAGATTTTAGAAGAAATCTCATCTCTACTCTGCATTTGAATTAGAGATGACTACTTAAGAGATTGTCATTAGCTCACAGTAAGGTTTCATAGAGTGTTAATGCAATTGTGTGGATGTCTGTATCAACTCTGCACCTACTCAGTTACTTTTCGCCTGAAAAATCGGGGTCTAGTATAATTCTATAAATCTCTCAGTTCAAATAAGATTGCATGCATAAAAAACCTTTGTCCTTTATAACCCTAAAGGGATGCTATGCCTGGACATTGCTGATCTCTTCCTTGACTTATCTCCTATTATTTTTCATATTTTCTTATCTTTGCTTGCTTTTGTTCACACACATAACATTCAATCACTTGGGTTATTTTTTGGGTTTCGGGTTACTACTAGTATTCATTTTCTTTCTTGTATACTGACACTATTTTTTTATGCACACTTTATTACGTGATCGGCACATACACTTGCGTCCCTATCATCTATGCTCTTTACAATCATAGAAAATATATTTTAGGAGAAATCACATTTCTATTTTGTATGGGATTAGGAATAAATTCTTTATAATGAGGGTTATCTAATTTCAGAAATCTTGTTATTTCGCATTGAAATTTGATAAAGCGTAATGCGATTGTGGGGTCTCTGTATCAACATTGTATTGAATTAGTTACTATTCATAGTTGCAATAAGGGTTTAGTATATTTTAGTATTTCTCTCGATTCAAATAATATTACATACTTATATAATCTTTGTCCTGAACTTAACAAACCCTAGAGAGATACTATGCCTAGGCATATCATTTCCCCCTTATTTCTCTACCAATTTTATTTCTATTTTCTTGTTTTCTTTTATCTTACTTTTAGATTACTCACGTACACATCACAACCTTTATTTAGGCTAGTTTTCTGGATTAGGACTAATACTAGTACTTTCATTCTTCTCTGTGGATCGATACCTTGCCTTTGTGCATACTATTACTACTTGATCAGTGTGTATGCTTGTATACCTGATAGGGACAAAAGCGTACGAGCCGATCAAGAAGTAAAGTGTGCTCAAAAGCATGTAATCATCTACAAGAAAGATTGAGATTCTTAGTACTAACTCTAATCCCGAAAGTTAGCCTAATCAAAGTTGTGACGAATGTAAACAAACTCGAGAATAAAAGTAAGAAATACAAAATGATAGAGTAGAAAAATCAGTGGAAGAAGCGATGTCCGAGCATAGCATCCCTCTAGGGTTTTGTTAAGTGCGGGGCAAAGGTAGTCTAAACATGCAATCGTACTTGAACCAAGAGATTTCCTAAACTATAATAAACTCCTCTTGCAATGATGAATAGTAACTGAATCGGTACAATGCTGATACTATACACAATCACATTATAGGCTCTGTGAAATCTCAATGTGAATTAATAAGAATTTCTTAAGTAGGTAACCCTTCTTGCAAAAAGATTACTCCTAATCCGAATACAGAATAAAGATGGGATTTCTCCTAAAATCTATTCCACAAAATTGTAAAGAGCACAAAAATTTTTATTAACCCACTCAGGAGGATTGAGAGAGAATAATTCTCCAAAGTACTCTATTACTAGACATGCACACTTACGCTAGATTAATTAAATGCCACTTTAGTGGTGCATATATTATCTTCTTAAACGCTTAAATTACAATGCCAAGAGTAAAAGACTTTAGTCTAACTTTGGTAAAGACTACCGTCTTTAATTTCAATGATTGTTTAGTTGGGAAAAGCATTCCAAGCTTTCCCTCATCATGAAACAACTTTTTTTTCACGAATGTTTTCTAAAAATTTCACTTGACAGGCTAGAAATTGAAAGCTTCATTTATTGGAATAGTATTTTTCTATAATTTAAACACATTTCAAAGTCAAAGACAACAAAATAAAAAACACGAGAAATTCAAGTGTCACTTACATACAATTTGATCGGGACCTGCAAATGAGAAATAATTTCCTCCAAGAGGATAAGGTGTTTCCTTGCATATATTTTAATTAGATAGGCAACATTCTATAGGTTCTATAGAGCCAACTGGCCCTTTATATTTTATTAAACTGAATTTCAAAATAAGTTCTCTTAGTGTGAAACCCTTACGTAGAGAAACATACTTAAGCAAGCTAGTGTCAGCATGCTGCTATATATATATATATATATAAACATGCATATTCTACAGCAGGAAATCTAATTATCAAAGTCCAGTGAGGTTATAAAAATGGATATGCCGGAAGTTGTGCAGAAGGTAATGGACTACATTGGTGGGAAGCAACCCAGATTGTTTGCCCAAAAGATCCTCACTGCTTCGGATGTGAATCGGCAGCAGAATAGGTTTCTAATTCCCCTAGAAGATGTCAACAACTTAATCCTCCCATAGCTGAGCAAAGTGGAGAGAGCCAACCTGCTCGCTGGACTGGAGCAGAAGCTCTACACATCACCTGGCTGGGACTTCACCATTTTGCTTTCTTGCCGTCAAACCGGTGGTCTAATTCTCCGTGGCAATCAATGGACCATGCTTCTCAACAATGCATATTATTTCAAAAATCCATGCTAATCGGCTTAAAAATTACCTTCCTCATCTGATTAGCTTGGAACAAGCGGGTTTTGTTAATGGTCGCTGCCCTTTTGATAACATCATTGCTTTGCAAGAAGTAGTTCACTCGCTAGAGAAAGACTTGAATAACCCCCCTAGGATGCTTATTAATATTGATATTGCTAAAGCTTAAGACACTATCAGTTGGAATGCAATTCTCGCCACTTTAACCAAAATGAATTTCCCTTCTATTTGGGTCTCCTGGATCAATACGTGTATTAAGTCCACTTCCCTCTCCCTTATGGTTAATGGTATTCCCTCTCCTTGGATTAAACCTTCCTGAGGCATTAGGCAAGGCGACCCAATCTCCCCTTATTTGTTTATCTTGGTTTCACAAAATCTCTCTTCCATGTTAAAGTTTGCTTTGAGTAATAACATGATTCCTGGTTTCAATCACAACTTGAGGTATAACTTTAATCATTTGATGTATGCTGATGACCTAGTTTTGGTTACTCAGGCCTCTAGAAGAGTTGCCCGTAATGTTAAGACCTGTCTTAAAATTTATGGGAGGCTTACTGATCAAAATCCTAATGATTCTAAGTAAGCCGTTTATTTCCCTTCGTGGTTTAATTTAAGAGTGGCTCACAGTATCTCATCCTTGCTTGGTTTCTCTCGCGCCAACTTCCCCATGACTTACCTTGGGATTTTAGTGTCTCCTAGGAAGTTGGCTGTGTCTGTTTTTAACAATATGATTGAGAAGGTTAGGCACCTTTGTTCTAGATGGAAGAATTTACATTTGTCTAAAGCTGCCAAGGTTGTTCTCATTAACTCTTCTATTTTATCCATACCAAACTATTACCTGTCTGTGTACCCTGTCCATGATTATGTTCTTCAAGAACTCAATAAAATAATTAGGGCTTCTTTTGGTATAATGGTGGTGATCGAAATGGTATTCACGTTGTCGCTTGGGATGATTTACTTTCTTCTAAACCTGAGGGGGGTCTAGCGATAAGGAACTTACTTCTTGCAAAGCAATCGTTAATGGCCAAAAACATGTTTCGCTACATTAACTGTGAGGACCTTATTTGGGTAGACATTGCTCAATATAAATATGGGAATCTCAACATGTGGAAGGATCCAATTCCTGGAGGTTGCTCTTGGTTTTTCAGAGGATTGTGCAAAGTGACTTGTAATTTACAATCTTTTATTTGGATGAACTCCATTAACCCTGAGCAGACTTCTTTCCTTTCTCACAGCTAGTGCTCTGATATATCCCCTTTGATTTGAAACCTACTTATATAAACATGAACCTGGATGTTGCCAGTTTAAGTGTTGTTGATTTTGTTGATAATGGCAGTTGGAACATGAATCATCTTAACCTTTTGTTTGGTGAGAATTTGGATTCCTTTACTTCGAGACTTGGCACAATTGATTCCAATGCTTCCAATCATTGGATGTGGTTGCCCAAGTCCCAAGATATAAGAATTTCCTCCATGATTTATAAATTCCTGAATTCTAGGCAAGAATCAGAGGAGTTTTGGAGTGGGTGGAGGAAAATTTGGGTTTTGAAAATTGCCCCTCGCAATAAACATTTCCTGTGGCTTCTTTTCAAAGGTAGGATATCTACTTTTGAGTTCTTATACTCTCGAGGGGTGGGTCCCAGAAACCCATGTTTGTTTTGTGGGATTGACAAAAAGTCTATTGATCATTTGATGGGAAATTGCTGGTTTGCTCAGAATGTTTGGGACTTAATTTCTACCTATACTGGAGTTAATGTGGCCTTCAGTGGTGGATTTGGCCCAGGGAGTTGGCTAACGGAGGGGAATTATTCATTGTATCTTAAATCTATCATTGCTGCCACTTCTTGGCAATTATGGAAGGCCAGATGTGATAAATGCTTTCATAATACTGATGTCAGTTGCCATTTTGTAGTGAACAAAGCTCTTGCTGCAGTGGCTGATCATTTTCTTGCTACTAGGAGTTTGGCTGGCAGGAGGCTTATACATAATAATTTCACAACTCTTGATGGGCCTTTCCTATTTATTGCCACTGCTCAAAATCTTGTTGGTCAGGTAAGTGGGCCTGGCTTCTTCCTTGCTCGCTCTAACTACAAAATTCTGCTGGCAGGTTCCAGCCCAATCTCCGCTGTGTCTCGCATAGAAGCCGATCTCAAATCTATCAACCTGGCTGTGCAAGCTTCGCTGGAAGCTAGGTCGCAGATTTCGCACATTCTCACCAACAATTTGGAGGTCATCTAGGCTATCTACTCCAATGATTCAACCTGTAACTGGCGTGTCAATCAATGGATTCCAGACATTAAACAAGGCTTGATTGATGTAGGAAATCCTCGCATCATTGAGATTCCTCACTGTTGGTCTTCCCCGGCAACTCATTTAGCTGATCATGGGACTTACATGTGTTGTCTATGTATTTTCAAGGTCGTGACCTCCCAAATTGGGTTATGAGATCCTTGCTTGATGCTGGTTTTGTATTTTAAGGGGTTTGCTGTTGTTGTTTTGAATGTTGTTTTGTTTTTCCTTGTACTTCCTAGTTTGGTATTAATAAAATAGCCCTAGGGCTCCTTTTATTCAAAAAAAAAAAAAAAAAAATGCAGACCTTGGACGCGGTGATCGGGTTCAAATCTGGAGCTTTCGGATTGCTCACCACAATGAACTTTGCCTAACCATTGCCAAGAACAATGCTGCCTAATTTAATTACTCTCTTGGTTAATTGTCATGATACTTTATCATAGTCTTGCATCATCTCACGTCTATATATATATATATATATATATATATATATATAGTCATGCATGAACGTTGTTCATCATACTCTCACTTCATTTACTCGCTATTTTGCCTTTTTAATTTGCAGGTGCACATCAGTGATATTTGTATTAGTGTGTGAACGTTAACGACAGATCATGGATTTTCTATTTGGTCATATACTTTGCCAATAAAGTACGTTATCTTAATATCAATGTTTGTTTTCTAATATTGTTGTACTTATGAGGTGGTTGCTGAACAATATAAAAAGTGTATTTTTCAGGGAGAACTTCATCGTTATACATGTCGATAGTTCTGTTCCATGCCAGGGATAATTGTATGAAGATTTAGGATATTCTAATAATACTTGGCACGATCACATATATATAAGTGCACATAGACACACGCGCTTGGCTTCCATAATAATTGGTATTCCACCAAAGCTAGTGTACTTAATATATATATTCTTAAAATTATATGTCTGAACTTAGTTAATCTTCTTCATAATAAATCAGTATTCTACCAACGCTAGCGTACTTAAAATGGAAAATACATATTCTTAAATGACTAGTAGAGTAGATTTTCCTATAAAAAAAAGTGGAAGCTTTTTAGGTGGAGAGTCGTAGAAGAAGAAAAGGTAGATCGAAAATTGTTTAGCAAAAATATTACAAAACGATATGTCTGAACTTAGTTTATCTAGTATTTTGGGTTTAGAACAATGTAGAAGGGAAGGATTCATGAAACCTACCCCAAATACTTGTAACTAATGGCTTGTTATTGTTGCTATTTAAGTGAAAAACAAGGTTCTGTTTCAATTTTCAAGATTTTAGATTACTGTTTAGCTTTACCGTCCCTGATTTGTTAAAATTATGATGATCATGATGCTAATTAATTGCCTTCATCAAGATTATATGAAGACCTTATATATATATATATATATATATATATATATATATATCTTAATTGGCACTTAGTCTAGCTTCACTTATGGAGTAAGGTATGGGTCGAAGAACACCCTAAAAAACTAAATAAATAAATAATAAAAGAGAAGGCAATACACTCAAATAATCAAATTATACAATAAGTTCTATACTAATGCATACCATATATCAACTTTTCACAATATAAATTTATTTATTATTAAATAAAAATATATTATTATACAACAATCTAAAATAATAGTCTACTCAATATATTCACATTAAATATACATAAATATACAATATGTTTTAATAATCGCACCATATTTCAATCACTGTATTATTTTTATTTATTTTACATGTGAAGTCAAAAAAATGACTTGTTGGTCATAAAACTTTCTGATGCAGTATCAAAATATAATTCTTTGCCGTTGTGAAAAAAAAACTTATTTAAAAGATCAAAAAATATTGACAATAATCGTACAATTATTGTGGATATTGTACATTTGTACTATCTTTTGATTTCACTATTGTTATATATATTTTAAAGTCAAAAAGAAAAAGGATTTGCTGGTTCCGAGAATCTTCGAATTATGGAATTTCGGGGTGGAACAGGTTAATACATGCAAGGTGTTGATTTTGTCGTTTATTATCAGGTTGACACTGATAGATTGGCATTTTACTCGTCTTTGAAAGTGATTGATGGCTCCAAACACGCTTGAGACATATCCCTCCATGAAGGAGACAATTCATGCAAAATGGACGGCTGAGATAAAAACAAAGGATGCCTTTTCAATTGTCTGTTTGTTGGAAATCCTAGATTGTGTCTTTTCCTTCGGAGCAGTGACTGCAATTAAAATTTGCCTTTCTGGCATATATTTTGGAAGATCACTTTGCCTAATCAGAAGTCTAGATTCGGATCTTTGTCACAATCGGAAGTAAAGATTTGATTCTTTTGCACATTCCAAGTCTTCAAAAGTTTGGCAAATGAGTGAATCAGTTCCAAGATGCTGTGTCACAGTGAATAGCTCTTCTTTTAACATGTTGGATTGTCACATGATAATGGTGATGTATAAAATACTCTTTATTCACCATTCAAATAATTTTTAGATAAATCTTCTATTCATATTTTTTTTTTTTTTTTTTTAGGATTGTATAAAAGAGAAAACTTATTAACTCGATATGATTTTTACAAATTTTCTGGGCATGTACGTAATTGCTTTATGTGATGTTTAACCGTGTTAATAAATCTGTAAAAGATTAATCAACCACCATAATTAATGTAAATCCATACTTTTTTATCTTTTGATAAACTCTTTAAATAGAAGTTGTTTTGTCGCCTGATCATTAAAAAGAAAAAAAATTAGGCACACTCACACCCATCATGCTTTAAATGGATAAAATATTGTTTATTTATTTTGACAAGCAACTAACAATTCTTTCACAATGGAATAATTAAATTTTTTTAAAAAAATTGTTAATTTGTAGCAAATTTTATGAATAAAAATAACTAAGAATATTCTCTTCAACGGCATCCATTTATTTAAATGATTTAACGTTGACATACAAATTGATGATCTGTTTTTCTATACAACTTTAGCACAAAACAATATACAATTCACAATCTTTTATTTCTGTTGCAATTTTAATAAAACTTTACCTAAATTGTCTTGATTTGTATGGACTATTGAAATCTCTCTTAAATCTTGGCACGTGTGAATCGATGAGTTTGAAGACTTGAATGTGTTACTACTAAGTAATGGCTTCAAGTGGTGGGTGGGTGGGTGGGTGAATATTTGCAAAGGTGGTGTTTTTTCAACTGGATCTCAAACACTAGTGTACTAGTGTTCATGCCGGTGAAATTTTTTTCAGCCACCGAGAGTTGTTTAGTAGATGATGAAAATGACAGAATCGCTAATGGTTTTTTTTTACAAATCTTTACACGTTAATTTTAAAATTATACATGTATGTAGGTACATTTTTCTACTTATCTCCTTCATGCTTGTTTACTTTATCCTATTTGACAACTATAAATAATATATTGTTCTCCTAAAGTGACTATGGTTGTGGGGTGGTTGAAGTCTTAATTTTTTTTTTTTTTTTTTTTGTTGGAATTTGATTTTTTGCTTTTCCTTGACTGTTTGGAGGAATGTTTACCTTCATATATAGTTCTACAACCCTAACTTCTTTTCAACACTATATTTCAGCTGTGGAAGATATTATTTTTTTTTTTAACTGATAACTATCAAACATTCACACTGAAATTATTAAATTTTCAAAAAGCCTTTTTCTGATTATTTAATAAAAAAATTGCAAATATTATGAATAAAATAATTACAAAAAAAATCCGAAAAGAGAGTCATAAAAAAAGGTACTTTAAAATTACATTGCATATCTGATTTGGTGGCATACATTTTTCTTAATATATATATATATATATATATATATATATATATATATATATATATTCACTTGCATTCATGTTTTTATGGGATGTAACATTGCATACAAAATCTATATATATTCACTTGCAAAAGACATTTAGTTTAGCGGCACCAATTCCGTCACATAAGGTATCATATGTAAGAATCTCAATGCTCGAGATAAAAATAGTGCCATAGGGTGCATAGCCGAGGCAAAAGCTCCCAATGCCTGCACACACCCTTGAATAAAGTAGCTCAATGATCGTGTGGCTTATCCAAATGTTCAAAATACATATATATCATTCAATAAAAATATTTGTCAATAATACCCCAAAAAAAAGTAGGATATAACATTAAAAACAATTAGGCTGAAAAGAGAGGAGAAATGATAATATTCATAGACACAACCAGAAACACGGAAAATCCATAACACATCCCCTTTTCATCCTTCCATATTTCCAGTCAATCGTGTCAGCGATCATGAAGCATCAAAGGTTCCCATCCAATACAACAATTTTCGCATCCACGCAACGATGATCAGTTTTTCTATATAACCTTATCACAACAATGTACAAATCACAACTTCTTGCTTCTTCCTCTACTCCAATCTTTGATGGAAGTTCCACCAAAGTGTCTTGATTTCTGTAGGCTGTCGAAATCTCTCTCGAATCTTGGAACAGAGTGAATTGGCGAGCTTGAAGGCTTCAATGTGTTACTCCCAAGCAATGGCTTCAGGTGGTGAGTGGATGGTTCCCTTTCTAGTTTGCAAAGGGATGTACCTTCTGAAGAAAGTGACGATCGAATTGGACTTCGACCAATACTGTTCATGTGGGTGGCATTCTTTTCAACTATTGGCTTTTGTTTGGTGGATGATATGCCTGTGGTTTTAATTGGATCATGCAGTCTGGCTGCGAGAATTGGGTCATCTGTTTTTCCCATGGAAAATACGGATTTTCGGGACTTCATGATAGTCTTCTGTGGAGCTGCCTTCAGCCACCTTAAATTCCCGTCATTTTGGTTTCGTGTTTTGATGGTGTTTGAGGAACTAGCTATCTCGCATAGTGTCTCAGCAGCAGCCACAACTCTTTGTGAATAACCTGATAAGGACAAAATTGAAAATTGAGATTTCTGTGGCACAAATTAGAAGAAGATAATTAAATAAAGTATAACAAAGTTCTCTAACAGAAGTTACAAGAAAGATATTTACATCACAAGCCCGTATGGCAACACAAGCAAGCTGGCAACAAATGCTTCATTAACTTAGAAAGGCATACACATTACAGTCCATTTCCACCACAAAACAGAAAAATCATCACATCTGACTCGCAACATGCTAGTTAGATCCACATGCACCAGCTATTTAGAGCTCATTGTTTAAGGTAAAATGGGTCAATTCTTGTTCAAAAGTCCAAGAGACAAATGTGAGAGCTGACCAACAAAAATCTCTGGCAAATATGAGAGAGTAGAAAAGCAGGTAATACGTGCTTCATTAACTAACACAATTAGCAAAAAGCCAATAAACATTATTGATCCATCCCACTGCTTAAACAGTAAATCATCTCAGCTGACTCACACAGCATGCTAGTTAGTCTCCCTTGCAGCAGCCACTAAGTGCTCATTGATCAAGTTACTAGGGCAATCAAATTGATGCAGCTTATTCCGATGGTTAATATATTAATGCTATCTGAACAAGCAACCAAACTTCAAAAGAAAATGATACAATTTGAAACTAAAGGATAGTCTTTCTCTCTGAATATAATTGAGGCAAAACTCTCTATAAACAAAGAAAGATTCGGGGTTTTTAAACTTAATCCAAAAGACATTATTACTCTCATACTCTAGACGTATATTATTACTCTAACATGATCAACTCTCTGGAACTAAACCAAGTTGAACACCCTACAATCCAACACAGTTAGTACCACAGCAGTCCAATCATACTAAAAAAAATCAACTTTGATTCTTAACCAAACCACATATAGTAATGATATCAAAATTCAAAACTATAGGATTCAAGCAACTGCCAAAATGCAACTAGTCTAATTAGAGAGCTCAATACCTCAAATCAGGCCAAATCCAAATTAGCAAAGCAACCAACCCATCTCAAAGTGAAGCATAGAACCTATATGCAATGCATACCATTGGTTACGAATAAGTTAGTTTTACCATTACAAGCTACTCCCCTAACTTATGTCAAGGCAATAATGTTATGACTAATTAGCTCTGTCCGTAACTTAACAAACATTAATAAGAAAAACCAATCATTGTTGATGTCGACTTAATACGCAACTCCCTGACATTGTATGCTATGTGTATCTTCTTGTTTAGCATGTAATATAATAATATTCGAATTATATATCATACTTGCCACCGACGAGAACAAATATAATTATTGTAAAAAAATTATACTCATGACTACCAAAACAAATGGCAAAGTGTGATAAGAAGACAGTGAATCTGTTAGAAGCATGGTGCATCAATAAACAAGTTGAGTATGATGACATTACCTGATTTCAAAGCATGATGGCATACCTTCTTGTATAGCATGTAATATAATAATATTCGAATTATATATAATAGTTGCCATAAACGAGAACAAATATAATTATTGTAAAAACATTATACTCATGACTCTTCCCAAACAAATGGCGAAGTGTGATAAGAAGACAGTGAATCTGTTAGAAGCATGATGCATCAATAAACAAGTTGAGCAAGATGACATTACCTGATTTCAAAGCATCCAGCATAGGTGAAAGAGAAGGGCTTTGGCTGCACCCACCATTGGTACTTTTGCAATGGCTACTATCAGAGCACCCATTTGTACTACATGCATGTTGATCTTTGCAGCTACTCATGTTATGCTGCAAACAATCATCGAAATTCGTCTGTCTCCCAAATTGTGCCTTCAAACCAAAAAAACCAGAGGCTTCCATTGAGGTTGTGAAATTTGAAGGTTTGGCTTCATGCAGATCATTACCAATAATGACTGATTGCTCAGAAACCTTATCAGGTAATGACTTCATATATTGAAGAAGATCATCTATCTTTTGCTGGTTTAAAGAATTGCTTTTGTTATAACATTTCCTTATGTCCAAATCTGATGAGGAACTACATTCATTGCCAACAGAAGCTGAATATTTCCATATTCTAACCCATCTACTTTGATATGTGATTCTGGCTGAGGATGACTTACTAACATCAGAACTAGATTTGCAAGTGCCATTATGAGAAAATGACCAAGGAAATGTTGGCAAGTTTCCACTCCGAAGAGTGGTTGTAGACTCTGGAGATAATGAAGGCAAGTTTGAATCCCTTACAAGGGCATCCAAATCATTGGCTGGAGGCAGTGCTAAATGATTTAGAACCTTCTTAGGATGGTCGAGGATGGAATTCTTCATGTTCCCCTGACCATGATCCTCTACCTTCAGATTTGTAAATGCAGGCAAGATAGTGAGAACAAAGGAAAAAAAACATATAGAATGAGCACAAACCAATAGGCAAGAACCAATGAATTTAAGCTCACCTTACTGGATAGTGATTCTTCAACACATTTATGAATGCCATCAACATCGGAAATTTTTACCAAGCAGTCATTCAGGTTGAGGTTACTTGCCGGAGATTTCTTGGCAATGTTGCTATCATTTGCGGCATGAGATGTAAGAAGATCACAAGCCCTTCTGACTAGGGCTAGGGTATTCTCGTTTACATGTCCAGTCTTTTTCCCTTTATCTGGATATAATTTTGAATATCTGTGACTTCCATCAAGAAGTTCACCCAATGACACTTCATCTACCAGCTCAGCAACATCATGAAGTTCTGACTTGAGACCATAACTTCCTGTAAGATAAGTTAATCTATTAATAGAAAGTCTATGCAAGGGAAAAGATGCATTCTTCCAAGTAATTAAACAAGTAAATAAACAAACGGACCAGAAAAAAAATTCTTAAAGTTCTTCCTTTTCACAAACAATATATATATATATATATATTTCTCTTTAGAGGTCATGCGATAATTCATCATAAGTAGAACCTATTACATTGGAAAACAACCATGGAAGTTAACGCAAGGATCTTCAATTTGTGAAGTTTCTCAAACCCATTCTTAGCACTGATGAGCATGGAAGCTAGAGGATGACTAAAATAGTGTAGTAAGGCTTCATATAGACCTCCAACTACTAGTTAGCCACCATGGCATATCAATCATACTAGCCTTTTGCTGATTGCCAGGTCTTATCCTCATTAAACATGTCACGATGCTTCACATGGGCTAGGTCAATTTGTTGCAAAATATTGTATTTAGAACACTGATGGATAGGAATAGGTAGAAGACATTTTGTTGTGAACTGGTTGGTTCAAGGACAAAACAGGCACAAGCTGGTAGTTTTGATGCACCATAATTGAGAGTCAGACAGTAGGAAGAGTCACAAGGCAAAACCACCATTATATGGTTGACAATTGAGCAAGGGGATGAACTAAATAGTTCCATAATATGTCAAAAGGGAGATAATTTTCTATGTTCTATGTACAAGCAAATGAAAACAAGTAAACCACCTTTTAGTTTGTTTAAGTTGGCATGTACAAAAACAGAATCTCTCGAAAGAACCAGGCAAACTTGCCTCTCACATCAAAGCTTCCCTGCATCTTCTCTCTTCATAGCATGCAGCAAGCATTAATGATTAGATTTTAATATCCACATATTAGGTTGTAAATTCCAGATATGTGAAAACTTGATATGGCATTAGATCAGCAAAAAAATAATAGCCTTATTTGAACATTTAGCTGGTACAATATATATGTGCTTGGCTACCGTACAAATTATGTTTGATCTAAACACATATCAAGGCTGACACCACAGCAAGGAGAACAAGTTACACGATACATGAAGAAACTTCCAATATTCAATTAAACCAACAGTACCGTGCCAACAAATAATATTAATAACTTAATTCTAACGGTGATACATGCTTACATAACCATATACTGCATTATTTATTTGTGTGCAATAATTTACAGTAGCCTTAGGCCAAGTACTTAGATTCAATAAGTTTCTAATGATAACACAGATGTTACTGTCCCACAGAAAAACCAGCAAAAAAGTTAACCATTAGTGTGTAATCAGTGCACAGATACTAGGTAGTTGGTGTTATGGACCATTCATATAATCCTTTTTATCCAGACATTCTTAGGCCAGCAGGCCAATGTAAAGTCAAAACTAGATTGATTCACTCAAGCCACATCCAATCAGGTAACACCTAAGCCAATCGAAGCTAATTGGGTACAAAAGGAAACATGTTGTGTCGAGATGCACAAATAGTAAGAAACAACCTAGTTATAAGCAAGTCAGAGTTTGTGTTTCAGAGCAGCCGCTCAACCTTGGGGCTAGTAAAGGTACACTATAATTGCTAGACATACAAATCTACATTCTTTAATCACAGCTACCTCCTACTACTCTATTAGTTCATCTGGGGCAAAAATATAACCAAAATAGAAGCCAAAAGCCAAGTGTATATAATATATTTGCTTATTAAAGTCACTAAGAAAACGCTTTAATTTTTAGAAAAATGATCATTTGCGATTCCTTGATTTCTCTTTTAATAACATCTTTTAATTTCTACCGCACACTCATGTAGGGCATTCCTCCAATATAAAGATTAGAGATCAAATTCAAAGAAAATAATTCAACCCCACACAATAGGAAAAAAAAGGTTGAAACAAGGTCATCTGGCAGCATTGCTAGTGTTAAACCCATCATGCTGCAACGTGCATCTTTCCTTTAAAACAACAAAATTTAAAACATCAACATTACATCTTGTATTCAAAGTAGTTAGTATCAGAACAATGAATAGCAAGAAAACGAACAAATCCCTGGAAAAGCATGGAGATATGCATAGATGTTCCTTATCAATTGTCAACTTTGCATGTACCTACTAATCGACAAAAGCACCCTCCTTGTAATTTAAAATATTCCTTTAAAATTTAGCCCTGCTAAATGAAATACACATTACTAATTACCTCAGGATATAGCCAAGGTGAATACATCCAAATACCACCTGACCACTAGAGCGGAATATGAAATACTTCAGCAATCCAACAAAATATAGAGTAACATCCACATTCCAACCTGAGAAAGTGGTTACTTCCTCAAAGAGATAACACTAATGATTTACAGTAAACCCTTACCACTATGGCATATATAGTTATATGAAATTAAAAAATTTAAGATCATATCCAAGTTCATAGTTAATGGAACATACTGAACAAAATAGCAGGTATGTATGCATTATTGCTTCTCTTAAATAAAAATGACAGTAGGAAACACATATTCATGAATATGAACTATATGGCCGCAAGTTTCAGGCATTAATTGATATAGACAAAAATTATACAGTACAATAATCATACAAGAAGATATAAAGAAAATTATTGAAAAGAACACCAAATGGGGCACAAATTCAGTTTTTCATACCAAAAATGTTGTTGACTACACAAGTTGAGTCAGAGCCGGCTAAACCAGTCTCATATTTCAATCTCCCACCTGCTCTAAAACTCCTTTTCTCAGTTTTCTTACTATCCTGACACCGTTTTTGCTTGATTGTCCGTGATCTCTCTGGAAAAATTGATAAGCTATATTATTACAAATTTCTGATAAAAGAAACATTGATCCGCCTTAAATACACACTAACCACCGAAGGTAAAACAGGGAGCCATTCTTGCCTAGACCATGTCCACTGGCCCATGCCTATGAACCAAGCACCAGATGACAGGAAAGTCTAAGATCAATGGTTTAGAAGCTTCTCATCATCATTTGGTACTTGATCTTTGGCATGTTACAATGAACGAACCTGATCTAGGCAAGAAATACACTAAAACCAAGTCATATGCAAAGTTTACAAATGGTATTTAGCATTTATAAAAAGAATTCCCCGTCAATTGCTCTCAAAGATCCCTTTCTTGGCATTTAAAAAAATGAAAAATGAATAAAAAAAAAAAAAAACCATCAATTGCTGTCAAAAATTCCCTGTAGGACAACCAGAAATAACAAAAAAACATAATTCTTTATAATATGAGAAGGTTTTGCAAAGAGGAAAAACAGAGAATTCATAGGAAGACTAACAGTAAATCGAGCACATCAAACTTCTGAATCCAGATTTATCTCATCAAATAAATAACCACAACACTGGGCCGTATATATTTAAAAAATTCAAGAAGAATTTCATTTTTCCAAAATATGTCATGCTACTAATAACCAAAAAGTCAGAGATCCTTATTACCAGCAGAATTGCAACTTATGATATCAATTCCAGCGTTCCTAGTGATCTCATGAGAAGCATCAGAACCACATGCTTTCAAGGAATGTTCTGGTAGATCTGTTCTTGGCCTCTTCGGACAAGGCAAAATGCTAAGATTCTTTGCAGATTTCCTATTCAATGGTTGACTCTCGTGTTTAAGCAGCAAAGAATTGAACATATCTGCCTCCCCAAGGTGATGTCTTTTGTTAACATTCTCTTCACATTTGACATTTGGAAGCTTGTTGCGCATGAAGAGTTCCTCATCAGCTACTTTTTTGCTGGAAACTGAATTATACTCTGAATTTGCAACCGGGCATTTTACTTCTGTCAATTTATCATTCATATAGTAACCACTGATCAGAAAATAGAAAATTCTCACCCAAGTTAAAGTAGGACATGGTAATCTCAATACATCAATGTATAACACAAGACATAGCATAATTTTGAGACAGGAACAAATCACATATCGTGAGGATCATGAATGAATTTTCTTCTACCTCATTTTGGATATTTAAACAAGATAGAAGAAACAAAACCTATGTGAACAAGCATGTATCAGGAGCACACAAACATGAGTTCACAAGAACATTTATCTTATTTATTAAATTCACAAATACTGAGGTCCAATCTAATTCCCAACACAAAAAATTATAAGAGGAAAACAGAACTTCACTGATATCATCCAACAGCGCAAAAAAAAATCAGCACTTCAATGGTTTCCTTAAAAGAAAAATAAATAAATAAAGAGTCCATGAGATAAGATTTTATACCATGTATATATATAATGAGATTTGAGGGTATGCAAATAGCACAGAAGACAAATATCTTAAAGATAGAACTATGATTTGAGGAGAAAGGAAGGAACAAGACAAGAGACAACAGAAGGAATTAAACATGGCATGAAGGGTTGTTCCACAAGTACTGGTTTGTTGGAAGGAGTTAGATGGGTGTCTGGATAGAATAAATGTGACAGACAACGGAGAAAAAAAAATCTCCGACAAAAATTACAGACATCCCAAAAACAAAATAAGTAAAAACAAATCATGCTCAAATTAACCCACGCCAACAGATCAGAATCCATGACAATCCATCCATGGATCGGACAAAATAAAAACAAAAAAGAACACTAAAAACACCAACCCATCAAAGATTTTACCTTTATGATAAGATCCATAATCAGACGCCTTCCGGCCACCAAAACCAGAAGAATCCGATCCGTTGTCAGGCTTCCCAACCCTACCAAACCCATCAGGCGCCAAGAGCTTCACCGCAACATTCGCAGGCAAAGGCAACTCCACAGCATCCATTCCCCTTCCAAACCTTCAAATCCAACAAAAAAAAAACCCTAACCTCTCCGATCAACAACACCAACCGCATCAAAAACCCATGGATCTCATCAATCCCATCATCAATTGCACAAAAAACACCATAAAAGTCGAAAAATTAGAGAAGTGAGAGAGAAAGAGGCGTTGCGGCGGAGGGTAGGGAGTGGAGAGAAGGGAAAAGAGGCCGATTTGGGGGCGCTTTAGGGCTGGGAGTTAAGCCATGGGTGAAATGCAAGGGTATATATAGTTTTCGGGAAAATCCAAGCGGCTGAGAGATCACTACGAGGGGGTGAGCTGACGTGGCGGACCGTGAGAGGAGTTTTGCTGTTTGCTGTTTGTGCTATTGTAGCAATTACATTTGTCCGATTTAAGGAATGGTTGACGTGGCGGACTGTGAAGGAGGTGTTGCTGTTTGGTGTTCGAGTTATGTAGCTGTTGAATTGGTCTGACCGAGCACGTTAAACCGTTTTGGACCGAATAGCTTGGCGTGATTGGCCGCTCGAACTGGGACCGGAAAAATGGACTTGAGAAAAGGACTTTGAGATGTGGTGTGAGTAGGTGAGTTTTTTTGGGTGTCTTTTGAAAGGCCAACAAGAATTTCAATTTCTAATTTTGTGAGAAAATGTTAGGTAAGTGTTTTGGATTTATTTTAGGATGAAATACACAACTATTTGAAAATTTTTCTTGTTTTGTGACATTTTAGTATAATTTCCAAGATGTTAATATTTTTTTCTGATTTTCAATTTTTATTTGTTGGTTTTATCATTTTCTAAAATGTTTTAGCAAAATTAAGGCGTTGTTGTAAAACAGAACAGATGTTTTAACTTTGATCAGGAAAAGGGATTTCATCTGTAAAAACAACAAAAATAGGCAATTACATTGCCAAAAATTTTCTAAAAGTTCAGTAGTTATAAAAAAATAAAATAATAATAATAAAAATGTTGGTCTAACTAACAGTCCATCTCTAAAGCCAAATGCAGTATCACAAATTAATCTATAAGAAACAACAAAGTTAATCTGCCAAGCTTGTGGCAACAAAGTTGCCCAGTAAAAGGGTAAAAATGTAAAAAAAATCTCACTAAGACCTCTTGATTCCTGAATTATATACTACTGATAGTTCATGGTGACATCCACACAAAGCAGGGCTTGAAATTTTCATCAATTTATCCACAAGCAACACAGCAAGACCAGTAATTCACTTTCCAATGAAAAGTCAGTCCAGTCCACACTTAAATAGGGTGACATTTGCTAAATTTTTTCACCATTACAAAATTCAAGTTCTCAGACCATGAAACAATGACTTCTACACCCTTATGATAAAATTTGTATACAATTCACGACTCGATTGTTTCTCGACCTCAAACTAAAAAATAACAGCCAAGCACAGCTTCCCCTGCTCAACAGGAAAAAAATTAAGCAAATTAGATTCATCATGTAATAGATTAAAAGTGGCAATACGACATTCTTCAATAAGACAGGTCTTCCACCCTGTGTGTGGCGTAGGCAAAAGGTATATTCAATACTATTGTATTTGTTTGGATATGTTAATACAGAAGTACTTTTATATTTGTGAAGTTGTTTGCATGTGCATTCGTAGAAAGATTTTTTTCAATAGCAAATTACTAAAATGGGTATTCATTGAATTATAATAAAATCCAAGTTCTTATGCATTTATCACACGGGAGCATGAGCGGACAGGAAAGGAGGCCTTCAAACCTTTTCTCTGGTTGGGGATGCAAAAAGCTCAGAGAAAACCTTAACAATCTAGGTCATTTCTTTATTTCATCAGAGTAGTTAAGTAATTATAGTTAGGTAATTATGTAACCCAAAACTGCTTCTGAAAAACTGTTATTTTAGAAACATTACATGACCAGCTTCTATAAAAAAAAAACCAGTGTTTTTGCTTTTTTTTAGCTTCTCGGAACAACTGTTTTTTAGCCCAAAAATGCTGAACTTATGAAACAACACTTGTTGGCTTCTTAGAAGCTAATCCAAACAAGGCCTAAACAACCCAATCAAATATCCTGATCATTAATCAAGGAACAAGAGTTATACATCTAACTGAATGAAAATGTCTCAATAGGATAAATCCAATGATGTAATAAAAGAGAATTATTTTTGGCCTTCTTGTGCAGCTAGGTGACATTTGTTTTGTTGTTATTGCTCTACTTATCTAGCATGTAATAAAGAGGTATAGCTCACCATTCAATCTCTAATCATGAGCGATTGCACCCTAATTGTGAATTCAATGTCTAAGTGCAATACTTGCGGATATTCTGCGCCTAGAAACTGCAACATTATGGCTCATTTTATTGTTTTCTAAATCTGGTGGTGTGCCCTGGGTAATATGGTCATAGTGTATCATCTTCCATTGTATATGATTGTGTCCTAATCCTAACTTGAGTGACTGCCACTGTAATCTGGAGGATAATCTCAGGCCTAGGTTTTGTGTGCTATATCCTTTTAATTTAACACCTGACAAGTGCTCCAGTCTATGAGATATCCTCGGTCCTAAGTTCTGTACTTTTGCGTGGTTTGTTTGGTTTGTTTTGTTTTTTTTACTAATCTGGTGGTGTAACATTAGTAATATGACCACAAGGCTAACTATTTTCCTTCTATTAAGAGAAGACACATGTGGCCAGCTTGTGGATGCTTTTAAGTTAAATATTCTTTAGAATTTTTCTCTAAAAGAAATGAAAAAGCTACAAGATCTACAACTGCCATCTAGGCAATTAACACTTTGCCTAATGTAAACAGCTCATTTCATAAGCCTTTTATTGAGTTGAACTGGCTCCAGAGCCCCTTCTCAGTTTTTCCATTTTTCCCAAGTCAATGAAAGGTAAGAGAAGAGTAAAAATAATGTGTCCCTGTTGTCCTATAATAGAAAGAGCACCTTACTAAAAGAGATTTAACAGAGACTAAATAACTGATGTGCTAGCAAGCAAGATGGTTTAAAGAGTAACACTAGCCAGCCTACATATCAAACTGAGAAACAACCTAAGTTAAATAGACAATCCTACTATCCACCCATTCACGACACATGTCATCATAAACAAAAAGGTTTCATTAGATAGTAAGTTGTAAGAAATCAATAGACAGTTATCTCTTTCAGCCATTCTAAGATTTCCTTATTTAATATATCATCGCTGGTTGTGTTCCATTCTCAACGTTCTCAAACCAAGTACTCTTCATGAAGCATATCAACAGGTTGTCGACGATTCAAAGAAAAAAAAAAGGGTAATGAAACTTTCAGTTAACATCACAAAAGTTTAATTGCTCATGATATTAAAACCCAAGGGATTACATGAATCAAAAAGAAGGGTGTGATTACAGTACCTCAGCTGCTATATCAAAGTTTTCACGTATTGATCAAGATTTGTATTAAAGAGCTCAGACCTGCAAAAAAGGATTGATAGAAGAATATCAAAATCTGGCAAATTATATAAAATAAGGTAGTTTGTTGTTCAAAGGAAAATAAGAAAAACATTATGTGGAAGACGTGCGAGTTTCTACACCAGTAGCTTGTCAAATATCAAATAGAAAATTGATGCAGACTTCCTATTTGGTTTGTCCAGTCATAAACTTTAACAATTGTAAATAGCAATTCAAAGGACAAAGAGGAACTAATTTTCTAGTCCATATGGCTGGTTACAAGAATAACAGTAAGGTTCTAAACTTTATTTTATCAAGTGCTTTTAACATTGCCATGCTCGTTATCCTCAATTTGCCAGGGCAGGTCATGAACATTCACAGCATTTGCTTACAGCACAGCATATCAAAAGAAGAAAAATACAGAGAGAAAGGAGATTTCAAAATGGCCGTTCACTATGCACAGGATGACATCATTAGGCAAAATCTACAAAGCACTAGCTAAAAGTTCCAAAACAAAGTTTGAACTCAAGTTCTAGGAGTAATCTCATTCCTGCAGAAAACTCCAGATTTGGAGAATTCTCTCACCTTAATTTGAACTAATTAGAAAAGTCTATGAACTAGTAGTGAACTATTATTCTACAACTTAACAGCAAAATTATAAGTTAATTTTAATCCCATATAAAGTTGTCATGCCCCAAAGACAATACAGGGCACATTACACAGATGGCAGATTGGGGTGCTTCGTCACAATTTGCCTTGAGAAAATTTTCCTACATTATATTATTCATATTTTTAGAACTTAATGTGGGCAAACAAGCTGAGAATTAGCATTAGCGTCCAGATAACCTAGAGGCTTTCTGTCTGTTTAAAACAAGACAGTAACTGCTAATGTGGGCCAACAAGCTGAGAATTAGCACTAGCGTCCAGATAACCTAGAGACTTTCTGTCTATTTAAAACAAGACAGTAACTGAACATAGCTGCATCTAAATTTTCATTCAGCGCCAAATTTATGGAAAGGGAGATAATCTCAAATGGCATAGCATAATCACAAGTAGCATAATCTATATAAAATAACAGAAGTTTGAATACAATATAAATTTCAAATAAACTTTGAACACATCAAGACCAGTTTTTTGCCATATATCTGATGAAGTTTCATATGTTCAACAGTCAGCAAAGCAAGTAAGCTCAATTCAATCTGTAAGAATGTCAATCCAACATAGTGACAAGGAGAAAACATACTTGATCGGAGTTCCAGGAACATAAAGGGGATTCTTGACAACGTACTCCACATATAAGTTGTATATATACCTCAAGGCCTCCCGAAGATCACTAGTTTTTGCGTGAGTAACCAATATTAACTGCTTGACATAATAGACAGACAGAGAGAACAATAAACCAAAACAATCACAAAAGGAAGATAAGAATAACAATTTAACACCTATGAACTCAAAAATATTACAAGGAAAGGCATACATATTAACACAAGGACATTTTATACAAAAAACTTGGTGGGCAGATATTCTCACGATCAAAGATAATTATACTTCATAGCTTCACCATAATGGCAAGGAAGGTGGCTTTCAACTTTTGTTTCATTGACTAACTAGCATCAGAAATTGTAGGTAAACAATAATTATATTGTATATATCAACACCAATTTTATCTATAGCTGGCTGCACATGAGTTTGTTAACATATATTAACCACTCATGCAACTCAAACCTCATGTGCTGCTATAAGCTTAAACTCAAAAACAAATATTGCTCAGCATAATCTCATTGCGCTTCCATTGAACATTAGAGATTGCATTTTGCATTCTATGAAACAAACATTATGAGCTTTTAGAATCTCAGAAGACAAGTTTCAACAATACATGTCATCAAGACATCAACATAAAATTCTAGTAATGAAAAATATATGTTTCTACTAGGAATCTACTACTGAATATCTAAACTCGGGGAAATTATCATGCTTTTGGCACATTTTAGTAGCTAACTTGCAAGGGAAGGTGTCCATTCAAAGTGTCTTCTTTCAGTTATTTCTCAGAACTCAGTAGCATCCCCCTAAAGCTTCTCTCCTAATGGATCGAAAGCCAAAACTAGCTAAATTAGCATGTGAAACAATCTCACCCGAGTACCCAGAGCTCATAAAATTCAAATAAAGCAAACCATAGAAACAAACAAAGCACAAGCATCGATTTTCTCAACACAATTATCAATCATAAACTGTTCTACAATACCAGTGACCATTTCTAAACATCAGATCCATAGATCGGGAAAACAAACCTTTATACCAGAGGGGCTCTCCATGAAGCTGAGCTTGTAGGTGTTAGTACGAAAGCTATGAAACGAGCAGCCCTGCCCCGGAAGCAATGGCACTCCAAGGTTCCCTTTCTCCGAACTACACCAAACCAAACAAGCCGAAAACGAGATCAATGCATGGATCGATAGAGAACTCAAGGAAAATGGGGGAAAGGACAAGGGGCGCACCTCGTAGGATCCATCTTGGCGGTGAAGGATCGAAGAGAGAAGAGGAGGCCAAACATGAGCTTCTGATCCTGAGCTGCATCGAGGGTGCGAAGAGGGCGATGCCATTCGCGGTAGAGCAAGCACACGCCATTCCTATTGAAGATGTACAGCACGTTGGCGTTGTTCCCCGCCAACCCCGTCAACGTCCCTGGCGGCGCCGCCGGTGCCGGACTCGCCTCCACCGCCGTCGATCCCCCGAAGAACTGCATCTCTCTCGCGCTCGCGATGCGTTTCGATGGATCTCACAGATCACACGGTTCAGAAGGAATATTTTGGCTGATTTTCAAATAGGTCCCTATTTAAGTTGTAAATAAAAAGGGAGGACTATTATATTATTTTATTTTTCAAAAAGAACCATTAATTTTGATTATTTATAAATAACATACATTTGATGGTTGTGTGATGGGCTGTTTGGAATGCATGTTTTTAATTTATGTTTAAAAATTAAAATCACGAAATAAACATTTCCTTTTTCTTTGGAACCACGCATTTGTATTTCGTCTATTATGAGTATTTATTTAAAACACAGTTTAATTGTTTTTTTTAATATGAGACTTTGGGCTAATGACTTATTAGTTTATTAATATTAGTCGTTTTTAGAGTATTCAAGTTTTTAGCAAAAAGAGGAATTTAAACCACAGTTCACACAGAGTGAGGACACATATGTATTAAGATATTAACTTGATAGTTTTGTTTTTTTGACAAATTGATGATAAGCACCTTTTTATTTATTTGCATTATGCTGAAGAGGTTTCGAACTTGAAACTTCTCAAACACAAATAAGGTAGAAAACTACTAGGTTATCCTTTTGGTTCATACTTGATAGTTTTGTATGTCACTGACTTAATTTATTTAATTTTTTTTAAAAAAATAAGGATTTAATACTTCAAAAAACATTTGATATCACCAAAACATCTACTTTAGAAATGAGTCCCAACTAGCCCTAATAATAGTTTGGTAAGAATTGCAAAAGAAATTTCCACACTGGACTAGTTCAAAAGTATTGTTTATTTAAAAATGATACTATTTTAATTAAAAAGAAAAAACTGACAAATAGGTTACAAGCTTGCAAGAATCCCAATTACTCCCTCATTTTGTAAATGTATAAATGTTGTTTGAAGTTTTAGTACTAGAATTAGGAAAGGCATTTAATAACTTAAATTATAAGGGTGTTTACCTAAATTAGACTTTAAAAAAATCTTACTTGTTATTCTAGTAGTTCTTTTTTTAATTATAATATAATATAGTTGGACACAAAAATTAAAATCTTATTTTTCTGAAGAAAATAAATTTATTATTTATTTATAATAAACTAATAAAAAACTAAAATAATTTATGATATATGTCAAATTCATAAACTTGTTGACAATGTTGAGCATGACCCTTCATTTTATTTAATGAATTATTTGATCTTTGAATAAGATCAAATCTTAACAAGTCTTCAAGGTTCCTTGGACAAACTCCACTTATATATAAAAATTAAGGACATTTGAGACATTTGAGGGCAAGTATAAAATCATGATTTAATAATTATTATTTATTAAAAGTGATATATAAATTTATTGTTAGTTATTGTGATTTGATATGGTCAGATATTATTGAATATTGTTAAGTACAGTTAAGTAATAGATTAATATTGTTAGATACTATTAAATATTGTTAAAAAATATGTCAGTTAATAGCAAATATGTACTCTATAAATACATATACATGCCAAAGGACAAAATTCACCTTTTAATAATCATGCACTTTGTCCCTTTATTTATCACAAATCTTTAACATTTTAATTTTATTAATTAAATTTTATATTTTCATTAATTGAATAATTTTTTTTTATTTTTACTATATATATATATATAAACAAATTTAACTTCGTAAAATATAAATATGCAATGCTTCCTGAGGCATATAACAAAAAAAATTTGAAAAATAAAAAATTGATTTTAAAAAATTAATAATGCTTAATCAAGAGCAGAATAGCAAGTTACAAAAATAATTTATTATATATTAAAAAAATATTCTATTGTGAAAAAATCCCTAATATAATTTTAATTTATAAGAGGGTTGGAATGCAAAATGGTCAACTGACTTTTCTTTAATACGACGACCTCAGAGGCGGGAATAGATATTGAGACGGGGCTCCCACGACGCCCCCGTTCCATCGCTCAGCGACACGAGAAGGAAACCAAGAAGTTCTAGGGTTTGGTCTTTCCTTGAGTGTGAAGTGGGGAGCACGGAGAGGATCGAGGGATGGCGATGGATGAAGCCTTGTTGGACGGCATCATTGCCAGGCTCATCGCCCCGAAGGCCGCCGCCGGGAAGGGATCGAAGCAGGTGCAGCTCTCGGAGCCGGAGGTTCGACAGCTGTGTGTATCCTCTAAGGAGATCTTTCTCTCCGAGCCCAATCTCCTCCAGATCGAGGCCCCTGTCAAGATTTGCGGTAATGAAACTGAAACTTGTTGATAAATGAGTAATTTTCTATTGGAATCTATGGGATTGGATTTTTTTTTTTTATCATGTTTTCTTGGTTTTAATTCGCTGAGTGCTATGTTGGTTGTTGATTTTTTGATTTCATATCTTATTCCTTGGTTTTTTCTTTCTTTTTTGTGGTTATTGAGAATGGATTTCTAGAAATTTTATGCAAATAGGTTATTTAGTAGTTGTTGATTTAGTTAGGGGTTTTAGGGCTGGCATTCATGTGAGGGTATTGTTCTGGTGATTAAGAACTTTGTGGCATCTTTGTTTTGCTGTTTAAATTTGGGATGAATACATTGTTTGACTTTCTTTTTATGTAGATTTGCGATGCAAGAATTTGTCAATATTATATTGTTCAAAAAAAAAAAATCAGGATCTATGTTCTAGTAATTACGTACTCAAGGAAAATGTGTTTCCAATTCTCCCAAATTTTCTCTTGGTTGTTGAATAAATTATGAATTATTTGTTGTTACACCAGATTTTTGAACCGCTAGACCTTTTGAGTTAAAAAAATAATTCAATCTGAGGGAACGATACTTTGGTCATTGGTAGAGGAATTTTCAGTCTTTGGCAAATTGAGTTTGTTTGTATTGATCACTTTTCATATGTTAGTTTTGGGCTTTCTCTCTGGGTAAAAAGATGGCACTTGACATAGATCCAAACCATAAGTAGTAGAGTATTGGCTTGGATTGGGTAGATGAGTAGAACTGGCTTTTTGGCTATTACCTGAACATAATTTGGAGTACCATCTCCACAACAGAGAGTTTGTGTAACACTCCCCTCCCCTATGACAAAGTGTCCTTGGTATTTGAAATGCCAACCATTATGAGATATATGACTTGATAGTTGATACCATGTATAATATGATGTGGTTTGATCAATTTGATTGATATCTCAAAAGGATCATAACTGGACAAAATTTGTGCATATGGTGATTGGTGACAATGCAGCTACTTTAATACTCATGGGCTTCTTGCTGGTTATTGAATTGCTGAAAATGGAATTTTTTAGAAATGTCAAAATACAATTGACTTGATAATTGTCACCATGTATGGTATAATGTGGTTTGATCAATTTGGTTGAGATCTTGAAGAGGAGCATAACATGACAAAATTTGTGATATGGTGATCAATGATAATGCATCTTCTTTTAATACCCATTGTGCTTGTTGCTGGTAGCTGAATTGCTGAAAATGGACACCTTTGAGATATGTATTTTCATTAGGAATTCCAAACACCATTGACGTCTGTATCAGACCAATTCTATCAGGATGTGAATAAAATCTGAGAATTACGCTTCTGTCAGCATGATTTCTTGGAATTTTGGTTTTGTGTAAAAGGGATGGATTAGAGAATTAGAGAAGTGAGGACATCTGTTGTATTGTGAGATAGAAAGTGTTTTCTTGTAATCGTTTATTGTGTTTTCAATTTTTTTGATAAAGGGGAAGGTGTTAGTTGAGAAGTTCATCTTGTAGGAGTTGGACAGGACAATGATGGGCCTTCACCATAGTTTGTGGAGGTGTTTTTCTTGTTTTAATCTATTCATTTTGGTGGTGTTTTTGTGCTTTCCAGCTCATTGGTATAGCTGCAAACTGGCTGAAACACATAAAATATCTTGTTTAGTAGTGCAGATTGCATTGTTGTCTGTGTTTCTGGTCATATTTTCTTGTAGCTTATTCACTCTATGGATCTAAATTTTTGGCATTGGTTTTTATATGTTAGATGGGCACTAGCAATTGCAGCGAAGAGTTATGAGGTTTTCCACCACGCACAACTTAATTTAAATATAACTTCTCATGTGAAAGAAATGTTATTTCTGTATATCCTTCACCCCCTTAAAAGTTTGTCAAGGATGTTGCAAACGGTTCTCTGAATAAATAGTTTGGGTAGATAATGTGACCTATTTCTGTTCTAGTGTTAGCATATTGCCATCTAATTCCTCTGCTAGTCCATGGGAGCAATCTCCTTTGTAAACATTTTTGTTAATTGGATATCAGATATATGGTGTGCCAAGCAGAAACAGTCTTAACAACCTCAAATAAGAAAATTTCAGGATTGAAACAGGAGATGCAGATAAATGCACTTTTATCTGTTTTTCCTCTGTTTCCATTATAAGCTGTTGTAATGTATTTGCCTTGAAGTCTTGAACCAAATCCGCAAAAATTAATAACAATCAAAGGCTGACAGTAGCCTTCTTGATGTTTTGCACACAAGCAAACAAACATTAATTTAATTCTTGAGAAATGGCCATTTTGCATAAAACTGTACTCTGTTCATGTTTTTTTTTAATTTTTTTATTTAGATAATTATATCCTTCTTCTTATATTTCTTCAAGAAGATAACACCAAAATTAAACTTGTGATATATTACTAATAGGTATTGAAAAAGGATTAAAAATGGATAAAAATGGTTAATAGTGGTAATACTTGTAAGTGAGGTGTTACTTAATTGGGAGTATAATGAAATATGTTCAACATTTTCTTGCCTTGTATCTGAGTATCTTTCAACTAGGAAAAATCTCATGCCTATAGGTGGGAAAAAGCAATTGTTACTAACACAATGTCATACTTACCCATCCAGTTGATAGTTTTTCTTCAAAGAAGAGTTGGCTATTGATTTATCAACATTGGACAAAAGTTGACTTAGTATCAATTTGTAATAGCCTGCATGCTAATATTATCTGGAGATTTGCGATCTGCTATTTGATTTTGCTCTGATCTCATTGCTAGGAGACATCCATGGCCAGTATTCTGATCTTCTCCGACTGTTTGAATATGGTGGGTTGCCGCCAAATGCAAAGTATCTATTCCTTGGGGACTATGTCGATCGTGGCAAGCATAGCATAGAGACCATATGCCTTCTCCTTGCATACAAGATAAAGTACCCAGATAACCTCTTCCTTCTTAGAGGCAACCATGAGTGTGCTTCGATTAATCGTATATACGGGTTCTATGATGAGTGCAAAAGAAGATTTAATGTTCGTTTATGGAAGGTTTTCACAGATTGTTTCAACTGCCTTCCTGTGGCTGCCCTAGTAGATGAGAAGATCCTATGCATGCATGGGGGATTATCTCCTAATTTGAAGGACTTCAATCAAATCAGAGAGATTGCTCGACCAGTAGATGTACCAGATGAAGGATTACTTTGTGATTTACTGTGGTCCGATCCCGAAAAGGACTTTGAAGGCTGGGGAGAAAATGAGAGGGGTGTTTCCTATACTTTTGGATGTGATGTAGTGGTTGAGTTCCTTCAGAAGCATGACTTGGATCTCATATGCCGAGCCCATCAGGTAAAGTTATGCCCCCTTATCAAACTCCAACGTTACTTGGTTCTCTATGACAATTGATTGTCTTCAGTTCACAGCATGTGCCCAAAGCTCATCAATCCCTCTCAATCTATGAGATTATTTGATAGATACTAATTGATTTGTGCTTTGAATATGTTGCCAGTTGGATCATATGATTTGGGACATTCCACTAAAGTTTGGTAGAAGTCCAAAATGATAGGAGACAATTTGACTCTTGTAGCTTAGGTTTTCTTTTTCTATTTAACCAATTAGTGGCAACAGATTTGCATCGTTCCTCTATTGCGCTGTTTCTTTAACGTTTTCTGCTATTTGTCCGGTATTCACTCTGAATAAAGTGCATTTTGCCTAAAACTTTGAGATTGGACAGGTTGTGGAAGATGGGTATGAATTTTTTGCAGATCGGCAACTGGTGACTATTTTTTCTGCCCCAAATTATTGTGGGGAGTTTGATAATGCCGGTGCTATGATGAGTGTGGATGAAGAATTAACCTGTTCATTTCAAATCCTTAAACCAATCGAGAAGAAAGGAAAATCTTTATGTGCAAACAATGTGTTGTGAGATCTGGGACACCTCCTAAAAAGGTTGGTTACAGATTGCTTCAAGAATTTTCTGATTGTTGCTTTAATGGGCTTCTAATAAAATGCAAACACGTAAATATATAGACGTATTCATTGTCTGTTGTATAAAATATCATATGCATTTATATAGCTTAACATGTGCTTTGCATCCATTAATTATAAACCAATACATATATCATATAATTTTGTTATTTGAAATGTTTTGTCAGCATGCTTCTAAAATCTATAGGCATAGAATCAATGATGTTTACTGCTGAAAGATTGGGATTCCTCATCTTGGAAGACCTTTTGTTTATCTAGTTTAGTGGAAAATCTACTGAGTATATAGGATGGAGAGGGTTTCAACATTTTATCAATGGCATAAGCATTTCACTGCCCGCTACTGATTATATCTCCCCTTTTGTTCTGCTTTCCTACAAACAGAAATCTTCATTTTCAATCTAAATTATTTTTGTCGACAGTCGTTTTACACTCTAAATATCTCAAATAAGAGCAAACTCCATTGCTGCGTATGGAACTCATAGCTTTTCTGTCATACTCATTGAAATAATATTTTTAAATGGTTTATGTGTGCACTTCTTATACGTTGTGTACAACCTGAATGCATGATACATTGTCAACCTTGTTATCTTTTTTTCCATTCAAACAGGAGCAAGCATCGTTTTGCATTCAAGTGGATCAAACATTTACGCATATATTTATTTGATGTATTCTACTGAAATACATGCAAACTTAATGGTTTAATTGATTTTCTTTGACACAAACTACGGAATTTCAATTTTTCGGTGGTATTTACTATTTATACAACAAGCTAAAGCATCACTTTGGGATGGAAGAGTGTGACTTCAGTGGAAGGTGATTTATGCATTTCTTGACTTGCATTCTACTTTCAGGAGCTGAAGTCTCACGCTTCCATCCTACTGATGTTTGGTTTCTGAAAGGCAGCGAATTTTAGGTGTGTTTCGATTTTCAAGGGAGTAGCAAACAAAAAGTGCTAAAATATTATTACAAATACGGTACTTCTGTCAAGCTTAGGAAGTATTACGCGACATCTTGCTTTCCTTACAAAATGCATCCATGAAATTTTATGATATTGGCATTAATAACATCATCTCACATTATAGTTCTCTGTCACATGCAAGTTATAACCATTTTAATGCTCTTTAACTGTATAACCCTTATGGACCATAAAGCATTCTATTAGGATGCATAAACTTCTAGTGCTACTATACAATTTTATGTATCTTCATTGTTCTTGCATACCTATTGTCTGAATAGGAAGCATATGCTTTGATTTGAACCAGGAACTCAATCTCTTTCTTTTTGTGGTTGTGATTTTATCAGAGAAATTACAATTTCCAGTTGACGGATTCTCATGGTGATGCTGAAGAATAAGAGTTTCGACATGATCTGCTAATCAATATAGCATGTAAATAGGTACCTTATGGGTATACCAAGCTCGTGGTGAAGAGACCGGGGAACTTTTTGTACATAGCTTTGTAAGTTACTTTCTAGTTGATGAACAACACTAATTTAATTCAATTGCGGACAGTGGAAATAAAAGATGGCACCAAAAATTCAGCATTGAATGGTTTGTTGAAACCGAGATTTCTTTACTACATATATATGATCTCTTCCTGCAGGCTCCTTTGTGTTCTGTATAGCTCAACATGGACCTGATGAACCTCCCATTTTGGTTGATGGAGATTGTTATGCAAATCTTGGAATTAGAGTTTAGCTCTTGTTCACTGACTATAATAGTCCGGCAACTATTTCCAAGGCAAAAAAAAAAGAAAAAAAGGATGTGATGAAATGTTGATGAAATTTTAGATTTTACATACTGAAAACAAATCCAAGAAACTTGTGTTATGCCTTAGCATAACACCGGGTAAAGGTTTTGATGATTTGTTCTCATGTATTATAGATTGACCAATCACATAGGGTGGAGATTTATTTTAGTTTTGTAACTAGTATTATTTTCCTATTGATCATAAGGCCTCTTATTATTTATTTTTAGGATGGTAATGAAAGGTTAATCCCTGAAACTTTCAATTTTATAACGAAATGTGCTCTGAAACTATCAACTTTCATAAAAAAAACCCCAACCATTTTTTGACCTTCTTAGTTAGTATTTTTATTTTGAATTTTTGGGGGAAAAGCAATCTCAACCACTTAGATCTCAAGCAAACCCGACCCTCATATAAAAAAAATTAATCTAAAATATAATTTGTTATAGAAAAACTTTAAAACAAGTACATAATATCTTTTCAATAAAACAAAATAATAATATTATAAAATTACAACACTAAACAAACAACATTATTGTATAGTTAGATTAACAAACGTAACCACTTTAAATTTACTACAAAAAAAAAATTCAAGATATGAGTATTAATATGGGCATATATAATATTAAGGCATTTTTGTAATTTTATGTTTCGGGTTGGGTATCAAGGCCCGCCATACCTCTCCCGCTCTTGTTTCATAATAGTCATGTTTTAATTGAACCCAACCAAAAACCTGATCAAAACGAGTTTTCTCCGCCAAATTCTGATCCAGGGCCGGTCTTAGGAAAATGAAGCCCTAGGCAAAATTAATTTATTCAAAATTATTTTTATTAAATAAAAATTTATATAATAAAAATACAAATTATTATTAATAATTATAATAAAGAAAATATTATTAATAAAACCATTTATATTATTTAACTGATAATAATATAAATTTTGATAAAAAAAAATAATATTTTAATATTATAATTGTGTGGATAGATAATAACGAAAATTTTGATATATTTTTTTAAAAAAGATACATGAATTTTGGGGCTTATTATAAGATCAAATTTGTTACATATAGATTTTATTAGCATATATTAGCATAAATTATTATTATGTTAGTATATATGGATATATTAGCATATATTAGTATTATGTTAGTATATAAGGATATATTAGCATTGCTATGTTAGTATATATGGATATATTAGCATATATTAGTATTATGTTAGTATATAAGGATATATTAGCATATAAAACCTCTTATATGTATTTTTTTTTTTTTGTAGCAACGCAAATATGAAATCCCTAGCATCTGTTTCTCTGTTTTTATGCCTTCGTCTCTCTATGTCTTCATAGTATTAGAGCGAGGTTAATAGATTCTTCTCTTTGTTTGATTGAAGAAATTTTCCCTCTGATTTGTCTTTGCTTGCGTTGGTTTGACTAGATCCTCTCAATTCAGGTTTTTTTTTTCGATTTCTATTGATTTGGGGGTCTCGTATCTGTGTCTTTTTCATCATGGCTAGTCGTAAGGACGATTCGCTTCAGTCGATTAGTGTTCAGTTGGATGGTAAAAACTACACGTATTGGAGTTATGTTATGAAGAATTTTTTGCGTGGAAAATCTATGTGGAGCTATGTTACAGGTGTGCAGGTTAAATCTACAGACGACAAGGCAACTGATTATGCGGCCTTGGTTGACAACTGGGAGGCTGATAATTTGAAGATTATCACGTGGATCAACAATTCGATTATCCACCCCATTGGTGTTCAATTGGCTAAGTACAAGACGACTAAAGAGGTCTGGGATCATTTGGCTAGATTGTATACACAATCTAATTTCACCAAGCAGTATCAATTAGAGACAGATATTCGCGCACTTCAGCAAAATGATATGAGTATTCAAGAGTTCTATTCTTCCATGTCTAATCTCTGGGATCAGTTGGCTCTCACTGAGTCTACAACGTTGCGAGGATTTGAACCATATATTGCTCGTAGAGAAGAACAACGTCTAGTACAGTTTTTGATTGCCCTTCAGAATGATTTTGAGGGATTGCGTGGGACAATTCTACATTGCTCTCCTCTTCCATCTGTTGATTCAGTGGTTAATGAACTGCTAGCAGAGGAAATTCGGCTCAAGTCTAAGTCAGATAAGGGATATGTCACACCTATGACTCCATCTATCTTTGCTGTCCCACAACAGTCTCCACCTAGCAACCAAAACAGATCAGCTACTAAATTCTCTCAAGATGAATGAGCTTTCTGCAAGCAGAAGGGTCATTGGAAGGCTCAGTGTCCAAAATTGCTGAGTAAAGGCAAAGTTCAACAACAACAACGACCACCGCAACAACAACGCCCGCCGCAGACTACTACATGGACGCATCGTCCACCTCTATCCAACAATGCAGTTGTTGTCCCCTCTTTGGATCCCTATATGTTTGAGCAGTTTCAGCAATTCCTTGCTTCTCAGCCTCATGCCATGTTGGCCTCCTCTCAAAAAGGTTTGCCTTTATGTGGTACTTCATGTACATCCTCTTCCTTATGGATATTGGATTCAGGAGCTTCTCATCATATGTTTCCTGATATTGATTCTTTTGTGTCTGTTAATTCTGCCCCATCTTTGTCTGTCATGACTGCCGATGGTACCTCAATACCATTAGCAGGAATTGGTTCTGTTCGCACATCACGTTTATCTCTGTCAAATGTGTACCATATTCCTAGTCTAACTTTAAATCTTGCATATGTTGGTCAATTATGTGATTATGGTCTCTCAGTTCTTTTTACTTCTAACAATTGTTGTGTTCAGAACCCGCGCTCTCAGAAGGTGATTGGGACAAGCCGTAGGGAAAGGGGACTCTACGTATTGGATGAGCTCAAAATATCAGATGTTGCAGCCTCCAGTGTGGATTTCTCGTCTTTTTGTTTGAGTCATTTGTCCTCTGATTTTTATCTTTGGCATTCTCGTTTAGGTCATATTTCTGCTTCTCGTTTAAAGTTATGGCTTCTACAGGAGCTTTAGGTCATTTAGACAGTCATGATATTTCTGATTGTAGTGGTTGTAAACTGGCTAAATTTTCAGCCTTGCCTTTTTATCAAAGTATTTCTCTTTCCTTTGTACCGTTTGATCTTGTGCATTCTGATGTATAGGAACCCTCTCCAGTACTCACCAAAGGGGGTTCTAGATATTATGTTTCGTTTATTGATGATTTCACTCGTTATACTTGGGTTTATCTTATGAAATGTAGATATGATTTTCTTACCATATTCAGTAACTTTTGAGCCCTTGTGAAGACCCAACACTCATCTGTCATTAAATGCTTTCGGTGTGATTTGGGGGTGAATACACTTCTAATGAATTTTCTCAGTTACTTTCTTCTGATGAGACTATCCACCAAACCTCATGTACAGACACTCCTCAACAAAATGGTGTTGCCGAAAAGAAACATCGCCATCTGGTCGAAATAGCCCGTTCATTCTTGTTATCAGCCGAGGTTCCTAGTGCATTTTGGGGAGAAACGGTCCTTACTGCTGCTCATGTGATCAATAGAATTCCAATCTCTCATAATTCAGGTTTGTCTCCCTTTGAGAAGTTGTATGGTCATTCACCTGATTATTCCTCGTTGGGCGTATTTGGTTGTACTTGTTTTGTTCTACGACCTCATGTTGAGCGTAGTAAATTGTCTCCTCGGTCTGCGTTGTGTGTCTTTTTGGGTTATGGTGTTGGTTAAAAGGGATATCGTTGTTTTGATCTAGTTAGTCAAAAATTGTATGCTTCGCGTCATGTTGTGTTTTTAGAGCATATACCCTTATTTTCTGTTCCTGCTAGTTCCCATCATATGACACAATCAGATCTTGTTCGTATTGATCCATTCGATCCTGACCCCACTAAAGCTCTGTCTGATACTTTGGTTCATGAAATATCCACCTCTCATGTCCATGCTCTTACGACCACCCAGTTGCTTGATGAGATTGTGGATAATCCTCCTCTACGTCAGTCCACTCATATCCGTAAGTCCACTAAACTACCTGATTTTGAGTATTCATCCTATTCTACCTCCTTTGCTTCTTTTTGTTGCATCTGTTCATCGTCTTTGTTTATATAAAAAAATATAATAATAATACATGTCCTAATTTAAATCAAATTCAAAATTTTAAAATATTCAAATCTCCGGATCAGCTAAGAGCACCGATCTCGAGGCGATCTAAAATATTCAAAATCCCAAGATCAGCCGAGAGCACAGATCTCGAGGCGATCTAAAATACACATATCTCAGGATCAGCCAAGAGCACAGATCTCAAGGTGATCAAAATATGCGAATCTCACGATCGGCCAAGAGCACAGATCTCAAGGCGATCAAAACATACAAATCTCACGATCAGCCAAGAACACAGATCTCGAGGCGATCAAAATATACAAATCTCACGATCAGCCGAGAGCACAGATCTCAAGGCGATTAAAATATACAAATCTCACGATCAGCTAAGAGCACATATCTCGAGGCGATCAAAAAATATTTAAATCTCACAATCAGCCAAGAGCACATATCTCGAGGCGATCTAAAAAATATCCAAATATCAAGATCAACCAAGAGCACAGATCTCGAGGTGATCTGAATCCCAAAATCAAATATGAATACAAATCACGAGGCAAACTTATAATAAATTTTTAATATATATATATATATATATATATAAATATTAATTAAATCACATAAAAAAAATCAAATAAGATAAAGGATAGAACAAATAAAAAAAATCAAATCATATAAAAAAATATATAATATACAATAAATAATAAAATCAAATCAAATCCGATAAAGATAATATATATATTACTAAACAATGACAATAAAATAATTAATTAATTAATTAAAAAAATAAAAATAAAAAAATAAAATTTAAATTAAATTTTAAAAAAAATAAAAAAATTAATTAATTAAAATTAAAATTAAAATAATAAATAAATAAATAAATAAATAAATAAATAAATATTTAAAAAATAAAAAAATAAAAAAAAGATTTAAATTAAAAATAATTAATTAATTAATTAATTTTTTTTTAAAAAAATTAAATTAAATTAAAAAAAAAGAAAAGAAAATTAAATTAAATAATTAATTAATAAAAAAAATAATAATAAAAAGAAAATATGAAACGATTTGATCTCGTGGTGACTCTGACTTAAAGATAAGTATATGTGAAATATGTATGGGTTGTCCATGACATTACACTAGCAATATATCAAAATATATATATAGTTACATGCAGTAATTGAAGATAAGACACTTCACATGATCAACAGACCATGATCAGCATAACCATACTGTTCGCAACCCACGATCAACACAATCATCCACACGAACAATATAACCATCTCCACGATCAAGGCAACCGAAGAGGAACGATGACGAGGTTGAAAAGCTTTAAAAGGGGGACCGAACTCACAATAAAAAGAGGGGAGAGCTAAAAAAAAAGAGGGAAGAACGAGTGAAAAAATTGAAAAAGAAGAAGAGAGACGAAAGAAAGAAGATTTGAAGAAGAAGGTGCTTCTCCCCTCCAATGCCTACATCTATATTCATCTCTCTCTCTCTCTCTATATATATATATATATAAAAGAAATCGCTGCCATTGCCTGTCACCACCACATCTCCGTTGCTGCTGTTGTTTGTCACTGTTGGCGAGGGTGGAATATCCCTCGCTCGCCTCCCAATTCTAGTCGCTGCCTCAAAGCTCCCACATCATGCCGTCACCATAGTCGCCCCACCGTCACCAACATGAATGAGGGTGGAATATCCCTCATTCGCCTCCATAGCTAATGTTGTTGCTTCTCAAGATTGGCCGTCGCTATGCCATCACCATAGCCACTCCACCGTCACCAACACGAATGAGGGTGGAATATCCCTCATTCGCCTCCATAGCTGCTGTTGTTGCTGCCAACGCTAGCGAGGGTGGAATATCCCTCGCTCGCCCCCATTTTTTGTCACTACATCTGTTATAGTTGCTGCTGCCATTGTTATATTGCTAACACTGTTGCAGTTGCTGCTGGCGTTGCTACATTGCCAACATTACTGCAGTTGTTTCTCTCGTTTGCCTTTCAACCTTGACCATTGACTCAAAGCTTCCTGTTGATGCTACTACCGCTGCCGAAGTAGAAATCACATTCAAGCCAATATTGGTCAGCATCAAATTTCGTGACGTCCAAGGAAATAGAACTACAAAAAGCAGTGTTCCATCTCTTTTTAAGGCATTAATAAAAGACATAGGAGCAAGAAAACCATTGGTGAATGAAATATGTTCAACTTATAGGAACCGTGATTCTAAGTCTCTAATGAGCATATGCGGATAACGTTACCCGGGCCTAGCATCTTTATTTGTGTACTCTTTTTCATGTAGCCCATATCATCTTAGAGAAAGAAAAGAAAAAGACTGGACTATGAGATCAAGAAGCTGCGGAGCTATGGCAAAGAGAAGTTCTTATCAATATCTAAAAAAAAAAAAAAAAAAAAAAAAAAAAAGCTCTATCTGATAGAATTAATCTTAATATTGTGAAGATCTGGATAAATTCTCATAGGGCTGATGCACAACCATTTTATCTTCATCTTATATTTTTAAGCCTGTTAAACTTGCCACTTTTGGTTTGCTTTGTGTCATAAATTCTGCAATTGGACAAATGATTGTAATTAATCTATCTTGCACGGGAAGGCATAGTTGACAAATGATTGTAATTAATCTATCTGTAGTTAAATAATAATAATAATAATAATAATAATAATAATAATAATATACACAGGAAGTGGTGCATGATGTGATGTATGAGAATGGCATGAGTGCTAGGATGTGGAGTTTAATGAGTTACAACTGACAGCTGTTGGCATCAAAGTCAAAGAATGATGAATCTTATACACTATTTTCTCTCATATGTGCTATTACATGGAGCTCGATGAGGATCTCCGCTGCGCTCTGCATCTTTCTCATATTATCCTCTTCATCAAGCTTTCAAGCCAATGGTGTATCCAATCCCATGTGAGCAACATGGGTCTGCAGATAATTAATATGAAGATATTTCTATCAATATATTCAGGGGTATGTGAATTTTATTGATGGACCCAAAATAAATAAATAAATAAATGAGATAGAAAGAAAGGGTTGCAAGCCTTAAGAAATTTCTTGGCTGTTTGATCTTAATGGAGATAATATTATAAACTTTGAAGAGTTCAAGATCATAATGAATTAACAATCAATCAAAGAGATCACTTAAAGCAGTATGTGTAATTATTGGATTTATCAGGCCTTGTGTAAAACACATGCAGCTTTGTGCAATGATTTCATTAGTAGAATTTTGGAGCTGCCAATACATGATTGAATATAAGATTATAAAGAATTTCTTAAGTTCTTGATGATTAGGAATGAGAAAAGCAAGGAACCATTTATCCAAGATTACAGAGAACACATCAATGACTCAGACTTTAAACTCTAGTTCTAGATACATGGAACATGAGCGTATTGAAACCAATAAGATCATTGGTTTGTGAGAGAAGAGATGGAGTTGGTGGACCGTTAACCATCATTTAAAAATATATATATATGGCTCCTTTTCATGTTTCTTAATTATAATAATCATGTGGGTGCACATATACTCATGTGTATAAATAATAATAATAATAAAAAAAATCATCACAAATGCGGCCGGCCATGAAGAAAATATGCATACAAATGAATAAATGAGAAACATATATGCATACTTACGTGCGGGTTTAAAAAAAAATCACAAATAGGGCCCGCCATGAGAAACATATATGCATGCACACTCACGTGCATGTTAAAAAAATAAAAAAAAAAGGAACCCCACTATGCACATGGGGATCAATATGATAATTGTGTGCATATATTTTCATCAAAAAAAAAAAAAAAAAAAAGAAACAAAACAACGATAATAACATAAATCTCAAGGCAGCAACTAAATTTGTTCCGAGGTGATAATGATATCTCAAAACGGCAATAAAATATGCAACGCGGCAATAAAACTAGTAGCATGGTGACAAGGCACAGGCAGCGGCAATGATATATGATATATATGTGTGTGTATGTATAAAATAAATAATAAAATTTATAATTTGTAAATTTTCTTGCCTTTTACTTGTACTTGAGCCCTTAATCGGAGGTTCCCAAGATTTTAATCTGGGGTAATTAATAATAGAGGCTTGCCTCTATTAGGAATGGAAGAGTTCACAACAAAATAAAATAAAATAAAATAAATTATATTTGTGATTCGATATATCTCCTGGTGTCTCTTCACCGACACGACACCAGGACGCGTATTTTCGATCCCACAAATTCTGGCACGCCCGGTGGGACTCTTTTAATTCCTCCTCCCATCTTTGAGGCAAAAGTACAAGTAAAGGCATAACTTTTTATAACTCATATATAAGAAAATTAATATTTATATTGTTATTGCAGGTCAAATGGCGTTTAAGAGTTCAGTTGCACCGGGGAGCCCTAAGCTGACCATTTTCCTCGGAGAAGGATCTGAAGTCCAACTACCCAACTGCGTTTTGAACACTGGAGCTGCTGGAGCTGAGATGAGATTTGGCACAATCTCTGAGTCTGTACAGTTTGTGAAGAGAACTCCGTCTTTGGAGGAAAACTTGATTGTTCCACGACTTCCATCTAGGGGCCGTCGTCCAAATGTCATTGTTCCTGCATTTGAGAAGAATGCTTTCAGTGAGAAACCAAGAACCACTGTTTTCCAAAGGCTATCATATCCTAAAATGATAGTTTCTCCAGATGTCGAAGACGATGAACCCACTTTCACTGTTACTGCCACAGGGAAAGAAAGTGGGATTTTTCTGTCCGAGGAAATTAAGCCCAGGAAAAATGTGTTTTCTAGGCTGACTCCCAGGAAGATGAAAATGCCAAATTACAACTTAAATTTTGTGTCATTTCAAGATCAAAAGGATAATCGAATGGGTTCATTCAAAAATTCCTTTGGACCACTCAACATGGTGAAGAAGAACGCAACCACTGCTGAGCTGCGTTACCAGCCATATGAAAAGAAAGGCGGTAGACCCCCAAAATCTCACAAAAATTTCTTTGGCAAAAATATTTATAAGATGTATGCAGAATCGAAGAAATTGCAATCAACCCAAATGAAGCCAAGAGAATTCTACCAAAAGAAGAGGCAGTTAGTGCTAAGCGCACGTAAAACTGTCTTTGATCGAATAACTTTGCCAGATGATCAAGTTTCACAACAGCAAACACCACAGAGTCAAGCTTCAGTTTCTTACTCAAAGTTTGACAGAAAGAAGGAGAGTAAAGATGAAGATATGTCCGATGGAGATGTTGAGGTACACACTGTCCGTATGATTACCGAAGCTCGAGGAGATCCGACAGCTGAACAAGAACAACCAGGGCCAGTCACAAGATCTCGTAGACGGGCACCAGATTCTCAAAACATGGTTAGAGAAGAAGGTTCAAGCCATGTTCCACATGATGCACCAAAAGATTACAAGGGGCCAGACCCTCCAAATGAAGATGATGAAGATGAACCAGTTTTTGGTATGGACCAGAACAACATCCTGGAAAATCGGGAAGCAGAATACAAGAAGATGAATAAAAATATGATGATGTTAATGGATACAGTGTTCCAAATGCAAAAACAAATGGCAGCCTTGATGGCAAATCGCCCTGAACAGGTACAGAAGTCAAATAATCCAATCCATCAACCAAAAGAGACTGTTCAAGCAGTAGGGCCAGGAGAAACAACAAGTATTCCTATCCAAGAACATTCGGTTGTAATGACCAGAGAGGAGATACAACAAATGGTGGCTACTGAACTAAAAAATGTCAAAAATAGCGAGATAAGAGTTGATAGTGACAAACCTTACCCTAGCTATCATGATTTGGTTCCTTATCCCAAAGGATACAATGTGCCTAAATTCAAACAATTCAATGGGGTTGGTAATCCTGATCAACACTTGGCCCATTTTGTAACAGCATGTGGAGACACAAGTGCAAAACCATCACTTCTCCTTAGACAATTTTCTGCCAGTCTCACAGGAGTTGCATTTGAGTGGTATGCAAGTTTGCAACCCGAATCGATTCAGAATTGGCAACAGATGAAAGATGCATTTCGAGTACGGTTTGGAGGTGTCAGTGATAAGATTACAATAGCTGATCTTGCAGCCACTCGTCAAAACAAAGATGAGAAAGTAGTTGACTACATTATGAGATGGAGAAACCTGAGTATTAAATGTGAACAACCCTTGGATCAACCTCAAGCGGTGGGATTTTTACTTGGGAACATTGACAGCTGGATGGCACCTTTCTTAAGTACGTCTAGCATCACCACATTTCAAGAGTTGATTTCACAAGCCAAGAAATTGGAAAGGACTAGCCCGAGGGTGTTGTCTAATTTCCAAACTTCCAAATTTGACAAGCCTAAAAAGTCAGAAGGTGTCAAGTACATTGCTACAACCTTGAATGTTGATAAAGGAAAAGGCACAATAGAGCCACATAAACCAGAACAAGCTATGCCACCTACCTTAGGTGCGCCTGGAAATGAACCAAGGGCCATTCCCTCTTTGAAGGAGAGGATGAACAAAAAGTACTCTTTTCGAAGAGATAAAGTGCTAAAAATTTTTAAAGATGCTGTGAATGGAGGCCTGCAACTGCCTGAGTGCAAAAGACCTGAAGAACAGAGTAAGAAAGATCATCCTAATTATTGCCCGTACCATAGAGTGTTGGGCCATACAATCGAAGACTGCTATGTCTTTAAAGATTGGCTTGAACGTCAATATCAAGAAGGGAAGATCACACTCTCTAAGAGCGTCCTTTTGGATCAGCCTGCTGAACATATCCGGTATGTGACAACCCCAGACTATGAGGAATTATACCAAGGAGAAGTCACAGTGGTAGGTAATAAAATAATGCTCCCGTCAATATTTGATGGTAAACCTCCTTCTGTTCCAGGGGAATTGTGGGAAGTATTCACATCTAAAAAATCAAAGAAGATGTTGAAGAAGTTGGCCGAACTCCCAGGAATCAGATGGAGAAATGTTGAGAAACCCCCTGAAGGACTTCCAATAAAGCAAACAAAGAAGAAAAATAAGAAGAAGAAACAGAAGTGTGAACACTCAAAGCACAAGAAATCCATCATAGAAAAATATATTGATTCTCTCGAAGAATATGAACAGAAGGAAAGGGTGTTGATCACTCTTAAAGACTATTTTCCCCAAGAGGTTGAGGAGCTACTTGAGGAATTAGTTGAAGAAAATGATGAAATAATGCAAGTGGAAACTTGTAGGGCTATTTCTGGAGCTGAATACCCTACATATGATCAAGATGATGATGAGGATAGTTTTTCTGAGTCAGAAGAGCTATATGATTGCTATGGTCGGCCTTACATCAGTAAGAAGCAACAAAAGAAGATAGCATTCAGAGAAAGGGTAAAGAAGGCAAATGCCAAACTCTTAGAGCCACAATATTCAGAAAAGCCAAAGAAACCATACTATACACCAAATGCCCCCCCGAAGTATAAAGTCTTGAGAAAAGTGATACCTGCTAAAGAAATCCCTTCTTTCATTCAAAAAGTGACGGAGGAATCAGCTAACAGGCTAATGCAACTGCATATCACTGATAATAGATGGGATGAATCTGGGAGATATCCGCCAGAGTTAACAGACGACAATTTTGATCCAGAAATTATGAAGCCTGCATCCTCAGTAATAAATGTCAAGGACAAGTCCATTCCTTCAGACATTGAAATCAAAAAAGACAAAAGAAGAGAGCTTTTTAATCGGGCCGTGGAAAAAAGGCTAGACTTACCTAAGCCCAAAAGGCCGTGCTCGATGCATTTGGATAGTCACCCAAATTACTATCCATATCACCGACTCGTGGGACATACTATAGAAGATTGTCGGAATTTTCAAAAATGGCTACAAAAGCAAGTCTCCATGGGAAACTTGGAGTTGAATGATGATGATTTTGAAGCGAGAGGTGTTTGTTACACCATTGCATGCCAGGAAAGTTCTGATGATGAGTTGAATTTTCCAGATGAAGAGAATGAGGTATCCCGCCATGTACATCAAATGCAGCTTAGAACTGGCAAGTTACTCCAATCAAGACAGGCTTCCAATTATAATGATAAAAATAAAGGGAAGATGATAGAAGAGGAGAATGTCTCACCAAAGAAACCCTTGAAGAAACCAGACTACATATCTTGGCACACTTGAAGAAAGTCCCAGCTCTACTCAGCATGTATGACGCACTGATGATGTCAGCAGAAGTCAGAGAATCTTTAATACATGCTCTACAAAACCCTGAGGAGTATCAGGCTTATTTTGCTGAAATAAACATGACAGAAGCTCTGTACGCAACACATACACTTTCAATATCATTCATTGACGAAGACTTATTACTTGGAACTGCAGAGCACAATAGACCATTGTATGTGACAGGGTCTTGTGATGGGATAAAGATCAATCGAATTCTTGTTGACCCAGGGTCTTCTTTAAACCTAATGACACTCAATACTCTTCGGGCATTAGCTCTGGAAGTATGCCATCTATCTCCAGAAAGGATCATCATTCAAGGTTTTAATCAGCATAGTCAGAAGGCATTGGGATCTATCACTCTCCCGATCAAGTTTGGAAAGATCATGTCTGATGTGAAGTTTCATGTAATTGATGCCGATGCTTCATACAAAGCTTTATTGGGTAGGCCATGGATTCATGAAAATCGGATGGTCCCATCAACCCTTCATCAGTGCATGAAATATATGGTGGATGGAGAAGAACATAGAATTGATGGTGAAATTCAGCCTTTTGGTGTTCATGAAATACATTATGAGGATGTTAAATACTATCTTGGTGTCTCCAAAGGGGGAAAATCACTAAACTTAAAGGAAAAATCATTGGTGAAACCATCTAAAGCTAGGCCAATACCTGAGAAGAAAGAATTAGCATTGCCTCACTACGGTAGTGATACTGAATCTTCGGAAGATGAAAGTGACACAAATCAAGCCAGAGGGTCTGCCCAAGAAAGTACACTGCATATTACAAGGGTTCCAGATAGTCTCTGTAAATCCGTAGATGATTTGAAGATTGATACAGTCGAGCAATTGAAGGCATTTTACGTGCCAGCTCGAAATGAGAATGAAAGAGGTATCCTATTCTACAAAGTTAAAAATAACAAAATTTCAAGTGATGACGTTATACACATTGAACAAGAAGAGGATAGTGAAGTTCAACCTATAAACTTCCCAAGCCAGTACCCTAATAAACTCAGGAAGATAGTTGAAGAGTTTGGGGGCAAAATAAACTGGTCAAAGAAATCATATCAAAATTTTCATCAGTTATGGAACCATTCCCATCCTGATAAGAGAGGGGTAGGTTATTTTGAATCTTCCAGGCATTCGTGTTACATGATGGAATCTATGGAAGAAGAAGATGTTAAGATGAAAAGTGCACCACCTGAATTAGAAGATGGTGGTCAAGCAACAATTGATGAGTTAATTGAAATCAACCTGGGAAGTGATGAGGACCCAAGGCCAACTTTCTTAAGTGCACAATTGACGGAAGAACAAAAAGAATCTTTCAAGGCTCTTTTGAAAGAATATATTGATTGTTTTGCCTGGAGCTACAATGAGATGCCAGGGTTGGAGAATGAGGTAGCTGTTCACAGATTGGCTATTGATCCCAGTGTTACTCCAATTAAGCAGGCCCCAAGAAAGATGAAATTTGATTTAGAAGAGAAAGTAATAGAAGAAACAAAGAAGTTGATAGAAGCAAACTTTATCAGGGAAGAAAAATACCCAGATTGGGTTGCCAGTATAGTACCTGTGAAGAAAAAGAATGGCCAGATAAGGATATGCGTTGATTTCAGAGATTTGAACAAAGTATGTCCCAAAGATGATTTTCCTCTACCAGTCATGGAGATTATGATCGACAACACCTCAGGGTATGAGATGTTCTCCTTTATGGATGGATACTCAGGGTATAATCAAATTAAGATGCACCCAGATGATGAGAAACATACTGCCTTCCGAACACCTATGGGCATATATTGTTACAGGGTGATGCCTTTTGGCTTGAAAAATGCGGGGGCAACATACCAAAGAGCTATGACTAGAATATTTGATGATTTGATTCATAAGGTCGTCGAATGTTATGTGGATGATCTGGTAGTGAAAACAAATTCAAAAGATAAACATCTTGAAGATTTGAGAACCGTTTTCATACGTCTCAGAGAATATAAATTGAAGATGAACCCAATGAAATGCGCCTTCGGAGTCTTATTAGGAAAATTTTTGGGTTTTATTGTGAGGCATCGGGGAATAGAAGTAGACCCTTCTAAGATAAAGGCAATTTTGGAAATGCCGCCACCACAGACATTGAAGCAGTTGCGGTCTTTTCAAGGGCGTTTAGCATATATCAGAAGATTCATTTCCAACTTATCAGGAAGATGCAAGCCTTTTTCCAAGCTGGTTAAGAAAAATATGCCTTTTAAGTGGGATGCTAAATGTCAAAAAGCTTTTGAAGATATTAAGCAGTATTTGCTGAATCCACCAGTATTAGCAGCACCGATTTCAGGAAAGCCACTAATCCTATATACTGCTGCCTTAGAAGGGTCATTGGGAGCTATGCTAGCTCAAAACAATGAAGATGGCAAAGAAAATGCATTGTATTACCTTAGCAGAATGTTGATAGGAGCTGAGAGCAAATATACACCCATTGAAAAGCATTGCTTGGCCTTAGTGTTTGCAGTGAAAAAATTGAGACATTATTTGTTGGCGCACAAAATTATTCTCATATCAAAAATTAATCCCCTAAAATATCTCATGGCGAGGCCATTACTCACAGGAAGACTTGCAAAATGGGCATTGATCCTAATGGAGTTTGATATAACATACACTCCGCAAAAAGCTATTAAGGGGCAAGCGCTAGCAGATTTCTTGGCGGCACATCCTCTCTCTGATGATTCACCCCTAAATTATGATCTTCCTGATGAAGAGACGCTTACAGTAAAAGAAGCAAAATGGCGACTGTACTTTGATGGAGCGTCATCCATAAAGCCAACACTCAGATCTGAGATTCCACGAATCAAAGCTGGGATAGGGCTTGTGTTTGTTACACCAGAAGGAGGAATCCTTAGATATGCACTTTCTCTTACAGAGCCATGCACAAATAATGAAGCAGAATATGAAGCTCTAATAGCTGGTTTGGAATTGGCAATTAAAATGGAAAATCAACATATCCATATATTCGGCGACTCGCAACTCATTATCAAGCAAATTGAAGGAGAATACAAAATATACAAAGCTGAACTTCTTAAATACTATAGGAAGGTCAAAATGTTAATGAAAAAAATTCCTCAAGTGCAACTGGAGAGAGTTTCAAGATCAGAAAATGGAGAAGCTGATTCTTTGGCAAGAATAGCGAAGGAGCTGGCAAATCCAGATCATGATGAAGTTCAAATCACTATAAGAAATAGAAGACCCACAAGTACAATCCTCAGCGATGTCGAAGAAGAAAATATTGAAGGGAGCAGGGAAGTTTTCACTCTCGAAATGCCAGAAGAAGATTGGAGGCAACCATTCATGGAATATTTGAAATATGATAAATTGCCTGGGGATAAATCAGAAAGCCTTCAAATAAAACGAAGAGCTATAAGATTCACCCTTATTAATGACACGTTGTACCGCAGATCATATGATCAGCTGCTCCTGCGATGTCTTTCATATGAAGAAGCAAAAGAAGTCATGCATGATACACATTCCGGGATATGTGGTGCACACCAATCGGGACCCAAGATGCGACTCAAGATTAAGCGCATGGGATATTATTGGCCAACCATGGTTAGAGATTGCATTGAATATGCTAAAAAATGCCATCTATGTCAAATTCATGGGGATTTTATTCATCAACACCGAATCCCTTGCATCCCACAGTCTCCTCATGGCCTTTTGAGATATGGGGGACAGATGTGATTGGCCCCATTGAGCCTCCATCATCTTCCGTGCATCGATTTATATTGGCTGCAACAGACTATTTCTCTAGATGGGCAGAGGCTATTCCTTTAAGAGAAGTAAAGACTGAAAATATCATAAAATTTTTCAGAGAAAATATCCTATACCGGTTTGAAACTCCAAGAAGAATTATCTCAGATAATGGCCCTACTTTCAAAAGCTTCAAAATTGGGAGATTTGCACAACATCACAAAATAGACTGGAGGTATACCTCCATCTATAATGCGAGAGCAAATGGATTGGCGGAAGCATTTAACAAAACGCTCTCAAAATTGCTAAAGAAGGCTGTGTCCAAAAATAAAAAGGATTGGCACGACAGACTTCCTGAGATGCTATGGGCATATCGTACCACGTACAGGACTCCAACACAATGTACACCATACTCTTTAGTGTTTGGAACTGAAGCAGTCCTACCCCTTGAAATTCAAATACCTTCATTAAGAATGGCGTTGCAGAATGAAATGTCAAATGAAGATAATGTTCGACTTCGTTTAGATGAGTTAGACTCTCTTGATGAAAAAAGGATAGAAGTACAACAAAATCTTGAAGTTTACAAAGCAAAGATGTCCCAAGCCTATAATAAGTTGGCTAGATTTCGCACATTTACAAAAGGAGAAATGGTTCTTGTCCTTAGAAGACCTATCATCACCAACAAGCGAGCCGGGGGCAAATTCAAAGCAAATTGGGAAGGCCCATATGTTGTGGAAATCGTCTATGAAGGAGGCGCATACCAACTCATTGATGCGAATGGAGAAAGACCCATGCCACCTATCAATGGTCGTTTTTTAAAGAAATATTATGTATGATATAAAATGTTTGTCTATGACGGAACGTCTGGTCCCTTTAAATATAAAAAAGGTTGACCGGTCATGTACGATTTGTATGTACTTCCTGAGGCAAAACATTGACCTTTGTATACTTTTGTATATGATGAAAAGCATGTCATGTTATCTCAAAGTTTTATTTTTATGAATCAATAACATGTTTGGTGGTGATGTATCAAACGATTTGGAGTTCCTACTTCTCTCACTCAATCTCACTAAAATTATTCGTGAGAGAATTATGAAGGGGGCATTTGTTTATATAAAAAAATATAATAATAATACATGTCCTAATTTAAATCAAATTCAAAATTTTAAAATATTCAAATCTCCGGATCAGCTAAGAGCACCGATCTCGAGGCGATCTAAAATATTCAAAATCCCAAGATCAGCCGAGAGCACAGATCTCGAGGCGATCTAAAATACACATATCTCAGGATCAGCCAAGAGCACAGATCTCAAGGTGATCAAAATATGCGAATCTCACGATCGGCCAAGAGCACAGATCTCAAGGCGATCAAAACATACAAATCTCACGATCAGCCAAGAACACAGATCTCGAGGTGATCTGAATCCCAAAATCAAATATGAATACAAATCACGAGGCAAACTTAGAGGATGGTGGTCAAGCAACAATGAGATATGGGGAACAGATGTGATTGGCCCCATTGAGCCTCCATCATCTTCCGGGCATCGATTCATATTGGCTGCAACAGATTATTTCTCTAGATGGGTAGAGGCTATTCCTTTAAGAGAAGTAAAGACTGAGAACATCATAAAATTTTTCAGAGAAAATATCTTATACAGGTTTGGAACTCCAAGAAGAATTATATCAGACAATGGCCCTGCTTTCAGAAGCTTCAAAATTGGGAGATTTGCACAACATCACAAAATAGACTGGAGGTATACTTCTATCTATAATGCGAGAGCAAATGGGTTAGCGGAAGCATTTAACAAAACTCTCTCAAAATTGCTAAAGAAGGCTGTGTCCAAAAATAAAAAGGATTGGCACGATAGACTTCCTGAGATGCTATGGGCATATCGTACTACGTACAAGACTCCAACACAATGCACACCATACTCTTTAGTGTTTGGAACTGAAGCGGTTCTACCCCTTGAAATTCAAATACCTTCATTAAGGATGGCGTTACAGAATGAAATATCAAATGAAGATAATGTTCGACTTCGCCTAGATGAGTTAGACTCTCTTGATGAAAAAAGGATAGAAGTACAACAAAATCTTGAAGTTTACAAAGCAAAGATGTCCCAAGCCTATAATAAGTTGGCTAGATTTCGCACATTTACAAAAGGAGAAATGGTCCTTGTCCTCAAAAGACCTATCATCACCAACAAGAGGGCCGGGGGCAAATTCAAAGCAAATTGGGAAGGCCCATATGTCGTGGAGATCGTCTACGAAGGAGGCGCATACCAACTCATTGATGCGAACGGAGAAAGGCCCATGCCACCAATCAATGGTCGTTTTTTAAAGAAGTTAAGTGCATTATTTTAATGAACGGACAGAAGAGAAAGGAAGAAGCGAAAGAAAGAAAGAAGAAGAGTTGAAGAAGAAGAAGAAGAAGAAGAAGGTGCTTCTCTCCTCATGTATCCACATGTACATCCATATATATATATATATATATATAAAGAAACCTGTTGCCGTTGCTGCCAGCGCTAGCAAGGGTGGAATACCCCTCGCTAGCCTGGCCGTAGATTCAAAGCTTTTGCTGCCTAATGCTGTCGCTGCTTGCTGTTATTACTGCCCTGTTGCTATTGCCGTTTGTCACTGCTGCTGCCCTAGTGAAGTCGAAGCCGAAGCTGAAGTTAAAGTCAAAACCAAAACCAATCTATTGCCGAAATCATTGCCGCCGTTGCCAACAGTAGCAAGGGTGGAATACCCCTTGCTTTGGCTCTTTTTTGCTGCTACTTTTGCCATTGGAGAAGGGTTGCCACCGCTGTTATCATCGCTGCTGAAGTTGCTGTCCATCACCTCCGCTGCCAATTCTAGCGAGGGTGGAATATCCCTCGCTAGTCTCCCAAATCATGTCATCGATCTCAGAGATGATTCTGAACCATGGAAAGCACATTTTGGTCAAGTCTTTTGATGAGGATTTCTAAACTGATCTTGATTATTGCAAGGTGAATAAGAAATGACATGTTGTATTGAAGACAGTTGCTAAAGAAGTAAGAGAAAACGAAGGAAATAAAGAAAAGGAATCAGAAAGAATGATAGCACCAAGCGAGCAAAGCCCTCGGGCTGCCTCCAGCTCTCTTATATATCTGGCTTCTTTTCTCATGTGTCTTAATCCTTCTTAAAATGGCTGATGATCATGAAATTGACAAGAACATCGAGATATGGAAGTTTAAGAAGCTTAGAATATACTCTCCCTGATTATACCACCAAGAAATCATCTCCAAGGACGTGAATAGGATCATGGATCATACTCTCCCAATCATAGTGATGCCAACCGTAACAAGAATGATAATAGTTACGATGACAGAGCTTATAATGCGTTAAGGTGTTCAATCTGAACGAAGATCACCAAGGCGTGGATCTCGTTCACCTTATGGATTTCGTTCAAGATTTATAAATTTGTCTCCAAAGGGTAACAAATAGTGAGATAAGGCTGGTTGTTCTTGTCGTGCTTTGTTCCGGCACCATTGTCAGTAAACATCATAAACAAAAAGTTTTATTTCTGAGCAAGACTCAGGTTGCGGATTTAGACCATATTAAAATTTATGTTAGCATGAAGTGGTTTGTTGGATCTTGTGTTATGGATCAATTTCTAATTAATTTCAAAGGCTGTGATTGAATTAAAGAATGTGTGACAATTTTTTTTTTTTAGAAATCAAGATCCTTCTTGATGATGTTATAACGAGTTCAAGCAAATATTTTGTTTTCACATACCAGTAATGGAAATCTTTCATTGATTTGATTATATAATGATAATTTTTGAAAGGAAAATACAACTAGCTATTTGCTAGCTATCCTTAGTGAAAATTGAATGCCTGAAATTAGCAAGGGAATAAAACTCAATAACCTGGAGGAAGCCTATAATACAAATGGCATGCTGCATGGTAACCAACGTGAAGTATAAGATATAGCCTTTAAAATATATATAATAACAATAAAGCAAGTTGCATGGGATGAACGTGTTCGGCTTTTTGTTATAAATATCTAATGTGGTGGCTTAGTTTTGACACATTATGCTGCATCAAAACAAATCATAAAATAGAATCAAGAGGAAACTTTGTTTGTGGGTCATATTAAATTGGTATTTTATAAATGAAAGCTATTCATTTAAAAAAAAAAAAAAAAAACCTTGGAGTTACATGCACATTCACATGCAAAAATAAATAAATAAAATAAAATCAAAAGGCAGGGCCCATCATTAAAGAGGCACATGAGAATTAATGGATAAAGGATAAGTATGGATATAAAAATAAAATCTAAGCTTTTGCATAGATTATTACAAAAGCTCAGGATGGAAAAGCTGGCATGTATAGGGGACTCACCATATTGATTTCATGCCTAAAAAAAAATAAAAATAAAAATAATAATAAAATAAAAAAAAATAATAATAATAACAATCAAAGAACGTGCATTGTTTTATGGATAAGAGGGACCCACTACTCTCCATTATGCATGCATTGACCTTATATATTATATAAAAAAAAAATGAATTTTATGGCTTGAGAAAGGCCAGAAAGCCATGATGCAGCTTGTAGGCAAAAGCTCATTACTTTGGAGAATGAAAGCCAAAAAAAAAAAAAGCTTCAATTGTTAAGAACTCAACACTCAAAATGATCCACATGATTTTTCTCATCTTATAGACATGTGTCATTTTCTCTATCATGTGTCCGTTGGTAATCAAGGTTTAGATTTAAATGAAAACCAAGTGGATGATGCCCATTAAGAAACCAATACTTGGGAGCTAATAGGCACATGTCATTTTGTCTATCTTTCCCATCAGAATAATTATGTGTTTGTTGATAATCAATGGAAACCAAGTAAGTGATACAAGTAGGAGCTTATATATGGCATTGCTACTATGAGGAAAGAGTTATAAAAAAAAAAAAAAAAAAAAAAAAAAAAAAAAATATATATATCTTGGGGCAGTAGCTAAGTGGCAATGAGATATATCTTTAAACGACAGCAAGGCATGCAATGCAATGACAAGGCATAGGCAACAACAGTGATATAATATATATTCGCATATACATAATGTAACCAATATATATATATATAATAAATAATAAAATTTATGATTCACAAATTTTCTTGTCTTTACTTGTACTCGAGCCCTTAATCGGAGGTTCCCAAGAATTAATCTGTGGTAATTAATAATAGAGGCTTGCCTCTATTAGGAATGGAAGAGTCCACAAAAAAAAATAAAAAAAAAAAAACATTTGTGATTCGATATAGCACCTGGTGTCTCTTCACCGACACGACGCCAGGGCGCGTATTTTCGATCCCACAAATTCTGGCACGAAAATACGCGCCCTGGCGTCGTGTCGGTGAAGAAAACAAATACCCACAAATACACCCGTATATGCAATATATGGACCTTCCCAATTTTCGATTCCAATTTGCTTTGAAGGGCGCGTATTCCTTCGTAGACAATCTCCACGACATATGGACCTTCCCAAAATCAAAATATACAAATCTCACGATCAGCCGAGAGCACAGATCTCAAGGCGATTAAAATATACAAATCTCACGATCAGCTAAGAGCACATATCTCGAGGCGATCTAAAAAATATCCAAATATCAAGATCAACCAAGAGCACAGATCTCGAGGTGATCTGAATCCCAAAATCAAATATGAATACAAATCACGAGGCAAACTTATAATAAATTTTTAATATATATATATATATATAAATATTAATTAAATCACATAAAAAAAATCAAATAAGATAAAGGATAGAACAAATAAAAAAAATCAAATCATATAAAAAAATATATAATATACAATAAATAATAAAATCAAATCAAATCCGATAAAGATAATATATATATTACTAAACAATGACAATAAAATAATTAATTAATTAATTAAAAAAATAAAAATAAAAAAATAAAATTTAAATTAAATTTTAAAAAAAATAAAAAAATTAATTAATTAAAATTAAAATAATAAATAAATAAATAAATAAATAAATATTTAAAAAATAAAAAAATAAAAAAAAGATTTAAATTAAAAATAATTAATTAATTAATTAATTTTTTTTTAAAAAAATTAAATTAAATTAAAAAAAAAGAAAAGAAAATTAAATTAAATAATTAATTAATAAAAAAAATAATAATAAAAAGAAAATATGAAACGATTTGATCTCGTGGTGACTCTGACTTAAAGATAAGTATATGTGAAATATGTATGGGTTGTCCATGACATTACACTAGCAATATATCAAAATATATATATAGTTACATGCAGTAATTGAAGATAAGACACTTCACATGATCAACAGACCATGATCAGCATAACCATACTGTTCGCAACCCACGATCAACACAATCATCCACACGAACAATATAACCATCTCCACGATCAAGGCAACCGAAGAGGAACGATGACGAGGTTGAAAAGCTTTAAAAGGGGGACCGAACTCACAATAAAAAGAGGGGAGAGCTAAAAAAAAAGAGGGAAGAACGAGTGAAAAAATTGAAAAAGAAGAAGAGAGACGAAAGAAAGAAGATTTGAAGAAGAAGGTGCTTCTCCCCTCCAATGCCTACATCTATATTCATCTCTCTCTCTCTCTCTATATATATATATATATATAAAAGAAATCGCTGCCATTGCCTGTCACCACCACATCTCCGTTGCTGCTGTTGTTTGTCACTGTTGGCGAGGGTGGAATATCCCTCGCTCGCCTCCCAATTCTAGTCGCTGCCTCAAAGCTCCCACATCATGCCGTCACCATAGTCGCCCCACCGTCACCAACATGAATGAGGGTGGAATATCCCTCATTCGCCTCCATAGCTAATGTTGTTGCTTCTCAAGATTGGCCGTCGCTATGCCATCACCATAGCCACTCCACCGTCACCAACACGAATGAGGGTGGAATATCCCTCATTCGCCTCCATAGCTGCTGTTGTTGCTGCCAACGCTAGCGAGGGTGGAATATCCCTCGCTCGCCCCCATTTTTTGTCACTACATCTGTTATAGTTGCTGCTGCCATTGTTATATTGCTAACACTGTTGCAGTTGCTGCTGGCGTTGCTACATTGCCAACATTACTGCAGTTGTTTCTCTCGTTTGCCTTTCAACCTTGACCATTGACTCAAAGCTTCCTGTTGATGCTACTACCGCTGCCGAAGTAGAAATCACATTCAAGCCAATATTGGTCAGCATCAAATTTCGTGACGTCCAAGGAAATAGAACTACAAAAAGCAGTGTTCCATCTCTTTTTAAGGCATTAATAAAAGACATAGGAGCAAGAAAACCATTGGTGAATGAAATATGTTCAACTTATAGGAACCGTGATTCTAAGTCTCTAATGAGCATATGCGGATAACGTTACCCGGGCCTAGCATCTTTATTTGTGTACTCTTTTTCATGTAGCCCATATCATCTTAGAGAAAGAAAAGAAAAAGACTGGACTATGAGATCAAGAAGCTGCGGAGCTATGGCAAAGAGAAGTTCTTATCAATATCTAAAAAAAAAAAAAAAAAAAAAAAAAAAAAAAGCTCTATCTGATAGAATTAATCTTAATATTGTGAAGATCTGGATAAATTCTCATAGGGCTGATGCACAACCATTTTATCTTCATCTTATATTTTTAAGCCTGTTAAACTTGCCACTTTTGGTTTGCTTTGTGTCATAAATTCTGCAATTGGACAAATGATTGTAATTAATCTATCTTGCACGGGAAGGCATAGTTGACAAATGATTGTAATTAATCTATCTGTAGTTAAATAATAATAATAATAATAATAATAATAATAATAATATACACAGGAAGTGGTGCATGATGTGATGTATGAGAATGGCATGAGTGCTAGGATGTGGAGTTTAATGAGTTACAACTGACAGCTGTTGGCATCAAAGTCAAAGAATGATGAATCTTATACACTATTTTCTCTCATATGTGCTATTACATGGAGCTCGATGAGGATCTCCGCTGCGCTCTGCATCTTTCTCATATTATCCTCTTCATCAAGCTTTCAAGCCAATGGTGTATCCAATCCCATGTGAGCAACATGGGTCTGCAGATAATTAATATGAAGATATTTCTATCAATATATTCAGGGGTATGTGAATTTTATTGATGGACCCAAAATAAATAAATAAATAAATGAGATAGAAAGAAAGGGTTGCAAGCCTTAAGAAATTTCTTGGCTGTTTGATCTTAATGGAGATAATATTATAAACTTTGAAGAGTTCAAGATCATAATGAATTAACAATCAATCAAAGAGATCACTTAAAGCAGTATGTGTAATTATTGGATTTATCAGGCCTTGTGTAAAACACATGCAGCTTTGTGCAATGATTTCATTAGTAGAATTTTGGAGCTGCCAATACATGATTGAATATAAGATTATAAAGAATTTCTTAAGTTCTTGATGATTAGGAATGAGAAAAGCAAGGAACCATTTATCCAAGATTACAGAGAACACATCAATGACTCAGACTTTAAACTCTAGTTCTAGATACATGGAACATGAGCGTATTGAAACCAATAAGATCATTGGTTTGTGAGAGAAGAGATGGAGTTGGTGGACCGTTAACCATCATTTAAAAATATATATATATGGCTCCTTTTCATGTTTCTTAATTATAATAATCATGTGGGTGCACATATACTCATGTGTATAAATAATAATAATAATAAAAAAAATCATCACAAATGCGGCCGGCCATGAAGAAAATATGCATACAAATGAATAAATGAGAAACATATATGCATACTTACGTGCGGGTTTAAAAAAAAATCACAAATAGGGCCCGCCATGAGAAACATATATGCATGCACACTCACGTGCATGTTAAAAAAATAAAAAAAAAAGGAACCCCACTATGCACATGGGGATCAATATGATAATTGTGTGCATATATTTTCATCAAAAAAAAAAAAAAAAAAAAGAAACAAAACAACGATAATAACATAAATCTCAAGGCAGCAACTAAATTTGTTCCGAGGTGATAATGATATCTCAAAACGGCAATAAAATATGCAACGCGGCAATAAAACTAGTAGCATGGTGACAAGGCACAGGCAGCGGCAATGATATATGATATATATGTGTGTGTATGTATAAAATAAATAATAAAATTTATAATTTGTAAATTTTCTTGCCTTTTACTTGTACTTGAGCCCTTAATCGGAGGTTCCCAAGATTTTAATCTGGGGTAATTAATAATAGAGGCTTGCCTCTATTAGGAATGGAAGAGTTCACAACAAAATAAAATAAAATAAAATAAATTATATTTGTGATTCGATATATCTCCTGGTGTCTCTTCACCGACACGACACCAGGACGCGTATTTTCGATCCCACAGTCTTTCTAAGCCTTCATCCTACAGAGAGACAGTTCATGATCCTCTTTGGCAGACTGCTATGACTGAGGAACTTACTGCTCTACACCAGACTCATACATAGGATTTGGTTCCGCTACCGCTCGGAAAACATGCCATTGGTTCTCGTTGGGTGTACAAGATTAAAACCAAATCCGATGGATCCATTGAACGATACAAGGCCCGACTTGTTGCTAAAGGCTACTCCCAAGAGTATGGCATGGACTATGAAGAAACTTTTGCTCATGTTGCCAAAATGGCGACTGTTCGTACTCTGATTGATGTTGCTTCCATTTTCCGATGGATAATATCTCAGATGAATGTCAAGAATGCTTTCTTGAATGGCGATCTTCATGAAGAAGTTTATATGACACCTTCTCCTGGTGTTGCTCATCAGTCAGGTGAAGTTTGCATACTTCATAAAGCTCTTTACGGTCTCAAACAAGGACCACGTGCCTAGTTTGAGAAGTTTTCCACTATGATCACTTCACTTGGATTTCTTCCTAGTCACCATGATTCGGCGTTATTTGTCAAGCGTACAATGGCAGGTCGTATTCTATTATCCTTGTATGTTGATGATATGATTATTACTGGTGATGATTGTGATGGAATTAACTCTTTGAAGTCTGAATTGGCACATTGCTTTGCTATGAAAGACCTTGCTATACTACGTTATTTTTTGGGAATTGAGGTTGCCTATTCCTCGAAAGGTTATCTTTTATCTCAATCAAAGTATATAACTAATCTGTTTGAGTGTGCTCGACTCAGTGATAGCCGGATCGTTGATACTCTACTTGAGACTAATGCTAGATACTCTCCGTCGGATGGTACTCCAGCCTTTGGCAGATTCCAGTCTTTATCGTACTATAGTTGGCAGCTTGGTTTATCTTACTGTGACTCGCCCTGATATTGCCCATGTTGTTCAAGTGGTTAGTCAGTTTGTCACTGCCCCTACTACAGTTCATTGGGCTACCGTTTCGTATTCTCAGGTATCTTCGGGGCACTCAGTTTTAGAGCCTCTTGTTTCCTTCTACGTCATCGTTAGAGCTGTGTGCTTACTCTGATGCCGATTGGACTGGTGATCCTACGGATCACAAGTCGACTACTGGATTTTGTATTTTTCTCGGTGACTCACTTATTTCGTGGAAGAGCAAGAAACAAGATGTCATCTCTCAATCTTCTACAGAAGCTGAGTATCGTGCCATGGCATCGACTACCTGTGAAATTGTTTGGCTACGCTGGTTGCTTGCTGATATGGGTATCTCTCTTTATCACCCTACTCCGCTACATTGTGATAATCAGAGTGCTATTCAGATTGCACGTAATTCAGTTTTTCATGAGCGCACAAAGCATATAGAGATTGATTGTCATATCACTCGCCATCACCTGTAGATTGGCACCATCACATTGCCGTTTATTTCTTCTTCTCTCCAGATTGCTGATATTTTTACAAAAGCACACTCGGCTTCGCGCTTCCGTTTCTTATTTGACAAACTCTCGATGCTTATCGCTGTCGCATCGTGAGTTTGAGGGGGGATATTAGCATATATTAGTATATATAAGAATATATTAGCATATAAAGTCTCTTATATGTATTCTCTTTTTTGTAGCAATGCAAATATGAAATCCCTAGCCTATGTTTCTCTGTTTTTATGCCTTCGTCTCTCTATTTCTTCATATTTAAATCATAATTTATGTTTATGGTTTAAAACTATTAAACTTTTAATAAAATATTTAAAATTTCCAAGATGTTAGATTGTGATGTCATCATAATTATAAATCCAAATTTTAATGCATTTTATACATCAATGTAAATCAATTAGATAAGAAAAGTTTTATAGTTGAAAAAGAATTAAAATTTCATTATTATAATTGTGTGGATTGATAATATAATAAATGTAAATTTTAATATAATTTTTTAAAAAAGGAAACATGAATTTTGGGTCCCATGGTAAAATAAAATTTCTTATATATTGATTTTATATTTAAAACGATTAAAATTTTCAAGATTATTGTTATTATCTGATAGGATAATAAGTACAATAAATTTAAACATAATTTTAAAAAATAAATTATGGGCCTCAGAAAATTGTGGGCCTGTTATAATACTGGATATTAAGATTATTATAAATTAATTTTTATAATTTAAAAAACAAGATAATAATAAATAAAAATATAAAAAATATTTTTAAAAAACTATAAATATGGGTTCCCTAAAAAAATCTCGGGGACCTAGGCATAGGCCTTGGTCACCTATGCCTAGGGCCAGCACTGTTCTGGTTAAGTCAAGTTTGGAGATATTTGCAAACACTAGCTCCACCACTAAAGTTTCCTTGTTGTAAAGTTCCTCGTGGAGTCATATTCTTTTATTGATTTGCATGATTCTCTACTTATATCCTGATGCCATATGGTGGTAATGTTATACATTTTAAATTTGTTATATTTATATTATTTTTAGTATTTTACTTCAATTATTTTTTATCTACATTTAACAGTATTTTGATGATTTTTTTTACTTAACTTATCCAATAAGAGCTCCTAGGTCTAGATTCACTTAATAGTATTTTAATAGGCCATAGAAACAATACGTGGCTATGTTATTTTCACTATTGACAAAATCTTGCATGCATTTGAATAAGCTTATAAAAAAAGTTTTAGGGTATATGACCTAAAAGTCCCTCTTTTTTGGTAAGGTGGGATATGGGTTTCTTTGACTTTTCAACTTGTAAGTCTCTACTTTTGACGAAATTCTTCAATATTTGTTATAGGCATCTTATCATTTTTTTTTTAAAATTCTGCAATATCAAAATTATTCTTTGCTTTTTAAGGGAAAGTCATATGGAATTTTTTTTTTTTTTTCCTTCCTTCTATTCTTCTTCTTATTTGTATTCTTTTTAGTTTATTTTGTTTTTTTTGTACTTGTTGATGTTTTTGTTATTGTTCTTTTTTTTTTTTAACAGTGTTTTTTAGTTGTTTTAATATTCTTTTCTTCTTGTACTAGTATGTTTCTTCTTCTACTTGATGTTTTTCATACTCTTCTTCTTTATTTTTTCTAACACCTAAGTGGTTGTACGATTAAATCATTAAATTCAATCAAGAAATAGTAAATATGAGAAGTGCATGTTGAAAATTTTCAATATAAAGGGCCGCATAAATAAATTGAATATATGTCTGCTATTTTTATTTAAGCCCAACTAAAGTGATCTAATTAAGTTTTTAATGGATTGAAGCATATAATTATTATGGGATTTATGTGTAGAAACCAGATCTAATTTTCAATTTGATGAGGGCCAAATTGAATAAAGTGCAATTAAAATGATTGTGGTCCATGTCCCCTGATTCATAAGTGATTTTTTCAGAGTTTTCTCTAAATCTTCCATGAGAGAACCCCAGAGCCTTCAAACGATTTGGAAGATCATAACCCATTATAGCCTTGGTTATGGAATAAGGTACGCTTCCGCATATTTAAATGTTTATTCTCTTAATTCATCATGGATTATGATTTTTAGGGTTTTGTGAGACTTCTAATTTTTGGATCTCAATTATGTGAATGTGTGTATTTTATTAATTTTAATCCTAGCAATGTAAGGTGAGAAATCTGAATAAATAAGAATATAATCTTAATTAGAACGAAGAGTAAGTAGTGGGGAAATTTGACCAAATATGAATATAATCTAAGCAACATAGGATGGGAAATTTAATAAATATTAATCTAAGCATCTATTGTCAAAATTTAAATCTATAAGTGAGAAATATGAACGCACAATGTTATTTTATTTAGCGTTAATTGGCTCGAGACCTCAAGGTCAAATGCACATATATACATTAGGGGTCTCCATATTGTCAACTCTAAGTTTGGTTGGATTTTGTTTCGACAGCATTTATATTTGGATAGGAAGTGCTTCTATAGTTAAGAAATAATTTGGATTTTCATTTGTAGACTTTTTTTTTGGAAAAAATAATAGTAGTTATTTGTAGACAACAACAACAACTATCGTCATAATAGAATAGTGGTAGTGTTTTTAACTCCCATGTGGGAGGTCGAGGTAGGGGTGAGCAAAAAAAATCCGGATCCGAGGATCCGATCCGGTATCTGATTTTTTTATCCGAATTTTTTGGGAAAGTCGGATACCCGATCCGAATTTTTTAGATGAAAATCGGGTTGGATATGGGTCAGGAGAAATTAAAAATCAGGTATCCAAATTAAACCCTTTAAGACCCTTTAAGAGTTATATATATATATATATATATATATATATATATATATATATATATATATATATATATATATATATAATGTTGTTAGATAAAACAAATCCTTGAAATAAATAAAACTTAAATTTAGATTCGGATATCCGATACCTGATCCAGTTTAAATCGGGTACCCGATCTGAGTTTTTGCCGATCCGAAAAATCGGATACCCGATCCAGTTTTAAAAACTAGATTGGATACTCGGTTTCGCTCACCCCTAGGTCGAGGTTATGACTACTTTCCAAAACATAGTTAAGAATGTAGTGCTTGTATGGGATGGCTTGTCTAGATGATTTAAAAAAAACACATTAACAATAGTCACACTAGTGATTCAAAAGTTTTGGGAGATAAGTTTATGAAAAGTTGAAGGGCATTTTCATTCAAAAGAAAGCTTCTGATACGATTGAGTGGTCATATTTTGAAAGTGGATTTTGTGAAAGTTTTTGATACAGTTGATTGGGACTTTCTGTTTGACCTGATGATCGCTAGGGGTTTTGGAGATAGGTGGGTGGGGTGGATCAAATGTATCTAATTCAAAAGTTTTGGGAGATACGTTTATGAAAAGTTGAAAGGCATTTTCATTCTACAATAAAACACATTAACAATTTGAAGACTGATCATACTTCAAATGTAGGTATCTTGGAAGTTTATATGTAGATTTCAAACTTTTATTTTATTTAAGTAGAGATTAAATAATAAATGAAAATTTTGTTATTTAGGATTTACTATCCCAAATTTTTTAGAATTATCTTGGTTAATTTTGATAAGATAATTATAAAATTATCATTATTTTTTAAGCTTTGAGTTTTAAGATGATAACGATTATCATCCATTCATTTGAATTTTAAAAATACATGGATATAGTTTTTTGTTTTACTTTATTTTACTTAAAGGAGCTACAAAGTAGCTGGAATGACACCAAAATAAATTCAAAAAAAATAAAAATAAAAATAACAAAGAACAATTTTAAAACTGAAAAACCAATCAATTCATTAACCTTTATTAGGCATCTTGGAAAGTCCAATAGTCCATCCCTTTGTGAAATAATGACAAAATTACATTGCTTCTAATCTATCCCAAATTGGTTCCATCCATTAGAATTAGCTTAAGCCCCAAAATTCCAACTTGGGCTTCAAATTCTAAATATTGATAATCTTATTACCAATCTCCAATTAGAGTAAAACTCCTTGTAAATCAAGGCTTGGCATAATCTATCACAATCAATGAGTATGATCAGTCTTCAAATTCCACTTCCAGGCTAGGGTTAAAGCCGCTTTTATTGTAGTTTTTACAACTAAGAAAGATCCAATTCTAACCCTAGTAGAAGTTTTAGACAAATAAGAGGTTTTGCAATTAAGACAAAACTTCTTAATTTGGTATGTTAAAACATTCTTATATTTGATCACATGATCATGGTACATCTAAATTTCCAGAGAAGCCAAGTAGCAATAATAAAAAAAATAATTAATTTAGGATCTGTGTGATTCATATTATTCAGTTATATACTGGATGACATGGTATCAACAAAAATAATATTATATTGAATCAAATTCCAAACTATTTTTTAGCAAAGGAATGGAAAAAGTGATATCTTATGAAGAAACTAAAGATGATATTACCATGAATAATAGATAAAGCTTGATATTAAGGAAAATAATTGATTACCACATATGGATTATCATGGATAATGGATACCATATGAAAAAATAGAAAAGGTTACCATATATAACTAGATACAACTCATGAGGAAATTAATAAAAGTAACTAATTATCACATATAATATAGATCTATGGGATTAAGTGAATGTTTGTAAACACTTCTAAAGATTTCATCTTTTCTCCCTAAAATGATCCCTCACATAAATTTATTGTCTTTCCTTTTATTTATTTGTTTTTCTCATCCTTCATTTTATCAGTTGACTTTATATTTAGAATTGAATTAAGAGATATTGATAATTTGAAGAAGATTGGATAAGGTTTATCTTATATAATGGTTATCTTAAAATTAAAGTAGTTATCCTACATAAGTCTTGGCTAAGGTATAGGTTACCAAGACTTCAAAATTTTTGATTAATTGTTTTCTTGGGTGAAACCTAGATCCCTCAGGTTGCTCTCAATTGAAGAGGTAGCTTTTGGCTTTTTTCCTCCTAGCATGCAAGCGTAGTTTACATACTATATGAAGGTAATCATATACTCTAATCTTATTAGAAAGGCACTTTAGGTTTTGAGTTACTTACATGTGATGCAAGTATTATAATGCATACATGAGATCATACTATTTACTAAAGTCAAGTCCCCACAGTTTATTAAATTCTTCTATATTTCTTATAGACATCCCTTTCTAATTTTTATAATAATATCAAAATTACCCTTTGCTTTTTAGGGGAAAGTCAAAAGGTAGTTTATTTATTTTTATTTTTATTTTTTTGAACATGTGTTCTTAATCTTTTTTTTCTTCTTCTACTTCTTAATGTTTTTGGTACTTTTTTTTTCCTTTGGAAAATTGTGTTAAACTACATTGTGGTTTGCCTATTTATCAATTCGGAACTTGTGGGCTGAGTTGTAACACTTTATTATCATGTAGTCTAAATCATTTATAAAAAAAATACAAAAAACCATTCAAGTTATAATCGGAGGCAAACTTGAATGGTTCTTAATTAGTGTGTATTTTAGTAATATAAATAAGGATAAAAAGGTAAATTCAGATTTAGATTAAAGCATTTAAGTTTAGGGTACTAAAGTGTTACAACCCAAACCACAAATTCAACATTGATAAAGATGCTAACGACATGACATTTTAACAAAATTTTCCCCATTTTCTTTTACCACATAAGTGGTTGCATGACTGAGCAATTAAATCCAAACAAAAAATAGTAAAAATAAGAAACCTAAGGTGAGAAATCTATATAAATTAGAATCTAATTTGAATTAGAAGGAAGACTAAGCAGCAAGTAGGCAAATTTGAGCAAATATGAATATAATCTAAATAACATACGATGAGAAATCTAAGAAAATATGAATCTAAGCATTTATTGCCATAATTTAAATATATTAATGAGAAATATGAAGACAAAGTGTTATTTTATTCTGCATTAATTGGGTTAGGATCTCAAGGTCAAATGCTCGCGCTCGCGCGCGCGCACACACACACACATATATAAAAGGTTTTCATGTTATCAACTTTAAATTTGATTGGACTTTGTTCTAATAGCTTTTTAAATTAAGCATTTATGTTGGATAGGAAACACTTCTATAGTTAAGAAGTAGTTTAGATTTTCATTTGTGGATGTGCTTTTTTTTTTTTAATAAAAAGATAATAGGCATTAGAAGGACTTTTACAAACATTTGTTTAAACAAGCCTTTTTTATTTTAATATATTCAAACAACTCAATTTTATTATGCAACAATAACAGTAGGCAAGCGATAGTACCCTTCCAAAGTATGGGTGAGGATTTAGTATGTGTGTAGGGGTGGCTTGTCTAGATTGTATTAAAAAAATAAAAAACAAAACAAAACAAAACAAAATAACAATATTAATCACATCCAAAAATAAATCCAAACTACTTTTAATTGAACTTTTCTTTTGAAACTACTCTCAAATAAGTTGGTTTAACATTTTTGTATAACGTTAAACTAAAGAGCTTCCAAAAATCACAAATATTTTTAGAAGTGATTTTAAATAAATCTTTTACCTCTATCTTTTTTTAAGGTGTAATACTACTTCAAATGTGGGTACTTTGCAAATTCATATGTAGATTTCAAACTTTTGCTTTATTTAACTAAAAGAATAAATAATGAATAAAAATTTTGTTATTTGGATTTACTATCTCAAAGTTAGAATTATCTAGATTAATTTTAATATGATAATTATAAAACTATCAATATTTTTAAGTTTTGAGTTTTAAGATAATAACAATTGTCATCCATTTATCTAAGTTTTTGCTTTATTTTATTTTACTTTGTTAAAGGAACTACAATGTAGCTTAAATGACATCAAAACAAATAAAAAAATAGGAAACAAAAGATTAATAAAGAAAAGTCTTAGACCTAAAAACCAAAAAATTCATTAGCTTTGATGAGCCATCTTGGAATCCCTTTATGAAATAATAACAAAGCTAGAGAGCCTCTAATCTAACTCGAATTGATTACAATAAATTGGAATCAATCTAAGCTTCAATATTCTAGCTTGAGATTTTAAATTCTAAATATTAGTAATCTCATGAACAAATCTCCAATTAGTGCAGAACTCTTTGTACATCAATGCTTATTACAGTCTAATACACTCAATGAGCAGTCTTCAAATTCCACTTCCAAGAGTTAAAGTCACTTCTATTACCACAACTTTTGCAACTAAGCAGGATCCAATCCTAATTGGACAAGAATTTGCTAGTAGAATTTTATTGTTAGTGTCCAAAATGAAGAACCAAACACCACAGTAGAAGTTTTAGACAAATAAGAGGTTTTTAAAATTAAGCTGGAATGTCTTATTTTGGCATGTTGAGGCATTTCTATTTCAATCACATGATCAATGGTCCGTCTAACAATCCAATTAAAACTAGATTTTATGCCTCTGAAAATTATGTTATATCTAGATTTCTAAAAAAGCCAAGTGGTAGCAATAATCACAGAGAACCAAATTATTTTAGGATCTAAAATGATTGACATGATTTAGCCTATACTAGCTAACATGCCATCAACAAAAGTAATATTGCATTGAATTAAATAACCAACCAAGTTCCAAACTAGTCTTATCTTAGGAAATGAATAAAAAAAATAACACTTTATTTTATGAGCTACTTGCATGTGATGCTAATGTTATGATGCATTTATGAGATCCTATTTTATGAGTATAAGGTTTATTAAATGCAAAAATTTAAATGCAAATGCCATGTTCTATCACGTGTGACTCTTATACCTCCAACATGCACACATTTGATTCTTTCCGCAGTGAGGTTTGTATCACTTTTAGATTTTTTTTTTTTTTTTAAAGAGAAATTTGAATCTGCATTCTTTATGACCTCTAAATTACAATATTTTAATCTTTTATTGTATTGATTAAATTCATCATTGTTGTAAGCAAGTAGGGTAGAGGTGATTAGAATAATTACTTGTTAGCCACTTAAACTTGGGTTAATAAAAGCTCGAAGTTAGCTCAAAATCTGAGCATTCGTATTGATTTTGAGTTTAATTTTTTTATTTTAAAATTAAAATTATTGGATCAAACTCATATCAATAGCTTTAAATATATAAATATATAATAATTTGTATATAATATATAATACTAGTATATAATATGTTATCACATTAAAAATATAATATACTTGGTATTTTCATCTTTAAAAATAAAAAATAAAGTTAAATTTATTTGATTTTAATTTAATAATAAATCAAGTCCTTTTTGAGCTTCTGAAATTAAAATTAAACCAAATTTGTATTAATATTTTGGGGTTAAATTTGAACTTGAGCTACTCAATTTTAAATCAAGCTCAAACTAGGCTTGATCAAACTCAACCATTGTACATCTATACTGGCCATTTGGACTTTAGATATTGTCCTACATAGGGGAACACATAGAAGTCACAATTGTGGGGTTCATTTCACTGGTGGCCACATAACTTTCATAAGTATAACGCTATGGCCACAAAAGTTTTTTTTATAACACTGTGGCCATTTAAGTTTACTCCGATCGCATGGGTGGCCACAAATGCTGATTTCGGGGCTAATTCCGGCGAAGTTGCTGATGTGGCTGCCAGCGGGTCTTATTAAATTCAAAGCTTATCCCACGTGGCAGTCCACCTCATCGGACGCTTGGACCGGCGCCACGTCAGCTCCACGTCGGCAGCCAACGTGGCACTCCCATCCCTGTAGATCATCTTCTCTCCCAGCCTCTTTTTCTCTCAGCTGGGCTACGCAATCTTGCTCCTGGCCTAGTTCACAGATGGGCAACCTCGCTCCCAGCCTAACCCTAGTTCAGAGATGGGCAACCTTGCTCCCGGCCGCTCCCGGCCTAACCCTAGTCACAGATGGGCAACCTCGCTCCCGGCCTTTTTTTTCTCTCAGCCAGACTAAGGATCCCTCCGGCAATAATCAGGCTGATGTACAGCATGTTTTTTTACTGAGTGGTGATTGTCTTGCTGAGTTTTTTACTGATTGCTGATTGTCTAGGGCGGGATTGTGAAGAAGGAATCCATTGAATTTGTTCTGTTTGAGGTTGGCTTGTTGATTGCTGATTGTCTCTATTGCAATAATCTAATTTGATCTGTTTTAGATTGGGTTGCTGATTGCTAATCTAATTGTTTATTGTAATTCAGTTGTGTGATTAACTGAAGATTAAATCTGCCTGCAGAATCTCAGATTTTCACCTGAGAATTATTGTATGCATGCTAAAACCTGGAGAAAGAATTTGGGAAAAACTAGATGCTGAAACCTGGGGAAAGAGTTAGTAAAATATGGGAAAATAGAAAAATCTACAAATTTGTATGCAATGCTGAAACCTGGGGAAAAATCTGGGCAAAAAACCTGGGGAAAAAATTAGACATCTCAACAAATTCATTAATACAATACAGACTAATGAGAATACACAATACTTAAACCTGTCAATTAAACAATCTGCAGATCATACAAATTAAACCAACCTGCAAAAACCTGCAGATCATACATCAATCTGCAGAAATTTGGAAGACACAATACAAAATACTTGAGAATACATCAATCTACAAATTAAACCAACCTGCAAAAACCTGCAGATCATACATCAATCTGCAGAAATTTGGAAGACACAATACACAATACTTGAGAATACATCAATCTACAAATTAAACTAACCTTGTCAATACATCAATCTTAATCTGCAGATCATACACAATACATCAACCTATCAATTAATGAGAATACATCAATCTGCAAAAAATATGGACAATCATATCAATTCACAATACTTAAACATGACATAATAGAGAGCAATTAAACAACCTTGTCAATACACACATCCCAATTAAACAAGACCTAAGCAACACAGGACATTCCCCAAGTTTTAAATCATTAAACAACGCAGAATAATAACCAAATTGTAAAACATTAGACAACATAGAACAACAACACAGGACTCCATATTAAGACCTAAGCAATCTGCAGCTTCACACTTGAGTAAGGTTGGCATCAAGATCAGCTCTGACTGGGGAAGTAGCAATGTTTACTGGTGGAGATTGAGTTGTGCAGTAGATGACATTCCCCAAGTTAGCAACATTGACATTGCTTGACCTACTGATTCTCACATTTAGAGTTGGTCCCTGGCTTGTAATGTCACTGGGCTGAATGGACTGAGACTGCTGGGTACCAATGACATGAGGAGGTTGCGTTGGTTCATTCCCAGTTGCAGCACTGCTAATTGAAGCACTTACTGATGCAGCATCCTTTCTCCTCTGTAATGAAAACATAGATAAAATAATTAATACATCTTTGCAAGTCATTAGAAATGCGAATATATATATATATATATATAAACAATACAGGTTGCAATTTCTGTCTTTTGAAGCCAGGATTTGAAGGTCTTTCCCCTTTGCCCTGCAGTCATTACAAAAGTAATTATAATAGCATTGGAATTGAAACAAATTAATTTTTGTTGCATTAGAACTGAAATAAAACAGAATAACCCTTACTTGAGCATGATGCCTTTTATTGTGGCCCGTTGCATGGCAAATGCTACATTTGACTGTGCTTAAACCCTTTCTTGCCAATTTTTGCTTGCCTTTGCCAGAAGTGTTGGAATTTGAATCTGATTTCTTCAAGGCTTTTTCAATTTCCTCAGGCTCTTTTCTCCTTGCAGTTGCTTTCCTTCCCTTTTTTCTTCTCCCCATTGGAGGTGGGATCACTCTTGTGCCATCATTCACCTCTGGCCAAAGTTCTTCACTGTTGGTGGGGTTTATGTAATGATCATAGACCCTAAGATATGTAGACACCAGGTATGCAGCATGTACAAACTCCTCTGGTTGCTGATTATTGCCATATATGGCACTGATTGCATGAGGGCATGGCAAGCCTATTAATTCCCATCTCCTGCATGTGCAAGTATGCTCAATCATATCAACAACAAAGGAGCCTCCAATCCCTATGATCTGAACCTTTGGTCCACCGGAAAAATTTGGTGTGTAGCACTGAGCCTCTTCCTTCATTTGGTCAAGCTTTTTTTGGATCTTTGGGCATAAAATTCCCTTGTACTTCAGCATCTGGTCCTTTTTCTTCTTCATCCTCCTCATCAATTTTACCTTGATCATCTCAAGCATTGTAATAATTCCCTTATCCCTTGTATCAAGTATATATCTGTTGAAGCACTCACAAATATTGTTTAACAGGATATCACACTTGCATGAAGTTCCAAACATTGCCCTGGTCCAACTTGCATGGGGTCTATCCTCGTGATCAAGCCATCTTCTTGCATCTGGGTTCTCTTTCTCTATTTCTCCAAGCCAGTAATTAAACCTTTGAACATATGAAGCCCTTGCAGCATTCCATAAGTAATCTTTTAGGGCTTTGCCTTTGAACTTCTCCCTAAAATTTGTATAGATATGCCTGACACAGTTTCTGTGTTCAGCGTTAGGGAATATGTCTTGAACAACCCTTTTCAAGCCCTACAGTGACAATGGAAAAATTAAATGACGGTTAGCAGAACTATACTATAGCTTAAGTACAAAAAAACTAACCTTTTGGCGATCACTCATTATTGTGACATATCTGTCGTTCCAGATCTCTAAATCATCCCTCAATATCTCCATAAACCAGGTCCATGTTTCTGTATTCTCCACCAAAACTACTGCATATGCAATGGGAAATATACAGTCATTCGGGTCAATTCCTACTGCTGATAGTAACTGCCCATCATAGAGACCCTTCAGGAAACAACCATCTAGTCCTATAAATGGCCTACAACCTGACCCAAAGGCATCCTTTAATGGCTTCAAACAGACATAAAATCCTTTGAAATGTTGTTCATCTCTCCACAAAATCACTGTGCTCCCTGGATTACTTTGTTTAAGTTCAGCCGCATACCTGCACAGTTTTCCATATTGCTCGGATGCATCTCCATTGACCCACTTCATTGCCAAGTTTTTGGTTCTCCAAGCTTTCATAGCAGAAATTGTGAGGCCATGGTCATCCTTGACTTGTTTAATTAAACCATTGCAACTCCAATTCGGATCAGCCTTATATTTCTCAAGGTATTTACTTGCTAACCACTTAGAAGTTACATGGAAATTGGTGAAGACTTTCCCACAGTTGTGATCAAGGTTGGCACTTTTAATCTGCACTGATGGATTACCTTTGTTCATGTGAGCTGCATATATCTTGAAGGAGCATTGCTTGTTATGACATGCACAAATGACCCTCTTCTTGTCATTCTGTGGGAACCAAATCTGAAATCTTTGCTTGATTCCCCAATTTCTACAAGCTTTCTTCAGTTGGTCAAAGTCCCTAAACACCATCCCAACTCGTAATCTTGGGCTGTAGAGATCCTTTTCTTCATTAAACTCAAAAAATCTTCTTCCACCATCATCATCTGTTCCATGCTCTATTGACAAGTCTTCTTCACTACAATTTTCTGAGTCACTTTCTTCATCACCAATATCAGGTTCACCACCACCACCATCATGTTTTCCTCCTCTGTGTTTTGAATAAGAATAGATGTCACTGTCCCAATGTTTTCCTTCACCCATAACCTGCTCATAATCATCATCACTATCTGGGATATCATAGTCAGGATCTGTGAAGTCTTCTTCTCCAGATGTATTTTCATCAACCAAGTAAGTACTCAAATCATCTTCCATGTCAGACATGTTGGATGCTATTACTTGTGGATGAAACAACAAATCAGGATTTAGATTATTAAAATCTACAAATCACCACATTAACAACATATATGTATAATGAAACAAGAATTATAAACCTATCTATATAAATATTTTTAAAACAAGAATTATATGTTCAATCCAAACAGTAATTCTATCAATTTTTTAAAAACTTTAATATAGTACTAATAAAATGAACATACTTTAAGAATTTGCCAAAATCAACATAGACAGATTATTAGATTTAATAGAACACAAACATTGACAAAACAGAATTATGAAATCTAACAAACTATCAAATGGGGCATCTCTTTATAAAGACAGATTATAAAAAACTACATCATACAAACCATGCCCAAAAACAGCATAAAACCATTGAAAGACATATTATAAAAAACACTATAATTACTTTTGAGTCATCATAGTCTACGGCATAATTTGACCTCTCTTTATCCATGCCCAAAAAAATCTCAAATTATCAAATCTAACAACAATTAATTAAATTCATTGAGAGACTAACCACCAGATTACTTCTCCGAAGAGTTGGCACCTGTCTTCTTCCAAAATCCAACAACTGAAAATAAAAAATAAATCCGATAAAAACACTGAAACAAACACACACTGAAACAAAACCACATTACCTTTAGGATCAAAGCTTCAGCTTTGTATATCCTGTCCTAATTCTTCAGAGCTTTATGATTGAGCTACATTCAAAAAAATCAAACACACTGAAACAAAACCAGCATACACTGTCACAATGTTGTTCAATTGAGTTACATGTAAGAGAGAACTTTAATAGTCTGTCAATTAACTAAAACAAACCCAAAATAGAAGCTTACCGGGGGGTTTGGTAGGATTTTCAGAGGACTAATGTGGCTAAGCTCAATGGAAGGGAGACGAGTTTGAACAGTGACAATCTGGTTGTGATCATGGAAGGGATGAGATGGCCAAGTGGAAAGGCAAGATCACTGCGTGATCTGGGACGCGCTGAGAGAAAATGGGGATGCTCAGACAAGGTGCCCTAATTTCGACATTGGTCCTGTGCACTGCCCTAAACTGGGCACTTATCCATGGGGGTGCCACGTTGGCTGCCGACGTGGAGCTGACGTGGCGCCGGGCCAAGCGTCCGATGAGGTGGACTGCCACGTGGGATAAGCTTTGAATTTAATAAGACCCGCTGGCAGCCACATCAGCAACTTCGCCGGAATTAGCCCCGAAATCAGCATTTGTGGCCACCCATGCGATCGGAGTAAACTTAAATGGTCACAGTGTTATAAAAAAAACTTTTGTGGCCATAGCGTTATACTTATGAAAGTTATGTGGCCACCAGTGTAATGACCCCCACAATTGTGACTCTTTGATATTCAAATTAACAAAATATTTAAATCACACCAAATCAAGATATTCAATCATTCGTTCCAAACACATGCACCATTAAAAAAAAACTAAAAAAAAATAAAAATAAAAATAAAATAAGACCCTTTAGAAAGAATTTTGTTGCTTGTAAAAATAAAAACATATTAGCTCACTTTATTTGTTAAAGTTTTAGAGAATCATTAAGTCACGATAACTAATGTATTTTCATATTTGATTGTTTCTTTAATAGTGTTTGTTGCTTTTAAAAAATATTATTAAATTGATCATTATGATTCAAGTTAAATTCTAATATCAAACTTATATAATCTAGTTAATTAAATATGAATTTAGTAATTAGTTTTATGGTAAAATATACTCATTATTTCTGTAACTTATAGTAGCTCTTAACCAAATAACCCCTCTAAAAAAATCCTATAATATATACAAAATTAAATAAAAATAGAGCTATGTGATAGTTTCTTTTTTATTTTTTCCTTATTAATTTTACACTGCATTACCATACAATTTTTTAAATATTATCTTTTATTTTTCCTTGTGATTTTATATCATGCATCTCTACAGTCTTTTTATCTTGACATGCTTTACATATATGAATTATTACACATAAATATGAAATATTTCTAAAAAAAAAAAATTATAATACCCAATAATTATAAACAAAACATTCAAATCCCAATTTCTTAGCAAATATATAAATTTAATATTTCCAGGGGCCAAAGTGAAGAAGAACATCCAAGGGTAAAACCGTAAAAATCCATCCATCCAACCAATCTAAGCTTTCGAAGCGTCGCTTTGGATCTCGAGTTTCAAAACACGGGGGGCTTTCTGCAAAAAAACAAGAAAAACCCAAATTTTTTTCTCGTTTCTCATCAGTCTTCTTCTGATTCTTCGTTGCCGAAGCTTGAGACGAAGCGTTCGATCACTGCGAGGTTCGAGAGCCATGGCCAGCACCATTCCCCGACCAGCCGCTCCTCCCCACGCCGCCGCTTCCGCTGCCGCTTCAGTGTTCGTGGCGAAGCCGGTAGTGCAGGCGGCGAATGTCATCCGGTTCCAAGTGGTAACGGAGCGGCTGGAGTTGTACTTTAAGGGCGAGATCCCCTATCAGGCCTCTGAGTTCGCCAACGCCGTCTTCTCCCTCGCCAAGTACTTCCCTCATTGCCCTAACTGTTTCTTGAGTTTAATTTCGTGTTTGCTTTGGTTGGTGAGGGTTTGGTTGATGATGTGTAATTTTTTTGTTTTTGGAGATTTGGGGGTTTTCTTGTTATTTAGGGTTTGGGTTCCGTTTTTTCTTTTGCCCAAGAAAAATCTTTTTTTTTTTTTTCATTCTTTGGCAAATAGTTAGGTTAATTTGCTGTATGAGTGTTAGGCTATTGGCTGTTGTTTCTTTCTTTCTTTGTTTATTGATGGTGTTTGCCCATAAAAATCTAATTTTTCTTGATTTCTCATTTTCAATATTCTGCTTTTTACTGAACCGTTCACGGGTTAGGGCCTTTTCATTTGGGAGAAAGTGATATGAAGGGGAGAAGTGGGGAACTGTAATTTTTTTGAGGTGGAAGGTAGTGATATTAATTATGGCATTTTAAGTGTTCTGACTAAAGTGAGAATATAAATGGAGAATTTAGGTGTTATGTGAAATTCTATGAGTTCAAAAGAGATTTTGGAAGTGAGAGAAAGTAAATTTTTATAGATTGACTTACTTTCTTCCATTTTAGTAAAAAAACTATAAAAGTGAGTTCAATTTAAAATCCACTTCAGAAGGAAATGGGGGAAGTGTCATTTTCCCATTTCAGATCAAATGAACATATAAAGTGAGAGAAAGTCAGCCCACTTCTCTAGAACTTCCGCCCAAATGAACAGGCCCTTAGTGAATATTTTAGGTCATGTCTTGTATGAAGGTCATACTTTTTATTGCTGTTACCTTATTTATTTATTTACTCAAATTCTTGTTATGGTTCTTGACAATTGGTTTTGGCAAACTCAGGGCTATTGATTATTCACTGTCAATCAATGATGTTCCAGCAATTGCACCATCACTTCCTTCGGTAATAAAACAGGTAATTTGCTTCATATTCTTTTTTTCTATTAAAAAAAATTTGGTGTAAATTTTGGTGGATGACTTTACTAGTCTTGATGTTCTGTTCCTTTAATAACTATACTGTGTTTCATTATGTGATGTTTAAACTTTAAATTTAAAAAATCTCCCTAAGGCAAGCCCTGCTGTGGACAATTCTCGTAATCAAGTGGCCATGGCCCCTGCCAACTTTAATTTATAATTTTTTTTGTTTTGTCTGTGTGGACTTTTGGTATATTCTAATGAGGTTCTAATTCCTATTTTCTGTTCCTATCATACAAAGGCGTATAAATATAAGAATGACGGGAGTCTTCAGTCAGCGTTTATGGTGCTTATGATTTCTGTAAAGGTAATCCTCGTTTATAATCCTGTTCTATCTACATATTAGCAGTAATTTGAGGCATAAAATCTTCAACTTTATCAACTGAACTCGCATGAGTAATTGTTACTTTTATGCTAACCTCTTTGGTTGATCTTTGTGTTTTATTCTGGTTATTGTGCTTGTTAGAATCAAAATAGATTTATGTATCCCCTCATTGTTTATTATATTTGATTTATAATGATACTTTCTCACGAATATATTGACATTAAAATAACGCAATCTGCACTTATATTATCTTGTTGTCAAGCATTGATAATTATTTCCTATCTGGAATTTGTGCAAGCGAGGAGTTCTGTCTTGTATCAATTTAAACTTTAAAGTCTTATCAGTTAAGTAGTCAGCTTCATTAATCTAGACACACTTGGAGAATAATATATAAAATTTATTTTGGAGAAGCCTAAGTGAAGTATACTGGAATTTCAATGGAACAAATTTGAGTTTTATTTTTCATTGCAGTTATATTAATTTGCAGGTAGTTTTGAAAAAAACTGTCATATATTTCCTAGTGGCTGGGAAGGTGTGACATCACTTTAAATGCATTTTAGTTCTCTAAAATACTTATTTGTTGATGTTTCTCTGTGACATGAGGGTATTTTGCGATAATGGATGAAATTACTTTTGCTGTGTAAGTCTTTTGTTGGTAGGATATTGTGTTCATTTACTGATGCATATCATACATATATCTGCCATGCTAACATGTTCAGACATTGGAATGACTGAATGAGGTTATAAGCCAACCAACTTTTATTCTGTATGACACTTGTAATCTGGTAGCTAGTCTGCTGGATGCTGTGGTAAAAGCCATTTCCCTTTATTATTACCATTAGCATTGTTAGTGGCCCAATTCTAGCTTGTACTATAATGGACAACTTTTTTTTTTTTTTTTTTCTGTTTCAATAATTCCAAAATCCTGAGTTATGTTTGCTGGTTGGATCTATGAGTCTTGCGGTTTTACCATCATGCTTAATCTCTTTTTCTCCCCATTTGTTCTGTGTATCTCATTATATTTTTCTTCCAATAGTTATACAGATTTTATATTTTTCTCTTTTTCTTTGGTTATTGATTTCTAAAATTCCTTAATAGCTATGCTTTATGGCAATTCTTTTAAGGTGTTTTAGGTTTGTATACAGCAGAATGTTGGAATTTATTCTTTAGCAGGTTTTTCTTCAGAATCATTTATCCATATAAAATTTTGCTTTTGTCTTGATGATGCTATTTGTTGCGTAGAATGCTTGTAAGGTCGGATGGTTTAGTGCAACTGATGTTGCTGAACTTCTCAGTATGATGGAGGAGGTTAGGAAAATATATTACAATTCAAATTGGTGTTATTCAACATATATGACATTTGTTAAGTTCATGGTTTAGCTGGTTTTCTGACTACTGAACCTGTGCTGTAGTTACTTAATGGCTTTTCTATGGCTATCAATAGCATACCTGATGCAGTCAAAGCCCAAGAAGTCATTTCCAAGGTTATGCCAAGGTATGTTATCATTATTCTGGTCCATTTTATAGTTAACTATATATTAGTTTTATGACAAAGTTTCATGTTCAGCTATCATTTTTTTCCTTGACCATGGTAAAAGCACTGTGGCCTTTTCCTGCCCCAAATTTACTAAGCTTTCGGTTTTTGGAGAATAAGAGATAGAAATTCATTAGGAGGAAAAATATCTTTGCTATTGTATGAAAGGATAGAGAGTGGCATATGCTCCTGCTTTGTTGTGTTATTGTGGTGTTTGGATACCCCTGTTATTTAAGCTCCTTCTACTTTCAAGTTCCTGTAATGCCCCTTTCTTGTCTGTTAGTTTGTTCATTTGTTTGCTGTTGCCAGCTCAAATGGCTTGATAAGCGCAACTTCTGGTTTTTTATTAGAAAATAAAAAGTTGTTTTGAGAAATTTCCCTTGATGAATTTTGTGCTTTAAATTGATATGATATGACAGGAGTTTTTATGCATGTTTAATGTTTGATGATGGTTGTTTTGTCAATGACATAAAGAATCTTACCTTGATTATAACATATACTTATGTTTCCTTCTTCCTGATTGAAACACTTATTTTGCATGTGGCTTTTGGACTTGGATGTGAGTTGGCACATGTTTTATCTGTTGAATATACATTTAGTGTTCATTTTCTAAGTTTTTGATTTCCCTTCTCTTTATTTACAGGTTTTATCCCAATCTAAAGTTGGGCCGTCTGGTTGTTGCTTTTGAAGCAAAGGTATGGCTGTGGGTTTTTTCAGTCTCACCCTTTTCTTTCAAATGTTTTGGAGGAGCAATGAACTTGTGTATCACCCAGCAAATTATAGCTATGGAAGTGATGTGAATTGGCTATATATATTTCTCTCAAATTTTGTGATTAGCTGCTTGCTGTCAAATATCTAATTTTCTTTTTTGCAGCCTGGGTATGACATTTTGATGGCAGATTTTCTTATTCCGAGAAACATACCTGCTGAAGAGAGGATAGTAAGTCTCTCAGCTATGCATCTTATTGTTCATGTTTCTGAGTATTTTGAGATCCTTCATCCCTATCTGTATTATTTAAATGTATTCAGTTGGTTTACTCCCCCAGCAATAATCATCATAGATACACGTGCACAATCGTGTTTGATTTTTGTCTCCTTGCTGGAAAGCTCTCCCTGCATTTGTGGTATAGCAGTACATGCATTTCTTGTGACCTTTTAATGAACAAACATACTCACACATACATGAATTGGTGATGCCCTATTCATTTAATCAAAAAGACAATTGTATAAACCATCAATGTTTTGTACTCATATTTTTTAGCTGAGAGACAAAATTACCTTCCAGCTATAATGGTTTATGTTGCCAAGCCATAGACATCTACAAGAAATTCCTGACAATATGCCATACTTCTGCTTATAACTTATCTAGAAGGCCAAGAATCCTTATATTTCAGTTAAATATCCAAGTAAATATTAAGTCTTGAGGTAGTTATTCTTGGTAAATATTCTGTGGTAATAACTAACCTGCCTTAACCATCATAGCCTGTGGTTGTGCACATCAATTGACATTGCATGACTTCCACATCTAGCATTAACTTTGTCATGCACTACTTCCATTAATAGCACGGCATAGTATGGTTGTCCTTCGTTGGGTTCATAATTTTCTTGACTATCTGTTATGCTTTAGTTTGCAATGTATAGCTGTAGCATGATTCAGATGCAATTTTATTGAGCAAAGGGTGTCTTGCTTAACTTAGTGTTACAATTTGTATGCAGAATGTGAAATGCACCCAGCTCTCATGTTAATTTCTTTTTTGCAGCGGCTATTTGTGATTCAAACTGATAACTTAGAGACGTCTGTTTGTATTGTAAGCCCTCCCATGGTGAGGTATGTTCCTTTCTGTTGTCAATGGTTTACAAGACTTATGCGAGAAATACTATGGTTTTCTTTCTTCTTGTAGCTTTCTGGTTAATGGAAAAGGGGTGGAGAGAAGGACAAATGTTTCATTGGTTCGTAGGTTTTTTTTTTCTCTTCACTGGCTGGGTATTGCAAATAATATTATTCAAATCAACTTCTATTATTTTCATATGCAGGACACTGGGCCTCAATTTCCAACAGATATTTCTAAAATGCTTAAATATGGAACAAATATGATTCAGGCAGTTGGCTATTTTGTAGGTTTGTATGTGCATAGGCAAAAATTATTTTGATTTATCTTACTAAATGAAAATTTCTCCTTTCCACTCTGTCATGAAATGCTTGTTGACTTGGATTTTCAGGTAGTTATATCATTGCTATAGCGTTTGCAAGCAATTTAGTCCCCTCCACTCCAACACTTGAAGATTATGTCCAACCTGCTATTGACTTACCATCTTCAGGTAAGCATTATTTATATAAATATAATGTATGCCATGTATATTGCTTCTTAGTGTATCTTTGCTCAATTTTAAGAAGCTTTTTCATCTGGCATTGTATCTACTTCTGAGGCATCCGGATTTAGTGTATCGTGCATTACTTTGAAGTGTCAATATTTATGATCCATTTTTTTTTTCTCTATGCTCAGATATATGCTTACAGTGAATGGTCCGGTCGAGTTCATAACCCTATTCTTGGTGTTGCAGTTGTGATTGTTATCATAACCGATTTAACTTGATTTGGTGTTCTGCATCATATGAATGGATCAATGTATTGAATTTGTATATAAAGACATGTAACAAAAAAAGGATAAAGCATACCAATTCTATTTATTTGATGGTGGGCAATTAATCAGAATTATAGTTCTTTAAGTCAGCTATGCTTTTTGCTTGTTCATATTTCCCCTTATCCAAAAGCTAAACTATGTTTTTTCTAAATTTGTGGAAACATACAAACCTCTTAGTTCAGTTTCCATTGGTCTACAGATATTTTGATGTTTGGTTCATTTATTTTAGAACTAAACTATGACTATGGAGTGTGAATCTATAAATTCAGACATTTAACTCAGGTTTTGGTTAAAATAATTAAGTGCATTGGACACAATTGAATGATTTATAACAAACAAATTTTGTCCAGTATGATAAAAGCTTTTGTTTCTAACCATTGATTAAACATTATCTTACTACATATCTTGCAACATGAGTCAAGAAATTGTGTTCCAAAACCAATGTGATGTTATTGTGTCAATCTGATGATGCTAGATTCTGAGTTGATCGTGGGTGCATCAAGAATATCACTTAATTGCCTGATAAGGTATGGTGAAAGATTTTCTTTGTTGCTGTTCACCTAACTTATGAATGCTTTATCAAATATTTCCGTCCATTTTATCTATTACTGAATGCCAAAGCATCTTCTTTTTGCCAAGGTGGTTATACCATTACAGTCTGCTGCTATTGAACTTACATTCTTTATGGTATAGTCAAGCTATCTGAACCAGTGCTAGACCACATAGCGGGAACAGGAAATGCATCTTTTAATTCTTGTAGTAGCATGTAACTATGTTAATCATATAAACATTATGTGGAACCATTTCTCAAGTTAAAATCAGTAATTTATTGAATTAGGTACACATGAAAAATATAATAGAATATCAGTTTTTTTATTTTTTATTTTTTATTTTTTATTTTTATTTCTTATCGGAGAACGTTCCATTCAAAACAATATAGAATTTCTACTCTACATGATTTTTTAAACATATACATCTATAAGTCAGTTTCGTAGATGATCTATTCAAGGAAAGGAATATGTTGAGTTCCATGTCAGAATGATATTTCTTGTTTCTGCTTTTTTTTTTTCAAATAAATCCTGATCACATTGTCACACCACTAATATTGCAGCCATCTAATACCAGATACCAGGCTGTTTTTCAAAATAGTAATTTTTTCAAAACACTAAATTTCATAAAATTGAGTAAGCACTAATTTTGTAGTTTAGATCCATGTGATGCCATTTATTATTCACCATGCATAATGGCATTTCTTGGCACTACTTAACTAAATATGCGTTCACCTAACCAGTCAATTGTCTCATTTGTTTTCAGTTAGCTTACTTGATGCTTGAGGCATATTCCATTTGTAAAATGCCATATGATTACGGTCAACTTGCATTTTTCTTGTGTGTGTTTTTTTGTTGACCACTGGAGGCGGGAGACAACCATTCTTTTTTGGGAGAAAAAGGAACTATTTGTATGACTTGTATTTTATTGTTTTAAGTGATGTGTGATCCCCTATTTCTGTGTACAGCTTTAGGCGCATAAAAACTCCTGTTAAAGGTTATCTTTGCAAACATCATCAGGTCAGAATCACTTCTTGTTTCTTTGAATTAATTGTTTTCATAAAAAGCAATTTCATGATTTCACGTATTTCTCAGTGTTTTGATTATGATAATTTCATGGAAATGAACTCAAGGAAGCCGTCCTGGCGCTGCCCTTGTTGTAACCAACCAGTTAGTTTCATTGACCTACGGATTGACCAAAACATGGTTAAGGCAAGTACTTTATCTTTTGAACTGCTTATAGATATATATATATACCCTATCTTGATGCTGCTGTTCTTTTCTTTTTTTTTTTCTTTTTTTTTATATTTTCTAGATACTAGGGGAGGTTGGAGATAATGCAAATGATGTTGTTATCAATGCTGATGGATCATGGAAGGTGGTTGTCAGAGGTGACGGAGATACAGATAGACTACGTGATGGAACCCAGGACGGAAATAAAGATGTTACTATGGAATCTGAATCTGACAAACTGAATTTGGTGACGGATGTTATGGATCTGACTATGGATGAAGACGATGACTCTGATGGAGGACCTGCTTCTGCTCAGGGACTTGCTAATGAGTTCAATAGTGAAGCTGAAGACAGGAAGCCGATTAAGGATGTGCAAGGCTATTCAGTTTCTGAATTCCTTTCTGAGTCCCCAGCTGTCAACTCTACATCCTCAAGCATTCCCTTAACTACTTTGCCAAGGGATGATTTCTGGCTTAGAATGTTAGCATCGACATCTGTCACAGATGGCTTATCAACGTCTATTGGTCCAAGTGCTTACCCAATTGGCTCTTTGGAATCTCCTGTATCTGATGCTGTGATGAACCATGTTGCCACTGATGCTGTATCTTCTGGGCTTATCCAGGAGTCTGGTGCAGCTCCTGAAGCCTCTCAATCTCCTTTCCCTTTCCATCTACCATCACGGGTGTCTCCGCTGGAGGAAAACATGCAATTACAGCAGTCACATAATAGAAATTCAGCTATCAGCAGTTTGTCTGATAGGCAGCCAATACCGAGATTTGTTATCAGAAACCCAATTGCAGTACAGGCTCTTCCAGTGCAGCCACAAGTGCCTGTTTCTTCCCAACGAATGCGATCAGATATATTTAATACAATTCATGTCCCTAATGGTTCTGGTGGAACTAATGTGGAAAGTGCGGCCTCAGATATTCAGGCTTCAAGAAGCTTAGATAATGCTTCTTCATTGTTGCATGCTCAATCAAGGGCACAGGTACTGTTTTTAATCCATTTTTGCCTTTCATACTTATCCTAGTTTAATTACCATAACCACTCAAGTTGTTGGTTGCTTTTTCTAGAATTGTTTTATGTGAGAATTGCACTCACTGGGCACTTCATGCTTCATGGCCAAGTAAATTAACTGATACCATGTCAGAGGTGATGCTTGCTATTTGTTATTTGCAGGCATGCATGCTGTCTAGAGCCTTTGTTTCCATATTTTTTCATTTCACTTTGAACAGAAATTTCCTGTAGCAACTGTTGCAGCATAATAATCCCAGACTTTAATATGTACTTAACACCCTTTCACTTGTTTTTTAAACAGAGCTATCAAAATCAGCAGCAGAATCAATATGCAAGGAGTTCAACCGCGCTCCCGCATCTTGTTGCCATGCCTGCTCCAAGCTTGATAGTCCCAAGAACATCCCCGGCTGTACAACAGATGAGAACAGCTGCTCAAAGGGGTTTATCCCAAACTCCTCCCGGTCTACAAAATCTCAGAGCTCAGCACACAGCAAGCCCAGTCACAACCACTCGTCCACTACGTTTCCCTTCAATGCCAGTGCAGCAAACAGCACAAACCACTGCAGCTTTGGCAGCGGCGAGCTCAGCAAGAAATCACCAGGTTTTGGCCTCTCAACGTGCCGCCACCATGGCTAGATCACCTGCAGTAGCAACACCTCCTCAAATATCCAGGACACCAACATCCATTCCGGTGGCGATCAACAGCCCTAGAGTTTCAGGCAGTGAGCAAACCCGAAACATTGCGGCAGGAGGCATGCCAGGTGCAAGATCAAATGGCATTTCTGAATCCCCATCCGAAACAAGCTGGCGACCAACTGGTAGAATGAGGGGAAGCCTTACAGGTAGCGCGTATGCTGCTGCTCTTAGTCATTATCTTTCTCCTGCTACGCTGCAACCGGCTGTAGCTCGCCCGCCTATCCCTGCTGCTGCGGCTTCTGATCAACTTCTGACAACAGCATCGATGCCGTCAACCCAGAGTCAGCAGACTAACACAGGACATACTGAAGCAGGCAGGCAGACAGGTGCTTCAGGTGTATAATTCAAGGTATCTTTTCCATTTGTACTAATTTTGATGAATCTTGATGATTGAAAGGCAAATTGGTATGTGGTGTTGGTGGGGGAATATTGTAGTGTACATTGAGCAGTCTCTTTTTTTTTTTTTTCCTTCCAATTTTCTTTTTTGAAATTCTGTGGTTTATTTGGTTGGTGCATCCATCAGATTAGATTTTTTTTTTTGGTTTTATTTTCATTTGTTGCTTCTAGATTAACTTGATTTTGGTTATTTTATGCATTCCTTTAGTTAAGGGGAAGATGGTTTTTTACAAGATCCATTAGCCAAATTTGTGACTAGATGAAAATATGTAATAGATATTCGAATCTCATGGCTCCTAAATTTGTTTCAATTCTCCATTTTTCTCTCCCTTAAATGATTGATTGGGGGTGTTTTGAATTTTTTTTTTTCAATATTTTAAAAAACTAATGTGATGGGCAAATTTGCCATCTAGTAAGTAATGTAGGTATGAGCCAGAGCTAATTAATTTTTTTTAAAAAAAAATATTCAAACTAAAATACCAACGGTTAAATGGTTTATTATTAGCAGGATGAGTGATGATATATTCCTGGGTGTGAGTAGTGATTGTATGTAAATAGTTCCACCGTCCATATGGGCACAATTACTTTCTTTGCTCCGTCCGTCGTACTTGTGCACATTTTTATTTTGTTTTTTTAAGTGGCCTAACTGCTTATTTAAAAAAAAAAAAATCAGACGAAAATAACACATTTTCCAAAGAAATCAAACATGTTCTGAAAGATAAACAGGAGCTTGACGAGAGTGACTACTAACATGTTATCCAGACCTTAATAAATATTAACAAGAAACATTTAGGAAAATCCAAATTGATCTGAATTTTGGACAGGATTGAACTATAAAACTCCATATCACTATGGGAATTTGCAATGCAAATAATAGGCATCCAAATCCTAAACTCATTTATACGTCATTGATATATGACATAAAATCCAAATCAAATATAACATATTTGTTAATATTTAAATGAAAATTATAATTTAGAAATTATGTCCTTATCTCTATGGATTTGCAAATATCTCCATTTTACACCTGAGTTGGAAAAGGTTTGCACATTTGAAAAGGTTTGCACATTTGAAAGGATACTAAGGCCTTGTTTGGGTAAGCTTTTTAAAAAAGTGCTTTTTGGGAGTAAGTTAAGTTCTTTTGAATATTTTATGTTTAGGTAAGTTAATACAAAAGCACTTCTACATGTGTAAAACAGCTTATTTTAAAAGTTTTTTTTGAGAAGCACCTCTTTAGCAGCTTCTCAAAAAAGCTGAAATTCAGCTTTTTTTATAGCTTCAGCTTTTGCCCAAAAGCCAATACAAATATAAATTTTAAAACCCAGAAGTGCTTAACTTATAAAAAAGCACTTCTGGGCTTTAAAAAAGCCAATCCAAACACCCCCTAACTGCATTTGTACACAATGAGGAGGGCTTGTTCAGGCAAAATCAAAACCCTGCAACATAACATTGCAGGCTTATGAACACATCATATTCCAAAAATACAGCAACAAACCAACACCTACTTCAATCAGAACTCAATTAATAATCAGACAATTCATACAAACTATGAATGGAACAGATAATCACAAACAAACAAAATCTGTTCATGGATGTGATACTAGCTCAGTCAAAAACCACAAACAAATGAACTTAAACGTCATATGAAAATGCTAATGAACTACCATGTCATAAGATCCACAGAAATATTTGTCTTTGTATTTTTCGCTAGAGGGTAGAAAACTTGTTCAAATTCAAGTACATATAAAATAAGGTCATCCATATATATATATATATATAAAAGACGGCACAAAAACCATTGGAATTGAAAATACCTCATAAACATACTCTAGGGTTTCAGTTTTACTAGTTCACTTTATCATATCAAATCATACAAGATGCTATGTACTCTAAGTGCTCTTTTCAAAAACTTGTGCTATTGCCAGTTAAACGACAAAAAAATCAATCAAGCCAAACTGAAGTAAATATCAACCAAGAATATAAGAAACTTGAACAATTTATTCTCAGGAACCATGATGAATATCCACAACAATCATGAATAAATGCCCATCATAGTTTGTCCTGATACACCTTTTTGAGAAAAAATGCAGTTTCTATGAAACATCACTTAATTCAAATCAAAGTAATTGCTAAATACCTCAGCATACCTGAACTGATCTACTTAATGTGCTACAAGTACAATCACAACCACACATGCAGTGGTTCTTAGCAAAAGTTCCATACAATGAAATGGACTCAAAAGGTTCATCATCAGCGACGCAGTTAACAACAATAACAAGGAAAAAAAGAAAAAGAACAATCTTCTTTCTATGACAATTGCACACACACAACCCTCCTCTATCTTATTTATGTTGGACCCTAATTAGATGTTGAGTAGTGTGTGATTGGAGGGATCTAGAGCTCATGTATGTCGATTTATGCTTGAGTTACAGCGTTTTAACACTATTTTGGGATTTGAAGATACAGTCACGTCACATCGCTGTAATTGGACAAAAAAACCAGGTTCAATTTTGTATACAAAGACACATAATTTTGAAATCCCACCAATCAAGCATTACATTATAATATTCACAACACATGATCATAACCATTTATTTTCTTCAGTTCCGAATTTCCCAATTCAAGCACATATGCCTTGATTTCCTTCCATTTTTTTCTTCCATCCAAAAATTATGCACTCCCACTAGTTTTGCTAACAAGATCTCAATAATGAGAAATCTAAGCATCATAACATTGCAAAGTAGAGAAAACATAGACTAAACAACTATGTTGTTACTCTTTAATATGTTTTTTTTACTTATCCATACATATTTGATACTCCTTTGATTTGATTCATCATGATTTTATGCTTAACAATAAACAAAAGTTGTAATACAAAATCTCTTATAAAAACAAATGCCATATCAAGCTTTCATTGTCTAAATCTTGAGAATAGATAGAATACATTTTTCTGTAACAAGGAACCTATTGCATTGAAAACCACAGGCCAAATTATTGTCCTCTTCCTTCTATCCATAATGTACTTCATTATCCCTCTACCCATACACCACCCAAGATCTAGTTCTTAACAGACAACTCTTTACTCTATCACAATGCTACAACCATCCCCATGCAGGGAGTATCCAACCAAGATGTTGAAAAAAATATGATATCAATGTTACACATAATTGAGAATCACCAATAACAGAGAAACCTTGAATATAAATATTTTATAACAGTAGTAATTGGCATTGGCGCAAGAATCAAAGCTCAACAAATAGAACATTCTCTAGATAGAAGGCATGTATGTTCTTATCCGGTTCCATAAATTTTTCTTAGCAGTACCAAAATGAAAAGGATAATCCTAAAACAGCTTTTAGGTTTCTCAATTTATCACAAGAAACAAGGTTAATAGCATCCCTGAACATGAAAACATCTGCCAAAAACATATGTACTGGAATGATAAGGATATACACAATATTTAGAGCACAAAAAAAGAGAAGAAAAATGTGCAAATAACAAGACCAACACAATGGCCTAGGCATTCACAACTACATCCTATCACTGTCACATAGAGTTCAAAAGGTAATATTTTTTATTAACCGCAGAAAATAGATCTCAGAAAATCTGACATTACACAGATGGAAGCATAGAAAAATGTTGACGACGGATGCCAATCACATATGCATACTAACAGCTCCTATAACATCATGTCAATGTTAACATTCTTGTTGAAACAAATTTTTCAGTCAAACAAGATAAGCTTATCAATATTCTAGAGCACCAAAATACAGGATAGAAACATGATGGTGAAGTTCAGCAGTTTTAGTTTCTGCATGCACTTGCTACAAGAGTATCCACATCTAAACTTTCAAACAATAGCATTTGAACAGCTGTATGACTTTGTGACGAAGTGAAAAATTTATGAGAAAACATCACCAGAAATAACTAGAGCCCTGCCTCGCTGAAGAAAACCTTGTTGCTGAACTCTTATCTCTTGAAAACCTTGAGCTTTCTTCTTAGAAGTGCTAGCCACTGAACTAGCAAGACAAAGCCATGAGAACACATCACCACGGAGGCACAGAGCCCTGCCTTGCTGAAGGAGACCTTGTTCCCAAACTCCTATCTCTTGAAAACCTAGACTTTTCTTTAGGAGTGCTTGTAACCGGACTTGCACCTCTATAACTGGCCCGAAGAGTTTCATCCACTGAATGAGAAGACTTGGCAATAGCATTCCTCACAAATTTCTGCGCTGCTGGAGACAGTGTCCGCACGTTAGGGCTTGCACTACCCCCTCTAGCTGGTGAAGGCAGGGGTGGCTTTTGAAACATCTTGGACCTTTCCCTCAGCTTCCGAGCAGCCTCCCTCGAGAGCGAGTGAGCCTTCACATCACGAGCAGGCGGGCATGGAATCCTAAAGTGAGTTCCCTCACTACTCCCTCCAATGTGCACTGACGTATCCTCTGTATCCAATCTCAACGGAGTCCCCTCAATCTCTCCCCAGGTAATGAACGGAGACTCATCAACACCAGGGGCTGGAGATGGAGTCTTCACAAAACTATAGCCATTGTCAGATTTTTTTGCTGATTCAACATAGAAAGGGTTTGGAGTCTTCCTCAAATCCTCCAAATCATATTTTTTAGACCTCTCAGCCTCCCGATCAGCAGCAAAAGGGAAAGTGGTGCTAGCTGGAGTAGTACCCTGAACCATATTATAGACAATATCGACAGCGTTCTCCTTTCCAGGCTTCGAATCATCTGCTCCCGGATTCCCATGGAATCGAGTACTGCTTCGGTTGATCTCCTTTGTCAATCCCTTCAATCTCTCAGCGTTCTCATCTTCAGTCAACGGAGCCTCCTCCGCTGGCACATACATCAAGAGGTTCTTGGCGCTGTATTTCCAGCTCTCCAACGTGCTTGGAGATTGCCCAGAGGTTCCATACCCGTCTGTGATGCGATCTTGCTTCTCCATCTCAAGGGCTTTGGGCGGATCAGGCTTCTCGGCATTGAACAAGTGCGCATACCTCTCCCGGCGCTTCTTGTTAACCTTCTCCATGATGCGGGAGAAGCTCTCGTTGTCCTCGCTAGTGTAGCGGCGGAAGAAATCATCGAGCGAGACGGAGGCATCAATGGCATCATCAGGGACCTCGCCTTCAGCAGGGTTGGGATTCACAACTCGGTCGGAAGGCGTGGAGGCGGCGGCAAAGGGGGTGATGGATGGGGTGCGGACGGAGGGGGTAGGGTTACGGATCGAAGAGGACGGGGTTTGCCGGCGGCGGCGCTCAAGAATCTTGAGCTGGGCATCACGAATAAGGACAGGATCCTGGGAGCGCACAGCCTCAAGCCAATCAAGCCGATCACGGAGCTTGGGTAGATCGGGGAAGTAATCACGCTCGATGATGCGCTCTATGGCGGCGACATACGTATCCTCATCGAGGACCTCATGGCCGCGCTTTCGGGAGGAAGAGGAGGTGGTGGTGGTGGCGATGGATGCAGTGGTGGATGCAGCAGGGGTGGAAGGGGAACCTAGGGTTAGGGTTAGGGTTTGGGAGGGAGGGCGAGGAGAGGGCGAGGAGATATGGCGAGGAGAGTGGCCCGGAGAGAGGAGCATCGTGGATGGAGATCGGTGGAGATGATCGGAGGGTTTTCGCTGTGGATTTGGAGACGAAGAAGAAGAAGAAGAAGAAGAAGAAGAAGAACGCGGGGTTTGGACTTCGACTCGGAATCGGAAAAAGGGTTATTCGAAAGAATATTATTAAAAAACCAGTGAAATTACTTAAATACCCCTCACGGGAAACTTCTCGTTTGGTTTCTGTCGGCAATTGAATGGGAAATGTTTCAGGGACTATATAAAAATTCAGTGATGTCACTTAAATATCTGACCCGTATGAGTGAGAGATTACTAAGGTAACGTTTGGTTGGATATAGTTCTAAATGCAGTGGATTTCCAGTTACAATGTAACTGAAAATACTTGGATTTCAAAATACAGTGCAGTCAAATCTTGTGTTTGGTTGGTTGTAACTGGAATTACTGTATTATAAGGATTTATGTTTGTTTGGAAGGATTTGAAAATCTGAAATTGGAAAATATGTGTATAAGTATATGTATTGAGTATATATATCTGTATAAATATATGTATATGTGTGCATATGTGTATATACATATATGTATATGAGTATATATATCTGTATAAGTATATGTATATGTGTGTATTTGTGCATATATGCACATATATACATACATATATATGTGTATTTGTATATGTAAACATACTATGTACAAGCATATCTAGAAGTGTATATGTATGTTTATATAAATATGTATATAAATATGTATATGTATATGTATATGTATGTGTATGCATATAAGTATATGTATGTGTGTAGATGTATATGTATGCATGTGTGTATGTGTATAAGTATATGTATGTGTGTATATATGCATATGTCTGTGTATATGTATATGTATATGCATATGTCTGTGTATGCGTATATACATTGAGGGATTTGGGTTGCATTGGATTTGGTTTTACGGTCAAAATGACCGTAAACCAAAATCCCTCTACCATGGTATTTTGAAATCCTATGAAAAAGCAAATCTCTAAAAACAATCACATGATTTCAAAAACACAAGGGATTTGGAGTTACTCCCTTGAAACAAACACACCCTAATAATTTTATGAAAACCTTTTTGTTTTGTTTATTCTCGGGGGGAGAAGAGGAAAATTTTGAGGGACTATATAAAAATTTTAAGGAAATTAATTATGAGTATAATATTTTATTTAGTCCCTCTAATATAGTGAATCTGTCTCTTTGATCCGTCTAATATATTTTATCCATAAAAAATCCCTGTATTTTAACATGTTTTGAAATATAAATCCCTTTTGAGGAACTCCTAGGGGCAAACTATATTAGAGGACTTATAATTTTAAAATATAAGGACTTTTTAAAAATAAATTATATTAGAAAAAATGTTAAAATACAGGGATTTTTTAAAGACAAATTATATTAGAGGGATCAAATAGGTAAATTTACTATATTAGAGGGATTATCCAGAGTATTATATCTTAATTAAATACTATAAAATTGGGTAATTGCTAATATGTTGTTATAAAAACTACCTGTAGTATTTATTTACTTGTCCACCTTAAGTAATTTATGTCCATTAAAAAATCGATTAAAATTAATAATTATTTTAAATTATGAAAAATTTAGTAATTTTCAGAATTTCATTTAAAAACCAATCAAGATTTTATAAATTTTTTTATAATTTAATTGTATCTTTCATTCTCTCTCAACATAGTATTTTAATTTTTTTAAAAATATTAAAAAATACAGGAATATATTAAAGATAACAAATAAAGTTGGAAAAACAATATAATGCTTCATACGGACATGTAAAAAGATCAAGGAAAAACAAAATGAATATTTGCATATAGAAGAGGACAAGTAAAAAAGTCCCGGGAGAGAATAATATTTACATATATATTTTTTTAAAAATACTAGCTTTACTTATATAAATACAATTTAAAATTAATATAAAATTTTTATAAACAATGATAAGTCCTCTTGAACTTAGTTTTTTTTTATTAATACAATGTTGGTTGAAGAAAAAAAAACGAAAATATCTTGGTATGCCTACATTTCTCTAAAAAAATAAAATACAGATTATTTTTTTGTTATAATCTAAATATTTAAATTTTAGTGTATTTTATTTTTTTGTTATAATCTAAATATTTAAATTTAAGAAAATATATCCGAGTCAAATCTAATGCTTGATCAATATAATTTCTATTTTCTATTTTTCTGTATTATAGTATTTTTATCTTTGGATGAACACTTTTTAAATTTAGTTTTAGAAAACATGTATTTGATTCTATCAATATAAAGCATATGGATAACTTGGTGAGCTGGGACGGAACTAAGGGGGTTAGTAGGGGCTTCAGGCCCCCTCGGCCAGGCTAGCTGCTCCTCCTCGGCTTGAGTGATTTGATTCCTTCTCAAGTTCTCATCTCTTGGGAGTTTAGCCAACTATGAATGGATGAAATCTTGAAGATGATGAGGCTTGGAAGTTGGAAGTTTTGGGAGGAGAAAAGCAAAGTCTAGTCAACGAAATGAGAGTTTTAACAACCCGTTTGGATGCAAGTAATGGTTCCCCTCTAGGGGAGAACCATTACTTACATAAATCATTAACTTATTTGGGAACCAAAAGGAAAGGCATGTTTCCCCTCTCCAGCTGAATAAGCTTCACCTTCTCCAGTTGAATGATCATTCCTCCCAAAGTGGTGGGGATAACCATTCCTATCACCTAAAATTACATATATACCCATTAACAAATGCCAAAATTCTTCATGTCTAGCTTTACTCATTTGAAAAGCCTATAGATTGTTCATCTTCATCTTCTCCTTATTGCTAAACCAAATTGCCAGATCTAATCATTTTGTCTTTTGATCGTCCAGCAAATTAGTCATCGAAATATCAGGTTTATGGTACTTCCTCTCTTCTACTCAAACACAATTAAGTGCCATTTCTTTTCACTAGGATTTGGTTTAAGAATTTTTTTTTTTTGCAATCATCATTGATGTTTGGTTTTATTGAAGTTGACACTTTGGTGGATATTTACTTTTCAGATAAAGAAAGATCTTTGGTTCCAAGGGAAGATACATAGCTAGGTATGCAAAAATATTTTCAATCAAAAGAACTACTGTCCTGCAGTTTGTTTTTCTGAATATATATATTTTGTTTCCAAATGTTTGTGTGTGTGTGTGTTTTTTTTTTTTTTTGTTTTTTTTTTTTTGAGTATTTCATTGATTGGATGGTTAAAACTTTGAGCTTTTTTTATTTTTATTTTTTTATTTTATGTTTTTGGCTTGTTTTTGTTCCAGGAATGCATAGATATTTTTTATAGTGAGTCTTATCATGATTCTGAATATCTCTAGTTATAGAGCATTACCTTATTCTTTGAAAGAGTGTTAGCTTTTTCAACTTTTTTATTCCATGGACTTATTTTTTACATGCCTTGTAGTCCCATGGATTTTTGCACATCTTAAAATTACCTAAAAATATGTTCATATGCTGTCTGCATACTTTGAATGAGAACAAGTGAAAACACACTTAGAAAGCATATATGAAACTGGAATTGAGGTCTTGCCTGGTTATATATATAAGCAAAATGAATAAATAAAATAAGCCCCATAATTTGACATTCATGCTAAAGCTGCTGTAAATAAGCACCACAAAAATTGGTCATCCTTGTTCAAACCAAAAAGTCATAGTTAAAACACAATAGTTATTAGAAAGCATTATTGTTTCTATGAGTTGTATAAAAATATCATCTGATTCATTATATAAATAGCATTTAACTCTGCAAAGGAGGTCTCCATTAAAAAAAAAAAAAAAAAAAAAATCTTGGCACCTCTATACACATTCTACTCTCTCAAAGATTAGGTTAATAGCTCCAACATCAGGAGTACAAATTGGCATACACACATTCATTCTTACTACTAACTCTTCACAATTGCAAATCAATACACATAGCAACGTCTCCACAAGCATCCATTCCATCACATCACTTACCTTCATAAAATTAATGTATTTTAATCTAATACTAGTTGCTCGATTATTAATCCATTCCATCACATCACTTCCGAAAAAGACTTGAAGAATATAATTATAAGCCATAATTTTCAGTTATTTGGAAATATAATTTTGTTGGTTGTTAGTTAATAAATGCATGTAGATAATTTTGATTCTATTATCTGTGAATCGGATATTGAGGTATAGTTTTCTATATGATGTCATAGTTATGTGAAATGTATAATATGTTCATCATAATTGATGTCCAATGTCAGGGAATTAGCAGCTGACATTGTATGTAATGCCTAATTCTATTTGGTGCACATATGTTTTTTTTTTCTTTAGATTTGTTATTTCTATTGGTGCACATATGTTTCTTCATCATAATATGTTGATTTTTTTTTTCAGAGGTTTTAATCTTTCGAGTGTTGTGATAATCTTGGTAATAATCTTGGTGAAATTGACATATTTAATAGTCATTTTAGATATGGACGAGATTGACAAAATACACATGTATTTCTTAATGTGTACATGCTATTTTTACATTCTAAATATAATGATTGTCGTATGTGCCAAGAAACAATGTGACAATCATGATTGATAAACTACGCATGGATCGTCGTTGTTTTTATAGTTTAAACCAATTGCTCACCACAATTGGCGGGTTACGAGGCAAGAGAAATGTCATGGTTGAGGAGATGGTGGCAATGTTTTTAAACATTATAGCACACCATGTCAAAAATAGAAAAGTTAAATTTGACTTCATACGATCTGCAGAGACAGTTAGTCGATATTTTCATGTTGTCTTGAAGTCAATTATTCTATGCCATGGTGTTTTGCTAAAGAAACTTGAACCAGTCCCCGCAAATTCAAATGATCCTAGGTTGAAATGGTTTAAGGTAATACTTAAGTTTGTAGATTTTTCTTTGTTTCTTTGTACACGTACCTAAAGTACCAATTGTTTTACTCACAATGTAGAATTGCCTTGGAGCATTAGACATGACACATATTTGAGTACAAGTGTCTAAAGTTGATCGGCCAAGATATAGATCAAGAAAAGCTGAAATCACTACCAATGTACTTGGGGTTTGTAGCCAAGACATGTAATTTACATATGTTTTGGATGGCTGAGAGGGTTCAGCGCATGATGGGCGAGTTCTTAGGAATGTTGTTAAAAGGTCAAATGGATTAAAGATTCTAAGTGGTTAATCGAATATGTCATCATTACTCTTGAATTTTTTATTGTTAAAAAAAATTACACCTAACAATAAAAATTTATACCTAACAATAAATACATGTGTGTTTATTAATCAAGTTATTATTATTTGGTTGATGCTGGGTATGCAAATTGTCTTGGATTTCTTGTACCTTTTTGAGGTGAACGATACCACTTGAGTTCTTGGACTGATGGACATCGACCATCAACACCCGAAGAGTTTTTTAACATAAAGCATGCTAGTGCTAGAAACATAATTGAGAGAACCTTTGGCTTTTTAAAAATTCGTTGGAAAATTGTAGCAAGTCTCAGTTTCTACAACATAGCCACCCAACGATGTATTATTCATGCATGCTGCTTGCTACACAATTTTATTAGAAAAGAGATGACAGAAGATCCTGCCAAGGATGAAATTAATGCTTTTTCCTTGGAGGATAGCATGCAAGAGGATATTGATAACATTATAGCTATTGAACCATCAGATGAATGGACTCAATTTAGACTTGATATGGCTACCGACATGTTTAGCTTATCACACTTAGTTGACTTTGTTATTAGATATCTAATGTTAACATTACACCTATATGTATTGCTCTTTTTGGGCTTATGTCTTTTTTTTGCATTAGTACATTTTAATATTAATATCATACATTTGTTTGGCAAATATACTTGAATTACTTTATAGCTATGCCCTTGAATTCTTATATATGATAGTGTTGTGTTTTATTATTATTGTTATTTCTTATCATTGCTTTCCCTTTAGTATGGATATAGTGTCACAACAAAGGGGTCGAGGACAAAACAAACGTTATTTTACTCCTGATGAAGATAAAGCTCTAATTGATGCATTGGTTGAGCTTTCTATGGACCCACTGTGGCAGACTGAAAATGGGTTTCAGGGTGGGTATCTCCTTCAACTAGAAAAGATGATAAAAAAAAAAAAATCTCACAAACCATGTTAAAAGCTACACCGAATATTGAATCTCGCGTGAAGCTTTTGAGAACTAAAACTGTTGCCATATGTGATATTCTACGCATGAGCCGTTTTGATTGGAATTATGAAAATAGCGACAAAAGTGCTTATGATGAATATGTGAAGGTTGGGATAACGATATTTGGTAAATTTTCTTTTAATAAGATATACTTATGTTAATATGTTTGATTTTCTTCTGTAATGTAATATAGGCTCACAAGGAAGCAGCTAGATTATATGGCAAATCTTTTCCATTTTTTTAATGAACTTGCCCCGGTCTTCACCAAGGATAGGGCATTTGGTAGTAGTGCATGTGATATAGGAGATGATGCAAGCCAATATGAAAATGAAGTTAACATTATATTAGAGGAGGGTGCAGACCTATCTCAAATGCCCATCGATGATTTCTTCATGCACACACAAGAGCCATTATAAGAGCCAACTAAATCCCCATCCTCTATTCCATCTGATAGCAGCGCCTCAAAGACATCAAGGCACCCAAAAAGAAAAAGCCTTACCGCGGATCCAACAATGGAGCAAATTTCATCAAATTTTCATAGTTTTGTTGATATGGTTGGTCCAGAGTTCAAAGCACTAGCAAATGCTGCAAACCACAAAGCAAAATCTTCTGCTCACAATATTGACATTGCATCCCGCAATGAAGCAGCTTGTGCAAAAATTGAAGAAAAAAAGAAATTATTAGGTGAAGTATTTTTCGTGATTGATGGAATTACCGGTGATGAAGCATTATTTATGTTACAAGTTTTGGCAAAAGATGAAGATCAACTCAAAGTATTTTGGGATCTTCCAAATGACAAGAAGCTACGTTTTTGTCAAATACTCATGACGCGAATGCCTTTTTACCCACCAAATGTGTAAACTATCTTGGCAAGGACGATATTTATTACTTTTGTAAATATATATAATTCATGATTCACTTTTATTCAGTGTTTTACAGGATATGATGCTTGCTGAAGCTTAACCCATGCATTGAACAACAACTACTTGACTCACTTTTGGCAACAAATATCGGTGTAGAATTATATGAGAAACCTTTTTATATCATGAAGCATATGCTTCTATACATTATGGTGTGTCTTTTTTTTTTTTAGAAAATACTTTAGTTTGTGAACTTTATTATCCATGTTTGGTTAATATTCTCAAATAGCTATTGTTAAGATATTAGGCACAACTTTACATTCACTGTTTTTTTCCTCCAATTTGCATGTCTTGAAGTTTGATGTATTTTTATGCTCATTGTTTTTTATTAAAAAAAAAAAACTTGGTGCATGCTTGTTTCATTCATTTGCTATCAAATTGTTTATTTTCATTAATGATGGAAGTTGTGAAATTGTATATTTGATTCACTTCTTAGGTAATGTTTTAGCATACTATGTAATCACTAATCACATAATGTTTTTTTAATTAACTAATAAATTATTTGTGTAAGAATATAAATAAAGTAATTAACTTAGATTTCTAATTTTACAGATTTATGTAAAATAAGTCAAAATTATGTTAAAAATAATTTATTTAATTCAAATACCATATTGTAATGAATTGAATCATGCGGTTGTTAGTTTAACTAATTAATTATACTATTTAAAATAATAATTAATTAAATTGTTTTATAAATAAACATAAATATATATTTATCACTTAAACATATTTAAAATATTTATTATACTTAAAATATCTATTATTTTATAATAAGGGCATAACAGTAATTTTCTACTATCTTATATTTTCACTTTTCTCATTCCCAATAAACTCTCATTTCATTATCCTCCCATTCAAATAAAGTTTTCATTCTTATTCTCATCATTTCATTCCTATTTCTATTCCGATTCCCATTACCCTCTCATTCTTAATCCGTGAGCCAAACAAACACTAATGATTGTTTGGGGAAAAAAACTTTGGCATAATGCATTGAATGAGAGTTTTGGTATATTGGCATGGAATGAAAACTTTAGGGAGGGGGATAGAAATGAAAACTTTGAGGAGGGAGATGAGAATGAAAACTTTGTTTGGTTGAGAGAGTAATTCATTGGAAATGAGAAAAGTAGAGAAAAGTAAAAAAAAAAAAAGATAGAGTAATTACGTATGAGTCCTTAATATAAACAAATAGTACTAAATAATATAATGAGTTTTTGTTGAATAATACATAATTTTTATTTATAACAATATTTTGTATTATTCATGTTAATTATTATAATTAACATTTAATTAATTAATTTTCTTTATATAGATATATTTTAAATATCATTTACTAATTTTAATATTTAAATTAAATATTTAAATAACATATCTTCATTTAATAATTATTGAAATTAATTTTTCTAATTATTAATTAAATTAATATTTTTTGATAAAAATAAATTGGATTGGGGTAAAATAGAAATTTTCCATGAAAAAATGGCCATTATCTCCAAAATTTTATTTATTTAATATACAATTATTATCTAATTATTATAAATTAATTATTTTAATATATATATATATATATATATATATATATATATATATATATATATTGGGAGAGGGTAAAATGGACATTTCATGTCTATTACCCCCTCATTTCCCTTTATTCCCTCCATGGGGTAATGTTATCACCTCTAGAGAGGGATGATTACCTCCATCCAAACATATTATTTGGTTGCCAAAGCTTGGGCTTGTGTGCAATTGTGTGATTGTGTGGGTTGTGGGTTGTGGCTTATGGGCCAGCCCACTGGGCTTTAAATTTTCAAAAGCAATAGCTGTGTTCTTTGGATTAAATCAGATGTATATATATATTATGTTTACTGATTTGAAGAATTACAATTGGTTGGTTGGAGACTTGGAGTCTTGGAGATAATAGTGACTAGTGAGTATATTAGATTATTAGTATTTTTTTTTTAATTATTGGATCATCCGATCATGTATTATTTCTTAAACTTATGGGTGAAATAAATAGAACATGAATGTTAAACTTTATTTTTATAAATATACCTACAATGTGTTTGATTAAATGTCTCAATGAGTTAAAATGTTGAAAATATCAAATATCAAATATCAAATATTAATATGTATCATAATATATATATATATGTATAACTAAATAATGTTTAGTGTTAAATCTATCTAGCAAAATGCATAACAAAATAGGTTTCGATAAGAATAGTTATACCAAAGGGTTCATATTCATTGACACATAATAAAATTAGATTCAATATGACTATACTAAAGGATACAATGACATAACACAATTGGTTTCATAAGACAAATTCAATCATTTAGATGCATGAATGTTAGCACTACCATGTTCAAACAATTTTGTGTGCTTGATTCTTCTAATGATCTTGGTTATGTTATGATAGCAACGTAATGTTAGTACTTTTAATATTTTGCTTGTTATTTTTTGTAGTCTATAATTAAAGATTTTTTTTTTTACTTATTTATTTATAGATCATGGACAAATTTTTGATCAAATGACCAAGGAGTGAAGAGTTATCAAATACTCCTAAAGTACCATTGAACTCTAAATCAAGAGAGAAAAACATTAATACAAATTTTAATGACAACGACATTGTTAGTGACCCCGGATTACGAAAACCAATTGAAGATTTTGATATTGGGATTAGAGATTAGAAGAGAGTATTTGACTAAAGGCTCATGTCAACCAATTGACCATAATTTTCCACGGAAAGAATATGGCAAACAAAAGAGAAGCTTTCAAGATGCTTGGTTTAAACAACATCTATGGTCGGAGTATAGTATGACAAAAGATGTGACATTTTGTTTTTGGTGTTATCTTTTCAAGCCAAGTAGAGGAAGCCGAATAGGAGAAGATGCATTCATCAAAATGGGGTTCAATAATTGGAAAAAAAGCATTAGAAAAATTCGTAGAACATATCGGTGCCGTAAATAGTGCTTTCAAGGGTTTCCAAAGTCAAAGACAAAATGTGTCACACAAATTGGCTGCACATTCACATGAGATGAGAGTTGCATATCGTATTCGTTTGACTGTGATTTTAGATGTGACTCATTTTCTATTGAAGCAAGATTTACCTTTCCGTGGAAATGATGAGTCTTCAAACTCACTAAATAAAGGCAATTTTCTTGAGTTGCTTAAATGGTATAGCTTACGAAATGAAGAGGTTTGGAAGTCAGTCAATCAAAATGCCCTTGGAAACGATCAATTGACTTCTCAAAAATTCAAAAGGAGTTGGCAAATGTTTGTGCAACGGAGATTACACGTATTATTATTGATGATATTGGGGATAATTATTTTTCTCTTATGATTGATGAAGCTTGAGATGCTTTAGTAAAGCAACAAATGTGAGTTGTTTTGCGATATGTGAATAAGAATGGACATGTGATAGAGCGATTCCTTGCATTGGTTCATGTGTTTGATACCTTTGCAATTTCTTTAAAGAATGCCATTGATTGTTTATTTACTAAACACAAGTTGGGAGACGAGTGGATGAATAATAACATGATTGTCTATATTGATAAAGAGGTTTTTACAACTATTGACAATGAGGCGATTCTACAATGCTTTCAAAAAATGCAAACTCGTCGTATTTAGTTACTTTTTCTGAGCAGCATGTGTCACACAGATGACAGTTCTAGCTCGATTGTGCATAGATAAACCTTTTTTTGTTTTTGTGATTGTTTTAATTAAATGTCACCATATTACACTATTTTGTATCGAATACAATTGTTATGTTGATTGAAATATTTTTTTGGCATTTTGCCCTCAGCCCCCCGATCAATAAGTCCTGATTCTGTCCTTATGGGTGAAGTTACCCTACATTTTTTATATGTACTACTCTCTTTTTTTCTTATATATATATATATTAAAATCTGCTAACTTTGTTGGTTATATTATTAAATTGAAAATAAAAAACCAAACAAAAATCAAATGAACAGGGAGTTACCATTACTTAATATAATATTATTTATATTTAATTTAATAATTTTGTTAATAAAATATGAATAAATCATATATTAGGGGCATATATGAATAGGGAGTTACCACCTCACTCATCTTGATGAGCTAAGATGATAACTCACCTTTTCCAACACTTTATATATAGAATTTATGGGATTTAATACCAATAAAGTAAAAGGTCCGCAAATTTAATAATTGCATACTAAACAAACTATATGAAGTATTTTTCATTATACAAATATATTTTCACCATGGTATCTATTTTCTTTTTTTTTTTTTTTTAAACTTTGCAAAGCCCTCCCAAAAATCCTACATATTTGCGTTTAAGTCCCATCCCTAAGTGCACATCCGTTTAAGTAGATATAAATATTCTGAGTCTATTTGATACATGAAATTTTGAGATACAACACACCACAACTTGTCTTGTTCTTTGTTTGGTTTGCAACACAAGATGATGTCAGAGTACAACACAATTAGTTAAAATTTTTATTCCATCAAAACCTTGGTACAAAAATTTTATCATGGTACAACACAACTAAAGACTAAATTACCATTAAAAAAGAATAAAATTTACAATTATGTATATTACATCCCACAACACTCATCAAGTCCTAACCTTGCACCTCCTTCTCTTCTTCCGTGGATGCCCTTTCTCATCTTCATAATCTGCTTCTCCCACTTCCTCTCCCTCTCCCTTTCCTCCTTTTTTCCTCTCTTCTATTATTTTGCTCTATAGTCTCTCTAAAATTTTAGGGCCTTTTTGAAAAATTTAGGGTTTCCAGAAACTCTAGAGATATTGGTTAAAGATTCACGCCTTAAGCAAATGTTGTTGAGATTATAAGTTTTTTTTTAATCTATTTCATTTAATAACTTAATAATCAAGAGATTTAATTATATTTATGATTGATTTAGAATTACATTTGCTATATTTTATAATTTTCCTAATGCTATTTATGTTTCCATTTCAATTTAAATAATATACAATTTTTTTTTAATATAAGATTGATATCTTAACATTAATATTTTAAATCATAAAATTAACATAAAATTGTTTATATTTCTATCGAAAATTAAAAATTTAAATTGTATAAAAAATAAATATAAATCTCTTCATATCTATGTTCATGAATCATGGATATGATTTTCATAGACATATCAAACATATTAGCAATCTCATATAAAAATTATTATTATTTAGCCAACTGATATATTAATGGAATTTATCATGTATTTTTTTAACAAGAAATTAATTTTGCATATATTTTGAAAAGTTTAAAAAATATAATTCTGACTTAATAAGTTGATTAATTATAAAAAAATTAATTAAAATATTGAAAATGAGAGCTTGTTGTGAAGTTGTTTAATGTAAAATAAACATACGATAATACAAAAGGTATCAAAAGTAATTTTACAAATGGTATCAGAAGTAATTTTACAATATTTTTGTCCAGTACTTAAATCAAACAAATAACAAATAAAAAATTTTGTGATGTCCATAAAATATCGAAAGATGATCTCATGTATTAGGTTTTGTGGTAGTTATGAGCCAAGATGTGGCTTATCCTCACCGTTATATTGTCTTAATTTAATAATTTTTAAAATAAAGAGTACCAATTTTTTAAGATAATTATCAATTTATTCTTATATTATATAATAAATATTAAATAAAATTTATAACTCATCCTTAAAAATATCAAATATGCTGCAGGACAAATAGTTGTGTCTGTATTTACAATAAGAACTTTTTTTTATTCAAAAAAGAAAACCTGCTACATTCACAGGGTTCTTTTGCAAATGTAAAAGTACAAGGGCTTATTTGAAATTTACCCCGCTAAAACAGAACCCGCGCCCGTCGAGCAAAAGCTCGAGACCATCGTCTCCATCTCCGATCTCTTCTCCGCCTGTACTCGCCGTCGATGAAGTGCCCTTCGATCGCGTGCCTATGGCCGCCCTCTCCTCCCTCCCACCACGTCACCGCCGCCGTCGCCGTCGGCTCCCCTCCGGCCCTCTACACTGGCGCCTCCGATGGCTCCATCGTCTGGTGGCTTCTCTCTAACTCTGACTCCGAGATCCGCCCCATCGCCCTTCTATGTGGCCATGCTTCCCCGATCGTGTCCCTCATTCCTTGCGTCTCATACGCCGAGCCATCCCTCGTCAGCGTTTCTTCCGATGGCGTTCTCTGCGTCTGGAGCCGGACCACCGGCCGTTGCCACCGCCGTCGGCGACTTCCTCCATGGGTCGGGACTCCTGTCGCCATGTCTCGCCTCCCCTCGTCCTCAGGGAACTTGTGCGTCACGGGCGTCTCTCATGATTCGATCGCCGTTGTCGTCGTCGATTCCCACGGTCTCAATGTCGTGCAAACAGTATTCCACGGGAATCTTGTGATTTCTAGACCGGTGAAATCCGTGGTAGTTGAGGATGGAGGCAAGGATTTGACTGTGATCTTGGTGGATGGACGAGGGCGATCTCAGTTGTTGCCTCTGTCGAAGGATTCTGATCCTGGTGCGGGATCTTCGAGTACTATGCCGAGAAGTTCTTCTCTTTCTTCTTCTGATCTCGCGAACTATAGTTCCGGAGATGGTTTATCCGAAGATGTTGAAGCTGTGGCGGTTGAAGCCCATGGGGAGCTCTTGGCTGTTATCTTTAGGGCTCGCTGTGAGTTTAGGTCGGTGAAAAATGGTGTTTTAATTGGTGAGATTTCTTCTGAAGAGACGTGTTGGATTGGTGGAATGTTTCTTGAGACAGATGGATCTGGAATGCAGGGCTTGAGTGGAGACAATGTGAGGAGCTTCGCCATTTGGAGTGCTAATGGTGCTGCGATGATATACAGTATATACAGCTCTGGTTTTTCGGATTGTCCATTGAAGTTTGAGATTGTATGTGAAATTTCAGCTTTGTCTCATTGCTCTAGTGAGATAGCAATAGTTCTATTCTGTGAGTTGGATCATTCACTCATTCGTCTTGAATCGCTCTGTATGGCAGTGGGAGATTCATTTCTGTGGAAGCCCCATGTCACAATGTGGTCAGTTTCTGAATTCGAATCACAGAAAGATGGTAGCTTAGGGAATAAGTTGAGCAGGAGTCTTGGAGAAGGTGGTTTTCCTGGTGATCTAATTTGGAGTTTCTCTTCTCTAAACCTTAATGAAGATGAGAAGCAAGGAGAGGAAGTGTTACGGCAACCCTCTGCTTCCGGCTCCAACAGTTATGATCCTGCAAATGGACAACAAGGACATAACAATGGGAATGTGCAGAAAGAACGGATTGTGTCATCCTCTATGGTACTATCTGAGGATTTTTGTGCACCATATGCAGTGGTTTATGGTTTCTATAATGGTGAAATTGAAGTGGTGCGATTCTTGAATTTAGTGCTTGAGACTGATTCAGATGTTGGAAGTCCCCGCTACTGTTTCATTGATCAGAGTATGTCTGAACAAATTTTCACAGGGCACACCGGTGCAGTTCTTTGTCTGGCAGCACATCAAATGGCTGCCTCTTCAGATAATCAAAGCTTGAATCATGTATTAATATCAGGAAGCCTGGATTGCACAGTTCGAGTATGGAATTTGGATAATGGTTGCCTTCTTTGGATATTGCACCATCACATAGCTCCAATTAAGGAAATTATACTTCCACCACCACAGACTGCTCGACCTTGGAATGATTGCTTTCTTTCTGTAGGTGAGGATGGTTGTGTGGCTCTGGTCTCTATCCAGACATTGCGGGTGGAAAGAATGTTTCCTGGGCATCCAAGTTGTCCATCAATGGTCGTCTGGGACAGTAGAAGAGGCTATATAGCTTGTCTTTGCAGAAATACCTCAGAATCCTCTGATGCAGCTAGCATTCTGTACCTTTGGGATCTGAAGACAGGTGCTCAGGACCGTGTGATTCGTGGCACAGCATCTCGTTCAATGTTTGATCATTTCTGTAGGAGTGCTAGTGAAAATACTGGTACTGGAAATATATTTGGTGGCACAACTTCGGCATCCTCACTGCTCGCTCTTTTTGAGGATGCAAGCTTTCCTCAATCTCATGTGAGAAAAACTGAGAAGGGGGCGACATTAGGGAGAAATCCTGATCTTGCTGAATTAGATAATTCTCTTGCACAAAGAATTAAGGGAAAAAGTGCAACTCATGATACCAGTCTTGAGTTAGCTGGAAATACTCCAGTGAGGCAGGGTAGAAAAAATCAGTTTTATCAAAGTAGAAAACATCCCATCAGAAGTTCTTGCCCATTTCCTGGAATTGCAAGCCTCAAATTTGATCTCTCGTCTTTGATGTTGCCCCCGGATCCGAAAAACAATGATAATCAAGTGAAATCTAATGTTTCTGATCATGAAAAAAAGGAACCCATCTTGGTACATGGATCTCCTGGAGATAATTCTGATGTTCGAGGAATTGGAACTCAATTCAGTAAAGAATCCCTAGAAATATGTTTGCTCAAATTAAGCTTATGTTTTCTGCATTTATGGGGCATTGATCATGAGCTGGACAAGTTATTAGTGGATGAAATGAATATCAGCAAGCCAGAAGGATTCTACATATCCTCTGGGATGCTAGGAGATAGAGAAGCCCTCACTTTGATGTTCCCTGGTTTGCAAGCTACTCTTGAGGTGTTTATTGTGATATATCATGTTTTATTAGTATTCTCTATTCCCAAACTTTTTTGCATTAAAAGATTTCTTCTTGTGTTCTAGCTTTGGAAATCTTCAGCAGAATTTTGTGCAATGAGATCTCTGACCATAGTGTCTATTGCTCAGCGAATGATCAGCTTATCCCACTCTACCTCTGCAGCAAACAGGTACAAACTTCTTTATTATTCTTTATACTAACCAAATAAATTGGTTGACCATTGAATTCTGTGCAGTCATTGGTGATATTAGCCATGCAGACGTGCCTAAATTCTTTCTGAGCCATGATCACAAAGTACACTAGCTGATCATACTGTTAAATTGAATCAAAGAACCCCAACTCATTGTGGCAACATGTTCTATTTTGAAATAAATAATTGACATGAGCAATTAGCTTCTTTAGTCATAACTAATTTTAAGCTGTGCCAACTTCATCCCAAATAATTTGTTTTGCCATGACATGTATTAGAAACTTTGAAATGTCTACTGTCCATTAATTTGAGTTCTGTGCCATTCAGTCTATCTCATTCAGTCTATCTGAAACTTTATACCTCAGCATGCATTGCCTTATTTTCTAGGCTAGGCCAATGCCATCAGTAATTATGTTGTACCTTCTGATCCGAGATGTATGATTTGTTGCCCACCTCATGTTTCACAGTTATTCTCCTATCACTTGCATTACCTTTTTTCGGTTATTCAGTCACTGTAGTTCAGAGATGAATGAGAGGATAGGAGATCAAATTCTTGTAATTTCAGTCAGCTAGGAGCGAACAAAAGGCTCAGAATTCAACTAATTAAGTCAGAGGACCACCTTGTCTAGGATGAGCTACTGAAAAAGTAAGAATAAAAAAAAATCCTGGTGCCTTCTACTTGGCATGGGCTAAGCCTATGTTCTAGTGATCCATTTGTGTGGGTGATTGGTGCCATGTATTTTGTAGTATTGAAAAAGGTTGGCCAGCTTGGTATCTTTTTCATGGATGAATACCACTCAAACCTTATGATTAACATCTCATTTGAGTGAAGGATAATGCTGGCTCTGTTTCATGCTCATTTTTATTATGCTTCACTTCAAACAATTAAATAATCTACTTTATACTGATTTAATTTTTAATATTGTGAATTGAGTTCACCTAAAGAGGTTAACCACAATGTTGACTTGTTGGCTTTTGAAATATAAGATTAGTACCCATATCCCTTAGAGTTTAGTGCCTTTGTAATTAACTTATCTCTTATGGTAGGACTTATTGTCTCCCATTTCCTCTAGTCTCCCTATCAGTCCTGGCCAAGCTGAGGATTGTGGAAAAATTTTTGCGCTTGCTTGAATTTCCACCAACTAATGGGCATCAAATACTGACTGATTGCTAGATTTATGCCAACTTGCTCTTCTGATGAAGTTGCCTTTTAGAATTCATCGATAATTCTTGGAGGCTTGCTATCAGACAACCACTCATAATTTTGTTCCATCTCTTGCACTGCTATTCTTTTAAATTTAGGTTTTTATTCCATAGATGATCTAATAAATGCCAAAGTTATTCCCATGGGGCAACAATGGTTTACAATAACACCTTATAGATGTCTGCATGTAATGAAACCATTTATATGACGGACAGGCCGTGCTGCTAGACCATGTTTCAGCAGTAGATGTTTTTGTGTTAGACAATTTTATTCCACAAAGCTAAAACATATTGTGTAAAAATGACTCATTTTTTGCTTGATCAGAATTATTCTTTTATGAATTTAATTTTAAGATATTGGTTGAGTTTCAAATGAAGTTATGATTGGTTCATAAATTTCTTATTGATATAATTGTCTATAATTTTGTTCATTTAACTGAGAATTCTTCGAGCAGGATATTGCATTTTTAAATGTATAATCAACATTTTACAGTGCCTTGGCAGCATTCTACACACGGAATTTTGCAGAGAAAGTTCCAGATATAAAGCCTCCATCTCTCCAGGTTCCATCTAATTGCCCCTGGTGTTAGTCTCCTCTTTATTTGGAATGGTGTTTATGATTGTCCTAGATTTGCTAAATCTTGTTAACCTCCTGAACTGAATGGTGCAAATTATGAATAATTCTTAGTTGCCAAATTACCAGTTCTAATTGTAAATTTTCTGAATTATTTATGCCCCCTCTATTAAAAGCAAGACTTTCTGAAAGGTTGTTTTGGAATACACAGAGAACCTATATTTTGCTGTCTGTTTTTTTTTTTTTTTTGAGCTCAAGTAATGTCCTTGGATGGATAATAAATTATGTCTTTCACAAAAATCTTATACTGTGAGTATCACTATGATTCTTTGTCATGCTGCTGCTGCTACACAACAATATCACTCCCTATACGTCAAGTGTTCAAACCATAATCTAGCATGATAAAAGCAAATTGCAGACATATTTTTAAATAATTTGATTATGGAAATACAGGGGTTTTAATATTATTATTATGTTGTGTATCATCACATATGGGCCTAGAAGCTGTTTCTTTAGTGTTTTAACGGGCATGCCTTTTTTAATGTTGACTTATGTTCTAAATTCTTTGGGGAGATTGCTTCTTGGGCTTAAAAGTTCTTTAGCCTGGCTCCTCCTTTTGGTCTTGCTTTGTTGTACTTTTAGGCTTCAAGTTCAAAAGATTATGTTGGCTTTTTTGCATAGTTTATGGAAGCTTAAGCTGCTTGCTCCCAATGTTTAGTTAATAACAAGCTCTTTTCTTCCTAAAGGTTCTAAAATGACTGAATTGTTTTACCTGTTCAGCTCTTGGCAAGCTTTTGGCAAGATCCTAGCGAACATGTGCGAATGGCTGCACGTTCTTTGTTTCACTGTGCTGCGCCGCGTGCTATTCCTCATCCTCTTTCTGGTGAGAAAACTGTACTTATTGATGGTCCTATGAGTCATATTCCTGCCACAGAAGCAAGGGAATCTTCAAGAAATGATGAGTCCTTGTCAAGAAATTGTATGGATTCAAACACATCCATTGGCGACCCCAAAACTGATAAAGTTAAGTCAAGCATTATTGCATGGCTGGAATCATTTGGAGTTCAGGATTGGATTTCTTGTATTGGGGGCACAACACAGGATGCAATGGCCTCTCATATTATTGTTGCATCTGCCCTAGCTGTTTGGTATCCTAGCATAGTAAAAGATGAACTATCCAAGTTGGTTGTGAACCAACTAATTAAGTTAGTTATGTCCACACATGATCAGTACAGCTCAACTGCAGCAGAGCTTCTTGCTGAGGGAATGGAAAGTACATGGAAAGCATGCATAGGTCCTGACATAACTCATCTAGTCGAAGAAATATTTTTCCAGATTGAATGCTTAAGCAGTACGCCAGCTAGTGGCTCAGTTCAAAATCCCACAGTTGCTTTTAATGTTCGGGAGGCTTTGGTGGGAATTCTTTTGCCAAGTCTAGCTATGGCTGATGTACCAGGATTTCTAAATGTAATTGAGGGCCAAATCTGGGCTACTTCTTCAGACTCACCCATTCATCTTATTTCACTCAAAACTCTTATTAGGATCATACGTGGTTCTCCAAAAGCATTGGTTCCTTATCTGGATAAGGTTTGTGAAGGCTTTAGTTTTTATACAAGTCAAGATAGCCTGTCTTTTCTTTCAACTTGCAGTGGTAATGTGTTAAAGTAATATGTGCGATTTCTGATATCTGTGTCGTGCAAGCATGCTATGGATCATGCTTATCTTCTAAGATGGGGGATGTCATTGCTAAAAATCAATCTTGCCATCCAACCATTCAATTTTCAAGAGATTTTCTCACCTAAAACTATATTCTGAGCATTCCTTTCCTGCAAAGGGATTTTGCCTTTTCATGTACATATCTAGTAGTAGTATGCATGGCAATGGCTAGTATATAAAACATTTTACATAATAGAAATCTGAATTTGCCCTATTTATTTATTTTGTGAATGTAAATTATAAGCTACAGAAAACTATATACCTGATAACTATTGGTGATGCATTCATGCCATATAAAAATAGCACCTTCAAAATTAGGGGATACTTCAGAAATTTTTTAACCTAATAAAAAATACTTTAAGTTCAGATGAAATAAGGTGTCTTGGTTGGTCAAATTATGACTTTTGACAGAAAAAGCTGCAGTTCAGAATCAATAATCATGATATCTACATTTAGCCCAGAGAAAGTAGCTCTAATTCTGTTGAAATTGCAGGCAATAAAGTTTGTTTTACAAACCATGGACCCTGGGAACTCAGTCATGCGGAAGACTTGCCTCAACAGCTCCATGATTACACTAAGGGAAGTTGCTCGTGTTTTTCCCATGGTTGCTTTGAATGAGACATCAACTCGATTGGCTGTTGGCGATGCTATTGCAGATATTCACTATGCCACCATTAAAGTGTATGACATTGAAAGGTATGCAATTTCTGTGTTGTATGATACATACTTGAACATTCACTTCCAGTTTATTTTGAAGATAGCATATAGTACAATGACCAAATCTGGAAAGAAAAAAGTTTCAGTTCAGACACTACCATGGTGATCTTTGTCTCCATGTTGATTTTTATTTTTTGGCTGAAATTTCAGTTATGTTGATGTACTAGGATACTAATAGAATTCCTAAATTAAACATGCTGACATCTGCATATGCTTAAGGACATTACTTTATTATATTGAATTTGGGTTTGATTTTTAAGGCCAGCTAGAGGCTCTCTTTGTTTATTCCTGTTGAATATGTTCTTCCATTTGTCGCTCATCTGATAATGATAAGCATGCATATTTATTTTATTGTAGTGTTTCACAAATAAAGGTTTTGGATGCAAGTGGACCTCTTGGTCTTCCTAGTTTACTTGGATCATCAGAAACAAAGATGGCAACAGCAATAACAGCATTAAGTTTTTCACTGGATGGCGAGGTATAACCTGTAAACTTATGCATGGAGATTTTACCTTTATGTCTTTTGTGTCTTTTGTTTGTTTTGTTCCTTCACGTTTTTTGACATGATGTGGTTTAGCACAACTTTGGAGTGTTAGCATTGAAATTACAAATAATTGTACAGCAGTGCCTTGCTTTTCGTTCCTTTGGAATTTGTTGTATTCAAATAGAGTCTTTAGCTTGATATCTAATGATGACATCCTACATCAGGGGACAGGGTCTAGCACTTTCAAACTCTAATTCTCTTTTAAGAGCTTCCTGACCTGGAAATGAGAGATGTAGTTGTGTTGGTTTATGCTTGTGTTTTCACATTCTTGTGTCTTAGAATGATTTGCTCATTATTTTGATAAATTCTAGGGTGATTTAAGCTTGTTTGAAATTGTTAGCTATACTTTGAGCATGGAAGCTTTAATTATTCTGGTATGCCTACCAATTTCAATGAGTGCCATCCTTTAGTGGGACGTGATGTTTGCTAGATCTATTTTCTGGATTCTGAAACCTAACAGGTTTACATTTCTGATTCTTCTGAAATTTTGAAACATTGATTCTTTTGCCAGTGTGGGCATGATAGTAATTTGAGTTTAAGGGTTGCTATTTTGGATTTTTATGTATGATAGCCATGTATCAATTCATTTGCATGTACTAATAATAACAAAATTGAACCAGGGGCTGGTTGCTTTCTCTGAGAATGGTCTGATGATCAGGTGGTGGTCATTGGGAACTGCATGGTGGGAGAAGCTCAGCAGAAATGTTGTTCCTGTCCAATGTACCAAACTTATTTTTGTCCCCCCTGAAGGGCTTTCTCCAAATTCTTCTAGATCAAGTATAATGGCTAGCATAGCAGGGGATGATAAGCGAGCTAATTCTCAGGTATTTAATGTCTTGCTTTGCTCCAAGAAACTTGTTATTTTGTTTACTTAATGAATGAGGCGAGTTTATGATATGTTAAACTTGTTTCTGAGTACACTACAGTCATTTGGTGAATTCTTTTCATACATTTGCTTGCTTCTTCATTTTCTCCTTCTCCTGGTGTTGCAATATTCTTAACCAACTATTCAAATTTTACTCTCATTGTTTCTTCCTGTGCTTTCTTCACTCTTAGGAGAAAATTTTGGAAACAGCGACTTAGAGCACCCATATTAGGAAGATTAGGAACCTCCAGGTTGTTTAGGCAAAATCTATTTATGATTTCGTAACATGCCCACTTCCTTGCTATTGTGAGATGTTGTTTGTCCTAATATCACTACTACTAAGCAATGTGATATCAAACAGAGGCATAATTGTCATTCATATTATTTTCTTTTTCGTATTTGCCTTCATTTTTATTTTTCAATGCTATACCCTTTCATATGTTATATATCTGTTTATATATATATATATATATATATATATATATATATATATATATGTCTTTCACTCATTGTCATTTAATCCATTTTGAAAGGTTTGGCATCCAGTTTGTAGCTTCACCTGTTGTCTGAATTATTTCAGGAAAAGACAAGGGAAATGGATGATGCTGACACACTGAAGTTATTGCTTCATAATCTTGACCTTTCATATCGGCTTCTATGGATTGATGGAAGAAAAGTCGTACTCATTCGCCATGGCCATGACTTGGGTTCCTTCCAATTGTAATCATATCAAATACAACCGCATTTGGAAGAAATTTCAGTAAATTTTGCAAGAAGAATGTCTCTCCTCCCATAAAGCAAGTGTGAATTACAAATCTGTCACTAAGAAACAAGTGAGAATTCCAGGATTTGCAAAATATCTATAATGATAGATGAAGCCTGAGGTAAACACCATTTGCCCTATTCTTGTATATTCCATTAATGAAAGTGAAAAGATACATTAATTTGTCTCTACTTCCTTCCAAGATCATATTTCTCTTGGCTAAGGATAACTATAAATTGAAACTGATAAATGAAATCAAGAAACATAATTGGTGTTTCTCTTCTTTAGTATGTTACTGTCATTTTGACATTGGTTCTATCTTAAGCAGGGACACGAGATGACTTTTTTGTGAAGCATAAGCAAGTGCATTTATTCATCTTGCCGAATGAAGTCTAGTGATTTCAAAAGTGCGAGAGGAATTGAATCTGTTTGAGAAGAGGGCTCAAAGTCTCCATCAGCTTCTCGCACGGATGGTTGTGCACACCTTCGTATGTGGTAACGACAATGCTTTTATCTCTAGAATGTCGCTGAACCTGCTTCTTCACATTGCATGTGTGCTGTGTGCATCGATAATAGCTTCTTCACCCGAAACATAACATGCATCAAAGATCATTCTTCATTAGTTTTAGGTAGATGAATCAAAAGCCAAACTATTGATGCAGTCTAAACAGAGCAAATTATAGCATTCTGAAGTACCAGATAAGTTGCATTTTTTTTTTTCCTTATGAGATTCTTTGTGGCAAACAACATGGATCTATTTTAATGTGTGTTTGTCATTGTAATAAATATATCATGTTATGAGTGGTAGTCCATTGAGGTATCTATTTTATGTCTATAAATAGATGAAAATTGTACTGGATTATAGAACAGACATATTTTATAAATGAAATGAAATTAGTGGTTTGATTTTGGGCATTCAGAACTTACTGAATTACATCAATGTTTGTGTCTTGGAGAAGCAGAGTGCTGGAATTTTTATTTATAATATCAGGAAGATGCATTTGGGAAAACTATGGACTTTGTTATATAATAACTTTAAAAATAATTAAAATTAAAACTATGAAGATAAACTATAGAAGAAAGCTAATAATATGTGAAAACTACATAGGAATTATGGATAAATTGAATCATCACACTGTAAAAAAACTATTTGAGTGTACTACAATAAGGTCTGGTAAAAATAAATTAATGTAGTTGCGTGTTTATCTCTTAATTGAAGAATTAATGATATTAGCATGCATGTGAAACTATATCTTGTGATTCAATTAAAATGTAGCATGCAAAGATGTTGAGATTTTGATGAGATTACTACAAAGTTGGATTGTCAAAAGAAATACTAATACACCAAAAAAAAAAAAAATTGTCAGTTATTTTTCATTTGGACATTTTAATAAAGTTTTTATCTGAAATAAGTTCTCTTACTCAATAAGTAAAGAGTTTAATCCCTTTCCAATCTTTGTTAGAAGTTTTACCTAATTTTAGTCATTTATATTATTAGTGCGATATTATTGATTTTAAAAAAACTCACTTACATGATCAAATCTGAAAGACCCAGGAACTCTTTCCTTTTACAGAATTTGACCATTTATTTATTTATTTATTTTTTCTAATACATGCCTTTTCAAGTACAATGACTAACATTTCTGCCTTTCGCTTGCTTGCAAGAACATGTAATTGCTTATATACATTTGTTAAAATGGTTTTCACTTATATACCCCTTCACAAATTTTTTTTTTTTATACTAAACTCAGAAATTTTATAAAATAATAAACTATTTTTTACACTTTATTTTTTACGCTCTTCATTTACCGGGAATGGCTTAGGTGAAGTTAGATAGATGTAGTTAGCGTAGTTCATCATTAACATTGTGACACGTGTCCCAAAAATATATAAAAATATAATAATTTTTTTATAATGTCCTTACTATATTTTAAAAATTACTCATTTCATGCTACGTGTCAACATCTAATGGTGAACTACACTAATTACATCTATTTAAGTATCTAACTTCGCCTAAGTTATTCCTTTCACATCTTAAAAAATTAAGTAAAAAATTTAAAAAAAAAAATTAAAGATGAATATCTATTGTATAAAATTTGTAAATTGATTTTTAACGATAAAAACAAACAAATATAAATATTTTCTAAATACATATAAATAAATATAATTTTTATAAAGATATATTAATAATTGCACACTTTTACAAGACATGGAAGCAATTTCCCATTTTAATTAATAAATCACTGCAAATAAATCAACCTTCTGAATTCTATAGTTTTTTTATTTTTATTCTTTTTTTAATAGATCATTGTATAAACCAAATAAATATAAACTTTGGTAACAATTTTTATTTTTATTTTTAATAAATCATTAGCTAAAACAATGGATATCAACTTCAATTCAAACCATTTTCCTTTTCAAATAAAGTTATAAACCACATTCATTAAAAATAAAAAAATAAAAACAAAAATAAGAAACCACACTTCTTCACCTTTCTAAATAGTTATTATTTCTATTTTTATACATCATTTGACAAACCCATAAAAACCAAATAGACATGTCAGTTCACCCTTCCAAGATCTATGACTGTATTTTTATATTTCATTTTTTTAATAATAACCAAATATAATTAAAGTTCAACTCAATTTTTCTAAAATTTATTAGCAAGCCGAGTAGCATTCTCATACTTTCGAGTAAACAGAAGAATGAAATACCGACTACTCTGTTACAAGTTAATGAGCTCAAGCAACTATGAATCCTATTGTCTTTTAATCATTATTTTTAATAAATCACAAAATAATGAGAATCAAATACAACTTTCCCTTCAAGCTTTTAAATCATATTAGTTATACTTTATATTGTGTGTGTGTGTGTGTGTATGTGTGTGCATTACTATTCTATGTCACATATAATTAAGAGAAGAAGAAGAAGAAGAAGAAAGAAAAGAACAAATTAAGAATGAGCTAACCTTGGATAGATACTATTCTTGACAGCCTTCTGGCCATACTTCCTCCACCGATAGCCATCGTCGAGGATATTGTCATCACTTTTTGTATGAAAAGCAAACCTTGGCCTGCTCTTCTTCTTCTTGATCTTCTTCTCCATTATCATCTTCCCTTTATAATCCTCATAACCACCACCATTATTGTTATTATTATTATTATTATAATTAATAATAGGATCACCTTCTTCACCTTGAGCATGATCACTTTCCATAACATTATTGTCATTGATCTCTGCTTCACTGATATTCTTGATCTGGTTTGAAGACAATAGTCCTGCCCACTCATTAATGCAGTGCAATGGTAGTTCTTGTTCTTGGTTAGGGTTAGGGTTAGGGATAATATCCATGGAAGCAGAGGGATAATAATAATGTTCATGGTGAAGTGGGAGAGAAGGTGAAGCGAAGGAAGGATAATGGTGAAGTTGGGATGATAATGATGATGATGTTTGATGATCTCCTTCTAAGAGTTCCATTTTTTTGTGTGTTGTAAACTCAGTAGGGACACCTTAATTAGTGAATATATATACAATAAGAATAACTATTTTTTTAATATGCAATAATAACTATTTATTTATTTATTTATTAATTATTTTTGGGTTAGATAGAGAGGAAAAGTACTGGAAGGTGAGAGGAGTTGGGGTATGTCCAACTATAGTTATGTATGTGTGTGTGTGTGTGTGAGAGAGAGAGAGAGAGAGAGAGAGAGAGATTAATTATGCTTTGTGCTTTGCATTGTATGTGTGTTTTTGTCTGTGATGAAGGCTAAGCCAAAATCAACCAATATTTCAACCACTTTCTTTCCGTTCAACTGCCCTGCCTGTTTCCTTAGTATTAGAAAAGATAAAAAGATTTTAAAATGAGATGTTTATAAATAAATAAATATGTATAGAGAAAGAGATGACTCCAAAAAAAAATTACATCATTTCTTTCCCAACTCAAAAGTTAAAGTTCGATCTTGTGATTTGTCTATGTCAATCAGATAATTTTTTAAATAAATAAATAAATAAAAAGACACACACACACACACACACGCACACGCACATATATATATATATATATAGAGGAGAGAAAGAGGGAATTAATGAATAAATATAAATAAGTAAGTAAATAATAGAAGTAGTTACGTAGAAGTAGAGAAACTCATGATTCTCTTATAACAATCTTATCTTATTTGCATGGATTGCATGCAAACACGTAGGCGAATAAATTTTCAAACCTTTGTAGACTGGAAGAAGTTAAGTAAAATTAATGATGATGATGATGATGATGATATATATAGGGTAAGCAATTTAGACTTTTTATTAAATAACAACTATCTTTGACAGAGGATATTAAGCTGATGGATTGTAAGGTTTGTCATTTGTTTTGATTGGATTACAGATTATTATATTATATTACCTTGGATGCATGAGCTTAAATTTGAAGTTTTCTCTTGTTTTTCCGATATTTGAAGTTTTTAAATATTAATTTATTTTAAATGGTTGAGAAAATGAACTTAAGGTGATGAATTAAAAGTTTAGAATTCCAAATATTTCAGTTTCCGGAAAAAGAAAAGTTATTAAGATTTTAAAAATATTTTATTGGTCACACTATTATAATTTAATATAATTTTTTTTAGCAATGTGGACAAACCACCACAAACTTACAAACTTACATGTATATCACAAAATTAATAAAAAAAAATACTTGAAATTGTATCTCAAATAATGGATGTATTGAATAATTTAGAAATACCTAAATAGGAATAAAAAAAGGCATACTAAAAGGTAATGCTGAACATTTTGAAGGACAAACTATATGAAAAATAGAACCTCTCATTTTGAAAGAAAGCAAAAGAAAATATGAAAAATAATAAAATGCAAGAAAATTAGTTATAATACAATGCATATATATACATGATGGATAAGCAAATGAAACAAGATAATAAATTCATAATTTTTCTTTTCATATCTTTTTTTTCTTCATTTTTCCATCAATTCAAACACACCCCCTAAAGTGTCAGCAAAAGATCATGCCATAAATTAGAGCCTTATTACAGAACTTATTCTAAACCAGCACAAATCAAGTGGACACTGAGGATTGAAACCATCAATCCATGATTTTCAGATGTAAATGTGAAGTACATTCATTTACAAATCAGAACCAAGGTTTTCTCCCTTGAAGCATTCCCATCAGTTGATCAAAAACTTGCGGCCCTCCATCGCGAAGACCCGAGTGCATAAATTCGTTTGTTACCCATAGCCTAATGCCAGCAATTTGCGAAGCTGTTTCCATTGCGACGTTGAAGTTAACATACATGTCCTCGTAATATACAGCAGCAGCAACTGGAACCTGAAAATGAAATATGGGAATGAACGATTGGAATAATTCAATTTTAATGTGCATTGGGAAATTAGAAATGTTTGATCAATTGCTCAGTGCAATACAAGCTCCAAAATCACTAGTAACAAAGTTTGACATGTTTAGTTTATAAAGATTCATGGCATTCTTCAGTGAAGAGAATGATACATGATAATCAAGAGAAGAATTCCCAGATCATAATTTTATGTTGACTGCTTCAAACAAAGCCATAAAGAAACATAAAGACAGGCACATGCACTTTGAGCAAGGATATAACAAGATATTCTGGTCAGAGTTTGAGTTTGAGAATTGTGCAGACCTCATTATTATTTAGTACTTTGACATCATACAATGGAGGCCAATCCTGCTTCTCCGCCAACAAATGAGCAGTTTCCTTGAAAGGTCTTAGAGCATGGATTTCGTCAAACATCCATGGGAATATCATCTGTGTTTTGAGCAGATAAATCTATCAAAGTTAATAATAGGAAAAATAGCAAAGAAAGACCTTCCATTTATACAAAAAAATAAAAAATAAAGTGATGATGGCCTAACATAAAACATCATCACATGATATGTAACCACAGATAAATCAGCAAGAACCTTGAAAGGACATAAAATCTGGGATGAATACAGTTATTGATACTTGTACAGAAAAGCCAGAACTGATTTAGTGTCCTGACCAGCTAATTTATTTCCTGCAAGATAAACTTCCTTACCTCGCCAGTAAAATACACAGGGCGTGCCTCTTTTGCAGCTTGGATTGGATTAAAAATATCCTCATGTTCACCCCTAATTTTATGAGCTGACCATCTCGATGAAGCACCCTTCAAGCACATGCAGTCACTAGTTAACTGATAACTATATGGAAATAATTTAAACCAGCGTCAATTTGATGCATCTGAGCTAGACACTAGTTTTAAAACAGGACAAGGGTTACCTGGCAATATATGGCTTCGTGAAGTAGGGCATAGATTGGGTTCGTGTCAAATTGTATCCAGCTCTCATACTGCAAAACACATATTGGAGTATTCAGGATAAAGTTGAAAATAAAGGTTCTCATGTTTGGGAGATAAGAAAACTTTGACAAAACAAAGACAGCTTAAGTTAAAAAATAAAAGAAAGGGGAAAAGAAAACCAGAATTATAGTAGCATGGTCAGTGGCTAGCTGAAGAAGAAAAATCCAAATATGACTATGTGTCGAACATAAGATCAAGCAAGAGCAAAATTGATGCACAACAGAAGGTCAGTAATTCCTACTTACAGCTTTCAAGAAATAGTGACTGATCTGTTTCTTCGCTCCTGGAACTAGTATAGGATCCCAGACTCTTTCAAACCTGTCATGAATTGTTTATTATACTGCATCAAGTAATGATGATGCATTTTGAAATCATTTTTGATCTTACATGAAGTGCAAACGTTCAAAACCACCACCAGATCCTAAGGCCACAAGACCGAGAGTCTGCAACCCCTTTGGTGTTAAAATTCCTCCAGATGGAAGGAGTGCCTATTTAAAATACAAATCTCAGCAACATCCCACCCAATTGAGTCAAATAGTGAACACTGAACAATAAACCAAGCTAAAGAAATTAACTTACCCCTCCACCTTCGAGTTTAGCCAGGTAATTTACCACTTCACAGACAACCGCAATGTCCTGAGGAAATCTTTTATAATACTTTTCATTTTGAGAAAGAACCTGCTCAAAGCAAGCTTTGTACACTGTGTCTGCAGTGCAACCATTTCCAATTGGAGGGAGACCACCAGTTAAAAGAACAGATTTGAGACCTTTTGGGGCAAAACTCAAATAGGTAACCGCACAAAAGCCACCGTAACTCTACAACAGTAAAAAGAAATAAGCAGAATAAGTATGACTCGTAAATGCAAAATGACTGGACCATAGCAATCTATCTAATTCATTAATTGCGATAGGTAATTACAAACACCTTAAATATCATAACATTCAAAATGAGATTTTTCGGGGCAAGAAGAGGTCAGCAAGCAGCAACTATAGCATATAAACTACTACTAGTTGTCATTAGAATTCCATGAAGCATTCTCAAATTGTGTCAATTTCCACTTGCCTATAAGAACTTAGCATTTGGACTTGGATGTATGGCTTGATCAATGGGATACACATGCTAATAGCCTCTTTCTCTAAACCAATAGTTCCTGTAAATGTATTTAAATGCATTTAACATTTCACAGTTCAGTTTGTGTAAATTGAAACTCCACAGTGAACCTACAATTATTTATAACTCTCAAACACAATTTGCCTTTCTAGGGAAACCCTTTGGCTGGTAGAAATTTTGGCAATGAAAAGTTCGTCTGTTGCATTCCTTGAATAAATAATGTAAAGGATTATTTATTAAGGCATATTTCATACTTGTCCTAAAATTGTCCAAGGTTCCGCATCTGGTACAAGACGGACCCGAATAAACTCGGCATCATTCACTATGCTATCTGCCCGGAAGTGCTTCATGTAATCAGCCAACTTTGTCGCAGATCCAAGTTGCGAAAGAGATGAGACTGTTAAAGGAGTTGATAGGCCAGTTCCACGCTGTAAACCACAAAACACCATAGAAATGAAGCGGCCTTTTTTGTTTAGGCAAAAGTTTGCAAAATGCATCTAACACCAAAATAATAACATTGCTAGCAAATCACACCTGATCTAACAAAATAACCCGATATTCTTCACACGCCCTCTTCATCCATCCAGAAGCTTCAGCTGGACGAGGACTCTCAAATCCTGGCCCGCCTTGTAAATATAGCAAGTATGGTACTTGCTTCTCTTCCTTACCAGCTGCAACAATAACACTCACAGCATTAAGATTAAGCATGAAGAGTACAAGATTAAAACACAAATTCCAAATCTTGCAAAAGCAGGTCATAAATGTCATGTGGCAGTATTAATTTCCCAATACCAATCCTATCCCAGACTATGTTTGCTGCTCTAATAAAATTCATATCAGAATGATTCGAGATTCAAATACAAACAAGCACCTCCAACGCAAGAATGAAACAGTATACTCTAAAATTGAAAAGCTGAATTCTAAATTATAGCAAATTCAGGCGAAAAAAATCCTGGCCCCCCTTGTAAGTATAGCAAGTATGGTAATTGCTTCTCTTCCTTACCAGCTGGATCAATAAAATCCACAACATTAAGAATAAGCATGAAGAGTACAAGATTAAAACACAAATTCCAAATTTTGCAAAAGCAGGTCATAAATGTCATGCGGCAGTATTAATTTCCCAATACCAATCCCATCCCAGACTATGTTTCCTGCTCTAATAAAATTCATATCAGAATGAATCAAGATTCAAATACAAAATAAACACCTCCAACGTAAGAATGAAACAGTATACTCTAAAATTGAAAAGCTGAATTCTAAATTATAGCAAATTCAAGGAAAAAAAAATCATTCCCATTTGGCATGAACTGGCCAAAGATTTCATATGGTATCATGAAATTTCCGATGCTAATCACACTCCACGCCATGTTTGTCAAAAAAATTGAGATTCAAATCACAAACATTGACCAAGCATTTCCCTCACAAAACCAAACCTAATACACTGACACCATTCAAATCACCTCATCAATCTCGCAAGCATAAACAACACTGATAAAGAATACCAATTGAGAAGCACTCTTTCTCTTCGTACTAAACCAGGAAGTAGCGGAATCAAAGAAGTGCATCACCTGAGATGACTTCGCGGGCAAAGACGGTGATCCGATCGGAAGGGGATGAGTAGTCGAGGGGGACGGAGAAGCGGTGATCCCGGAGGGAGAGATCGGGGACGGAGTACCAGTGGCCGGAGATGTGGTCCTTGGTGCCGTAATCCATGGAAGCTCGCCAGCCTCGTCGGGGAACGGCGAAGGGGCGGAGGCGGCGAGCGATGTGGAAAAGAAGTGGATGAGGAAGAGGAAGTGGTGGTGGTGGTGGTGGGACCCACCTTGGAAACTGTGCCGGTGTGAAAAGGGTCGTTGGACACGTTAGCTTGCGCATCAAATGCGGGAAGTGGACTTACAGTTTGTTGTTTCACTTCAATCTTTTTTATTTAAAATATATATATATATATATATATATTTGCAGATTACCCCGCACTTGCTGAAAATGTTTTATTTTTTATTATTAATTTATTATCAGATAGAATACTTTATTTATTCCTTTTAATATAATTAATTTATTTTTTTAATCTCAATAATATAATTTATTCCTAGGAGATCTTTGTATTTTAATTTTTAAAAAATGTAAATCTTCATAGAGACTTCCTGCGGACAAATTATATTAGAGAAATAGACTTATACTTCTTAAAAATTAAAATACGGGGACTTTTTAGTGACAAATCATATTAGAGAGACCAAAAGAACAGATTGACTATATTAAAGGGACTAAATAGGTTATTCTACATTATTATTATTATTATTATTATTATTATTATTATTATTATTATTATTTATAAATGTAACAAATTAGTCGGAAGCATATGCAGAACCTGGTGATTCAACTTTGCACTTTCACCTAAGGATGAGGTGCATGAGTTATTAATATATGTACTCATTCAATTGTAGCGTCTTCATCAGGGAGGATTTGAATTTGGCGTAATGAAAGTTCTTTATTATTACCTCATGAAAAGTGGGGTTGTGCAGCTATATAACCAAGACAAATACGATGGAGTTGTTTGCTGGCTTAAATTTTATTCTTATAATTATTTTTTATTATATATTGTGTAAAAATAATAGTTGCAAATATGCCCCTAATTATTTTTTATTATACATTATGTAAGAATAATAGTTGCTAATATATATAGGAGCGGAACAAAATTATTAAAGAAGAATAATGTGTTAATATAACAAAAATATGAATACACATATTAAAAAATATAGAGTATAGTTTAAATTTTTATTATTACCGATAGTAAATATATGAGATTTCAATAATTAAACTAATAAGAATATATCTCAAGTTTATATTTTTTAAAATAAGATAAAATTAATCCCTTTCACTACAAACAATCAAACTATTGTTTATAAAAAACTTTTGTTGTTTCACTCTAGCATATATGGTACATTATAACATATGTGTATATGTGTTATAATATATTTGTTAGGCCTTATGATCAATTTAAATTTTTTTAAAATTACTAAAATTTGTATATAGCTTTTTTAATTAAAATTTGAAATCTTAGTAATTTTTAAATTAAAAAACAAAATGTGAAAAAATACACCAAGAAGGATTTGAACTTTGGTGGGTCAAAAAGTCACATACTTATGAATAAACCCACTAACCACTCAAGCACACCCACATTATACACATGCACATGCATTCCAAATCTTCTATTTTAGATTAATTTAAGTATAGAAAAACTGAAAACCATCAAATCTTACATGCTTAAAAAGCATTCTTTCCTTCTCTAAGGGGGGTTTCTGCCCCTGCTAGCCCCCTCTTGGTTCCACCCCTATATATATATATATATATATATATATATATATATATATATATATATATATATATTTGACACTAAGCGACAAGTACCCTATTTAGGTTATTATGAAATAGGTATGAAGAGAAGTGGATGAATGACAATTTTGTTTTTGTATAAGATGCTTTAGTTGATAGTAGGGAATATGAACATATAAGAATAATTTGTAAAAATATCTAAAGAGTGGCAATTAGTATGCAAATGAAAAAAACTTATTTTCTTAAAAAAATTGTACTTAATTCCTTGGGTTAATTTTATGAATAGTCACCCAACTTTGCCTTTTTTCATTTCAGTCATCCAACTTCAAAACGTATCAAAGTAGTCACTCAAATATTTAAAAAGTTCATCGGGCAGTCACCAGAGGATTTTCAACAAAAAAACCTATGTGGTAGCCAGAAAGTTTGACTTAGCCAACTTATGTGCACATCAGCAAGCACTGTTCTTTGCTCACGTCATTATAATAAGTTGAGTTGGCAAAAGAAGGACACGTCAGACAACTTTCCCTTTCTCCTTTTCTTTGCTACCTTCATCTTCTTCTCACCAATGGTCTGTAGAGTTTTAAACCAGTGATTGGAGCTGCATCTTTGACTATATGAATCGGTGATCTGGAGGAAAGAAGTGTTGTCTTTATCTGTGAAAGGAAACAACAAATCGCGTACAATGTTGATCAATTGGGAGATCCAACAAGCAGGGGAAACCCCAGCTTTGCTTCTAGTTTCTTTCTTAGTTGGTTTTGTAGCATTGCATTCTAATATAGATTAGGAGTTAGGGTTTGTTGATTGGTTTAGGGTTGTCACTTCAAGAGTTAGGGTTTGTTGTTTGGTGTTAGATGTGGATGTTGTCCAAGTGTTAGATTGTGAATTGTTGTTAGATGGAACACTTGTCAGATCTAATATGTGGGATATTCTCATATGTAGAATATAACATGTGTGAATGCTTGTTGTCCTAGGTGGACTAGAACTTGGAAAATGTTTTGTGGTTCATAAATGAATTATTTTTATTATATATAAACATAGATTAGCTGAGATATACTGTTGGCATTTCATCTGGAGATTTATTGGTTTCTTTTTTTGCTCATAATTCTTCCAATGTAGATGAATTTCCAATGATATTGATAAGTGTTTAAATACATCACTTTTATTATATATATTTTATGCACTTTTCATACATATTTCTATGACTCCGATGCTCTTTACGCTTTTTATTTGTTATTATTGTTTTAGGACATAGGAGGGTCATCTAGAGCGTGAACGAGTTCATTTTGGCATAAATCGAAGAATTTATTGAAGCTCGCACACATCCTCAAGCTCTGGGCAAGAAGAGTGGATTTTCAGGCACCGAGCATTGCAGCAGTGGTCATTGTAGCATAATTACTGTAGCAGTGTGCGACCCCTTGTGCAGGCCACATAGAGGAGACAGAGAGGTGTGCGGTCGCACACACACAGACAGAACACTTGTTTGAGGTTATAAAAGAAAACCTAGGGCTTTTTGGAGGAGGTCCTTGGCCACCATCTCTTTCACTCTTCTCCACCATCATCTCCATCATTCTCCACCACCATCACCGAAGTAGTTCATCATCTGAAGAAGGGGTTTTGGAAGATGATTTGAAGAGCATGAACTCAGGAGCGAGAAAGTCACACTCAAGGAAGAACATTGAGGAGTTCGATGGCACAGATTCGACAAGCTTTTGTCACCACCTTCTAGCCTACATCCTAGGGAAGTTGATTATGAGCTTTTGTATTGTTTTATATTTATATTCATTCTTATCTTAGCTTTAAAAAAAATTAGCTAAAGTCTGATTCTCAATGTTTGGATTTATTAAATGTTGAACTAAGAAAGATGTACAGTCACTAAAGATGATCACCTGTCAATCTTTTATAAGTTCCGACTAAAGCTCATGATGCCAACTTTGAGAATGGAAATAGAAACAACATCAAAATTTATGCAAGTTGATTGAATAACACCAATAGCATTATAATGACTATTGATATTTGTTTGCCGCATTCATCCTTCAGACTATCAAAGAAAGAAGAGGAAGAACAAGGATTCTATTGTGTGATGACAGGAATGAAGATGTCAGCATGATGAAGGAATGTTGTACATGAAAATAGTGTTATATCATCATGCATTTAGTTAGAAATCCATCACCAATCATGCATATTTCCTAGTTTCCCTAATGATTTCCCCTCCTTCTGCACAATCTACTCCTTTTTTAATTATTTTTATAGAAAGCTGGAGCTGACTGGGAGATAGCTGGAGACTGAGGATCAAATTCTGGAGAAAACACAACTCACCTGTGGCCAGTGAAAAATACCTGTGGTTTGAAAAGCAGCATGGGCCCTAGCTTCTATCAAATGGCTTTAAAAAGGTAACCTTAGGGTTTTTTTGAGACAGAGGGATAGTGGAGGCGGCTAGAGAGGAGAAAAGAAGGAAGTTTTAAGGCTCTGAAAGGGGCTGAAGGAGGAGAACAAGACTGAAGAATTGAATAACAGATTCTGTGGCCATCATAGGGAGTTTTCTCAGCTTGTTCTGTTGTGTTGTGCTAGCTTTTATTCCTCCTATTCTTCTTTGTAACTAAGACATGGAGTTGTAAACTTTTATTTAGGTTTGAGATTAACCCAAAGCAGTAGTTGTTTGATGTGTGTGTTACATTTGTATGGATCCTTTATATTTAATGGCATGTTTCTTGAGTTGACTTTTGATTTAAGTAACTTGACTTGTGAGTGTGAAAACCTTACTTGTTTTATCCTAGAGATCAAGGTTAACTGAAAGGTTAACCAAGATCTTTGAACCTCTTAAGTCATTCTGAACTTGCTGAAAGGTAATTCTTGAGGGTTCTTCATATAATCACTGTTCTTAGCAGGGTTTTGAAAAGGTTTGTTTACCACGAAAGTAGGAGACAACCTAATTAAGACCAACTTGTTATCTCTTGAAAGAGAATGGCAAGTAGTTTAGGATTACCACCCTTCAAGCAAATCTGCCCAACCCAAGTTTTGATCCAAACACATCATTCACTGCTCTTTGTGGTGAGTTCCCAAACCTAAGTTCATCCAAACCTGAATCCCAGTTCACATTCCTGTATGCCTGTGTTTCTTATTTAAGTATTTTCTGTTACTTTGTTACTTTCATTCTCCCAACTTTTAATAGTCTAGATAGCCTATCATTGTAATTGATTGGTAATCACACTTGGTCCTCGTGGGATCGATAACTTATTACTGCTTGGCAAAACCATGCGCTTGCGGTTGTGCAACAAGGAACACATGAACCAGTTTGTCTGAGTTTGTGTAACTTGATAGGACAACATGATGCAGAAACATAAGAATCAGAGTGTCTAAGTTTGTGCAACTGATAGTACAACATGGAGAATTTTGGAGATGATTGTAGAGCTGAAATGTCGGACCTACTGACATCTAGATATGTGCATGTTTTTTTTTCTAGGAGATCCATTTTTTGTTTTATGAGGCTGGTGCTATTTAATTTGTGTCTATATTCTCTTGCAACGTACAACAACCTATGAAATTCTTTATAGGTACCAGAGATGATGTTTTGTCTATACTTGAAAAAATAGTCTTTAGCTAGTGAAATAGAGCTTCCAATAATAAAAAGCTAGTAATCATTCATTTTGGGTAATAATACAAGATAACAACAATTCATCCAAGTGAACAGGCAAAATGATAAGACCAAGGGAACTAAGTGTATGAGTTAACTGAACAGATTGCAAAATGACATGCTGTATTATAAATAGAGAGATGATAATACTCTTGATTTGAAGGATTTGTAGAAATTATAGCAAAATAAAGATTAGATCTTAGCAAACAATGCATGCTGACAGAATCATTTACAGTGTCTATTGAATTAGTTCTTAGCTAAATAAAGATTAGTTCTTAGCAAACAATCAACCTCTAATTGAGATTCTTATACATATTCTTTGTGTTCTTTTTTGCACTATCTTTTGATCATGAATTAGTTTCATCCCAAATATTATTTCATTGATGTTTGTCACTTATGAACAAATTCAAAACTTCTTGTATGAAAAATTTGAAAGTATAAGTTCTGATACGCAATTGATAGCCTATTTTATCCTATAGCATAAATTGAAGCCTATTTTAATATATGACAAGGTTTTCATATGTAAAGATAAAATAGATAAGGCAAGTAATCAACAAGTACATATTAATTTCAAAGAGTGAATTTAATCTGCTTTATACATATTAAAAGCATTATAATGACAATTGAGATTTGTTTGCTACATTCATCCTTTAAATAATTTGGTAAACTACACATATTAATAACTATGCTTAGTCTAATACAAGAAGAAAACCTTGTCATATATTAATCTATGAAATAGGTTTCCATCCAATTAATTTATATAATGCTGATTGGAGCTTAATTCTATTTAGTTAATGATTTGAGTATGTCCTTAATGTGGTATATAACATTAAACATTAGTGTTCAACATTATACATAATAATAATAATAATAATAATAATAATAATAATAATAATAATAATAAAGGTATAGGTGTGGAAGGCAATACCAACACCTCAAGCAGTAAGATATAGTGCTACAGGTTATCCCAAACAACCAACTTCAAGAAACCCAAAATTGATGACTTGGACAGTTTCAATTGTCCTACATTATACAAAAACATAAACACAACCAATAATATGAGGTCAATATCATATCAGAGATGGGATTTGAACAACCAATATCATGCATCTCATGCAAATGTTTGGCTAACAATTCAATTGTTAGCATGCTAGGTCACTATACCTAAATCATAATATAAATTCATCTTCATATATTAAGTGTGCAAAATTCAATATGAATTTTGAAGATACATTTACAAGAAAAATGCATCACAACATATGCACATATACATATATTCACACATAAAACTTAGTTCTTGCGTCAATGGACAACTATATTTTAAAATTCAGAATTCGATCAAGTTAGCTGCATCAAATTTATACATAAATGTCCTCATCATCTTCTTCATGAACCCACTGCCCTTCATCACTCATAGTTGATAAACCATCATGAGTGGAAGGAAATCATTCAGTTCTAGGTTCATTTTCTGTAACATCATCACCCATATCAAACACTTCCCTTGGTTGATTACGTATCACAACAAACCAACTGGCTTCTTTGGGATCTTTAGAATAAAAAACTTGCTTCACTTGTGATGAGAACACATAAGGCTCGTCAAGGATATGTTCACCGGTGTGAATTAATCGAGTGAAATTTACCATTGCAAATCCATAGTTATCCTTCTTAATCCCTCTATTATTATTGGCCTATGCCCAATCACATCAAAACAACACGATCTTGACTTTGCCAAAATAATCTAATTCAATTATGTCATTAAGTATCTCATAATAGTTGACATTTCCTTCCAAAAGGTTTGCATCCCTAGCACTACCATAGCTTGTTGTTGAAGAAGTGGCAAGACATCCGGAATTTTGAGTTCTCCTAAATCTCTCACAAGATTTAGTATGAAATCAAAATCCATTAACAATATATCCCTTATAGTGCTTTACAATCTTGTTTGGACCTTGCACAAGAAACCTAACTCCTTCGGAGACATCTTTCCTTTGAGAAACCTATGACAGTTATGTTAATAAAATTATGATTAATAATGTGCATACTAATGGAGAATTCAAGTTTGACTAGTTTTTCCATGACTTACATTTTCTCCTAACCATTCATGGAAGGATTCCGTAAATTTCCTATCAATATCACGTGCATTTAAACTAGCAGTAGTAGTTGTAGATGTCAAAAACTAGCACAAAAAATGATTAAGAAACCGAAAATGAAGAAACTTACGTCTGAAGCGTTTCAATAGCTTCATGATGCAATAAGATATATCGATGTGCTTATACCCACGATGCATCATTCAAGTCTATTATCTCAACCTTGCTGCTGGTTGTCCACCACTGTCAAATAAATAAGAGCTTGCACGGTGCTCATCATCCAATTCTCCTAAGTTTCGTGTAGGTCTATCAAATATTGTTTCCACATCAACCAAATATCTAGAACAAAAAGTCACATTTCTCTACCAAATATCCTTTAGCGATAGACCCTTCTGGATATCATTTATTCCTCACATAACTTTTAGCTTGAGTAAGAGCCTATAACAAATAAGAGGGAATAAATAACCCATAAAATATTATGATTACTAATAAGTATTTAAGAAAAATTTTCCTACAGGAGTAATACCGTTCAATAGGGTACATCTACTGATAATGAACGAGTCCACCTAGTTTCACTTCCAATGGAAGATGAACAACCAAATACACCATTACAGTGAAGAATGATGGTGGAAAAATATTTTCCAACTGACACAAAGTTAATGCTGCTCGCTTTTGAAGTTTGTCTAGCTCTTCCACTTTAAGAACTTTGGCACAAAGAATCTTGAATATGTTACAAAGTTCAAAAATTTCGGAAGTTACTTCCTTTGACATTGACGAGCGTAGAGCAATTGGAAGCAAATCATGCAATAATATGTGGTAGTCATATGATTTTAAAGTTTGAAGTTTTCATTCCTTCTGATGCACACATCTGGATATGTTAGAGGAATAAGCATCCGAAACTTAATATCCTTCAAAGCTTGGCAAAACACATCCTTCTTCATTTTTGTCATTGAAAAAAAGCACGTGGCAATCTTGTTTTCCCATTTGGAAGATATTCTGGGTGTAGTCATGGCGAATTCCCATTTTTACCATATTAAGCCTGGATTTTATATTATCCTTTGATTTGCCATCAACATCAAGAATTGTTCCAACTATATTTTCACAGATGTTCTTCTCAATGTGCATAACATTGAGGTATGACGAAGTAGGTTATGTTCCCAATATGGTATATCAAGAAGATACTTTTCTTCTTCCACAAACCTAATTCCCTTGAGTCTTCATCATCTAACTCCTCCTCCTTGTTGTCTACATCAACATCCAACACATGACACGATCTTTTCCTTGAGTCTTTATTTGCTGATTTTCTCAAGTTGATTTTCTTTTTTTTTCCCATAAGTGGGTTGCACGTCTCTCAACATTTGTAAAATACCAGATCCAACTAAAGTCAAAGGAGGTTCACATAACTTCACGGTACCATCAAACAAATGTTTCTGCAATCTATATGGATGGTTTTCTTCTAACCATTGCCCGTGTACCAAATAACAAAACTTTTTCCAATTTGTTAACCATCTTGAAGAAGTTTATGCACCACAAAAAGGACACGCATACTTGTCTTTCATGCTCCAACCTGATAAATTTGCAAATGCTAGAAAGTCATTTATGGTCCATAATAAAGCAGCCCGCATATAGAAGTTCTTTTTCACTGACGCATCATATGTCTTAATACCAATCCATAACTGCTTCAACTCTTTAATAAGAGGTCGCAAATAAATGTCGATATCATTTCTAGGACCTTTGTCACTTGGAATAATGATGGACAAGAGAAAAGATAATTGTTTCATCCCAATCCATGGTGGCAAGTAAGGAATTAACACCACAAGCCAAGTACTATAAGTAGTACTTAACAACTTAAATGGATTAAAACCATTGGAGGAAAGACCGAGTCTAACATTGCGAGGATCAGAAGCAAAATCTGGATATCTTCCGTCGAATGATTTCCATGCCTCAACATCAGAAGGATGTCACAATTTTCCATCTTTAGTTTGACCATCATCATGCCATGACATATGAACAGAAGTTTTGGAGGGCATGAACAATCTCTGTAATCTTGGAATTAAAGGGAAATAGCTCAAAAGCTTCATTGGTCTCTTATGGACTACTTTACCATCATGATTCAAAGGTTGATTAGCATTAGTGGATGACCAACTCGAAATTACACATACATGACATAACTGTTGACTGTCTTTACCATCCCAATAGAGCATGCAATCATTCAGGCAACTATGGATTTTCTCATATACAAGACCTAGATCTTTAATGATCTTCTTGGTCTTGTGGCCACTCGAACGAATAGAGGCCGATTGGAAAAACTCTTTCAAGAAATGAATTAAGAAGTCGAGCCCTTTCACAGTCATCCCGCACATGCATTTTAGATGGAAAAGGCAAACACAAAAATACATTCTAAAATGTTTTGACCCTGCGTAAAGTTTTTCCTTCATGTCTTCAAGTAATTTGTAGAACTTCAACACTTCTTCAGAAGGTTCTTCATCAGTTTCCCCTTGGTGGGGTTCCTCTACATCATTGAGTACATTATTCAATTCATCATTATCAAACCCCCAGTCCCCACATGCTTGTTACATATTAAAAGCATCCCTCAACAACTCCTCCATCCCATCATGGATAGGCATAGTAGAAGTCTTGTTATGAGGATTAGGACTCAAAGGAGGCATGATAGTATTTATCGCAGAAGAGGTCGATTGCTCCACATTCTCTCCATGGAAAAACCAACAAGTATTCCCTTGGAGGATTCCATCACATACTAAATGTTCGAATATTAATTCACGATTTTGCCAATTAAAAAAATGGGCATTCACACACTTTATACAAGGGCAAACAATCTTATTATCTTGGCTTGAGTTATCAAAATCAAAATTGAGAAATTCTTTCACTCCATTTATGTATTCTTGACTCAATCTTGACTTGGTCATCCAACTTTTGTCCATCTCTAGTTGGTAAATTTAAAAAGTAATTTGATGGTCACGAACTTTAGATTAAATATTCATGTGTATTAAGGAGTAATTGTCGATGAGAAAGAAAGTACCTAGTTGTAAGAAAACAAAGCGATCACTTGAATATATCTTAATCATGGTAGAGATGGTTATTAACACAAATTAATAATATATAAGTTTTTCCTTATTTGAAACCTTCATACAAAGCTAAAATAAAATCATTAAAATAAATGGCAGTTGCCTGCATTGACACATGATTGAGTTTGAGATGAATATTAATTAAATAATTAGTATATATAACAAACATAATCCTTTGTTATTTAAGGAATTGAACATTCCATTCAGATCATCCTACTTTATGGCAAACTAATTTATTATCAACATCCTTCCAAAAAGAACAGGTTGTAAAGTTATCAGAAATAAGTTTCTATCAAATTGAAATGAGCTTGGGCACTTACATGTATCGACATATTTGTAGCTTCTAAAATATTTCTAGGCCATTTCTTGATTGAAAGTCTAGACAACCTAATAGAGGTTTGCATGTCAATATTACCTCAGTATCCAACATCTAAGCTGGTCGGTAGACTAAAAAGAACTCAATTAAGTTGTGTTGCATGATTTTTCTAAGTAATGTTGATCCCGTTATATATATATGTTTGGTTGATGTTTTTATGTAGACAAATAAATATTGCAAGAACTATGAAGTTTCTTCTTCTTTTACAGGTTTGAATCAGCCATATAATAGATGCCATCATTGATGCCAATAATATACCAACCATCATCTATAAGCATACACCTATGTTACACCTTAATAATGAATTCATTCCACAAGGAAATATATAATAGTAGTTAATTTGGTACTTCGTTTGTGATAACAAATAACTATGTATGAACTATCACCACACGTTTCTTTTCATTCTCTATGGAAAGAGTTTGCAATGTATTTTTAGCTCATTGCTACATTCTTTTAAGTTTGTTGTTCTTCTAAGTTTAATTAACTTGTGAAATTTTATGCAATATATATATATATATACACAAAAGGTCCTAGAGAAACCCTATCATAAAGGTTGAAGCGAATTAAGGAGACATTATTATCTAAGTTGCTTTAATATAAAACTAATTGTTTCTTTGTGATTGTATATTAATATACATAGCAAAGAAGAAATGAACACCATTAAAGAATTTTATTTTTCATAAACTAAAGCAAACAAACAAACGAAGGATGCCATTTATATCTCATGTGAAATCACTTGATTAAATTTTGAAATATGTTTACAAAGCCACTAAAATAAAAATGTATTCCATAAGTTTCAAACCATGCTTCTGCAAAGGTGTCAGAAATCAAACTTTACCTATCGAATATAAGAATTGACTACTTAGCATGAATGATTTAAATAAGATTTTACTATGAATGCTTGATGCTTAATTTGGAAAAAGAAGGCAACCATATTTTCATGAAGCATATGTTACATCAGCACCCTGCACATGCCATGTCGCAATACCAGCTAAACCGAAAAAACAACTATACACTCAAGTAGCTGGTAAATGTAAATTAAGTTTTTTCTTTTTTATCAAAAGAATTAGTTTTTTTTACTAAATAGTAAACATAATATTGCAATGAACAACTCATTGGCTTCATTGCAAGATAATTGAAGAAGTCTACCTCAAGCAGCAGTTGCCAATACAATGATATAATAAACAAAGCTTCAGCTTCAATTGCAAAAAAAGGAAGACTAGTAGGATGGTTTTGCATGAAAAGTACAGTATAATTAGAAAGTATGACAGCTAGATTCACCATCAAACATAACAGGTTCCCAAAGTCCATCTGAGAAAGGAATCACATGAATTCTAAACACTCCCAATACAAAGCCACAAATGAAAACTAGCATTCATACCCACACCAATTAACAAAAAAAATTCCAATTATTAGGCACAACAAAAAACACACATTCAATGCTTATAATTCGTTCTTTTTTTCCTCTTAAAATCCCCAAACATGACATGACGATCAAGAAACAAAGTTAAAAACTGATAAAATGAATCAAAAACTCCAAATTAGGTCACAGAGATGGAAAAAGAAGGAAGAGATGATACCACAATCACCTGAAATAGGATGCAAATAAACCCTAAACAAAATAGCCAAAGAGATGAACTTGTTTTTTTCTTAGAGATCACAAACAAAAAAAAAGTAGCCAAAGAGATGAACTCGTATTGCTATTTTCATGAGAATAATGTTACCAAAGATGTAGAGTCATCCACCACCGAAACCCTCACCACTGTTCCTCTTGTCTAACAAAATCCCAAAAAGATTTTGTTTTGCATAATACTCCTGGAAATCAAAAATAAATATAAGATAGAAATGTATGTTGAGATTATATCCAGCTAAATCCCTAATGAAAGAGAGATAACCTGGAAAACGCGATGAAAATAAAAATACTGGGTTACTAGAAACACGATGAATGATCGGTGATATATTTGCTCAACTGAAAGAGACCCGGTTTCAAAATGAAGAAGAGGAAGACGAACAGGAATGAAGAAGGGGAAAACACAAAGGGGGATAAAGGAAAAAGTTTTGTGGTGTTTGTGTAAAAAACACCACCAATTTAAAGATATTATTTGAAATTATTAAAAAAATAATATATTTGCTGCATTTTTTACGAACCAACGGCGCTAACATATGTATGCCAAAAAAAATCACTATAACGGGGCAGAAATTTACTGGATAATTTATGGCATTTGAATCAAAAGCCGCCGCTAAAGTAATTGATAAGTGCTTGTGTATAAGTATTACTAAGTACACTTTTCTTACATTGAGCATCACTTTTATCAGATTTTATGGCTCATTCTTGTGTATTTGTATTCTTTTGTGCATTTAGGGTTGTGGAGACAAGTTTGGAAGAAAGGAAGCAAAAATAAATCATGGACGCAATTGTTGAGTAAACTTTTGGACCAAACAAGGATCAAGGCACAAGTTGTGCTCATAGACATGTGAGTGTGTGCCAACCCCCAATGTGCTCAAGTAAATATACAAAGTGGAGGGGGCGCAAATGCAGTCACATTCATTTGTTCCAACTTGTGTCACATTATCAAGAGCTTCATCAATGTGTTTGAAAGCAAGACGCGACGTGATCTACCGCATGGTTGTGTGCCCAACTTCGCGGTCTTGATGAAGAAAATGAATTCGGGAGCACTTTGGCAAAAGTGGCGTAGTAGTTTACTGTAGCAAAATTACTGTAGTAATTACTGTTCATAGCACGTAGGAAATGAGAAGCCTGGAAATTCACACGGCCGTGTGGAATTTTCACACACCCGTTTGAATGCTCGATTTCAGCCCTATAAATACTACTCTAAGAGTTTAATTTAGGGGTCGTTTCCTATATGATTTTGGAGCGGTTTTATGGCATTCGTCATCGATTTCCTTTGGGGAGAACTAGTGGGGGAGCTTTCTGACACACTTCTTGCTTGAGTGTTCCGCAAGTGCACGGATCATCGCAGTAATAAAATTTACCCTGGTGAGTGGGTAGTCGTATCCATAGGGAATAGTGCTTAGAAACAAGAGTTATTACTATTTAGCTATAGAGAAAATCAATGATGAAAGATCAAAATATGAATGCTAAGGAAATAAAAAGAATGTGAAGAGAGCAATGAAAGTAAAGAGAGATAATCGATGAGAAAGATGAGGCACCCGGACAATGCTTACCCTAGCACTATTGTTTCAAGTGCAAGACTAATATTATACATTCTAGTTGATGTTTTAATGAGTCGTGAAAATCCAAAGACACACGGTCCCAAACCTAAGGTCAACCGTGACTATCCCTCCATACTATGCCCAGAGAAAAGAAATACTCTCAACACCTCACACTGTGTGGGACTGTTTGGGATTCTGGGACGCCAAGTGGTAAACCCTATTCCCTAACATAGTTCTAACCCTTTGGTCCACGCGAAAGAACCTTAATCACAATTAAGCCCAGCACTAAGATTCACTACAATACTTCACTCTGTTGCTTGTGCAACTAAGCCCCAGTAGAGTTCATCTCTTAGTACTTCACTCTATTGTGACTGCAAAGAACTCTTGAAACGTGGAGGTAGGATAAATCACGTCGGAAGATAAAAGGGACGTTCCGCTACCTCTAGACTCACCCTCTGGACCCTTTTCAATCTTGCTTAGTCTAACCCTAATGAAGTTGTCACACTTTCAAAGGATTTCCTAGATGAATTCTCAACCCTAGTGTCACATCTAAAGGAAAATCATGCTATTAATATTCAAGATTGAAACTCAATTAAAATCATCAATTAAATAAGTATAATAAAAAGTCAATAAAACAAAGTCATCATAGGGATTACAAGTCCAATCACCCACTAGGGTTTTAGCTCTCCATAAAGCAATACAAAATCAACAAAGAGTTTGAAATCATATGAATAGAAACCATAAAGAAAACCTCTTGTAGTTCGGTCTTGTGGAGCCACCTCGCCTTTTTCAAAGGTAGGGCACATCTCGCCTAATCAATGCCGACGAAAGCTAATTCATTACACGTATCTAACCACCATATATATATGCAGTTTTTTTTAAGTTAATTGTTTAGATTTCTTTACACGTATTTAACCAACATAGTCGAACGGTTGAAATATATAAAAATTTTACTTCTGTATCACGTGGGAACTTGGTAGGTAGGATGGGATGTTTCAACCACTCCATTTTGTTTCGGTTCCCTCTTCATAAGAGCAAATGAAATATTATAAAAATATTAATAATAATAATTGAAGCGGCTGTTAGGGTATGGGAATCTCAAGTTGCCAACGACCCCATTATTATGATTGGATTCCTTACCCTCGCATATTTAAAATCCTTTTTTTAGAAACTCTAAACTAAAAATATACCATATGTGGAATTAATCAATAATAAAAAAAAAAAATGAATGACAAAAAAAGAATCTTTTGTGGTCCATTACCTGGTCCTCCTACAGAAATATATAAATGGTTATATAAAAGTAAAATCAAATAAAAAAATATCACCGTTAACTACAGAACATTTGACGCACAAAATAAAAAAATTGATTTTCTTCTCATACATAATTAACAGATAATAATAATAATAATAATAATAAATATACATAGAGTTGTTTATCCATATTGCTAAAATAAAAATAAAAACTTATATACATACCCAAATCATTGTTATACAATATACACTGACAAATAATATATTCAAAAATAAAATTAAAAAAAATATCCTTTGCCCTTCATTTATATTATCATGTATAAGATCAGCAATAAATTTATATTTTATAAAATTTATCATCCCATTTTTAAAGATAATGATAATATATATATATATATATATATATATATATATATATATATATATATATATATAGGCAAATAAAAGTATTTTATAGAGCCATATCAGTAAATAGAAAAATTACCATAGATCTATGGAACCAATTTTCTCTTATTCTAAAGTTAGTATTAACTCTTCTCATGAAACACTCTAACTATTAAATTATTATACATTTAAATTAGTCTATTTTCCTATAATTTAATATAGACAAATTACAAGAGTTACAACTACCATATAGTATAAATAAATAAATAAATAAAAATTTATATGATTAAGACACTAAAATGATAATTACTTATGTTTGAAGATCAAAATAAAATATTTAAACATATAATTCAAGATTAAACCAATATTTAATATATATATATATATATATATATATATATATATATATATATATGAAAGTAAGCTGATATATGAACCATTAATTGTTATCCTCCGTTCATCTCGTCTCGTGATCGCCATCAAATCTCCGGCGCCATGCATCATCTCGCCCGGCCTCTCTTCGGCAACGTCCCCCAGAGCACCGTCTATGGCTGTCCCAAGCCTCAAAGCCCTAACCAACGCGTCACCCTCAACTCCCTCCGCCAGAAGCACCTCGCCTGTGAGCCCATCACCATGGTCACCGCCTACGACTACCCTTCCGCCGTCCAGGTCGACACTGCCGGCATCGACATCTGCATCGTCGGTGACTCCGCCGCAATGGTCGTTCATGGCTACGAAAACACTCTGCCAATCACCCTTGATGAGATGCTCATCCATTGCCGCGCCGTCACCCGCGGTGCCACCCGGTCATTCCTCGTCGGTGACCTCCCCTTCGGTTCCTATGAGTCGTCTTCCGCGCAGGTATTCTGATTGGGATTTTGTTTTTGATGACTTACTTAGTGTTTGTTGGTTTGGTGATTGGGATCATGCATGCATGCAGGCGGTGGACACGGCGGTGAGGGTTTTGAAGGAGGGGAGCATGGATGCTATCAAGTTGGAAGGAGCTGCGCCTTCCAGGATCGGTGCTGCGAGGGCAATTGTGGAAGCGGGGATCGCCGTGATGGGGCATGTTGGGCTTACGCCTCAGGCTATTAGTGCCCTTGGAGGGTTCCGGCCGCAAGGGAAGAGCATAAACAGTGCAATAAAGGTCTCATTTTTTATTTTATATATATATATATATATATAATGTTATTGAAAATATTGAGGCTTTGTGAGGCTTTGGAGTAGGTGCATAGTTATTAATTAATAGAGTGTTTGTATGAAGGGCAGGTGGTGGAGACAGCGTTGGCGTTGCAGGAGGTGGGATGCTTCTCGGTGGTTCTGGAGTGTGCCTGCGCCGGTTGCTGCTGCTGTGACTGCTGCATTGAAGATAACAACTATTGGCATCGGAGCTGGGCCATACTGCAGTGGACAGGTTATTTCTTCTATTGCATTACACCCGTTTGTTTAGTGACACTAAACCAAACAGTGGCCATGGACAAGACAAAAGCCTGAACCCTACTTGGACATGGAAGCACTCATGTTCCTGCTGCTTATTAAACGCCATTAATTAACCTCAATATTTAGCTGTCATTTACCTGGCTACAGTAGCCAATCTCTAACCAACGATCAATTATCAATTATTAGGTGGTTAATTAATGGCGAGATTAATATAAATGTAGTGGTGAGATTACCCAATTATCAATTATTAGCACTAAGTATTTAATATTCTATATAAAAATTTAGTAAAAAAATAATTAATTTATAAAATTATTTATTAAATTTAAAACTATTTAATATTTTTCAATTATATGAATTAAATTTAAAAAACTTACTTTATTAATTATTTTTATAATTGATACTTTTATAATATTTTCGATAATAAAAATATTTATTATTTTATTAAAATTTATTAGAAAAACATAAAAAATATACTAATATATTTTTATAATTAAATATGAGATATATGTTTAGTGGTGAAATAATTATGGTGGTGCGCGGATGTCAATTTTTCTTTATAGCATTTTTATTTTTAACAAATTTTGTTATGTTTACTAAAGTTTAAATATTATAAAAATAGGTCAATTGTAAGTTATATTTTATATCTTAGGAGCTTTTACATTAAACCAAATAACCATTTATAAGTTAAGTAGTTGCATTAAACTTCAAACCAATCAATCCTTTAATAATTTTTTTTATCTTACATTAGCTCATATGAGCAAAAGCAGTAACTAACGTTTGTTTTCTGAGTCAAAGTTGTTGATTATTTGGCATCGAAATATTTGTACAGGTGTTGGTTTATCATGATTTGTTGGGCATGTTGCAACATTCCCATCACGCAAAGGTTTGTTGACTGCATTTGTCAATGATTTACTACTTTTGCGTCCTTCTTGTACTCTATGAATGTATATTGTTTGCTGGTTGGCAGGTGCCAAAATTTTGTAAGCAATATGGGCATGTGGGTGAAGCCATTAATAAAGCTTTGTCCGAGTACAAACAAGAAGTCAAAAACAAAGTATTTCCTGGTATATCAAACACACCATACAAAATTAGTGAAGGTGATGTAGATGGTTTTATGAATGAGCTGCAGAAGATGGGCTTGAGTGAAGCTGCGTCTGCAGCAGCAGCAGCTGCCTACTCAAGGACTTGGGAGGACGTGAATAGGAACTCATACTGATAAATGCACATCTTTCAACCAGCAGGTCTCTGCACTGATTTATCTCTCAGATTTTGTTTTTTTAATTTCTTTGTGCCAAATCTGTTGTCATAACTGTCTATGGGATTTGCATGAATGATATATATATATGTATCGTATGTTTCTTTCTAGATCATGTGTTCTCATGTAAGGGATGGTTAATCTCATTCAATGCAGTGTGTGGCATTTATAAGTTTGAAAGATTTGGCGTTCTGTTTATTGCTTACAGAAGCCAGAAGGTTATTGGCATTTTTGTGGCAATTAACATCTTGTGACAAACTGAGGAAAAGCTAATTCCACATAATATTAAAGTCTATACCCACGGCCTCTTGGTCTATTGGTGTGAGATACCTTATGTAGACTGTTTATTTCAGAAAGTATTCAAAATCGAACTCTAAAATCACGTAAAATGAAGGCATAAATGCGTGTTAAGCTCAGGCCACGCTTATACATATCTCTAACATGTGTTTGTTTGTTTTTTTTTTTTTTTTGATGAAGTGGATTAACCACAAATATTATTGCAACAAGCACACAAACATACAAACCTCAAGCCAAAGTACAGTGTTTGTTATGCTTCATTAAATAATAATAATAATAATAATAATAATAATATTATTATTATTATTATTATTATTATTAATATTAATATTAAAATCATAATTCCCTGCTAAAGATATGTTCATCTGCTAATATGGTTAACATGGCAAAAAAGCATAAAGTCCAAATTCTCTGGGCTGTTTGGTTGTCTGTAAGTGAATCACATGTAAGTGACATTACAGTGTAAGTGAAAATGCTGCATTTCAATTTATATCATTGTTGTTTGGTTTGTTGTAACTAGAAATGATGCATTACTTTTTATTTGTTTGGTTTGATATAAGTTAGATAATATGGTCACCATGTAAAAGTAGGGGTGAAATTACCCACATTATCCAGTATTATTATTAATTATTTAATACATTTAAAAAAATGATTTAAGCTTATTTAATTTAATTTAATTTAATTTAATTTAGGTTTTAAATTAATTAATTGATTTAATAAAGTATTTATTACATTTAAAAATAATAATATTAAAAAACTTAAATAATTAAGCACTAACTCAAAATAAATAATTTAACTCTCTCTATCTACTATTAACACTAATGTAAGAAAAATAATTAATTAATTAATTTAATGATGATTTTATTAAATTAAAAATATATAATATTCTTTAATTTTATACTTAAAAAAATATTTTTGTCATTAAAATTAAATAAAAATTGGTATATTTTAAATAAAAGATTAAGTTTAATAAAACATAAATAAGTATAAGTTTAATTATGTTAACAATTAATTACCCTGTAAGTTTTCATTTCCTTTTAATACATAATGTGAAGAGAAAAAAATGGTGATTTTAACCCAAATGTTTTGCTGCATTTCAACTTACAGCAAAATTTACTGTAAGTTGAAATGCTGCAAAAATTTTTACATGTAAAACTGATTTCACAACAAACCAAACAGCATTTTACATGTAAAACCAGTTACATTACAACTACTTACAGCTAGTTGCAGGTAACCAAATAAAATGAAAGAAATGTAATTGAACTAATATTTCTTGTGTTCATTCGTATGAAATCGAAATAACCTGAAGTCGACTATACAATGATTAATTATTTTATAAGTTTTTATAATTTATCATGATTTTATAAAGGAATTCCTCAATTTTTTATATAAAAACTTCAAAAAAAAATTCTCTTTAAAAATTCTCTATGCTTGAAACTGATTTTTATAAAATCTTAAAATAATACCAATATCCTTTATAAAAAAGAATATTTAAATTAATCAAAATAATTTATGTTTGATATTTTTTACATTTACATATACTAACATTTTTTCATTGAGTTTGTGTAAATTATTAAATTTAAAAAAAATTAAGAAGGTAGTTTTGTTATTTTGTATTAAATTTGGCATATTTAAAGAGATTGAATGAAGGGTTTTTTGCCCTACTAATTCTATTAAATACTATTATTGTCTAAATGGCCGTGGGACAATTTTATTTGTCAAAATGTCCCTAAAACCATATATGCATTGCTATATATATATACACACAACTATAATTATCAATTCAAAAGGATGTATTTACACATATGCATCGCTATATATACACAAAGATGCAAATCGTATATGCATTGCTATATATATTTACACATATACATACACATTTAGGTGGTTGGAAGATGCACATACATACATATGATGTATGGAGATGGTTGCAGGCCCTCTAGAGTATATATAAATATACAGATATTCATACATACAACCATATACATAAGTAAAAAATATATAATATGTAAATAACCTCCAAGTTAACATACAAGCACTCCACAACCTTAACAAGGGTTGCAGCATTAGAACAACATAAACTTAACTAAATCTTTACACCAAAGGAATCTACAATTTAGCATTACTATATCTATAAACCACATATAATTTACATGTACTAGAATGCAAAGATTGCACGTCATAACTAAGTGTAGCATATAATTCACTAACACAAAAGTTGGATTACAGCTAACTTTAAACTGAGTTATAGTAGCCTATCATTATACAAGGAACCAAGACAAGGTAAAGGTCAGATGAATGGGTGAAGTTGTGTTTTAGTGCTGAAGTGGATGTTAAAATACTAGGTGATGAGTCTGAAATGTTCATGCATTTCATATCATTTGTACACTCATTCAATATGTATTAGAACCATATTGTGGAATTCGATGCTAAATCTAGTGTGTTTTACATTCTCAGGCTTAAGGCAGCACTACAAGATAAAAAAGAGACAAGAGAAGCATTCCAGACATTAAATAAAGGAGTTGGAGCTCTCTCGGCATTATTTGAACAAGGGCAAGGCAAACTGGATGGCTTACGGTCAATCTTACGACTGTAAATAAATTCTAGAGAATCTTGCGAGTATGCTTATACCCGAAAAGAGTATTCAGAACCAAATGGAGAACTTTACGGGCAAGGCTTACGCCCATAAGGATGCCTTTAGGGACCATCTAGAAGATGCTCATAAGAGCCATCGCAAGAAGCAACACAAAGGACCGTATAGTCCAGCGCTTACAACAGTAAGCTAGACCGTAACACAAACAGAAGACCTTACGGGTGAGACTTATAACCATAAGTATTCACATATGGCTCGCGACCATTTTTTTTTCTAGCTCCCTTACGGCCACGTCCTTACTCCCGTAACCAACTCGTAAGCAATTTGGTATAAATAGGACTGATGAGGATTTTTAGGGAAGGCTTTACTTTATTTTAGGAGATTCTAGGGGTGAAGTTAGGGAAGAAAGGAGATGAATCTCCAGCACTCAAGGGATTATTTGAAAAGAGATTTGTATCCACATTCTAGGGGATTGAAGGTCGTAGCCGTCAAGCTCATCTTAGCAATCCTCCATCAGCACGATTAAGAAGGGAATTTTCATGTTTTTTATATCTCCTCCAATTATTTGTATCTTGAATTCTTGCCCTTCTTTAATGGAGAGCTAATTTGTAGATGTTTGGGCATAGTTAAACTCTAGGGTTTATTTCATTGACACTGGTTGTTGAATCTTTGATACTTTAATTGTTTTCTTAATTGCAATCATTTATATTTGAATCTAATTGCTTGTTTGAATGCTTGGTTGCTATTGAGGTAAAAGCCTTAGCTATCATACTTGATGTACTTTGTGGAGAGAAGAAATTTCCACCTAACATAGACATGCCATGATTAGAGAGAATTGTGAGTAAGCCTGGGGATATGGTACTTTGGAGACCCTGTCTCCTTCAATTCTCCCGAGTAAGTTAGTGATAATCTCTATACGTTTTGCAATCATGTAGAGTAGATTTTAGGAGAAATCGCATCTCTACTCTGTATTCAGATTAGAGGTAATCTCTCTTCGAGGAAGATTATCTACTTAAGAGATTGTCATAAGCTCACAATGCGATTTCATAGAGTATTAATGTGATTATGTGGATGTCTATATTAACAACTCTATTATTATTAAGTTACTCTTCGCCTGAGAAATTGAGGTTTAATACAATTTTGGAAACCTCTCGGTTCAAATAAGATTGCAAACATAGACAACCTTTGTCCTGCACTTCATAACCCAAGATGGATACTATGCCCGAATATCATTTTTTCCCTTAATTTCTCTCTGGCTTTATCTTCATATATCTTGCTTTTATTTCCTTTTGTTCACACACACACATCACTCGATCACTAAGGTTATTTTTTGAAATTATGGCTATTACTAATATTCACTTTCTTCCTTATGGACCAACACTTTGCATTCACGCATACTTTATTACGCGATCGTTACGTACACGTGCGTCTCTATCAAGTTTTTAGCGTTGTTGAAGCGGCTAATTAGTAATATTAGAAACACTTCAATTTCTATCATTTTAGTCATTTATTTTCTTTCTAATTTATTTTTCTTCATGAGTTTAGATAATGTTAAGGCCTGACTAGGTAATCATGGCATCACGAGTGCCATCAAAAGAACCACATCCAAGCTATTGGGCTTCCTTCAGGAGTTTAGACAATGCTAAGGCCTGACTAGGCCCACTGGCCTCTGCAGGTACATATTGAACTGCTGGAGTCTATGGTGGTGTTGGTGTAGGTGCTAGGGTAGTCTAAGCCTGTCCCCCAAAAATCTTCCAGTAATCCAAGAAGTCTTAATACTCCTGATAGGTAGGTTGTCTTCCCTTGTTAGCCCAATAAGCCCTGAAGGCTTCTAGTGCTTCAAGAGATGGAGCAGGAGCAGGCACTGGGGCAGCACCCTGAACCTCAGGCACATGCACAGAAACTGCCACAGCAAGATAATGCCCTGAACTGGCTTCTTGTCTAGGTGGCAATGGAGATGAGTGCGGGGATAGTTCTCCTCGCCTCCCACCTCCAAACTCTTGGTGTAGTGACAGCAGGGGGAGTGACTCTCCCACAGATAGCGTGTGAGCGTTGTGCTGCCATTTTACGGAAAGGAAAACACAAGACAACTTTTAGAAATAATTTCTATATGCAACATGCTATATGCAAACTCGATTGGGATCCACTAGGTACAAGGACATAGAATCACACTTCTGACACAAGGAACTGACTCTAGAACTAGATTACACTATATAAACCTAAGCCTAACTCTAAACAAGATCTCTGATACCACTAAGGGTGTGTTTGGTTTGCGGAATAAGATTAGGGGGAATGGGATAAGGGGGAATTGGATTATGGGGAATTGAAATGAGGGGAATAAGAATAGTAATAAAAAATAGTTTGGTTGGAAGGAATGGGAGTGTGGAATAGGAAAAAGTATGAAAGAGAATTGTGGTAAAATTACCTGTATACCCTTTACAATAAATAAATGATATTATATAAAATAATAAATTATATTTAACTATAATTAAATTTATTAGATTATAAAATAATTTGAATAATGATTATAAATATATATCTTAATTAAATTAATTATATTCTTTTTAATTATCATATATTATAATTTTTTATTTATAAAACATTTTAAATATCATTATTCAAAATAATTATTATAATTAAATATGCCTATTAAATAATTCATATTTATTAATAATATTTAATTATTCTAACTAAATATTTAAATTAGTCCATTTATGTTAATTATTATTTATTAATTATTATGATTAGTTATTTCAATTAATGATTTTTATTTAATTAAATCTTAATCAGGGGTAAAAGTGTAAATTCATCATGAACAGTGCCCAGGAATCCTCATTCCCCCCATTTTTTAGAGTAATACAATTCCTTAACTATTGATAATTGTATTATCTATAGTACCCATTACCATGCTAATAGTAATATATCCAGACATGGGATTAAATTACTGTACATAATGAATAGTAGCCATTCCCATTCTAACAGTAACCATTCCTTGTATCCAAACGCCCCCTAAAGTGTGTCACGCCCGTCCCACGGGTCCCACACGTGACATACCACCACGACAACCCAGGGGAGGTCCAACAACCTCAACCCTAGATCGCCGTAAGGCTAACCTATTTCCTGTACAATGCTCCTATAATAACAAGGAATAACTTGACAATGAGAACATATAACAACCTTACTTCACAAGAACATCAATTTATCACAAGTTCGATACATAAGTAATCACAATATAGAAAATCATAACAACCATGATACCATTCCCCAAACACTAGGAATAACTATTATACTTCACAAAATCCTGAATGACACAAGTAAGAAAATCAAAAGAGAATAATACATAGCATGAAGTTATAACATCCTAGTGGATCCATCTAATACATGCCAATAATGTTTAGTGCATACACAACCCAATAGAACAACAAAATAAACTCTGTCAAGCACTTCACGCTTTCACCTCAATGATGAGCTATCACCTGGAAGGAAAAAGGAGAGGGATGAGTAACTAGGTTACTCAGTAAGGGGCTAAACATGGAGCTATATCTCATGCATCATGAACTAAAAATATAATGCCGAAAAGAAATATATTTCAATCCTTAAAGTATTTAATATACTTTAAATAGCAAGTAGCACTACAACAAAAATGGATTTTGGTGACATTTGCCATGTGTCGTAAAATAGCCAAAAACTATCGCAATAGCTCTATACCAACTTTTGTAACAAATGTCGATTATATGTTGTAATTGCCATAGTCAGTATACTTTGTTGTGACATTTTCATGAAACTTCGGTACCTATTTATTCCGACATTTATAGTGATATTTTCCCATCATTTGTAAGCAGTCTCAATATGAATTTTATTCCAACATTTGTATATGGCTTGAGCAACACTTTTTTTTTTATTTTGTGCAACATTTGCAGATGCCGCCATAAGTTTTATCACATTAATTTTGAAATATTACAACATTTGTAATTGTTGTTATAGAGATTATATAATAACATTTGTTAAAAGTCTCTTAAATTAATTATATTGACCTTTTGTAAATATTGGTTTAACAAAATAGAAATTTGAAATCCCAATTTAAGTCAATATTTTTAAATTTTAGTAAAATTTATTTATCATATCTAATTTTAAAATTAAATTTCATTTATAAATGTTTATACAAAAATTATTCAGTAACATTTGTTAAGTGTTTCTTAAAACTCTTATGTCGATATTTCATTATTGTTGTTTTAGCCATATAGAATTTATGGATATTAATTAAATATTATTTATATACAATTTAAATATATAAATATGAGATAAAATTTAAATTCTATAAAATTAATTTAGATAATATAATAAAATAGTAATTAAAATTATTTATCAAAAATACAAAAGTCCCACTTAGCACTAAACCACTAATTAAAATACGGATCTACAAATCTCAAAGAAACAGCTTTCAAACATTATAATAAAGCTAATGCTTCAGTCATTCGAATTGTCTTCAAATTTATCATGGTCTCTTATCTGCAAAATAAAATATATAAATACATTAGTTGATATCTAAACCAATTTAAAAACAGTGATGAATAAATAATAAAATTTAAAAACATAATCACTAATTAAAATAATGCTAACATGACCTACAAATCTAAAAAAAAAATAGTTTGCAAAAATTATAATATAGCTAATCTTTCAATCCTTGGAATTGTCTTTAAATTTATCATGGTGGCATCTTATGTACAAAATAAAATATACAAATACATTAGTAGATATCCAAATCAATTTATAAAGGAAAAGTGATAGATAAATAATAAAATTTAAAATTTAAAATTTTGAAATGTAATCACTACTTAAAATAATATTAACATAATCTACAAATCTTAAAAAAATAGCTTTCAAACATTATAATAAAGCTAAGGCTTCAATCCTTAGAATTATCTTTAAATTTATCATGGTGGCTTCTTATCTGCAAAAATAAAATATACAAATATATTAGTAGATATCAAAATCAATTTAAAAAAGTGATTAATAGCTAATAAATTTAAAATTTTTAAAATATAATTAGATAATTTTATAAAAATCATAATTGGATCATTATCGTTATAATGAAATTGAGTAGTTTATTGAGAATAAAGACTACTTCAATTACCTTCAACCTACAATAATTTTTATATTTAACAAAATCAACATAATAAAACAATAAAATTTAAATTAAATTAAATATCAACATATATGATATATTAAAATTAATAATATACTAATTTAAAATATAAAAAAAAACTATGTGGAGGATATATAATTTGCATAAAAAGAATACAAATAAACTTTTTTTATTTAAATGGATAATATATGATTTTTACTATAACAAGAACCCTTAAATAAATTAACTTAGAAAAAAAGGATAAAATATAAAACTTTAACAAACTTATCACCTATATGTGGTCATAACTATAATGATAACCCTATAAAAAATAAAAAATATATAAGGGGCAAATTGCAAAACTTCATCAAAGCTATGAGTGTGCCCTAGCAAGAACCTTATAAAAAATTAAAAATTAAAAAACATATGTAATTCTAAAACTTCAACAAACTAGGGTTAAATGAAAAAACAAAAAAAAAATCTCCAGTGTTGAAGCCTTAGATCTATGCCATGACCACCGCATGATATCATGGTCTCCCTTTCATCACATCTCAAAGAGAAAAGCCAAAACACATTTTAATTTCCAACAAAAATATAGGATATTTCGGGCAATCTCATCCCAATTAAATTTAATCTTTGTATAAAAAAATATTATAAAACCCTAGGATTAGATTAATTAAAATTCTCATACTTTTTTATAACAAAAACTAATTAAAAAAATAATCATCTATCAATCATCCATAATTAACAAAAAAAAATAAATATTTAAATAATATTACAAGAAAACAATGCAAAAAATACGATGGAATAAAGAAAAATTAAGGTACTTACTTTTTCTCCCGACAAGAACTTTACTTATGATTTTTTACATTATTATGGTTTCTTTCTTATCTAATAGATCTTGTATATATAGGCCGTGCATGTAGGTTTTGAAATTCAAAATATTACCGATTTTATTTATCCTTAAATATCATTTTTTTTATTTCAAATTATCTTTCATATTTTTTGAATATATATATATATATATATATATATATATATATATATATATATATATATATATATATATATCCTAACTTAAAATAACGTTTTCAAATATGTCATAACAAATTGATGCAATAAAAGTCATATTAGATTATGACATTTGTTACAAAGGTTGTAATATGTGTCTTAATAAATAATATTGTACCAACATTTCTTTTAACGACCCTAAAATTTTCAAAAATATTGCAAAACAAAAGGCTATTGTGACTATAACTAGAAATGTCATTATAAATGTAGGAACAAATAAAAGTATACCAATATTTATTACAATTAAGTCATTTTAATGGTTTACAGTAATATTTATAAAAAATGTTTTTTCAAAAATGTCACAATAAGTCTTTTTGCTGTAGTGTAGACCACAAGAAATTAAGTTTGCATCAATGAAATGCTTAATAAAAATCCTGTAACCCATCATGAAATCCATACAAGTGTGAAATCCAAATTCATACATTCGTTTAGCAATTCATAGTTCAAGATGTTCAAAAATAAATAAATCAACAATTAAAACAATCGATATTATCAGGATTAGCCTAGAAAATATTCCCTCGCTAACCGTGGCCTCGGTTAGGTCAAGAGCCACCAAGATGGGCGTATCTTGGCGTTGGTTGTTGGGGAGCTCATGTGGTGACTCCGAGCAACCCAACAATATCCAAGTCAGGGTTCTACGCTCCCACTTGAAATGGTATAACCTGTTTGATGGTTTTCCACACCACCTCTACTAGGTCGGCTCGTGGAAACCATTCACTTCTTACTGCAATAAGTACTGGAGCTCGGCTCCCATATCATCATCAAAACATTTAAATAATAATCCAGCCCGTAGGCTTGGTATTTACATCAACATGATAACATAATTCTCATCAAGAGATCATAAGTTTTCACATGTGCAACTTTCACTCCAAGAGTGAATAACTTGATTATAACATCTTCAATGAAATCATTTTCATTATGAACATCATACAAGAGTATTCTTGGGAAATATACTTCAAATAGAGCATCATCACAATGAAACTCAATTTCGTTTACACATACCTTTTTAGGTCATTATAACAAGAATATCAAGTTCCTTGAAAATACATAACTTGAAACCATATATATATATATATATAATATTTACCAATAATCATGAAATAAGCCAAATTATAAATCTTCATGATTTCTAAATCCCATGGAAAACATTTCAAAAGTCTTTTTAGCAACAAGAAGTTTATCTTTCAAAACAAGCAAATTTAAGTATTAGAAGCATGCATGATTTATAGCCCATAATTTTATAAATTCCACCCACAAACTTAGCAAACTAAAACCCTCCGAGTTTACTTGTCTACCACATCTTTTCCTTTGCTTGAAGTTTCACCTCCTAGAAGCAATTAAGGAACCCAAAATAATCAACAAACATCATCAACACTTGATCAACTCAAATGAAGAAAAATGCTCAAAAATGGGAAAATAATTGTTCCTAAGGTTTGCTAAGCACTTTAACAAGAAGATCTAACAAGCATGGAACTCTCACAACCCTCAAAACCAACAAAAACAAAAGAGGCTCAACATGATATATATATATATATACGGCCGCATGGGAGGCCGCATATATATATGGATTTTCTGGATGGCCAACGAGCTCCCATGAGGTCGCATAGGAGGCTGCATGGCCACCAATTTAGCCCCTTACGGGCATCCTAAGTGCCTGCAAGGTCCAGGCCTTGTTTTTGCTCCTTTTAAATGCTTTCCCCCACCTTTTTAACTTTCCAAAAGACCTTAACTAAAGTCCTAACAGAAGAGAACACTCAAAGGGACTTGAACACACAAGTTACACTTCAAGAAACAAACACAAGAAAAGTAGAAAAAAGCAAGCTTCCACAAGATGAAAGTTCAGATTTTTTATCATGGCCTCAATTAGAGTACTATGCAGCTTATTGACTCAACAGTATGAGAATCTTTTGGCAGTAAGACCCCAGAGGTAGCTAAGCAGCTGATAGAAGAGATAGCTATGAACAACTACTAGTGGAACTCAAGAGGTAAGTTAGTTGGAAAGGCAACCGGGATGATCGAGGTTAGTGAAGTTACAACACTAGATCCCAGGTAGAAGCTTTGAGCCGAAAAATTGTTAACTTGTCCACTCAGAAGCTGGCTTCAGTCATGGTTTGTAACACGTGTGGGGGAAGACATGCCTCAATAGATTGTTCCATTGTAAGAGCATCGTATGAACCCCTCAAACAGCTAGATTTTGTTGGTAGTGTTCCAAGACAACAAAGAACCCCTATAGTGGCACGTATAACCTAGGATGGCAGAATCACCCTAATTTTTCTTAGGTTGTGTTTGGTTCGCGATAATGTGAAAACATTACCGAGAATCTAGTGGTAATGTGTTTAGATTTTCATGTTTAGTTACTGTTGCAGCGGTAATGTTGATGGTAATGTGAGATTATCAATAGTGAAATATTACCAAATAAGATGGTAATCTGATTACCACCAAAATAGGTGTCCATCTGGATTACTAGGTTAGTGGTAATGTGCAATTTTTCTTTTTTCCAATTATACCCCCACTCATTTAATCTAATTCCTTATTATACCCATTATGATCAAAACCCTAGTTTTTATTTCCCTCATTATTTTTGATATTATAATTTAATTATATCTTTATCTAAATACTTTAAATTAAGTTTTTCAAAATTTTATATATATAGAAGTATTTTGGTAAATACAAAAGTATATTAAAAAACTATGAAAACAATAAATTTTGACATTATAATTTAATTATTTATTTATCTAAATACTTTAAATTAAATTTTTCAAAATTTTATATGTAGGGGTCGATAAATACAAAGGTATTTTAAAAAATAATGCAAAAAAATAATTTTTGATATTATAATTTAATTATTTATTTATCTAAATACTTTAAATTAATTTTTAAAATTATATATGTAGGGGTCGATAAATACAAAGGTATTTTAAAAAATAATGCAAAAAAATAATTTTTGATATTATAATTTAATTATTTATTTATCTAAATACTTTAAATTAATTTTTTAAAATTATATATGTAGGGATATTTTGGTAAATTTGACATATTAGTTAGGTGATTACCATGTCTATCCAAACATGCTAATGAAAGATTACCAGTAATGTAAATTCTCAACCAAACATGGTAATTTCACATTACCACAATATTCCTATACATATAACATTCCCGACCTTATTAGCACGATAATCTCATTACCGTGGTAATATATCATTACTGTGAACCAAACGCCCCTTGGAGAAATGATAGTTAATTTGTTGTAAAAGAAAATAACCAATAAAGTTGAGGAAATAGTTAATTTGTTGCTGAAGAAAATAATCTTGCAGCATCAAAGCAGAATCAATGGTGTCAATGTAAGTAAATTGTCAAACCAATAATGATGCCAATGCAGTGAGACAAGTGTTTATCTTCGCTGAGCAAGAAAGGATGACATGCCGAGAAAAAGGGTCAGCAAGATAAAAGAACAGGGGATTTGGGGATGCAGGAATAGGGCAGAGAATGCCCAATCAGGGAGAGAAACTTAAGTCAGAAGTACGTTGATCACAACGAGCATGTGATATTACATGTACGAAATGAGGCTTTGACCACGTTGGACAAAAACACTGAAGTCCCACTCTAGCTTTTTTAAAATTAATTATTTAGATTGTTTCAACTGTTCCACTGTGTTTGATTCCCTATTCTTGTATTTTTGTAGAGTATTTTAAGAGGATGACAAAATATTATTAAAAAAAACAAAATAATTGAAGCATGGGATCTCAACCATCCCATTTTTATGGTTAGATTCCCCACCTGACATATTTAAATTTTTTTTTTAGAAACACTAAACTAAAATATACCATTTGGGGGATGAACCAAGAAACTAAAAATTGACTTAAAAGGTATGGCATCTTTTGTGGTCCATTACTAGGTCATGCTTAAAAAATATATAAATAATTATATAGAAATAAAATTAATAAAAAAATATTTCACTATTAACCGGAGGACATTCGACTCCCATTCATGATTGAAAAAACATATATAGAGTCAATTTGTCTATATTTCCAAAAAATAAAAAAAAATAAAAACTCATATTTACCAAAATCATTCTTATACACTAACAAATAGTATAACCAAAATTTTATAAAAAATGTAAACTATTTTTCACCCTTGCTTAGCTTAATGCCAATTTTGACTAAATGATAAACTCAAAAATTTTATAAAAAAAAAAAAAAAATTCGTTGCCCTTCATTATAGATCAGCAATAAATTCATATTTTATGAAACATGTACTATCATTTTTATGATATATATATATATACACACACAAACAAATAATAGTACGTAGAGACATATCAGTAAATACAACAATGAGTTCATAGTCAAAGAGTACTTGACCTTATTATAAAAAATGTGGGTGAGACATTCAAAAGGTCTCAAATTCAAAACTTGTTGGACACAATAATTGTAACAGATTATCGGTTGTGAATACAATTAGACTAGTAGCTCAAACCCTCTCGTCCCCGCTGAGGTTATATGGGTTGATTGATTAACTCCCAGCCGTACACACATTCTTAATATATAAAACATTTGTCCCTTTTATAATAAAAAAAAAAGTAAATCCAATAATTACCTACGTTATAGAGGTATGCAAGCAAATTTTCCCAAATTTGAGTCCAGTATATTAACTATTCTCATGAATAACTCTAATTATAAAATTATTATACATTTATTTCATGCACTCTCATCATAAATTGGTTTGGAGATACAACCCCTAATCCTACCCAAATAAACACCATATGCAAGATAAATTACAATTACCATAGAGTATAAATAAAAATAAAAAAATCCAAGTTCTTCTAATTATTTGGGTTTTGGAGATCAAAATAAACTGTAATTTAAGGTTAAAAGACAATATTTAATATATATATATCTTATGAACGTGATCTGACATTTGAACCATTATTGTTATCCTCCATTCATCTCGTCTCGTGATCGCCATCAAATCTCCGGCGCCATGCATCATCTCGCCCGGCCTCTCTTCGGCAACGTCCCAGAGAGCACCGTCTATGGCGGTCCCAAGCCTCAAAGCCCTAACCAACGCGTCACTCTCAACTCCCTCCGCCAGAAGCACCTCGCCTGTGAGCCCATCACCATGGTCACTGCCTACGATTACCCTTCCGCCATCCAGGTCGACACTGCCGGCATCGACATCTGCCTCGTTGGTGACTCCGCCGCGATGGTCGTCCATGGCTACGAAAACACTCTGCCAATCACCCTTGATGAGATGCTCATCCATTGCCGCGCCGTCACCCGCGGTGCCACCCGGTCATTCCTCGTCGGTGACCTCCCCTTCGGTTCCTATGAGTCGTCTTCCTCGCAGGTATTCTGATTGAGATTTTGATTTGGTTTTGGTTTTTGATGACTTACTTGGTGTTTGTTGGTTTGGTGATTGGGATCATGCATGCATGCAGGCGGTGGACACGGCGGTGAGGGTTTTGAAGGAAGGGAACATGGATGCGATCAAGCTGGAAGGAGCAGCGCCTTCCAGGATCGGTGCTGCGAGGGCGATTGTGGAAGCGGGGATCGCCGTGATGGGGCATGTTGGACTTACGCCTCAGGCGATTAGTGCTCTTGGAGGGTTTCGGGCGCAAGGGAAGACCATTAACAGTGCAGTAAAGGTCTCTTTTTTTTTTTTTTTACTTCTATATATTGCATGAATGATGATATTGATAATATTGAGGCTTTGGAGTTGGTGCATGGTTAATTAATAAAGTGTTTGTGTGAATGGAAGTTGGTGGAGATGGCCCTGGAGTTGCAGGAGGTGGGATGCTTCTCGGTGGTTTTGGAGTGTGTGCCGGCGCCGGTTGCTGCTGCTGTGACTGCTGCATTGAAGATACCAACTATTGGTATTGGAGCTGGGCCATACTGCAGTGGACAGGTTATTTCTTCTTTGCATCTTGTTTGATGAAACTTTTTGACAAAAGTTGATTGATTTTGCTTGCTAGCTACATTGTAGATGAATGGTAAATAACAAAAAAAAAAAGTTGTATCAGAGAGATTTTTTAGTAGTGAGAACAATGTTTGTTAGGATCCTAGAGGATTACAATCCAAACTTATGTGTCATATGTGTATAGGATTCCCTTGTTTTCCACATGTGTTTGTTTAAAGCTGTGAAGAGCTTTTGGAGAGGCAAAGGAGAGGTATGTATGGGAGCAAGGGAGGAGAGTGCGAAAGCCTATTGAGGAAGATGATCAATAGTTCCATTTCAAAATATAATGATATATTAATGACAGTACTACTCTCTTAGTACACACTACACAATTTCCAAACAAAATGCATTGACTATCACACAGTAGTTTTTTGTCTTGCAACCTTAACCTTCAGAGTGATTGGCTGGCCTTTCCTGGCAACAGTTGCCAATCTCTGACCCACTCCATGAAAGCGAACTGGTAGTTTTTTTAAATTATAGCAATATTATTTGATTTGTTATAATTAAAAATATTACATTTATTTTTTTTATTATTTGATTAGATATAAATTAAAAAATATAATCACTACATGTAGGTGGAGCCATGTAGAGGTGTAAATGAGCCGAGCCGAGTATTGGCATGCTCAAGCTTGGCTCATAAGTAAAGCTCGAGCTCATTCGAGCCTTAGTTTGCTTTGCTCAAGTTCGGCTTGTGTATCACTCGAGCTGCTCAAGCTCGGTTCTTGAAGCTCGAACTGCCACTAATAAGTGAGATCTAGGGTTATTGATTCTTGTTTTGTTCCAACCACCTCCCTAACTTTTCTGTATTTTTAGATAAATCCCTTATTTTTCCGTTTTTCATATAACTCCCTCTAAAGTTTGTATATATATTATAATATATTTATATAAGATATATATAATGTATTTATATATAAAATTATGATATAAAAATTATAATATTATATATATAATTGATATTGAAAGCTCGATTAGGCTCGCGAGCCTATCGAGTTGGGTACTTTGAGGCTCGATCTCGACTTGTAAAAATATCCGAGTAGCTCGAGCTCAAGCTTGGCTCGCAGAATTTCGAATCGAATTCGAATATTATCTGAGCCGATCTCGAATAGCTCACTAGTAGCTCTGCTCGCTTACACCCCTAGAGCCATGAGATGGTCCATTATCAATTATTAACATTAAGTATTTAATATTCTACATAAACATTTAAATAAAAAATTAATTATTTTAATAAATTATTTATTACATTTAAAATTGTTTAATATTTCTACTATTATATGATTTAAAAAAGTTTATATAATTAAATTAAAAAACAATTACTTTGTTAAATATTTTTATAATTGATATTTTATAAATATTTTTATTATAAAAATAATTAATTTTATAAATATTTAACTATAAAAACATAAAAAAAAATTATACTTATATATATTTATAATAATTTGATAATTAAATATGAGATATAAATTTAGTGACGAGAAAACCTTGGTAGCAAGTGGTTGTCACTTTTTCTTTGTAACATTTTAATTTATAATAAATTTTGCTATAATTATTGTAAGCTAAAATGTTATAAAGTGGGTGAGTTGTAAGTTATTTTAAATCCATTTACATGTAAATAAAGTTTTTTCATCAAATCAAATAACCATTTATAAGTTAAAAAGTTGCATTATTATTTCAAACCAAACAGCCGCTTAAATAACTTTTTTAATCTTACATAGGCTAATATGGGTAAATGCAGTTACTAATTACTTAACGATGATGGTTGTTTTTCTGATTCAAGTGGTTGATTATTTGTCATTGAAATATTTGTACAGGCGTTAGTTTATCATGATTTGTTGGGCATGTTGCAAGATTCCCATCATGCAAAGGTTAGTTAACTGCATTTTTCAATGATTTACAACTCGGCGTCCTTCTTGTGCTCTATGAATGCATTGTGTGCTGGTTGGCAGGTGCCAAAATTTTGCAAGCAATATGGGCATGTGGGTGAGGCCATTAATAAAGCTTTGTCCGAGTACAAACAAGAAGTCAAAAACAAAGTATTTCCTGGTGTATCAAACACACCATACAAAATTAGTGAAGGTGATGTAGATGGTTTTATGAATGAGCTGCAGAAGATGGGTTTGAGTGAAGCTGCTTCTGCAGCAGCAACTGCCTTCCAGGGCATGGGAGGAAATAAATAGGAACTCATACTGATAGATTCACACTTTCAACCAGCAGGCACTTCTCTGCACTGATTTATCTCTGATCAGATTTGTTTTTTTTTTTTTATTTGTGCCAAATCTGTTGTCATAACTCTTTATGGGATTTGCATGAATGATATATTTATATATATCATTTGTTTCTTTCTAGATCATGTGTTTTCATGTAATATTGTATGTCATTTAGTTATTTACTGCAATGTATGCCATTTTTAAGTTTGAGAGATTTGGTGTTATGCTTATGGAAGCTAGAAGGTTTTGGCATGGCAATTAGTATCTTGTTTTTAATATTTGTAAATTTATAATTAGAGTTAACATGTTAATTATTATTTTTGTGATATTTGTCCTACAAAAATCTGTATGACTCACGGTTTTCCAAAATATTTTGCCATGCAAAAATATTGATTATTATTGAAACTTATATAAATAGAAATCCTATTGTAAATTTGAATATATTGTTAAAGCATGATTGAAGGTGATTGGTCGAGCTGCAACTTTGCTAAGCATGGGCAGAGGAGCAGCAGCATGGAGGCTTGAGTGTGGAGCTGAAACTGATGGGCATGATTACTGTGTTGGTGAGCTACTGTACCAGCAGAGTATGGGAGATTGTTTGCTGGAATAGCTGAAGGAAAGTACAGTACCCAGTCTGATACAGAGGACGTTAAGTTGGTTGGGTTTAATATTTGTTTAATTTACTGGATCCACATGGGAGTGACACCTGCTAATGAGGATCACCTTAACTTATGCTACACCCAATCGTTTTGTACTAAGTTTATCTCATCCAATGAATGAGTGTTTTAGTGCTTTTACTTTTGGTTCTTTATTGCTTATCTTTGTATTAAAAGGCCAAGAGACTATGTTTGTAAGCTGGCTGAAATCTTTGACTTCTTTTAAAATGTTCCTTTAATTCCCAGTTAAACTAAGTCCAAGTAGTTCTTTGCTCACTGAAGCATTTTATCAAACACCTTTGTTTTCCCAAGGCATTTTAACAAACACTTGCATTTGCATCTAGATCTTTGTCATCTTAACACCAACAAAGTGGTATCAGAGCTCTGTGTGAAGAGATGACGTCCACGAGCACCAAGGAGACGCCGGTGACCATTTCTCAAACCTCCGTGCCGGTATTCACGGGTGAGGAATACCGGCGGTGGAGTCTTCGGATGAAGACTGTTTTTAGATCCTTGGAATTATGGGATCTAGTGGAGAAGGGGTTTGCCGAATCAAAGGAGGACACGGTTGAGAGGGAGAACAACAAGAAGGATGCGAAGGCATTAAGCTTAATCCAACAAGCAGTCGACGGCCCAAATCTTGATAGAATTGGCGATGCAAAGACCTCACATGAAGCCTGGGAAATTTTGAGAAAACAATGCCAAGGGACTTCAAAGGTGTTAGCTGTGAAGATCCAGCAACTTAGACAAGACTTTGAAGTGTTGCAAATGAGAGATGATGAAGAAATCCGAGGGTATATAACTCGGGTTGTTGGCATTGTGAATCAAGTTCGGGCGTTTGGACACAAGGTGAGTGAAGCCGAGGTTGTGTCAAAAATTCTGCGAAGTTTGGCACCCAAGTTTGATTGGGTGGCTGTAGCCATTGAAGAGTCCAAGGAGATCTCAACACTCTCACTTGACGACCTCAGTGGGACTCTTCAAGCTCATGAAGTAAGGGTTAACCGATCGGCTGTGAAAAGTGTAGAGAAAGCTCTTCATGTGAGAGGGGACCAAGCTGGTTCAAGCCGAGGGAGAGGAGGCTACTCAAGGGGCTCTTGGAGCGATGGTAGAGGTCGAGGAAGGCAGTTCACTCGCGGGAGAGGAAGAGGTCGTGGAGGTCGCGGCCGAAGCTTTGAAGATAAAAGCTCTATACAATGCTTCCAGTGCAAGCGGTTTGGACACATGAAGTCCGAGTGCAGGAGCAAAGAGAAGCAGCAAGATGGTGCTGGCCTTGTAGCAGGTGAAGAGGACACAGGGTGTCTCTTCATGGCCAGCAATGCAGCTGAGTCTCACTCCAATTCTGTATGGATTGTAGACTCAGGCTGCTCAAATCACATGACGGGTGATCGAGCTCTCTTCAGTAGTTTAGACGAGTCACTGAAGATCAACGTGAGGCTTGGAGACAACAAGGAGATGAAGGTACTCGGAAAGGGAGTCGTGACAGTACACACACAGGATGGAGAGCAGAAGAGGCTTTACGATGTGCAGTATGTGCCAGGCCTTGCTCACAACTTATTGAGCGTCGGCCAATTGATTACAAGAGGCTACTCAGTGCTCTTTAATGAAGACAAGTGCATTATCAGCAACAATAATGCTAAAGGCCGAGAGATTGTGATTACTAGAACTAAAAACAATATGTTTCCTATCAATATTTCCAGTATAGAGTGTCTAAATGTTGCTACAAAGAACTACTCAGCTGAGGAACTTTGGCACCTACGCTATGGGCACTTGAATTACAGAAGCTTGGTATCCCTATCACAAGATCAAAAGGTGAAGGGACTGCCAGAGCTCAAGCATAGCAAGGAGTGTGAAGACTGTGTGCTGGTGAAGCAATCGAAGTGCAGCTTCCCAGTTGGAGTGTCTCGAAGAGCAACGGCAAGGTTGCAGCTTGTTCACATGGATCTATGTGGTCTAATGAGCGAAGAGTCACTGGGAGGTAACAAGTATTTCTACCTGTTAGTTGATGATTACAGCAGATGGAGCTGGGTCTACTTCATCAAAGAGAAGGGAGAGACCTTCAAGAGGTTCCAGAATTTCCATGCTCTAGTGGAGAGGCAAACGGGAAGCAAACTTCAAACAATTCGAAGCGATCATGGAGGTGAGTTTTCTTCACAAGAAGTCCATGACTATTGTGAGAAACTAGGTATCAAGAGGGAGTTTTCGGCACCCTACACACCACAGCAAAATGGTGTGGTAGAGAGGAGAAATCGAACAGTGATCGAGATGGCGAAAGGCTTACTCAAAAGTGGAGAATTGCCAACCAAGTTCTGGGGGGAGGCCACCTCAACTGCAGTTCACTTGATCAACCGTTCTCCTACTCAAGCATTGAATGGGAGAACTCCTTATGAGGTATGGCACGAAACTAAACCAAATGTGAGCTACTTTAGAGTCTTTGGTTGTATTGGTTTTACTCTTATTCCATCTCACAATGTCAAGAAGCTGGATGACAAATCAGAAAAGTGTATACTAGTTGGTTATTGCTCAGGCTCCAAGGCTTACAAACTCTATAATCCAATCAAAAACAAGGTTATAGAGAGTAAACATGTTGTATTTCATGAACACTCACGGTGGAACTGGGAATCAAGCAGCAATCATGCTAGTGAAGCTCAATCTGAAGAGGTTATTGTATGTTCTGAGGGCCAGTGTGAAGACGGATCGTGCAGTGAAGATGATGGCAATGCTCCTATATCACCTAATCAGAATTCAGAGTGCTCAGTTCGTGATGTTGTCACCGATGGATCACCTGCATTGAAGACCCGATCGTTGGCAGAGATCTATAACTCGTGCACGCTGGCGCTACATGTGGCTGAGCCGGCAAACTTTGAGGATGCTGTGAAGTTTAGGGAGTGGCAAGTTGCTATGGATCGTGAAATGGCATCAATAACAAGCAACAAGACCTGGGAGCTATGTGAATTGCCGCAAGGTAAGCAAGCTATCGGTCTTAAATGGGTGTTTAAACTTAAAATTGATGCAGATGGACAAGCTGTGAGACATAAGGCCAGGTTGGTGGCCAAGGGGTATTCCCAGAAGCTTGGCATCGACTATGATGAAGTCTTCTCGCCTGTTGCTAGGTTCGAGACTGTGAGGCTTTTACTGGCACTTGCTGCGAAGGAAGGGTGGCCAATTTTCCATTTCGATGTCCAAACTGCATTTCTGAATGGCGAAATTCAAGAAGAGGTCTATGTCGAGCAACCTCAGGGATATGAACTCAAAGGTGAAGAGAACTGTGTGTATCGTCTGAAGAAGGCTCTATATGGTCTAAAGCAATCACCCCGTGCTTGGTATGGAAGGATAGACAGGCATTTTCAGGAGCATGGTTATCAAAGAAGCGAAAATGAGCATACTTTCTATAGGAAAGTTGATAAAGGTGGTGAGAAACTTTTGATCAGCTTGTATGTTGATGATATAGTGTACACCAGTTCATCAACAGCACTGATAGCCCAATTCAAAGCCGAGATGGAGAACACTTTCAAGATGACAGACTTAGGAAGGTTGAATTATTTTCTCGGGCTTGAGGTACATCAAATGCATGATGGCTTGTTCATTTTACAGAAGAATTATGTGAAGAGTTTACTCAAATTACTCAACATGGAAGAATGCAAGCATGTGTTAACTCCTATGGGGATTAATGAAGGACAAATTGATGGAAGTAGTGAGGAGTTTGATGATCCGAGATTGTATAGAAGCATCGTTGGCAAGCTGATTTATCTTACACACTCTCGTCCAGACATCAGTTTCACTGTGAATTATCTGTCAAGGTACATGACTTGTCCATTAAAACATCACTTTGTTGCTGCAAAAAGAGCTGTGAGATACTTAGCAGGAACAGTTAACTATGGACTCTGGTTTGCACGAGGCAATACTGGAGAATTAGAGGCCTACTCAGATAGTGATTGGGGTGGTTGCAAGACAGATAGGAAGAGCACAACCGGAATGGTTTTTATGCTTGGTTCTAGTCCAATTTCATGGGGATCAAAGAAGCAGGAAATTGTTGCTTTATCCACAACAGAGGCCGAATATATAGCAGCTACATCGGCGGCCTGTCAGGTGGTTTGGCTTAGAAGGATGCTGCAGGACTGTGGAGCAAGTTTCAATGGAGCAACCAAGTTGTGGTGTGATAACCAATCAGCTATTGCCGTGGCAAAGAACCCGACTCTTCATGGAAGGACTAAACACATAGATGTGCGCTTCCACTTCATTCGCGGGTTAATTGGAGAAGGTGTAATTTCAGTGCATCATTGTTCCACTAACGATCAATTGGCTGATCTGTTTACTAAGTCACTTCCAGCAGAGAAACATGAACATCTTAGGAGCTTGATTGGAGTAACCTCTCTTCAATCAAGGGGAGGTGTTAAAGCATGATTGAAGGTGATTGGTCGGGCTGCAACTTTGCTAAGCATGGGCAGAGGAGCAGCAGCATGGAGGCTTGAGTGTGGAGCTGAAACTGATGGGCATGATTACTGTGTTGGTGAGCTACTGTACCAGCAGAGTATGGGAGATTGTTTGCTGGAATAGCTGAAGGAAAGTACAGTACCCAGTCTGATACAGAGGACGTTAAGTTGGTTGGGTTTAATATTTGTTTAATTTACTGGATCCACATGGGAGTGACACCTGCCAATGAGGATCACCTTAACTTATGCTACACCCAATCGTTTTGTACTAAGTTTATCTCATCCAATGAATGAGTGTTTTAGTGCTTTTACTTTTGGTTCTTTATTGCTTATCTTTGTATTAAAAAGGCCAAGAGACTATGTTTGTAAGCTGGCTGAAATCTTTGACTTCTTTTAAAATGTTCCTTTAATTCCCAGTTAAACTAAGTCCAAGTAGTTCTTTGCTCACTGAAGCATTTTATCAAACACCTTTGTTTTCCCAAGGCATTTTAACAAACACTTGCATTTGCATCTAGATCTTTGTCATCTTAACACCAACATATATATTACTACATCCTACATAACTTCTGAGAAAAAATAAAAAGAAAAAAGAGATACTAGACCAGAGAAAGAAGTTTGTTACGAAATAGAAGGCCAGAGAGAACAACCACAATGAAAACAAAGAAATTCAGAGAGAAAAAAAAAAAAAAAACCAACAAGCCTACAGCCCCTTTCTTCATTCCTTGTTTTTTTAACTCCCTGAATACAAACAAACAGAAACTTTTTACACATTAGATTTACATCTATGCTTAGTCATAGTCCAGGTGTCACATACTTAACAACCTAACCATTTACAAACAAACAGTAACCATATCAGCCGTTCATTTCAACCTGGATCCTGTCAGCTGCTTTCCCTCCTGATTTCAAACTAATCTAACAAACATTAAAGTAACACACTTATACAAACATTGAACTACCCACTCACAAAAACAGAACCTCACACACTCAATAGAAATACAAATCATTCACACAAAAACACCAGCTTCTCTTCAATCATTTACTGACAGTTTTGTGATCGGAATTTGAAATCTAAGTAAAATGGCAAACAAAATGAAGTGGAAAACCATAATTAAGCATGCTATCAAACATATCAACAAAAAAGTAAAAAGCATAACAAACCAAGTACCTAACAAAAACAATCAATCAAAACAACAAACAAAATGAAGAGAAAAACCCTAATTATGTTGGTGTTGAGAAGACAGAACAAAATGAAAGAACAAGTGTTCGATGAAATGCTTAATAGAAAAACACAGTGTTTGTTGAAATGCTCAAAAGAGCTTGTATGTGGACTTGTTAGTTGACTAGAAATAAAGGAAAGGTATTCAACGAAGTCAACAAGCCGGCCAATAAGCTTTCCGGTCTTCATCCCATTAATAGACAAAAGAAACATTAAAAAAATAGCACATAACAGCTCAACCATTGGCTGAGATAAACCTAGTACAATCCTATTGGGCATAGTATAAGTTAACTTGAACCCTCATTGGCAGCTGTCAAAACGATGTGGATTGAGACAAATATAATATTCATTTCTTACAAAAAGCCAACGAACTTAACTTTCTCCTTTATCAAAACGGATACCAAACTTTACTTCAAAAAACCTCAGCAACCATACGCCCCATGCTTCCTTGGTACAGTTGCTCACCATAACAGCAGGGACACCCATCTTCTCCACACTCAAACGCCATCATCCATGCCGCAGCTGCTCTGGCCATGCTTCACCATGTCACAGCTTGGCCCATCACCTTCAATCACTCCTTTAACACCTCCCCTTGATTGAAGAATGGTTACCCCAATCAACCTTTTGAAGAATTCATGTTTCTCAGCAGCAAGAGGTTTGGTAAACAAATCATCAAATTGATCATTTGTAGAACAATGATGTACTAAGATTACTCCATCTCCAATTAACCCGCGAATGAAGTGGAAACACACATCTATGTGCTTAGTCCTCCCATGATGAGAAGGATTCCTTGCCACAGCTATTACCGATTGATTGTCACACTATAGTTTAGTTGCACCTTTGAGAATAATTCCACAATCCTGTAACATTCTCCTGAGCCATACTACTTGACAAGCAGCTGAAGTTGCAGCAACATACTCGGCTTCAGTCGTGGACAATGCAAAAATTTCTTGCTTCTTTGAACTCCACGAAATTGGATTGGAACCGAGTAGAAAAATCATTCCTGTTGTGCTCTTTCGATCAGTTCTGCAACCGCCCAATCACTGTCTGAATAAGCTTCCAAAACCCCATCAACACCCTGTGAGAACCACAGCCCATGATCCATAGATCCATCTAGATATCTCACAGCTCTTTTTGCAACAGTAAAATAATGTTTCAATGGACAATTCATATATCTAGATAAATAATTCACTGTGAAGCAAATGTCAGGACGGGAATGTGTGAGATAGATCAGCTTCCCTACAACACTTCTGTACAGTCTAGGATTATCGAATTCCTCTCCATCTTCACCTTGTGAACCTTCATTAATTCCCATTGGTGTTGATACGGGCTTGCATTCCTCCATGTTGAGAGTCTTGAGCAAATTCTTAACATAATTTCTCTGCAAAACAAACAAACCATCATGCTTTTGATGTACCTCCAGCCCTAGAAAATAGCTCAAGCTTCCCAGGTTTGTCATTTTGAAAGTGTTCTCCATTTCGGCCTTGAATTGAGTTATTAGTGTAGTTGATGAGCTAGTGTACACAATGTCGTCAACATACAAACCAATCAGTAAACTTTCACCATTCTTTTCAACCTTCCTGTAGAATGTATGCTCATTCTCACTTCTTTCATACCCATGCTCCTTGAAGTGTCTGTCAACCTTCTCATACCAAGCACGAGGTGCTTGTTTTAGGCCATACAGGGCCTTCTTCAACCTATACACAAGATGCTCGCCACCTTCAACTTCATAACCTTGTGGTTGCTCGACATAAACCTCTTCTTGTATCTCTCCATTCAAGAATGCAGTTTGAACATCAAAATTATTAACCGGCCATCCTGCTTGTGCTGCAAGGGCAAGTATAAGCCTTACAGTCTCAAGCTTAGCAACGGGAGAGAACACCTCCTCATAATCAACCCCGTGCTTCTGAGAGTACCCTTTGGCCACTAATCTGGCTTATGCCTTACAACTCAACCTTCAGTATCACACTTAATCTTAAACACCCATTTAAGACCAATAGCATGCTTACCTTGAGGCAATTGGCATAACTCCCATGTCTTGTTGTTAGTTATTGAAGCCATTTCACTGTTCATAGCATCCTACCACTCCTTGAGCATCACTACTTCCTTGAACTCTGCCGGCTCAGCTACATGCAGTGCTAGAGTACACGAACTGTAAATCTCGGCCAGTGAGCGAGACTTTCTTGCAGGTGACCCATCAGTATCAATTGCTTGAACATTATGATCTGGGCACTCAGGATTTGGGTCAAGTGTTGTTGAATTACTTCCAACTCCATCTCTTCTAGTGTTGTCTTCTCTTTGAACTTCAGTATCTTCAATGGCACCCTCTACTTGAACTTCTTGACCATTGTGACTGATTGAATCCCAATTCCATCGAGAATTCTCATGGAACACTACATTCCTGCTTTCTATAACCTTGGAAGTGAGTGGATTATATAGTTTATATGCCTTAGACCCTGAACAGTAGCCAATCAATATACATTTTTCTGATTTATCATCAAGCTTGTGAACCTTATCAGAGGGAATAAGAGCAAGCCCGATGCACCCAAACACCCTAAGATAACTCACATTTTGTTTGGTTCCATGCCATACCACGTAGGGGGTCTTCCCATTCAAAGCTTGTGTGGGTGATCAGTTGATCAAGTGTACAACAGTTGGTGTAGCTTTACCCCATAATTTTGTTGGAAAGACACCACTAGCTTTTGAGCAAACCTTTAGGCATCTCTACGACTATCCGGTTCTTGCACTCCACCACACCGTTTTGTTGTAGTGTGTATGGTGCTGAGAACTCCCTTTTGATCCCGAGCTTCTCGCAGTATCTAAGAAATTCCTGTGAAGAGAACTCACCTCCATGATCACTTCGAATTGTCTGGAGTTTCCTCCCCGTCTGTCTCTCCACCATGACATGAAAATTTTGGAATTTCTTAAACGTCTCTCCCTTTTCCCTGAGAAAATAGACCCAGCTCCACCTGCTATGGTCATCAATTAGCAGAAAAAATACCTGTTTCCACCTAGGGAGTCTTCACTCATAGGACCACACAGATCCATGTGAACGAGTTGCAATTGTGCTGTTGCTCTTCGTGCAGATCCAGTTGGGAAGCTACTCCTTGCTTGCTTCACCAGCACACAGTCCTCACACTCCTTGCTGTGTCTAAGCTCTGGCATTCCCTTCACCCTTTGTCCTTGAGATAATGACATCAAACTCCTATAATTTAGGTGCCCGAAGTGCAGATGCCACAGTTTTTCAACTGACTAACTCCTCATAGCAACATTCAAACATTCCATGCTTGTGATGTTAATAGGGAACATGTTATTCTTTGTTCTCGTGATCTCAATTGCCTAATCACTTGAGTTGTTGTTACTAATAACACACTTGTTATCATTAAGCATCACAAAATAACCTCTTGTGAGCAATTGGCCCACATTTAACAAGTTGTGAGCGAGACCCGGTACATATTGCACATCATGCAACCTTTTCTGGTCTCCGTCTTCAGTGTACACTGTCACAACTCCAATTCCTTGCACCTTCATTTCCTTGTTATCTCCAAGTCTCACACTGATCTTCAGCGATTCATCTAGACTTCTAAAGAGTGTTTTATCTCTTGTCATATGATTCGAACACCCCAAATCAACCAGCCATACTGATTTTTGGTGAGATTCAGCTACATTGCTTGCCATGAAGAGATTTCCAGTGTCCTCTTCACCTGCTACAAGGCCTGTGCTATCATGCAGCTTCTCTTTGCTTCTACACTCGGCCTTCATGTGCCTAAAACCTTTGCATTGGAAACACTGTATTGAGCTTCTATTTTCAAAGCCTCGGCCTCGACCACCCCGGCCTCTTCCTCTCCCGCGAAAGAAGTGCCTTCCTCGGCCTTTACTGTCACTCCAAGAGCCTCATGTGTTTCCACCTCTCCCACGGCTTGAACCAGCTTGATCACCCTTCACATGAAGAGCTTTCTCGCCACTCTTCACTACTGTTCGATTGACCCTAACTTCATGTGCTTGAAGTGTCCCACTGAGATCATTAAGCGAGAGGATTGATATTTCCTTGGATTCTTCAATAGCCACAGCCACCCAATCGAATTTAGGTGCTATACTTCGAAGTATTTTGGACACCACCTCAGCCTCAGCTACCTTGTGCCCAAGCGCCCGAACATGATTGACAATGCTGATAACCCGAGTGATATATTCTCGGATTTCTTCATCATCTCCCATTTGTAAGGTCTCAAAGGATTGTCTAAGAGCCTAAACTCTCACAGCCAGAACCTTTGAAGTACCTTGGCATTGCTTCCTCAAGATCTCCCAAGCTTCATGTGCGGTCTTCGCATCGGCAATCCGATCTAGATTGGGTTCGTCAACCACCTGTTGGATTAAACACATCGCCCGTGCGTCATTCTTCTTGTTCTCCCTCTCAACCGCATCCTCCTTTGACTCAGCAACACCCTTCTCCACTAGATCCCACAATTCTAAAGAAACATAGTCTTCATACGAAGACTCCATCTCCAGTATTCATCGCCCGTGAATACCGGCATGGAGGTCTGAGAGAGAGTCACCGGTGAGTCCTTGGTTCTGGTGGATGTCATCGTAACCCCTGGATCTCTGATACCACTTTGTTGGTGTTGAGAAGACAGAGAACAAAATGAAAGAATAAGTGTTCGATGAAATGCTTAATAGAAAAACACAGTGTTTGTTGAAATGCTCAAAAGAGCTTGTATGTGGACTTGTTAGTTGACTGGAAATAAAGGAAAGGTATTCAACGAAGTCAACAAGCTGGCCAATAAGCTTTCCGGTCTTCATCCCATTAATAGACAAAAGAAACATTAAAAAAATAGCACATAACAGCTCAACCATTGGCTGAGATAAACCTAGTACAATCCTATTGGGCATAGTATAAGTTAACTTGAACCCTCATTGGCAGCTGTCAAAACGATGTGGATTGAGACAAATATAATATTCATTTCTTACAAAAAGCCAACGAACTTAACTTTCTCCTTTATCAAAATGGTTACCAAACTTTATTTCAAAAAACCTCAGCAACCATACGCCCCATGCTTCCTTGGTACAGTTGCTCACCAGAACAGCAGGGACACCCATCTTCTCCACACTCAAACGCCATCATCCATGCCGCAGCTGCTCTGGCCATGCTTCACCATGTCGCAGCTTGGCCCATCACCTTCAATCACTCCTTTAACATTAAACATGCAATCAAACATATCAAAAAAAAAAATACCAGGTCAAGGAAAAACAATTTATTGCAGGAGAAAACCAAATTAATCTTACAACAATAAAGCAAGATTGATGGGGCCAATGTAAGGAGATGGTGATGCCAGCAGTAACGTAAGCATGATGAGGCAAACGCAGATCTCCACTGATTGACAGAGGGCAACTTGTTAAGAAGACAGGCTAGCAAGACAAAGAAGAAGGGATTTAGGGATAGTAAGAATTATGGAGAGAGCATGTAGAAAACTAGGCCTAAAGTAGGGTGATCACAACATGGGCACGTGAAATGACATGCCCAAATTAAGTGAGACTTCGACCATCTTGGACAAAAATGATGAGTCCGACTCCAGCCTTTTTCCCCCAAAATTAAAATAGTGAAATCAGTGGTGTTTAGAGGTGTCATATCTGCTCTTCGGGCCCAACTTTGGTAAAATAAATACAGTAAAATATCTTATCAATCTTCACTTTGGTCACTTCAGGCCAAAACTCTGTAAAATATGCACGTCTTGAAAGTTTCTATGTATAAACCTAATTGTTAAAAAATATACATATATAATATTATTTTTGTCATTTAGACATGTGGTTTTTTTTTTTTTTTTTTTTTTGGTAAACTACATAAATAGTCACTAAACTATAGAGGTATTTCTGTTTTGGCCACTAACCTTTAAAAAATTTTATTTGAGTCACTAAACTTTAATTTCACTTCCAATTAAGTCACTAGGGAAAACACCGTTAACTACGTCTGGAGGTGGCAAGTCATGTCACATGTTTTTTGCCACGTTAGGGAACTTTGAAATTTACGCTGTCTAAACTTTAAAATCCCTCCCCCACTTTCTCCTTTCTTTTTTCTTTAGGTAAACTACAAAAATAGTCACTAAACTATAGGGGTATTACTATTTTGGTCACTGAACTTTAAAAACTTTTATTCAAGTCACAAACATTTATTTCGCTTCCAATCAAGTCACTAGGGAGAACACCGTTAACGGCGTCTTGACGTGGCAAGCCATGTCACATACTTTTTTGCCACATTAGGAGACTGAAATTTATTATGTCTAAACATTAAAATCCTTTCCCCACTTTCCTCTTTCTTTTTTCTTTCACCGACTGAGATACCAACATTTACTTTCTCTGAAGGCTTTCTAACCAGCAAACCCTAATGGCCGCTAATAGCAAATTAATTAGGCAATCAATAGAGTAGTCACCAACAAGCTAACAAGACTGGTAAACATGCGAGTGAGGATGTGGAGACAGGTACATTTACTTTAGTGTTATTCAGAAAGAAAATTTTGAAATGGAAGGAAATTGATTTTTTCATGATTTCTCCATTAAATTCAGAATGTTCTTCATCTTACGCCCTTCATTTTCCCTAGATGTTTGCCTTTGTTTTTGTGTTTGTAGCATAAACTTGAAATTGAAGGACATTTTTTCAAGATGAAGAACATTTTGCAAAACTTGAATTTAATGGAGAAATTATGCTAAGATGAAGATCATTTTTTTTTTCTTCCTATTCTTAATGTGTTCTTATGTTGTATGTTGAATACTTTTTGATGCGGGCTTCCATGTGTTTTATTCTTAATGTGTCATATGATTAAAAGTGTTTTACTATGCTTCCTCTGTCAATTAGTGCACAATTTTTTGTTTTGATTTATATTTTGCTATTTGAGTTGGTTGAAATGGGGCAGGTTGAAGCATTTATGATGATTTAGGGTTTGACAACAGAATGTCTGATTTTGATGTGAATGAAATAGGTGACAATATTGATTATAATGTAGGCTGTGAATCAGGAGATGACAATGATAGTTCTGACTCTGAGTTTCATGAAAGCGATTATGATATGGAAGATAATGATGACCAAGTGTTTGATGCCAATGTTGATTTAGGGTTAGAGTTAGATATGTATGGTGTAAACTCTAGGAGAGATACCATGGTTGATTATGTGGGTGCCCATGAAATGCATATGAATGAGGAGTCAGAGTATGAGAATTCAATGTCTCTACATAGTGTAGATGACTCTAACGACTTACGTAAAAGCTCCAGAAAAAAGTGGAAAGAGTTTAACAATCGGACAAGCATTGCAAACTGAAGATTAGATAAACGGCTAGTTTTTTCCAGTAGAGAGGCACTAAAGGAAGAAATTAGACAATACGGGAGGAAAAATAAATATAGTGTGAAGCTTGTGATGAACGACAAAAATAGAGTTAAGGCTATATGCCGAGAATGCTGTACATGGGTGTTGTGGGGATCAAAATTGAACCCTTCTGATAAATTGGATGGTACCTGGCAAATCAAAACCTATGTCAGTGAGCACACTTGCTCCAAGGAGATGAAAAATAGATATGTAACATAAAAATGGATGGCAAAGCACTATCTCCACAAGCTTGCCAATGACCAAAATTACTCCATCAGCTTACTTCAATAAGATGTAAGAAGGGGTTTCAACTTGCTTGTGCCATTGAGCAAGTGCCATAGGGCTTAAATTGCAGCACTAAACATGGTCCTAGGGAATGCTAAAGATCAATATGGGAAAATTTATGATTATTTGGGAGAGCTTAGACTTACCAATGTAGGCTTTACTACAATCTATTTTTTGGATTGTAGGTTATTCTTGAGGATGTATGTTTGTCTACAATCATCTATATATGGGTTCAAGTCTGGTTTTAGGAATATCATTAGTCTCAATGCATACTTCTTAAAGGGTTACAACATTGGGCATTTAATGGTAGCTGTGGGAATTGATGCCAATGATTGCATGTATCCACGCGTATTTATTGCTGTTAAAAGTGAAAAATTTTGACTTATGGTGCTAGTTCATCCAATTTTGACTTCGAGAAAGTTAACTCCTACCATTGGACTTTCATGTCAAATAAGCAAAAGGTACTGAACTTCCTTCATATATCTTGGATTTTATTAGCCTTTGCTTTTAGACTTTCAATATTATTACTTACATTATTTCAAATTTGCAAGGCCTTGTTGATGCTCTGTTGGAGTTGGTGCCAAATGCTGAGTACAGAAATTGTGTCAGGCATTTGTACACCAACTTCAAGTCACAACCATCTAACAGAGGCAAAGCACTAAAGGATTACCTATGGAAAGCTGGGAGGTCAACTTACCTAAAGGAGTATAAGGATGCAATGCGAGAAATGAGGGCTTTATTAGAAACTGCCCACAAATGGTTAGAAGGTAAAGACCCGAAGCATTGATCCAGGGCACATTTTTCAACAATGACAAAGTGTGACATGTTCCTGAACAATCTTTGTGAATCGTTCAACAAGTACATCTTAGAGGCAAGAGGAAGACTTATGCTAAGCATGATGGAGGCTATAAGAACCAAATTGATACAGAGAATATCAATGAAAAAGAGGCAGTTGAGAAGTACACAGGGAAGCTATGCCCTAAAATTCAAAAGAAAAATGACAAAATAATTGAAGAGTCCAGTAGATGTTGGGTTGGTTATGCTGGGGGTGGAAAATATCAAGTGTCATGTGGGCCAACAAATCAACATGTAGTCGATTTAAAGGTCCACAATTGCTCCTGTAGGAAATGGGGTCTCACTAGTATCCCATGTATTCATGTAGTGGCAGTGATGTTCACTACTAAAGAGAGGCCAGAGCAATATGTCGATGCTTGTTACCACAAGGAAACACAATTGTGCATAAATTCTTACTTTATTCAGCCTATCAAGGACCTAACAAATGGAATAATGTAGAAAACATGGAACCTATTTTAACTCATGTGCCTAAAAGGCCTCCTGGAAGACCACACAAGAACCGAAGTAAGGAAGCAGATGAAATAAATGGAAGTCAATCCAAAGTTTGCAAGATGGGAGTGAGAATGACATGCAAAAAATGCGGGCAAACAGGTCATAATGCTAGGACTTGCAAAGAAGAAGTGGGTGTAACAACAGACCATCTAAAACCATTAAGTGCTATGAAATCTCTTTTCAATTCAATTTTAATGGATTTTCTACTTTATTAATTGCCATTGCTTTGTGTTTCTCTAGGTCAAAAAAGCTAGTAGACCTTCTGCAATGCAACCTGCAAACCAACCTTCATTTATAAGATCATAATCAGGCGCAAGACAAGAGGTAATAATTTATCTAAATTACTTAGCCTTGTGTGACTTACGAATGCTAATGAATGTTAATGTGTATTTTTTATTTAAACCTCAGGAACATAATCCAAGTAGATAAAGCAAATCAACTCCATAAGCTAATGTGATTATTAGATAGATGCCTGATGTACAACCTTTTTACTCAAAAACCTTCCCTATTATTGTTGTTATTTTTTCCTTGATAATTTTCAGTACTAATAATTTACATTCATGTGGCCTATCTTCAAGGTACTTCACAAGTTGCAAGCCAAAGTGGATCTCACATAGTTCAAGGACCAATACAAGGGGTAAAATTTTTTTTCTTTCGCTTTACTGATTTCCAGCACTGATACTTATTATGAAATTCTGTAGTTTGATGAAATTTTTGCAGTTGGACCATTTTTTTTGCAAAAAATTTTTCCAGCACTGATTTGCAGAAATTTTTTCCTACCTAGGTTGCTAATAGAGTAGTTGAACCAATTTTTAGTAGAACACCTTATTTCTTCTTTATTGTAAATCAAGATAAATGTTTTCATCTTGCTCAGGCTATAAACACAATACTTTCTGCTATGATGGTTCATGTTATTTTGAATTGTTGTATAGGGTTATTCTCAAGCAACAAACGCACAACAAAGTTTTGCAGCTAGAGCTAGTTTTGAAAATGCATGTAGGCAACAATAGGGGAGACAAGTGCCTTCTAGGTATATGGGGACTTGCCACAAGTTGGAAGTATGGCCCAAAGAAAAAGGAAAGTGTCTCAACCTGGGTTTATGAAAATGCATGTAGGCAACAATTGGGGAGGTTGCACACGCTGTGGAAGTCTTCAGTAGGCTTGGTTTTTTAAATTAGATTTGTCAAATGTTTTCTTCTTTTTTGTTTGTCTTTAACAGACCATTACATATGAACTTGGGTTTTTGTTAAGTTGTTGGCGTCCAGGCATGTTTGTCAATTTTGTGCATCAACTTTGGATTTAAATATAATTATGTTTATTATTTATTAATACAAGTAACTATTTCACCAAAACTCTGTTTGTATGATTATGTTTTGTGAATGTCATTTTTGAACATTCAACAGTTGATATATATATATATATATATATATATATTATTCCATACATTTACAAATATATCTTTACAAGGAAAATTGAATCTACAGTTACAACAAAAACCTAGGAAAAAAAAAATCAAGGATAAACCACACAAATAGTCACTTAACTATAGAGCTATTCCTATTTTTGTCACTGAACTTTAAAAAATTATATTTATGTCACTGAACTTTAGTGACGTGGCAAAAAGCATGTGACATGCCTTACCACCTCATGACGCCATTACGGCGATCTCCCTAGTGACTTGATTAGTAGTGAAACTAAAGTTTAGTAATCTAAATGGAATTTTTTAAAATTCAGTGACCAAAACAGAAATACCCCTATAGTTTAGTAACTATTTGTGTGGTTTACCTTTTTTTTCACTCAAATTTTTGGATTTTGACATATGCCTTTAATTTTTCTAATTAATTGTTTAGATTTCATGACACATATTTAACCAACATGGTAGAATGGTTGAAATATATAAAAATTTTACTTCTATAACACTTGAGTAACATAGGGTGATCATTTCGGGAGGACTTAAGATTGAATCTTAACTAAAACCCATGTAAGGTAAAATTAAATTCTAAAGCTCACAAGTATTCATTGAGTTTACTCTACGTTTATGCACGTACTCAAGACGACCGTATGTTGCATTTTATGAAAACAAATAAAAATTAAATAACACGTGGGCAACTTGGTGAGTAGGATTTGGTGCAGTTCCACTGTGTCTTGATTCCCTGTTCTTATATATTTGTAGAGCATTCTAAGGCCATGGTGGAATGATGAAATATATCTAAAACAAGAAAAACAAAATGGAAGCGGCATGGTCGTTAGTATAATGGGATTTCAACCATTTCATTATTATGGTTGGATTCCCCACCTACACATTTAAAATCTTTTTTTGAAAACACAAAACTAAATATACCATTGTGGAATGATTCAGGAATCAACAAAAAAAAAAAAAGGGGGACTTAAAAGGCATGCTTTGTGATCCATTACTAGGTCCTCCTAAAAAACATATGTAAATGGTTATATAAAAATCAAAACATATCAAATTAAAAATATATTGCAATTGCAATAGTCGAGTGGTAGGATATTTGACTTCTATATAAAAATTAAAAAATTTAACCCTCTTTCAATAAGTGATTGAAATATTATAATAAAAGATATATATTGAGTAACTTACCCATATTGTGAAAATTTTCTTATACTGACAAATAGTGTACTCAAAAATTTATAATATATGCAAACTTGGATCAATGGTCAATTAAAAAATTTTACTTAAAAAAAAAAAAATTGCGCCCTTCTTCTCTAACCCCTTCTTCTAGCGTCTTTGTCCACTACCCGTCCCTTTCCCATTTCTCTCCTTCTGTTATGATGTTTGGCTTCATGGTTCAGGTTAATAAGAGCACACCTTTACTAGCGGATCCGGATCCACTTAACATATTATGTTAGAAAGCCAATTTGATATTTAGATTAATAAAACATACAAACATGGGGAATGGCGAGTTTTGAGGAATAAAATTCACAGAATTTTAAACATAAAGAAATAGAAATATATCAATATATTATATATTCTTATAGCCAATGAATTTTTGGACCCTAAAATACAAAATCAAAAATAACTTCTCTTACAATTCCTCTTTTTCTCATCCGACATTTATGATATCTTTGGCGAAGGCCCTGTTATTTCTAATTTTTTCAGTGAAGTTTTTATTTTTCTTATCATCTTTAGGAGGAGATGAAATTTTTTTTTTCCGTTGAGTGATTTTGTTTATTTATTATTATTTTTCTCATTTGTGAGAATTGGATTCATTTAGATTTGATAAATATTAAAAAGAAAAAAATTGATGATTTCATAATAAATAAATAAATAATTGAGGAGTTTATCTGTTAAAAACTATGATTAATTTAAATAAAAGTTTAGGATAAATATATTAAATAGACTTTATGTATAAATTAGTAAAATTTTAAATTTAAATAAAGATAAATATTACTTTCATGAACAATTAAAAAAAATAACATAGAATATTGAGGGAGAAATATTTACTAAAATTAATAAAGAATAATTTTATAATGTTTTTAACACATACAAAATCCAAGGATTCAGCTATCCTCGCAGCTATAATGGTTTTTTTATTTTATATTTTAAAGTATTATGTTTATTGTAATTTTTAAATTACTAATTTGTAAAAATTTTGTTAATTAAATTTTTTTTTTTTTTTAAAGTTTGTAGTTCACCTTCCCCCTCTGAAATTTGTGGCTATTAGTTATTCTCATGAATGCAGGGATGATAACAGGCGCGCCGATGAATCAATCTGATAATTAAATTATTATACATTTATTTTGGGGTTTTTAAACATAATTAATCCAGACAAATTACAACTACCATAAATAAGAATAAAAAAAATCAAAATAAACAATTTTTTATATAATTAAGACACAAAAATAATAATTACTAATGTTATGCCCGAGCTATGCACAGGAAAGATAAACATGTGTTAAAAATAATATTTGCATCCTACGTAATTGTAATGATTTTGATAATAATGTTTAAAACTTAACTCAATAAATTGTTACTCAAGCTTTTAAAAACAAGACACTTAATCTAAATTTTAAAATTATTTATAGATTCTCTTATTATTATGGATGATTCTTTAACTTTGTTTTTAGTCAAATAGAATTAAATTGAAGTGATAAAAAAATATTTATTTTTTATAAATTAATAAAAATACCATAATAAAATTATATATATATAAAAGATGAATTTATGTTACATATTATTTATAAATTGCTCTTTTCAATAAATTATAATTAATTTATGACTAAATTGCAAGTATCTTCGTGGTTTAGCAAAGCAACCCCTCTAATAATTTATAATTAATTTAGAATTAAATTACAAATATTTTCATATTGCTGCAATACAACCTTTCTAATAATCTACAATTAATTAAAATTGCATATTTTAACTATATTTTTATATTAAAGTCTCATCAAAATTTGAAATTATTAATATTTTTTAATTATAAATAAGTTTGAAATTATATATTTTTTTTAATTTTGGTACAAAATTAAAATTAAATATAATTATAAATATTTTAATACTGTTCTAATATTATATGATTTTCATAAAAAAAACTTTGAATGAAAGATTGAAAAGTGGCAAGAGCTATATAGATTTGTGTTTAAAGATTAAAAAATATTTAATATAATTATATATATATATATATATATATATATATATATATATATATATATATATTATGAACATAGTCTGATATATGAACCAATATTGTTATCCTCCGTTCATCTCGTCTCGTGATCGCCATCAAATCTCCGGCGCCATGCATCGTCTCGCCCGGCGTCTCTTCAGCAACGTCCCCGAGAGCACCGTCTATGGCGGCCCCAAGCCCCAAAACCCTAACCAACGCGTCACCCTCAACTCCCTCCGCCAGAAGCACCTCGCCGGTGACCCCATCACCATGGTCACCGCCTACGATTACCCTTCCGCTGTCCAGGTCGACACTGCCGGCATCGACATCTGCCTCGTTGGTGACTCGGCCGCGATGGTCGTCCATGGCTACGATACCACTCTGCCGATCACCCTTGATGAGATGCTAAGCCATTGCCGCGCCGTCGCGCGCGGTGCCACCCGGTCGCTCCTCGTCGGCGACCTCCCTTTCGGTTCCTATGAGTCGTCTTCCGCGCAGGTATTGTGAGTGGGATTTTGATCTGGGATTGGTTTTGATTTGATTTTGGGTTTTGATGATTTGGTGTTTGTTGTTTTGGGGATTAGGGCAGGCGGTGGACACGGCGGTGAGGGTTTTGAAGGAGGGGAACATGGATGCGATCAAGCTGGAAGGTGCTGCGCCTTCGAGGATCGGTGCTGCGAGGGCGATTGTGGAGGCCGGGATCGCCGTGATCGGGCATGTTGGGCTTACGCCTCAGGCGATTAGCGTTCTCGGAGGGTTCCGGCCGCAAGGGAAGACCATCAACAGTGCAGTAAAGGTCTCATTTTTTACTTCGATCTCATGAATGTTATTGAAATTGACGCTTTGGAGTAAATGGTTCATGAAGTGTTTGTGTGAATGCCAGGTGGTGGAGACGGCGCTGGCGTTGCAGGAGGTGGGATGCTTCTCGGTGGTTTTGGAGTGTGTACCTGCGCCCGTTGCTGCTGCTGCGACTGCTGCATTGCAGATTCCCACTATTGGTATTGGAGCTGGGCCATACTGCAGTGGACAGGTTAGTTCTTCTTTTCATCTTGTTTGATGAAACTTTTTACTGAGCTTGACAAAATTTTATGGTAAACATCAAAAGTTATATCAGAAAGATCTTGTAGTAGTATGAAGAATGTTTTGTTAGGATACTGAAGGCTTACTATCCAAATTCATGCTCCATATGAATAGGGACTCCCTTGTTTTCCACATTTGACCAAGCTCCTTTAAGCAAACTGTAATTTTAGATGATTCCTCTTGATTAAACCATCTTTCAGCCTTAAAGACTTTTTAAATGGGAGATCGTATGATTTTGATATATTTTCCCCTGCATTGTAGATTACAATAGTGAGGTGGGTGTGCTTTATCTCACCAGGAGCCACTCTTTGTATGTATCTTTCCTTCTTCTTGACATTGAATATTTTTTTCCAATCCCACAGAGACTCATTTGAGCAAAAGCAGTTGCTAACTTACTATGATGTTTATTTTCTGATTTCAGTAGTTGATTACTTGGCATCTAAATATCTGTGCAGGTGTTGGTTTATCATGATTTGTTGGGCATGTTGCAACATCCCCATCATGCAAAGGTTAGTTTAGTGCATTTTTCAATAATTTACAACTTGGCACCCTTGTTGTGCTCCATGAATGTATTGTTTGCTGGTTCGCAGGTAACCCCAAAATTTTGCAAGCAATATGGGCATGTGGGTGAGGCCATTAATAAAGCTTTGTCCGAGTACAAACAAGAAGTCCAGGACAAAGTATTTCCTGGTGTATCACACACGCCTTATAAAATCAGTGAAGGTGATGTAGATGGTTTTATGAATGAGCTGCAGAAGATGGGCTTGAGTGAAGCTGCTTCTGCAGCAGCAGCTGCCTCCAAGGGCATGGGAGGACGTGAATAGGAACTCATACTGATAGATGCACATCTTTCAATAAGCAGGTCTCTGCACTGATTTATCTCTCACACCCTTTTTTTCTTTGTGCCAAATCTGTTGTCAAACAGTGTGTGTGGGATTTGCATGAATGATATTTATATATATACATTTGTTTCTTTCTAGATCACATGCTTCATGCTAAGAGATGGTTAATCTCATTTACTGCAATGCATGCCATTTTTAAATTTGAAAGATTTGGTGTTCTGCTTATAGAAGCTAGAAGGATATTGGCGTTTTTGTGGCAATTAGTGTCTTGTGACAAAGTGAGGGAAAGCTTATTGTGTATAATATTGAAATCCTGATTTCCCTGTTGCCATGAGAAACAAAAAAGAGATCCATCATAACTTGGAAGCTTAGTATTGCCCTTATGTAAAAGGCATTTCTTGTTGATAATAGGCTTTATGGCTTGTTTTAACAAATCAAAGAATGTGTTGGCTGTGGTTATAGAATACTAAAAGGAATATTGCAGGAGGATTGATGCTAGTCCTGCATATTGAGCCCTTAAGTAGCATATTCCCTGACCAGTGATTTTCCAAAATTGATATGCTTTGCTTCTTTAACAACTGCTGGGCAGCAGCTTTGTTTGGCGAATAAGCTTTAATGGGCTGGCAGCGCGCTTTGTTTAGATAAAATAAGTAATCGGCCCATATTACACACATACCACATGTACTTGATATTCAGCTTTGTCTAGTCACCAGGTCATCATTGTGTAGTAGATAAAGCTCTTTAAACAAGGAACTACTGTTTCGTAATTTTAGCTGGCAATGCAAAGGTGAATTAAGACAGCAACGTTTGAGTAGAGGGACTATTTTGAGCTAGGGATTGTCGTGTTATCTTTGACAACAGAGATGAACACAATGATTTTGAAATCAAGTTAAGGCACTGAGGACTCCCAGAACCGCATTCAACATTCCTTTGTCATTTACTACAAAAAGAAACTATGGAGTGCTGGATTCTCTAAGTAACAAAACAATGAGCATGCAGTAAGAAGCTATAGAACTTTTGACATGAGGTGAAGCCTCTCCTTAGTTCATGAAGTGGAACCTCCAAGCAGATTGCTTCTGTATAGTATAGTTTTGTTGCTTGATTACAAGATTCTTGTGTAGTGGCTCTAAGCTCTTTATGAAACATACTTGCTGGTAATGCTCCTTCAAGCCACAAGTCTGAGAGATCTAAATCAGTTAGCCAGACAAAATAGGCCCTTCAACTTCTGGTAAATATAAAGGAACTGAGTAAAATTGGTACTGGCTAGCTATTCTGTGGTACAATATATGTCCCCCCATGCTTTGTCTTTAAAACCTTAATGTTGTGTAATTTCATTTCTGACATGGAATAACTAGAGTTAGATTCACATCACAAAATAGCTGAATTTTGAGATCTGCAGTTTATTATATTAGAATTTTGAGATCTGAATTTTGTGACAATTACAAAAATGTTAGATGGAAGATCTGCTGCTTATATCTGGTCACAAGATTTTCACACCAATTCATTTAATTGTGGGAGTATGGCACTCTGACAATGCCATTTTATGTAATTGTCACAAGTTTTTCACTGCAATTCATTTAATAGTTTGTACTCAAACATGTCAGTATGCACATTGTGGCTCTTTTACTCAGAACACACCATGCAATGTTACATTTTGCATCTCCTTTATAATGTGAAACTTTACTGCATTTTTTTCTTTTTATGAGTTTAATTTGCTGAATATGAACAAAATGTTCCATTGTCTCAGGTTAGCTGAATGGGTGAACATGGGAAAGTTTGGAGAATAATGCAAAGACATTTGAGCATTGCTTGCTGTAAACATTATCAGGGACAATAAAAGGGTTTTCAGGTTGCAGCTTAGTGGAATATCTTTGCTGCCACCACTGGAGATGCACATAAGATATTGCCACTATGACTGAAGCATTGTGGCATTATAAGCTTCCTTTTTTATGTGGTCGAGTGCTAAAGTCAAAGGATTTTGGGTTTTTTTTTTTTTTTTTAATCTCAATAAAGTGATACATAGAAGGAAGCTGATCTCTTGTTTATTGTTGTTTCAGTAATTTAGAACTGTTTAAATGATCTGTTCTGATTTAATACTTCAAGTCAGTCATTGAATTTTGGACAAAACAGTGATTATTATCTTTGTTTCTCAAGATGTATCTTGTTTCCCTTCAAATGTTTGATATCTTAATTTGTGAAATGTTTTCTTGTGTTCTTATTATTATTAATTTGTGATGTTCACAAGTGCCTCTTTTATTTTTTGAATTTTTTGTCAAATTATATACCCAAATGTTATCATAATTATTTTATAATGCAGTATAAATAAAGGTAACATACTAAATATATATGATTGCCAAGATGCTTGAAGGACATGTGTTGAACTATTAGAACCCACCAAGTGATAAGGAATGAAATCATTATTCAAAAGAAAGAAAGAACATGCTTATTGTTCCTTGCCTTTGGAATTTGGATCAACCACATGTACCAACAAATCATCATTTTTCCATAAATCATAAAACTTTGATTTTGATTTATACTTATTCTTAATTCCTTTAGGGCCAGTTTGGTTCATGTTTTACCAAATTTGATATTTATCTTGGATTACCAAACATGTAATAATCTCATAACTTGGTAATAAACTATTCCCGATAATAAGAGTTCCTAACCAAACATGGTTATATCAAATTAGCATAATATTCCCACTCATATTACCATAGTAATCTCGTTACGTGGTTATATATCATTACCACGAACCAAACGATACATTAATGTAATCCTTCCTAATAATGCCCAATTTAATTTTTAAATAAAATAAAAAATATTCACAAATTCCAGACTTCAGAATTATATATATATATATATATATATATATATATATATATATATATATATATATATATATATATATATATAAAGTTAGAACCAACAACCTAAGTTCAGAATTCCCCTTCAGAAACACAGGCAGAATAAAACACAAACCCAGAAAACTGGGCCCATTTCTCAGTACTCAGTGACAGGCTCTGGATCCTGTCTTCATCCTTCATCTCTCTCCATAAGATTTACATATTTACCCATACCAAATTATTAAAAATAAAAATTCAAAAATTCAAATAAATTGGTAAAAAAAATGTAGCCTTTACCATTTAACTGAGCATATTATTTTTTTCCCTCCTCAATTTGAATTATAAAATCCTAATCCGGTTTATCTGAAGTACAAACTTACAAAAGTAGCACAAAAAATAAATAACTAAATAAATAAAATGAAAAAATTTTGTCTTAATTTAGTTATTATCCCCTAACAAACTTTTCCCTAAAAAACCCAAAAAATTCGGAGAATTTAAATAAAAACCCAATGAATAGTATTGCACTTAAATATATAAATAAATAAATAAATATTATCAAAGTAAAGCCTTCTCAGTCTCACTATCATAATTTAATAGTTTTGAGTACATGAGAAGAAGAAGCAGTTGAGAGGCTCAGTGCTGTCTAATTAGAGAGACAAAAACAAATCCATAAATAAATAAATAAATAAATAAAACAAAGGAACACAACACAATACCAAAAAATGATAGCCACCTCCATCTCTTCTTTATTTATTTATTTATTTATTTGGCCTAGTTTTGCTACCCATCAACGTTGACCATTTGCACAAAAAGTCAATCCCATCCCTTTTAAAAGAAAAGAAAAAAAAAACTCAAAACTAAATAAAAGAAATATTAAAAAAAAAAAGAAAGAACATATCACAAAGCTTTTTCAAGTATAAGACAAACTAAAGAGAATCCCAAAAGCAATAAACTTCACAAAATTACAGCCTTTCTCATCCAGACGCACAGAGATATAGAGATAACTTTACCTTTTTTGATTTTTTTTTCTCTATATTTTTCTTTTTAATCTAATTAAAAACAAAAAATACGAACGGTGGAGATTTGTTTGATAAGAAAAGAAGTCAACGGACCAGATTAACTCTCCTTCCTCCATCTCTCTTTCTCTCATCTCTTCCTCTCCGGCGCCGCCACCGCCGGCGGCCATCATCTCTCTTCATCCACCCCCAAAAACAGAAGCTCATCATCTCCGACAAGCTCCATATCCTCCACCACAAGCTCCTCTTCCTCCTCCTCTTCCATGTTAACAGTCAAAGGAGTAGTTGGAGAAGACAGTGGACTAGTCTGCTGACTCTCCGGCGCTACTCCGGCCATGTTAGTCACCTTAGAACGTGTACTTCCGGCGAGAGAGTTCCGGTGAGTTGGCGCCGGGTGGTTGTGCTCCGCCGTGTAAGTCACAACCAACACTCCCGGATCCCCTCTACTTCTCTCCACTTGCTTTCTTGCCATGCATCCCTTTGAACTACTACATCTATAATACCCTCTGTTTTCCCATACCAACCTCTCCATTAGACTTTCAAAAACACCTTAAAATATATATATATAAATAAAAAGGTTATATATATATATATATGTATATACCTTGGATATGGAGAGCCTTTGATGGGTTTTTGGCCATATTTTCTCCAAGCCCAAACATCAGAGCCTAAACCATCAGCAGGGACATGGCAAACCACCTTTTTTTGTTGGTTTTTTCTGAAGATATATAAATAATAAAATGAAATTTTGAGAGGAGAAAAAATAAAAAATAATGATTTTGATTTAATGAGTACCTTCTCTTTGAGCGAGGGAGGGTTTGAGAGATGATGGTTTTGGGTTTTGGAGGGGGTTGGAGTTTGGAGAAGAAGGGGTTGCAGAGTTCTTGGAGTTCATATTGGAGGGTGGTGGACGTTTCTTGAGAAGGGGAAACGGGGAGAGGAGATGGGAAACGAGGTGGAGGTGATGGTGGTTGTTTGATGGGAAACGAGGTGGTGGTGGTGGTGGTGCAGCTTCGGACGACGGCGTCGAGACCCCAGTCGTCGTCGCCGGAGGACATGGGGATGGTGGTGATTGTGTCTTGGGATTTGTGATGTGATGAGATCTAGCCGTTGAGAGTGGCGCTGACTTTTTGGTTGTGGAAAGAGAGAGAGAGAAGGGATGAGTTTGGTGGGTTGGAGATTTATAGAGGGAATGGTGGCGTGGGGGAGCATTGGATCCCTTGGAAACCAACTTCATGAATCATGGGTTTGGGCTACCCCTTTGACTTTTTTATGGTCAAAGTTCAAAAGTCAACGAGTTGTGTGACACGTGGAAGGTTTGTGTGTTGTTTTCACTTGTGATGTGGTGATGTTATTATGCGTGTTGTGTGGCACGTGAGAGATTTAAGTTTTTTTTTTTTTATATTTTACCAAAGGTGATAAACACATGTCGATAAATACAGTGACATGAGACAAATTTAACAAATATTTATACTTTCACTTTGTATGAATTGTTGGGTTTGATTTTTTATTTTTTTTTCTAAATTAAATATTTTTTATTAATTATGATCAATTTTAAATTAATTAGTTGGTTGATTGATTGATTAACTTTTTTTTACTTTTAAATGAATGGAAAAAAATAGAAGATAATTTGGTATTTTTGTAAATAAATTAATGAATAAGAAAGATTGATAAGATTGATATATTATCAATTGTTTTATGTTTGCATGGTATGCAAACAAAATAAAACTAAGATAATAATATTTGCTCTTGAGATGGATAGTTAAATAATAACAATAATTTTTATTTGTATTTCTCATATGTTTAAAATTTCAATAAAAAAATATCACCTCTTATTGTTTTTTGTAAGTTTAAAAAAATTTTACTTGGACAATAAAATCTATATTATTAAGTGCAGATCATACTAACCAATGATTTAATCACAAGTGTGACAATCATTGTAGCAACAAGTCATTAATCTTAATTATTTAGGACCAACTACATAAATCATATCTTTCACATTGATCTGTAAAAAAACTAAATTAAGCAAAATGAGAGAGAATCTTTTGTAATTTATTTGTTAAATACTTATAAATTTATCTCTTATTCTTTTTCTATGACCCAACAACTGAAAAATGTTCACTTTTTTATGATAACATCTACTAATCGTCTAAGGACATATCAATACCATTTTAATCAATTATTTATTTATTTATTAGTAATAAATGCCACTCACTATCTAGTTCGGATAAACTCATACGTAACAACAAAAAAATTAATTATAAATCTCAAACATCACAATAAATAATTTACACATACAAACGCACAAAATATATATTTATTTGTTGACTGAATCAAAGAGAATTAACTGTGAATTAAATGGAATCTCTTTTGAATTAGTTTGAAGTAAATGGATTGCTAAACAAGTGAAACTAGTGACACTAGCTAACAAAATCCCACTTTTTTTATCCTTTAAAAATTATGGCCTGCAACACGTAAGATGTGGACTTCTCACCACTTAATCATATGCTAATCATTTTTGGCCGGATTAATGAAACTAAATCAACACACATATCCTCCTAGTAGTTAAATTTTTTACTCTTCACTTAGATATTTAATATATGACTAGCTCAACTCCAAGTCAAGTTCAATTCGACTGTTGATCCATGACCTAAGGTCTTCCCAGATTACCCCAATCAAATTTCAAAACATTGATATATACCAATTTTTTATATGCAACCTCCCGTTTCATTGTATGAGAAACTATCTATTGAATAGCATCTCTTTAATTATTATTTTTTTAATAATAAATTATTGGGCTTATATTATTATTATTATTTAATATTTAGCCGATTCATTTTAGTCTAAATTTTTAAGTCATACTAAAATTATGTCAAACATTTATTTAATTTGACTAATCATCTTGTCCCTTATTTATGTCTCCAATTAATAATTTGATCCAATTTTGAGAAGGTAAATAAATAATCATGGTCCCATCCCTCCCTAATTAAATGCCATTTATGCTCTTGACTCATTCTAAGATTTGAAGTATGGGCTTAGGTTGCTTATTCATTTATTTCCTCTTGCACTATATTAATAGCTTTCTAATTAATATGATCTTCAATAACTTTGCATTTTAAAAAAAATTCATAAATTTTTCTAGCTTCGAGACAGACACACACATGTACCCCCACACACACGTATATACTATTATTTTATCATAATATTGGCTCTTGTTTGAAATAATTTGCTTTTAAGATATTAAAATCTTAATTGACTACTTTTTCATATATGGCAATATCCATTATCCACAACATTTCTTATTCATTAGTTATATTAATAATTCAATAAATATATATATATCTCATGCACTCAATTTTTATTATAATATATGTTAAATATAACTTTAGTGTGTAATAATATAAGGAAGGGTTGTCTGTTGGTGTACAATGTCCTTGATAGACACTTATCACCATAATTAAATTAATTAATCAATTAAACTAAGATAATTGAAGACAAAGTTTATATTTTATGACAATTTGATAAACAATTTTATAATTTAAAGTCAACGTTATGTGGGCATGCTTCCACTTGTCACAACATCAATCCTATCACTTGTCTTATTCCTTCTTATATATATAACACTATAAAATATTCCACATTCTTATCATCATAACCAGTGAGAGTGAGAAAGTTGTGCACTTGTGCTTGAATTATTATTATTATTTTTTATCTTTTTTATTTTTTTAAACAATGTCCACAAGCCATTCCACACCTATCTTTTTTATGCTTAACTATATATATATATATATATATATATATATATATTAAAAAAAAAGTCACACTCTCAGCCTTTTGCATAGTAATTAATGATAATGGCACTCACATATTTTGATGATGGCAAAATAGAATTTCATGGTCAATTAGCTAAGCATTTCTTAAAAGGAATATATAATTATATATACTTTCGTTTTTCTTTTAACATGTATATATATACAGAGTTATTAGTGTATGTGCTTTTTTTTCTTTCAACAAAGTTGATAAATCACATATTAGAGGATATAAGCAACACTAAAAAGTAAAAATTGATTATATGATTTATGCTCACTTAAGGCAACTTTAGAACTTGCTATGAAAGTTTATTGGGTGGATAATACATTAAATTTAAAGCCTCTAGCTATAAGAAGAGTTTAATGCTCATTAATCCTTTGGTGGTCATCAAATGCTCAGTGGGTGGGTCTCCATTTTTTATTTTTTAAATTAAAAAATGATAGGACCTACTCCTTTAAAAAAAAATTAATTCAATTATTTTTTTTATTTTTATCATCACAAATTAATTATTTCTTCAAAATAATAGAATAATTTATTATTATTGCATATATTCTAATTATTTTAAATATTTATTTTGTAATATAACTTAAAAAATATTTATTTATTTAATTATTTTATTAATAATATTTAAAATTTATTAAATAATCATAGTGTTGGAGATATTTTAATAAAGTATGAGTTTAATGAAGTGATTATGAGTCCCATTTTGTAGTATAACTATTATGAGAGATAATTTAATGGATAAGAGTTTACTGGATTGATGAAGTACCGTTGGTGTCAACCTCTAGGATAGTCTAACTATTAAAGTCGCTTTTATTCGTTGAATATGAAAATTAGAGTTGGAAATTATTTTTTTTTTTATGTTATTGTGTCCAATACATTTTGAACCTTAGATTATAAAAATCCTTATAAACCATCTTTCATAATTGGACCAACATGACGGACCAAGTCCTTATAAGTAGTGGCGGAGCTAGAAATCATAGACAAGGGGGAGAATTGTCCTTGCGAGTTTTAATATTTTAAAAATAATAAATGATTGTTTTATTATATATCAATATAATTAAAGATATTTTTTTCTCGATGTATGTCATTAAGCAACAATTTATCACCAATTCTATTACGTAGTTGAGTTTTCACTTTTCACAATTTTCATCGCAAAAAAAACCCTCTCCACAAATGCAGTTGAAATTGAAAAAATTAGAGCTAAATTTAAGACATTAAATAAATACATAAATAAATAAATATTAAATAATTTAATTTCTAATCAAACAAAAGTCACAGGGGATCAGTTGTAAAATAAATATAGGTAATTAAAACATCAATTAATTAAATCAATATTAAATTAATTTATTCTCAAATTAGACTCATATCACATATGAACAGGAATGCACGCATTCAGCATGCATGAATGCATGCAAATGAAAGAGGAAAACTAATAAACCATTGGACAATAACTAAATAGCAACTGGTTGACTTCACCATGCATGGAATTGAGTCAAAATCTCTATTTCAAAACCCAAATCTTGAAGTGGCGGCGCATATCTGACCACATTCCCAGAGAGATCCATCTATGTCTTATCTGCAAACACTAAGATTCATAAAACAACCAGAAAACCATATTAACCATTTCTAGAATAAGAACAATGAAGAAGAATATATAGTGCTTGTTAACTTGTGAGTGTTTCTATAAGATTTGCATGTCTTTGTTTTAGGACTTCTTTCATGTTTTGTCCTCCTGACACTCTCTTTTGTGTCCCACCAAAATAGTTTAAGTTTATATATATTTTAACAGTCTTGTCAATATTGTAAGTAAAACCCCAACCAAGTTAACTTGTAGAGAATTACAGTCTAGTAACTAACCATATTTGTATATAGGTTCCTTTTGGGTTGTCTGACTATTCTGATTTCTGAATGACTCCTGAAGTATTTCAACTTAATTCTGCCATGTGGCCTACATGCTAGTAGCTACCATCTCAAGTTATAGCCATACTTTTATTGATCTAAGTGAAGATTTATTATTCATCTATTATAACATAACCTACTTGCTAGTGATGTTAAACAATAATATAATAATAAATGATAATGATCATAAGCTTTTATCTTTATCTTTATTTTTATTTTTATTTTATTGATACTGTAAATAAATCAGCCACCCCAATTAATATTATGTGAGAAGAAATTAACCTTCAACATTTCACTAACCAATAAAACAGAGTTACCATATTTTTAATGTAAGATGGTATAACAATAATTATTTACAAAATGTTAAATTTCAAAGTTTCAATAAAAAAACAATCACAATTATATTTTCACCACAACCACCTTATAACAATTGATTTTTGTTGGGTTGTCATCTATAGCTAGATAAATAATCTCCACATGTATAGTTTTTTTTTTCTTCTCTAAATATTAGTATTGTTTTCTTTTTAAGACCTTATTTTGTTTAGGGTTTTCTATTATTTTTACTTTTGGCTTTTATTTTTTTTTTAATTATGAATAAACCATGAGTAAAATTTGAATTATCAACTTTTAAAAAAGGAAGGGAACAGACTATCAACTACCTTGTTAAGCTTGTCTTTTAATCCATCCTTTTGTATCAATTATTTTTTAATGAATTTTTGTAGTTTATTATTTTTAAAAAAATAAACATATTAAAAGTTTTAAAAATATTGATTTAACTTGTAAGATATATTGGCATCATTTTTAAGAATTCTATTGGTTTGATAAATGCTATAGTAAGATATTGAAGTGATTTTTGGAGGAATGGAAGAGTTGTATACATTTTTAGATTTTAAGTTACATAGACAATTATAATGTTTTTGATGTGAAATAAACTACTATAGAATTCTCATACTTATGTTGATATAATAATAATAAATAAATAACTAAATAAAATACAATAGTACTCCATAAAAAGAGCAACTTTAATGGTAGTTTAATGAGGGCTTAATGTTCATTGAGAGTTTGGTGACCATCAAACACTCAATTGGTGGGTCTTATCTTTTTTTATTTTTTAAATTAAAAAATAATAGGGCCCACTGTTTTAAATAATTTTTTTTATTTTTATCATCACAAATTAATTATTTTTTCAAAATAATATAATAATTTTTTATTACTCATATACTTTAATTATTTTAAATATTTATTTTGTAATATAATTTTTTAAAATATATTATTTAATTATTTTATTGATAATATTTAATATTTTTTAAATGAGGACCCATCATCTAGGGACGTCCCTAGATTTCAAATCTAGGGATGTTCACAGTAGCCATCGGATGATAATCTGACAGCTATTATCATTATAAACAGTAGAAACCGCGTTCTACAGTGTTGTACAGTAATCATAAACAGTAAAAAAACATACAGCGTTTATATAAACAAACAACCATTGGATGATGATACAATGGCTTAGATTCAAACATCCATAGATTTCAAATCTATGGACTTACCTAGATGATGTTTTTCCTTTTTAAATAATTATAGTATAACAGATAATTTAATGAGTACGAATTTAATTAATTGATTATGAGTTTTATTTTATTGTATTTAATGAGTAAAAATTTTAATAAATTAATAATGTAACATGGATATCAAACTCTAATATAGTCATACAATTAAAGTTACCTAAAAATCATTGAAAGGAAAATGGTTTAATTTAATAATAATAAAGAAGCTGGCTTTCGGCCTTTCATTTACTGATACAATGGCTGCGTTCACACACATCCCCATGTTTTTTTGTTTAGTCCTTTCTACAACCCCTACTTATGAGCTACTCTTCCTAAAGAAAATAATTAAAAAAAAAGTGAATAATACTATTTTATAATAAATTAAAAATAAAAAAAACCAAAATAGAATTTTAAAAATTTTTTAAAAAAATTGAAATTTTAGTTAACTGAAAAACTAAAACAATATAATGTGATATTTACATATATTAAATTATATAATTGTTGGTGAGGTTCAAACAAGTTCATATTAAATATTGTTAACTTTGTTATTTACTGGAATAAAAATTTAGTAAAAAACCATTTTTTAAAATATATAATATATTTTTATCAAATGCCTAATATTGGCTAGTTCATTTCAGTGATTTTTTATCAAGAAATAAATTATTTTAATTTAAATTTGATGCATGATTTGAATAAGTATGACATGAAATATCTATATAAATGCTTAATACCTGGTGTTAATTAGTAAAAGTATTGACGTGGATTTTTTAGATTTGTTTAATAATAATAAAGAAAGTCACGTCAGTATTTTTTGATAAAAAGACCAACGTCTGTTAAGATCTAGACTAAAATTGTTCGATTGAAAAAATAGAGGGACTTCTTGCAACCAAATTATAATAGAAGGATTAAAAGATCAACCTGACCTACTTACAAAGACATACCTGAGATTTTTACCTATAAATATATAACCATATATCAAATGAAAAATGTCCTCTATGTTAACACAAAACTATAGGTTTTTTTGTTTTTGGTTTTTTTTTTTTTTTTTTGCCCATCAATTTTTAAAGAGTCAAAAAGTCTAAACTAGTCCGGGGAAAATACTAAAAACCTTATAAAAAAGAAGATTTCACACCATTTCAAAATCAAAATCACTTGCTTGGGCGACCCAATCCTTTATCATCTGAACTAATCTCTGTATTTAAAGCCCTATTAAAAATGTTATTAATATATAAATGATAATAGTGCAATGAATTTTAAACTATAAAATAAATAAATAAATATAATTGAGATTATTGGAGAGCATCAATTAAAAAATATAGATATCATTTATGAGAATAAAAAGTTTGGAAGATCATGATAATAAAGGGGGTTGATGTGAAACAAGAGATGAAGTGTAGAAAAGGATGGATTCAGGTTAAATTAGATTGATGTAGCATCTCTGATAATAATCCATTAATTGAATGCATAAATAATTTATTTATTTATTGGTTCTTATTTGATTGGATACTATTTTGAGATGTTGTCACATGACATGGGACACAAATTAAATTCAATCATCCACTTGCACTACTGTTTGAAAATGATAGGGAACATGCAAACATATTCATTAGCATTAACTTTATTATTATTATTGGAAGTAAATTTACAAGAGTTTCATCCCAGCAAGTAAACACGAGAAGAAGCAATATTGATACAAAACTTTCTCATAATAAGGTGCTGATATTAAAAGATTTTTCTTTTTCGCAATTTTAATTAAGACAATTACAACGATTGTAAATGAACTGAATGGAGATTGGCCATATTCAAGTTCGGCTTGCTATTATTTTAACCAAGCTCGAGTCGAGCCCAAGTCTATGTCAAACTTCATTTGTTAGGTCCGAGCTTGGCTTGTTAAGAAATTGTAAGATTTAGGCTCGGCTCATTAAGTTTGATAAAGTTTTTTTTTTTTTTTTGTTAATTCAATAAAGTGTAGTTTGAAGTTTGTTTAATGAATCACTATAAAGCTATGTTTGCTCGATTCAAGCTCGAAGATCATTTAAGGTATAAGAACTTATTAATAATACTATAAATGATTCTATTAATAATTTTTATAAATAAATTCATTAAAAATGTCATAAATGAGCTTTTAATGATACTATAAATGAATTATTCACCGGCCTTAACGAGCTGAACTCGGTAATATTCAAACTCGACTCATTTATCTTACGAGCGTAGAAATTAAACTCAGATATCACTTGTCTATATTAATAAACAAGCCAAGCGTTTTGAGCTTTTAACAAACGCATTAATTCATTTACAATTCTAACAATTACCTTACTCACTTTTTTTAACACATTATAAAAGGTGAAGCATGTACATACACAAAGGAAAAAGAAAATCAATTTTCCCATGGGTTCATGCATTAACCATGCCTTGCTCTTACATCCATGAAAAACAGATATGTATATATAATTAAAAAAAAATTGAAAGAAAGGTGCCTTTTGCTCCTTTTCCCATCAAAATGATGCCCAAGCAGCCAATCACTTTGCAATGCATTTCCCCCAACAAAGCGCACCCACTAACCACTTTTCTAGTGGGAATGATTCCTGCAACAATGAAACATGATGAACAAAAAAGTGATGCAGGTTCCACACTAATAACAACAGTAATATGTGCCTCCAAAGCAGTAGGCCCACCATTACAATGCCTCATTTATGTCTTTCTATAGCCATCAACCTTCTCACAATCCCTTGATAATAATCAACACTTGATAGTCATTGCATCATAGAAAGGAAAGCACATGAACAAATTAGTGCACAAACTGTTCTCACACATGTACAAGATCAAAATGATGTTGGACAGTTGGAGAACCAAAGATTCCTTCTTGGTTTCTTTAGCAATATATATATATAATAGAGCACTAGAGTTGTTTTCAGAAAGGAATGATAGCACAAGACATGCTTTTTAACATGAAGAATATAACTCCATGCAATCAGTGAACAAGTATACAGTTGATGGAACCTTCTACTCTGGGGAAACTAAGCATAAGAGTATAATTAATAGAGCAGAATATCTGAGAGATTGGATTGATCTGGACACCTCACACAGAGCTGATACTGAACCAACATGTTGTTATAGCAGAGTTGCAATTGCCTCAAATGATTCTCATTGCTTTTGTAATACTTCTCAATAATCCTCCATAAAATGGCTTCAACTAAGCAGGAAAGAATCATGTCTGCATAATATCCACTGCTGCTAACTGCTTTTATCTGAAAGGTTTTCCAATGTAGTCAGATCAGCAAGTAGCTTTCTGAATTAGTTCAGGTAAAATGTGACTGGTCTTCAGGATTCACTATGTGAATGTTGAATGAGCTATCTGGTAGAAAATGCATGAGAAGGGTGAAATCTCTGAACTTTGACATGTGCTTGTCATGAAGAGTTCATCCTTGTTATGCTGGAGTAGTCACCCACATTAGCTACAAAAAGAGGATCCTTGTCTTCATCGATGTGTGCTGACTTTTGGCTTGTTTCAAGCTCCCTTGTAAGATTTTCCATTGTCTTCTTCAGGGTGGATATGCTTGCCTGACCATCACCCATTGAGATACCAACCATTGTGATTTTGGGGAGAAGAGGATTTGGTGGTGTTTGGATGACATCATCAGTGAGCGATCCTCGTGCTCTGCCAAAATATTGGGACGTAAATCATATAAGGAGACAGGATTACAAGAGGGTTGCAAATGGTCAGAGAGAATAGTAGTAGTGAACCTCGTTTTTGACTCATGATCTATTTCGGGCTTTTGCTTCTTCCTGTTCATCAGTGACAATGGATTTGGCAACCAGTTTCCAAATGGGAACCGGAAGTCTGTGTGGCTTGATAACTGCCTTTGATCTCCTTGATTGCCATCACTTGACTCAAGGTTTGATACCCCAAGCTTGCTCTGGGTAATATCAACACCTTCTGAGTTGTTAGAAGAGCTGGTTGATAGAGCAGCCTTTGCAAGAGAAGCCGCACTCCTAAAAACATTGTTTTAAATCAGTAACAGAGAGAGGATGCAAATACAACAGTAGATATATGGTATAGAAATAATTTGTCAAATTCATCAGCTGAATGCTGAGATAGAGTTATGACAGTCCATTATGTTCTAGTTAGGGCTGCAAGACAACAACTTCACAAACTTGGACAAAGTTATATGTAGCACACAACAATTCTTGACAATGTCAGGCACCCAGTATGATTATCTTTGCCCACAGTTTCCAGGAAAGAATTAATTATATAAGTACTTCAACACAAAAAATCATTCTCTATGAGCTAATTTAATGAGATTGTGCCAAATAATGCACTCCTTGAGATTTCTACCTATATCACTTTCGCCTGGGGCCCTCTCACAAACCTTCATTAAATCATCTAGTATATGACCAGGTTGAATCAAGTAAAGGTCAATTTTATATGATAGGGGTAAAAAAATAAAAAAATAAAAAAATAAAAAATAAATAAACCATCTTTCTCGGAACACCAGTTGATGCATGCGTATGGAAATAATGTCACATAACAGCAAGGATGCCATAGATCTCTAATGTGACCAATGGATAACAATTACCAGATTGTACCACTGCTTGTTAAGTAAAAGCAAAAATGAACATAAAATTTCCAACCAGATATTATAATCTGCTGCAAAAGCAATCTAATGCCTTCCAAGCAACCAAATAAAATTTTAAGATATAAGATAAAGTATAAACAGTTAATAGGCAAGCAGAAGTACAAAAAGCTAAAAACCTTTCTTCAAATGAATCAACCATATAGGGAAACTTTGGTTGAATGCCAGTGGCTTTTCTTAACCACTTGTTCCCCAATAGTACTTTATCAACAACATCAAGAAGCTGAATCTCAGCTGCTTTGGATATGATACTAAGCGGTATGCTTGAGTGACCCATTTCATCAAGTACTTCTTGAACCTGTGGCAAAGTATAAAACACATATAAGAGGTAAGTTACATCTCATGAGAAGAAATGGACCAAATGGTAAAAAAAAAACTAAGCAAGCTATCCCTGATGTTGACTGCAAAATATAAAATTAAAAAAAAAAAAAAAAATTGGCACCATTTGATTGGTATACCAGAGAAGAAAAGTCAGTTATAATCTTTCACTTGAAAACTGAAAACACTCAAATATTTTTCAGTAATCTATAGTTTGCATATTGAATACCTCAGGAGGCTCAAATAAGCTATCCCCATTTTCCTCAAACATTTCCGACGTTAGGCTATCATCAATAATATCCCTTCGCCGTTGTGAATGTCTAGTTTGTATTAAAGTGTGAAAATGCTGATCAATCGAAGCTTCAAGGATATTATCTAGCAGGCTTTTATCAAAAAAATAAGGTGTATACCTGAAAGAGAATCAAAGGAAGCAAATAGGATTAAGTATTCCACAAGCTTAGATATGTTAATAAGACTCTGCAAAACAATGATAAGTAAGAAATAAATCAATGGCTAATAAACAAAATCGCTAAGAAACCACATAATAACAAGTCCAGGGAGACAAAATAAAGCAGGCAAGCCAATTATGCTCAGATTATCTTTTAACCAATTGACCTCTTTTATGATGAAGGGCCCTTGTGATTGATGGGCACGTGGTTAGCTTTTCAAGCAAAAGGAAATATTTTTCAGGTAATAGTTGAAAATCAGGTATGGTATTCCCAAATAGTTTAAACGGATAACTACAACTCTCATATCAAATCTGGCCCGTGGTTAGCTTTTCAAGCAAAAGGAAATATTTTTCAGGTAATAGTTGAAAATCAGGTATGGTATTCCCAAATAGTTTAAACAGGATAACTCTCAATTATCCATATTCAATCTGGCCCTTTTCCTGCCCATATATATGGAGATACAAGCACATGATCTAAATTCACCCAGTGTTTCTAAAATAGTTTGGCAAATAAGAGCTTCTTCTAACTAATTAAACCAGACCCTCATACTTGTCAATCTTCAGCTCTAACAGGCCAGACAATATGATTCAATACGAAGAGTTATTTGAAAGAAAAAGGAAAGAAAGAAACATGACTGATGTGGTCTATAATGTTCTTCACGGGTTCCATTTTCAAATGCAGGCAGGCACAGAAGGCAGCACAATAACTTTACTGAAATAAGTGCAGGAAAGTTGTAGAGAAAATCATATTTGCATAGAAGGGTGAGGCCTGAAGGATCTAAAGAAAATCATGTAGCCATGATAACAATGAATGACGCCTTATAGACCAACTTTTATAGACAGTATACCAAGTAAACAGGGGAACAGTGAAGAAGAAGAAGAGCAGGATTGGAACTTATTGGAGGGCATAATAAGTTTTATGTCAGATCCCATACAGAAATGGTGTGGAATGGGAACAGGGACGGACGAATTTTGAGTATGATTAGAAGCTGATAGCCCCCAACTATTACAGTACCAGATTCTTTAAAAAAAAAAAAAAAACCTAGTTCTAACAAATTAATAATAGCAACATCTAATTGAGACGCAATTTCATCATATGGAGGCCATGCATGTGTGTGTGTGTGTGTTTTGCTTTTTTTTTGGTGGTTGCTAAAGTGTGCGGTGTATCATAACAGGAACAACTCCATACCACTTAATCCCATCATTTGTTGCTATTGCAATGTTTAAGTTCTCAGCTGTAAACACAGGTACTCCATCCAACTTCTTCTTCCCACTTCTTTGGGGGATTGCTTTAAGAAGTTTATTAGCTGCCTTGACCTGAATTTAAACTGATTGGTTGAAACTTAAAAGAAATGCTATCCAATACGAATTAAAAAAATAAAAATAAATAAATAAATCCAGCTCTCACCTGCTTTTCATTCGGTACAAACTGGAACATGTGAGGTTTTTCCTGGAAGAGAAACAAAGAAAGTTGTTTTAATTATATGAATGGAATAAATGAATCTGTGTAGCACAACATAAAAGGTCCACAGCGTATCAAATTGGAAACATAGATAGCAGTTATAATGTAAAATAAAATAACCAAGCAATCTGGAAATTTCTAAAAGATTATGTCACCATGCACCCAATAATAATTCTAAAAGAACTGAACTGAGAATGAAAATTATCATAGTTGGGACACACTTGAACTAAGGCTGATTGAAATCTTTTTTGCATGCATTGTAGATCATGAAGATGAAGGTATCAAGTCATTATATTGTGACATTCAAGCAGAGGGAGTAATGAGGAATTCATACGGGGCCCCTAGTATCCAAAGTGCTTCACTTGCAAACCTGCCTTGACAGCTTTCTATTCTCCATGCTATTTTTTTTTTCCTTCGACTCAACCATATTTACAACTTCTCCATCTTTAGCTGCCACTCCTTTACACGGAGGAAGATGTTGTGGAAAGAGAGAGAAAGGAACAGAAAACTGAATGGCTGAGAAGGTAGTTTAATGGTTACGTGAGGCAGTACTGAGGGATAGTGGGCTTCTGAAGCAATATAAGCCTCTTTAATCATTATTGGTGACTTGGCCTTTATAGGCTCCTAAAATATCAATGTAACCAAGCATCATCCTACTACAACTAAAATCAGAAACAAGTTTTGAATTTAGAATGACCATGGATTTATCTTTTCATTCTTCATTGTCAAAAAATTAATATGTAAAACAATTACTGTTACATAATCATGTTCCAATCAAATATAAAAGGAACATACCTTGAAATGCTCATATGCAACATCAAGTCTGCATGCACCCACCATGCCAGTTGGAACATTCAGCTTTTTAACATATGTAACTAAGAAAATATAATGAGTTAAATTGCAGGCTTCAATTATTGTCAACAATAAAAGAAAAGGTCATCAACTAATTATGCCATTAAAAAAGTCATCAATATTCTCACACAAATTAAATTCAATCAAGAATGGTCGACTTGTTCTAAAGGTTCTCTAAATACTAATCTAATTCCTTGAGTGGTTGCAAACATGAAATTAGATTGAATTTGAAATCCACAGCAGCAGTGCCATATAAATTGTTTCCATATGAGGAATTTCTTCATTAAACACAGAGAGACTTGGACACCACAAAAATCCCTAGTTCATAATACAATGAATAGAACAGAAATTTTAGAGAATCAAGTAAGGTACCAGCATCTGTTAAATCCATAAAAAAGCGAAAAACAGGGCCATTCTTTTCACTCCTGGTGACATTCGCAAGCATCTTTTTAACCCAAGCAGGAGCTCTGCAAACCAAACAACAAGCGAAAAAAAAAAAAAAATAAAAACAACAATCAATCCCTAGAGTACCATACAAATCAAAAACATATTTTTAAAAAAATCAACAATGTAAAAATCCAAATTTTTTCAATTAAAACACATAACCTAACAATTCGCATCAGACTCAGAATTCAACAGATGAGAGAAAGAAAGAAAGAAAGAACCTCTTGGTGAGGAAGGGGATGTCGAAGTGGGTAGTCACAGCCATAAGGCCATTACCGGACGGGTCAAGCATGCTGAAGACCTGGCCAACGAAGGCAGGGCCAACACCCTTCGAGCCCGAGCTCAGTCCATCGATCCTAACACTAGACGCCAAATTCCTAAAGGCCGGCGAAGCCGATGAACGGCCACGACCTTCGTCCTGGTAGAACGAATTGAAAGGAAAGACAAGAGGGACAGTCACGGCGGTGGAGGAAGGTGCCGGAGATGAGCTGGGCTTGGGGAAGGGGAGGCGAGAGAGGGCACTTGAAGCAAGGGATTCAAAGGAGAGATTGAGGCCATGGTGGTGAGGTTTGTCGGAGGATCCGGAGGAGAAGGAGGGAGGCATTGGAGAAGGGTTTGCTTTGGCCGGAGCTTGAGAGCTCGAAAACTCTCTTCTTGGAAGTGATCCTCAAATCCTCGCCTTTGTTTTTTTCTTGCTTTCTGGTTATATAAAAAAAGACAGAAAAAAATTGGGATTTTTATATTCATTTTTTTAGGGTTTGTTTTAAGGGGAAAATAATTTATTGTAATAAAATATATTTATAATTTTTTTTTTTTTTTTTTTGGGGGTTACATGAGTGTGGCGAATGTACACAAGATAAAGTTTGTATATTTGAAACATGGAAATCACAACATATGAAATTTCAATGTGATTTCATAAATATATTTGACATTAGGTTCAAGGGTGCACATCATGTTTTTGTATAAAGTAAAAATATAAGTGTATTTTTTTATTTTAGAGAAATTATTGGGGAACAGAGAGAAATAATATCAAGGTGAAAACAATTCTGGCTTTTCTTATTTTTCTTTAATAAAAAAAAAAAAAATTCCCAATTTTTCTCTTAAGAAGACCCATGATCATGATTAAAAATTGTAGTAATACTATTTGCTGTATATATATATATATATAACGTTAACAATATCAAAAAACAAAAATTAATAGGTACAATCATTCAAATATTCTATTTGATAAATCTATCATTTAGAAACAGTTTAATTTCAAGCAAATTCCCTATGAATGTGTGTGTGTGTGTTCAAGAATTCAGCCCACTACTCAACCAAGCAAATACCCAAAATTAGATTTCCCATACCAAATGCAGATTCCACTTAAAACAGATACAAATACTGTAATAACTGACATGAAAAAAAAATGTAAAAAAAAAAAAATGAAACAAGATAGAAACCAATACTAACATAGCCACCATCTCAATCAATATAACAATAAACTAGAAACTAGAGCCATATCCTAAAAGGAAATACTGTTTCCTTTTGCAGAACTTAACACCAAACATAAAGCTTCAAAGTGTAGCACAGAACAGAAAATAATATCAGAAGGCAAGTATTGATGCCAAAAGTTCGAAGAGCCGGTAGAAAGGCAACAATGCAACTGTTGTGTAGATTCATGGGTAATATTATAGTTCAATAAAAGATCATACCTCATGACTTCTACGGTGCCTCCAATGGCTTCGATTTCATTGAAGCTTGCTTGATGGTAATAGACAGCTTTGGAAAACAATGCCATGCCTTATTTTTTTTCTCTCCTTGTAAGCTAAGAAGCTTGTAAATTAGGACGGAGCAGGTTCAGTGTTAGCAGTTCTTTTATCTGATTTAACTCTTACTTTCACCTTGGCAGGTGGGTGGTTGCCAGAGCTGTTGCCAATTGCCTTCCTAGGCACAGACCTTTGCATGATACGTATAGGTATTCCTCCCAAATTGAAGTCTTCCTTCAGAGATTTCATCAGAAATCTCATATCTGTATCTAAAAGCTGCGTCTTACCGCTCACAAAAGCCACAAAAGTAGGTGGGCGAGCTTTGACCTGAGTGAAGTATTTGATCTTTGGCTGAGTGGCTTGGTCCTTCCAGGAGTGCCTGCTCATAACCTGTTGCATGAAACAAATGAAAAATTGAGAATTATGTTGCCAGGAATTGTTCTATGGCTTGTATATGATAGGTGCAAACTGTAAATTTTCTCCATGTCTGATAACTTACACTCCTTTCATAAGATAAAAGATGCAACTATGCAACAAGAACAAAAATGAAGCACACGGTTCTCTACAAAGTTGTGTTTTGGATTTGGATTAAGGTGAAGTATTCGAGAAGAAAATTTCCTTCATATGTTTAGTCACATGAAAAAATAATAATAATAAGATGCATAAGGAAATGCATGAAATTTATAGTGGGAGTTACCATTATCCTTTCTTAACTTCTCACTTCCTCTATATCCTTAAATCCAAATTGACGACGAATGTCTAGTGATCATGTGTACCGAAATTTCAAGGCTTATTCTAAAGCATGATAATTACTTAAGAAATGTATGAAAATTGAAACAGGGTAAACTGAGAACAATCACGCAAGATATTTGAAAAATGTGTTGGAGCCTCAAACATAACAGATCACATAAGAAAGTAAGGGGCTAATTGTGCTGGAAGATATGCAGAAGTGTCATAAAAAACCTATTGACTAGAAATAGCCTCATGGATATGCTTGCAAAAAATTGCTGCTCAGAAAAAACACCAATCAACAAATTATGTTTGTGGGGGAATTCTTAAAAAGCTCAACACCCCTAGAAAATATCATTAGCTTAGTAGGATCAAATTTTTCATGACTCAATTGTGGCATCATATTTACCCAATTGGATCACCAGGAATTTACCCAACATCATAGCATTACCAAATAGAAACCTATCCTTCAATATTTTTTTCATATATGAGGAAATGGGAATACAACAGTGAAAAAGAGCTCAGTACTAGACAACACCAAATTGATTTTTTACCTTCCTCAACCAACGGTTAAGGCGTGCTGTTGACAATCTCGAGCACCACTTTTGGTATGTATCCACCACTTGATGCATGATAGCTACCCGAGCCCTTCCCTCCAATGCAGAAACAAACATAACTGGTACACCTGTGACCTGTCAACAGTGAATAATAAGAGAGAAAATATGTAGTTGATCTTCATGTTGCTTTGGTGCTATGTGCAAGAGAAACCATCCATATGAAAAGAAAGAATACAAGGATGAAATACTCATGGAGTGAATATAATACAACAAAGCAAAGCCACCACCGTTAGGAGAATAGAACGCAAACCTGAGGTATGACTGTCTGTATTTCTTTAGGAACAGCATCAATAACCTTCTCAAATAAACTGGAACCTCGGAGAAGATCCATTTTGTTCACAATAACAACCAGTCCACGACCTTCTTCTATCGCCCTTCTTGCTATAACTACCTCATCATGTTTTAAGCTACTCTTGGTTTGTGCAATCTGGACATTCAAACAGTAAAGTTAACAAAAACAAGCGGGTGGAATGAAAAAGGAAACGCAAGATACATACCAACTTCCAAAAGATACAAAGGATGTCATTTTATCTTAGGACCCTGCCTTTGCTACATGATTATATTATTTTGTATACTATCACCATATGACACAATGATACAAGAAAATTTCCTTCTTACAATAAGATGATTAAATATTTTCAAGGTTAAAACACAATGGATAGTTTCTGAAGGTAAGTAATCAACCCCAGTTTACCAAAAAATAAAACATAAAATTGCAACTCACTTACCCTTTAACCAAATTATATGTTCACAAACAAATCCTAAACCCAAAAAATAATGCATAAAATTCTTAAATACAGCATCCCACCTTTGTCGAGGAAACAGACAGAGAAAAGAAATATTCAATTTGATGAATACGGCAAAGTGTGAAGTAACAGAATGGGGAATCCCCTTCCATAAGGAAATTGAGGATTCTAACCATGTACATTAATTGGTGAATTCATTGAACATAAAAGCCTCAGCAGCATTACTTTCTGATAAGATGCATGAGCTATCAATTGAGTCCATGGAACCAATTTTCTGAAAGTAAAGCTCGGGATCATGCGAGTGATAGATGCATCAAAAGCCGTCTGTGACGGTACTGACCAATAACCACACTAGAAAAAAAATTCTGCTTTCTCACTTAAATACTCTCTGGTAATTAATCACAAAACATGAGTATATGCTTGCTCCTATTCTCAGTGCTTACAACTATAAAGGATTTTCAACAGTTTGTAATGCAGACTGATAAATTACAAGATTGAGAAATGAACATTATCTATCACCAATAAAAAGTGAAAAACAAGATGAGATTCTTAAAATTAAAAAAGACAACCACATTTCAGTAACTGACAGAGATATTTAGGACACTTGTTATTGAAAAAACTATCTCTAGTTTGTTGAGTGGGGCATCTTTTATTCTCTTATTCAAATACGAAAGTTACCGTTCCCATGACCTTGTCTTGTCAAACAACCTAGCCATGTGCTCAAGAGCAACAGGACATGGATCTAAATAATCTAATAATACTACTGCATTTGTATCCTCCTTACAAAGCATAAAGTTGTTTGTACCTCATGTCCATCGAGCACCAAAGCTATTATATGTGCCCTCATAAGATTTTTCCTTGATTGCACCACACTTAGGGATGATGGTCCTTTCTCTTTCCCCGATCTGTGCAGCCACCCTGCCGTATCAACCTGATAGAAAATAGTTTATGATCAAATACTAAGTACTGAACAAGACTAAACCAACAAATTTAATATTTCAGCAAAGGATTTTTGTATATAGCATCAGAGATGTCGGGAGGAAATAGATGAAGCATATAGCAAAAAGCTTAGATACCCGAACTTTTTCCAACACTGGATGTAAAGTTATAAACTCAAGATCAAGTAAATGTTAGAGAATTGAAGAATAATATTTTTGACAAATTTCCCAGCTCCAAACAATAGAATAAAGTTTGAAATGTGTAATCTCCCCCTTTATTTCTCATAAAGTTGGGTAAAACATTGCTGGAGATACCAGAGGGCAATTCAGAACTTCATCTCTATGAACTTAGAAGAATAGCAAGCCCATTCACTAATCTCTCACAGAGAAATAGAACTATCCCTGATCCCTAGTTCCAGCAATTTAATATTACTTTAAAACCACAGAAGGTCCAGATATAGATCAAGTACTTTCCATTCCATATTTTTACAACTAATCAGGCCCTAAAGGAGACAAGAAACGCAAAATCTTAGCGGGCTATCCAAAAATAAATAAATAACATATGTATCAAAGACACGAAGCTGAGAATGACAAACTTTTAGAGAAGAAGTCAAATTAATTAGATATAAGAAAATGCTTCTTGTAGAAAAAATAAAATTAACATTAATCAGAAGAAAAAGCAATAACTTGTAACTTACCAGATAAACAGTGCGCCCTTGAAATTTGAACTGAGCTCTTATTGAATCTCTTGTCAAGCCAGCCTCGGGTCCAACCAAAACCCTGCTTTCCTGCAACAATGCGTTGAGCATTGTCGACTTTCCAACATTGGGACGTCCAACAATGGCCAGCTGCAAGGGCAACTTGCTCTCTTCAGTCTCTAATGGAGTATCATCTTGAATTTGCTCATCTGGAATTTAGAGTAGCATATAGACCTTGCAGGCATACAATGACTAAATTCAAAACTACACTAGAGATTCGATCAACGTACCACTAGGACTCTGGAGGACATAATCCTCAAGCAATGGGCGAAGAATCTCATAAAGCTCCGCCATGCCCAAGCCCAGTCTCGGCCGATATAGCAACAGGATCACCAAAGCCCAAAGCCTGAGCTTCACCAGCCGCCGCAGTGATGAGGCCCTGCTCATCCAGCGACTCAGACTTATTCATCGCCACAATAATGCGTATCCCCGGCGCATGCTTCCTCATCCATTGCCCAACTTCAACGTCTAGAGGTTGCAATCCATCCCTTGTGGAAAAAAAAAATTCAAATTTTGCCATTTAGAAGTAATCAGAAAGAAGAAAGGCTAGTAGAGAGTGATTGAAACCAACCGAACATCGATCAAGAAGATGGCGAATTGGGACCTAGCAATGACGCCGCCCGTCATCTCCGTGGTTCTACTTAGAATGCTCCCCGAAGTGGCGGCGGTCTCTAGGCCGGCAGAATCGAGCACGCGGAACCGCAGGTCGCCGAGCTTCGCAATCCCCTCGCGAATATCCCGAGTGACATGATCATCCGGCGTGTTGTAAACCAACGCCTCCCTCCGCCGTATCAAGCTTCAAAGATCGAACACCTTAAGAGAGCTAGAAAAGCGGCCAAAATTCAGAGATTGAAAAAGCCCTCACCGGTTAAAGAGAGCGGACTTGCCAACATTGGGACGACCAACGAGGATGACGGTGGGGAGGAGATCCTGGTCTATCTTGGTGAAATCGATCTTCGATTTCTTCAAAGGCTTGGGCTTGGGTTTGCGAGGTGTTGCATCATCACAGAAGAAGGCGGAGGAGCTATGGAGCCATGGAAGCCGGACCAGAGCTCCATGATAAGGGTTTTGCAATTGCGAGAGATAGCGGACTGGGGACGGAGAGTGAAGGGATGAAGCGCGGGTGAGAATGGAGGAGAAGCGAGCGGCGTTGCGGCTCCGAAGCAAGCTCCGGAGCAAGGACTGCGCCATGGCGTCGACGGCGGAGTTGAGCTTCGTCGCCGGCGAAGCGAGAGGGTTCAGACCTCCATCGCAAATGAGCGAGAATGAAGCGTAACGGGTCGGGTTGGAACTGAAAATGGGTTTCGGGTTTCGGATTTCTTGCATCCGAATACCCGAAATCCAAATCACTCACGGGCCTCACAGTAGCGGTGCATGGCCATTTACGGCCCATTTACTTTTCTAAGTAAAAAATATTTAAAAAATTAAAAAAAAAAAATAGAAATACAGAATATGAATTTAAGAAAAAACAAGATAGATGAAAATTTTTAAAATAAAATAAAATAAATGAATATGTGATATATTACAAGAATAGTAAAATAATTTTTTGTATTGGGGAAAAAAATTAAACACCGTAAAATTATAATGATGTATTATATATTATAAAATACAACATTAACATTCTTAGATTTTAGGAAGGTAGAGAGAAGCAAGATGAGAGAGATTGAAAGAAATGGGTATGGATTGCGGAGAGATAGTATAATGGGATAAGAAATAGTACTCATAGAATTGTACTATTTTTAAATTGAAAGAAATGGGTGTGGATTATGTATCTTTATTTTTGTACTATGTTATTAATTATAAGCACAATGCTATTATTCATTTGAACAATATAGACACATGTGATTGATTGAATTACTATGATAATCATGATCGTAGGTTCATATCGAAATATTATATTGTAGATGATATTATGGAGACCGTTGGATTGGAATTCAATGGTTAACAATGAATTATATGTGTGCAGATTACGTTGGCTCTATATAAATTATATAATTATAGAAAAAAATTTTCTTAAGATACTTTAGGTGATTGGATATTTTTTTTAATTTTATATGCAAATTTGTTTGAGAGATAAAAAAAGAATAATAGATTTTTTTTTAATTATTATGGGGAATATTTTTATTTTTGTTAATCAAAATTTGGCTTAATTAATAGTAATAAAAATTAAATATTCTAAAATTAAAATTTTATTGTAAATAATAATAATAATACAAGTTTATTAATTCTAAATTTTTTTGAAAATAACTATTAAATATATTTATGTAAATAATTAAATTCTATGAAATTAAATTTATACTATTTTGCACCAAACATGGTAAGATACCACCTTAAAAAATTCAACTTCCTGCCAATACATGATTAAAATGTAAATAAAATAGATATATATTGACTCATCCATATTTTAAAAAAAAAAAAATAGTCACACAAGTCACATGTAATATGACTATGACTTGGGATAAATTTTTATAAAAATAAAGAAACTTGTGATAAAGGGGTGATACTGTGATAGGCTTATCTAAAGGCGCTTTAACATTTTAAGATAAGGGTAGTTTTCAACGAATAAATGATTAAAAAGCTACGTACCAACAAAAGCTTTTGATTTTTATTAGTCAAATTTGATGGCCGTTCAACCAAGAAACAAAGAGAATGTTTACAAGCAAAAACATAGATAAAACACAATTTTAACTTTTAAACTTTTGATTTTGAAAAAAAAAATATATAAAATGCCAACTATTTTATTATAAAAATAATATTTTTATAAATATGGTTATGAAAAGGCTATAATTTTAGCTTCAAATATATAGCTACATATTATTTTGACCTCTCCGAAATTACATAGCGGTGTTGCACCCATAAAGTGAGAACATATTCGAGGCATTAACTTATATACGCACGCCCTTTGATATGCTCGTTCGAAGCATTAATTCACACGGATAAAAAAACTAACATGTGTTTATTATTTTTATTAAAAATAAATCTTTTTGTCCTGTCAGTAACTAACTTTTATGAGGTAACTAGTTAAAAGTAAATATGAACTCTCATCTAATATGTTCCAATGTTTGGTTTGGAGGATGTGTCATTCCGATTTTGAAATTTGGTAAAAAAAAATAAATTTATCTTTTTTATTTTAATCATATTTAAATATTTATTGAAATTTGGATCCTGATTAATGATTATGCTCAAAAATTTTTAAAATAAACTTTCAAAACTATTTTATAACCATTTATGTCCGTACCCACTTAATTTAAAATTTTAAAAAAATCAGTTAAAAATTAGGTGATAAACAAAAATATAATATATACATGTTTTTTATTTGTATATCATTATAACAACTAACAAGATAACCAGCGATTAGTTTATAGCATCATGTTTCCCTACATAAAATGTCTATGCCTTTACTGAAAAGACGGGTTCAAACTTCAGCTTACATAGGGTGAGGGCACAAGTTTATTAAGGTATTAACTTCATATTTGTGTATGTCGAAAAAACTAACAAGATTTTTAACGATATTAAATACTTGTTGTTTTTTAATTTTAGTTACATACAAAATTCAAAAAAAATCTTGGTGTCACAATCAGTCGTCTTTCTAATTAGGTTGTCTTCATGCAATCCAGTATCTACACAATAAATTTTTTTTAAAAGGTACACAATAAAATTTTCAATTACAATTTTTTTTAAGTTGACAAAATATGATGCACAAATATAAATTAATACATCAATATATTTATGCTTTTATTTACGTAAGTTAAAATTCGAATCAGTTTACTCGGCATAATGCGAACACTCAACATAAAAGCATCTATGGCAATAGAGTAAAAGATCATTGACTCTATATCAATATATTAATAAAATATATATGAAATTAGGTAAATTTTTTTATAAAGCATCAAATTAAGGCCTTTTTTTATTTTTGGGATTCAAACTTTAATTTGAATCAAAATGATTACTTAACTTCAATTTTGTTAATGATCATTCCACAGATTTTGGCCTATTTTTAATAATGTGATGTTGAAAATTCTTTGTCAGCAGCTGAGATAAAATTACCTGTTGAGCAATCAACGTATCATATATACGATGACAGAGAATTTTCAACATATATACCATCAAAAATATGCTAGAATATCTCAGGTAAACACCCGATGAAACAAAATTTATGCTAGATAACTATTTTGATTTAAATTAAAATTTAGATCCTAAAATAAAAAAAGAGACTATAATTTGGGTCCTGTCAAAAACTTTACCCTCCCGGAATTATTTCCCATCACAAGCTTCTTTGCATGCCACAAGCTAAAACATCCCAAATCACATGGTTTTTTTTTTTATTAAAAAAAAAAAAAAAAAAAGGTTTAAGGGGATGCATTGTGTCAGGTGAAATGAATTTGATTCATTATGATGAATCCCTTTGCCGACTTTTCTAACAACAACAAATGAGTCTAAAAGAGCAATCAAAAGAAAGCCATGCCGTTCACGTGTCCTGTGTGGGCCCCGCCCGCATCACAAAGGAACCACATCTTTAGCTTTCAAATATAAGGAAAATGAATCAAATTCTATTTACATTTATTACATCCTAATCACAAGTTTCTCACTAATTGTATGTTGGTATCAAGTCCTTTGTAAAAGATTTTCATAAATCCTTGTTACTTTTGCAATTGTAATTTAGGTGACTCTTTTGTTTATTTTGGTTGTGGCTATAATCTTTATACACATCAAATCAAAATTTAAAATTGTTACTATTTAAAATATTTTTGTATTTAAATAAATATGAATAAGTTAAATGTCACAATTCCTCAATCAATTAGTTGGAGAAAAATCAAAATCTCGAGATTTTAAATAAGAGTATAAAACCTCGATTTTCTATTTAAAACGAAAATGAACTATCACTCTCCTATTTTAAGGTGATTTTTTTTCCTTTTATAATGTTGCAAAAGTTTTTATTCTTTTTTGAACATTTTTTATTGTATTTAAATATATTTTTTTTCTTTTTTTTTCTTTTTTATTTTTTTTTCTTTTTATTTTATATTTGTTATAAAAACTCCATCAACAATACTCATTTATTTTTCAAAAGTTAAAATGATGGAAAAGAAAAGAGAAAAAGAAATGTGAGTTACTTTAAAATTATTTGGTGAATAAGAGACCAGAGAAAACATAAAAGAGAGAAATAAAAGTTAGTATAAAATAGTTTAGTAGTTAAGATGTCCGAAAGAAGTATAAAAAAATTGTATAGAATGACTTACTAAAATGTGGGAAAGAAGCATGAATGATTAGTGGTTTGAATCATACTATACTTCTTCATATGCTAAGAAATTGAAGATTAATATATATATATATATATATATATATATATATTCATAACTTATTTGGTTATAGTATTTATCCCCCATTCAAATATGGTGTATTTTTAAATTATATCATTATTATTACGAATGCAAAATTTTGTTAATATTTATTAAAACTAATATGGCATCTGTCAATCAACAATGCAATAATATCTTTTTTTTTTTTAAGAAAAAAAGATGTCTTAATATTCTCAATCTAATGTTTTTAGTTTTGGTGCAAGCATCATCACACGTAGCTTTTTTTTTTTTTCTCCCCACTTCCCACCACTTCCCATGTTTTCTTTCCTTTTCATACTTTTCTTTGATTTGTTTTCCATTGGAACCTATCCTTGTAGCTTATCAAACTTTGTTTTTGTTTGAATATATACTTTTTTTTTTTAAAAAAAAAAAGTTGAATGAATTAATGAGTAAAAATAAAAACAAAAACTTGATCAAATGCCTTATGCACATATACCTTGACGAAAACAACTATATATAAATATACACATATCACTATTTTAGATATTTTATCAATTTAAGATTTAAGTAACTTTGTTAGTATAGTAATTTTTTTTTTAAATTAATGAGAGTATATATGTAATTTTTTTTCTTCTGAAATAAAAAAAAAAGAAATTTGGATGTGAAGGGGAAAAAGAAGTTTAATTGGGAAGTGGACATGAAAAAGTGTAAATTGGTATTTGGTGCTAAAAATGGAATAAAATGAAAAGGAACCTACTTTGATGTGAGAATAACCATTTTAGTTCAAAAAAATAATTTTAAAAATAAATTTAGTTTTGGAATTATGATAATAGAAATCAATTTCATGTTAATTATAACTAAAGAAATACCTTTTCAAGAAAAAGAAAAACATGTAAATAAAGAAAAATATGCGCATTTACATCATGTATGTTTTAGTTTAAAGCATGTGCTTTGATTTAGACTGGGTCTATTTTTTTTTTTCCTGAAAATTAATTATATATATTTTTTTGGTGGGGCATAGAGCCAGCTGTTGTTTCAACATATTTGAACATCATATAAAGGGATACTTTTAATTAGATGTAAAAAAATATATATAAAAATGAATCTCTTTTAAAGAGTAAATAATTTATTTTATAAATAACTATAACCTAAACAAATAATTGTAAAACAGTAAATATATGCTCCATGAAAGAGTAATTTCAAGTTTTTATATGATATATTTATTATATATTTTTTGTTCTTTTTTATCACAACATTTTCAAACTATCATATTTATATTTTTAAATTATTTATTATTTTCATTATTACATTTTCAAAATAATGGATAACGATGTAATTTCCCAATCAAAATTTATAAAGTATTTTGTATATCTAGGCCATGATAAAAATTGGATATGGAAGCAAAATAAAAAATAAAAATAAAAATAAAAATAATTATCAATTGATGAATAAGTGACCAGAGAGAAATAACAAAGAGAAATAAAAGTTAGTATAAAATAGTTCAGTAATTAAGATGAAAAAAAAGAAAAAAAAAATTGTATAGAATGACTTAGTAATTAAAATGTGGGATAGAAGCATGGATGATTAGTGGTTTGAATCATACTATACTTCTTCATATGCTAAGAAATTGAAATTTGTTTATTTATTTTTTATATTTTTAAATAATAATAAATTTGATTAGTTTTTAAAATTATACATGAAATATGTTTAGTTATAAATTTATATATATATATATATAACTTATTTGGTTAGTATTTATCCCCCACTCAAATGGCATATTTCTTTAAATTATATTATTATTATTATGAATGCAAAATTTTGTAATATTTATTAAAACTAGTATGGTATCTGTCAATCAACAATGTAATAATATTCTTTTTTTAAGAAAAAAATTTCATAATATTCTCAATCTAATGTTTTAGTTTTGGTGCAAGTATCATCACACTAGCTTTTTTTTGCTCCCCACTTCCCACCACTTCCCCGTTTTCTTTTCTTTTCATACTTTTCTTTTATTTGTTTTCCATTGGAACCTATCCTTGTAGCTTATCAAACTTTGTTTTTGTTTGCATATGTTTTTTTTTAAAAAAAAAAATTGAATGAATTAATGAGTAAAAATAAAAAGAAATTCTGGATGTCAAGAGGAAAAAGAGGCTTAATAGTGAACTGGGCATAAAAAAGTGAGAGAAGACTTAAGTGCAAATTGGTATTTGGTGCTAAAAATGGAATAAAATGAGAAGGAATTCTACTTTGATGTGAGAATGACCATTTTAGTGGGGGAAAAAATTCAACTAAAAAAATAATTTTAAAAATAAATTTAGTTTGTTATTATAAATCTATATACATATATTTAAAATAGATGTATATTATGGCTTGGGAACATTTCAAGGAATAATTATTGCACTTAAATATTTGTCTACATTAATTATGGTATTAGTAATAGAAATGTTTAATTACATTCGTTAATTTTGTTTATACATATATTTAAAATAGTTTCATAACACTCTTGAGAATGTTTCAAGGAACAATTATAAGTCTTTTTAAAAATATTATTGTACTTATATTTTTCTGTATTAATTATGTCATTAGTGATAGAAAGGTTTAATTGCATTTTGTCCATACATATTCATATATTTAAAATAGATGTATAAATGCCCTAAGAACATTTCAAGGAACAATTATAAATCCTTTTAAAAATATTATCACACTTAAATATTTATTTGGATTAATTATGACATTAGTAATAGAAATGTTTAATTGCATTTTGTCTGTACATATCTATAAATATTATTAAAGTAGATGTATAAGCTTTTCCGGGAGTGTTTCAAAGAATTCTTTTAAACATTTTTTTATCATATTTAAATTTTTATTTACATTAAATATTGTATTAATAATTGAAAATTTTAATTGCTTAATAAATGTTCATGAGACCTTTTTAAACTAAGGTATGCTAAAGTAGATATATAAGTTGCTACGAGACTGTTTGAAGGAATAATTTTAAACATTTTTATCATATTTTAATTTTTATTTACATTAAATATGGTATTAATAATTACAAATTTTAATTACCTAATAAATGTTCATGAGACCTTTCAAAAATAAGGTTTGCTAACAGTTTCCGTTTAAGGGGTGATTTATAATTATAACATTAAAGTTTTCATTGTTATATAATATTGCCTTAAAACCAAAAATTGTAACAACCCTCATGCAGAGGGAGGGAATTTTGTCTAGCTTGGAGAATAGTTATTGAAATCAATCCAAAAATCAAACCCTTCTAGACTCAGGACTTAGGTAAAAAGTTCTATCATCGAGTCATTCAATTAGATGCTAGGTAAACAAAAATATTTTTAAATATTATTTTAGAATTATGAACTTGTTTTAATTATATGATATGTAATAAACAATATAATATTCATTACATTTGTTAATTATAAAATAAAAAATTTCAAGGAAAAAAAAGCAAATTGTTGATTAATTTTTGTTTATATTAAAATGATATAAATAATTAAAAAATTAATTGCACTCATTTATTTGTGTCATAAATGGCCATTCATTTGTTATTTAGTTGTGTTCCTTTTATTACAAATATCATATGTTTGATATGTTCTTATCTGTGTAAATTTACAAATAGAAATAATAAAGTATTCTACCAAATATTTTTTAGTTGTCAATTAGTGAAACCTAGAATATTAAGACATTGAGATTGTCTTATTCAAATTCTGCACAAATTATGAGTTTGGCTTTCATTGAAATAGATTTTGATGCAAGTGATAATAAAAAATAAAAACGATGCTTAACATTAGTTTATTCCTCTTTATATTTCTTTTATGTATATTTCTTTAATCACAATTAAAGAAAGTTATATTTTAATTTTTTACTTACAGATACTAATTGTTGGAACACATATAGGATGATGGGTTTTACATTCTTTAAGGAGGACTCTGGGCTTAGTTGAATAGGGTTACACATGTTCACTTCAACCTTGATTCCATGCTAACAAATTTAATGCAAATGTTATGCAACTATGATATATATAGGTATGTTACATAATTTCAAATTGCATAATAGTACATACAATATATAATTAACCATAATTATTTTGAATAGATAAGCTTTGATGGACATGGGTTATGACGACAAAGATCTTCCCACGGGAAAGCTTTCAGAACTTGATAAAAGCAAACATTATTTCTATATTTGTTTGGTTCATTACAAATGTAAATTATCATTAATATTTATTTCACATAAATATATATTTTAAAATCATCAAAATTACAAAACCTCTAAAGCAGAACGAGAAATTATACTAGTATAGAAATAATTTTTATGCTAATTATAACTAAAGAAATACTTTTTCAAAAAAAAAAAAAAAACTTTTAACTGAAGAAATATATGACCATTTACATATCATGCTTTGATATAAATGGAAGCATATGCTTTGATTTAGACTGGGGCAACCCTTAATCACACAAGGGAGTAATATTTTTGTGTTAAAATAATAAATAATATTCTGGTGAAAATTAATAATATAGTTTTTTTTTCCTTATATATATATATATATATATATATGTTGTCCTTTTAGATCACTAAAATTTCAAAATATTATATTCATATTTTTATATTTTCAAAATAATGAATAACTGTGTAATTTCTCAATCAAAATTTATGCAGTATTTTTTTTTAAAAAACGTGAATAAACTATTTTATACAGTATTTTGTATATCTAGGCCATGAAAAAATGGATATGGAAGCAAAATAAAAAAAATGCAATTAAAACCATTTAAAAAGATAAAATTAATTACTAATTGCTCGAATTTTTGTACAAGTTTAAAAAAAAATATTAACTCGGTTGCTAAAAACCAAATGAGCACGTGACCAAAATAAAAAATAAAAATAAAAATAAAATTTAAGCTTTAAAAAATTTATTATAAATAACATTACTAAATTTTACATCAAGTCAGAAAGTCTCCATCAACCAATAATAATAATAATAATTATTATTATAATTATAATTATTTTATTATTTTACAAATAGACCTCAAGCACCATAAATAGGAACATATATAAATATAGGTTGGATGTTGAGGTTTGATTTCCGAACCTTTATAAAACAAACATCTTATTTAAGGAATTCAGTATAGTATTAACATACCAAAATACGATAAATAATAACCATTTATTTTATCTTTTTCTTCCCACTATGTGACCCATCTTTTTGTATATACAGAGAGAAATGGAATTTGGGGACATTCGTAGAGTGTCCTCTCTAGATTCACAAAAATAAGAGAGATAATAAAAATAAGAGAGATAAGAAGAAATTGGTAGATAAATGGTTAAATGAACAGTATCAAAAAGTTATATTGATAGTTGACGTGTGGTTCTGATGTTATGTGGGATTTATTTTAGTTAAACTTTAGCGTTATTAAAAATAGGATTCAACAACTATGATTAATTGAGTTAGTGTATCAATCAAAATTACATAGTATAGATTAAACTAATATAAATCACATTTTTTATTATGCTATTGTTTTATGAAAATGCAGGACCTTTACAGGTTGAAGAGACCTCATGTATATATATATATATATATATATATAATACAATTATTTTTTAAAATAAAAAATAATAATAATAAAAATAAATAAATAAATAAATAAATAAAAAGATCTAGTAAAAAAAAAGGAATTAAATAATTAATTATTTTGCCAGCTTTGTTTGATAGAAAAAAACAAAGCAAAGCAGCTCCCGCGCGTCCTCTTGTTCCCATTTTCACTATCTCTCTCTCTCTCTATTTTTAGTCTTTTTTACGCCTATTTATCCACCCACTTATTTTTTCCTTTGCGTTTCTCATTCTCTTTCTCTCTCATTCTCTCTCTCTCTCTCTCTCTCTCTCTCTCTCTCTCATTTGCATTTCCAAATCTCGCAACAACACAACCCTTCTTCTTCTTCTTCTTTGATTGTTTAGGGGCGTTCTTGAATCATTTGGTGTGGTTTGGGGAATGGTGGAGTGGAGATGGAGTTCTGGCCGGAGTTCTTGGCGAGTAGTTGGGGCATGGAGTTCATTGCCGGAGGATTTGGAGGTGTGGCTGGTGTCATCGCTGGACATCCACTTGATACGCTTCGCATACGCCTTCAGCAACCGCCACCGGCTTACTCTTCCTTGCAGAACCAGCGACCTCGCCCAATCTCCGCTCCTGCGCTTCTCCGGAGGATCATCTCGTCTGAGGGCCCTGCCGCGCTTTACCGTGGCATGGCTGCCCCTGTCGCCTCTGTTGCCTTTCAGGTATGAAAGATAAAGTTCTTTCTTTTTGTTGATGATTTCTTAAAAAGACCAAACAACAAAAAAAAAGAAGATTTTTTTATTATGATTGATTTGATGTTTTCTTTCTTGTTTTCTTTCTACGATTATTTATGTTTTTTTATTTATTTATTTTTTACTTTCATCTTTGGTGGGATTGTTCATAGGTTGTCATGTTTCTTTGGGTTTTGGCTTAATTTGTTTTTTGTTTTTTAAGGATCTGTTTGAACTGTGGGAATGAGAGGAGATAAATAAGAAAAAGATCTATCTTTTTATGTTTGTTTTTCTTTTGATTGTCCATCTTATTTGTGTTTCAATTGTTGGAATGAGAACAAAATGAACCAAAGAATGAGAAATGATGGAGTGGGGAAAGGTTTTTATCTTTTAAGGTGTTCCTTTTATTTATTTATTTATTTTCCATCATACACAAGAAGACTTCTTTTTGTTTTTGTTTTCTTTTTCTTTTCCTTTCCTCTGTTTTTTTCTTCTCAACCAAACGAAAGAATCATGGAAGGATATGTGAACAAGATCTTATTAATGTGGATTCTTTGATTGATGATTATTTCTTCTCTTTTTTCTCAAAAATTTTCTTGTTTGTTTTCAATTTGAATACAATTACATATTAAGCTTGCACTTGGTAAGTTGGTTGAGAAAGATGATATGATTTATATATGTTATTCCGTGTTTGCATGGATTGTGTTTGATGTGTAGTTGATAAACAATTTTGCTTATTAATTAGTTTTCCAATGAGAATTTGTTTCTTGGGGGTCATCTATTGGCAACATTGTGATAATGTTTATAATAGCAAGATGGGGCAGTAAAATTAAGAGGAGTTTATAGGAAAATTATCAATAGTTTGATCCTTGTGTCACACCATTTGTATTTACACGTCTGTGAATGGGCTCACTTTATTAAATTCATGGTCAGTGTTCATAGTTAACAGAGAAGAAATGTTATGTCATCATATGGAGGAGTTCCTCTTCAATTTTGATTTGCTTTTCTTGGTAAACACCTAAAAGTGGGAGTCATTTTCATTGCTTGCTTTTTGGTTGCTTCTTTAGTTCTGTGATGTTATTTATTGTGGAAACCGGTTTGCACCGATGACATTTGATACTTTCTCTTTGTGGTCGAATCATCACTTTAATTCTAGTTGTCGGAATGCAAATATAGTCTCCATGTTACATTTATAATATCTGCCTGACATGAATTAGGTCATCATCGGAAGTGATTCGATGACATTGGCATGAATGGAATAGATGTGAAGTTATTCTTTCGTAGAATAGTATCTATAAGTATTTTATTTATAGGTAGTTGTTTTGACCTGTAAACTGGAGCCAAGCATTACTTATTATCATCAACATGATCCACTTTGCTTGCTAGAAATACTACATGTCAAAGGATAAGATCAACATTAGCTTTCTTTATGGTGGAAGCATCTTCACTCAAATTCTGGTTACAGGAATGCATACGGAGATTTGTTTTGCATTTAGAAGTCGAGTTTTAGCACCGCACATGTAAACAGAGCAAGCTGGGACTCTCTTGTCATTTATTTTGCTGAACTTTCACTCAGATGCATTCCATTTCATTCCATTCCCGCGTACCAAACAACACCTGATTTCTTCATGTTATCAGATAGCAAGTTTAACTGGTTAATTTGTTGTGGTTAGTAATCGTCATTCTGTTTGTGCAGAACGCTGTTGTCTTCCAAGTTTACGCCGTCCTCTCAAGAGCTTTTGATTCAAACAGCATAAATGAACCTCCTTCATACAAAAGTGTGGCACTTGCTGGAGTAGGAACAGGAGCTTTGCAGAGTATGATGCTAAGCCCGGTGGAGCTAATAAAAATACGACTGCAACTACAAATGGCCGGCAATCGACACCATTTAAACAAGAGAGAAGGTCCTCTAGAAATTGCCAAGAGAATCCTTCGACAAGAAGGAGTTCGAGGTATATACCGTGGCCTGCTGATCACCGTCTTACGCGATGCACCTGCTCATGGAGTTTATTTCTTGAGTTATGAGCGAGCACGAGAACAGCTCCACCCAGGCTGTCGTAAGAGTGGCCAAGAAAGTCTGATGACTATGCTTGTTGCCGGTGGCTTAGCTGGTGTAGCTAGTTGGGTTGTATGCTACCCTTTAGATGTCATAAAGTCTAGACTCCAAGCACAATCAGAGAGTTACAGTGAGGGAATTCCCCCGAGATACCGAGGTGTGATCGATTGTTTTCGGAAGAGTGTAGAAGAAGAAGGGTACGCGGTGCTGTGGCGTGGACTTGGGACTGCCGTCTCGCGGGCATTTCTTGTCAATGGAGCCATCTTCACTGCTTATGAATTAGCTCTAAGGTTCTTAGTTAACAACACTCACCAAATCAGATTAGAAGAGAACTGATGCTGAAGGGCAGAATACTGCATTGTTTTGGTGATTGTGATTAGAGATGTTTACAATCTCAATCGTCTTGTTTCGTCGTCTCTGTTGATGCGAAAGACGATGATTCTGTGCTTTGTGATTAGATATTGTGATTCATCTTTGATGCTGTGATGCAGTGCCGGTGATGGGGTTCAACAAACAGAGATATTAAGGTTTTACATCCTTTGAATTGCATGAACTTTTATGTGAAGATTATTGTATTAGTAACATGATCAAAACATTCATAAAAAGAGGATTGGATGGAATTTTATTGCATTACTAGTCATGTGATGTATAGAGAAATGGATTGATGTTTCAATGAGTCTGATTTTTTTTTTTTTTGTTAATTCCTAAATTGTCATTCTGATGTATTAAGAAAAAAGAAAGAAAATTGAAGAGATTTATTATGGAAGCAGATCATATTAAACATCAATATGGAATCATAACATGAACAACAGCATAACAAAAGAACTCAAACAAACAGCCTGAGAAACAGACCAGCAGAGCAATCTGACAATACAAGTCAGATCCTCAAATCTTTATTTTAATAAGCACTTAAAACTCAAAGGTAATCATTTATTCCACAATAGTGATTCTGGTTCATTTAACTCTGCAAGAAAAAAAAATAAAACAAAATAAAAAACATTAATTAGCACAGGTCAAAGAAAATGATCATTAATTTAAGGATAGCATAACTGTTAGATAAGCACCAATCTTAAAAGCACAATTAAGCCAAAAAAGTTAACAGTTGTTATTCAAAATAAGTGTTTGGTTTGAAGGCATGAAGAAACACAATTAAATTCTTGGTGTTATAATACCACATGGATTAATTTATTAATCTTGCTTTTCATTGTGTTATATTAAACTTTTAGATTTAGATTAAATATAGCATAAAATGTGTTTATTGTTACCTAACAAATTCAAATCAAAGACAAGAAAACATATTTGAGATAATAAATTAAGGCATAGTTTGACCCGTCTTTATTGATGGATTAATGATTAAAATATTACCACGTGGATTAATTTACAAACTTGGTTTTTTAAATAAAACAAGACGTTCTTTAATTGGATTTTGCTTCTAAACAATTTCAAATTTGTGCTCATCATCAACCTTAAAAGAGTCATAAATTACACACACATATATATCTATATACGCCATCTTCAAGTTTCCTTATATATCTACATAAACATATATATAGAGATAAAAGATTTTGCGGACGTCCGCAAACATCCACAGTTGGTAACAATATGAGAGATGGTTGATTTGGGCGTGTTGTTTTGTTTTTATATTTTGTATGTAGGTGCTAATAGAAATAGGGTTGGACGGTTATGATTTATTGAGTTACTGTGTTGAAAATGATTGAACGTTTAAGATTAAAATATTGTGTATCTCACTTTAGATTTCTAAAGGAACATCCGTAAATTTTGAATTTATGGACGTTCTTAGACTATATATATATATATATATATATATATACACCCATCATCTAGAGACATCCACAGCTACGATCTACCATGAACAGTATTTAACAATACCAAACAGTAATACATAGTAATCATAAACAGTATAAAATAGTATTTATATAAACAAAAGCTGTTAGATCATCATCCCACGGCTGTAAATAAGTATCTCTAATTAACAACCATTTGAGTATATACATAGATGACTTAAACTCTCTCTTTCAAGTAGGTTACATATTGTTATCTAACAATGCATGCTCATCATAATTTAATTTTTCATCAAATCATCCTAACTTTTTAGACTAAAAAACAAATTTAATTTGCATCTAAGAAATTAAAATAAACCATAACAAAAAAAACATATCATTACTAGAAACAACAGTGTCACTTACTTGGAGCAATCTATATTAACGGAAATAGTGTAAGGCAGGCTAATTCCACAGCTACTTGGGAGACCCTTGGCAGCAGCAGCATCAGGCTTGATCTTTTGTGCAGCAGAGAGCAGGCATTTGCATGCCGCCTTTTTATCGGCCGATGTCGAAGCCGCGGAGTTTAGCTTCGATATTCCACTGCAACAGGCGGTCGACGGGCTGCCGGAGCCACTCTTTAAGTAGCTTGTGCATGAGCTGATGTCTTTAAGCACATCACTGCACTGAATGGCTCCTTCTGAATTTATTATGAAGTTCTGCAAAAAGATGATCATCAAGAGCAAGATCACCAATGTTTGGATTCTCATATTGATCATCACCAACTTCAATACTGTGCTATTGCTCAATTGAATTGTGGAGTGGAGTGGAGTGGAATAGTGGTGGGAATGGGATTATATAGAGAAGTTTGGGAGAGTTTTTAAATGATTGATATTGGATGGTAGATGGTGTTTCATGAGGTGTTTGTTTCATTAGTGCAAGTAACAATAAGAGATTGTTTTCTTATTCAATGGCTTGGAGAAGTGAGTAAGTGAGACATTGCACCTGCTGCTATTAGGGTTGAGTTTATTATTGGATAGTGTGAGAAAACAATTATTTTTTTTGCTTTACACGTTGTGGGTGGTTGTTGAGATGAGATCATAAATTGTGTTCACTTCATAGTGTCTAACACAATATGTATGTCTACCTGGTTTAATGAAATCATGTTTGAATATTATGAGTGCATTTATTACACTTTAACTTATTTACAAGTTATATTGTATTAATACAACAAATATCTATTTGAATTAATCACATGGTTTTCAATCATTTGTATTCTTTATTCAACTTGCATGTTTTTTTAATAAATTATATATAATATAATTATAAAATGTTACTTATTAATGGGATCACCATTTTTATTTTTATTTTTATTTTTTTGAAAAAATATGAGTAAATCATACTGAGGGTATGCACATATGTGAAATTTAATACTTAAACCCAAATGTGTCTTAATACTTAAACCCAAATGTGTCGTCACGAGTGAAATAAGATTTAAACTCCCAGAGACCCAATGCCAATAAACCAAGAGATCATTGACGAGATGAGTCCACCTTATCCAAAAAAAAAAAAAAAAAAAAAAAAAAAAAAAACCATAAATTTCGATAAAAAAAAAAAAAAAAAAAAACGTATTTATAGATTTCAAACAATACCGTCCAAAAGGGGTTCACGTTTTTGAAAATACTGAGGAAACAATGGCAACGACACAAACAAGTCCTGATTCTGAGTATGGCAGTGATTATCACTATACAACCAAAAAATAACAAGCTCGAACACAAGCATATGTTTTCAATAACACAAGCTTTTCACATCTTATAAATTCAGAACATCTCAACAATTATGAATAAATGGGCAAAGCATGAATCAGGACCATTCAAGTGGTTTCATTCGCTTCTCCATCTTGATTTTGATGACCAGATTCTATTGTTGCATCCTTTGGATGTGCAGAGCAGAAGCAAAGTTGCAAATCATCAGCGCTAGTTTTGTTCAAAGACATCACTAGTGCAATCTTCATCACCTTGCTATGATTCAATCTCAACAAGAACCCCTTGATGTTGTTGATCAATAATCTCCTCATCAAATGGCAAAGATTGACTAGAGGGTACAGACTTCCATTCTGCTCTATTTTTACCAGGCAACATTCTACTTCAGGCTTCTTCTGTGGAAGAAATACCAATTGATTCTCCTACATCTTTGTTTTCCTTCAGTTGAAAGTCTGTTCTTTCAATTGTTCCCTCATCATCATGTTTTGGATCTGGTGTTTCCATGTCTTGATCACTAGAGGGAGTAGTTATTTCTTGGCCTGTCATCACATCATTTGCATGACTAACCTCTTCAAAAATCTCAAATCCAGAAGGGCTATCTTTCATTTCATCAGTGTCTTTGTTATCCTTCTGCTGTAAATCTATTGTATCAATCCCTCCCTTAATATTTTCTGCTTCGTTGTCTACATCAGGGTTTACATGCTCTGTGTCACTGGAGAGAGTATTTGTTACTACTTCATCTACTTCTGCATTTACATGCTTTGTCTCACCAGAGGAAGTATTTACTGCTTCTTCATCCATGTCTTGGTTTACCTGCTTTGCGTCACTATAATTTGTTTCTCCTTCATCCGCATCTGTGTTTACATGCTTTGCATCACCCGAGAGGGTATTTGTTGCTCCTTCGTCTGTGACTCTGACAGAACCAATCTCATCTATGTCTCTGTCTGAACCAACCTCAACATGCAGCTCTGATGTGGAGACAACTGTGTCATTAGCTGGCAAAGATTGAAAGGTGTCCCAGTCATCATCATCATCTTCTGCATCAGCTCCAGCAGCTTCTCCACCATGATTGCTAGCATCCCTCACTTCAATGTCTGGAGCTTCTACATGACTATGTTCTGTGGTATCAATCTCCGATTGCTTATTAAACTTACTGAAGGGAGGTGCAATGATGGGATTTGATTGCATTGCTGCAACAGAGCCATGACTGACTGATGGCACTTGCACCTGAGTGGATGTTGCCATTTGTCCAGGCATGACTGACATGCGAATAATATCCTGAAAGCGCAATCTATGACATTAAGTTTTGTACCATAGCGAGGGGGAACCAGAAACAAAGAAACAACAATCCTTTTCCATTTCCATGGAATTTTTGGTTTAATGGTTTAACCCATGATTCCACTAAAAAAAAAAAAGTTCTTGAGAGACAATTATCACAAAGACATTTTAGTCCTAGAGTAAAGCACAGCAGAACAGAAGAGGTAAAGTAAAATCTAGGTGAAGTTCAGATTCTGCCGTAAATTTATCCAAATGAAGATGAAGCAAAAATTGAAACACAATCATATTAGCATCGCTATCAGAGTTATTGAAAAATTCAAGAGCAGCACCTGAAGTTTCTGTCTCTGTGCTATTTGCATTGACACCATCACATCTTTGATTTGTATCGCAAATGAAGGAGTCTGGACAAGATGAGAAACCAGCTTCCTTGCAGTAGCCTTGATCACGTTGGCTTCCTAAAAAAGTATTATATTTCAAGATGATCACGAGACTGAAGATGACCAAAGCCAAGATTATAACATTTAGCAGAGTTTTTTTTAATTATTATTGAAAAAAATTCTCACCAGAGATTAGAGTATGTTACCTGAGAGTGGCTTTCATCAGCTATGGAGAAGACCATGACTAGAGCTTCCACAAGCAGTGTTGTAATAGCTTGCTGAAACTCACTACCCTGTGAAAGAGTATGAGTGAGGAAAAATAACCTCACGCACTCCTCAAGAGCTGCCGTTGTTTCCTTCTTCATGCCTCCCTGAAATACACAGGATAAAATTGTCATAGCTTTACTTCCACACACACCTAGAAGTGCAACTAAGAGTACCTTATGACTATTTTGAATTATGAGAAATACGTCTCCAAAAAGCTCCCCAGCAAAAGTGCAAAAGAAAGACCGCATTTCCATATCCGTGCCATTAGCAACTTCTCTCTGAGCAATTGTTTTTAGCACGTGGAGTCCAATTGTCTGCACCTGTTCAGACATTCAAAGTTTTAGGGTTGCATAACTTTTAATGCAGTTCCAAGCATAAAAAGTAAACAACAGCAACCTGTATGTCCACATCATGAAAAGTATCCTGGAAGCACTTCACACAATGTTTGTATACAGAAAGATGGAGCATGGTGCTGTCTTTATCCTCTCCAAGACCTTTGATTTCATAAACTAGTCTGGCTAGGGCCACAACTTCCTCCATACATGAACTGATTATCTTTACCATAAGTTTGAACGAATCATTTATGCCAGTCTTTAAGCTGTGGATCCTCTTTGTGCAATCTTGAGACAAAAAGGTGAGCATAGTCACCCATGCTCCCAGAATAATATTCCTATCATTATGATCCTCATGACTCTCTTTGGTATCATCAACAAAACAAAACAAAGCATCAGTATCACTACTCTCACACCCCAAAGGGGAAAAATATAAGACACAATAAGCAAATTAGAAAATCACTTTTTGCCCTCCTTTCTCTTTAGGAAAATTCAGTGTAATATTCTACATAAAACTGTGAAATAAAACACTACAAAACTTGCACACAACGAAGGAAACATCTTAAACAACAACAAAAGGAAGCTCCAACACATGCATTTGGCAACTTAACTTTTTGCTCTTAACAGTCATGATGATATGAGTTTAACCGGTAAACACATATCAAAACAAAATTTGAATTGTCAAAGGGAACTTCAATATGCTTAATAAAGTAACATCCCTTGGAGATTTTTCAAAAAGTTCAAACCAAGTATACTTTGGAGGTTGGGGTAAAGTCAAAAATAGATTGAGACTCTAGAGTAACTAATAGTCCCACATCTATTAATTTGGTAATACAAATATGAACACAAAAGCATGGTCTCTCATCTTATAAGCTGAAGCTTTTGGGTTAAAATGAGTCCAAATAATATTTTTGGTTTGCATCTAACATAGTATCATAGTAGAATTTGGTTAATTGGTTTATTTGGTTTGGTTGCAACATGGCTAGTTAACAGTACAGTAGCACATATCACTAATAGTCCTACATCTATTAATTTGGTAAATACAAATATTAATATGTAAGCATTGCCTCTCTTCCAAGAAGCTTATACTTTCGGGTTGAATGGAGTATCGATAAAATGTTTAGTTTGCATCTAACAAAGACAAGCAGACTAAACTTGTCTAGAAGATGGGAAAACTTATCTATAGCATAGTAAAATTTTGTAAGGTAACACCTCTTACAGTGGCATTACCCTTTGTCCATGATAAAAGGAGTCACTGCACTAAGTAACAAGTGATAATTAAACATTGTGATGAGATGCTTAACATCCATCATTACACTACTGAGCCATTCAAATGCAAGCTTATATGATGATTCAGTAAGAATAAGTGCCTAGGTCCTAATTTCAAGTTGTATGACCACTGAGATGTATGATAGCAACAGAGTTTAATATTTCAAGATATTAAATCCACTTTTACTTTAATATATATATATATATATATATATATATATATATAGAGAGAGAGAGAGAGAGAGAGAGAGAGAGAGGTAAGCCAATGGTGTTTCCAGCAGCTTATTGCCTAGATCCTAATTTCAAGTTGTATGATCACTGAGATGTATGATAGCAACAGAGTTTAATATTTCAAGATATTAAATCCACTTTTACTTTAATATATATATATATATATATATATATATATAGAGAGAGAGAGAGAGAGAGAGAGAGGTAAGCCAATGGTGTTTCCAGCGGCTTATTCTCCAGTGTGATCATAATAATTGTTTATAGATAAAATAGACATATAATATCATACTATTAGTACAAAATTATAAGACAAACCAGTGGTGCCATTTGTACAGCACAACTACAGGCTACTCAGCTATATCATAACTTTTCCATTGACAGGATAGTGGCAATAAAAGCTTAATAGGAAAGCATTAACGGTGATAGAGAACCATAGCAGATGAGGTCAGCAGATCACATGCAAATGGCAACATTCATTAGTTTCATAGAATAAACCTTTTGCGGATTTTCCATGCATGTTGCAATTCTACTCTAGCATAGAGGGAATTGACCTACCATCATATGAAGCAAAACAAAAGAAAAAAAAACAGTAAACAATACATACCACGAAATTTTGTTGTCAAGAAAGGTGCCATCTTCATCAGGAAAGCAAAGACTTTTGAAACACACAAATCAGTTGAAGCTCCTATATAACATTCGTAGCAGATGGACAGAACCGCAGCAACAAACTTCCATTGATTCTGCAGTTCAATGAAGCTCACTCAGTCCAAAAATCGGCTGAGATAGAAGCATTTACATCAAATAGGACAAGTTATTCCACATACCTTGTGCTTGATCCGACAGGTAATCGTCTCAGCTGCAAATGAAAGCGCAGAAAGCACATCCTTACCATCAAAGCTGTCTTTTAAAATTGCATCCTCGCTGTAATAACATATTTGAGTATAGTTAGAGCTTCAAACTCAACAACAATGAGAATAATGAATTAGGACAACTGCAGAGATCACCCAAGGGTGCAGTTGTTGAAAGTGTGCTGGAAGTATGGAACTATAAAAGTACTAAGGTGTCACTTCTACCGAGGTCACACTTCCCTCTGAAGTTCCATTTTACAGCATCTGGGTAAGTGCTGAAGTGGGTTGACTTAGGTCGAATGAATTATTTGAAATTCATTTATTTTTAGGCAAAAACACAAGCTAACATAGTCATACATTTTAAATTAATAATAAATAAAATAATATTTTTCCTTTATTAAATTGGGAAAACAACCTCGAGATCCTTGAGGGCATGCACTATGATTTCCAGGTCATGGCTTTTTCCAGTGGCTACCCTGCAAGTCCTTTTGAGGCAGAAATTTTGGAGGGCAAAAAACCTGTCAAATCCCATCATTGATGATACAGTAGAGGCTTTTTTGCTCTACTCTTGATAATGTAGAGGCCCTTGTTCATCTTCTTGGAGCTAATGTCTTGGTTGATCAAACCTTCAACCACATCTTGTCCTTGCAGTATGAAATCAATGTTTAGAATTGTTTGCAAGAGACTACGAGAGATAAAAGTTATATGGTGGCTTTCACTGCATTGAGTTAGTGGGCATTAGAATTGGCAAGCATCTGCAAGAGGTAGGGGCTTCAACTAACCGGTGTGAGGCGAAGTATGTCATCTCGAACAAGCAAAAAGAAACTTGCTAGTTCGAGACAAATTGAGATTCCCAAATGATGTGCAACATCCATTAGTTGCTTAAGAAAACCAACGTCTACTTAGAGATAAAGGAGATGGGGTAGACAACATTGCAAGCTAAGTAATGGATGTGCAACATCCATTAGTTGTTTAAGAAAACCAACATCTACTTAGAGATAAAGGAGATGGGGTAGACAACATTGCAAGCTGAGTAAAGTTTCCTCATTCTTTGTTGTAACAAACACACAATTGTGTATTTAGAGTTCTATTAAAATGTCTGTTATTTTCACGGAATTTGAGCTTTCTCTTTCACTTTAGAGTGTGTAAAATTTTTGCACCAAATGTGTACATCTGGTCACCAGGTGTTTACGATTCACCAAAATGCATCCTTCATTTGGTCATCACATGTTTCTATTTTTCTTAGTAAGTGATTATACCTTAATCCTAACCATCTATATTTTAAGGCCCAAGTGTTTAGTTTTGGTTTAGAGATACTGAACATGTTTAAAATATGAGTGGATGGGTGTCAGGTTCTAAACAATTAGGGTCAGAAAACTAAGGGCGTGGATAGCTTGCCTTTCACTGAGAGTTCAATACTTATCTTAGTGTGGAGATAGTGAACGTTCAGTATAAATGAGCAGATGGGCCTCAGGTTCAAAGCCATTAAGGCAGTGTCCTTAGTTTCCCAACTCCAATTGCTGAGAACCTGGCACCTGGTCTGCACATTGCAGCTGTTGGGACATTGCTGGTCATGATAGGAGTCCTGCAATACTATCATTGTCAACTCAGACTTCCTCATACAGCACTCTTCATTCGTGTAGTAAAAAAAATAGTACATAATTCCAATTTTGTATATGGTTAGGATCCAAGAAACTAAAGCAATGGTAAATCCTGGTGTTTGGTATGTATTCACCGCTTCTTAGGAATGGTAAGCATATTGAATAAATTATGAGTGGATGAGTGTAGCATGTCCTTTATTAAGAGTTTAGTACTTGTCCTAGTGTGGAGATAGTGAACATGTTTAGTATATATGAGGAGATCGGTGTTGTATATAAAAACTGCATAATATCATCATGCATTTTCTTAGCATTTGTAATGAATTCTTCTTCCTTTTTGTACAAACTACTTTTTTTAGTTATTTTGCATGTAGGAGGCTGGAGCTGACCCAAAACTTTGATAAACTGAGAGTGTTTCAAAGACAAGGAGAAAAATGACAAGACTTAACAGGTGGGCCAATTTTTCCAAGATACACAACCCTTCAAGTAAATTGGCACACCTGTGGTCTGTAAAAGTACCTAGGACACAGCTCTTGACATTTGGTATAAAAGGCATCAAGAAAGGGTTTTTCAAGGAAAGAAAAGCAGGAAGAAAGAGGGTGGCGGCTGGACAAGTAAAGAGGGGATTCTGAAGGCTCTGAAAGGAGGAAAAGGGAGAAGAAAAGGGTTGGAGACCTAAAGATCAAGTTTTTGTGGGCAACATAGGGGTTTTCCAAACCTTGTTGTGCTGTGTTCTTGCATAGCTCTTAATTTTCATGTTTTCTCCTATAATTAAGACGCGGAAATGTAGAACTTCTCTCGAGGTTTGGAATTGTCACGTGCTTGGGGTCAAGAACCAGGAAGGCCAGTGAGATAGAAGTAGAGGGAAATTAGAGCAAAGGAAACGAAGAGGAAGGAGGAGAAGAGAGATGACCAAGGAAAGAGAGAAGAAACAAAGTATTCTCTGGCCTCCATTCTTAATTCATTAGTCTTTTATAATAACTTCAGCTACCGACCATAACATGGACCATACTGATCATACATGTACCATACTAACATCATTCTATCACCATACTACCCATACTATCTCAACAAACCTTATCAATCTCCAGAAGATACGGTGATCACTTCACCCTACTTCTCTTCCAGATAACCATAACAACCTATATCCAAAAGATATCATTCCAAAAGACATTATCCTACTACTATTGACCCCGGTTTCTCTCATGTAACAAATTCAACATATTTGGTGAATTTTGTTGACCTCCTGCCCTGGCGGCCCTTATGCTGACTTGTCTCAATTCGACTCGCCACAAATTAGCTCAAAGTAGTGATGATTGATGTGGTTGTTTCTTTTGTAATGATCTTTTATCATTAATGGTAAATTACTTTGAGTTGGCTTTTGATTGGCGTTTGCATAGCTTGGAGTGTGAAAGCACTTGCTTGTTTTATCATAGGGATCAAGATTAACTGAAAGGTTATTCTAGGTCTTGGAAATTCTTAAGTCAGCCCTAAATTACCGAAAAGTATTTCTTGAGAGTTTATTGTTTAATCATTGAGCTTAATAGAGTTTTGAAAGAGTTTATCAACCACGAAAGTAGGGGTTGACTCAATCAAAATCAACTTGTTATTGCCCTTCAATTGATCCTACCTAAATCAAGTAGAGATCCAGACACATCTTTCATTTTTCTTTGTGGTGAGTTCCCAAGACTAGGTTTACTTAATTCTAATTTACAGTCCACACCCTTGCATCTCTGCATTCCCCATTTATGCAATTTCTCCTGCTTTGTAGTTTTGATTTTTCCACCTCTACATCTTTTGATTGCCTAGATAGCCTATGGTTGTAATAAATTAGTAATCACACTTGATCTTTATGGGATCAATATCTTAATTACTACTTGGCAAAACCGTACGCTTGAGGTCGCGCAACAATCGGTGTCAAATTTTAAGCAATTGGAGTCAAGAAGCCAAGGGTATGGATAGCATGCCCTTCCTTGAGTGTTTAGTACTTGTCTAACTGCCGAGAAAGTGAAATATATTACGTATATATGAGTGGAAGAGTGTTGCGTTCAAGTGATTAACAGTGAGAAACTAAGGGTATGGATGGCAAGCCCTTCACTAAGAGTTCAATATTCGTCCTAATATGGAAATAGTAAACATATTCAATATATATATGAACAGATGAATATCGGGTCCGAAATGATTAGGGTCAGGAAACAAAAGATACGAATAACATGTATTTCATTAAGAGTTCAGCTCTTGTCTTACTGCAGAGATAGTGAGCATGCTATGCTTATATAAGCAGATAAATATTGAGTTCTAAGTGATTGGTTGGAAAACTAAGAGCATGGAAAATGAACATGCTTAGTATATATGAGCGGATGGGGGCCAAGTTTTAAGTGATTGGGGTTAAGAAACTAAAGGCATGGGTAACATGCCCTCTATTGAGGCTTTGAGACTTGTCTCATTGTATTAGATGTGCCCAAGGTCAAGATATAGGCACAGATGAGTGTTTGGTACTCTGCAATCAAGGCTAGGAAATTAAGGCCGTAAATAGCATGGCCTCTAATGAGAGTTCAATACTTATCTTAGTCTGCAGATAGTTAATAAGTTGAGTATGTATAAGCTGATAAGTGTCAAGTTTTGAACATGTGGTTTAGTTGTACGTGCATTACGAATCAAGGACTCATAAACTAAGCTAGTTGTATATGAAACCCATGTAGCCCATTCCGCGCCTCTTTATCAAGCTAACTCTATAGTATGGGTACGTCGGGAGAAATTTGGGGAGTGTTTGGTTCACGGTAATGTGAAGACATTACCGAGAATCTGGTGGTAATGCGTTCAGATTACCATATTTGGTTACTATAGAAGTGGTAATGTTAATGGTAATGTGAGATTACCAATAGTGAAATATTACCAAATAAGGTGATAATGTGATTACCACCAAAATAGATGGCCATCCAAATTACCAGGTTGGTGGTAATGTGTAATATTTTTTTTCCAATTATGCCCCAACCTATTTAATCTAATTCCTTATAACACTCATTATCAAAACCCTAGTTTTTATTTTCCCTCATTGTTTTTGATATTATAATTTAATTATTTATTTATCTAAATACTTTAAATTAAGTTTTTCAAATTTTTATATGTAGGGGTAATTTGGTAAATAACAAGGTATTTTAAAAAATCGTGAAAAAATAATTTTTGATATTATAATTTAATTATTTATCTATCTAAATACTTTAAATTATATTTTTCAAAATTTTATATTTAGGGGTAATTTGGTAAATACAAAGGTATTTTAACAATTTGTGAAAAAATAAGTTCTAATATTATAATTTAATTATTTATTTATCTAAATACTTTAAATTATATTTTTCAAAATTTTATATTTAGGGGTTATTTGGTAAATACAAAGGTATTTTAAAAATTTGTGAAAAAAATAAGTTTTAATATTATAATTTAATTATTTATTTATCTATTTACTTTAAATTATATTTTTCAAAATTTTATATGTAGGGGTATTTTGGTAAATTTGATATATTACTGAGGTGACTACCATGACTAACCAAATATGGTAATGAAAGATTACCAATAATGTAAATTCTCAACCAAACATACTAATCTCACATTACCACAGCATTCCCGGGCATATAACATTCACGATTTCATTACCACGGTAATCTCATTATCATGGTAATATATCATTACTGCCAACCAAACGACCCCTTCGGTTTTAGTAATATCTTTTCAATACGCTCAAATAGCGTAAAAGGTAATGATGAGAGCTGTAACTATTTACAAAAACAACTCTCTCCCTATCTCTTAACACCTTTTTTGCTTTTTCATTCGTGAAGGGTTTTCTTTGATACTTTCCTCTTGCTTGACGATCACCAAGGAAACCAAGACAATGGCATAAAAATAAAGCAACATACTTGTTAATGGCTATTGGTATTTGGTTCCCGTGGTTCGAACCCTTGAGAAGTTATGGCGGAATATAGCAAAGAAGCACTAGGATTTGCTCCCCTATTGAATAAAGTTGAAGGAATTTGTCCGGAAGAAAAGCGTGATGGGTGAGTTATAGAAGGCCTATGACAAGTCTATCACCATATCCACCACCGGCCAATCCCATGCTTTTTTTAAACCGGAGGATGTTGGCCTCATCCTTGAGTTCGCATGCTAGGGCACTTCCATCTAGCTCATATAGAAGAACTCCTGTCGAGATGTAAATCAATTGTAAATAGATAAGGAAAATAGGCTAAATACATTAAGAAAATTGGTTTAAAATCCCATAAATGGAACGATAGAACCAATTTCTTAAATAGAGGGATTTGGCTAGAAATCTTCCACGATAGGAGTGATTTAGTTTCCTAGTTTTCTCTTGTAAATTACTATATAATACCTCTAGAATCAATTCATAAAAAGTGTAGAATTCAGAATTCTCTTTCTAATCTCATATTTTTGCTTTATTTTACTTCATATTTGTTGCTTCATTATACTACACCCTAAGTAAGTCTCTTCCCTTTTGTGTGGAGGTATTTGACAAAAGTTGATGACCAATAGTACAATATCATTATCAGAAACCTTAGCATGTTAATTAAAGGAAAAGGTGAGGAATTGTCCTTTGTAAAACTTCTCGTTGCGAATCTCTCAAGGGAATTCTACTTCCCTGTCCCCCAGGAATCAGTCCTCACCTAAGTAAGAAGGTATGTGGATGGCTTTCAAAGCAAAAGGACCTACATTCGCGTGTTTTCGTGCACAAATGGATGATGCACAATGTCATCACAACTACAACAAAAGTCAGGGCCAGTGATGAGAAGTTATCTATATTGGATATGTTATCACGTGGAGTATGTTTGTATATGGTTCTACAAAAACCCAACAAAGAAAAAAACCCACGTGCACTTCCCTAACAACTTGAGCAACAGAGAACAACCATTCTTGAAAGGCACCACAATAGTGGCTCTAATGGCAATGTTCCAAAACCGCTAGGTGTCAATGTCTCAATAGATTGGTATCCTTTCAATTGCTTAGAATTCAATCTTATCGCCTAGAAACTTTCCTAAAACTCTAACATTGAGTCAAGTCTAATTTGTGACAGGAGAAGCCCACATCTAATACTAGGAAGAACGAGATAATACGCACAACTCTTGACATTATTTCTCATTATTATTCAGATATTCATATCATCTGGATTACTATTAAGGATCTCATATCTCACCAATTATTATAGAGGATGGTCTTCTAAGGGATGGGTGCCCACTACCCCGCTAAAACCTATAGCGAAAGCATTCTCAAATAGGGGCATAGCTAGGGGATCAAATAAAAAAGTTGGTGAGTTGTTCAGGTTTTAGTATAAGTTATAGAGGAGCTAATAAAAAGTCAAAGGAGGCTAAACAATAAAATTTTACAAGTATTTCCCTATAATTATAATTTTGTGTGCTATATATACCGATTTGTAAAAACTCAAGGGCCCGGCAATAACTTTTTACAAATATTTTCTTTAAAATATAATTTTTTATAATACCATATGTACCAATTTATACAAAGCCACATGACCAAACAATAGATTTTTACAAATATTTCCCTAAAATATATAGTATTTTTATACCATACATACCAATTTATAAAAAGCTAAAGGACAAATTTGTAAAACACTAGGAGGGCCATGGTCTTCCTTCGCCCATTCCAGGCTCTGTCCTTGCTCTCGAAGATTAGTAAGGGGGTCAAGTAAAGGTGTTGACTCTTGCTTACTCTGTTGAATGCAGTTCATTCAGCCCTAAAGTAAGGCTTCTCATCTACCGGCTAACCAATTTCTCTTTATGTTTAGAGTTTAGAGCACGTCTTTAATGCCATATATTTTCACTTGTTATGTTCGATTTACTATATCTAACTTACAGTTGTTTCGTCTAGTCCTCTACGTATGCAGGCTTCCATCGCAAAGCATTCTTTTGTCCCCACCAAGGAATTGGAAAGCCGTGTGACTCTCTCTAGTCAACCATTGCCTAGGTCAAATCAGCCACCTAAGCCACAACCAAACTCAATTGGTTAAGGAAGACAAACCTAATGATGCGGTGTAAAGGGCCAATGTTCTATCTTGACCAAGGGTCCTTGAAAAAAATATATTTATTTGCAATAGTATTTGTTTGATCACCTTCGATGCTTTTGTTTACATACCCATCTACATGCCTATAACTACTACACTAACTGCTTATGTATTAGTTCCTCTACATCTACAAGAAGATGCAAGCCCTTACTTGTGCCATGGGTATTATTAGAAGAGCCAACCAGCAAGAAAACTAAGCTAGAGGAAGCACCACCAAGAAAGTAAGCAACCTTTCCCCTTTCACCACTAACTATTCATATCAAATGTGACTCCTTAGGTTCCTTAATTGACTTATTCATTCAAAAAGGATTCCATGGATGAAAGATTTCAAATACCCAACATCTGTAGAACACTGAAGGAATTTTGCGACAGCCAACTTTGGTAAATATATCTAGAAACCTCAACCATTGCTACCCCTCTCAGATCCACAAGCTCCTGTGGGATAAAACAATGATATATGATGTGATTGACGTCTTCCTCATCTTACTAAAAGATATCACCTTTTCTCTTGGGAGATACCAAAGGAAAAGCACCATCATACGGCCAATAACCCGCTCGAAATCCTTCACCAGAGAAATGGATGAGGTGCATGAAGAGTCTTTGCTTGAATGATGACACTCATGTCATGTCTTCCACAAAATGGATGTAGTACTCATCCCCATTGTGGGCAGCAATCATTGACAATTGCTCGTCCTTGACAAGGAGCTCAAATGCTACATCCATGCCTCCTGACTTGGAAACAAGCCCGACTATGTTACTGTTGGTGAGCTTTTTTGCTGCATTGATATTGTGTCTAGTCATTAAGTTTGGTTTCTCACTTTTTTTGTGTGCAAAGGAAAGGATTTAATAAAAAACTTGTCGAGGTTGTCTTTTTGACAGCTGCAAAATGACCAATGAGGCATTAGCAAAATGCCCTCAACATGAGTGGCAAAGTGAAGATGCATGGTGTACGTCATGCACTTCATTGAGCCACTTCTGAATGCCAAAGAGTTGGAGCTCCACAATGATGTCCTTGCTTGAAGGGCCTGATATATACGAAATGAAAGAGCAAAAGTGCTTAGATTCCTAAACTTACAATATATATACATTGTTTCCTAGTAATTGTGTTTTAACTCTTTACTTTCAACTTGGTTTGGTTTTGGATGGTATAGCATCAATTTAGTTTTTTTCATTTACATGTCATAAAATTTATCTGCTACTTTCACATTCTCAAAGATGTATTTGTCACTACCATTTGTTTATTCACATAAAATGTGTTTAAATCCAGCTCTTTAACAGCGGGATTTGTATGAACATTTTTTCTTTATACACACACAGATCCACAGCTAATTGTCTCCATTCTACAACCTGTCTTCCCTAATCCAGAACTTATAACTTGTTTGTTTAGATTCTACAATTTTCTACTTTGGATTTTCATGTAACCGCTCCTATCCATCCTCCTATTTGGTTATAACTTTAAAAACATGTTTGATCACACCTATGCTTATCTACCTAGGTTGCTTGCACCCTCAAGTGCTTACATCTTAACTGCTTTACTCTCTTGCCTTATTCCTCACTCCATTCTCCGCCTTGTCTTCTGCTTCCCTTCCTCAGTAGCTATGACCACCCAATTCAGGAATAAAAATAAAAGAGGAAGATGAACATCATGTAACTTCATAAATAAAAAGCCCATAAATTTGAAAACCCACTGTACCCTGAATTCAGTTTCCAGGTAGCACAAATAGGTAATTCCACAACCATTTATAACCGACCATCCTTGTCGGAGTTGAGTCAGAAAAAACAGTGACTTTGTCGGTATATGGAAACTTTGGAGCCCTTTGTGGTCCTTTGAAACATCCCCAGGACCTTGTGGTTATTATCAGTTTTAATTGGTTTAAGTTCAAAATTTGTCCAAATATACCTAACATGACCCTATCTAATGTGGAACTGTGACTTCGGCTCTTTTTTTGCACCCAAGTCAAAATAGAGAAGTGAGTGAAGTGGAAGTATGACTTCAATAAGCACTAAAAGTAGAACCAAACACATGAAATGTGTGCGAAGGTGATTCACTTCCGCACTTTACCATTCAATTTCTATGTGTACACCTGTGTTTTATAACAGAATAAACAAGCATATTTAAAAAATAATTTTTAAGTGAACAGAGGAAAAGTACCTCTGAAATGTTACTTGAAGGTATTTAATATAGAGTTCAGTTGCTGCAGATATAAAATCTTCCTTCTCGAAGAACCCCTCTGGGCAATACTGAACAATCTGCTTAAAAACCAGTGAGTAAACATGCATTTCCCAACAATTAAATGAGCATAACCAAACAGAATGTGCAGTGCAAGAAATCCAATCTGCTTCAAACCAGTGAGTGCACATGCAATTTCCAACAAACAAATGAGCATAACTAACTAAGCAAAATGTATGGTGTGAGAGAATCCTCATGCAAGTTGTGTGGCTAAGTTGATCTGCAGCATTGCAGAAAATATGAAAATCTACTAATCACTTCGTGCTTATCAGCATTCTGAAATCCAATTAATATCAAGGCATATATTGTATACAATGCAGTAATAATAATTTCTAAAATCCATGATGGATAACAAGTGACGTGATAAATAATAATAATAATGGGCCTCATGATATTGAATTATCCACAAAGAAGTGAAGGCAGCAGAATGTCATCAGGAATAAATGTCAATCTTTATATGACTATGATCAAGTGTTGAGGTAATGCTAAGGTATACCTGAAATAAGACATGTAACCCTGCTCTATTCTTCAAATATGTCCACTGATGAGTATGTGCAAGAATCTGCATTCAGGAGTACATAACATATATCAGCATTAAAATCTACCCAATCAATACTACAAATTGAGCATCAGTACATTTGGGAATGACAGAGTAACTGTCTATTCATGTTCAGCTTTCTCAGAAAAATTTTATGTTTTCATGAGCTTGCACATTACTGAATACCCAAATAATATAAATAAAATCAACTTAACTTGGTTCCTAGCATATTAGATCCCTGTAAAAGTGTGTACCATAACTATGTTTAACTGCATTGATGGAACAACATAAATTAAAACATATTTAAGAACGCATTAAAAGTATACTATTAACACAAGGTAATTTTCTAAAAGTATTACCTGAAAGATCTCTCTGCAAAGGTCCACTGACAAAAATCCCTGACTGAGAAAATATTCTTTTGAAAGAGACTGAAAAACAACCAAAGCAATTTCACTGTATGTCAAAAGGTGAGACTCTTTAACCGAGTAACCTTGATCATACTCCTTGTCAATATTGACAAGAGGCATCTTTACTTGCTTCTCTAGTTCTAGCTGTTGCCCCTGAAACAAGACAAGTAATGCCAATCCCCAAAGAAACTGAACCTCTCCAAATTCCAGTTTAACCATGCTACACCCAGATGCAAACATCTCCCTGGATGGATCCTCAACAGCAGATTTGGAAAATGCCTCCAACTCAAATTTTGAAGGAACTGAATCAAGAACAGTGGCCTCCAGAATTGCAGGCCAAGCTTCATCGAGGCATCCTTTCACCTTTGATGAGACCACCGAAGATTGAATACCATCCAAGAATGGCTTGTACTGAAATACAAAAACGATGTATCCATAAAAAGGGAAAATGAGCATACAGTTCTTTTATTAAGCTTAAAACAACTTACTTTCAAGTTTGACTGCAGAGAAAAGCAGATGTAGCAGTAATCTTTGAGAGCATCAGTCCAGTACTTCCCTAAAATGCCTGATTTGCTAGAAAACAGAGGTACCAATGGAAGATACTCATCTGGAATTTCTTTTTGTTCTTTCAAGAATGAATAAACATAGCATTTGATGGAGGCATGGGCAGCCAAAAGCCTTACTTTGATCTAGCAAAAAACATAACAGACAAAAAAATTTTAATTAATGAAAATATGTAAAAATATAAGATGTTTTATTTGAATTTAAAAGAAAAGGATACCTTGCATGCAACCCATTCGGCAAAAGATGGATAATATAGGTCTTTAATCTCATCAAGTGGCCGTGAAATCAAGGAAAACATGCGATTAAGCGCAACCCGATCTCCACTTACTATGCTGCTCGTCAAAATCTGAAATTATGAAGCAAGAACGGTCTATCTATCATGTTATTATGATAATTAGACAGGCAAGACCAAATAAGAAGTTCATTTCAGACCTTCGTAGCTAGCTGTAAGCCAGCCTCCAATAGAAGAGGGCCAGAAGAGGGGCTGATGGCAGATCGCACAGCTGAAACTAGTTGAGCCTATGTTTCAAGTAAACACAAGATAAATATTTACGCAATCAACAACTACTTCTATTTTGTTAGCAACCACTTTTACTTGTTTTTAAGTTCCATAACCCAAAACATTTGATTTTGTTATGTAAGCGAACTGCTAACTAAAATTACGTTTCTACATTATCGTAAAATGATACTTATTCTGCTACAATATTTCTTAATTTTTGGAAAATACAAATAATTTCATTTTGAATTCTAAAGAGTATATATACTTGCAATGGAAGGTAGCAAACTAGCTTAGGAAGTAGAGGTCCACAGAATTAGTTCCCAAGTCACAATTGTAAAGATGTCATTATAGGTAACTCCCATTTGCTTCAAGCTTTGAGTGGCTTTTGCTATTGATCATGCTTATCTGCATATTTTGATCTTGGTCTACCCCGCCCACATGCCATCCATTAACTTCCACCCTATTAAAAACATATGTCTGTTCTTTCCCAATACTAAAAAAATCAATTAGAAAAAACTAAATGACTTTGAAGATCAATGATCAGCATTTCTCAATAATAGAAACTATCCCAAACATTTAGTATAGATACCCAAGCACAAACCTGATACTGTTCCATAAGGAGGTGGCCAGGAAGCTCCGGGTCAGGAAGATGGTCATACTGGAAGAAGAGTGACAAATACTATTAGCTGCCATAAACAACTAACTTCAGCTGATTATTTTGTATTATAGCCTACCGCAAAAGAAATCAATAAAATTATATGATTTTTCTCATATGTATTATGAATACAAACTTGCCTACATACAGATGCTCAAATTATTGATGGGAAAGTTGCTAAATAAAATCCACAAATTACACTTTGCTCTACCACTTGAAAAATAAAAGAGAATTGACCAAAATGGTAATTAATTCATACCCTTATAAATGACAGAAATACTATCATAAATCCATAAATTTGTATGGATGACCCTTGATTTAGTTACAAAGTGAAAATCAAGGGTGATCATAATTGATGCAAAGATTGTGCGTGTTTTTTTTTTAACATTGAAAATAGGAACATTTAGTATTGTAACCCCACAAAAGCAGGAATTTCATGTCGAACCCAGTGTCATATTTAATTAAACAATAAGGCAAATGTATTTAGACAGAATATACTAAAGAAATAAAGTGCACGATAATAATCTAAAATATTGCAGACATTCATCAGTTTTGTTACGGATTCGTAGGCATTAGTTTAAGTGCTTAATTTTAGTAGTAATTCCAGGGACAGCTTGATTATAGGAATTCAAATTGAATAGGCTTAAATCTAGGAATTCAAAAACATTGCTAGTATAGTCCTATGTTATTCTATATATGCGTGTGTACCATTCTTCATGAAAATGTATAAAAAGCCACATTCTTTTCTTCAAATTAACACGGTATCAAAGCCTTATGTGTTCTTTGTCTATTCTTTGCCCTCTAATCAAGTCCTCTGGTGTCTCCCAGTCCCTTTTCTTCATCAAGGCGGCCCTGGTGTAGCTACACCACCTCAGATAATCAACAGAGATTACCTTACTCTGTATGCTCATATAGCTGAATTTAAGTCAGAAACTGTCACGGATATGATTCTGGTGTTGTCAAAGATCACAAAACATATACTCAACGAGTCCAATTTTACTGCTTGGAGTAAAACTGTTCGAGTTTATCAAAGAAGCATTGAGAAGGACAATCATTAGACTTCTGATCCCCCAACTAAAAGTAGGAGGCAAGCATGGTTGAAAGACGATGCTCATATATTTCTACAGCTAGGAAATTACACTGATAGTGAGGCAATTGAAATTCCATTGATAGTGAGGTATTTCTCTGATTGATCATTGAATATGCTAAAGAGAATTAATGAATTGTCTAGAATTTCTCTATTCTTGCAAAGGAACTATTTCACGGAGGTATTTCTCTGATTTATCATTGAATATGCTAAAGAGAATTAATGAATTGTCTAGAATTTCTCTATTCTTGCAAAGGAACTATTTCACGGATTTATGATGTATGCAAGAATTTTCACCGTGTGGAGCAACAAGAACAATCTCTTGCACCTACCTTATGAACTTTAAAACAACTAATGAAAAACTTAATGTCTTACTCCCTTTTATTTTCTAATGTAAAAGTTCAACAAGCCCAACAAGAAGCAGATGACTGTAATAAGTTTCATGGCTGATCTTTGTCCAGAATTTGACACCATGAAGTCCAAGGTTCTTCCTAGTCCTAAGATTTCATCCCTACAAGAAACTTTCACCAGGATCCTCTGCATTGAAACTAGTCTATCAATTACTCTACTCAGCCTATGAGTGCTCTTGTAAGCTACAATGGTCAAATAGGACATCCTTTCAATAGCAGCAATAACAAAGAAAGAGGTTCAAGCCATAGAGATCACCAGTTTCAAGAGCTAGGGAGAGTTGTCTATTGTTGACAGACATGGTTTAGTTTCTTTTAGTCATGCTTTTACAGTTGCTGTTTTGCTGTTCTATATTTTTTTTTTTTCATTTGCTAGTGCCTATGCTCTCCTTTATATAATAGGGATTAGTGCCTCAATAAATAATTTTTACTCCTTTCTCTCAACTTGGTATTAGAGCTACAGTAGCAGACCGGGACTTGGTGTTCTCCATGTGTCTCTCTTCTTCACCAATCCTTTTTTTCCTTCTAAGATCAAGGACTTCTTCCTCAGATCGGTCTCCGCTACTCACCTCCCGCAGCACCGGCACCGACTGCATCGCCTGGTGACAGTCGCTGGTTTGCTGTCACTTTTTGCTACACAGATTTCTACCAAATTGGGTCTCTTCTCATGCTTCTGAAGCAATGCCAGCCCTAATCAAGCTTCCCGCCGCATGGTAAGAGCACCTCCAACCTAGATTGGCCTTCCTCTTCCATCAAGGGCGTCGTTGACCTAGATGTGGATGTTCTTTGTGTTGCCAGATTCGGATCTGATTGAGCTGTGCCAAGATTGCAGCCCTATTACTAATAGATTGAGCTCTATTGGCGCCTTAATTGGCCTACGTGAATCTGATTCGAGCCTTGGCAATTATCACCAAAGTAATGTGACATGATTTAACTGTCTTCTATGACTGCTTCTACTTTGTGAGGACATTGAATCCAGGGATGGAGTTTTCTTCGTCTACAACAGATCCTCCAAGTTCAGATGTCACTGAGAACTTAGGAGAGTTGATAGGTCATAGGAACCCATTCTATTTTGGGACCACAATTAAGTTGGATGAGTCCAACTACCTGAGATGGTCTCGTACTTTTATGTTGTCAGTTAGAGCACATGGGAAGGCACATCCTCCTAGAACCCATGCCGTCAGACAAGACCGGGAAATATGCTACATGGCAGAAAGATGATAGCTTGGTTAGTGGGATGTGGGATTATGTATCATGAGAAAGCCAAGGGGATGTGGGATTCCCCACATGATACATAAAATCAAGAGCATAATACAACCCAATTTTGCAAATTCATCAGGAGATTGCCATGTTACAGATGAGTGGTCGTACACTACTAAACTTGCACAATATTATTCAGCTCTCAAATCTGCCTTTCAAAGGCTGAATGCACATCACCTAGTTTGTGCATGTGAGAGTCAGAAGAAATACTGACAAAAGCACATAGTCGGTCATTTTTTAGGCGAGTGGGCATGCCTATCAAGCAACAAGGGATCATATATTGGCCTACTCAAGAGATCCCTACATTGGCAAAAGTGTACAATAGTCTAAGCAGACTATCTATCCCTAGAGCATCTTCAAAATCCCAAACAGCTATGGCAATATCGTATGGATGAGGTAGAAGGGTAGCTCCTCCTGGCTGACATGGACGAAGTTGCGGATCTGCTAGACGTGGCAAAGTGCAGTGTCCGTATTGCGGGAAAATAAGAGATAGAGGAGAATTGCTGGACTAAACACAGGAAGCCTGAAATTGCTCACCAAGCTAGCATGTTTGCATCCACCTCCACCGACCAATCTACCATTTCAAATTCGGTGTCTCACGCAGAGTATGATGACTTCTTCCAGAGCATCAATCAGCTGGCAGTAGCACATGTATTTATACCTCGTAGTACCTCTAACTCTACCACAGCTGCCTTGGCAACTTCCACAGGTATATCTCTTTTGTTCCAATTTTTTTTAGGCTTATTATTGTAGGTATTTTTTAAGCCTAACACTATAGCAACATGTTCTGTAGCAGCCCGAGAATTTGTTTAAAAACTTCAGCCTTATGTCTCCTCCAACTCCTTCTTCCATCCATGAGTTGCAAACCTTAGCCCTATGATCTTCCTCCGCCCCTGGCTTTTGATGGTTATAGGTAAGTGAATCTTAGGTTTTCCTTAAAATTTTGTGTATGCAATTGTTGATATTAACCCTAGATTTGGTCTCCATGTTTTTCCTCTTTTTGTTTCTTCCTAGATCCTTTGAAATAAGGGGAAGGAAGAGATTTCAATAAGTGAGCTAACCAAACCCTTCTTGTTTTATTTTAAGCCTTGCATAATGTATTTACTTGATTTGGTGTGGATTTGGTTTGATCATGTTGAAATATTGGTTTTGTTTTGTTGGAGTGCATACCATGCTTAATTGGAAGACCACCATGAATCTAATTGATGTTTTTATCTGACATTCAAGGATTTGCTATATACATTTTGGCTTCATCATTACTCAGTTTGCCAAAATCCTCTTCGTTGCATAATACATTCCATACTTGATGTTAACTTGGTTTCTGGAAATTGAAAACCTTCGGAAGTTGGATATATCACGATTTATGCAAGAGAATTATGTGGATCTCACGTATTAGATAGGGTGATTGGCCCATTTCGGGTTAAAGTAAAATGTTTGAAGAAGAGTATATGTAAATGGCTAATAAGTATATGTTATGTTAGAATCCATGGGATGAAATTTGGTTGATGCAAACAAGGTATTTGATAAAATGTTTTGAAGGATTAGATACAAGAAGGGATTACATGGTTGTGAGTGGGTTTATATACTTTCATATAGCTTGATCTAGATGAATTCCTACTTCTATTTTATATGCTCTCTTTAATGATTTATGGTTTGAAGATGTCCATGTATAAATTTTGGTCGAATGTTTAAAATCGCACCTTTCAACTAATTGTGAATACTTTGAGAACTATATCTCATATGCCTGCATGACTTTAGTCAAGAGAGTTGGTTTGAGACTAGATGAATGGATGTATCTTGATATTTGAAATTGATAATGAGTTGGCTGGAAAATGTGGCCAAAATTCAGAGGTCATAGAGGCAGAATTTGTAGAAAATTAAAATTGAAAAGTTGTAGTGAATTGTTTCATCTATCTACATGCTGAATTTCATATTTATTGGGCATATATTCTATGAGATATGATCCATTCAAGTTGTCATGTCCTGGAGGTATTACAGTGTATAGACCTGTAGATTTAGAGGCAAATTCCGGCATCAAAAAGTACAATTAGACAAAGTGCTCAATATAGAAAATATTCCTTATCACCTTAATTTTCAACCTGCAAAATTTCAAGTTTATTGGATTTGTAGATTATGAGTTATGATCTATTAAAAAGGGCTTGTGCAGGATGATGTTTCTATGCAGAATTTTCAGATTTAGAAGGATTTTTCTCACTCTTGGACACTGAATTCGGTAAAGAATTAAATAAGAAAATGTTCAAGACTGTCTTAAGTTTGTTTATGCAAAATATCTTTGCATTTAATAGTATGCTTTTGGCGTTATGTGTTATGGAATGAGACATGCTTAGAAGTGTTATTATGCAGATAAGTGTGAGAAGTAAATTTACAGAGTGAATTGTGTCGAGCTCAGCACTTTGTGGCATCTGAATATGTTGAAGCCCTATGTGTGTCATTAAAAGAAAGGTTTAGGTGCTTTGTATAGTTGTGGAAATGATATATGAGGAAAAATCTGTCGGGGTCTTAAGAGGTTGCATAATTATTTCTAAACATTCATATGAGGCTATTGCAATTATATTGTACTAATGGAGGTTGAAATCTTGTATGGTGAAGATAATAAGTTAAGTGTTTATCTTGCGATATATCTTAACCTTGTCTTCTATGTGTTTTTAGGTTGGTAAGCATGATTGATAGGTGTGAGGTAGATGTATGCTTGTAATCAAGCTTGATAATGAGAATCTTAAAGTTATATGTATTTGAATAGTTGGAATTGTTGAATTTATTAATCATGTAATTATGTGTGGAGTGTGCATTTACCTGTTATATTATTTTCCTGTTTTGCTTAAATTTAATCTCACTTATTTCTTATTCCGGTTAAATAATGGTTTCACTCAGGATTTTCGAGAATGATCAGTGTCTATTAATGATTTAGTAATTTATTTAATAAATTCTATATTTAATTTTTGTTTATCTACTTATTCCCTTAAAGTGGGATTCTAAAATTCTGAATTTCTGTTTATTTGAATATTTGAGAAAAATTTGTGAACATTCTGTATTTCAGCTACAAGTTTTGTTTGAATGTTTGTCTCCAAATGAACTGTACTCAATCCTGTCAATGGGAGTTAAATACTGACCTTGCCGACAAGAATTCTAAAAAAATGAGACTGCAGTTTCGCACTATGTCCGTTCGGTGAAATAATTAACCGCCATATGGCACCATGCCGTTCGGTGATATAATAAACGGCCATCTGATATTTCAGACTCGGGTCACCGAGGGTAAATAAATGACATCTATTATTCTGGCTCGAGTCACCGAGGGTAAACACATAACCTCTGGCATCTATAGTAAATTTGGAGACATTTTGTTTGAAATCATGTCCTAAAGTTTCTATATTTCCAAGATTTGTATTTCTAGATTTCATATTTTGGTTAATAGCAATATTGAGAAGTGTTTGCAAAGTTGTGCGTTGGAAACTTATGTTTACGTATTCGTACTTGTACATGGTTTCTCGCCTAATGTTTACTTATGGTTTTTGCTGGTGTTTTGGAAAGGTTTGAATAAGCTTCTTCTGTATTTGAAAGCATTTGAAAGTTTTTCACCTGTTTTCACCCCACTCACTGAGTAACCGAGTTACTCAGCCTCTTGGGTTGTCGCTTTCTCAAAATTTTTCCTTAAAATACTCATTCATTTATATTATTGTAGACCTATGGAGCTCACCCCCTGTGGGTCTGCGGCCGTTTATCAACGCGCTGGGTCCAATTGAGCTGAGTACGGGGCGTGACATCTTTCATGTAATGGTCTACCTTCTAATCAAAAGAACTCAGATTGGCTAGTAGATTCAAGAGCGGCACAGCCTTTATGTGGTGGAGCCAACCGGTTTCACAAATAAACTTTTGTACCTCCTAGTTGCACTGTCCAAGTTGCTGATGGGAGTCATTCTTCCACAACGGGAATAGGGGATATTAACTTGTCCTTTACTATGATTTACAGGATGTGTTACTAAGGTATGATTTCCCGCTCAACTTGTTATCTATCAGTCACATTACAAAAGATATCAAATGCAAAGTCATACTTGATCTGATGTCTTGCATTTTTCAAGACTTAAACGACTAGGAAGACGATTAGTGGCAGTTGTGAGAAAGGAGAAGTCTATCGTCTTCCGTAAAACTCTGTTTGGTTGACTCGTCTCTCTTCGAGTGATTATTAAGTTTTTCAGCTACACTTCGTCTTGGCCATCTTCCTTTGTCAAAACTTAGGAGAATAATTCCTCACGCCATATTCAATTGTGAGAAATGCCAGTTGGGGAAACATCACGGGTCCATGTTTTGTTCAAATCAAAATATTAGTTCTAGTGGTCTATTTAAATTGTTGCATGTAGACATCTGGGCCCAAGTCGTATTCATTGTCGTCAGGGACATAGATATTACCCGACCATTGTGGATAATTATTCCAATGTGTACTGGTTGTTTTTGCCTTAAACTAGATCTAAAGTGGGAATTGTAGCAAAATCCTTCGTTATTGAAATAAAGAATCAGCTCGATGCCAATGTGAAGATTCTTAGATCTGATAATGCACTTGAATTCTGTACTTTTGAGTTACGTTTGTTTTACAAGTCTTTTCGCATTATTCAAGAAACTAGATGTCCTCATACCTCAACAAAATGGGATAGCTGAGAGGAAATATAGGTATATTCTAGATATCGCTAACTTTTTTTTTATACATACCAACACGCCTTCTTCTTATTGGGGTGATGTCATTCTTATCGCATGTTATCTCATTAACCGAGAATCTTCTTCTGTTATCAAGGAGCAAATTCCTTCCCAGATATTACTTCCTAGAGCTTAGTTATTTCATGTCGCGCTAAAGGTCTTTGGTTGTGTTTGTTTTGTGCACTTATTGGATCCTAAACGAGATAAAGTTGCACCTCGAGCAGTAAAATGTGTTCCTTGGATATATTCTCAGACACAAAAGGGATATAGGTGCTATGATCCCATACATAGACGTCATTATATCAGTATAGATGTCACCTTCTTTGAGTCCATTCCTAATTTTTTGACTCCTGGGGCACGTGCTACCATAGAGGATAGCTCCATTACCTGTTACCACATTTTCTTATGCTTCCCTTTCCCATAAGTCACATTTGTCCCATGGGCGATACTGATCCATCTAGTACTTGTTATCGAGATCCACTAAGTGTCTTTACCGGTAAAGTTGCCTCCTTCTCAACGCCAAAGCCAAAGGAGTTGCAACAAGTAGTCACTACACCAACCTTACCGAATAGTAAATCTATTGATATAACTAGACTAAGGATGATATAAAAGATGATAGGGACCTACCTATTGCAGTTTGGAAAAGAAAAAGGACTTGAACTATACAGCCAATCACACTATTCATCACTTTATTATCTTGGCAGTGCATGCAAGAAATTTGTAGTGGCTTTCAATGGTGCTTCTACTCAAACTAGTCACCAACAAGCTCTTCTTGATAAGAAATGGCAGCAAGCCATGGAGGAGATGGCGGCTCTACATGGACATGACACTCGGGAACTTACAGATTTACCTAGGAATGCATCAATGGTTGGATGCAAATGGAACTTTACAATCAAGTATCCTCCAAATGGCACGATTAAGAGGTATAAGGCACAAGGGGTATACTTAAACCTATAGTGTTGATTTCTTTGATATTTTTTCACCAATGGCTTGGATTGGTATCATCCATATTCCTATATCAGTAGCTATGGCCTCTTTATCAGTTGAATGTGAAAAATGCTTCTCTTTATGGTAATTTAGCCAAAGAAGACTACAGGCAGCAACCCAGGTTTTGAGGTTCACGCAAAGTGTTCCAAGGTGTGCAGGCTAAAGAAAGCTATTTATGGCTTGAAGCAGACTCCCAGAGCTTGGTTTCATAAACATTGTGAAGTGATTGAGCAATATGGTTTCATAAGGTTTTTCTCAGATTACTCATTCTTTGTAAGAAAAACTGTGAAGGGTATTATTGTTATGATTGCATATGTGGATTACATTATTCTGGCAGATTTTATGGACACGACGGGTATCTGATTTTATACCCGTCTTTAAGGCTAAATATCAGCCACTAAATCTGATTTCATGGCTGAATGTGAGCCACTAAGGTTTATGGCTAAGGATATGGGTTGTTATGTATATATATTACCTTGTATTCTTCATTCTTTGCTCTCTAAAAACCAAGGTAGTTAAACATAAGCCGGCTCGGCTGGTTCGACAGGAAAAACCGGTAAGCGGTCATGAGGCCAGTTGAACCGTCATTGAAAAGAACCAGCCAAAACTCAGTGACCCAGCCAACTAAACGGAGAACCGGATGAACCGGACGAGTTTGAGGGGTCATAAAGGAGTGGATGTCAACGGACTATATACACAAGGGCAGCGAGGTGAAGCCGGCCTCGTGCATGTAGCAGATTAGGTGAAGCCGGCCACCATCCCCATCTTCCTTCAAGAAAGATGGAGGCGGTGATCGTACGAGGCGGTGAGGTGAAGCCGATGGTGCAGATGAGTGATAGATCGAGGAAAGAGTCCTTGAGAGAGGAGGAAAGAAGCTAGGCGGCTGGATGTCATTGAATGGGCTCACATTAGGGTTGATTTTTTAGTTTTTCAATTAAGCCCTCAGTTTATTGAAGCTTACCCCTAGGCTTCACCCGGTCAATGCCAGGTCCGGGTTTCATTTAAAAATACGGCATGGTATTAGAGCTATCCTTTAAAATACTAATAGTTCTTCCATGACTAAATACAGCATTGTTGTAGAAAAACAAACCTCATCATCGGAAAAAAACCTTCAAGCGAGAAACTGCATTTGGTGGCAATGGTCATGGTGGATTGGAGGAACACTTTTCTCCTCGTCACAAATCACAAACTTAATGGGCAAACTATTTTCAATGTTCACAATCAGTAATGAAGTTCATCTGTGGCAAAGGCAAGAATGAATATCTTTCTGAGGAGATTCCTATTCCAGAGAATGACCCAAAATTCAGAAGTTGGAAAACTGAGAATCACATGGTGATGTCATGGTTAATTAACTCAATGAACAATGATGTTGGTGAGAATTTTCTCTTATATGGAACTACTAAGGAGATTAGGCATGCAGCTAGAGAGACCTACTCTACATCTGAACTAATTCAGATTGAAGAAACACTAGATCTGCGTCAAGGAGATCTCACTGTGACTGAATACTTCAACATCCTCCCTTGGCATTGGCAGTAGCTAGATATGTTTGAAACTTATTCGTGGAAATGCTCTCATGATTCTGCTTTATATCAAAAAGTTTATGGAGCAAAAGAGAACATACAAATTTCTTCTTGATCTTAACAATGATCCAGCCGAAGTTCAAGGGTGATGGGCATTAAACCATTACCAAGCATTCGAGAAGCTTTTTCTGAAGTAAGACGTGATGATGAGATCTCAAAATTCAACTCCAACCCTTGAAGACTCTGTTGCTACTCACAGATCCTTCACAATCAACAACAATGAAAGTCAACTTAGAAAAAGAAGACAGTGGTCTGACCATTGTCGCAAACCTAGACATGTGAAAGAAAATTGTTGGAAGCTTCATAGAAAACCTGCAGATTAGAAGCCTTCACGGCCATGGAATAATAGAGAAGGACTTGCTAATACTGTCATTAAGGATGAAAGCTCAACTTCGACAGAGACAAGTCCCTTCAATAAGGAACAAATTGAAACCCTTCAACAAAAAAAAAGAGTCAGAATCTTCTTTCCCAGCCAAACACTGTTGTGTCAGGAATAGCATGATAGCACATAGACGTAAACTCTCCAAGGCCTTTAAAGTCAACCGAGGTCTCTCATGTCGTTGGATCATAAACTGAAGCCTCAGATCATACGATAGGCGATGCTTCCATTTTTCAAAAGTACAACATGTGTAATGAGAATTACACAATCAAAATAGCAGATGGTTCACTATCAAAAGTTAAGGGGATTTGCACAGTCGGAATAACAGAGGAATTAATTCTACATTCTATACATCATGTTCCTAAGTTGGGTTGCAACTTAATCTCAGTTAGTAAGCTCACTCGAGATTTGAAATGTGTGTCTAAGTTTTCTCAAATCTGTGTGAATTTCAGGAATTGGATTCAGGGAGGAAGATTACCAGAACTGAGATATGTCCTGGACTCTATCTCCTCAATCAAACTACTCCAAGTAGATAAGCTCAAAGTGCAAATTGTCTTTCAAAGGTCAGTTAGTTTCAAATCCTAGTGTCAACAAAGATGGTGAAATAATGTTATGGCATTATCGTCTTGGTCATCCAAATTTCATGTATCTTGAAAAGATATTTTCCTCTTTATTAAGCAATAAAAGTCCAAAGTCATTTGATTGTGAAATTTGTCAACTTGCTAAACACACTAGCACTAACTACCCAAGTTTGTCTTATACCCCATCTCAACCATTTGCATTGATTCACAGTGATATGTAGGGACCTTCGAGGGTGAAGAATATTACTGGAACTAGACGGTTTGTTTCTTTGTTGATGATCACACTAGATTAACTTGGACATTTCTCATGTGAGAAAAATCTTAAGTTGGTCAAATCTTTCAAAACTTCAATTTCATGATACAAACCCAATTTTAGTCCAAAATCCAAGTCTTAAAAACTGATAATGCCAAAGAATACTTCAAAAAATTTCTGGGTAGTTATTATCTCTTAAGGCATTGTCCATTTGAGTTCTTGCGTTGATCCACCTCGGCAAAATGGAATTGCAGAAAGAAAAAATCATCTCTTATAAGTTACTAGATCCCTCATGTTCCAAAACATTGTTGGGGAGAAACGGTTCTTACAGCATCTTGTCTTATAAATAGAATGCCTCCAAGAAGTCTCAAGTTACAATCACCTTGTCAAGTTCTTCTCCAAAGCTTTCCACACACAAGAATTCTCTCCTCACTAGTACCTAAAATTTTTGGATGCACTGCCTATGTTCACATTCATCAACATTGCAGTAAATTAGATCATAAATACATTAAATGTATCGTTCATGGTTTCTCTCCTAACCAAATGGGTTATAAATGCTACTCTCCTCTCACCAAAAAGATGTATATCTCCATGGATGTGACATTTTTTGAACACCAGCCTTATTACCCCAAACTTGACATTCAAAGGGAAAACTTGAGAGAATATCAGCTTTGGGATTTCTCCAATGATCTTGAATCACCTGCCATATCCCCATCCTCTATTCAGTCATCATTTCATCTACCTATGAATATAGCCCAACCTGAAACATCTCAATCTTATCAAAATCAAACTCCGAGTCAAATTCCAGAAAATTTTCAGCCTCATCAAATTCAACCTGTAACTAATCAAATTGCAGAAATTTCCCTTCATGATCGGTCCAAATTACCTAAAATTGCAAGCCCTAAGCTTCATGTCTATAAAAGGAGGAAGAAACCAGAAAAGGAAGTAGAGTTTTTAACACATTCATCACACAACCATGTATCTGAACCGAGTGCACCAACTCCAATTCACTCAGGTGAGGAAACTTATGACATCAAGAATGTGACTCCAGTGATTCAGATTCGAATATTCCAACTGCTCTAAGAAAGGGTTTTAGAGCCTGCACTAATCATATTATTGGAAATTTTGTTTCATATGAAAGATTGTCACCACAATATCAGGCTTTTATCTCTATTCTTGATAGCATATCAGTGCTTAATTCAATTCAGGAGGCTCTCCAAAGTCAAGGTTGGAAAAATGCAATAACTAAGAAATCAAAGCTCCAGAGAAGAATGGTACTAGGGTGATTTCATACCTACCTCCAGGTAAGAAACCAATTGGTTGTAAATGGTTGTTTACTGTTAAACATAAAGCTTATGGAAGTGTTAAAAGATTAAAAGCGCGCCTTGTGGCAAAGGGTTTTACTCAGTATTATCGAATAGATTACCAAAAAACATTTGCTCCAGTAGCTATCTTAACACCATTAGAATTCTATTTTCTTTGGCAGCAAATCAATATGGGCCATAGCATCAATTGGATGTGAAGAATCCCTTCCTTAATGTGACCTGAAGAATAAGTTTATATGGATATCCCACCAAGAATGGAAACTTGTTTTAGTAAAAGAAAGGTATGCAAGCTAAGAAAATCCCTTTATGGCCTTAAACAATCTCCTCATGCATGGTTTGACAGGTTCTCTAAGGCAGTGATCAAATGGGATATTCACAATGCCAGGCAGATCATACATTGTTTGTAAAATCCTTAACTGATAGGAAGATAGCTTTTTCAATTGTATATGTTGATGATATCATTCTAACAAGTGATTATGAGAAGAGCTAATAAGATTAAAAAAACTCTTAACCAAGGAATTTGAAATCACAAATCTTGGAGGCCACAAATATTCCTTGGCATGAAAGTAGCTAGATCAAAGGAAAGTATATTTATCTCTTGTGAGAATAGGAAAAATAGTTGTATATCAATTAGGAAAATAGTACAAGGGTATATATAGAGAAATATTAGGGTCTTGTGGTATGAGCCTAATATGGCCCATTAACCAATCTAAACTCTAACACTCCCCCTCAAGCTAGAGCATATATATCGAACATGCCTACCTTGTTACATAGATTACTAAAAACTTTAACAGTTAAACCCTTGGTGAAGATATCCGCCAGTTACTCAGACGACTGGGTGTATGGCGTAGAGATGACTCCTTTCAATATCATATCACAAACATAGTGACAATCAACCTCCACATGCTTGGTACGCTCATTGAATGTTGGATTGTTTGCAATGAAGATGACGGCCTGATTATCACACAACATTTGCATAGGTATCGTGATGGGGAATCCTAACTCAGATAGAAGAGATTGCACCCAAACCATCTCACAAGTCAAAGTTAATTACGGCAATTACTTATTTTGGGCCAGATTTTATGGATGAAACAACTTCCTGATTTTATGGCAGTCTTTAAAGCTAAATATCAGCCACTAAGTCTGACTTTATGGCTGAGGATATTAGTTTTTGTATATATTACCTTGTATTCTTCATTCTAGTTAAGTGAAAAGAGAGAAACTTTGCTCTCTAAAAACTTTATAATAGGTCTCAATAAATATTTTTTACTCCTTTCTCTCAACATCTATTATTTACAAGAGCCATAGCATACAAAGTACCATTATAGAAAACTATAAAACAAATCTCAAAAGAATCAATCTGTCAATCTTACAATAACTACAATCCCATGTAATCCATCACCTGACAAAATTATCATGGATGTCTGCAAATGAACTTTCCAAATTTTCTCAGTATCAGGAAACACTAAAATCTTCACCTCAGTCTATCACTGCTATTGTTGAATCAAATAATCCCACTCAGTGTCTTCTTTCGTCCTCAACTTAATAAGTCATTGATTCTAGTGTCATGACAGGTAATCCTAACCTCTTTTCTGCTTTCAGCACTTTCTGTAAACAAACACACTTGTCCTTTGCTGTGTCTTATTTTTTTATGATCATTGTTTGCTTCAAAATCTTACGGCAAAGAATATTGTTGGTAAAGGATATAAATCAGGAAGACTTCGCATTTTAGATACTCAAGTATCCAAACCTATTGCTTGTTCCATTACTCTCAACCCATTCGAAGCTCATTGTTGATGGTGTCATCCATCTTTACCCTTGCTTAAACAATCATGTCCTCAATTTTCTGATGTGTCTAACTTAGATTGCGAGTCCTGTCAATGCGCCAAACATCTTCATCTATCTGCCGGTCCAACAGTCAATAAACAGACTAGTTCCTCTTTCAAGGTAGTTTGCTCTAATGTTTGAGGTCCATGCCTTATAGTATCTAAATTTATGTTCCGATATTTTGTCATATTTGTTGATAATTATTCTCATATTACTTGGCTATATCACTTGGCTTTATCTAATGAAAAATCATTCTGAGTTGTTCTCTTATTTTACTGCATTTGTTGCTGAAATCAAAACACACTTCAATGTTTCTATGCTTTCCCAGTGATGATGTCAAGAAATACTTGTCTCATCCCTTTCAAGCTTACACGACCCAGAATGGGTTTGTCCACCAAAGTTCTTGTGTTGACCCACCTTCTCAGAATGGAGTAGCTAAAAAAAATATAGACATCTCCTTGAAACAAATCAGGCTTTTTTGTTCCATATGCAAGTTCTCAAACCTTTTTGGGCAAATGCAATTTCCACACCTTGTTTCCTAATAAATTATATGTCATTCTGTCTTTTATGGTAATATTCTTTACAACATTCTTTCCCTAACAAATCCTTCTGTCCTATTGAAACAGAAATCTTGGGAGTACTATTTTGTTCGGAATGCCCGCCCCCAAATTACCAAATTAGATCCTAAATCCTTCAAATATGTCATTCTAGGTTATATCTTCTTCTACAATTCAGGATGAGGCTGCTCTATATTATTACCCGTATAGTTCACGATGTTACCATTCCAAACTAAACACCAACACCACCACCACCACCGTCTTTCGCCATGTGCACTCCAGAAAACAAGGTCCAAATAATTCATGTCATGAGCCGGTATCTACTTCATCAGATCCTAATAATAAGCATCCTATTGCCTTTCAGAGGATGCCTTTCAAAAAGGTAAGCGTCAGTGTACTTATCCAATTTCCTCTTGTGTCTTACAATCATTTGTCATCTTCCACTTCTTCCTTTGTCACACCCATTGATTCTATCACTATTCCAAAAACATCCATGAAGCTCTATCCCATCCTAATTGGCGTAATGTAATGATAAAAGAAAATAAATGCTTAGATACGAATGGTACTTAGAAATTGGTAGGTTTATCTGCAGCGACAAAAGGCTACAAGGTGTAAATGGGTGTTTGCGATGAAGGTTAACCCAAATGGATCAATGGCTCACCCCGAAGCTTGTCTTGTGGCCAAGGGCTATATTCAAAGCCCATGGAGTCGACTATTCTGATATTTTTTCCTCTGGTTGCTAAAATGACATATATTCGGCTATTCATTTCTCTAGCTACCACCTACGATTAGCCTCTATATCAACTAGACATTAAGAATGCCTTTTTACATGGTGATCTCCAGGAGGCAGTGCACATGGAGCAACCACCTGGGTTTGTTGCTCAAGGGGAGTAAGGGAAGGTATTTCGACTTTGCAAACCCTTATATAGTTTGTTGCTTACAGTATATATTGATGATGTTGCTATTACTGGAAGTGATTTTATGGGGATTTCATCAATAAAGGCTTTACTCCATAGCCAGTTTCACACAAAAGATCTAGGGGCATTAAAATTTTCCCTGGGTAGTGAGGTAACAAAGGGCAAGAAAGGTATTTTCTTATCTCAGTGAAAATATATGCTTGACTTATTATCAGAGACAGGAAAACTAAGAACTAAACCATGTAGTGCACGAAGGCTTCTGAATATGAAGTTTACTGAGGATGGTGAATTATTTGAACACCCTGAGTGATATAGAAGACCAGTTGGGAAGCTAAATTATCTTACAGTAACTCAGTCTAATATTGCATTTGCATCCTCTATCAATGTCGTAAGTCAATTCATGGCCTCCCCAAAGAAGATCCTAGACAAGGAATATTGTATAAAACGCTTGATCTCTACAAGGCATGTTAAGACCGGGGAACATTTAGGAGATATTTTCACAAAAGCTATGAATGGGGTTAGGGTTGATTATCTTTATAACAGGGTGGGCGTGATTAACATCTATGCTTCAACTTGGGGGAGAGTGTTACAGATGCTTAGGCATTATTTAAGTGCTTAATTATAATAGCTTAATTATAGGGACAGCTTGATTACAAGGGCTCAAACTGAAATTATAGGTATTGAAAAACATTCCTAGTCTAGACCTATGGTATTCTGTATATATATGTGTACCTATGAAAATATATGAAAAAACTCATTCTTTTGATCAAATTAATAAGTTTAAACCAAGCTGATAGGATCAATATAAAGAAATATATATTGTTGCAACTGAATGGTTAGTTTTGATATGGTCTAGAATAATCCATCCCACTCCCGACGAGGAGTTTTAGTCAGAAGATTCCCTAAAAAGTATTACAATCATATCATACTTGACCTAATTTAATCCAATGTGTATGCAGCCTCAGTCAGGACATGATAAAATCAACATATGCGCAAATAAACAAAAGGCACAATGATAAGTGTTTCCAAGCATAGTAATAAACTTGTCATGATTGAAATTTGCCTTTTTGCCAGTCAAACACACTAGAGAACTTTAGGAGCATGCATTAATTGGATCATTTCTGAATGGCATAGATAAATTGCAACCATCCATAAAGGACTGATATCTAACCATAACACACCACATTTTGTGTCAAAATATTTAAATAGACATTGATAAGTGATTATGTAAAGCATAATGGCTTCATATCACCTTATATGAAATAAAGGAAAATCAATTCTCTAAAACGCAGTCCTCTCAGATTGGCTGCTCAAGAAGTTGGAGAAAACACAATCAATCTCCATGAAATAAAAAGGGCATTGGTCCTCAAATATTTTGGGGGAGCAAACAAAAAAAGAAGCAAGACTATTCACCAACCTATGACGAGTATATACTTGGAAGCATCAAGCATAAAATATCGATAAAATAACTAAAAAATAACAATAAACAGTAAAATGGAGAAGAAAAAGATAACAAATAAGAGATGATGCATCATTTTTTACCAGAATAATTAAGTTCAAGAAGCAATGCTAAGGAGTAACGATGGTGAGTTGGTCATGCAAATGCAAAATTTAAACGAAAGTGTGCAAATAATTGTACTTTACCAGAATGCAGAAATAAAATGGCAAATTCCACAGGGTCGAACAAATTAATGGATCACATGCACTAAATCTTAATTCACAAGTTAAACACAGATAGGAATTACCTTGTCCATGATGATGCATAGAAGTCCCACCCCTATATGTTGCATTCCCTCAATTTGACCAGTGCTTATCTAGTACACCCAAAAAAGAAAAAAGAGTAACAGTTAATACAGCATATGAAGTTTATCAGGTCAAAGGAGCACTCAAGGTTAGAACCTGATAAGAAAGTGAGATGAGCTCCTGTAAGTGCAGCACAAGGAAATCACCAGAGCCAGCATGTGCCTTAGATAGCTGTCTTGCCAGAGCAAGGTCAAAATGTGCAGGCTCTGTTCCAACAGCTGTTGGTACATGACTCAAACACCTACACTCCATATAAAATGTTGTTAGAGTACCGCCTTAATAATGTGAAAATAAAAAAATTTTATATTTTCAAGTCAGACAAGAAACCATCAGTAGACTTAACTAAAATATGAAAGTATGCAATTTGACAAGATTAATAGCCTTAGCATACAAAGGTTGTACCATGCCTCGAAAATGAGAAAGAATTAAACAAATAATAAGCTAAGAGAGGTACACGAAGGTTGCCATAGCTAGTGCAAATATCATAATAAATGTTAAAGACCAAATGACCAGAAGGATAAAAAGCAGAGGCGATTAAGATCCAACCACAAGTTGGAAAGAAATCTTCCAGGCAAATGATATACTATTTACTTATTTATGATACCTGCAAAATTGATGTCTTGATTACAAGCATACCATCTAAGTTTTAGTAAAGTAAAATAATCAGAAAATTGATTCACCTCAAATTATATTATTTCGAGCATCAAAACAAACCAATGTTCAAATTATCTGAGCATGCACTACTACAGTAGTAGCACAAATGAGGAAGCAACACCAAAACCATGGAAGAGATTATGTAGTAGATTTAATTATTGCTGGTACAGGTTAGCTAGACAATGAACATGTAACATATTAAAGAGAATGGTTTTGTATATGAACCCAAATTATCAACATGATACGTGTTTCGGCAAAATAAAATGCACAATATTCATGGAATATATTCCATTGTCCTAATTTAAAATTAATACTAAATTCCTTAAATGTAAAAGCAATTGAAAGACCAACTTTTCTGTCAGCTTCTCAATCTCAATAATAGCAGAAGCACTAATTTTGGCAATAGTAATAGTAAAGCAAGAAATCATTATATATATGTAATAAGAATAGCCCTGAATATACCTATAGACAAAATGGTAGTGAGAAAGACTACAAGTAGGAAACTTACTCTGCAGCAAAAATCCTTGTACGGTATCTAAGATGCTCCACCCTTTTAAGGTTTGCATTGGAAACTGACCCGGATTCTTGCATCTGTTCACGGGTTGAACTAGTAATCATGTTCTCATCATCCTCCCCAAAATCCAACCTAGAATCACCTTCAGACGAACTGTTCATATGGTCCTTTTCGCGAGTAGTAAACTTCTCAGATGTATTCCTTCTGATTGATGTTGCAAGAACCTAGATGACATTCACTTGAGAATGATTCCGTATATCATAGAAATGCAAATCAAAACAATTTACAATTTGTAGAATTCCCAGGAAAGTAAGGAGCATAGCTAATTCCCGATTGTAATGAACCACCATAGTCCTTTACATGAGCCCTGATGCTTTTGAACTAATCTTTTGCATAGCCACAAAGAATCAAGGCCGCTTCACATGCTAGTTATATAGGTTATACAGTGTCAACTTAGGTGATGGCAACTTAAGAAAATACTAACATCTACTGATGCAAGAAAAGCAAGGCAAAGGTAAGAAGAATGTGGGAACAATACACACTTTGAACAAGCAATTAATGAAAGTTAAGGCAACAAAAGAGCAATCCTTCATTCTTTGTCATCTTAAACATAAGAAGGTTGTGAAAGCTCCTAAAGAATGGGATCAGAATTTTTGTGGTAATAGGTCGTGGATTACAAATGCAATTGGCATCCAGAAGATTACAAAGCTAACATTCATATATGATTAGTGGTTTGGTCACTCCTTAAAATGATTGAAAGAGATATCAAACAGTATTTTTTAACTTAATCAAAAGATGACAGATAAACAGTATTTTAACTTAAAATGAAAGATGAAGGAAAAACAAATGACAATTAGAGAAGTAAAAAAAAACCACTAGCATATCAAATTCGAACATCACATACAAGATAATTGGACTGTAAATAAAACTACAACCAGTGGAAGGAAAAAGGATAACATTTACTGGGCCTCAGGATCCGCATGTCCTACTATATAAAATTAAAAGAAACATAGTAATTAGAAGAGTTCGTCTTCGATTATTTTCTTTGGATTAATGGAAATCCACACTTCAATTTATATCGGTAAAATCCCTCATGCAATACCATTATCCCTCTCGAGTAAACATAAGAAAGCAACTTATGTTGTAAGGAACACATCATTTGATGAAGCACAAGGCAATTAATTTTCCAATCCAAGGCAACAATCTACAATAGCCAACCTCTTAACATTTCCTAGGAAAAAACCAATATGTGTTTAATAAATTAATGGTAACAATTCATTTTTTTACATCTCACACCTTAACATAACTCAGAAACACACTTTATAACCAGAAATAAATTAAATCATACCAAACCGTTTAATATTGTCAACCAGCGATATGGAACAGAAGGGCATGAAGCGTAAAGCAAACGAATGATGGTTGCCCGAACTAAATTTCCAATCCTGTCAAAATAAATAATTAACGAGTACATTAATGAAAAGGAAATTTCTTGACATACTTGAAATATAATGATCACTTTCCAGATTTTTCTCAACATAATATGTTAGCGAGAATCAACACATCAGAGCCAACATCACTGAATTAGCAACCCATTGGGTATACAAGGAAAAATCAAATATGTTCATTCATTCTTGAATTTGTATATTTTGTGAAGTACACAAAAGAAGACCTGATTGTCTCAAACTATAAATGTTTCCATTTGACAGAATAGAGGATGAATAACAATCACCTCTTGATTTTTTCTACATAATAACTATAAAGAAACCCAAACTTTCTACGGAGTCAATGTTGCTAAATTAGTAATCCATGGGCATACACAAGAGATGATATGTTGATCTATTTTCAGACCTTGTGTCCTTCTTGAAGAACATAATGACAGGTTCAATTATCTCAAACAATAAAGTTTCCCATTCATCAAGAAGCATAGGGAATAACATGTTTTCATAAGCAAATGCCAATCTGTACTAAACTTGCGTGTAAGATCAAGTTAACTGAAATGTAACCAAGCCAAAAGCATTTTGTCAAGTAAAGATATTAATGGAGAAAAATCATGCCAACAGCATATGTATCAATAAAATTAACCACTGTAAGGTGTACTTTAAATTATTTCAATGCTGGGCAATTCAGTAGTTTAGATCAAAGGTCATTATACTATCAAATAGCACAGTTTTAGGACTGTTTTGAGAAGTGTTCTGAAAATCAAGTGTTGGCGAGGTGATTTTAAAAGTCTCTTACTTGTATGAAAGCTGTCGACAAAAGGTAATGAATACGAAGAGGATGACACTAGATTTTTTATTAAAGAAGAAAATAAAGAGAGAATTGAATGTTATACTCAGTATCAGTTTCTTCATCAAGCATGATGAACAAATTCTCTTCAATCTTCTCATCAATAATGGCAACCTGTAGAAAAAAATGTCAATGCTAAATAGGTAGAAAAAGAACATTGCGCATAATTCACAAATAATCAAATTGCTATATGCAGATACAGAGGATGATAAAAAAAATTACATCTATAAGGGTAAGCAGCATCAATTCTAAAAGGATCTAGAATATACAGCTATTTCTTGACACGCTAACTTTAGTACTCATTATTGAAAAAAAAAAGCATAAGTTAAATTCATTAATAAGAGAAATCTTGGGAACTGCATTATTTCAATACAATAAATATATTCTTAACAATTTCGCATACTTGTTTTGCACGTCAACTTAGACAAAGAAATGCTGTATTTGTCTACATAAACCTTAATGTGGAATCTGGATAAAAGGGAAACACAATGCACTAGGATCCTGTTATCAACAGGTCTTTCAAAGAAATAAATATCACAACATAAGGTTAACATACAAAAAGCTAGTTTCTTCACTAGCTTAACAAAATCCATAGGCTTAGATTTTCATTCAACATAAATTATTCAGATCTAATATGACCAAGGTGCACATTTCAAAACATGAAATCTTAATAATGTTATCGGTGTATAAATGTTCCCCTTATGTGATCTCTAAATACAAAGCCTATAAGCCACATAGCTTGTGTGCCTAAGCAACTTACTTTAAAGTGCTTCTTGAAAAACTATCTACATGCAAAAATGAAAATAATAATAATAATAATAATTTATATATATATATATATATATATATATATATAGAAAAAGAAAAAATCAAGGTCTTACAAAATATTTTAGCATGTCTTTCAGCAATAAAACAATAGTAAATATGCAAGCATTAAGACTAATGTGATATACAAACAACCCAACATAGAGTGAATACTTCCGAGTTCGCCACAGCTACATGGGAATGTATTTATGTTGCACATAAAAATTATATTATATCATTATGCATTTAGTTAATGATCATTCACTCTTTCATGCATATCTCCTAGTTTTCTTAATGATTTTCCCCTCCTTCTGCACAATCTACTCCTTTTAGTTGTTTTTGTAGAAAGCTGGAGTTGACTGAAAGAAAGCTGAAGTTGACTGAGAGAAGGCTGGAGACTGAGGATCAAATTCTGGAGAAAACACAACTCACTTGTGGCCAGTGAAAAGTACCTGTGGTCTGAAAAGCAGCATGGGGCCCAGTTTATGTCAAATGGTTTTAAAAAGGCAACCTTAGGGTTCTTTTGGGAAGAGAAGAAGACAGAGGGACGGTGGTGGTGGCTAGAGAAGAGAAAAAAAAGAAATTCCAAAGGCTCTGAAAGGAGCTGGAAGAGGAGAACAAGGCTGGAGAATTGAAGAGCAGATTTTGTGGACATCATAGGGAGTTTTCTCAGCCCTGTTGTGTTGTGTTGTTCCTTACATACCTTTTATTCCTCCTATTTTTCTTTGTAACTGAGACATGGAGTTGTAAACTTTTCTTTAGGTTTGGGATCAACCCAAAGTAGTAGTTGTTTGATGTGTGTTACATTTGTATGGATCTTTTATGTTTAATGGCAGATTTCTTGAGTTGACTTTTGATTCAAGTAACTTGACTTGTGAGTGTGAAAACCTTACTTGTTTTATCCTAGCGATCAAGGTTAACTGAAAGGTTAATCAGGGTCTTTGAACTTCTTAAGTCACCCTGAACTTACTGAAAGGTAATTCTTGAGGGTTCTTCATTTAATCATTATTCTTATCAGGGTTTTGAAAGGGTTTGTCTACCACGAAAGTAGGAGACGGCCTAATCAAGATCAACTTGTTATCTCTTGAAAGAGAGTGGCAAGTAGTTTAGGATTATCACCCTTCAAGCAATCTGCCCAACCCAAGTTTTGATCCAAGCACATCATTCACTGCTCTTTGTGGTGAATTCCCAAACCTAATTTCATCCAAATCTGAATCTTAGTCCACATTCCTGAATCCTTGTGTTTCTCATTTAAGTATTTTCTGTTACTTTGTTGTTTTCATTCTCCCAACTTTTAATTGCCTAGATAGCCTATCATTGCAACAGATTAGTAATCACACTTGGTCCTCGTGGGATCGATAACTTATTACTACTTGGCAAAACCGTGCGCTTGCGGTTGTGCAACAATTTACACACCTTATCTTCAGAGGTCTACAAAAACATTGATGATAGCATACAACTCCTATAAGAACTGACAAGTAAAGATTGATATGTTCATCTGTTAGTTAAAATCTAATGATTGTTCCAAACATAATGGTGGTTGCTTCTTGAACATTCAGCCTAAGTAATATGTCAAATTGTGGACTTGTTTCATTGCACAACTTCTAACCCCAATTTCACTAAATTTGCTATGGTTCAAAATGGTTAAACCCAACTTAAACCAATCAAGGCTAGGGTAGTGTTTGGACAAAAGTTAACACCTCAATTAATTGAGAAAAGCAACCCTACAAAGCAAAATATCAAGATTGTTTTACAGAACATAATACCACTTGATGATGTTAAGGTTAATGTCATGTTTTCAATTTTATAAGGAAAATTATAGAGTACTTCAGTAGAACAGCTAAGATAGCACCATAAGATTCTACTCTGCAAAACATTTTACCGGATCTTTCTCAATTAAGTGCCTCAAAGTTGACGCAGCAAGATGCCTAAGGCTTGGCTGTTAGAAAAGGAGGTAAATTTATTACAAATAAAAGATTAAAAAAAGAGTCAAATTATTCAAAATGCAACCTGCTTTGAAAAGAGAGTTGGAAGAAGACTTTGAACATGAGAATGCACAGAAACAGCTTGGGGAGCAAAAAGAACAAGCTGTTGTGTGAACCGGACAGATCTGCAACATCAAATGCCATTTGAAACAGGTTGAGATCTCATCCCAGCATGTTCAAACTTAAAAGCCTCATGCATTTATTTCTTATTCCAAAAGAAATTTATCAAACAAAAACTAAGTTGAAAGTTGGCATACTCAAGAAGAGTTGATGTTTCCTGGCAAGAGCTTATCTCTGCAATAACAGACTGGACAAGAAGAAATGTCAGTTAGTACAACTAAGATATCATGAAATGCAAATCTTGAATGGGAAAGCACACACACAATCATCTAGAACCTTTCAGTTCAGTATAAACTGTTGCAATTATAAAATAAGTAAACCAGGGAATCTTAAGAGACAGTCTTTTAATAACTATAAATGATAGCACATTACACAAACCTTGCAACGAGAAAAGAACGTGCTCCCAGGGGCCAACTCAGGACCAAGGACAGCAACTATGGCATTTATAAGGCGCCCAATCTCCTCGCGAAGATCAACCAAACCATTCTCTTCTGACAAAAGAATTTCTATAGCAAGGAAGAGAGTAGCCTAGATATGGTGAAAGAAAAATATCATTAAGTACATGAAGTAATTTCAGGAATTGAAATGTTAAGATCAAATTCTGCAATTCGTTCCAGTTTAAACATGAAGAACTTATATATATCTTACCTTGATTCAACATGATATAGAAATGAATATAAATTATCAATGAACAGTAGCTGCCATTAGTCTAAAAGGTCCATGGTAAACAATGTTTCTTTTTATTCTTCTAACTCACGTGATGGCGGATAAAGCAATTAAGACCTAAAAGTCCATCAGTCAGTTATATGATTCACATTTTACACTTGTGTATAATAATTATCATTAAAACAGCTGGAAGAACAAACTCTCATAAAAAATGATATATGTCATAACAAATGTAAGTGAAACCTCTTCCATAACATGGAAAATGCAACCATTTATATAATCAAACTCACACTGACAGACTCCAACAGTAACAACTGTATACAGCTGAACACCAACAAGGTGATAATATAAGTGATCCAACCACAAAATCCATAATAATGAAATCTACGGAAAGCAAAACCTGTTAACACAATACTTACTGATACTAAAAGAAAACAAAGGAGCTTCTGCTAACCATAAAACCATAAACAAACAAGTATTAGCTAAACACTACTTATCTTGACAGCTTGATCTGAAATCTTTCTATGATAACACAGAACTCAAGCTCACACGTTTGTTACATCAGCAGCAAGTTCTTACAACAGAGAACAGAACACTGCATAGCTAAGTATAATGCTAAACAGAAATAAATTGTTATCCAATTAAAATCTGTTTCTTATGAGGATATGATACTAAAATGTACGAGTGCATCCCCAAAAAAACACAAGGAACTACTTATTTAAGGTTCTAACTAAACTGCAGTGCAATAATACCCCGAAAATGAAAAACAAACACCTGCATAAGAACATTTAAATTAAAGACCAAGTAAAACACAAATATTTTCATATCCCGGCATGATAAAGTTTGAGGCAGACCCAAATATTTAGTTCTTGTTTAGCTGAGAACAATCTAAACACACTGGGAATCCTTCATAGAATCCAGCCCTCAACATCAAACACAAATTCCACAAGCCATTGAATAGCACAGCAGATAATTTCCAACATTAATGCTTCTCTACGCATATAAACGCATGTTTAGTTCTACACATTAAAGCTCTTGTGAAAGGCTTATTATGATAAATATGAACATCAAACAAGGAATGCAATGGAGAGTTTCTTGAGAGTTGTTTCTGCCACAGAGATTAACTATAGTATTGATGGTTTAAACCTTCTGTCACTGTATCTTACACTTACGAAGCGAAAACATGAAGTACAACAACAACAACAATAATAATAATAAGCTAAGAATTTTCAGATAAGCAACCAGGTAACATAAACCATTTAACAAGGCAACAACCTCAATAAAGATCTTAATTTGAGGCTATGCAAGCAGCATGCCACTCTTTAAGTTGGAGTAAATATACATATAAAAAATAATAAGCAGCTCACCTGCACCTGGGACACATATGATAAACCAGCAGCTTCAATAGTTAATAGAAGAGCATGCAAAGGCCATAATTGTAGGCCAGGATTTGAACTCTTAGCTAGATTTGAGATAGAAGTCACTGTTGTGGGCACTAAAGTAGATAATGCCATCCCTCCTGCGCTGCAAGCTTAACGCTATAACAATTAAAGATCTCAAAAAGGAAAAGGGAGTTTCTCTTAAGGGCAATAGACAACAATTGAGCATCTTTAGAAAATAAATTCACAAAGAATGTTAAACATCCTAAAAACCAAAATATTTCATTGAGCTAACTGAAGTCAAAAAATGATGCAAATGACCATAAGATTGTAACTACCTGCTTAGAAATGAAGCCGTAAAGATGTAAACCAAATTTAACCCACAATGTTCAAAATCTTGCTGATGTTAAGGAGTCTGATTTAACCACATAACAAAAATAAAAGATAAAAACGAAAAAAGATGTACAGACTCACCTTCGGTGTATGCAACCCAATGACAGCGCAATTGACTCAATAAAGTTTGGATCTGTTGCTACAATTAACTCTCCAAGCAAAGATCTTGCCTGACAAACAGTATCAAACAATAAGATAGGGACATTTGAGAAATAGAAAAATTGAAGACTCAACTACTTGTAAGAAACTATACATATTTCTAATTGATTGAAAGTATTTCCACCCCAAAATGCAATCATAATGCTTATATTCAGTGAGTGAAAATTTCCCAACATCACTTGATTATAATATACTGGAGCAAAAACACAAAGTTACACTAAATATCAGGGAAGAGAAAAGGAAGTAAAATACTCAACCAACCATACAAAAATAAAATTTGGACTAGCATAGCAGATTTCTCATTGATAGAGTATTTCAAGCCAGAGACGCAATCATAATGCTAATATTCTGTCAGCACAAACGTTCCCAACATCTTTTGATTATAAAATAAATCGAGCATGCTGAAGCAGCAACAATAAGTTTCATGAATTTTAGCAATAATGAAAAAAATAAAATACTCAGGCAACCATTAAAAGTAAAATTAAGATGAGAATAAGAAGCCTAAACTGCTAATATTCAAATGAAATGCAAACCCAATGACAGGTATCACAAAAATTTCAAGGAATATGCTTTAGCAGGAAACCAGGGACAAAGGTGATAGAACCTTAGCAGCCATTAAAAATTTGTGGATGCAAGGAAAAAATATAACAGATTGCATAAGACATAGCTTTATTCCCTTGCTCTATAAATACAGCAGAGATGGATGGAAAACATTAAATGAACATGGATGAAATTGAATCGCCACACAGAACAATGATCATTTAACCTTTACAAAATTTGGTGAATTGGAAAGCAAACACAGCTTGACCATCTTAGGTAGTTAAGTTGTGTATGTCAAGAGAATGCCAATAGTAGAATGATAATGAAAAAAGAAAGAGCAATGCAGGATGGTCTGGGTATGATCAGCATCTTGCTCGAAAATCTTAAGTAGAAGTTTAAGAAAGATCAAAAGTATATAAATATTAAGCTGAAAACTAAAGGTAAGTCATCGCCATAACAGACCACAAATACAATTGTTTCAGTTCAAAACGCTAAAGAATGTCTAAAACAGATGCCAGATGCCAGATGCAGATGCAAATGCAAAGTTATTATTCAAGAAACTATAAGATGAAGCATACCATTTTTGCAGTGAAGACATCATTCCCAAGACGAGTTAATAAACCTAAACCTTCTGCTGATGCTCTTCTCTGTTCTGAGGATATTTCGCCTTCCAGAAGAATACCCTATTTATCATCAAAAATCAATAGCATAATGATCAGAAAAGCAAACAATCTGAAGCAAGAGTTAAGAGAGACGGACAAAGGTGACCTGAAATATGGACTGAATCGAAGTTAGGATCTCAATTTCCCATCCTTGAGAACGTAATGCCAGTGCAGCCTGAAGAGAAGAAAGAAAGAGAGATGACATGTGAAATAAACCATAATAGAACTTGTTACTGTTAGAAGTAACACTAAAGGGACTACCTTCAGACCACTAAGTAGCCCCACACATGCATTTGTGATACTGGCTCTACGCCAAGGTTGCTTCTTCCCAATCTTAAGGCATTGATCAATCATGTTAAGCAACACCAACTTCCCACCTGAGTCCTGTGAAGGGATGCATCAAAAATAAAAATAAAATATAAAATCAACCAAGCAAATTAGACATACACCCACAATGAGATACCCAACAATGAAAATGAAAATGCACCTGACTTGCAAAAATAGTGCCGAAGAACAATAGAATCTGATTAACCAACATTTTGCTTACAGACTCCAGCTTCATGAGAAAAGCAAGAAATGTGAGGCAAAAACATGAAATCACATGCAAATCCACAGAACAATAAAAAAAATGCCAGGTAGAGGAAGGCCATGAAAATATTAAAAAGAAAATGCATTCTTACCACAAAAAAAAATTTAATTTATTATAGGCATGAAATTTAGAAAGAAAATGCCACAAAGAAGGTTTGCAAACAAAAGATGAAAATAAACTATTTTATTTAGTTGTTTCCCACCACCATGCTAAACAATAGTGAGAGAAAAGTAAGAGTTTGATCCTAATGACAATTGATTTTGGTCAAAATGCAGAAAAGGGAGGCATAGCTAAATCAAGCATAAGCATGGAGTGTGATGAACCACTAAATATTACATCAAACGAGTTAAACCTACATCAGGATAAAATTTGAATAGCACAAGATCATATCCCTGACAAAGAATCACAACTAATACCAAAATAGAACTGTTATACATAGAACTGAAATAGTCAGAATGCTATAATCACACTCACTGTGATCAGAAGGGTGTCATGCTTCAAACCTACTTCAAAAGAAACTGTGGGGCAGTTCATGAACCCATCTTTCTTCACATGAAATTTATGAGACAATTAAGCCTTTTCAAATTCAACACCGAATCCAAGGAAAGATTCTTGACAATTAGCTAAATATTCCGAGGAATATTCCAGTAAGCATCCAGTTGATACTGACTAATGACAACTCATAAATCTATTTTGTCCCTCAGCCCTCAGGGTAAAATACAATAATCAAAACAAGCCAAAATCTATTTATGAGCCAATTATAAGTATGTGCACATTAACAGAAACAAAAAAATAGAGAGGGAAAAAAAACCTGCATCAACATATCATGGATTGTGATACACAATAAAATTTTAGAGTTACAAGGAGCTTCCAATCTGTTAACTTCAAATAAATTGATGCAAAAATCCATTTCCCGAAAGGGGAGAAAGTCAATCACCATCAAAATAGATCTTGGAAAAATGATAACATAGAAGTGCATATTTACACTAAGTCCAGAGATAGAGAATTCATAGGACAACATAGAGGAGAAACAAAATTCATTTATTACCTGAGGAAAACTTGAAAGCTGATAATCCCAGACACAAGGCACAATTCCATCTTTGCAACCATCAAATGCACGAAGTTCATCCTCAAACCAATCCCTGAGAATCCATAGCCAGAAAAGTATTATTATGTTGATAACAACATAAGCAAACACAAGGTATCCACATGACTAACATAGAAGTTCTTTTCTAAGATAAATTAGTAAATTAAGAAAGCTACAAAGATGCACAAAGGGTTGAATACAATAAACATATTTTTAGATCATAGCAAATGTTACCTTCCAGGTATCCAAGGACCTAAGCAAGCATCCCTCTTGTCCAACAAAAATCTCAGGCATGAGCTTTCCCCATATCGAGAAGCATCACTTCTTATTTGCATTAAAAAGAATGAACATCACCAAGATAATGATAAGCTTTGAGACAAAACTATATGGCATCATAAGGAATTGACACATTCTATGCTATGTGGACAGCAAACAAAATGACTTACGCAAATGGAGAAGTGCATATCTGAAGAAGTTGAGGATGTTCACTTTTGTATGCCATGGGATTCGAAAGAGACTCATAGGCCAATATCGTTCTTGTGGTGAAAAGATCTAATGCAGGTCTAATCATGCTTTGCATTTGCTTGGAGGACAAGATGGAAATATATGACAAAGCACTGAAATATATATCATTTAAGATCTTTTAGGTAAAAGTCAACAAGAGTGGTGCAAAAGTTGACCCAAAAAAATAATAATAATAATAATAATAGTTGGCGGTAATCAAGAAGCATACATACCCACTTAGGTATGCCAGCACAGGTTGAAGCAGGATTCCACCATTTGTGCCAACTGCCGTTGTATGAACAAAGCTTCTTATAAATGCGGTAAGTGCCTCCATGGCTGCCGACAGAACACTAAGGAGATAGTAACAGAGAGGTTGGTGAACTCTAAGGAGATAGTAATAGAGAGGGGTGCACAACATACATATATGAGACGCACAAGAAAGAATATCACAATGTTAGAGCCTCACAAAAGCTGGACACCAGAAAACTTACTCTTTTTACATGCACATAGTTTGACCAAAATGACAATACAAACATCACAAACATAATTTTTGTAACAGTGCATACTAATATAAATAGCAAATCTCAGAATGTTAATCTGAATCAAAGGATTCAGCAAGAGTGATGAAGCCTGGAAAAGAAGCTAAAAAAAAGATCATGCCATAATAGATGGCATAAAAAACATAGGCCTCCACATATGAAAGAGGGAATTTCACATGTAGAATACCAATGATACATATAAAAGGCTTACATTGGCCAAATTAAAATAGAGATTTGCAAGTAGCAACATTGAATACTACCATCATTTCTATGTCTCTGAAAATTGATATTAAAATAACATTGAAGAAAATTACCAATAAAAGTTCCCAAGTCAATTAGCTGTAAAAGAGATTGAAAAACAGTCCATCATTTATAAAGGCATGAACAAATGAGTTCAGTGAACAGGTTTGGATCTGAATCTTGCCAAAGTTGCATTTAGTTAGTTTAATACCTTTATTAGTACATAATGGATTGGGGTTGATCTCATAACTCATAATTGATTTTACTGAGTTAGGTTGGGTTTTGATCAGACTTGATCAGATAGAATTGTGCTAGGCTAAGTTGATTGACACTAATTAACCACCAAGCAGACAATTTTGCTGGCAAAGGCCAAGAAGCTAATTAGATACTTCTCATCAGCCAAAACTAAGCAATTCATGGCTCATACCTAGGCCTCAATGCTGGCACCCTCATAAACAAGGGGCTTCAGTCAGAAAGAAACACATGCAAACTCATTACTAATAGTCATAAAACGAGATTTCAAAAGAATGGGGACATTAAACAATATAAGCATTGATGATAATATATTTGCATGTATTAATCATGTCTCTATACCAGACATAGGCTTTAAAAGAACACCAATGATATAACACATGAACGAGGGTGATACAAGCCATTCACCAAATCAAGACTTAAGCAACAATACAAAACAAAATAGCTAGTACAAATTATGTAAACTAACAGGCAACAATACTTAGTACTATCTATGTGAGAGTAATCATTTTGTACATGTGAAACAAATAGGAACGATCACTTCATATTAGCTAAGTGAGAATCATAATTTATGAACAGCATGAACATGTACAAAAGAGGAGTATCAGCTAAGCAGCCAAGCAGCCAATACCAAAACTAACAAATAAACAAAATGAAGAACATGAAAACAATCCACACCGTATTTCAGAGGTCAAATCTTGTGTTTGCCTAATATGGAATTCAGAACCCAACAAGGGACCAGCCCAAAGTAAAAGGACATCGAAAACCTGATCCTCAAGCTCCTGCACATTATATACTAGACACTGAGAAAAGGATAGCTCAAAGGCAATACTGAAAGTGGGAAAAAATATACAATTACCTCTTTCGGCAATGATGCTAAAAGCGAAGCTAATAGTAACCATCCAGCTTCTCTTTCTACAGTAGCCACAACAGAATTGCGACTATATTCAATCAGCATTTTCTTAGAAACTTCAAACACTAATTTGGGCAACCTGTAGATGATAATATATACACATTTATTGCATCACACACACACACAGAACTTGTAGCTAATAATATTTATGCAATTATTGAATGGTGCTCGCTCACACACAAAGACACGGAGGACAATTGCACAACAAAAACATCAGACTGAAGATTTCAGGCAGACCTCATTATAAATTTGATTATCCTTTCAGATGAAAGGAAGGCAAAACTCTGGCAAGGAGTGGATAGAATTTAGAAAACATAAGAGCATTTGTCACATTTAGAAACGAGTTATTACTGACAAGTTGCAAACTCCAAGGAACATAATACAAGAACATCAAATTTGTTTTTTATAACAATAACGAACATGATGAACTTCTAACAAGTCCACTGACTTCGACCCAATCAAATAAACAGTTTTGTGATCCAGAAACATGTAATACCTAAAAGTAAATAGCAAGTAACAACTAATAGAGAACCTACAAACTCAAATATATCTTAATGAGCATCAACATACGATCTATATTTAATCAGTGTGGCAGCAAGAGACCATGCTAATGAGAAAAAAAAAAATGGCCCACAAGAAGTGGCAAAAGTATTAAAGGCATTGTCTACTTTTCTGCCAGTTTCAAGGCAGTGATCACAAGAAACTCAAAGAAATGCAACCATGGGGCATAAGCCATCCATTAACCATTAAGGCATGCACACACAGCAAAACTGTACGTCAAATTAAGAATTAAGATAGTGAAAGAGGAAAACATATTAGAAAATAAGGCCAGGAAGAATAATCCAGGTTGATAGGCCCAATGCACCATCAAACAAATGATGCTTAAACAACAACAACAACAGCAGCAGCATGCATGCATGCAGCTGAATCTAAAATCAAAATATTAACATATCTGAGGCAACATTAAATCTAATTGAAACAAATAAAAGTCAAGTATTTTAACAGGGCAACAAAGTAACCAACAATTAAAAAATAAAAATAAAAATAATGCTCTAATTGAATTTCTACCTTTTGGATAAAAATGATATTTAAAAATTGATCAACTACGATGCATATAATTATAAAAAAATTTCCTAAACACGTATCAATTTGCTCAGTTATCAGTTAGTCAATTTCCAAAAGTTTACTGTGTTCTCCCAATACACTTTGCATGTTATTTGGCATTTTAAATCAGAAAGAAGTGATTATGATGTGAAAAGAATTTTCAGTAAGGATCAATACAGTGGTTATGATGTGAAAGAATCTTCTGTAAGATCAATACTGCATTAATATTTGGAATGACAAAAGAAAACTGCAAAAATAGGCATCACAGTTCAAAATAAGTCTTAATAGGCAAAACATAGATAAACAAGGAAAGTGACCTTGCAGGATAACCAAGAAGAAGCCTTGGAGAGATGGAAACAAGTGCAGCTAAAATTGTTGCTTGCCCATGTAATGAGTCAAGGTCAGGATGTAAATGGCTGCCCTGGATAATAAACATTTTCACAAAATCAAGCAAAAGCTTTTCAAACCAAAGTGGAGAAATGGTGACATGATATATAAAGCTCCAATTCTTCTACCTTTTCAGGCGACAAGGTTTCTCTTAACGCATGTAATGTTGTCACACCATATGAAATCAAACCACCAACACAAGTAGGATCAACTTCAGCCAATGCACGTAATGTAAGAGCAGCTTCAATGCGTACCTACAGAAAGTTGCAAAAAGAGCAATATCAAATAGACCGATAACGAGAAGTTTCCACAAACTTAAATGCAAAAGCAGAAGGAAATAATAAACTAAGGTACAAAAGAAAAGTAGCAGCAATCCACCTTAACAATTTGCCTAAAACTTCAATATACACCAAGGAAAAAAAAATGTACTTCTATTACAAAGTCAATTAAGTTTTTTCCTTTCAACTTTATCAAAATATATATTATAAATGTGGCAAGCAAAGCAAATCAGCAAGAAATCAGTAGGCTACTATGAACATGCTGCTAAGTTGGAAAAAAAACTGCCACAAGTTTTCTATCGAAGGTATGTGCACAAGAAAATCTGCAAGTTTGTTTTTAGGAAGGACAGAATAGTGGCTTAAAAAAAATAACAAAAACAAAAAAATGATAAATAAAATAAAATAAAAATTGAAGTACAAGCACCAATTATTAAATTGATGGAAGTAAACTCCACACTAATCGATCTTCTTGAGGTAAGAAAACCAATCCTATCAATTGATGCAATGGATTAGAGGAAAACATAAAGATCCACAATTATCAACTGATTATGACTATGTAACAGCAAGAATTCTTCCTAATGAATACTTAGCTTAGGAAAAGCCATCAGATCCAGTCAATTATCCTGGCATCCATTCATCCCTAATTCTCCTTTTTTCAGTTCCCCTTTTCTCATGAACCTTAATCTTCTCTGACTGCCATTCACCCCAATGCATTTATTGCACTTACCCACCATGATGATCACCACAGATGAATGCAACATATTGACAAAGGGTCATTATGAAGTAGATAAGAGTGTTAAGAGGGAATTAATATAAGAAAGGGTAATTGATGGGGCTTATGCGTTGAAATCAAGTGACAAAGTGGCAATTAGAGCAATGAAAGAAAAAAATGAAATAAAATATTTCACTTCTGTATCTAATCATGTATAAAGTACTCAAATGGTATAAATCTCAAGTGATAAAGGAGACTAACAAAGACAAGAAAAGAAGCAGGGAAGAACTTAAATAATTCAATTACACCTATGCGACTTAAATATGGTGATTCGAGTCCAAAAAATCAGGTTGCCAGTGGCCATGACATCTACCAGGTATAATTCTTCTAATGCTTCAAATAGCAATGAACCAAATCATAAAGCCAATTCATTTGAAATGCATGCCACATTCATAACAAACCCAATAATGTAATCATTGAATTATTGAAATTTTAGTGAGAATAGTTTGACAGGTTGAAAAACATAAAAGCATCAAATGTTTGGAAATTTTAAAAGCAAACTCCAACCAAAAACTTAATTTACGAGACAGCTATAGATCTAACCAGTTAATATGTGTCAAACTGTCAAAGAAGAAAAATTTCGTAAAAGGAATTGAAGGAAATGAATGAAGAAGCATTAGAACAAAGTACAAAGCCTAAGCAAAACAGTGCAGAAAATCTTTACATGCAATGAGGAATGAGATAATGCTGCAACAATTGTATCATCAAGCACTTCCTTGAATTCAAGTGGAACCTGCATATTTTCAACAAGTAAACAGCATAGATTCATGTATAACTATTTAAGGAAACAAATAACGTTGTTGATCTTCATACAGGAAGGTCAAATATAATCTCATTGTAGATGTCACATTTCTCCAACGACAAACACAAATATCTGCAAATTAGCATAAACTATATGCTAAAAATTCTTCACAATTACATCAGTGTAGACCACTTAACAAAGACCAAATACAACGTCATATTTCGAAAACATTTATCAATTTACTTATTCTAACATATGGAAATTTTTATTCTTTACTAATGAAACCTAGGACTGACATTAACAGTATTTATAAAATCTAACACATAATATTAATTCATGCAAGTGGCATTGTCATGTAACAAATACAATTAGACCAGCCAACCTGAAAAATGCATCTGCGCAAGTGTACATAGATGGCTTGAAGTTGAAAATTAGATGTCACCAGTAAAAGATATTGAGCATGAAAAGCTCACATATCACATAAATAGAAGTTTATCATTATTATAAAATATAATCAAATTTCATAGGCTAAAAGGGTTCTGAAGAAAGATGCTTCATAATCCATAATAAACTATGCAACATATATTTTAAATTTTAATAAAGTCAGGTGTCACTTGTCAAACTATAAGAAAAAATGAGACACTAGTTCCAACAAAATGGTGTAAATCATACAAATAAGCAGAAGAGTATTTTCCCTTGTTGATTTCCTAACAAATCCCATTAAAATTTTTGCATTCCTTACATCCATATCATTTCTAATCCACCTTATTCATGTTTATGTATATTCCTTATACCATCCTATTTTTCTATCCTACCAATCTTAACATATGATATAAAACAAGAAATCGCTAACAAAACTTTAATATAAATTTGGACTCATAAGATGTCTGTAACAAAGCATCTCAATGTGGAGGAGACAGAACAAATCAAATATGTGCGACATGGTAGTTTATCCATACTTCACCCAAAGTTGTCAAAAGATATGACAAGATGCGCAATATAACAACTCCAACTGATGGGCTATAATCAGCAGACCCAAGCTGCAAAGCAATGGACAATACAAAAGTGTCATCAGAAGGGGAAAAAAAAGTAATCAACCTGGGCTTATCATATCAAACTGGAAATAAGCATTCAAAAAAAAAACCTTTTTTCCAAGAAGAACTAAAAAAATCCTCTGTGTTGGCTCTGTCATCTGATCAGCAACACCAACACAAAGAATGTAGAGAACACATGCCTGAAAATAAATGAAAAATATAACTAGTATAAAGACAAATAAATTGCAAACATAATTTGATATAACAATCAATAATTCATTATTCAATTGGATTATTAGGATGTAGTGTAAATAGATAATCAGATTCAGGCATTGATCAATTACACCACTAGAAACTGTGTTTTGTTACTATTGATCTATGTATTTCAATCATCAATCAAACCATTAAACTAGTGAAGGCTTTTTACTTTCATAATATAAACAACATGAACAATTAATTTAATGAAGTAATATAAACAACATGAATAATTAATTTAATGAAGTAATGGAAGTCATAACTTACCTTAGCTTGAATCATTTACAAAGATACAAACATTTGACTAGTAAAGAATTTTAGAGATGGAAATTCCTTTGTTATAAGCAAACACTTCTTTGGGAAATACAATTTCATGATCATACCCTTGCAGCAAATTTCACTACTTATTGGAAACATTAGATTAAGAAAACCATATCAACCAAAAAAGATACCAAGGCATGTGAATCTTCATAGGCATTCCCTTGAAGCATGTCAATGGCCTGGAATGCGAAATTCTGAAGGTCACTATCTGAGGCACCATATTTGAGACGAACTACCTGCATTGTGCAGTTTTTCATCATAGAAGCAACTAGTAAAGAACTTCCAATCGATTGCAAGAAAGGTAAATACTGCTCTAAATCAATATCATTGTTCTGAGGTTAAAAAAAATGGTGTTAGTTATTTTTCATACCATGCAATAAAGAATAGCCCATAAATGCATCTCTATGAGTGCATTAGAATATGGAAGAATGGAGTTGGAAACAAAGAAAGTAATACAATCTACACAAATATAAAAGAATTTAACCTATGTTGAATAAATGTGTATAAATGCCGGTAACATTTATATGTCACAGGAATAAGAAAATGTAGGTACAATTCCACGCAGAAATCCTTAAACCCTAAGCAATAAAAATAATTCAGCAAGTAGAATGCATCTCACATAGGTAAACAAACAACCAAGAGATTACCAATGGCTACCTGTAAGAAGAAAACAAATGACAATGCTAGGCCAATGCGCATTTCCTTTGCACGAACTCCGCTTGCTGCAAAATAAATGCACTTGTAAACCACATCGAACTCTGCAAGAAATAGAGACTAGCTCCACATTTGTAGGACGCATATAACATGGCGTATGTTCAATGATGCAATTTCATATGATGTCTGCATTATCTGCTTGCACCTAGGACTTCTAATATGACAAATTTCATAGCATACAGAAGCATCCAGTTCCATTAAATTGCTTAGCTGGGTTGTATCATTACAGGTCCATCCATCAGCTCAGTATATTCAATTGAAAATTTTCCAATAAGAGATAGCTCATTGATTCAAAAACTGAAAGGAATAAAAATAAAGATGCCCTAGCTGAGATAGATCCCAGGATCTCAACATATGGAAGAGAAAGTTTCACAAGGAAAGAAAGTTCATCAATTCACTAATGAAAAGGAATATCAATAATGCACAAGCTAATATTAATCCCATGAGACCTACGTGAAGTAGCTACACGTTCATCACGTCAACTTTAAACCAAGCAAAGCAAGAATTTTACCTTTGTTAAATGGAAGTATCAAATGTTTTACTAGACCATCATCCAATTTTTTGGCAGGAAGTGTGTGAGCTTTTACTCTATGTCTAACCTTCAAAATTGGAATGATGTTAATAACTTTAAAAAAGGACAACCACATCAAACATGAAAATAGATAGTAACCTTGGAATCAAATATACCTGAGATTCAGGATTCATTGCAAGTGCAAGCAAAGCGCCTAAGGCTTCTGAGAAAGCATCCCTAATAGCAGAAACTGGATCCTCAAGGGCCTAACAGTACACAACAACAACAATAACAACAATATCAGACACCAATATATTGGAAACTGGCAGGTTTCAAATATTAGACAAATTATGAGCATTGAAGTCTAATAATGTAAAAAGTTCTTGATTTGATAGAAGACAAAAGCAAGGAGTACCTTCAGGCAATAGGCAATGGAACTCTCAAGCTCACTAATACCTAATCCAGGTCCACCTATGCTTGCAAATGTCTTCAGGCATCCTGCTGCTGCTAGTTTAACTATAAATGACTTGTCACTTACACCAACCCGCATTATTATGCGAAAAGCTTCTAGGTAAGCTGTAGAGGCACCATTACCACCAGAACCATCCAATGCATTAGCTAGCATTTGCAATGCATCTTTTCGGACAAAATCCTATAGAAGTCACATAAAGGGAGACCAGTATGATCTGTTACAGGTAGCAGCAAGTGCAAAACTATGGCATAATTGTTGCCTTCAATAAGGCAATCTAACAAAAATTGGCTTATGAATTGTGATTAAATTAAATTAAAAGACAGATAGTAGCTAGCATTACTCATGCAAAACCAAACAAAGAAGACAAATAATTTGAAATCCTGTTTAGCAATACATGAATAACATAAAAAGTACAGATATAATGTAGTAAAACAGAACTCAAGATCATAATCAGAAAAAACTCATAAATTAAAGCTATACTTTATAAAATATATAAAAATCTATAGCTAAATAGTTACGAAGATCTGGAACTTCATTATACTTGATGTTCACAGAAAGCATCCATGCCAATAACAAAAAAAAAAAAATCAGCCCAAAATTTGCATCAAAGCAGTAGAAATGCTCTGAATAGTCTTACCAAGGAAATGCAAAAATCTAAAGCAAGAAAAAAGAAGCAAACCAAAACATTATGTAGCTTTTATGTCAAGACGCATGTAAAACCAATTTAAAGGTAAGATTAAATGGATCATGGTGCATCAAGTCATCAATAAAATACCTCATTAAACCTCATTAATTTTGCAGCAATATGCATTGTCTCAAGCAAACCTGAAGTGATCCTTCGCCCAAATAAGCGATAAAGTTCTCCCAAACACTGTGCAGCACCTACAACAAAGGGTTTTAGGAAAAATAAGTAATAACATAATGAGCTAATCTAGAAAAATAAGCTAAATTAGGAACCTTCTTCTTAGCCACCAAGTTGTTGTGTTACAACATGGCATTCCAATTACATGTTTATATGATTGATGTGATCTTCACAAAAACAATTGAAAGGCTTCAATAATAATGCTTGTGTATAGCTAAAGATGACTTGCACAAGTGAACTGATTTAAAATAATTTATTTCATTAGCACATAGCAAGCATCATTATTTCATAGAAATATAAAGAAAATGGACAACATAGTCAAATGCTCATATATGGCGATAAACAAAGTCTAAGACATTATGCTCAACTCTGTAAGATTATTGATTTCCATACACAATGGTTTACAAAAAACCTTTTCTTTGTGAACTTAAAATCAGTACAAACCAGCACCTAACAACAAAATTAGGTAAGACTCATTGAGGAAATCCTCTAAGTCATTCACATATGAACTAAAGCAACATAATTCAAATTTAAGACTACACCACAAAGTAACATACTAATAATAGCCAACTGGAACAGAAAAATTAAAATTAACCTAACCGTGTGAAGCTTTCCATGAAAAACACAATGGAAACGACAACTAAAATTTATCCAAATTTGAAAAACAGAAAGGATGGCTTCATTACTTTAAAAGAAAATTCTCGTGATGAACCATAAAGAGTATATCCAGTTCAGATCACATGGTGAAAGGAATTCATCAAATAAGCTAGACTTCTGGGAAAAAAAAGTAAAAATTTGCATTGACAATTGCAACATTTACCAGCACAAGAGTGGGGTTCACTTCTTTTTCCATCAGCGAGCCATCCTTGGAGGCTACTAGCTCTGGAGTATATGGAAATGCCATCGCCCTTCGCAATGACCTTTCCCATGGCCATTGAGGCCAGCCGTCGCACAGGGCGGCGAGCACCTAATACAAGCAACGAGTGAAGTGCATCCTCACACTTCCTTTGCCACTGCAATATGGCTTCCTGCAACAAAGAACATGAAAATCACGAAAGAGTCCATGCTGTCTCAAAGCCAACACAAATTTTACGAAAATCAAAAGACCGTGGAGAATGAGAGAATGAGGTCCTCCTTGGACAAACAGGAGCAGTATCAAGAGCATCAATGAAACCCTTCAAGGATTTCCGAGGTCATGTCTTTGGGCTTTCTATGAGAATCAAGACATGACAGCCAAGACAAGAATGAAAACATCAATATAACCAAGAAGACAGAACCAAGAGAAACAGAACATTAGAATCAAGAAACAGTCCACAATGTGCACTACCCAACAAAAAAAGTTACGAAAAACAAAGAAAGGAACCTCCAATTCTCTAGGGTTAGGCATGCATTTTTATAGAAAGCTCCGATTCATGGATAGAATAATGAAATAGCAGGGCTCTTTTGGACGATTTGAACCACTATTGAACACTATTGATCATCGCAACTGATTGCAGAGTTGAACATTCGTACCATTTAGTTCATTGATATGAATTTCCGACCAACGAATGGGGATATCCCCGATACTCACAGAGAAATGCTTGTGCTTCTAAGAGAAACAACACAAAACCAGAACACCAAACAACAAAACAGAATCAAAAACTCCAAACCGTGGAGAAAGTGGAAAGAGAAACCTTAGGTTCTTCTTCAATGGCGGAAACGAGTTCGGAGAGGAGATCGAAGCAAAGGAGAGCATCGGGAGATTGCTGGTGAGCGGAGGCGACGATGGACTCGAGTTGCGCGACGAGAACACCGAATCGGGAGAGTGGGATCTCGATCTCTCGCCTCGCCATGGCGAGAAGAGAGGAGCTCCAAGCTACTACTTCGAGAGCAACGAGTTCCCGGGCCTTGAAACGAAGGTGGATCTCGATCTCTGAACATCAAGGGGGGTATATATAGAGAAAAGGGTTAGCTTGATCAACGGTCCAGATCACATGATGTTAATCCATGTCTTAAATTGTCATTATGAATGCTTGTTATTAAAGTTAATTCGTTGTGATTTTTTTTTTTACCGTTGAGCTTGAGCGGTTAAATCTTGATCTTGGTTATGATGAGATTTCATATTAAATTCAATTTTAAAATAAAAGGATTTGAAAAAATGATATAATTCATTGAAAATGGCTTTCTTAATATTTTGTGTTATCTTCCACTTGATTATTATTATTATTATTCATTTGGTATGTTGCATTAAATACAACAGACCAAATGAAGTTGACTTAAATCACTGTTTTTTTGTGTTTTCATTTTTTAACTTTTTTTATATGGTACATGATCCCAAATGAATTTGAATAGATGTGGAAACTATATAGTAAATAACAATTCAAATATAATCAAAATCCATTGAAGTATTAGTTCATATGTTCATTTGAGGGGGCGTTTGGTCTGCCACAGTCTTAAAGTTTTGTGCTTTATTTTGAATAAATCACTGTTTTTTGTTTTGTTTATTTTTAAGTTTTGTGTTTTCTCATAATTGTGTGCTAATATTTTTTAAGGTGCGGCCAATAACGTCTTTCTCTTTCTCCCTCTTCTCACTTCCACCTTCTCTCAAATGAATAATGAAATATAATAATTTTTTTAATAAGCTTTAACGGCAGAGCTCCAATTAGTTAAATGTCACTTTCAATAATTTACTACAACAAAAATTATTAAATTAATGTAAGAATGTATGTGCAATTCATCTAAATTGATTTTTGTCTATATATATATATAGGTTCGATCCCTGTATTATTATTATTATTATTATTGTTATTATTATTTATTACATAGACAACAAGCATTAGCCCGTTAAAAAATTGTCAAGAGACAGACAAGTACAATAATATACTAATTACTATAATTTATCAATTATTTAAAAAATTTTAACCCAATTAAATGTCACATAATTAAGACGAGAAAACACCATTGTGCTTATATAAAAAACCTATCAACTCACAACTTTAATCTTGATTTTTTTTATTATTATTATTATTTAGAAGCACCTATGACTACAACTAAAACTAGTAAAATAATTTTTATTATCTTGATTGAAGTGATCAGCCCCTAATAAAAACTATAGCAATGAGTGTGAATTATTTATTTAGGTTGATTCCCTCTATTTTTTATCAATGAATTTATAATGTGAAATGACAATCTCATTTTTTGTAAAATGCAATTTTTTAAAAATAATTGGGATTGAAGTGAGCTTATCAATATTCACACTAGCTTTTCCAGCTAGGGAACTAATTCGCCTTGAAGAGGGTGTGAACTCTCTCCGCCATTCACTAGCTTAAGTAAACTAGTATATGTCAGGTTACCCAAAATAAATAAATAAATAAATAAAAACAATATTCTTCTTTAATGAATAGTATGAATAACTTTTATAAAAAGGGATGTTGAAGATATTCAGACCATGTTCGGATGATGGGAGTGCTTCCCAGGGATTGGGTTTCACATGCCTTCATCACTGTTGACCCATATTTGGCAACCATCAATGGAATCGCAAAATGTCCTATGAGTAGATGACTGGTCAGCAAAGGAGTTTTACTCCAACCAAAAATGGGGGGTTTATGATTCCAATAGAATAAAATTATAATTTTGCCCTCCGATTAAGTTTTTCTCTCCTCTCATCTCTATCTTGACTTTTCCCATCCCTCAACATATCATCCCTACATTCCGGCAATCCTCATCTCCGGTGAGGTCAGGGCTCACACCAAATTGCTGATTTTGACTTTTTTTTTTTCTTTTGCTATTATGCGGATATTTTCTTAAAAAGATATTGTGCTTCATAAAGTCATTTCTTAGATGCACCAACATAGTTAGAATAGAAGTTATAAAGTTATAATCATAAGATACGAATGAATGGGTAGTTAATCATGAATTATAAATTCTTCATAACAATTTTGCATTTGTTATTTGTTACAAATAAATTCTTTCACAATATTGTTTGGTGCATGCTGCCCAAATGGAGTCAAAAGCATTGCAATAAAGTTTTTGAGTTCATGCTTAAGAAAAGAGAAAAGCTTTTGGTGTCTCAAACAAGCGCAAGTGCCTTTTGCTCCTTTTATTGAAAAGATAGAAATAATAAAGTATAAAAAAGGAAAATAAAGGATGGAGGAAAAAGACAAGAGAAAGGGCATGATTGTTTATTATTAAACATAACCCATTAGCTTATACAATATCACCAAATATATATAAAGGGCATGATTGTAATTTTATTATATTCCTCTCTCTTGTTTTTTTTTTATTCTCAACACCTATTCCTTCAAACCAAACTCTTTTCATTATCAACTCCTTTCTCCCTGTCCTTATTCTCATTCCTCTCCTCTTTCCATTCTTATTCCGCAATTCAAATGGTTCGTAAGGGTTGTTTGGTCGGAGGGAATGGACATTGGGCACTATTGAAATGGTAATCATTCCCTCCATCCATGTCACCTCTCATTTAAATGCAAGCAATGTGAATGAAAATTTTCATGATGGGATCGTTGGATGGGAAAACCCATTATACCCAATAAGCCAATGTGTTATAGTGACATTATTAGCCCTTTTTAATATTAATAATAATTTAACTAATAATGATGTTCAAAATATTTTCTAAATTATTTAACATAACCATATATATCATTTATTTACATAAAGGGTACAAAAATAATTTTGTTATACCTTCTTTCTTTTTACTTTTCGAATTCCCAATTAATTGTCTAACTAACCAAACACAATTTTCATTCATATTATCATCATTCCCATTACCATCGTCATTCTCATTACTTCCATTCTCATTCTGCAAACTAACCATTACGCATATAACTTATAAAAATTATGAGGTTGTCCACATTTTTTTTTAGTTTTGAAAAAATGAAGATTAGTCGCGACAATCATACGCAACCTTGCACACATTAAATTATCAACCATATTTTACAAGTGATTGTAATCTTTAACTGTATCCACCAGAAAAATAACTCTATCATTAGCGGTACATCCTATTTAATGAAACTCTTAACCAATTCATAAAATATTGAAAAGCTTTTAATTAAATATGAACTTTTTAAATTCTCACTGGCAAAATAAAATTTCATTTTATTATTGTTTTAAATCAGAAACGTATATTTTTTACAGACAAATCATAATCAAAATCTTCAAATTAAGAGCATATTTAATGGCATGAAAACACACGTTCAATGAGTGCTCAAGTCCAAGTTCTTGAACATTCAATCGGCACTAACCGCTCAATCAATGGCAAGAATATCAAACTCTATGATAATATAAGGGTCCGTTTGGATCACGGAATGGGAATAGGAATGGAAATAGGAATAGTAATGATAATGATAATGGTAATGGGAATGAAAAAGTTATTTAGTTGGAAGGAATAAACATTGAGAATGAAAAAAATGAGATAAAGAATTGAATTTTATGTAAATTACTTTAATGCCCTTAACCAAAACAATAATAATATTTTATATATAAAATGACTACATATAAATGAATATTATATCTTATAATTGTGGTAATTAATTATTTAGAATTAATAATTTCTTTTTATCATTATTCACTTTAATTATTAAAATTAATTATTTTACATAACTTCTATTATTTAAATTATTTTAATGTTGTATATGAATATTTAAAATTAATATTTCATTTTAACCAAGTTTATTTTCACAACTATTGCTCATATGAAATTATTTACTAGTACATCTGTGAATGGAGAAAAATAAACACATTATTTAACAATAACCACTGCCCACAATAACAACGTACCATAGTACAAAATATCATAATACAACTCCATTACGTAGTAGTCATAAAACAATACATCACTAATACCAAGTACTCACAATACATCACTAATACCAAGTACCCATAAGCCAAGTACTAACAAAGTCCATATTGAAAAGTCCTCAACCACACAATCACCAAACCTAAAACATGTATACAAATGTGACTTACATATTAGGTGGGTGAAATGACATCCTTGCTAAAATCAAACGACAAAAACGAAGCTTCTTGTCATTCGGCAAGTCCCAAAACATGTCGAGTTCATTTTCATCTCTTTGCAAAAATTGTATTACAACTAGTGTTTCATCCTCCGATAAACCATCAATGTTGAAGACGACTTCATTTAGCAATCTTTTCTTTTCTTCAAACTCTTCTTCTTTTCATCAACCTCTATGCGGGATGCTTCCATAAGAGCAACCGTCTCGGCATTCCGAACAGCGCAATCTGCTATCACCTTAAGTCCAGGCCCAACTACCTCCACAAATTGTGCTATTTTTTCAGAAATCACCTCAAGAGTTGGGTCATTGGCAAGAGCTTTTTTTTTCCGCCGTTTAGATGTTGTGGACGCATTATTTTTTGAAGACATGGGTGATGAGGGGTCAATAGGTTCTTGCATAAATCCAAAAAATCATCCCTTGGAAGTTGAGAGGGCCCTGTATTCTCCTCAAAACTAGTGTTTTCATGCATATACTGAGTTGCATCATCCCCCAAATCATCCCTTGCATTACCATGTGCTCGATCTTTTGTGAAGACCGGGGCAAGTTCATTGAAAAAGGGAAAATATTTCCCATAAAGCCCCGCAGCTTCTTTGTGATTCTACATTTCAATAATATAGAAAGTTAGCATCAAAGGTAACAAAAAAAGACCTTTACTTAATATGAAATTTAATTATAATTACCTTCACATACTCATCATATGAGCTTTTCTCACACTCAATTGTGCTATTTTCATGGTTCCAAACAAAGCCACTAATGCATAGAAGATCGGCAATAGCTGTAGTTTGTCTTAACAGTTTCACTCGAGACTCAATGTTTGGCATGGCCTTTAGTGTAGTTCATAGAATCTTTGCCTTAATCACTAGTAATGATGTGCAAAGGCATGAAACACACACAATAGTGACTATCCTATCTTGACCATAGAGATGCAAAAAAAAAAAAAAAAAAAAAAAATGTCAACTAATGATCTTTTTTTAGCAATCTAGAAAAGATACAAACCAAGCACAAAATCAATGTAAGTAATTAATAATTTCATTGATAAAGTTATAAACCCCATATGTAGAAATCACCATGATCAATGTATTCCAAAACCAAACATCCTCATTATGACTCATAATTTTACTTATACATGAATTGTCATTTAAATATCTAAGAAGTTCAGCCATCATATCATCATGATATGGCTTTGGCTGTAGGACCAACTGTGTCACACGCTGTTGGTGCGAATTTGAAGAAGTGATTTCATTAAAATTTTCTCATCCATTCATTATCTTTCACAAGCTCTTTCTAGCTTCTACCAAGATTTCAAGGATTCAACTGGATGGTGAAGGCATCAAATAAGATTTAGTTAAAGAAAAATCGATACAAATCATGCAATAGAACATTCTATTAGAAATGCACAGCTCATAATTTCAAGAATCCTTATTTTGTAGAAATTGTTATCTTAAAATCCAGACAATAATTGCTCAGCTTTCCAAATTAGAAGAGGGCCTTATTTTGCATAATCAGGTATTGAAGTTTGAATATGTATACAGTTTACATTGAGATAGAATCACAAGAAGAGGATAACTGGCAGTGGAAGATCCAACAACTTTAAATGTCCATCAAGTAATTTGTTATATATTATCTTTTTCTTAGATGAACAACCAAGCACAAAATCTCAACAAACATATATATATATATATATATATATATATATATCTTTTTTTAGCAATCTAAAAAAGATAAAAACATGAATAATGTGAATAACATGAAAAAAATATATATATATACAAAATCAGAAAAAAAAAACAGAAAAGGGAAAAAAGAGAAAATATGAGACGATGAGATTAAAATGGATAAAAAGCACATACCTAAACTTTTTCAACCAGATCTGTTTCTTCTCCGGTGCCTTTTTTCTCCAATGACCGTTTGTTAGGTTGGCTTCAAAAAACAAGAACATGAATATTAAAAATAAAAAAGAAGAGAAGGAAACAAAAATCAAAGAACAATAACTCAATAAGAAGCTCTGAAAATCACAAACCAAGCTCCTAGATAAAATTTCATTGTAGTTGGTATACATATGCATAATAAGAAGCTTGTTTTAAAACTTAAAAAAAAAATTAATTAAAATGGAAATTGTTAGCGGTGGAGAGGAAGAAGAAAGATGAGATTTTTGGGAGAGAAGGGATGAAAATCTAGTCAAGGCATGAGATGAGAGATCTTACCGTCCTTCTTACTGACCTGAAGACAAATTCAAACGGCGGTGAAGCTCAGATCGAAAAGGCTGCAGTTTCCGATGAAGGTCATGCCATTGAAACGGTGAGGTCGAAGACGGAGAGGAGAGAACCGCTGCGATTGGAGAGGAGAGAAAGGATAGGCCCTTGGAGATGGTTGTTGTAGACGTCGAAGAAGGAGAGGCAGGCGAGGAGACTGAGTTGGTCAGGGATGGGGCCTCTGAGGAGGTTGGAGTGGAGGTCGACGATGATGAGGTCTCTTGCAACGACCGAGTTGAGGATGAAGCCAAAGAGGATATCAGTTGATAAAGTAAGGGCAAAATTGACAAATGGGGCCTCAATCTAAGCATTACCCCAAACTTTCAAGGTAATGGCAAAAGCTTCAACAAGGCCATGTGATGCCTTTCTCCTTGGGATTCTCTTAATAGTAGGAGCTACCCAAACATGGGTTTTAATGGGTGGGGTAATGAAGGGCTTCATTACCCCCATCCAAACGGACTGTAACTTTTGAAAATTATTTTTTATTTTTTTATTTTTTATTTTTTTATAAGGGTGACAAGCGCCTAATGTCACGGGCTTGTTATTTCGTTCAAGGTTTCGTGCAGCCCTTGGTTAGTTTTTGTTCACACTTCACGTGCTTGTTCAAGAGGTCCAAACCAAACCAAGGCAGCATTCGCACTTATATAACTTAAAGATTACAAGCTTGCAAGTATGAAAATGCAAAGTAAGGCAAGAAAGTAAAGCAAGTAAGCACTTAAAGAAAATATGCAAGAACATAAGTAAAAGAATAAACAAGAAAATGAGGAGAACTCTCTCTTGTATATTAGATGTTTATCATGAAGCAAACTTGTGTGTCTTTACAATTGTCATGAGGGGTTTATATAGCCCTCCACCTAACAAACCAAGGACTAGGATCATTTTGATCCAATGGCTCACATTAAAGGGGTAGGTGGCACCTACCCACGAATAATATATAATAATTCTCATCAACCCCCACTCACATTCTCTACCTACCACCAAGTCATGACAAGTAATGAGAAATGCCATTCTTGTCCTCCTATGGTGATGGAGAAAATTGTAGGGTGTGACATTAATCAGTGACGTGCACGTGGGGGAGTCACGCTCGACACACATAGTGTGCACTCACCTTGCGCGAGGAGCCACACTCAAAACCTGAGACAAATATCCTACGCAAGGGACCCGGTGCCAATTGATCCAAAGGCCGTTGGCTTTTGAAAATTATTTATATACACTAAATTCTCAACCATATTTTAAGAGGGAGGAAGGGAGTGGACTTTCTAACTTACTCTATAGGAGAAAATAACTCTATCATCGGCGATATATCATATTTGATAAAACTCTTAATCACTTAGTAAAATCTTGAAAAACTTTAATCCAATTTGAACGTTTATAATTCTCAATAGCAAAATAAATAAATCAGAAATTAATATTTTTATTGACAAATTATAATCAAAATCTTCAAACTAATCATAATCATTATGCTAAAGAAACATTGTGTTTTGGTTTTAAATGTTTACTTTAAAAAAAAAAAGAAGAGAAAGTTCCTTATTTTATTCTGTAAAAACCCTTCCGTATTTTTGTTCAAACAAAGCTTTGGGCGGTTTTTGAAAAATTTCGTTGTTTGGAGGGACGGCAAACCGGCCCCCAATTCCGGCGATCGCCGCCCTTGGCTATCATCCTTCTCCGGTGATCGCCGCCGCCAGGATGGCCTCGGGTTCCCCGAAATCTCGGGTCGATCAGGTATTCTTCTCGATCTCTTCCATTCTCCTTATCTAAGCTCAGATCTCTTGTCACCATTGCGTCTTCTTCAATCTCACAGTTCTTCGCATTAAGAAAGAGGAGACCTCAGTCTCTCAAAGAGGAGAAGCCCCATGGAAATACCAAGACCACGCCGGAGTCGTCCCCCAGCGGTAAGGGCTCCCTTAATTCCTATCTCGTCAAATCCCCTGACTCTCAGCGGCGGCTTGATTCGGTGAAGAGGAATATCTCTTTGGAGATTGGTCTGCCGTCTGAGACTGCGCAAAAGCCCGTTCTCCGTTCGTGCTCTTCTGAGAGAACCGATGGCCGCGTTGGCGAACACGGAGAGCAGGTTCTTGAGAAGGAGGTTTCTGTATGCGAGTCAAAAGCAGGCGGGAATCCGGAACTCAAGAAGTTCGCCACTGATTTCCTCTCTTTGTATTGCAGGTAGCCTTTTGTTCTATTCAAAAGATTGAAATTTTTTTTTCTTGTTTATTTTTGAGTGAAGAGAATACTGAAATGCATATGCAAATTACAAACTTTATTTATGAAATTTATTTTCTTTCGACAGTGAGGTTTTGCCTGTGGAACAAGAGCAGAAGGGGCAAAAAAGAAATGGTAGTCCATCTCTTCTGGTTGTTTGTGACCAAACCAATGTGAAGAAGCAGTGTGCTCTGAAAGTAGAAGATGATGCTCCTGGTCATGATGGTTCTGAATGTTCAGAGTCAAAGATGAGTATGAAAACCCAAGAAATGATTGATTTTAGTGCCAGTAAACCCACAGTAAGCACGAGGAGATGCAGTGGCACACCAAAAGCTGGCTTGCATGCACCTGGTATGTTGAACACGCCTAGAACAGTAAGCAGAAAGTCCTTAATATCCCCTGGGGATGAGTTCTGGAATGAGGCCTTTGATGTTGCTGATGGTTTCTACCATCCCCTGGATCAAGCTTCTTGTGCAAGGGGAGAAAGGGAGAATGTCTGTCCTATGGATTTGTCATCATGTATAGCTCCCAGTGGTGGTGGAATAATTTTGAGGTCTGAAAATGGTGTACTGGAAGCCCAAGGGGTTGAGGGTGAAAAATGTGGTATGCTCCTCAATGGAAGTGACAAGTCACAAGCTGGTGTTCACAGTGGCAAGGTGTCCCCTTTGCCAGTAAAGCACTTTGACTTTTCTCATGAAGAAAATATCATCAAGGAGAAAAAGTTCACCTTGGAGAGATCTGAAACTCTTGATGCTCTAACCAGTGCAGCAGTAGATACCAGCTGTATAAATCAAAATGATGCTTCTACCTCAAGTTCTAAAAGAAATCCTGAAACAAGTATTGTGGGCAATGCCTTTGATAAGGCTAAAGGGGACGCTAGGAAAGTGCATGAGATTTTGAAAGGTGCATTTGGCGCAATTGAAGAAGTCAATTTGTTGGCTCAAGAGAATGATGCCAAGTCTAAGGGCAATGATGTTGGTGCACATGTTGGTGAATCTTATGTTGTTCGTGGTTCATTTAGTGTAGAGGAAAGAAAGATCAGATCAATTGCATGCAAAACTAATGACGCTACTGCCACTCCATCAAGTTCTATGCCTTTAAAAAACCATTTGCAGCTAACAAGTTGGCTTCCTTCTAAAATTTGCAGCATATATATGAAGAAAGGAATATCAAGTCTTTATCCTTGGCAGGTTCTTTGTATTTCTATATGTATTAATTTGTTGCATTGGCCAACATTTCCTTCCTGGTGTTAAGTCGTAGGAACAAAAGTAGTAGAATAATATAACTTTTGGGGTTCTAGTATGGTAGTTTATACGAAGACATGTTACAATCTGGCTGATTGCTCTATTCTATATTTTAATTTCTTTCATATCATTTTAGCTTTGTTCTTATTTTATTTCTGATTATCTTTCATTTTGGATGCCTCTAGAATAACTTCCATCTCCACTTTGCGCTGGCCTCTCTCAAATAATTGTTATTCACTCTAGTAACTCGGGGCTCTGTCCTTTTTATCTGCCTTGGGGAGTTTATAACTTCCTCGTGTTTCTTCTAGGATCCATGAGCATTTCTATAGTTTTTCCTAAGTTTTATTACTCTTTGTCAAGAATTATAAGCCATGCTGTGATGGATGGGATTTCAATCGGTGATATTTAGGTTTGTCAAATGGTGTCTTGGCAACCATGTTCTTTTTGCAATATGGCTGAAGTTATAATTTTGTGAAAGGGAAGAATTGTGACTTTGTTCCTTTATTTTCATTTGAATGATATGATATAGCTATAACAAACCTGGTATTTAGCTAAGCTTGCTTTTAGTATCAGTGGTAAACATCACTGTTTAACTATTATAACCTTTCTTAGTTGTTAGTGCCTGGTTTTTGATTCCCGACACCATTGTTTAACTGCTGATAACTAGTTATTTGTTTTCCGTTTGTCAAAACTAGTTTTCCCTTCAAAATTTGTATTTTGCAAGAATTGATTGTTTAATGTGGCTCTATTTTTATCTGTGTGCATAAATACGTTTTAATGATATGAAAGCATCTGATATTGTTGTTATGGTTCCTTATTTTTGTACTTCAACATTCACCATTTTTTTTTCCTAAAACTTGTATTATGTTTAACTAGTGAATGAATGAAATGCGTTATGTCATAGATGCTATGTTGGAATTGCAAATTGATGTTACCCTTATTATAGTTTTCCTTGGTTTTAATTGTAGGTTGATTGCCTTACGGTTGATGGGGTGTTGGAAAGACGAAATCTTGTCTATTGTGCGTCTACAAGGTTTTTGTTCTATGAAAGCATTAATTTTGACACACTATTTGAATCTGATATGCATAACATACTTAATTGCCACATTTCTTCTTCAGAATTTATTATTGTTTTAAATATTTTTGGCTTGTCTTGATTTCTTCTCATATTTATCCCAATAGCATTCCCTATCTGCTTTTGTTTTTCTTTTTTCTACCTAATTTTTTCTTATACTGACCACTGCAAATTAACTGAAGTTATGGATAAAGAAATTCCAAGTTTGTTTACAATATTTTGTGAATTTAGCTGCATTTAACCCATGCACACAGGTATCAAACAATCAATATTGCCATTTCTCATGAATAAAAAGTCTTAGTTAATAGGGCTTTAATATATAAATCCCACTGGACATTTAAATTTTAAAAGTAGAAGAAAGGATCGCTTTGGTTTACCTCTTGAATTGTCTTTGTGGTATTTGGTTAAGTTAACACTGATAAATTTTGTTATATTAGTTTTATGGGAGAAGTATGTAATCTTATTTTCTAAGATTTTGGTTTATTTTCATTTTGAGCACGCTTCTTATTATAAAAAGCATAGAATTTATGGCAGCAGACATGATACAACATGGTTTCTGATACATTGCAGTGCTGGCAAAAGTTTTGTGGCTGAAATCTTGATGCTGAGGAGAGTTGTATTGACTGGAAAGATTGCAATTCTTGTCCTTCCTTATGTATCCTTATGTGTTGAAAAGGTGCAATTTTTGTTTTTTTTCCTCAATGCCCGAAAGGATTTTACATATGATATTTTAGATCACAGCCTTCTTTTCTTATAGGCCGAGCATTTGGAGCTAGTACTTGAGCCTCTTGGAAAACATGTTCGTAGCTTTTACGGTAGCCAAGGGGGTGGGTCACTTCCTAAAGATACCTCTGTGGCTGTATGTACCATAGAAAAGGCAAACTCTTTGATTAATAAACTGCTAGAAGAAGGACGGCTCTCTGAAGTTGGCATTATTGTGATAGATGAACTTCACATGGTAATCCTGCTTTGTTTGCTCTGTAGTGTATTTTTTTATTAAATTATTTGTTTTGATTATTGAAGTTGTCATTTCCTTTCAATCTAATGCTTTGTATTGATGAATATATTGGGAGCAAAACATGTTTAACACACTTATATTGGCTTCATATTGATGGAAATGTCTAGTTAGCTATTGGATGAACTCAAATTCAGACAAATATTTAAGAAAACCTTGTTGGACTGAACACTTCCTGACTGTAATGGACAGAATTTTTTACTTCAGACCAGTAACTCAGGGTTAATAGTGAGAAAGAATTTTAGTTTTCATTTTCTTATTCTTTCAAAATAGGGTACACAAGAAGCTTGAAAGAATATGATTGAATTGTGGTCTTCACTACCAAAATTTAGTGTATCGGTTGACCATATCACTTTGTTAACGTAGAAGCTATGGGCAAAAGTTTCTATCTTTGTGATGACTATAGTATTTTTTCCTTGATGAGCGTGGATTCTGTTTTAGCTGTACTTGTATTTCAAGTTTGCTTTTTCTACACCTTTTCTATTAATTATACTCTAATTTTTTTTTTTTGAGTATCAAACAATTCAGTTAATATTCAGATGGGTTGTTGATTGCCATTTGGTTTCAGATACAACTTTATTATGCTCAGATTAATATCTATGGGAAATATTATCTATTGTATTTATTGGATTTTTCATGCCTTTTCTTATTAGTGGTTATGAGTCACTGACATTATTATTGTTAAGACCTCATAATCTGTAATGATGCTATACGGCAAGGTAAATATCCTGCCATTATTTTCGTTATGGAATATGTACCTGCACTATAGCTCAACTCTATTATGTGGTTCAGTATACCTTAGATTGCATATTGTCAGCAAAACCTATCACAGGAGATTGGAAATGATTTTCTTTTATTGCTCCTTGTGACATTAAGTGCCACAGTTGCCTCGGAGCATTCAATGAGTATATTTGGAAATGAAGGAAATTTACAAAATCTTGGTTCCTGTTGATTTGGTTCTATTACGAATGAGTGACATATGTTCAGTTCAACTTTGTGATTGTTTGCATTAGTATGCTTTTTGATCTTTATCCCCACTTGTCCAATTTCTTGTTGTTTAACTCTTGAATATCTGTAATAAGCATGGAGAATTCCAATGTGAACTGTTCCTTGTCATGGCAGGTTGGTGACCAGCATAGAGGGTACCTCTTGGAGATTATGCTCACAAAGCTTCGCTATGCAGCTGGAGAAGGAAACACTGAATCATCTAGTGGAGAGAGTTCAGACAGTAGCAATAAAGCTGACCCAGCTCGTGGTTTGCAAATTATTGGGATGAGCGCAACCATGCCAAATGTAGCAGCTGTAGCTGATTGGCTTCAGGTAGGCCTTGGTGGCTTTGCGAATGCTCTTCATCAGCCTTGTGTTGCTTTACGCTTTAATTCTTTATCACTTACTTTTCTTAACTTGGGATTGCTTAATCTCCTTCCTTCTTTCTTTAACCCAGTAAATTTGTTTGTATCGTTGTTATTCATTTTACATGTTTACACCACCTTCTTTTGTTTCAAGCCATTCTTGTGTTTGGCTATTGCAAATTGTGTAATCCGTTTTGATTTGTGAAATTATCACATTTCCATCCTAGCTTTTTTGATTTGTGTGACAGTCATCATCTTAAAGTGGCTATTTAACTTTCTAATCAGAATTGGATGTCATCTTTTTTCTGGCAATGTTCTGAACTTTTTCTTCTTTCTTTCTTTTTCCCCCTTTCAAGGATACCATCACGAATGCTCCTATGTGAAGGGGTCATTATTTGTCTCCTGTCTCCTCCTCTTCTTCTTCTTCTTCTTCTTCTTTCTTTTTTTGTTTTTCCTTCAAGGATACCATCTCAAATGTTCCTATGTGAAGGTCACGGCTCATTGTTTGTCTCCTGCCTCTTTCCTAGTTAATGGTTGGGAATAATCAATCTCCTCATTTATTTATACAGGCAGCACTTTACCAGACTAATTTCCGACCTGTTCCTTTGGAGGAATATATCAAAGTTGGCAATACTATTTTTGACAAAAAACTGGATGTTGTTAGGGTTTTACCAAAGACTTCTGATTTTGGTGGTAAAGACCCAGACCATATTGTTGAACTATGCAATGAGGTGAGTTGGTGATTCTTTTTCTGTTGGGCTATTATTATTAGGGTTTTTTTTTGGCTATCTTAGTTAAATAACTTACTTTGTTTTATTGATGGTGCTTTTGTGTTGACATAGGTTGTTCAAGAAGGTCATTCAGTGCTTCTGTTCTGTTCTAGCAGGAAGGGATGTGAAACCACGGCTAGACATGTTTCCAAGTTTCTGAAAAAATTTTCTGTTGCTACGCGGGAAGTTTGTGAATTTAATGACACATCGTCTGCTATTGAGGCCTTGAGGAAGTGTCCTGCAGGGTTGGACCCAGTGTTGGAGGAAACAATACCTTCTGGTGTTGGCTACCATCATGCTGGCCTGACGGTAATGACTGTTTTTATCCTTCTTGGTGTCCTTATATTTTGTTTGATCGGTTGTTTTACTATAGATGCTTGATTTTGATCTTATACAAATTGCTTTTGTCTCATTGAGCACATTTTGTAAGTATTCTTGGCAAATATCCTTAAACGCCTCCATTTGCTATATATCCTTTTATCAGAGCACTGATAATTTGTTTCAGATAAATGAGGTGACAAATCATGGGTGTTCTGATTAAGGGTTTGATGCCGAATGATGTAGGGATTCTCCTATGCTCAAACTTAGAAGATTTATGATTTGACTATTTGTTGTTCCAATGTAAATACTTCTTAAGTTCCTAGGGCCATTTTTCCTGATTTATATCTGGATTATTATGTCATCCGTGCCTTATTATATAAGATCATGTCACAGCTGGTGTTATTTTTCACATACTTGTCCCTCAACATTCTCTTCTTATATCTTATATTGTATTGGATTTTTTTTGGTAATTAATGTATTTGGCTTGCAGTCATACACCATCAACCTATTTGGTTAATTCACATTCTTCCTAATATGACGTGGTTTTTCTGGCAAATGTGTTACACTGTTACAGGTTGAGGAAAGAGAGATTGTTGAAACCTGTTACCGTAAAGGGCTGGTGCGTGTGCTGACAGCTACTTCAACTTTAGCTGCTGGAGTAAATCTGCCAGCTAGGAGGGTGATATTTAGGCAACCAAGAGTCGGTCGAGATTTTCTTGATGGGACAAGATATAGACAGATGGCTGGTCGTGCAGGCCGAACTGGCATAGACACCAAAGGAGAGAGTGTAAGCTATTCTCTTCAATTTTATTTTCTCTTACCTTCCAGACACTTGTCATTTATGTCTTGTTTTCTCCCTACCAGATACTTGTTTGCAAGCCTGACGAGTTGAAAAAAGTCTCTGCTATACTCAATGACAGCTGCCCACCACTGCAGTCTTGCCTCTCTGAAGATAAAAATGGGATGATTCATGCTATATTGGAGGTTGTTGCTGGTGGTATTGTTCAAACAGCAAGCGATATTCATCGATATGTTAGATGCACTCTTCTTAATTCTACAAAGCCATTCCAAGATGTTGTGAAATCTGCCCAGGATTCCCTACGATGGTTATGTCATAACAAATTTCTTGAATGGAATGAAGAAACTAGGTTGTATAGTACAACACCTCTTGGTCAGGCAGCTTTTGGCAGTTCTCTGAGCCCGGAAGAATCACTTGTAGGATTGTGCTACTTGTCCATAATTTGCTAGCCTTTTTAATCTTCAACATTACTTTAATTTACATTGATGTCATTTCTGCCTCAGGTTGTCCTAGAGGATCTTTTAAGAGCAAGGGAAGGTTTTGTTCTTGCATCTGATTTACATCTGGTCTACTTGGTCACACCTATAAATGTTGATATTGAGCCAGATTGGGAATTATATTATGAAAGATTTATGGAATTATCAGCCATTGACCAGGTAAAGAAAATCTCTACATTGAAGAGCAAAAAATTCACTATCTACGTATGAAATTATTCAATGCTTTAAATATTGGTGGCTTGCAAGAATGGAGTGTGGTACCAGATCACTGTGAATTGTGCTATTTGATTGGTTTCAGTAGCTGCTATTTGTTTGTCAGTACTGCATCATCATACTTCTTTTGAATAATGTGTGACATACAGTCAGTTGGCAATCGGGTGGGAGTAGCAGAACCTTTTCTCATGCGCATGGCTCATGGTGCTCCTGTTCCTGGTCAGAACTGGATGAGAGGGAAAAAGAATGGGCCTTACAGCAGACTGCAAAAACGAGATGTGCCCAATAACAAGATCCTGCTTTCCAGTGAACAAACCCTTCGTGTGGCTAAACGCTTTTATGTTGCTCTTATGTTGTCAAGACTCGTACAGGTAAATGTCAAACCAAATCCTCCCCCCCCCCCCACCCCAAGCTTTTTTTTTCTGGCTTTATACTTGACCTAATATTTAGCTTTGGGGTTATTGATCACTAAATAATAGCAAATCCATTACAGGAAGCTCCTGTTGCTGATGTCTGTGAGTCCTTCAAAGTTGCTAGAGGCACTATTCAGGGCTTACAAGAAAATGCTGGCAGATTTGCTTCAATGGTATCTCTCTTTTCTGGGAGACTTGGATGGCATGACCTCGAAGGTCTCATTGCTAAGTTCCAAAATCGAGTTTCATTTGGTGTGAGAGCTGAGATCGTGGAACTTACTAACATTCCATATGTCAAGGTAAAATGACTGCTGAGTTTTACAAAATTTTGGAGCAAGAATTATGTTGAACCATCTTAATTACCACTTCATGTATTTTAGGGTTCACGAGCTAGAGCTCTTTACAAAGCTGGTTTGCGCACTCCTCTTGCTATTGCTGAAGCTTCTGTTCCTGACATTGTTAAAGCTCTTTTTGAGTATTCTTCATGGACAGAGGGTGACTACTCTTCATATAATTCAAATTTTTTGCTTAATCAATTCTTAATTCAAGATGGAGTTTACTCGGTCTTGATGTGTCCTTTCCTGTTACTTTGCTGCTTGTATTTATTGTGGATTTCTTTTTATTCACTCATTTCCTGTATTCAATGTTCTCTCTCTCTCCCTCCTTCTAATTTATGTTGTTAGACCATCTTCCTCATGCTATGCTTTACTGTATTTTGCCATTTAGTCTTTTCTTCTTCATGCCTTCAACTTCCTGTCAAAGGTGACATGATAGCATATTGATCTCACAGTTAGTTTGCATTGAATGAGGTTACAGTGCTGAACTTTTTCCATGATTAATTTTTTTCTAGAAAATTCAGCTCTCCGACGGGTGCAGTTGGGAGCTGCCAAAAAGATTAAAAATGCCGCGCGTAAAGTCGTCCTTGATCAAGCAGAGGAAGCTAGACTTGCTGCTTTCTCTACTTTCAAATCACTTGGGATTCATATGCCTCAATTTTCTCACCCTTTTCCTCCAATTAAAGCTGAGGACTCTGCCAGTAGAGGAGCCAGCATGGGCTCTTCTGGCGAAGATGCTATTTCTTGTGCTGATATTAGAGAACTCACAAAAAATAGTCATGTTTCCATCCAACAGTCTGGCATTGATAGAAGTTTGTTGTGTGGTGATTTCTGTCAAGCAGTAGTGGGAAACAACTTGAACAACCATACTGATGATGCCTGTCAGGTAATTACAGGAAACAATTTGAACAGCCATACTGATGATGCTTGTCAAGCAATTATGGGAAACAACTCAATTGAGCATACTGCTAAGATTGATGCCAAGGAAGTGAGGTCAACCAGAGCAATGGATAATGACCATAAGAATGCCAATGCTAAGCTAGTTAGAGAGGTTTGCTCTCCAACCATTGGTCCTACTCATGCATTTGATGCAGTGGATATAAAAGTATCTCTTGCATCTTCCTTTCCAGTGTTAAATGAAGGTTCTACTTCTGGAGTAGATGTAACTGAGCCTGGTAACATGGGAGGACATGTTGGGGGGGTAAGTGAGCCCAGCTGTCATAAAAGCAACCTTTCTGACAAAGGACCAATTAGCATGAGCAATTTTCAAGGTGGATTTGATTTCTTTTTGGACGAATGGGATGCAGTGAAGGAGTTTTATTTTGATGTTCACTTCACCAAGCACCTGGAATTGAGCTCTTGTGTCCAATTTGAGGTTTTTGGGCTTGCCATTTGCTGGAAAAATTCACCAGTGTATTATATCAATCTCACAAAGGATTTGGTAGCTTCCGGAAAACAAAATAAATGCCTTACAGGGAATTTAGCTGATGATGTAACCAATGGTCTAGCAATCAATGATATATGGGAGCTTGCTAGATGTAGATGGAACAAGATAGCTAAGATCATGGAACGGAATGGTGTGAGGAAAACTACATGGAATTTGAAAGTCCAGATTCAGGTCCTCAAAATTCCGAGCATCTCTATTCAGAGATTCGGGAGGTTATATCATGACCACAAAGACATTGATGGCATTGAAGTGGTGGGTGGTTCATATTTATTGCTGCCATCAATATCTGTCTGTGATGGAATTGATATGTGCCTCATATCATGGATTCTTTGGCCTGATGAAGAAAGCAAATCCAATCAAAGTCTTGAAAAGGTATTTGGAAATTTTTTGTTTGTTTTTCTGTCTTCTTGTTTAAATGTGGTGAAGTAGATATTACTTTTACCATTAAAATAATTCTCATTGATGTAGCTAGTAAAAAAACGAATGTCTAGCGAGGCTGCAGCAGCCGCTAATCGTGATAGTAGATGGAAAAATCAGATGCATAAAGCTGCACATAACGGCTGTTGCCGGCGAGTTGCTCAAACAAGAGCTCTAGATTCTGTTCTGTGGAAACTGCTTGCTTCTGAAAATCTTGTGGAGGCACTTACCAATATTGAGATCCCTTTGGTTAGTTCTTTTGTTGTTTCTTTTGTAAGAATTTCATTTTTGTAACTGCTGAATTAGCTATTTGGTTGCTATTGTGTTTTGTAAATGATAAACTTGTTGAAGTTTCCCTCTGTTCTAATTCTCTAGTGCACATGTTTTAGGTTAAAGTCCTTGCAGATATGGAGCATTGGGGCATAGGCATTGACATGGAAGCATGCCTTCATGCTAGGCACATCTTGGTTAGGAAGCTTAAGGAACTTGAAACAGAAGCTTACAGTCTTGCTGGCATCCGTTTCTCACTTAGCACAGCTGCAGACATTGCAAATGTACTTTACAGACACTTGAAATTGCCACTACCTGAAGGTTGTAATATAGGAAAACAACACCCTAGCACAGATAAACGTTCCTTGGATCTTTTAAGGTGAATAAGATTTCCTCCATTTCTTGTAGTCTTAGTAACTGGTATCACTTTACTTGCCAGAACTTCTCCTAATAGTATTTTCTGTTTTATGAATGCTGCTACTTATTGTTGATTGTGTGGAAGCTTACAATTTTTCTATCTTTTCTTTCCCAACTACTTCTTTCATATTTATTATCTCTTTTGAGGCAGATAATGAGAGTTTATGAATATTCTTTTCATACATGGCAAATTTCTAAATTACATGAACTTTTGCCTGCTACCTGTTGCTATTCTAGACAATGTATGCTTGGCACACGGTGTGGATAGGTTTGCTGCTTGTGTTATTTGTTACTTTGATGGGCATCATTCATAGCTGGAACATGACATATGCTAATTTTAGTACTTTCACCATTTAGAGACTTTTTTGTCTGTTGAAGATTGAAACTTGGTCCTCTATGCAGGATTATTATATGCTATTTAATGGTGTATGGAGCTATTTTTAGTTAAGAGTTCTTGCAGAAGATTGTCCATTCAGATTGCAGTAGAATTAATTTGAAAAACTTCTTTCATCTTGTTTTACATTGTCATTATATCATGGGTTAAGATTGTTATTGCTTTATTTTTAGTTGAGAGTTATGTGAGAAGATTGTTTATGAGATTTGCAGTAAAATGTCTAATTAGTTTGAAGCTTCTATTTTCTGTTGATTTACATTTCCAATATATTATGGGTTAAAATTGTTATGACTGTATTTTTAGTTGAGCATTCTCAGTTCTGTGAAAGATTGTTCATAAGGATTGTGATAGAATTAATTTTAATTTTCTCTTTCATCTTGATTTACATTTTCATTATATTATGGCTTATATTGCTATTGCTGTATTTTATTGGCCTATAAATCCATTTTTGATGGATTGAAACTTGTTGGTGATATTTTGGGCATCCAGATGGAAATATGTAAGCAAAATGTAGAATCATCAATAATTTGGCAGGAAATGTTAGTGGATCTGTGAAGTTAATATCAAAATAATTCTTTGTTAGGACACATGCATCTTCATTGATATGTGAGTTTGTGATATGTCATGTTATAAATACGCTAGGATTTATGTATTAATGGTTTGCTGAACTTTTTGTGCTATTGTGTTTCTTAGGAATCAGCATCCTATTATTTCAGTGATTAAAGAGCACCGAACCTTGGCAAAGCTTTTGAATAGCACGCTGGGATCAATTTGTTCACGAGCTCGCTTGTGTATGAAATCCCATAGGTATACTATACAGGGGCACTGGCTTCAAACATCGACTGCTACTGGACGTCTTTCTATGGAGGAACCAAATCTTCAGGTTTCTGTTTTGTTCTTTTGCAATAGGTCTTTTTCTCCAACTGTCTTTATCTGGCTAAATTCAACCCTCTTCATATTTGCAGTGTGTTGAACATATGGTCTTCTTTAGAAGTTATCAATCTGATGAACATGAGAAAATTCCTCCAGAGATCAATTGCGATCATATTAATGCTCGTGATTTCTTTATTCCCACTCAAGTAATTCTTGCTTTGTTTCTTACTTATGTATGTTTATATATTACATAGAATGCATTCTAACTGGAATTAAATTCAGGACAACTGGTTGCTGCTAACTGCTGACTACTCTCAAATTGAACTGAGATTGATGGCTCATTTTTCCCAAGATTCTTCACTGATCGATGTTCTTAGTAAGCCAGATGGAGATGTTTTTAATATGATAGCATCTAGGTGGATCAGTAAACAGGAATGCATGGTTAGTTCTCAGGAGAGAGATCAGACGAAAAGACTGGTGTATGGCATCTTGTATGGAATGGGCGCTAACACTCTTGCAGAACAACTAGAATGCAGCTCAGAAGAAGCTGCTGAAAAAATTAAAAGCTTCAAGGTTTCTTTTCCTGGAGTGTCCTCTTGGCTTCAAGAAGTTGTTGCCTCTTGCCGCCACAAGGGGTCAGTTTCCTTTGACTTGTTGCACACAATAATAATGCTGCGCTTTAGTTTGTCCTGTATATGCAATTTAATTTTCTTGAATTTAGATAATAAAATAGTAAGCATGAAATTCATGAGAAAATTCTTTTATTTCATGATTGCTGTTGTAAGTGTATGGGTCGCCAAGTAGTAGTAGATAAGATATCGTTCCCACGAGCACTGTGACATCAATTACTAATTTCTTGCAACTAGAGGTTATTCAGATACATCTGAATATGAATAGAGAAAATGAATAGAACTTAATGTAATTAAAACTAAAGCTAATAAACTATGGCTAGCAATGACAAGGAGGGAAAACTTAGAATTCAAGGGCTTCTAGGATTAGGGTTTCACAAGATTTTAGGCAGTTTTTTTTCTCTATTATGCTTAATTATTTGAAGGTCGTTTATCCTAAGGTGTTCGCTATTTCCTTTCAGAATATAGTGAGGTATCCGATTTAGATCAATTTTTTATTTTTGTGCTTATTGAATCTAATTAGACCCTTTAAGCTTCGTGATAGCTATTAATCCTCAAGAAATCTTGATCTAGGGTTTCATGCTTAATCCTAAGATTTTTAACACCACAGTTCATCTCTAAGTCCTTACTTTGGTGTCTAGGATCATGCAAATATGGGATCCATCACATTCACAAGCATTAAGTATCCCAGGATTAAATTAAATAGAATTTAAACATTTAATAGATAGAAAAATCAATACAAAGTCTTTGTTCATCAAGGGCTCATCCTGTTTGATTCACAGGCCATAATATTCAAATTAAACATCAATCTAAACATGGGACAATTGAAGAAAAAGTAAAGAAATAGAAAACTCTTGATTCTTTGATGGATCTATGCTTGATCTTCATTTTCTCTCTCCTTTGATGATCTTTAAGAAACAGGAATTGTGTATTTCTTTATATTTGATTAGTCAGTCCCACTTTGGTTCCATGAACATCTGCTGGCTGCATTGCATGTTTATTTCTACTTCAACTTCTAACAAATAAAATATATCTTTTTACACTGCTCTTTGGAAAAATAATTGCGAGGGCAATTTTATTCAACTGCCTTGTGGAATTTAATTGTCAGTGTGTAGTAATCCTATTATTTTTTGTGTTTTTTTTTCTTAATTGAGTTAGTGACTCCTCATATTCAAAGTGTAATTTGCAAGTATTAAATAGGCAAACAAGAAGTTTGAATACACGGGCAGGTCCAAGTCCAAATTGTAGCCCAGGTACATTCTTTGGATTGTTTAGGCTTGTGCAAATTTGTGATTTATTCTGTTTATAGTTTAAATCTAAATTCGGTAACTAACATCTATTCAATATAAGTCTTGCTATTGGGGCCAATAGCACCTTAACCTGTTCTTTAGAAAGTTTGACTTGGTTAGCAATTTGAATGGCTTAATTAGATTAGTGAAATGTATTTGTCTTGAATCAGGGTTTTATTGGCATGACCCAGATTATCCCTGGCTAATTTGACATCCAAATACAACCTTGGTGCTCTCAGGAGTTAGTGATGTATCAAGTTTGACACCTAAAACAAGTTCTTATTTTTGTGAAGAAACTTAACAGGAAGAATTATTAATATATTTTTTTAACCTAATAAAAAGTTATTGGAATAGCTTCTGTGTTTGTAACTTGAATGAAAGGAGGTGACTTATCTATAGGTCTGGCATTTGTATCAGTTAACTTTAGTAGTTATTTCTCTTACAAGAATAGCATTGCTGATCTCAATTGTTTTTGGCTATTTGTTGGCCATCTCTGTAAACTGCTTACATATCGGGAAGGGTCACTATTATTTCGCTAATTGTCAAGTTTGTACAGTTAAATAACTTGGTAGATATTTAGATTTGATTTATTTGTTTATTTATTTATTTCGAATTGAGATTTGAAAAAGATTTTATTTTGATTTTTGCATTTTTTTTTTCTTATACATTGACCAAGTGATAACTATGTGAAAATTTCTAAATATATTTTTTTGGGAAATGTAAAAAAAAAAACCATCGTGGTTTTCTACTTTTGCAAAATAAGGACATGTTTTTTTTTTTTTTTTTGATTCTATGACGTGTGGTTTTGTAGATTTATAAAAAGAGAAAAAACCGTCACCGAGACGTTAACGGTGTTAACTCATATCGGCAAAATCGTCATTTCATTTAAAATCGGACTTATATGACATAATAACACACACACATATATATATATATATTAAGTTTGTTAATATCTCTCAAAATTCCACTAAACCAAAAAAACTTAAATCCCAAAACTCAAACAAAATCATGTTGAAAAATCTTGTTTTTTATGACATATGGTTGTTTTTTACTTGAATGGATGATTTGCCCTTGCCAAAAAAGAAAAAAGTTAATACTGTTGATGGTTTTTCTTTTTTTGCAAATCTGGAAAACTACATGTCATAAAATCGGAAAAAAAAAACCTCAATCTTTATTTTGAAAAAATAAAAAACTACCAGATTTTTTTTATTACTTTTCCCTTTTTTTTTTATGATGTTATAAGAAATAATTTCCTATTTTTTATAGACACTATACTGACTTAACCAACTTGTTGGTAAAATGGGAAAGCACACCTAGTTATACTTTTGAACTGTTAATCATGGAGGGCAAGGTTTGTTGCCTTCTCAATTTAAGGGAAACCTTTTTTTGTCGCTAGTTTGGTGATTGGTTCTTTTATGCTTGCCCGATGCCACTGTTCAAACTATTCCACAAATGAACTTGATGAAAATATTTGGTTATAATTCATCACAAGTAGGTGAGTTATCATAACCCTTTATTGGAATACGTCTTTTTCCTAAAGAAGCATGTTCCAACTCTTTGAAATTTGCACTTCATTTGTATGTTATTGTGAAAATGAACTTTGCTATAGATTTTTTTTATCTCTCATAATTGATATTTGCTTTGGTGATAGTTTGCATAAACTTTTGTTAGTCTTACTTGGCAAGCAGGTATGTGGAAACCTTGAAGGGAAGAAAACGGTTTTTGTCTAAAATAAAGACCGGAAATAGTAAAGAGAGAGCAAAAGCACAAAGACAAGCTGTAAATTCTCTGTGTCAGGTAAGAGGTTGTCAACTGGTAGTTATGTAGCCTGTGGCTTCCCTTATTCTAAGCAATTCCTTTTCTTTCTCATAGGGATCTGCTGCTGACATAATCAAGATTGCAATGATAAATATTCACTCTGTTATTTCTGAAGGATATGAGGCTCGTAATCTGATTAATGGAGCTTCAACCAACTTCCCAATGCTTAAAGGCCATTGCCGAATCATTTTGCAGGTCAATATCATTAGATATGCCTTTTTTATCACTGTACATTATGTACCTAGACTCCTGAATGCAATAGATTGGTTTCATCCCCAAATATTAAACTAAAATTTTCAGCATTTGGACAACATATAAACTATATAAATTTACTAATAACAAACAAGCCACTATAGATCACTTAAACTGGTCTTCACTCTTGATTATGTGTGCTGCCATTGAAGATCACTGATGCTAGCCCTCAACTTTCCTTTTCATGATGGTTTTTTTTTCATGAAGTGGTTTCTTTTTTCCCTTGTTCTAGACTAATTTTGTTAAAACCAGATCGGTGTCCACCCTGAAAGGTGCTCGGTTTGGTTAAACCCAAGAGACAGGCAGTTTGATTTAAACCATCAGACTGATTTAGTAATTATCTGAAAATATTATTATTTAAATGAAAATTTACAAGGAATAGTATCTCACAGTAATACTGTCTGCGCTGGTTCTGACAACACAGTTCTAGAATTTCTTTTTTCAGTTTACCTTAGATTCATGATGTGTTTTTGGGGGACCATCCTTTTGTTTATCTAAGTACATGAGTCTTATGCTGTTGTTAGAATTACCTGGATGCTCATAAGAAAATCATCTCTTCTGTGGTGCATAAACCCGTTTAGCCGTCCAGCAATAAACTTTTTTTTTTTAATTTCAAATTCTTTTAATCAATAATCTTCAGTTGGTTCTTAGTTATAGATTTTATTGCGCTTTTCCTTGTGTGATGCACCATTATTTCTATTGCAGCATTAACCTATTCATTGATCAACATAGGCTGTTTAAATGTACTCTTATGGTTATTGATTCTTATCCTTCTGCATTTCTTGAGAACACTTATGGTCATCAAGTCTGTTATACTGGCGTTCATCATAATTCATGACTTTGTAAAATCAGAAATTTGATTGATATTCGGCAGCTAACATTTTGTTTCTTGAACTTCGTAGGTTCATGATGAGCTAGTGTTGGAAGTTGATCCAAAATTTATAAAGGAGGCAGGAAATTTGCTACAGATGAGCATGGAAAATGCTGCGTCTCTTCTAGGTAAATTATGGAATCCATTTCTTCTTGCATTTTGATCATTTGTGAGATTTATTTTTATTTTTATTTTAATTGCATCCTTTCTTGTTCCAGTTCCATTGCGTGTAAAGTTGAAGTTCGGAAAAACATGGGGTTCACTGCAGCCGTTTGTGCCTGAAACTTAAGATAGTGGCTCTTGCCAATGTTTATATATACTCAGGGAAGCAGTTTCATTGATCAAATGTTGGTATTGCTGTTATTCCTCAAAGGTATACCAGTTCACTATTATGGAAACACAACCGCTATTTCGTTTTCCAGGTATAAATCTTACTCTTTTTGAAGCCTACCTAAATCATCACTTTGAATTTGTTGATTCATTTACCTATATATATAGCAAGGAGGCTGACATTTCTTCTTCCTTTCAGGAAAAAATAAAAATGCTTGACCCTCACCTGGTTCACTTGGACCATTTTCTTCTTTTCTTGGGATCGGGATTCAACGGCAACAATTCGAGGTGAGGGACTATTCCCACAACAGCAGCAGGTTAGATTCTTGGCCGGAGATTGCCTATGCTATGGGTTTACTACGTAGATACAAAAGTCACCCCTGCATGAAACATTGGAAATCAGTCATGATATATCTTCAGGTTTGATTGTAAAATAACTGTTTGTGGAATCAACAGTTATTGATGACAAACCTGGATAGTTTGGGTGGATGCTGCTTCACTAAGGCTATTACACTCGAGGTACTTCATTGTATATTATCTTTCCATTGGCCACAAGCAATAAGAGTTCCTCCACTACATTGATCCCACTGGTGTTGTTTATGATGCTGTATTTTGCTGCATTGTTCCGCTGGTTTCAGCCTAGTATGTTGAAAACCTGATACTTCCTGTATAACCCAGAATGGAGGATCTAGCATCAAGAAGGCTGTAGTCATGTTCCTTGATAGAGGTACTTTTATTGTATATCATGTTTCTGTTATCCAGAAGAAATACAATTTACCAACTGCTTTGATCCCACTGATTTTCTATTTGACTGTATTTACTAAACTGTTGCTTTGGTCACAGCCCAGAACGATGAAAGCCGGATACTGAATTGTATACCAAGGTGAAAGCATTGCATGAATCTGGTTGGGATGTGTTTTTATCTGAACCTGTCCACGTGCTTGGGAATTGATTCAGCTTGAAGAAATGTGATGAACTCTTCATGCTTAAGCTGAAGTTCTTCAGGTTCTTAACCATGTGATGGGTTTCAGCTCCAGTATTATATTTTCCCAGTTTCTTTCATGGTTGATGTCCTCTACTGAGGTTCTCAAGCTTATCATGGTGTATTGGTGAATTTTGGATGAAGTAATGGTTGCTTTGAGCTCGTTCGATATTGTCATTGCTATCCACTGGATAAGTATATTTTCTCCTAGATGACAGTCAAAATTGAGTGAGAGTACTCATTGCCATCATCCTTTCCTTCATGATCACTGGAGTGGAAGTTCTCAGTTTTTCTAGTGATCAGAATCCATGACAAGAGGCCATTTGTTCTGTTCCACATGAAAAGAGGTTCGTTAACATCTTTCAGTAAAAACAAGTTTCCCTTCTTGTGCTATACCTGAAATCTGATGTTCTCATCATCAAGATTTTAATGCCACTCATGATGGGTTTTAGAGAGGTTTATGATTTGTATTTGATCAACTGCAATTAAGATGACCATGTTCTGTCATGTATTTAACTTGGAGAGCTGTTGATCAACCATCTCCATGTCAAGAGTTAATTTTACTGCTATTCTTTGTCAGTTTAGTCTTCATCACTCATGGTCACAGCAACAATGAGGAATGCTTTGATTGTTGAAAAGATTATCCTAGTCCTTGGTATAGAATCCTACAATATTATTATAAGTAAAGCCATATACTTTGTTGATTAAACCACAGTTCATCAGAGTCAATATTGGAAGATCAGTTACATTGAATTCTTGCATTGCAGCAGAGCAAATCTTCTGGGAATTCTTCTTTAATGTTCTCAAAAGAAAGTTGACAAGGGAGAATTTTTTTTTTTTTTTTTTTTTTACAAAATAGACAAACTACTATTAACATTATTTACTAGGAGTCTATGATTGTTTTTTTTTAATTTTTTATTCCTTTTGTTGGAATGTGTTGGCCGTGTGTGCAAGATACATGTCATGAAGTCAACCAGATCCACTATGTATTGAATTTTTAAATTATGATAAATAATTTTTTGGTCTATTAGCATCAAGTTTTCTATAAAATGTTTGTCCTTATTAAAAATAAAAAATTTGCTTAAAATTTAGCACATAACTACATACATTTGTCATCCATGAGCTGATATGATAAATTCCATTGTTTAAATAAAATTTTATAGCTCTAGTCATTGAAGGCTTTAAATCTCCAGTCCGAATTGTGCTATAAATATCAAAATCATACATACCTTCATGATTTAATGTTTAGAATTATTCTCTTTGTTTCTTTTTATAGATCACAAATTCATGTTTCTTTTTATTTATTTTTTTTAATATAATAAATATTTATTATTTTTTTTTTCAAAATTATTCTTAACATTCTATCTAATTCTCTTGTTTGAATTAAATAAGAAAGATATAAATTAGAGATAATTTTAAAAAAATAACTTATTTTTTTATAAAATTTTATAAAATAATTAAATTTTTTAATATATAGATTCGATTAATTACGACCGATAAAAAGGAATAGAGGAGTAATTCGCACATAAAATCATGAGAAACCATTGAATTATACAACTGATCATCCATAATCATAAAACCGCTGCATGGAAAACAAACAGGAACATATATATAATCAAGGCAGAGATCTCTTCTAACCCAGTCAACACAAACTCTCCCAATATTCCACCGCCCCTTATTATCATAAAACTTAATAGTATATATTCACACAACACCCAAAACTAAAACACACCCACACACACACACACACACACAAACACATGCACTCTCATTCCTATCCCTCCTTGACTGCCCAAACAACATGATCCTGTGGCAAAAAGTGGCAAACAGGCACAGTCCCAGGCTTCACCTTCAACACCTTAAAAGCCAAATGCTCCTTATTCCACCCTCTAGTATCCTTATGACACAACCCCACAGCTTCCACCACTCCTCCATCATCCTTCCCTTCCATCCTAACCTTATACCCACTCACCTTCTCATTCACATGACAATAAAACACAGCATAAACATAAGGCTGTGCATGGCAAACCACCATCCTCTTCCCTTTCATCTTCTCCACTCCATCAATCCTATACTCTTGTTTCCCACTCTTCTCCTTATCCTTAACCTCTGTAGACACCACCCTCACTTGTTTTGTCCCCAACTTCTCAGTACTGAACTCCACCATAGATTGAAGTGATGTAACACACTGCTTCTCCTCCTTTACTATCTCTTCACATTCTCTCAAAGTCTTCTTCACCAAATAAGCATCCATTGAATCAGGTTCAATGGATAACTTGGTGAGGATTTGCGCTATCTTGGATGATGAGAATGGGATGGAGTTTGCCTTCTGGCTAGAAACAAAGAAGGTTGTGCCTTTGTTGTTGTATGTGAAGTTGAAGTTGGTTTTCATTCTAGTTCCGGGATGTAAGTCTTTTTCCAAGAAGAAGAGTGCAACGTTTGGGTCATCCTTGAGCTGTGTGTCTGTGGCCGCGTAGTTGTACAAAAAAGGACCGTATTTGGGCACTGTTACTACCACTCGCTGTGGTTTCTTATGATGATTTTTTGGGTCAACGTTGACACTGGTGTTCCCTTTTCCGACGTCCACGTTGACGCCTGTGTGACCTTTTCTCGTGTCCACGTTGACCCCAGCTTTGCTGACGTCGACTGATGTCATCTCTGTTTTCAGATCATCATCATCTGTGAATTTCAACGGTAAGGATGCTTACAGTCGTATAAAGTGTTGGATTTTTTTTATAAACAAAACTACAATTATTCAATCCAAACCCTACGGACGTCCGTATGAATGGTTGTATTTTTTTAATAAATAAAACTATAATTAATCAACCTACAATAAAACCAAATTAATATTTACTGTGCTCCCTAATTTTTACCGTATTTAATTACAGATATTCTATGTAAAAGGGAAGTTAAAGTAGAGAGGATGAAGAGGAGAAAGAGAGAACCAGTAAGTGAGAGAAGTTTGATAGCGCTGGGCATGGGAGTGTTTGGCAACACTGAGTTCCAGTAGAGCTCCCCTTTTGATGTTTCACCATGGCTCACTGCTGCTTCCGCTGCTGCAACAGTGACCTGCAGCAAAAAAAATGCACATATAGTTTACTAACTCAGCTCATGATATATCTCATGCACAAATTAACTTCTCTTATTACAAAGATAAGAAAACACGTCCAAGCACTTGTAATAATAATAATAATAAATGAAGCTAGAGAATTAAGACAGGGAATGAAGTCCATGCATGCATGTAAGTGAGGAGCCTATTATATTATACGTATAGTTCTAAGTTGTAGATAGCTCTGAAAACACAAAGATAAGAAACCATATTTCTGAGTTATGAATTCATAATTAATCTCAAACACAAACAGATAATATATAATACATGCATGGTAATGAAGTGAATAGGCTTATGATCACAAGAGCAGAAAAGATAAGCTCACATGAATGTTAACAAGGATGCTATGCTTGCAAATCATGCATGAAGAAACCATGTACCACAGTTAGACTAATATATATATATGAACTCATGATGAACTCATAAATAGATATAATTAAGAACACAAAGATAAGGAGAAGACAACACAATGCATGCTTAATTGCTCATGAGTTACTTACAATAAGAATAAAGGAAATTAAGAAAGGGAGAAAGGAATCCATGAATGAGAGTGATTAGAAGATGGCCTGAAAGACAAGAGGATTGATGTGGAGAAATATATAGAGATTAATATTGGCATAATGTCAAACTTCCCTGTTTCACGCCATTGATTAATGTTTTTAAGCTTTTAATAGCAGTGTTTGGTGGTGTGGATGCATCCATTCATAAGTATACGTTTTTTCCTTGTTTAAACACTCTTCAACTCTTGATCCAGTTGGCCTTTTCTTAATTCTTCTTGAGATAATATTATACTTTTATGTTACTTTTTTTTTCCTTTTCTTTTTCATAGCAGTTGTTGTAAATGTTTCCATTTTGCAATTGCAAAGGGAGAGATGGTGGGCAAATCAATTTTGTTATTAAGAATTAATGTCTCAATTTTTCATATATATATTGTAATGGATAATTAGAATAATAAAATACGCAGAAACGCAAGATATATAATTAATAATGGTTTTCATGGCCTCATTTGAGACAAATACACAACATCACAAAAAAAAGAGATTAATTAAAAGTGATCACTGTTATCTTAGGGATGTGAGAGACATAATAAGCCTTAATTCTCTTTCGTTATAATATATATTTTCTTCATTGTTTTAATTGAGTGAAAATGTTTGTTACTTACTGGTCTATAAGTGGTTCTCACATACTTTATGTTTAGAGGAATTAATCTCTTGCTTGTAATTCTTTAACTTTTTTAATCATAAAGGTTTTTTTTGGGTGAGTGAACATAAATGATATGATGCCTCAACCAACTTAACTTTTCTTTGTCTTCAATTGTTCTTGTAGTGTCATTTTTTTTTTTTTTATCATTTATGTCTCATCACATCTTCACTCCTAATGTAATTTGAAATTTGTGATTGAAGTCCAACATGGTTTGATTTAACTCAACAAACTACAATAATAAATTCTTAATTTATAAAAGGGTGAATTACAAGCATGCAAAATATGATTTTAATAATCCTTGGCGTCAATGAATGGGATCCAACAAGTGATTTACTCCTCCAAAATTACATTAAATTATCGCCACTTAAAATTATAGCCTATTTCCCAAAAAGAAGATTCAAGCCTTAAGAAATTAAGTTGATGTGTGTGTCAAAGCTGTATGTAAGTTGCTGGGGTCAAAATGAAAATTAAATTTTTTATTTAAAAACTTAGAGTACAAAAATCAGTCATGTGTTGTAATTTTTCTATTTCTCCAACAAATCTAACATTATGAAAAAAATCTTTTTGAGTGGTTAATTAGACCGATTAGGTGGATTTGAGCTGAAAGAGACAGCATGATCCGGTGAACCGAAAGAGCCTAATGAGGTGACCCAAGGTAGATTTTTTTTTTAAGTGGATACCCAATTTTGCCTTTATTTTAATTTGTATTAAAATGGATATTAAGCTTTTATTTCATTCCACCTGAAAAATAATTGGGGCTTTCCAGTGAGTTTTTGTGATGTGGACACCAAAATATCTATATGGATGCTCTCGGTTCAAGGCGCCCGCTTGAGTGGAGTGTGCTACGCACGTCAAATATTTTGGTGTCCAGATCACTAAAAACTCATCACAAAACTCCAGTATATACTGCTATTGAAATATAATCAACACTCAATGTTTATTTTAATACAAATTAAAAGTTATTACTCCAATTTGAAATAAATGCAATGTTCTGTACTCACTTAAAAAATTTACTTAATAATCCAAACTAACTTTTTGAAAATTCCTAAATTGAGAATTAAGGTTTTGTAAATTTTATAATGTGACTACCAGCAGGTAAGGGCATGGACAAACTTCAGTGGAGTAAGTGGGGGGTGAGGTTTATGCATACGTGTGTTTTAGTACCACCAGCACATAATCACTACTTACACTTTTAAAAATATGTCTTCCTTTGTAATTCGAACTCTCATCATCGGTGAAAGGTTCTAACAGAGACTAATTAATTACCAATAAACCGAAGGTAAGAGGAACCACTTTAGAGACAGAGTTGATGTCAAGCAGCAAAAGATAAAGCCATCATTCTTCTGCTACCCAGTGTTTTCAGAAGGCATGGAGTTGGAATGCTAGTACACTGGTCTTAAGCGGAAAAGGCACAGTGCCTTCAAAGTGTCAGTATAACCATGGGTGAATCGGATGTCTTGAATGGAGGAATCATATGTTAAATAAATCACTAGTACACGTGTGTGTTGATTTGTCAAATATCTAATGAGTCTTGCTTTCTAACTATTATTACCTTGAAGAAAGTGTTCTTTGTTCAGCAAGAAATTAATGCATGACAACAGTTCTTGCTGCCAATGCATTCAATGTTAATTCCTATGCTTATCAAGTATTTATGTTCTTGATTTATTTATTTATTTATTTTTAAGCTCAAGTCCTCTTGAAAAATTCAAATTTCTCATATATTTATTCACTACTTTCAATGAAGTTTCTTAGTCCCAAGCAAGACACTGAAAACACATCTCAATTTCTCATTACCCAAGTTGCCAACAAAAACAAGAGAAAGGTGACAAATAGTGATATATTGGAACCATACCCTTTCCAAGAGTCAAAAAGAAACAAACCTTGATGTTCTTTAATTCAAAACAAAAATAATCACTCAACTTGATCATGACTATTTATAGCAATTTATTAATGAAAACCAAAGTTCATCATGAACTTCAAATATAAATTCAAAATGGATTAGAGGGAAAAAGGAATCTAGCTAGATCAAGATCAAGACAAATGCTGGGTGTTTTTTTGCTTTAAAAACTTCTACTTTTGTTTTTGAAGGACAATCAGTGTTGCATTAACTTATTCACTAGTCATACACCTAATACTCTTCAAATGCATTAATGACAAACAAACAAACAAGCAAATCCAATTTGTGACTTTAATTAAAAATTTCTCATTCTTCTAAAACACACCAAGTGCCATCTCCGGCCTCAAGATAAGAAGAAGAAAACCAGTAACATAATACAACAACAAAACAACAAAAAAAGGCCACTAACAATCAGCAGTTAAACTTTTGTCATAACACTATGTATAAACAAGAAATTAAACCATTAACATGAAAATTCAAAATGGAGTAGAAAAATTCTCTGGAATGAGAAAAGCATGCATGATGCATCCATTAATGATTAAAACTTAATGCAAATTACAAACAAGAGATCATTAAGGAAGCAACTCAAGATTGATTCAATTAACAAACAAAGCTTCCCATATATCAGAGAATGCCCGGAGAATGACAGGGTGGTGATGATAAGAGTTCAATAAAAGATAAGACTTTAAGAGCTTCTCAAGCTCCTCTTCAGAGAACATGATTTGTTTCTCAACTATCATCTCCACCATTGAGCTCTTGAAATCCCCATAAGGATCCTCTGATCTCTTAACTACAGCAAAATCATTCTCTTCAAGTCTCTCTTTCCTCACTTTCTGACCATAAAATGGGATCTTGTGCTTATAAATATTTTTCTTCTTATTTGCAATGGACGATGGACGCTGATAGAACTCAGAAGAATCAGAAGAGAAGCTTTTTGAAGATAAAAGAGTTTCTAATTCCTCCTTCCATATATCACCATATTCTTCACTACTAAAAATGTCAGCCAACTCTTCATCATTATCACTTGATGAAGAGCTAGTAAATCCATATCCATTTGACAACAACAACTTCTTCTTCTTCTTGGATGATGGCAATGATGCTGGTGAAGCCGGAGGACAAGTCCTCCCTTCTCTATCACCACAACCACCAGTGTCCTCTTTGATCTTCTTCTCCTTCATTAACGTTTGGCATGGCATCTTAGTATTCTTACAGCAGCTACTGCAATTCATAGAGAAGTGAATAGAAGCAAGTGTCCATCTCCGAGACCGGGTTTCCAACGTGGTGGTGCATGTAGTTTGGAGGAGACGTGAGCCATTGAAAATCCATGCAAAACGTTTCTTCAATTTTTTACTCATGTTGTTGCTCTTGTTCTTCTCCATCATGCTGCATATATAACTCTTCTTCTTCTTCTTCTTCTTCTTCTTCTTCTTCTTTTTTTTTAAATTTTTTTTCTTGGTGATGAGGAGTGTTTGAAGATAAAGAACAAAGAAGCGTTTGTGGAGTTTGTGTTTCAACTTTCAAGTAGGGAGAGTGGGACAAGAGAGCATTTATATATGAGGGTTTGAAAACTAAAGAACAAAAATAGGAATCATAGCAAGGCATCAAACATCAATGAATTTTTCACTATAACTATTAGTGCATTATTGATGTGGAATCTTTGTGTTTGAAAGGTAGTAGCACATGAGTTAGAGTTTAGGGTTTCAATTTTATGTTTGTATTTAACCAATTATGTTATTTTATTTTATTTTATTATTCATGGTATAATGGTATTGTTTATGAAAGTAATTTTTAAAAATTTGTGGAAGTTGACTAATTTATCACTCTTGCCAGGGAAAAAATGGTAATAGTTAAGTAATTAATTAAGTAATTAAAATAAATAATTTTAAATAAAAGTGGACAAAAAATTGGTTTCTCACTTGAGATAAAACTTCAAATTTTTTATGCAATCATGTGGTGTGTGGTGATTAAAATTTTGAATGGTGGAGTATTTATAACAATAGTTAATGTGTATATAAACTTTGGTGGGGTTTTTCATACAAGGTAGTATATAGGTTAGGGGTTAGGGTGTTAATTTTATGTTTGTCTTTAACTTATTATGTTTTGTTTGGTTTGATGATTGAATGGTACTATTTATCAAAATAATTTTTATTTTATTTTTAAACATTTGAGTGTTGTGGTAGTTGATTAGTTTAGATAACTCTTGCTCAAAAAAATTATGTAAAATATAAAAAATATATTTTTTTTATGTAATGTACAAGTCATAGCGTTTCACATAGCCACTAGACAATGATCATTTTAACCCACAAAGACCTCCTCAGGAGCATGTACGGTTTTTTTTTTTTAAAATATTTCACATATTCTCTATTTATTTTTGTGAAGATTCGGTCCGCCGTCACACACGAGTTAATAGATCTTTGGTGCCAATAATTATAATGATAAACTTACAAAAAAAACCAAAATTCAAATATTAATGCAATCATGACCATGATTAAAATTTTGAATGGTGAAGCAATAGAAAAATAGTCTATATCTCAAAATTCTTAAAATGGTAACATACAAAATTAAAAATAAAGTTAAAAAAGAAGAGACATCTTTTGGGAACATACTCCCCCTCCACTCAAATCCTTACATAGAAAAGGCCCTAGAGTACATGTCTCTGAGTCTTGAATCTCTTGATAAGTCTCTATTTATTACTGAAAAAGTGTAAACAATAACCATAAAAAAACATGCAAAAACTTGTCATGACTCAAAAATAAAAAAATAAAAAAATAAAAAAAATAAAATTTCAAATTTTTGATTCACCAAAAAGGGTTGATGGTTTGATAGGTGTCCTAAAGCTATGGCATTGTTGGCAAATGGCAAATAATACAAACTCATCAGAGTATCTACTTAGCTCACAAGCCTTTGTTCCTATCAAGAGATATATACAAACTCATCAGAGAACCAACCTTTCCTTTTTCTTTCTTTAGTTATTCTCAATACTTTTTTATTAATCAAAATACTTGTTAAAGAAGCAAATAGTTCATGGACCAGCAATATTAGACGCCCACCCTTAACTGTACTATACTTATTGCATGTGTAAAAAAAAATTTGCTAAACATGTCCGTAATTAAAGATGAATTTATTTTAGCCGGTTGTGAAAATTAAAATCAATATTGACATAGATGATAGTGACCACAAAGGGATCAAAGTCTAGACTATTATTTTTTTAAGATGTTTTTTTTTTTAACAAATGTGACAAGCACCGTAAAGAGCATATGCATAGATCAAGAATTGAAGTCCAGTATGTATACTTCTACTTAGTGACATAAAGAGGGCGTTCATTTTAGGGAAAGTGGGGGGAAATGGTCTGACTTCTCCCATTTCTGGTGTTCATTTGTGTTGAAGTGGATTTTGAACTAAGCCTAGTTCAGTATGTTTTTTTACTGAAGTGGGGGGAAGTAAGTCAATTTATAAAAACTAACTTCCTTTCACTCCTAAAGTCTTTTTTGAACTCATAAAACTTCATCTAACACCTAAATTCTTCGTTCGATTTTCACTTTCTGACAAATGAACATCAGAAGTCCTGGAAGTGATATCACTTCCTTCCACTTCAGGGAAGTGGCACTTCCCCCATTTCCTGCCCTCCCCTCATTTATGTTGAAATGAACGCCCCCTTTAGTGTAAGTTAAAAGTTGATAACTATAACCGAGGGCTTACTATTGCCACTGTATTCAACGGGATTTAAACTGAGAATTTTTTGAATATTTCATACTAATATTTCTTTTACAGTGGGGGCTCAATGTTGCTGAACTATGTACCTTTAATGAAAATTTTAGACAAATTATTTTTTTAATTTTCTTTTTTTCCCAAGCCAAAACATAGCTAATCTTTGACTAAAAATTAATTTTTTCAAAGTTTCCTAATGGAAAGTCAACCTCGGTTTCAAATTTGTAGATTTTTACATCATATATATATATATATATATATATATATATATATATATATATATATATATATATATATATATAATTTATTTCTCCACAAGTACCTCAAATTATAAATTATAAAAGCATGCAAGTGCAAATCAATATGATTTGGTTATAAATTTCATACTTGGTGTTATTAGCCTCGTCGTGAAAAGCATTTTGTATTAAAAGTTCAAATCTTAATGTACATAATAATAGTAACAGGTTCCCAATTATGAATATAGATTTAGAGCCCACATCCCACATTATTTAATGAGAGTGTACAAACTTAATGATGAATTCTTGGTTCATGTACATACTGTTGATTATACTAATCACATTCGTTAAAAAAAAAAATCACCCTCTTAAAATAAATAAATAAATAAAATAACAAATAAAATCCAAATTCTAAAGCAATGTTTGCATGGGTAAAAAGAACTAATGTCCATAATAAAAGGAAATTTTGTCCTTTCCCTTGTCCTAAATGTCTGGTTTCCCTTGTCCACTTCAATGGATCTAGCTTGTAACAAGACAAGCTTTGTCTTGCTGTCCATGTCCATACATCATACAAATTAAGACAATGAAAATACAAATTAAGACAATGAAAAGAGAGAGAGAGAGAGAGTAGAAACTAGAAATTAGAAACTGGAAAGTAGATGAGAAGGAGGATAAAAAGAAGAAAGAAACAAAAAGGAAAGGTTTGACACACACATTCATTCTATCTTAATGCATGGCAGGGATTTTGGACTTACTGCAGGACCATACACCATTTGGCTGTGAATGGCATGTGTTTAATTATCTGTACAAAAAACAGGACTCATATCTCAAACTTGCACGTGAAATTGTACATCCCTAAATTTGTGTTTTTTTTTTTAATTATTGACAAACCACAACGGCCCATTCTCTGTTTTGCATAGTGAGAAATGATCTTACGGGATCAAGATAGGGTTAAATGCCCAGGAGGTCACTTACCTTTGTTTTTGTTTCATTTTGGTTACCGATCTTTAATTTGCACCAAAACAGTTATTTATTTTTGATTTTGTATCAACGAAGTCACCCATGGGTAACCAGATTCAAATCGCAAGTGGTCTTATCATGTCCATTCACCATCCTTTCATGGAAAAAAACATGTAAACATGGAAGAATGGTGCATGGAGATGATAAGACCACTTGTGATTTGAATTTGGTTACTCGCGGGTGACTCTGTTGATACAAAATCAAAGATGAGTAACTGTTTTGGTGCAAATTAAAGATTGGTAACCGAAATAAAACAAAGGCAAAGGTAAGTGATCTCCTGGGCATTTAACCCGATCAAGATATGAATCATCTTTGATTGTTTCAATTTAATGGCTTTTAGAACAAAAAAAATAACAAAATTTTGAAGTACTGATTAATTTTATCTTTATATTATATAAGAAAATAAACATCAAAACTTATACACCCATGGTAAAGTAAGAATTATATTTCTTGATTTTATAATAGTTACCACGGAACTGTGTCTACTGAATTATTATTATTGTGGGGTGATGATTATTACGTATATTCATGAGATTATTTTATTATTAATTTAAAATTTTTTAAATTTAATTATAGTTTTATAAGATTATCATTTTATTTTATTTTTAGTTATATCATTTGTCCCTTGGTTTGTTGAGGAGCTTTTGATGAGCTCATATCTAATTCCATTGGGACAAGTTGAACTTGATCGTGAAAAAAAAAAATGACTTCATAGTTATTAGCACCAAAAGTCCCTTGGCTCATGAGTAACAGGAGATTTTTGATGAGTTTTTTGTGAGTTAGAACTTACGTTGTCCTATGACTAGTGGTTATGTGGAGTATTATGGTTTATCCATCTCGTAACAAAAAAAAATTGTAGGGTATCAAATATTTGTTTGAAAATTTTCAAATACCACAATTTTTTTTCCTTTGCCTAAATATTTGTATTTATCTCTCATTTAAATATTTAAAATTTTTGTATTCTTTGAAGCATTTTTTTGTTGATTAACCATAAAATAATATAATTATACAAATAAATATATTGGAAAGTATGAAAGTGGATATGCACATATAACTTATTTATACGTAAAAACTCAATAATTTTAGTCTCTCTATTATGAAGTGCACCATTTGATCCTTATATTTTTCTTGATTAAAAAATATCAATCTTTACTTTAACGATTGTCATTGTCGAAGTCCATTTTTGCTTATATGACATCCATTGTATATGCACATATAACCTTTGCCAATATTTTAAGTCATTCATTAGTTTTTTTATATTAAATGTGGTCACATCGGTGTTAATGGATGTCACATCAATAAAAATGGACGACGACAATGATGATCATAGGGCAAAGATCGATTTTTCTCAATCGAGAAAAATAGAAAGATCAAATAGACACATTTCATAATAAAGAGACTAAAAGAATGAACTCACTTGAGCGAGGGATTATTTTAAAGATTATTCCTTATATTTATGAAGTGATTATAGAGTAGATGAAGGTCACGGAGGTAGAGGGCAGCCATATGCCTTGGTACTTGACCCACTTTTCCGGGACTTCCATGTGAGTCTCAAAAGATTATCTTTTAATGCTGACGTGGCGCTAGATCAGTTAAAATGTTAATTAAAAAAACTGTGATTCCAGTGGGAAAAATTATGTAGCCATCACAACTTTGAATTTTCACTTCAGCACTGATTACATTTTAAAAAAAATATAAATACATAATTATGTAATTATATAAATATATGTCAATGATGCCAATCAAAATAAGTATTATCTAATATCAGAATAAACATGTTTAAAATTTGATACTAAAAATGAATGATATTACTTAATACCAAGTAATAATAATACACTTCAAGCCTTTCTCTCTTTATCTATATTTGTATAAAAAATTAAAAAATTAATTATATATATTTAAAAAAAAAATACTATGTGTATTAACTTGGTTTATTCAAGTTAATATCAAGAAAATAGCTATCTATGAGTCTAAAAATCTATTTGATAATTCTTTTAATTTTCCAAATAGTATTTTTTTTAATTTGCGAAGAATTTAAAAATAAATTTCAAATGACTTAAATTTCTCCCAAAAATTTGAAATTCCAAATGTGACTGTAGGCAGGGAAGATAAAAATGATTTCATTATAATTATAATTATTAACATAAAAAAACAGAGACAGTTTATGGGAGGAGAAAATTAAGAGAGATATTCTTGTAAGTTTAAACAATGTCTATGTTAAAAAAAAACCAACATCTAAATTGAATTTCTTCAAAATTTTTAGGCTATTTATCAGATTAAATATATACAACCCAATTCTTAATTAATTTTTATTTATAGCTTATAAAAAAAGGGAATGAGTTTTTTCCCATGGCTTACTATTGTTCTTTGTTCTTTTATGCCCTATAATTTTTTTTAATGAGATTAAATATATCATACATATATTGGTAAAATGAGTAAACCAAATGTCAGGACATGTGCACCACCAGAAATTAATCATCTAGTTCATGCGCACTCAACCAACAAACAAAAGGATTGGGCTGCAAACTCACTCCCACAGTTGGAAACCTTTCTTTGACAACAATATGTTTAACACGTTTCGAATCTGAACAATGAAAATCTTCATAAAACTTTTCATAATGACGCAGGTAAAACTATACTAAAGCCCTTGGGTAATGTAATTCTCCTAATAATTAGAAGAAATACATTAAAATCAAACTCGAACAAATATTTGGGCTATAAATACCAACAAATTTGGAAATTTTGGAATTGATAAACCCACAGCACATTTACATCAACTACACAAATAAAAAGTGAAAAGAACACCAAAATGGCTTTAAAGATCATATATATTCCTGACAACAAGAATAAACTATGTCATTGCTGTTCAAAATATAGAATTATAAACCATAAAAGACTAAATGAAGAAGAAAAACATACCTAATCCTCAAGAATTAAGAATAACATTAGAAAATCTGATTCCACACAATTCTTTAGCAGCCCTGTTTACATTCTTCCCTGCTGCTTGTGGGACTTGAAGAACTGATGCAGCAGTCTATGAACTTCACCATAATTCTCAGTAAAAGAAACAAGGCACTGTTTTATCCAACCCGGGAGTTTGTTCGTCGGATGAGAGGATCTCATGGTTGATGGATCAAATGTATACCGTGAATCAACTAACAAGACGGCGGCATAGTCATTTCTATGCCTAATTGCTCGACCTGCAATCATAAATGTTGAAGTATAAGAAGCACATTAGAAACAACATTGCATCCGGACAGAAATTTATTAGTGAGCCAAGAAATCATATTACCGATTGACTGGTTCACAGCTTTCATGCACAAGTTCTCATAGTATTCTTTCCCTCTCTGTTTGCAACTTCTTAGTATTTCGAAGCCTGACTTTATAGAGTTACTTGAATGTGATCGATTAGGAAATGGCATTGTGTTTTTAGATGAGAGAGATCCTCCTAGTCCTTCAATATGTTTCACTCTTTCCATTAATTCTAGATCAGATGGACTTGGATAAGGAAGTCCAACCATAACAATGCATCGTCCCATTCCATCGCTGAAGTTTATACCTTCAGAAACCTTTCCACCAACTACTGCTAAAAGCAATGCACCTTGTGGTCCAGGATTTTCTTTTGAGGTTACAGATGATGATAGTGTAATTGTTTCTTGATACTCCTTGAGGATGACTTCGACTTCTGTATTGTTCCGTGGTTCTCTGAATATGTGTTTTTTCTTAAGGATTCTGGGAAGAACACCCGAGGCTTTCCATGAATCATATACCTGCCCTTCGTAATCAAATGAGGAAAAGAATACTACAATTCCTTCCGGGATGACCACCACCAAATTGCATAGCAGTCTACCAAGTTCTTCTATCTAGGTCAAAATCAGCCAAAGAATCAGACAATGGAAGTCGACAAATTCAGGATAGGACCGAACCTATTGAAAAGTGTATATGCATTGTCAATGCTAGGCCTTGGATATTAAAAAAAAGAAAAAGAAAAAAGGCACAAGTGATTCAACACAACCAGAGCCCCCTAACATGATGAAGCTAAAAGGTGTTCAGATTTCATAAGGGTGATAGTCATGGAACAAAACCACAAGGAATGAAGGGGTCGATGCCAATGCAAATGTATAAACCATTAGATTATCAGTCAGCAATCACCAATGTCTACATAGAACATATTGAGGATCCTAATTAACATTCCATAGCTTAAAATTTTACCAAAACATCCATCACTATTAAAACCTGATCAAAATAAACCTCATTAAACCAGATGGCACATTATGCCACTAAACCGGAAGGAATTTAACCAAATTCAATTGGCAGCACAATGACATCTAATCCAAATGGCTTATGAATTATATACGCAACTTTGTACAAAAGCTGATGCATGCAAATGTAATAATACAAAACAGAGTCCATCTGAGTGTACTAAGAAATTGATTAGGTTTTTCTTCTATGTCCTGTTTCTCCTAGGTTTCTGGCAGGTAGATAATCCACAGAATAATGAAAATTTTAAAATATAAAACATTTCTTTAAGAAAAGATATTTCTCAATCATAAATAATGGCCCATAACTAAAAACCAACAAAATGTTCACCAATGAGAGAAGCAGTCTACTAACCATTCTTGTAGAGCCACGGGAACTGTAGCTAAAATCAAATGTCATACCAGAAGGCCCACGAGAAACAACTATTGGCAAGATACTCTCTGGAGGAACAATATGGTTGCAAGAGAAGAAATGCACTTGATCAAGAGATAGGTCAGGAAAGAGCCTCACTCTAGTCTCTTCAATGGGCTGAAGAGTCCCGCCTGTCAGCACCACAGCATGTGCTTGAACTGCTATCTGCTTAATGCCACATCGAAATAGGTTACCATCATGTAAACTTGTTCACATGTATATTAAGAGTCAATACTTGAAGTATTTGGGTTGAAACTTAAGAGACCTCATGAAAGATCTTCTCTCCAGAAAGCATGACAAATTTTATGTATCCTTCTTCAATTTGGCCCAGACATGAGGACTTTCGTTTGGAAACAATTATTCTGCCATCACTATCATTATTTATTAGAGAGACCAATATATCAACCAGTGCTTGAAAACCAGATATAAGGCTTCCTTCAGCATCAAGGTTCTGGCTATTGGCATGTGCAGGCAATCCCTCGGAGCTGATTAATTTAGACCCATATCCACTGACCTGAGAAGCTAATATATATCATCAGCTAGAAGCAAAAAATTTGAATGGAATATCAGCAATATGAATCATGGTACCTTGTGCGCAACATTACTCTCTTTAACATACTGGTGAAGCTTGACTAAGTTGATATTGTCAATATCAAGAGAAAATAAAAAATCATTAATAGTCATTGAGCATTCTTTATCATTTTGGTCACCGGCCAGCAATTTCATGAAAGACCGACTCAAAGCTAGCAGAGTTTGAATGTACCGCCGATTGGCTGGCCCAAGAACATTTCGGAATCTATCAAAGTACAGTTCAAGATGTGAATGGACCTGCTCCAACTGCAAAATGAAATACACAAGCCACAACAAAGATGTGCAGTTAACATTGTAGTGTTTCAATTGCTCTATCTAACAGAAACTAATCAAGCCAAACTTCAGCATGCTAAGGAAACAGTAAAGAGAAGGAATACTAGTCAGAAGCCGCATCAATTCAGAGATGTTCTATAAACATTTCAAGAGTAAGCATTAAAGAAATTCCAAATGGCTACTACCTGTGATAAAGTGATTTTTGCATTGTACATACTAGTAAGGGAATCAGCCAAATTGTGTGCCTCATCAACAATTATGACACTGCTTTTCAAGTTCAGACCAAGTGATTCGCGAGCAGAACTCAATAGAAGTGATTGATAAGGAAGCACCACAAGGTCAGCTGCTTGAACCATATCTCGAGTGCCATAATATGGACATGCCCCATATTTAGTTCCTATCTTCACTAGGTCTTCAATATCCAAAGCACCTTGTTCGCTGACCTCATTTCTGAAGAAATCTCGTGAACTTTGCTTCTTGAGCATCGGACAACCAGCAGCAGCCTTCCTTCCCCGTGTTCTCCCACCATCACTGCCCACCTGCAAATTAATTACAACTGCTGAATTTGCACACAAACAAACAAAGATCATCAGAGATCCAACAAAGGTCCATTAAACCTTCATCTTGGAGCTTTTTTTATTTTTCTGCAACTCAAGGCATCTCTCATTGATCCGATTTGCAGTTCTGAGCTTTGAAACCTCTGGACAACGATCAATAAGGAACTCAAAACAATTTCACCAAAGATTGGAACTCAAGTAGCTAATAAACTATTAATTACCAGAATTTATGCAAAGGTTCTTCCGAGATCCAAGGCACACAAGATTGATCTCTGAAGCAAAAGATGTTCTCTTGAATTCCTTCACAAACTGTGAGAGTTGAGAATGCGTCCGGCTAGTGAAATATATCTTTGGGCTCACCTCCTCCTCAATCTCCCCCAATCCTTCATCCTCATCTTCTTCACTGCTGCTCAAATCCAAACACTTCCTCCCCTTTCTCTTGGAACCCCCACTCCCTTGATCACTTTCATAATCTTCCAACAAGAACTGAGCATCATCATCATCAACACTAGCACCATCATCATTCCTAACTCCCTCCTTTGATTTCTCTGCGTTCCTTAAACCCTGTAAAGACATCTTCCCACCAGAACTCTTCAATCCAAACCCAGATCTTCTCCTGCTCCCAACCTCCCTTTTATCCATTGATTCCACTACAAAATCCCTCATCCAGTCAGGCTCTTCCTCAGCATCATCATCAGCAGCGATAGGCTTCTCTCCAGCAAGCTTCGGCTTGCTCCTCCTGTCAACGATCCATTGCAGCGAGCTACATATAATGCTAAGGGTTTTCCCCGTCCCTGCATCCCAAAAACCAAAAAAGATATCAGAATTTCAACAAATCGATGAAAAAAAAGGAGAAGATAGGATTAGGGTTTCAATCAATACCAGTGGGACTCTCAAGCATAGCAACCCCGCCCTTCTCCAGAGATACATAGAGGAATTCCATGAACTCGCTTTGGATAGGATACGGTTCGAAGGGGAACGCCGGAAAGCTCCGGCCCGGCTTCTCCTCCGCCGCCGCCGCCGCCACCATCCCCTCTTGTTTTCCTCTTCTTCTCCGATCATCGCATTGGCGTGCCCTTCTTTATAGCTTTCCTTTTTCCCGCGCAACTAAAGCGGATCGGATGTGCTCCCGGATCCGACCCGCTTAGCTTGAATCCGACCCGTTAACCCGTTTTGACATCCCTGCTAATGCACAGCACCTGTTTGTTGAAATGGCAAGCTGGGAATAGAAGCGCACATGCGCTAATATTTAGTATCCAGTGCTGAGATTGTGGAGAAGAATGGCTTCATCTGTCTTCACAAATGGAAAGCTCCCACCTTTGCGTTCTTTTGGTTTGTTTTAAGCCTTCATTGATCTTAATTTCTTGGAAAGCTTGTTCCTTGTCTACTTGTTGTAATGGCTATTCTGGTTCTTGTTTTTGAGTTCATTTGTTCATAATATACTGCGTGAATGTTCATAGTTGAGTTGGATTGTTTTTCATTGCTCAGTTGTGTATGAGAATCAATGTAGGTGGATGAATAGCATGTGAAGAAAATCTTCCTTTTTTTCATGAAAGCTGCATCTCTTGGTTTTAAAGATTGAATGTGTTTGATTGCAATTGTCGTCATTTGGTTATTTAGATTGCCTATGTCTTCATTGGTGAGTTTGATTCTGTTGCACTTCAAGTGTTTGATGAAATGTCTTTGCAGTTATGGCAGACTAGATGTACTTTTTGTCAAAACATAGTATTTGAATTAAGCTGAGTGAAGGTTCATTTTGCATCTATATCTGTTCATAAATATTTGAATGACCAATTAGCTACAATGAGATGGCTGTGATGCTCTTTCTTGACCCATAGAGTTGTTTTCGCTTTCTTAAATCCAATTTATATTAATTCTTCTCCCTTATCGGTTTTACATTTGTACTTACATCTATTTCATTGTTGTTCCTTTGTAACAATTCTGAATTAGTTTCGGTTAAGCACAAAGGGTGTTTGAACTTGCTTACAAGAAAAACAACTTATCTCAAGATGATTAAATCCAGTTTAGAATGCCCATCAACTGAAAAGATCGTTAAAAGGTCTCAGCCTGTGGTTAAGATGTGCGGCATTACATCAGCTAAAGATGCGGAATTGGCTGCAGAGGCCGGTGCTAAACTTATTGGCATGATTCTTTGGCCTGACTCAAAACGATCTGTTTCACTGTCTGTGGCAAAAGAAATATCAAAAGCTGCGCGTGATTATGGCGCTGAGCCAGTTGGTGTATTTGTAGATGATAATTCAGAGACAATACTCCGAGCTTCCGATGCATCTGGCCTTGAATTTGTGCAGGTATTGTTTATTTCATCATTTTGCATGTTTAATTGTCATTGTGTGTGAAAATCACCTTAGTGCTAATGTTGGTGCAGCTTCATGGGGACAGTTCTCGTGCAGATCTATCAATGATTCTCCCACAAAAACGCGTCATATATGTCCTCCATGCCGATGAAAATGGGAACCTACTCAATTTTGTTTCTGATGAGGAATCTTTGTCAGTGGACTGGATCTTAGTGGATAGCGCAAAGGGTGGCAGGTCAGAGTAAACATTTACCACATCTGCATTCATTAATTTCTATGCACCTTTCTCGCATGGAATTGACAATGAGCTACTACATCTTCATTACGTTTTTTTAATGCTGTATGTGACCAATATTTATGAACTTTTCCATGACTAGACTAGAACATCATGAACAGAGCATGTATGGCATACTTAATCATAAAACTCACATCTATGTCAGTTGTGTTTTTCAAAATTTCATTATTATCGCCAAGTTTTTATAGCACGTCCATTTGTATGCCTAACTGAACTTTCTGACATTTCTTTCCTATTGTAAATAGAATTAGTTAGTGATTTGGTGGATCTTTTACATTTAATTTTGTTATCGATGTTGGTTTATTACTATTGTTCTGCTGTTCTGAAGGATAATTTTGGCATTGTTTTTCCGATGTTCTGAAGGACATTCTCCTTTAATGACATGCAGTGGTAAAGGATTTGATTGGGAAAAGTTCCGATTACCTCCAATAAAGAGCAAAGAAGGGTGGTTATTAGCTGGTGGTCTTCATGCAGACAATGTCTATGAAGCAGTCATTACACTAAAACCAGATGGAGTTGATGTAAGCAGTGGCATATGTGCATCAGATGGAATTCAAAAGGACCCTTCAAGAATTTCATCCTTCATGAGCAAAGTGAATTCAGTAAGTTACTAGTTAATTCCCTTGATTTAGCCAGTGATTACCATAAAATGACGTCTCATAACTGTGTCAAACTTTAATAAATTTTGTTAAATGATTTGTTCTTGGTTTTGTACCTTGATAACTCTGGTATTTCTCTAATATAGAATAACAGAAAATCTTTGAAATGGTTTACTTATTTGAGTTGCATTAAAAGCATGATAGAGGATACAGATAAGTTTGACACAAAACACTAGAGAAAAGGTTGAACATTCTTCAACATGCAACCGAATAACTTAAATTAGTTGACCTTCCTGCAATTGGTCCTGATCTCCCCATTGCTCCCAGTCAAAGGACTTATGTTGCCCATCTTCACCATTGCACTTGTGAAATCACTGTTGAACTTGGCACCATTGGAACTATAAGTGTTCACTTGAGAGTCAGTTGACCCATTGTTAAACAGTTGTTGATCAGAGTGAAGTAATCCCTTCGAGTTAATCAAGTTCTTGTAGTAAGAGTTATCGAAACTCGTCGGTGTTGACAAATCAAGCGGTGAGAGGTTGTTATCTCCGCCAGAGCTCGGGCATTTGCCTTGTAATGATGTCTTGAATGAAGAATCGATGTTGGTCTCGTTGTAGATCCGGGTGCGAAATGTTGTGCATCTTGCTTGACCTATTGTATGTGCACCTGTTCCATTGTTTTTCGTTAACTCACTGCAGTAAATGTTAAATTCAATATAAAAAAAATTAATGGTGCATTTAACTATATATATATATGGATACAATACCTGAGAGCGCAACCAAATCGGTGGTGCTAAGGCCTTTCTTAGAGAAAGCCGAAGTAAGAGTACTAAGACCTGATGCCGGGCTCGGAATGTCACTGTTAGCGGTGCTGAGGCTTGCAGTTCTTGCATCCCTCCGGCCAAGTTGCACAGTCCATGTAGGACCACCCAACTAACCAAATAAAATTCATATATTAGATTATTGTCTTCGGATCGGTTAATTTGATAAATATGAATATATGAGTCTCGTTAGGTTGAACTTGATCCAGATAATATGTTTGGTTTACATCTAAATTCATATAAACTTACAGCAACCACAGAATCACGAGCAGCAACTGCAAGGATGTCAGCACATGACACGGTTTGCTTGCAAACACTCTCGACCTGTGTCTTAATATTGTCGATAACATCGAACCCTCTCAATGAGTTCTGATTAGGTCCGGCAGTCTTTTCTCCGGTAAAGTTGGAAGTATCATCCAGTAAAACAGAACCATCACAACCCTGTTACACAGACAACAACTGAGATTCTATGATCTTTCTCTTTTGACTAATATACATCCATGTTTGTTCATGCATCACTATCAGAATCTCACCACACGGTTAGTGTTTGAATTCTATTATTCACTTTTTAACTGTCATGCATGTATCTCTTTGTATATACTATATCATGCAAGAAGACTTATTAGTTGACTCAACTTAGCCAAATGAAATACAGTCATTTAGACTATTTTAACATGCATGAAATTGTATTACTGTAAGTGTTAACTTTAACCTTTTAATGAAGAGTGAAAAAGCGTAATTAGAATTAAAAATTTTATAAACATTTAGTTTGTCCATTTCTGTCTATAAAATTGTGCATTTGAAGTGATAATGATGAATAACAATGCATTTAACCAGATTGATAAAGTTAAAGTTCAAAATACGTAGACAGATAATTTGAGACATGAAAAACTTTTAAAAGCGGATGCTCATAACGGGACAGAAAAAGTAACATTTAGAGGAAAAGAAAGAAGAACTTGCATTGACAAAGCAATCATGGAAATGAAGGCGAAGAAGAGAAGCTCCCATGCGAGCTTCCTTTTTCACAGCAGCATTAACAGCAGATTGAATGGTGGATAAAGCCTTAGGACAAGAAGTACTATAAAAGGTTGAAGATAACTGAGCTGAAGACAAGGAAATTGTAGCCAAGAAAAACAAAGCCAAAGAGTAAGTAAAGGTGGCCATTGTATGCATGACACTTAAAAAGATATTATCAAGAGAAGGAGATGGTTCAAGGCATTAGTGATCATTAGGTATTTATAGGCAATAACTTGCATGGTTTTTGGACACATATTTATCTTTTCCAAGATATTTAAGTCAATGTTAAGAAATGCATGGAGTGAGGTACAGCTAAGTGGAAATATTCTAACGTGTGTTTTGTTTTTTGGAGGAAATAAAGTAATTAACAAGAAGTGCAAGGATGTGTGTATTTTTTTAGGATGCATGGAATTTTAGGGTGTGAATGGAAGTGAAATGGGAGCAAGTTTAGTCAAGAAGGTTAGGCGTGCTATGCCTTTTTCTTGGAAAGTGACTATGGTCCTAATCATTTTGTGGCCTTGGATAATGAGATTACTTGGAAAAACCAGGCATGAAGACCTTAAAGTGGTAAACCACTATTTGCTTGAGAGTTGATTTGGACTTTGTAGTTGTTGCGATTATATAATTCAGGTCAAAATGAACTAAAATACAAGATAAAATTCATATATATAGGCAACTTGTTTTTGGCCCAGTTGTATTAACCCTGCTGTGAAAGACATTAGTATGTAAATTTTATTGTCTGAGTTCGAAACATGTTAGACACAGTAATGATAAAGAATCCCTGGTTGTGAGTGCAAGTTGTGCTCTTTAAATCCTATGCTGCTAAAATAGGATGCACGACCGAATATTTAATTCCTGATTGTAAATATATCCTTGACTGTACATTTGCTTGTCATATTTATAAAGATAAAAAAAAAATCGATACATGTATTAGTTGAATCTTCGTGTGCATGATAAGAGAATATTTAAACAATAATTTGGATGGTAGATCTAATTATTAGTTGAATCTTTTACTTTATAACTTTTTATTTATTGCTTGTGCTTTTTATCTCTTCCTTTTGTGTTATACTCTTGTGAGTGATGATGTCAGGTTTTTTCAAGGTTTACGTGAATCACGCAATGAAAAATCAAATGCAAAAAATTGAAATTAACCAAAAAATTAATGCACGCAGAAAATAGGAAGGACAAAAACAATGACATCTTTTATTATAAAAATTAGAAAAATAACTAACGCAGAGACTTGCATTACTTAAACAAGTAGTTTAATGTTCGAATCTTTATATATATATATATATATATATATATATATATATATATATATATATAACAACTACAAAACAATATCTATTTTCGTATAGGCCATCTCACTCTGCTCTAAACAACTCGTTAAAAAAAGTTTATTTTTTTTTGGGTCAGAGAAGACATATGAAAGTAAAATAATTATAAATCATTATTCTTAATATATATTAGTTTGTGAATAGAATAATATCTAAAAGAGATATGTATATATAACATGGGTTATTAATGTAAGTTGAACATTTTATGGACAACTAGTTTTAGGGCGCTTTCATCAATCAAGTTGGCGGTGGTTACGGCTCCAATTTCTTCCATATATATTGACATTATTAGGTATGGATGATATTGGCTTTAAATATAAGCATTTAGAAGACTTTTATAAGATAAAACAAAGCATGCATGAGACTTACTTCAGAAGCGAGTTTGTTGGCTTGGTTTGTTGGATGTGGTACCCATCAAAATCATGATTTTTTTTTTCTCAACATTTTTTATATCCAAATGTACTATTTCAATCTTCAAATTTGCTAAAATTTTGAATTAAAGTAATGTAAAAAATTTTGAATTTTATATTATAAACACTGGGTTTTACTAGTTAAGATCGATTAAAGAATGAATTTGTTTGAAGCTTCCTTCGTGACTCCTGAAACTTCTTTGTGGTAACTCCGTTCCATGCTTCTTTTCATAGGAAACCTTAAAATGCTTCTATTTCATTAAAATCCTCAAAATAGATTGCGAGTTAACACTATTACTAATAAATTAAAAGAGAATCAATTAAAATGTTATGCATGCATAATAATATATATATTTGATTTATTTAATTTTTAAGTTTTTAATAACCTATCTCAATTCTCAAATAGTTAAGATGTGCTTGTTCTTGATATTGTTTGTTGTTGTGGCTGTTTCCTTAACCAAAAATTTCAAACCATATTAAATATGATTTAGAAAGTTTGAATGTAGCATTTACCTATTTTATTCAAGTAAATTGATAAGGCTCCAAATATAGATTCAAAAAAACACACAAGAGTAGAACTACTTTGAATTTTTGGTACCATCTCTGAAGTTTTAAAAATAGCATGCATTGTTTGCGTCAATCAATCAATCACATAATGCACGTTAAAAATACATATATTTGTACATTTAAGTCAATGTTTGATGTGCCCCATGTTAAAATTAATACTCAAAAAAGTTTGTGTAGAAAAATTATAAACATTTTAGACAACTATGATTTGACTTGGTCTCAACAAGCAGAAATAGTTGAAAAAAAATATAATCAATTAAAATTAACTTGTTTTCTTGTTTTTTTAATAACAATTTGTCATTAGATACATATTTTTCTAGTGAAGAACAGTAATATGTAGTTATTATTTAGAACAAAGATATGGCTTTATTTGAATATTTTGAGGCTTGAGTTTGGCCATGCATGTAACCATATATATATATACTTAATCAAATGCTTGAGTGTGACTATTGTATTTTTTTATGTCAACTTACTACGCCTAATTTTGGCATGCAATTAATGCAAAAGGATGATTTTCAAACATGTAATAACATGCTTGAGTATGAGACCCATACTTAAATAATAATAATAATAATAATAATAATAATAATAAGCTTGATCTTTTGAATTGTATGACAATTTATTTATTTTAATGTATTTGGTTATCCACTTGCATTAGAAAAAGGATTTGTTTTTTCCTTCTAAAGTGGATTAGGTCATGTGTTTGTTGAGATTTAATTCCAATTATATGGACGTTTAATTAAAACTTTCCATATTAATAAAAATTTAATATCCGGAATGTGTGAGAGATATATCAATTATTTTATTTTATGTTATTACATTTCAAATATTTATTTACAGAATTTTTTTATAATGTGTAATTTTTTATAATTGAAAGATAGTTCGGATATAATTTATTTATTTATCTATTTTATGTTTGTGTATGAGAAAAAATAAATTAAGATATTTATAACAATTATAATTCCTATGCCAATTTGTGCTTTTTGACGTCAATTTTATATTTTGAAAACAAACCGGTACAAGTAAGTTTGGAAAAATGTTTTTTAAAATTATTTTGTCAAATTGATTAGTGGTTTCATACTTTGCTTGTATTTGAGAGGTTTCTAATTGAAACCTCTTAAACACAATATAAAAATACTAAAAATAAAAAGGTGCTTGTCGTCAATTTGTCAAATAATATATATATATATGTTTCTCTGTACTTTAACATTGAAGATCATCTTTATTAAAAAATCTCTCCATCGATAACGCTGATTTTTGATAGATTTTTCAAAATAAGTATGTTAAATGGTTCACATTCTTTAAAAGAAGCATTCATTATGGTCCAAAAACAAATTTTTGTAGGGACTGTTTGGTTTCAAGGCTTGGATTGCGAATGGGTGAGATTGGATTGGGAATGGGCTTTAATCCCTTGTTTGGTTGGCAAGCATAGGAGTGAGGAAGGATTGTGTGAGGAATGAGATGAGGGGAGAGGGTTGAATGGGATTCCTCCCATTTTCATCTGCCCAATCCGGAACAAAAAATGACCATCTTACCCCTCACTTTAATTGTATTTCCATCTAATTTATCTACTTTTGTTTGGTATGTGAAAATTAAATAAATAATGAAATAATAAAAATAAAATGATAAATTAAATTAATTCTAAAATAATAAAAATGATAACATTGTAACAATAAATTAAATTGTAAAATTACTTATAAAAAATAATTATAACGGGCATTAATTGATAGCATTGTAATAATAATAAATTAAATTAAATTAATTCTAAAATAATAAAAATAAAATTATAATATTTTAACAAAACAACAATATTAATAATGACAATTAATTGTAAAATTAATTATAAAAAATAATTATAACAATAATGAGAACATATTACAAATAAAATAACATTATTGGCTAATATATATATTTATTTAATATTTACTCTATAAGGGCATAAAAGACATTTCCCACATATTCCTTTTATTTACTTTTCCTATTCTCAATGAATTACTCTCCCATACCCTACAATCAAACACAGTTTTTCTTTCCTTCCTAATCCATTCCATCTTATTCTCATTCTTATCTCATTTTTTCCCAACTCCATTCCTTGCAAACAAATAGCCCCGTAGTTTTCAACGTTGCCGATTTGAAATTTCTAAATGCATGATCTTTTATTCATCCAAAAAACAATGCATGTAACTATAATTTTAACAGTTTCTTATCTGAATTTTGAATACATTTCTTTACTGATTTTGCAAATTTAGAACTATTGTTAAAAAAAATTGGTAGTATTTCACTTGTTATGTACACTTTTTAAACTGTTTTCTTAACAATAAACTTGGTAGGTGATATGATGGAGATATTTTAATTTTTGGGAAATGTTTTATTGGAATCATTGATACTATCAATTTGTGCGCCATAAATAATTATTGTGATTTTTCTAAACTAATATAAAAAATAATCTTTGATACAAATAATAAAAATAGAAATTTGAGAAAAAAATATTAAAAAATGTTAATACAATTTGGTACTAATAGAACATGTTTTGTGTTTTTCTCTTTTTTAAAAGGCATAACAGTTTGTATCCAAACATATTTTTTTTTCCCAAAAAATTAACAACATAACTAAAACAAAACAAAAGCGAAACAAAAATAAAAAAAATAAGAAATAATGTAAAAAAAACCTGAATTAATAATAAATGAGTTTTTATTTAATATTTAATAAAAACTCCCTACATTATTTGGGTGTAAGACCAAGCCAAGCATACATAGATTAATGTGGTGCTTGGAAAACTAATTTTAAGACAAGACCTTTTGGGGGGAAAGAAATTAAAAATTGAGCTTTTATCTTAATAATTATATTTCAAGATAACATTTAATTTTAGTTACTAAATAGAAGCATCAAACATTCATTATATGACACGAAGATTACTTATTAATTTATTTTGAAGGATATAGACATATCACATTTTTCATAAAAAATCGTCACCTTGCTAGGTGACTAGCTCTCTAAGAAAACTAAGGGCCTGATCAAAGTGGATTAGGTTAGAAATCACGGGTCGACTTGAGTTTTGCCATCACTATTTTAAAATAGTATATAATATCTATTTTTTCTTGTGAAAATTATAACTTTATAAATATTCTCGTTAATGATGATCATATAATCTCACTAACTTTTTAATTTACTTTTTAGTCAATATTTTTTTTGAATTTTTGGACTATTAAATTATAAGAGTATCGCTAATGGTCATGCCAATTGCGCTCAATGAGTGATGAAGAAAAAAGCATCCCCACTATGGTGTTGAAGAACAAAAATCCCCATTATGAATACTCGGTGGCTACTGAGCGTTTAATGTCCATCGAGCGCTCAACCGGAGGGACCTATTATTATTTTAAAAAAAAAGTTTTTTTTTAAATGCAAATAAAGCATGGCCTATGATTAATTTTTAAAAACTTTTAAAATCTAAAGGTTGCATCCCAATCTCTTTTTAGTTTTTTTTTTAATTTTTTAATTTTTAAAATTTCATTTTATTTCTATAAATACACTTACATTCTCAAACAAAACTTACATCTTCTCCGCTTCTTCTTTTTGAATTTCAACTATATTATGGATAAAAATACTTCTCCATCTTCCCAAGCTCCTAATTTTTCAAATAATTTTGAAAATTTTCCATATTTTTCCTTTGCACCAACTTTTTAAAATTTTTTTATGTCTTTTATTAATGACTTTAGCTATGCAATATTTTTAGTACTTTTTTAATTTTTATAAGTTGTTTCTTTAATTCTTGATCATTTTGATAAATTATTTTTTTATTTTTTATCATCGACAAATTAATATTTTTAAATTAATATTTCAAAATAATATAATAATTTATTATTCATATATTTTTATTATTTTAAATATTTATTTTGAAATATAATTTTTGAAATATATTGTTTAATTATTTTATTAATAATATTTAAGATTTTATTAAATAAATATGTTTTAATGAAATAAATAATGTAAATAGTTAAAAAGATGAATGAAATGATTGTGAGTCTCATTTTATAATATAGCTATTATGAGAGATAGTTTAATTGGTTAATTGTGGGTCTCATATTATAGTATAACTATTATATGAGATAGTTTAATATGTAAAATTTAATGGGTTGATGAGGTGGTATGGGCATCAAACTTTAGGATAGTATAACGATTAAAGTTGCCCTAAGATTATCCGGTCAAAAGATACCTCACCTCCTCCATATTTGAGAGCAAGTGCAATGGTACTAGTAGACATGGATAAATCATAGATAATCTTATAATTATAATTTAATTTATATTTAAATTTAAAGTTCTAAAAGTGAGGGATGTTTTGGGAATTTACAAAATTTAAAGGACTTTTCCAAGAATTGAAAAGGTACAAGTGCCCCATTTAAAGAAGGCAGGCCGTGCATAAGCGCATATGCCGTCACTTTATCTAAGTTTGAGGTTTGATTAGGGATAGCAAAAACTGCCCAGTTAAAAAATTTGCATATATGCCCCTGCATATTAATATATACATATAATTTTAAATTTTCTTAATTTATAAATCAAAATATATAAGATTATATTCACTTAATTATGATAGTTGTATATTTTGATTAAGATGATTTATTAGCAATTTAATTACAAAAATACAAGACTTCAAAAATATCATTTGCTATAACTTTGACTTATTAATAAACAATATATATTATAACGGGTTTTTATAAAAAAAAAAATTCCCTCAATTAAAAGTACAACTTGACTACTTGAAAATGAAGCACCCTCTCATCAAATCATCTTCTCCAAAATCATCTCCGCCATCGTTTCTCTTGGTCACTTATCACTCATTCTTCTCTCTTTCTCCCAACCCTAACTGTTGAAGGTCTGAAGGATGCTTGCCATATCTCCACCGTCATATCTTTTATTCATATCATGCCCGGTATAAAAGAATCCCTTTGAATAAACATCTCTATTTGATCGGACGGGGATTATAAAGCCATGCAACAAGCCCATTAATTAAACGGTTGAAATTCCAATTCAATGTGCCCCCTCTAGCACCGCCTTCCTCGCCAGCTCTAGCACCCTCTTCCTAATCTCTGCCACCTCCTCGCCGAAACGCATAAACCTCTTCACCACCGCTATCAGAAACACCATTTTCTCCTCATCCTTCACACTCTTAAACCTTTCCCATGCCAGAATCTCAATCTTCACCACCTCACATGTCACACCCACCCTTCTACTGAAGTGAATGTAGCACATCATCAGTTAAAAACCCATTTTAACTAGAATCAAACACCACTACAAAACAAAACAAAACTTACAAAACACAATTGACAACTTTTACACAAACTACAAATTCAAAAACATGCATACAAAGAACATATATACTCAAATATGCGTGTGGTATTTCGGTTTTTCTTTCTTGTGTAGAGTGGTGTATTTCGGCATTTCCTTGTTTGTACGTTTGATGTCGTGGTCAAATTCATTTTGTTCTGAGTTCGGTGCCTCTTGCCAAGTGTTTCGGGGTGAATTCCGGGAGTTTAAGTGGTGCGTGGTTTTAGAGGATTTCTTGTTCTTGATTGTGGATCTTAGTGTTTTGATCTACTCTTCGCTCAAGGTAAGCTCCCTTTCTTCCCTTCCTTCTATGTTCTTTGAATGGTTGAAGCTAGGGTTGAATTATGGGTTTAATTTGGAGCTTGTTTCTTGTTCTTTTTCTTGTTTATTGTGGTTTGAACTTGAGAGGAGTGTTTGGATTTGCGTTGTATGGCTTCAATCTATTGTAATCCTTGAATCTTCTTCTCCCTTGATTTCAGAGTTATTGTAGCACCAGTGATTTCTTGTTTTCTTGGTTTCTTTGGGTTAGAGTAAAGCTTAAACTTTAAGAACTTCATTAATAACCTGAGGAGTTAGTTTGAGAAAAACCCTAGAGTCGATTAGGGTTGTTTGGTAGAGAAACCTATGGTTTCTTTGTTTGGCTTAGTGTGCTAATTCTTGTTGGTGCTTTGTTGTGCTTTGCCAAGAAGGTGAAGCTTTAGCTCGAAGCAAAGAGCTAGCTGAGGATTAGCGTACAAGAAAGCGAAATCATCTAAGTAGTGAGTGGGATGGTAAAGCATGATTCTATTAGAAGAATACTGAGATATATATATATATATATATATATATATATATATATATATATATATATATATATATATATTGCATAAGTAAAGTTCTATCGGTTTTATACTTGATTTGCATTTCTTTGAATGCACTACAAGAAAATTAGTATTTAGAAACAGCATTTTCCGTTTCTAATCTGTTGCTAAACTGAATTAGCAACAGATTAGAAACGGAATTTATCAGTTTCGAAAACCCTTGTTTCTAATTTAAATAGAAACGGAAAATGTTCTGTTTCTAAAGTTAGAAACGGATTAGAAACGAAATCCAATATGTTAATTTGTTTCTAAATTCCGTTGAAATTCCATTACAAAAATTAGAAACGGATTCCAAACGGAATATTTTCTGTTTTATTTTTGTACCTCATTGGAAACAAAAGTTTTTTTGTTACTAATCCGTTTTTAATTTTTTTTAAAATTAAAAACAATATTGAAACAAATAAATCCGTTTCTAACATTCAAGTAAAAAAAAACAAAAATTATATTCATGATTTTTTTAAAACCTGGTACATAAATTTTTTATTCAAATTTATCATTCTACTGCTTGTGACTAATTTTATATGTAAAATAGAAAGAAAAGAGTAATCAAAGCCTGTTCATGAACTTTTATTCAAATTTCTCTTTTTGGGAAAGTTCCACTGCTTGTGAAGTTTGACTGCAAAAATGGCTTATCCTATATAAGAAAATCATAAATCCTGCTGATATTTGAACAACTCTTCGGCTTCCAACACGTGTCAAGGCTAGCAAACCAGCATTCTCACTGTGGAAGAGTCGAAACATGGTACCTTTAGACAAGGAGATGAAAACACTCAGAGTTTTGGCGCAGCATTCTTATAAGCCCCACCAACTGTAAGTATGCATACAGCCACACGATTGCAACAGAAAATATGACAGCAAATCGATCGAAAACAGGCTTCTCGGATCATATTACATGAGGTATATACTGTAAAAATGCAAAACATAAATCACACACATAGCAGAACTGAGCATAACAAATATGAAATTCTTAAACAGTTTTCATTGCTGTGGATGTGAGGATGCATTGGTATCAATGTTTTTTTTTTACTGATACCATGCTACAACTTACAATACCTGTGAAAATACTATGAGGAAAATTAGCTGCGGAAGCCCAATTTCAATGCATTTAGCAACCTGATTATGCATCAAAGACAACATCAGCTACAGTGAATTAAACTATTACAGCTCGAAATCTTATATAATCATAAAAATAACAAGTCTCAATTATTCTTCTTGTGGTACTATTTCCTCTCAAATAAACACCAAAGAAAAAATAAATAACAAAACAAAAACTTACTCCAGGGAAACCAAATTCATAGAGCCCAAAACCAGCTAAAGCAACCAGGGGAGCCGCTGAGAGTGGACTGAGATATCTGGAAAACATTGAATAAAAGACAAGCATCAATGAACCAATCTGGAAGTAAATCAATACGACAACAAACCTTGTGACATTACACCAAAGGCCACTAAAGCCAATAATAATTTGAAGGGTTGATGCAACGATAAGGGCACCTTGCGTTCCACGCATTATACGCTTGAATTTCTGCTTAATAACAAATGAAACTCGAAAGTAAAAATTTTGAATTCAGATAAATCACAATGCAAACAAAATAAATATACAGTTAAATAGAGACCTCATGAGGATCCACTATATCATTGTAGCGACCAGCTAGGATGATAGAGATTGTAGGAACCACAAATGTATATGACCCACCAATAACAACCGGTAATCGAGTACCGAACAAAGTCTGTAATAGAGTGTTCAAACCAGCCACAGAGAGCAATGTCTGGATTACCCTGGCTTTCTTATCCTAAAATAGAATCGAATAAATCATGAACACATTCATTATCAAAAGAGAAATATAACCAGAACAGAAGGGTTGTTCATCTTACATTTCCACCTCCCATCTGAGGAACAAGAACAGTTGGTATGATAACAGTAGTGCCCAACATAACTAGGTAATGTTGGAAACCAAGGAGAATAGCCTCAGCTGCATTAGACCCCACAACACTGTTAACATCTTAACTACTCACTACAAAGAAATCATTAACAGAGGTTTATACAGGAAAAATCATGTGAAATATTTCTGTCAAAAAATAAGCTTGAAATAGGTATGGAAAGAAGACTTGAGCCAAAACAAGAAAGATTCTGCATCCAAGCATTGAACAAGCTAAGCTGAAGAAAGGAAACAACCATTAAGACCAACAATTTTTCATTCACAACATCTAAAACATTGGAAAGGGAAAAAAAAACTCAGAGAACAAAAGAGGAAGCAAAATAAAGTTCTAAGATTAAAAAAGCTGAGGCTATTCACAACATCTAATTTTTAAATTAAAACTAGCAATACCATGGTCCATCATATACATTATAAAAGGGGTTAAAAAATAAAATAAAAATAAAAAAATAAAAAAAACCTTAAATATTTATTTTCCATTACTAAATCAAACTTGGAAATTACTTAATAAAGGGGACATTCCCAGAAATATTGATAAGTCCAAGAGTGTATGTGCAAAAAAATTGCATAAAAATAAACGAGATATATAATCAATTTTAAATTTAAAATCAACAGTACCATGGTATACGTTATAAAGAGGGTTTAAAAATAAAAATAAAAAAACCATAAATATTTATTTTCCATTAATTAAGTAAAATGGGAAACTTCTTAATAAATGGGATATTCAAGGGTTTATGTGCAAAAAACGAAACCCCCCATAAATGAAGAAATTATAAAAGAAAAAAAAATTAGTGGGTGCTCTCCCCATTCATGCCATGCCTATAGGCCTTGAAAATGCTGAGATTCCACCCTTTCATGTGTGCCATATGTGTGGCTCTAATAACTGGTCTTCAAGGTAACCAGTGAAAAATCATACATATATATATAACTCATAGTTAGAGTCATGTGACCAATGAGTTTGCCTATGCTCCTTGGTCTGACCAATGAGTTTGCCTATGCTCCTTGGTCTGAGAGCATGGATTACATTACTAATTTTCTGCTGCACCCTATAATGGTTGCAAATCTTATTCTATTTGTAAGTATCTTGCTTGCACATTGAGTTGGGATCTCATGGATAATGGCACCATAAATCTAAGCCAAACTCTCACTATTATATTCTAGTTTCAGTCTACTCAATGACATAGGTTTGTGGGGATATGGGGAGCAGTGAGAACTCAACTCTCACATAATGTGGATGTGTGACACTTGATTCTTTAAGCCTTTGAATCTTGTGTCTTTAACTGTTTGCAGTCAAGTCTTCAACATGAACCTAGATAGTGACTCATGATATTTTAACTCTTTTCCTTTATTAATTAATAAGCTTTTGCTTCAGTTTTCTATAATCTTCTTCTGTCTTATGATCATCATCATTTTTACAGAAATGATCATCATCATTTTCCTATATTTACAGAAATGCATATTTCTATATTGTACAATCCCATTCAACATTGGTCCCTCTCTTATCTCCTCTTTCTATGCATCATTGTTCAAATTATTATTATAATTTTTATTTAAAACTCTTTTGTTTTTTAATTAACAGCTGTATAAATGCAATTAGATCTTGATTGTTGACTAAAATGCTGGTATTAATATTTTTTTTTTTTTTGAAAAAAAAGGAAAAGGAAGTGGGGTGTGGTGTTAGATCTAAGTGTCCTTTGTGTCTGCAGTTATAATCTTAGGAATCTTAGAGAGACTAGAGAGTACTCACTGTACTATAATTTCAACTCTAAATTATAATTATAATTAGATCTATTTAATTAACCTCAAAATTACAATAATTTTTTTTTTGGTTGTTTTTGTCTATCTGTTTTCTTAAATTCCATCTAAAGATGCAGGAAAACAGTGATTATTAAAGATGTGCTCAATTTACTTGATGATATTGAAAGAAGTTGTCAGAAATTGCACAGTTGGGAAGTACTGATAAATGGACAGAGAGCAAATGAGATTCAAGATAGGGTAGGTCAAAGAAATATAAAAACAAGAAAAATATCAAAAGAAGCAAAGAGGAAGCTTCCAACTTTCAGTTAATAAACAAAAAAATAACAATAAGAAAAACAAAAGGCCTTCTACTTGAAGCATAATTAGACTGTCAAAAAGAAAGCACACTACTATCCACTTATTGTCCAAATTTAAGAAAAATGGGCTACCAAATTCTTTTGGTATATAAATCATTTCACAGATATTACAGTGAATTAAGGCTATGCTGAACAATAACAAAACAAAATATCTAACCATATTGACTGGAATCATCCTTGAAATTGGAAATTAGCAGGACAGGTTCCCTCTAGGAGTAGCTTATTAACTCCTCTTTGAAAGTACAACCACACTCTCTCAATATCCTATGAATCAATATCAGTGTTTTGAGTGCAACCTGTTCCACATGAATGAATCATCAATAATATGCAAAACAAGAATATATCCCTCAAGAAAAAAATTAGTATAAGTTGATGCAAGCAGTAGGCCTCATATTCATTATTCAGCCAAACACATGAAAACAATTTCCCTTCATATTATCTTTGCTTTTCCTCTATTTCCTATAACTCCATACAAACACACTCTAAAGGTATGGACAAATAGAAAAACAAGAGGAAAGAAAAACGAAAAAACACAAGTCCACAATCAATTTTCTTTTCCTCTATTATTTATGAAGCCATTCAAATACAACTCTCTGAGATTCACAAACAATTCATTTTAATAAAAATTCAATTTGAAAACAAAATCCAAAGTATCTAAGTCAAATGAATGGGAACAAAAAAAATAGTGAAACAAGCTCTAATAGAGCAATCAAAATAGAAAATTTTCACTAGAAAAAACTTACAATCCAGTTGCACACAAAATTAGGAAGCAAAAGAACCAAAAAAAAAAAAAAACAGAAACAGGAAAACAAAGATACCTGCTCGCCGCATTCGAAGTCAGGCTCGGTAGTCCTGTACTCATGCATGATTCAATTGGTTTGAATGCCCTTGGGAGCACGGCCACGGTGAAAGACAAGAGTTTTCTTCATGCCAACAACCAAGGAACGAGACCGAATGGTGCGATCCTTGCCAGTAGCCTTCCATTACCCCGCCTCCGTCGCATGGTTCGATCTATGGCCATTAGGGTACTTCCGATCCCTCGGCGAGAAGAAAAACCACTCCGGATCATCAGATCGTATCAGCAACTTATCTAATCACAGGTTCAAACACACAAAACCAAAAGAAATCAAACGAAAGCCATAAAAGAGGGAAATCGAAAACAAGTAAAAGATCAACGTACCAGGGAGATCCCAGGGCTCGCACTTGCAGACATCGATCTCAGGGATAACCTCAACGTCGGAGCGGATGCGTCCATTGATCTTACGCTTGAGGTAGTGATTGACAAGCTCCTCATCGGTGGGATGGAAGCGGAAACCAAGAGGAAGGGATCCCAAAGGCACCGTCATCTCCAACTAGAAAATCGAGCTTAGAGATGAGATCGAGATGGAGATCGGAATGGAATTCTAAAACCCTAGAATTTTTTTTTTGGAGCTTGGAACGGGAAAGAAAGGAAACGAGAAGGCAGGAGGAAAGTGGTGAGAAAAGCGTGTGTTTGGGTTTGGGCTTTTATATATAATTAACTATAATTCTAACATTTATTTAATTGGTTTTTTCACAAAGTTAATTTTATTAAAAAATTATTTTATAAAAATATATTTCTAAATATAAACTTATTTAAAATTTATTAAAAAAATTATATAAAATCTTAAATGTGAAAAAAAATTATTTAAAAATTATTAAAAAAATATTAATAACACATAATATTTAATAATGTTTAAATAAAATATTATTTTTTAAATCCGTTTCTAGTCCCTTTCTATCAGAAAGGGAATAGAAACGGATAATTTCTAAAATTTAATAATATTTAAATAAAATATTATTTTTCAAATTCGTTTCTAATCCGTTTCTATTACAAAGGGATTAGAAACGGATATTTTCTAAAATTTAATAATGTTTAAATAAAATATTATTTTTCAAATCCGTTTCTAATCCGTTTCTATTACAAAGGGATTAGAAACGGATATTTTTGAATATTTAATAATGTTTAAATAAAATATTATTTTTCAAATCCGTCTCTAATCCGTTTCTATTACAAAAGGATTAGAAACGGATATTTTTGAATATTTAATAATGTTTAAATAAAATATTATTTTTCAAATCCGTTTCTAATCCGTTTCTATTACAAAGGGATTAGAAACGGATATTTTCTAATATTTAATAATGTTTAAATAAAATATTATTTTTCAAGTCCGTTTCCAATCCGTTTCTATTACAAAGGGATTAGAAACGGATTTTTTTGAATATTTAATAATGTTTAAATAAAATATTATTTTTCAAATCCGTTTCTAATCCGTTTCTATTACAAAGGGATTAGAAACGGATATTTTCTAATATTTAATAATGTTTAAATAAAATATTATTTTTCAAATCCGTTTCTAATCCGTTTGTATTACAAAGGGATTAGAAACGGATATTTTTTAAAATTTTGATAAATTATATTTTTAAATGTCCGTTTGGAAGTCGTTGTTATAAAAATTATATTTAAAACGATTGTTATTCCGTTGCTAAGCCGTTGCAATTAAAAACAGAATAAATTTCGTTTCTAATATTCTGTTTTTAAATAGTAACTTTCTTGTAGTGATGATGGTTTATCAATGTTAAAAGCTCTTGAAATGTCCTCTTTGGTATTTGAAGTCCATGTTTGAATCGTGATTGAAATTATTCAAAGAGTTTACAAGAACATGGTATTTGTATTGAAACATAATGTGTTTCAAAGTGAGTGTTTTTATGAAACTTGAGATTCTCGTTGTGATATTATATGAGTTTGTGCAAACTACGTTTGAAACTCATTTTGTGTTATTGATGATGTTATGCTTGGATTGTATATTCAAGGATTATTTTCCAAATGGTGTTTTCTTGATGAAATGAATTATTTATGTATATTTTATACTTGAAAAGCATTATTAACCGAAGGAAAGGTTATACTTGAATCAAGATTTTTATTAACTTGAAATGAGTTGTTTATTTATGCTTCATGCTCGCAAAGTATTATGGTTTAAAAGAAAATTTTCAGGATGATGCTAGTTTTGTAAGTTGTGAATTGTTGGGCTTTGCCAAACTGTGGTTATATTTGTACATTTATCATTTCCGTGTGGAAATGGAAGATATCTTGATTATTTGATTAATGTACTGGATTTGGACTCCATGTTGTGAGCTGTGTGTTAGTATTACTTGGATGGTGACATTCTATTACAGTAGGAGGTCTCCACTTCCAGCCATGTGAGGTGACGTGTTTAACCGGTAGACTTGTTATGTCACTTCAAGTGGGAGGGTAGAATCCTGATTTGAATATTCATCAGGAAGCCAGAGTCACCACACTGTGAACTGATGATTCAACATTAAGGGCATGAGTTTTTTGACGGCTCTGAACCTAGCTGCAGCCACAGTAAAGGTTAGAGAAGTTTCTAGACCACTACTTGCTGGGTGCGCTATGAGTTGGATACTTTAAAGAGTTTGTGTTTTTATACAGTTGACTTTTGAGAAATAATCTATTGCATATTTTTTTGTATTGTTGTGCCCTCCCACAAATTTAATTTGGCAATGAAAATTATGTTTCTTTGATTTTGAAACTTATATTGTATAGTTTGCTATATTCATATTTATACATAACTGTCTTGATCTATTTGTAGTATTGTAAAAGTTTGGTTTGAAGTTCAACTTATTTTATAGTTTGAACCTATGTTTGGTATTTCGTGGATTTGATGTTATAAAACCTTAGTTGTGGTAAAAAGACTTTATTTATACTATCTTTTGTTATATTGTATTGATGATTTCTGATATATGTAATTATCTTCTAAATTATTGGTACTATTGGTAAAAAGTTATTTCGGTAATTTTTGTCTTTTATGTTGGTATATTCTTTCATAATTGCGTTGATCCCCTCACTGAGTAACCAAGTTACTTAGCCCTATTTACTCTTCTCAAGTGTTAGTTTAGCATATCGATGCGGATGTGAAGTGCTTGGCAAGGTTAGTTTCAGTGTAGTTGCTTTGAGTTTATGTGTGTATGTTACCATTACTTGTTATTTAGTGTGTGGGATCCATAGTGCAATTTTTTGTTTACTTATTTGTATTCATTTTTGTTCCTTAGAAGCCCCTTATATTTGGTGTGGTCTAGGGGTTGTATAAGAAAACATACTCAGAGTTGGGTTGTTATGATTATGTATTTTAATTTATAAACATTTATATCTTTCTTATATTTATATTATCATCTTGGTCTTGTTTAGAGACCCAGTTATGTTAAGTATATTGTTGAGTTTCCCACAATAGTTATAGTGATTTTGTACAGGTAATAGGTCAGTCATACGATGATCTAAGGTTGAGGTAGGGTTTGACCTCCCTTATGTTATCTTGGTGGTATGTCACGTGTGGGACTCATGGATTGGGTGTGACAATGCGGGTACAGCCGCTACAAGACCACAACTGACAACATAAACAAATAGAAAGGAAGGAGACCCACTGTAACCCTGGACTCAACTCTGATTGACAATATACTCATATAAGCGTTTTAGTAGGGTCCTGCTCCTGCAACTGTAACACATTTCAGTTGGTTAATAGTGGCTCAGTAATTTCAAACAAAAAACCATATAAAGTATATAAATATCAATTGCTCAAATAAAGTTTCCAACTCTCACAAATAAAACTCGTTGCAAGTTGTCATCAAATTAACTTTCCAAGAAATATAATTTTGTGAGAGACTGCCCTTCCAAGAGCGACAGCTAGGCTTCATCGCCTCATTACAATCAAAGATAATATGGTTTTGCACGACTGAAATATAAAAGCTCTTTTAAGTCAATGGCCTAAAAACACTCCCCGACTTAGCCACCATCATGACTAGGTTGAGAGCTATCAAGGTCTTCATAACTTGGCGTTGGCCCATCAAGAATTCATGTGGTGACTCTGGATTTCCGTTGTGTATCTAATCAGGGCTCTATATTCACACTTGAGCTGGACCAATAACTCAGCCGATCTACACACCACGTCAAGAGGCTGGCCGTGAAAACTGCCCATTCCAACAGGGAAGGATCTGCCAGGTCACCATCAAAACATGTGGAAGCTCAATAATACAATTCATGGATAATACCGGTAAAGTTAGATCCAGGACACCATCCCTATAATGGGAATGAATACCGATTCCACAAAGTTTGATTGTAAAAGCATATCAATGTGCACACACTGTTTCACAAATCATTCCAAAATCAAGGCATACGTAACCATTAAAATAAATACCTTAAATGAATAATTAAATTATAAAAATAGGTATTTGTCATAGTTGAAACTACGCATAATTATACAAAACCGGATGTATTAATACAATTGCTATTACATAACAAACTGCAAATAAATATAAATATCCTTTAACAATATAAGTTATTAAACATAATATAATGAAATAATTAAACAATTATGTTATAACCAGTTTTTACTGTAGAAATAACTAGCCCATTTCTATAGATTTTTCAGCCCAGCACTGTAGTGATCGTACTGTATCAACCCGGTTACTATAGCGGCCTGCTACTGTAGCAGCCCATTATTTTCCCTTGATCCTTTAATTTCCCATTCTTTCTTCTTCTTCTTCTTTCCTTGTTCTTGGCCGACCACTACTTTCAAAGAGAGAAAATCTCCGACGAGTTTTCCGGCGCACCAAACCTTCCTCTCTTCCTCTCATCCTCTAGAATACGGTAAGCCTTTAATCCAAGTTTTTCTTCTCGTATTTTTCTTGTATTTGTGGGTTTTTAGAATGTTTTTGAAAACCTAGATTACTACTTGAATCTTGGTGTTTTTAGGCTCAAATTGGAGCCATTGCTTGATTATTGTTGTATGAGAATGTATTTGGTGAAATTTCTGAATTTTAATGTTGTAAAATGCGAGAAACTGCTTATATTAGGGCCGGGGATACTGTAGCAATATCGTAGTTACTGTGGCACCGGCAATCTTAAATTGTTTCTTTGATTTGTTTGGCCTAAATTGTAGCTAAAGCCCTCAGGAATTCATTGGTAACCCTTAGACCTAGTTTTGAGCCAACTCTAGGATCGAATTAGGGTTGTTTGTTAGGAAAAACCTAGGGTTTTCTTGTGTGGATTTTATATTAACAATTATTTGTGTTTTCTTGTGCTTTGGCAAGGAGAAGAAGTCTTGGCTCGAGGCAAAGGAGTAACCGAGGGTTAGCTTGCGAAGAAGAGAATCACCATTTCTGTGAGTGGGTTTATTTAGCATAGCTCTATTAAAAGAATACCGATAGCTAGACTTGAACATACTTATATATATATATATATATATATATATATATATATATATATATATATACTTATATCATGTTTCAAGTATAATTTCATTGATTTATACGGGTTTGGCACTTTAGTGAATGATGGTTGCATTGATACTTGAATGTTTCAAGTATAATCACTACAGTAGCATTAACATCAAATCAAGCATTAACCGGGTTGCTACAGTAGCCGGATGCTACAGTAACTGATCACTACAGTGCTGGGCTGAAAATCTATAAAAATGGGCTAGTTACTTCTACAGTGAAAACTGGTTATAACAACAACAATTACAAATGTTTCAATATTTTAAAATTAATGTGATAAAAACTTATGACGACATGCAAATGTTGCCAAAAAAAAAAAGTGTTGCTCAAACCATATACAAATGTTGAAATAAAATCCATATTGATTCTTTTATAAATGTTTGGAAAATTTCACAATATATAGGTACCGAAGTTTCTTTGAAATGTCACAACAAAATATAACAACTATGACAATTACAACATATAATCGACATTTGTTACAAAAGTCGGTATAGGGCTATTGCAATAGTTTTTGGTTATTTTACGACACATGACAAATGCCACAAAAACTCTTTTTTGTTGTAGCACTCACATGTTACTATCTTGGATTGCTACAGCTAGGGATTTGAAACAATGCTTCCCAGGTGACTCCATTCAAACTCTCAAACACTTCTTGGACTTCATGAGCGCTAGACTAGTAGACCACACATGTGCCTCGACCTCACCTACCGAGTAGGAATAATTTGCTCCTTTCGCTAGTTGGAGAAGACCTTGGTCATGAGAGGGTGAACTTCGTCTTCTCAGCTGCTGCTCGTTCCTTTGTTGTCCCTTTCCTTCAGTGTTTTTTCCTTTTTAGAGGTGTGCTTCACCTTTGGTGATTACGTTCGGCCTCTTTTTAGACTAGTAGACCAGTAGACCACACTTGTGCCTCGACCTCACCTACCGAGCAGGAATAATCTGCTCCTTTCGCTAGTTGGAGAAGACCCTTGGTCATGAGAGGGTGAACTTTGTCTTCTTAGCTGCTGCTCGTTCCTTTGTTTCCCCTTTCCTTCAGTGTTTTTTTCCTTTTTAGAGGTGTGCTTCACCTCTAGTGATTACGTTCTGCCTTTTATTTTGTTTATTTCCCTTGTTTCATGCTCTGTTTGTATTGTTCCTTGTATGTTCAGTTTGTTTTTTATATTGTTTCCTTCGTTTTAATAAATCAGTGGTTTATCTACATTATTTAAAAAAAATAGAATTATGACTTGTTAAAGTCGACCAATTCTCAAAAAGCAAAATAATTAAATTTGTTCATAAATTGGACGCCTAGCTCGTTGCTTCATATGAAGGTGATCGTCCAAGGAAAAGTAAGAACAAAAAAAGAAATACATCATTATCATGGCGATGGAGGTGAAGAGCCACTGGAATGGAACCGGAGCAATGGGGTGGTAGAGAGGGCTGTAGAGGAAAGGGCAAAAGGGATAGAGATAGATAGGTGAAGCAACCATTAATTAAATTGTGAAAAAGTCATGGATCGAATCTTAATAAAATTTGGTTCGATCTCGTGGGCTACTGGTATTCATTGCCTCACCACACATGCATGAACTTGTTCTCAGGGCCCTAAATATTCACATTCACTGCTACCAGACTAGAACAATGGACCATATTTATATCTCCATAGGTATATATATTTATATATATTATTGTCCTAGATCATCTCCATAGGTAGATATATTTATATATATTATTGTCCTAGATCATCTCCATAGGTAGATATATTTATATATATTATTGTCCTAGATCAAGTTCATTAAGAAGTCTAGATATATAGATTGAGAGTGGCCCCAGTTCCAAGACCTGGTTAACCATTTTTAAAGAAGAAAAAAGATATTTTAAAGTACACTTTCATTTTATGTTTATATATATATATGTTAAAATTTTATAATTGTATGAGTGATCCCTATATTGGAAGATGTGGACTGGTGTTCATGTGTATCTATGAACTTGGGATGAGTTACTTGTCAAAAAAACGTAAGACCCAATGATTTTACCATTCCAAATCCTATATATGCATATGATATACTTTCTTATCATATCTGATGTGGGACTATTTTTAGTTCAAAAAATATATATATACAACTGCTCGATGAGGCTCATGAGCATTAAGGTATTAAGATACCCAAATTCAACTCGCTTGCCCATTCAAGCTTAGTTCAATCATGATCAAACCGAGTTCATATTTTCTATAGTCAATATCGGGTAACTTTGCGAGTAGTGTTTATATCATTTATAACCTCACTTGGAAGTAACTACTATTTCTCCATTCTATTTGTAAATTGTTAATTATTTAAATAAGAATACTTAATGATAAATTTTAAAAAGCTAATATTAATAAAAATTCATTATTATTTTAAAATATAAAATCTTGGTTATAAAAATACACTATTTTTTAATTGATATTGATTATGTTAAATGTTCCTCAATTCAAATAAAAATTAAAACGCGCCCAAAGTTTTATCCTTTCACAATTTATAGATCCATTTGTTTGGTGTCACATGGGTTGACACTGAAACTTAATATGTTGCCAAGCATATTCATATCCGGTCTTTAGTCTCTTATTGAAGATCTCAGTGTCATATGTGTTGACACTATATATATATATAATTTAAGGCATATTTATATCTATGTCCGATCTTAATTAAGACTTCGGAGTTGTTTAGGTTGACCATCAAAAGTTTAAGGCATTGACACATGTATAATTAATGACAATTTTGCACCATATAATTGATGAACTTTAACTAATTTGTGACCGAGTTCCCCGGCCTCATTTCCACTCTATAAATAGGTTCGGAGCTTGGAGTAGTCACTCATCTTCAATCTTCATACTGTGTGTCTAACTAGGGTTTTCACTTTGTGCAGTAGAAACTCCGGAATGGCTTTCAAGTATATATCCATTTCACTAACATCCTTTGTATTATTCATATACATATATGATATATGATATATGTGTGGTTACCAGTAATTATATATACTTGTCAAGCTAATTAAGGCTTTGGTTGTGATTGATTGCAGGGTTGATCAAATCAAGACTTTAAAAGTTGAGGATGCTAAAGAAGCACCTTCAATCGTTTACAAAGAAGGCAAGCCTGACAGTACAATAGTTGTCTCGGTGGAAACTCTTGTTGGTCCCAAAGGTGGGGTAGGTGAGATTTGCCATATTGTTCTTGATCATGGTGGCCAATTTCATTTCGTGGAAGGCCAATATCTTGGAGTAATTTTCCCTCGGGTGAGCTTGTTTAAGTACATGCATTTTTTTTTTTTTTTTTTGACAAATTGGTGACAAGTACTTTTTTATTTTTTATTTTGCATTGTGTTTGAAAGGTTTCAAATTCGAGACCTCCCAAACACAAGTAAAGTAAAAAACCATTAAGCCATGCTTTATTTCCTAAGTACATGCATTTTCATGTTTGTGATTTAATTCCAAGCGTTGTCTCTCTACTAATTAATTATATATTATATATTATCTTGCAGGATGGTGATGGTGATTCATTGCATTATAACCAATTTTGCCTTTCACTTAATGCTTTCTCCATCGCATCATGTAGAGATGGAGATTCTTTTGATGGCAAGACACTCAGTTTGTGTGTTCGTCGTGCAGAACTATCAGCAGAGAGTGTCAGTAACTACCTCTGTAACCTTAAAAAAGGAGACGAAGTTGATATTAAAGGTTTGAAAATAAACTCTTTTAAAATTTTGTGTTTGATTACAAGCTTTTGTTTCAAATTTGTTGCAGATAATTCAAATATTTAAAAATTAATATGAGTTTAAAAATTAGATAGAGTTTGAATGTGTTTAAATGTCTCAATTTAGTTGAAAAATAAATCGGATTAATTTGAGTTTCCAGTGGAGTTCATTTCATGTGGCATGTATAATACCTTTATATGCAAACTATTGTGAAAGTGGTGTGATCATGTAAACATTGGCTACAGAAATTTTGTTGAAATTGGGTGTTTATTTTGACATTCATTTTTATCACAGGCCCTTTTGGAGGGTCAATGGTATTCCCAGATGATCCGGAAGCCAAACATAAACATATCATGGTTGCAACAGCAACTGGTATTGCTCCTTTCCACAGTAACATCCAGCGATTGTTTGTAGATCCAAAATCAACAATTAAATTCAATGGACTAGCTTGGTTGATTGTTGGGGCTAATAACTATAACAGCCTCCTTTACAACCAGGAATTCACTAACATCCTGGAAATGAATCCTGATCACTTCAGGTACTTTGGAAGAACAAACAAACCCTTCTTTATATATATTATCAATGCATGTTACTAATCATCTGCAATTAATGAGCACTGAAATATTGCAGCTATGAGAGAGCTTTGAACAACTCTGTAGATGACAACATCTACAAAAGCAGTGATAAAATTTTCGCACTTTTGAATGGAGGTTCATATATATATTTCGCTGGATCAAAGACGATGATGCCTGGAATTCTTGAGACATTTGAGAAAATTGCTCAGGAAAGAGGTGTGATTTGGGAAGAGATGCTAAAGCGGCTAATAGTAAATGGTCAATGGCGTGTTGAAGTTTACTAGATAACTTCAATGCAATGGTTTTATGTTAAATCGGTGACAATGACATTGAGTAATAATGTCTTTTATCTATTCTAGTTTAATAAGTGTCACCTGTATGTGTCTACATGGTTTTTAGTCTGGTTAGAATATTATTAAATGTCCTCTTCTTTCTTTATTTACCTTTGTTGTTATTTCCATCATCAATGAACTTTTATTCCCATTTTCTGTTTTATGTTGCATCTTTATTCTCTCTGTACTTTACTTAATTCCATTTAATAAAATTATGGTTTATCCAATTTATAAGAAAAACCTTTACTCTCTAGTTGTTTTTAGGTAAAATACCCAGATTAGTCCCTCTATTATAGTAAAAGTGCCTTTTCAGTCTCTCTATTATTTTTTGTCCTTCTGGGATTTCTCTATTTTCACATTTAGGGGCTGTTTGGTTGCATGTAACTGAAATTACATGTAAGTGAAATTACGGTGTAAGTGAAAATGCTGCATTTTAATTTACATCATTTCTGTTTGGTTTGCTGTAATTGTAAATGTTGTATTTATTTTTTGTTTGTTTGGTTTGATGTAAGTTAAAATATATGGTTACCATGTAAGTGAAGGTGTGAGATTACCCCTATTATTATTATTATTATTATTTAATATTTTCATAAAAAATAATTTAAACTAAAATAATTAATTCCGTTAAATTTATTTTTTTAAACTAATTTATTTCATTCATAAATTAGTTGATTTAAACTAATTTATCTCATTTTTTTCTCTCTTAATGATTCAATCTAATCTAATGAAATTCTAAAATGATTAATTATTATTTTTAAATAATAATAATAATCAATGACAGCTCCGGCCACTCAAATCCCAAACCTTCCATCTCATTCCAAACTTATCCTCTTCAGTATCTCCACAATGAAATTGAAAACCCCAACACAACCGGAGATAGAGAGAGAACGGGAGAAAATACCTTCTTCCCGGATGAATCGAGGAAAAAGACACGGTAATCGAGGGTTTCAGGAGCGCCCTCCTCCAGATGAATCCAGGCTTCTTGAGAGCCAAGCAAGAGAAGGGCTGCCGCTGGGGTCTCAAAGAGAGCACAATCCGAGGCCTCACCGAGAAGGACAACGGTATCTTTCGAAGGCCATAGTGAGGGTGAAACCATAGAAAATGCCGGCGATAGTGGTGAATCTCGCCACCGTCGGAGCTGCCACTATAGCCACCGCCGTCGTTCTTCAGAGCTTTGAAATCCCTCCTGTTTCTATAAGCTTGTCTTCTTCTGAGAGCAATGGAAATGTTTGGAGTAATGAAGTAAAGAGATGCATGTGGTGATTATAGGTTTGGTTTTGCAGGGTTTCCACTTACAGCCAAATTAGATGTAAGTGGAAATCCTGCAAAACAAGTCCCTCATGTAAAATATTTTACATGTAAAATCAATTTGCAGATAACCAAACATAGTTTTACATGTAAAACTTTTTGCATTACATCTAGTTACACCTACTTACAAGTTACCAAACAGCCCCTTAGTGTAATGTAAGTCCCTCTCAGGTACCTTCTAAGGACAAATTATATGAGTGAGAGATACTTACATTACACTAAATGGGAAAATAGAGGGATCCCAGAAGGACAAAAAATAATATGAGGACTGAAAGGGCATTTTCACTATAATAGATGGACTAATCTGGGTATTCTACCTTATTTCTATAGTAAAATAAATGTTTAATAAATATAATTTATATGTTATGAAATTAATTATTTTTTATAATTGATTAAAAAATAGAGGGTGGTATAAAATTTGACAGTTCATTGACAAAACTTTTGAAAATATTTATATATGAAGAGTTAAGTTTTAAATAAATGGGTATAAATAATTAGATTTTTTTAATAATATATGGTTTTGCTAAATAGGGAAATGAAATATCTGCACACAAGTGTGGTTTTAAACTTTTAATACTATATGTGAAAAAAATATTAAAAAAATAAAATAGTTTTGCATGCATACCACTCAAGATTGCATAATTACATAAAAGTTTTAGTGCCGTATGTGAAAAACTCTTAGCTATGGGAGATTTAAATTTATAAATCTCTGCTAATGTTTAGGTTGGTGAGGCCTAATTTTTCCTTTAAACATCCATTCTCCTCGGCTCATTTATGACTTAATTTATAAATCTCATCAAATGTTGTGTAAAGCATTCTTTTAATTTTGATGGGAGTCAATTAGGAGTCAATAAATTTGTCAACCAGATAAATTGATACCGCAATTATGAGTGGTTCCTTCAAAAATATAACTTGAACGTATTCTCAAAGTTTTTCTTTGATATTTAATGATAGAGATGCAAGTGTATATGCAGATCTTGTAATAAAGTGTGCTAAAGAGCAAGGTATCGATTTTCAGGAAAAATAGAGTCTACTAGTACTAAGCCTTAATCCAAAAACTAGCCTACTCGAAATTGTGTGATGTGAGAACAAATAATGACAAGAAAACAGAAATCGAAAACACTATTTTTTATAAGTCTAGACTCTAGGGTTTTATAAGTCTAGGATAAAGGTTGTAAGTGTGAGCTCTACCCTTTAATTAAATCCTAGACATTGATATTATTTTTAATCCTAGCAATTGATATTATTTTTTAATCCAAGCCATTGGTTGTGTTTTCAGTTTCAAAACCCTAGACACCTCTTCCTCAGATCTTTGACCAAAATGTAAAATTGTTATTGTTGTTTTCTAGATCTTAATCTATTAATGACGGATATTAGTGATGGATGGGTTAGGTTAGCTACTTGTTTGAGGAGTTTGCGATTAATTTGATAGGTTTCAGATTTCGTTTTTCATAATGGTAGAAACCCCTCTTCAATTTTAGGGGTCTTAAAGGCAGAATTTTGAGGAGAGCAAAACAAGAAACTTGTAGAGTTCGACGTTGGCTAAGTACCTGCCAAATTTCAGAATTTTTGCAATTATATCCTGTAAGACATAGCCTTTGAATGCAAGTGCCTCGGTAGGATTTATGTGCAGGCCTTTAAGCGTTTTTGATTTATTTCATCATTTTTTAGTCTGAATTAGACGTTTATTTATGTATAAAAGTTGTATATTTTGATATTACCTAAATACCTGCAAAATTTCATATTATAGAGATATAACCCTATTAGTATAACTGTCTCGGATGATATTTCTGTGCAGAACATAAAGAACAATGGTTATTTTTTGTAATCATAGAGATTGAATTGGGTAAGGTGAAAAATAGGAAAGCTGTTTCATTTTTGAGCTACCTAATTGTCAGTAAAATTTCATTATTTTTGGAGTTATAGGTTGAGAGATATGCATATTTTAAAGGTATATGTCTGAATTACAAATTTGCAGAAATAGCTGGAGAATCAAATGAATACTATAATTTGACTAGTACTTCAAATAATGTGAATTTCGGATATGTCATAGTCTTAGGTGTCTAATCTTCTTGGAATCTTCAATTTTGTGATTTGGACTAATATATGTAAAGTTATGAGAGGTTTAGTGCTCAATGGTCTTGATGGAATTGTTCTTATGCCCTTTAAAGTGGATAATTGCTATTGTACCCTCACAAGAATCAATATTTGGGAGTTTAGATTAATAGCTTGAACTTTTTTGAATCTGTACCCTTCTAAAAATCTCATTTTGTATTACTATTGCTTATAAGCCTCTTAAGCTTTGTAGCATCATCAGATATTGTTTTGAAACTAATAGAATCTCTTCCCAAATATAGGGCATGCCAAAAGCCTTGAATTCGTGTAAACTAGTAAAACAAAATTTGGGAGTATTTTTGGGCGTTAAACAAGTAAGTATCCCACATATAAATCTTATTATATGTATATAATTGAAAATTCTAGTTTTGTGAACTTTTGGAATTTTTGAGAAAATACTGATTATTTTGATTTATATTTTGAATTATGTATTTATTATTATTTTCATAATTATTTTAAATTATTTGAAATTTTAAGTTAGTGATATTTTATTTTGGATTAGAATTATCTGAAAGGTTTAAATATTTATTTAAATTTAAATTATTTAATTTCTAAAGTTTTAAATAGCTTATCTAAATATGTATTATTTCAATTCTGAATTTCAGATTTTTTTTAGTTATTTTTTGATTAATTATTATAAATATTTTTTTAAAATTATTTGTTCATGTTTGGATTCAAATAACTGATTTATTTTGCTATGATAAAATGGGATCATGGAATTGCTAAAAATTTTGTCTAGCAAAGTACTCGTATTTTGCCTAATCTGAATTTTGATAGTTTATTGTTTTGTGAACATGAAGTATTTTGACATGAAAACTAGTCCCCAATTAACTATGCACTAACCCTACCACTGGGGGTTAAACACTGACCGTGTCGACATGTACTCTGATATAAAAACTATAGTTTCCCACCGCTTTTTGTCGATGAAAAATAACTGTCTCTGATAATTCTAGCTCGGGTCACCGAGAGTAAAAATATGATCTCTGATAATCTGACTTTAGTCACCGAGGGTAAATATTTAAATTCTGTTATTTTGTTTTGGCAATAGTTGTTTGGATGACCTATATGCTCGGTTTTTGACATCTGTGTTTATTTGAAATAAATTTGATTTCTGATTTTTTATATTGATAAATTATAATTTTTTGTAAATGATCCTTATATTTTTAGTTGGTGCTTACTGGGTTGTCAAGCTTATAAATGTGGTTGATATTTTTTTTTTCAGATCAAGAGTAGAGTCGAGTGGCGGATAGCTTAGCAAGGATCGTTGAGCATTCACTGATTAATTAGCTTATAATAAGTCCCATTCTTGTGGGCATTTGAATAAATTTGTATTCCTTTTTTGCAAATCACTTAGTATGTTTCTTTGTTCTGTTTTGGATCAGGTTTTGAGAACTTGTATATCTACTTGGTTTCAACCTTGTAGGTGTACGGCCGTTTGTCGGAGTCCCGGGTCTATTGAACCGGGTTCGGGGCGTGACAATAAGTTTAGCAATCCTAATTGAACCAAGAGAAATTGTAAAGTATACTATCCCCTTTCTCAAAATGAATAGTAACTAATTCAATATGGTGTTGATATAGATAACCCAACAATCGCATTACACTCTATAAGATCTTAACAAGAATCAACAAGAATTCAAAGTGTAGACAATCCCTTTCTTGAAGTGATTGCCCCTAATCCCATACAAAGTAGAAATGATATCTTTCTCTAGATCTAGTCCCTATGATTGCAAAGAGTGTTACTTGTTAATTCACTCAGAAGGATTATGGGAGAAGAACTCTCAACTCCAAAGTACCATATCTTTAGGCTTTTTCACAAATCCCCTCCAATCATGGTTTGCCTATGCTATATGGGTCTTTCGACTTGTCATACAAGAACATCAAACATAAAACTAGGGATTTCACCTCGATAGCATTCAAGACATTAAGAACACGTGAATGAATTCACAAGTAAAGGCTCACAATTAGAAATCAAAGTAAAGCATGAAAGATTCACAACCAATGTCAATTAAATCTAACCCTAAAGTTCATCTTTACCCAACCACCTATAAAATTAGTTCTCCATCAAGGGAGAATAACCATACAATTCACAAGAGACAACAAGATTCATTGAAAACATTAAAACCCATTTTCCAATTGTGCCTCTTGAAATTGCCAAAGAACTTCCCCATTTAGTTCTACAACGTCGCCAAGGTGCTCCTTAACGACTCCAATCTCCTTCCTTCAAGGTGGGTAAGCCTCTTCTCCCTTATGATTCTCCCTAGAAGACCTAAAGAAAAAGCACCCTTCTTTTCCCAAGCATGGCCATCAAAAGATACCATCAAAACCCTCATCAGAATTTTTTTATACCTAGCCACTTACAGACTACTTATGGGAGTATGAACGAGGCCATAATTAGAAGCTGGAGATGATGGGTCACTTGCCTTATGGGAAACCTTACTGTCGTAAGTACCGTCCATAAGGTCTTTTGTCTTGGTGTTACGGTCTAGCTTAGGTCATAAGCGCTAGGCCATAATCTGCTCTAGATTGCACTTGCGACCACCATTATGAGCCTATGTTGCTCCTTGTAAACTCCTTTTGATAGTCCTTATGGCCTGACTTATGGTTGTAAGTTCTACTTGTAATTTCCTTTGTTTGGTCCTTATGCTCCCCTTATGAGCATAAGCATGCCTGCAAGGTTCTCTGCCTGTGGCTTACAGGTGTAAGTATGTCTGTAAGATACCCATAAGTGGTTCTATTTGGCATGTTCTTCATTTATTGATGCTAAAAAAGCTCCATCTTTCTTGTTTTGGTTCTTTCTTGCTTTTTTTTGGCTCTCACTCATCCTTTAGCATTGCCCAGTACTTGAGAATATAATTTACACCATATTTAATTACCAAGCAATGAAATCTCCGACGAACTCCCTCTAGCAATCTCCAAATCCATCTCCTCAAAGCCTCCCATTTTCTTCTTTTTTTTTCTAGTTTGGAACGCTATTAATGGAGGATGAACCTTTAGCTGAACCTAACATTTCTCCTTTTCTCGTTATTTTAACTTTTGCCAAAATTAATTTTCAATCCCTGATTAAAAAAAATTCTTACAAAAAGGTGCCTGAAAAAATCACTAATGGTTCATATATCATAAAACAGTATTTCGAAAAGATTGCTACCAACTTACCTCTCAGTCTTTAGTCTCCAAAAACATTTCAAATCAAATCCTCTTATTTACTTATAAACCCAAAATCTTCTATAAACTCTTACATTTAGATCCTTCTGCTTTCCAATTGATTCCTCAACAAAACCACTCTACAGGATAGTCTCACTGCAAGTGTGATAATACCCTAAATATAATTTCGAACATGTTTACAAAGGTTCAGAATATTACATCACAAATTCACTTCTCAATCACAAACTGCTCCGAATGCAATGGCCAAATGATCACCGATACGCAGGCAACCACAATCCAAGGACTTGTTAGCAATTGGTTAGCAACTGAAGTCTAGTTCCATTGATTTTTGAGTGATTGATGAATGTATATCTGTAGTTATTGTGGACTTCATCTCTAGTTGGATTAGTGCAAGTTTGATTGGTGAATTACAGATTTTGTTGGTAAAGCTTCAAGCTTACATGAACTACAGTGGAGAATCAATTAGTTTTGCATCCAATGTGAACTATGTATGCTTGATTGATTCTCTATTTAGCTATGTTAGTAAAGATTTTGTATTAATATCTGCAATCACTTGATTAATGTAGTATTGCATATTTTGTAATTATTGATGTAAATGAACTAAAAATATTGACAATTTTTATTTTTTTTTATCTGAACTCTTGTAAAAGCGAGGCAGGGCGGAGCTGGGTGGGGTGAGTGCAAAAATCCGCCTCGGGGGGTTGGGCGTTTGTACTAGGCATGTGGTTGGTAGGACGGGGCGCCCTAGGTTTGATCTAAGTTCATGCCTATATGAGGGCGCATTATAAGTGGCTGAACTAAAAACAAAACTAAGGGGTGCTAGTTTAACAAAAAAAAAAAAAAATCACTCTCAATGCGAGTTCTCTTTTGTGCTCTAGGGCTAGTTTCAGAAAAAAAAAAAAAAAAAAAAAACATTTACTTCCGATTCACAACTTTTCGATTTAGGTGTTAAAATTCTATCCATGTCTATATAATTAACAGTTAATTCAATAAGCAATTAAAACCCAAATTAACAAATAATGTAATTGAAAAATAACTTAACTTAAATTGACAACCTAATTTTTTTATTTCATGCAATAATTATTCAATGCAGAAATTCTATATAAAATCATAATTTCTAAAAAATCATAATTTTTTATTAATACAAAAATTAAAGTTGATTTACTTACCTATCAAACACTTAAAATAACTTCCAAACTCAACCAGTGTAGGCTTCAAGCTCTCTGAGGTTGGGAGCCCTATAAACATAGATATTACACTATGCCTAAGTCCAAACCACTTCAATTAATTGATGAAATGATAATTTCATAAATAAAGCCACACCATCAAATAAATAAAAATGCACTAGTATTGAAATCCTAAATAAAAATAAAAAAAATTAAACATCAAAATATGATCTTTTAATTGAACAACATGTCAACATATAATCTAAGTTATGATAATTATCTAATGCCAAACAACCCCACCAGCCCAGCCCACACATTCCAAGATTTTTAGTGGTTAGTAATCCCACAAACAAAAGCATCCCTATCCTTCCAAAATTCAATCAATTTCTACATTTCAAGTCACAATCATAAACTCACAATTGAAATAATACAGCACTATGCTTCAAGCCTTCACCTACAAATGACTTCACAAATAAACACACAATCACAAATTCTCTATGGGAATAACACAATGCTTCACCTTCTAATAATTTCATAAACAAACACACAATCAAGTTAATCAACTCACAATCACAAATTCACAATGGGAAATGGGAATAACACAATGCTTCACTTGCTAATAATTTCAAAACTAAACAATCAAAACACACAATCAATGAATCAAACAAATATAAATTAAACGACAAAGCTTCACCTGCTTGGTTGCTCAATAAAACAATTTTGAATTTTCTAATTTCCACTAAATGTCTTAAACGAGTCCAACGACTGAAATTCTTCAAAGCTACTCATCCATGTCAATGTTCACTAGTCACCATGCCCACCACGAGCACCATATGATCCATATCAATCAAAATTTAACACCAATAAAAAAAAAATCTAAAATCAGTCAAGAATGGCAACCAAAGCAAATAAAAATCAAACCTAAAACCTATAGGCTACCAACTCAATAGCAAAAATTCATCAATCTATGATTCCCTCATACAACAATTATTAAAGAGGTGAGAATGTGAGATTTACCTTAGAGTTTGTTTGGATCAACAAAATGAACATGCTTGGGACTTTGCGAGAGAGATCAGAGCATAAATCAAGCTATTAAATAATTTAATTTAGATTGAAAAATGAAAATCTCAAGTCGGGAAGACTGGAACTACATTAGAGATTAGAAATTTGGATGAATGTTTGAAGTTGAGATTTGATGATGATGTACAATAATAGACAAGAAAACATGGCCACATGGGTGTTTTATGTTTGCTTTACTAACATTGAGACTTGTGCAAACAAATTCTCACACAAACTCAAGCTTAACGGGTTTATTTTTTAACAAGGTACCAAACTATGATCATTTTTCATTATAGGGCCCGAACTTCAATTTGAATCAAAATGATTATCCAACTTTAATTTTGTTTTATAGGGTGATTACACGAAAGATTCCGACATATTTTTTTTATATAAATGCCGAAAATTCTCTATCAACATATGCATGACACACTGTCCGCCCAATTGACAATTTCATTTTAGATGTTGATAGATATTTATAACATCATATCATTAAAAGTAAGCAAAAATCTCTTGGGTGACCATTCAGTGAAACAAAATTAAAATTGGATAACCATTTTAATTCAAATTGAAGTCTGGACCCCAAAATGAAAGCAGTCATAGTTTGATACCCTATCAAAAAATTTACCCCAAGCTTAACCATCATCTTTGATGCTCCATTTATATGCTTTGAGATTGGGATTTTGGAGGCTTCATAGTTCATATAATCACATCTTGAGGCAAAACTGACGGTTGGGATGTCATGGTCCATAGCTAGCCCATGGGGCTTTAATGAATAGCAAGGGGTGAGAGAGAGTCAGGGGCGGAACCAGGACTCGATGGTAGGGGGGGCTGAAGACCAAAAGGAAAATAAAAAATAAAAAAAAATAATCCAACAAAATAATTATTTTAAATGAAGAATAATATGCTAATATAACACAAATTTGAATACATATATTAAAAAAATATAGAGTATAATTTAAATTTTTATTATTACCTATACAAATATATGAGATTTTCAATAATTCAACTAATAAAAATACATCTAAAGTTTGTATTTTTTTTTAAATATGATAAAATTGATCCTTCTCACTACAAACAATCAAACTATTGTTTATACAAAACTTTTGTTCTTTCACTCTAACATATATGGTACATTATAACATGTGTATATATGTTATAATATATTTGTTAAGCCTCATGATCAATTTAAACTTTTTTTAAATTACTAAAATTTGTATATATAAGATATTTTTTTATTAAAATTTTGAAATCCTAGTAATTTTTAAATTAAAAAATAAAATGGGAAAAAAATGCACTACGAGGGATTTGAACTTGGGTGAGTCACAAAAAAATCATGCACTTTATATGTAAACCCACTAACCACTCAAACACACTTACATTTCACACTTCTATATATTCAAAAAATGTATTTTACATTAATTTAAGTATAAAGAAACCGAAAATCATTAAATCTTATACTACTTGAAAAATATTCTCTACGGCGCCGAGGGGGGGCTTCAGCCCCTGCTAGCTCCCCCTTGGTTCCGCCCCTGGAGAGAGTGTTTTCCAGCCAAAGGGATGCTTGGGGGTGCTCAAGCACCCATTTGCCCTCCTCTCCTTCCGCCATTGTGCGTCATCTACGAATGTTCATAGATTGATGAATGGTTGGATCTCAATCAACCGTCAAATCATGATCGTTATAGTAACTCAATCAATCATAACCATTCAATCCTATTAATACACACCCAATGAACATTTTCCTCTTTGTTTTTTACGTTGTTCTCAACTATGGATGTTCAATTAATGATATATATATATATAATAAATTTGCAAAAAAAAAAAAGAAAAGTGGGATTTCTTTTTGGTTTATGACAAACTAATAGTTTATTTATTTATTTATTTTTATTATTATTGTTATTAACTGATTCCTCATAAATGCTTTTACCATTTGCACACATAATTACCTAAGTATTTTGGGTATTGTATAATTAATTCAATTAATTATTTATAAAACAAAAGATCAGTCTGTTCGGTTGAAAGCAGGATCGTTGAGTTAAAGTTTGGTTGTTTGGAATTGTTTGAATAGAATGTTTTATAACTTAATATTCGTTATAATACTTATTTTAAAATTAAAAATTATTCCTATAAATGATAAGTATTATTAACATTAATAAACTTACAAAAAATAAAAAAATAAATTATGCAATTTAATCCAAAAACCTATACAAATATTATTGACTTGGAAATGGTTTTCCTTTTTACATATGCAGCTATCTGAAAACGTGAAATTACAAATATACCATTACTTTTATATATATATATATATATATATATATATATATATATATATATCCTTAAGTTTTTGAACTAAATCGTTAATCTAATTTATGCAAAAAAATTTTGTCACATTCAATTAAACCACATTGAAATTTTTATAATCAAATATTTTTCTTAGGTGTATAAATATAATAATTATATAAAAAATAAAATTTTAAAATAAAATTTATTTCATAAATAATTACGAATTTATCTGGCTACATAAGGGTACATATAAAAATAAAAAATAAAAAACCCCCTCTTTTTAGTAAATGATAAAAAAAAAAAACAAAATTAACCAAGAAAACAAAGGCCCGATTCCTAGGCCCATCAGTTATCAAAAAGATCTATACATGTGTCATGTGTGTGTGTGTGTGTGAGTTAATTGCAAATTTATATGAATTGTACCTCACTTTGTCCTACTGAAATAATTCCATTTTTTTTATTATCAGATAATTATTTCTAACGAAACTGCTCAAATTTTTATCATCCTTGCTGTCACCAAACTGAACACCATACATGTGAAAGGATATGCCACGTGTTATAACCCAGTTTTTTTTACTGTAGAATCCGTTACTGTAGCTATATGTTACTGTAATAGCCCGAGAAATATTTTAAAACATAAACCTTTTGTCTTCTCCAACTCTATCTCACATTCATGAATTGCAAACCCTAGCTCTATGATCTTTCTCCATCTTTACTGTAGATGGTTATGGGTAAGTGAATCTTAGGTTTTCTTTAATTTTTTATGCAATTGTTGACCTTAACCCTTGATCTGGTCTCCATCTTTTTCCTCATTTGTTTTTTCCCTATATTCTTTGAAGTAAGGGGAAGGAAGAGATTTCAAGTGAGTGGGTTAACCGAATTCTTCTTGATTTATTTTGATTCTTGTATATTATATTTGCATGATTTAGTGTTGATTTGGCATTGTTTTGTCAGAATGCCATATATGATGCTAATTTGGTTCATGAAAATTTAAAATCTTGGGAGTTAGATTTATTGTGATTTATGCAAGTGAAAAATAATGTGTAAAAGAGTCATATTCATGTGTTATGTTAGAGTCCATGAGTTGGAATTTTGGGTTGATGCACACAAGGTGTTTGATAAATTTCCTCTAAGTGTTGAATGCAAGTATTTGGGGACATAATTGTGAGAATTGTTCGATTTAATTTCATTGCTTTTTTGCTATAACAGTGTGATGAACCTAGTTGTTAGTTTGCATGTGCACACTTACATATGAAGGAATTATAAGTTTGGATTTCTTACTTATCACTACAAAAATGAGTTGAAATTTCTAAGGGTGTGATTGATATCATTGTTGGTGATTGTATGCATATCTTAGAAAAATTGGTTTGAAGATGTCAATGCATAAATTTTGATTGAATGTTTAAAATCATACTTTTCAACTGATTGTGAAAACTTTGACAATGATATCTAATATGTTTGCATGCCTTGAGTCAAGAGACTTGGTTTGAGATAAGATGAATGCATGTATTTTGATATCTGGAAAAGATAATGAGTTAGCTGGAAATTGTGACATAAATTCGGAGGTCATAGAGGCAGAATTGTAGAAGATTAAATTGAAAAGTTGTAGTGTTTTGTTTGATCTACCTACCTGCCAAATTTCATATTTATTGGACATTTATTCTATGAGATATGATCCATTTAAGTTGACATGTCCTGGAGGTATTACTTTGTAGACATGCAGATTTAGAGGCAAATTGGGACTCACTAAGTGTAATTAGACAAAGTTTCCAAGATAGAAAATATTCCTTATCACCTTAACTTTCAACCTGCAAAATTTCAAGTTTATTGGATTTGTAGATTATGAGTTATGATACATTAAAAAGGGCTTGTGCAGGATGATGTTTCTATGCAAAATTTTTAGATTTAGAAGGTTTTTTCTCATTCTTGGAGGCTGAATTTGGGAAAGAATTAAACAAAAAAAAAAATTCAAGATTGTCCTAGGTTTGTTTTTACAAAATATCTTAGCATTTGATTGTATGTTTTTGGAGTTATGTGTTATGGAATGAGGCATGTTTAGAAGTGTTTTTATGCAGAGAAGTGTGCCAAAGTAAATTTATAGAGTGAATTGTGTAGGGCTCAATACCTTGTGATTTCTGAATATGTTGAAGCCCTGTGTGTGTCATTAAAAGAAAACATGAGGTGATTTGTAAAGGTGTAGAAAGGATATATAAGGAAAAAGTTGTTTCGATTATAATTATATTGTACTAGTGGCAGTTGGAATCTTGAATGGGAAAGATAATAAGCTGAGTTTTTATCTTGCGGCATATCTTTACCTTGACTTATGTGTATATTTAGATTGGTAAGCATGCTTGATGGGTGTGAGGTAAACGTATGCTTGTAATCAAGCTTTGAACATGGGAATTGAATCTTGAGGTTATATGTATTGGAATAGTTGGAATTATAGATTTTATCAGTTATATAATTATATGTTGGAGTGTGCATTTTATTTGGAGACATTTTATTTTAAATCATATCTAGAAGTTTCTATTTTTCCAAGATTTGTATTTCTGGATTTCACATTTAGTTAATGGTGATATTTAGAAGTGTTTGCAAAGTTGTGCATTGGAAACTTATGTTTACGTATTCATACTTGTACATGGTTTCTTGTCTAAAGTTTATTTACTAGTGTTTTTTTTTATTGATATTTGGAAAGGTTTGAATAAACTTCTTCTGTATTTGAAAGTGTTCGAAAGTTTTCCACTTATTTTCACCCCACTCATTGAGTAATCGAGTTACTCAGCATCTCTTCTTCTATCTTTTCAGGTATTGGACTCTAAGGTTATTATGCTTAAGTCTAATGATGTTCAGCCAATGCTAGGATGGATCCATTAGGGTTGTCGCTTTCTCGAAATTTTTCTAAAAATACTCATTCTTTTATATTATTGTATAATATTATGTTGTAAAATGCTTTTATAACTTTATTGGTTTACTTTTATTTTCTTTGAATCAGATTTTGAGATCTTGCAAACTTATGGGGTTCAGGCTCTATGGGTCCGCGGCCGTTTGTCCGTCCACGGGTCCAACCGAGCCGGGTTCGGGGCGTAACACCACGTGATTCCACACCATAAAGGAAAAAAAGTTAGTTGGCAAAGCATCACCGATGAGCTCATACCCACAACCCTATTTATATAAAATGATTCTAGAGAATTTTTGTTGTTCTGAGTTTGAATTTTTTCGATTACAATATGGTGGTAACAAGTTCTTAATGTAGATTCAAGTTTACAACACGAACTTCACATCCTCAGATAAAGACAAAGGGATGGATGACTGTCCACAATATTACTATTTTACTATTGTTAAAAGCAATAGGGGGGGGGGGGGGGGGGGGGGGGGGGGCACGGGTGTGCTCAACCAACCCCTTGCACATGAATATCTAATATATATAATTACAATATTAATAATTATAATTTGTTTGAAAAGTCATTTTTTTTTTCCAAAATTCTACTCACAATATTTAAAATAAATTAAATAAAAATAATAAGATTATTTAATAATTGATGTTGGGTGACAATAATAAATAATATGGCTAATCAAACATGAATCTTCAAATATTTTTGTTTTAAAATTTTATATTTAGATATACTTTTTATTGGACTTATCAATAAATTATTATCAAATTTTTAGGATATTAATGTGAAAAATAGTAATAATAAATAAAAATAAAATAAAAATAAAACAAAAATGCAATTGCTATCTCAAAATATCTAAAAATAATAATTGCAGTTTGTGAGTTTTCTCTTTTTGCTTAATCTCTTTTGACTTTTGAGTTTATATTTTATCTTTCATTATAGGGACTTATTATGTATTTTTTTTTTCAATTTGTTTTATATCTGAATTAATTTGTTTAATTTTTTTTGTAATTTTTGTTGTCTAAAAATATTTGATATTTACTAAATAATTAGTGGATATTTGTTAAATATTTATTTGATTATTTGCTATGAAAATTGTTGTGAAAACAGTTAGATATTTGTTGTGATTAATTGCTATAAAAAATGATTATTTGTAGATTATTTGTTAAATAATTGTTGTATAAATGAATTTCGCTTGTGAATTTGTGCTAAGCCATTTTTTTAATTGTATTATTTGTAAATCTAGTATTAAACTGTAAGTTGAGTTATTTGTTAACGAGTGATGCTATTTTTACATAATAGGTTTAGGAATGACATGGATGCCAACTTACCACTCACGTCATTATCCAAGTCATTCTTTTTTTTTATAAAAATTTAAATTTAAACCTTAAAAATCCCTAAATTTTTAAAATTTTTAAAAAAATTATAAAATTATATCTAAAATTCTGAAATCTTAAAACCAAAAACTACAAAATCCTATACCCAAAAATCTAAAAATTTTAACCCTAGATAATAAATAATAAACCCTAAAATCCTAAACCCTAAACACTAAATCCTAAGCCTAGGAGGTTTGTGATTTACAATTTAGAATTTAAAGAGAGAGTTTTCAATTTATCATTTATGATTAAAGGTTTAAATTTAAGAATTTAGATAATAAAAAAAATTTAAAAAAAAAAAAAAAGATGACATGGATGCTAATAGGGATACCAACTTGGCATCACGTCATTCGGGAAACTTATTCAGAAAACCAATTGGGTAACCTAGTTAAAAGAGTGGTTTTGTGAAGAGAAACTATTTGAAGTGGAGAAGTGGAGAGAATTAATATGATATATAAAAAATTAATATCACTTCTGATTATTCTGATATTCTGATTAAAAAATGAGAAAATTCTTAAAAAAAAAAAATTGTAGGAAGTGAGTTTATATAAAACCTTACTTACCTTGATTTATTGAAAAAAAAAAAACCCTAACATAGATTTGGATGAGGATTAAAAAACAAAAATTTGTTGATATGGCTAGGCTACCAGTGCTATCCTATCCTAAGCCATACCCTACTTCCTAACATCTGAAATCTTTGCACAATACTTTACACCTAAAATCCCTCTCCATGTTTTTTACCCCACTTTGTTATATTTATCCCCAACATGTATCTTTCACAAAATCCTCATCTTTTCCTACTCCGGAATCATAATCCAAGTATATCTTTATTATTCCACTCTTATCTTACCTATCAAATCCTAATTACCCTACTTGATTATTTTATATCTTTTTATTTTAAAATTATTAGTTTCACCTACAGCTTATATATTACATACCCCCAATGCATGCATGTTTCCAGGGATTTGTTATGTCAATTAGAAAGCAAACGTGAAGTGAAGTATATAATTTTAAATTATATATAATATAACATATTGAAAAGTAAATCATACATCAAATTTTAATAATAAGTCATTGAATTTCTTTTCCTAACATTACCGTCAAACATGAGAACAAAAACCACTGATAATCTAATAGTACCACAAAATGCATAAGAAATAAAGATTTAAAACCTTGTTCCTACGGTATTCTTCATCAGTATTGTTGATGTATTTTACACTAAAACTCAATATTGTTTATTAGTATATTTTGGTGTGGGTCTTCTGTGAAAAAAATTATCTTTCTAATTTTAAAATTATATGAGAGGGGATTTATTCCTATGGTGATATTAAACCATTGTAATTGATGCATTTCTGTATTTGCTTGTCTGTTTTGACGTTTGACGCTTATCTTTTTGGAGGGAAAAAAAAGGGACAAAAGTGAAATTGAATAAATAATTAAAAAAAAGGAAAGCAATAGGAGACCAATACAAAATAAAGAATTAATCTAAACATGTGATGTAACATAATGTGTATCAATAGTTAATAAGCATTGAACTTAGACAAACGAGACAAACAAAATCTTTTCATAGGACAAAATATAAGATCAACTTGGAACATAATACATTATAAATAGATATGATAATATATTTTTAATAAAGCATGTCTATGTGCATTCAAATGCATTCATTGTATCAAAGAATAAAACCTTATAAAAAACAAAGTATCAAACAATACTTTCCTTTATATTTGTGATTTTGTCATACGAGGTCTATATATATATATATATATAGAACAAAGGATAAAAATGAACTCATTTAAAACTATTGTGTTTTTTAAAATATGTGGCCGGCTATGAAACTAACATTGTTATCAATTACTTGACATACATATATTTGTCTTTGTTTAGGTACTAGGTTTCTCATTACATTGAATATGAAGTTTTTGTTTCATTGTTACAGAGTTTAATAAATATTTGATTGTGATTGATAAACAATATAAGAGTCATTATAATAGAAATCAATACCCAGTCTTATATGCTTAAATTCATATTTTGCAAATTAACAATTGTTCTAATCCATCCTTTTAATACATGCTAATCTATTCTCTAATACCACATTAAATAAAGAAAAACTAAAATTATTATTTAGTCCTAATTTAATCCAAAAGTTTAAACCGATAGAATAAAAAACCACTGCATAACCCAGTGATATCTCATGTCTATCTCTTAATAAACCGTCCTTATAACTTTCACCAAAAAATAAAATAAAATCAGGATTATATATTGAAAACTTAGATGAAAATATTAACAAGGACGGACATTTGGTCTCATCCTGATTTTTAAGGGGCGTATAAACAATTACAAATTTTTAAAGGGGTATATATGAAAAGAAAATTTAAAATAAGAGAGGCAGGTCCCAGAAACCAGGTTCCCATGCTTGACTCTGCAACCAAAACCACAGAAACAGTACAGCAGAGTTACAGCAGAGTGGCAGCATAGCCTTGAAACAAAGTGTCCCAAATTTTAGGGCCTTTGTCCCATAACCATCAGCTTGAAACTTGAAAGAAGAGCTCTTCATGTATTCTCTTTTATCTTTAATTTTTTTGTTTCTTTCTTTTATTTATAGCAATCAATTGAAAATGTGTTCAAATAACATTTAATTAACAGTGGATTAACATGTTACAAATGGCCAAAGCGCATGTACCAAACCAGCATTCAATAATATTAGTAAATGATAAGTTTCACTAAGTATAACATGTTCACCGGAAAAAAATAAAAAATAAAACAGATAATATGATCCGAAAAAGGCGAAGCCTGGTTATATCATACTCTGAATCGATGCAGAACAGAAAACGGAGTTTTTGAAGCATTGCAGAAAAAAATTACAGTAGTTTGGAACAACGAACCGATCATTTACAATAGAAATGACAAGTGTTGAGACATACAAAGATTAGGATGAATCGATCGGATAAGCTTGTGTTCCTAATGACATTCAGAAAGCTACATGATGTTTGTCTCTCAGTACATTAGGCTTGGCAAACCATAAGACATAGATATACGACATTTTGCAAATTAAACTCTAAAAACTTCGGGTGTTTGAGAATTACGCTTACGGCCTTTTTTTTGATTCGCTTCATCAGTTGAGGTTTTACTGCTTGCTAGTTCCTGTTTTTGCATTTCTCCATCGCCCTTGGAGCTGCAAGCAGACCAATTATATCACTAATCTGGCTAGCTTGATATGATTATCAAAAATATAAGCATAGAAATTATCGATTAAAAGCATTCAGTAACATAACCAAGACCATTAAACTTAAAAAAAGTATGATATCATTGACTTCAAATTTTCATAAGAATGCTTACCAAGTCCAATTGCATCGGAACCTGTCATGATCCTCAGTCTTCTACAAGAGTCAGTGAACATTCTGCATTTTCATAATAATTATTAATCAAAGTCTATCCTCCAAACAAAAGTATAGCCAAAAGTCCCAAGTAGCAGTAGTTTATCAGTTGCACATGAAAAATCCACAAAGCTACTGGTAGGAATGATAAATATAGTACTCACTCCCAGGGCACATCTCCGACAAGCATCCAGTCTCCGTCTTTGTCTTCATAAGTAAGCACATATTCAGATCCATTAAGAAGATCCGTCAACCGACTCTCACTCAATCCATCTCTACCGGGTATTCCATTAGTACTACACTGTCCTGAAATGTAACAAAATACGTATGCCAGTAAATCTAAACACGAATTGTACTTACTTTCATGCAAATTAATCAATAACACTCGAACAGCAGGAGATTACCAATAGTAAAGCAGCTGAACATTTTCTCAAGTGCCGATGACAGTTCTTTATAGTTACAGTAAGTTTTGAGATCAACCTTCCTAAGATAAGGAGCTCCATCCATGCTAACCTTCACATAGAGACACCCTGCTCCTTGCTTAACTTCAGCTTCATCCTTGTTCTTCGATGGGGTTGTTGCCATTGTGTTCTTACGATAGTTTCGAATTGGTGGCCAACCAACAACCTGTGCCCTGTTCCATTGCTTTCATTCATCAAGCTCAAATTTATTCCAAAACAATACTACCATAGTGATTAAACAACAAGTTTGTTTTGAGTTTGCAAATCCATGTAAACAATCCTCACAAACTTTGTCCTGTTTCATTGTACACATATTTGAAACTCAAATCTATAACAAAACAAGACTAATCTACTGATGAAACAAGTTTTTCTAGAATAATGTGAATCTATGTTTGTGAAAAAGAATGGATCTTCTAATGATCTTGGGTCACATATGATGCATTATAAGACTGAAAAAAAAATATACTATCAAAAAAGGCCTATAAAAACAAGCAAAACTTCAATAGATTAGTAATGAATTCAATTCATTAACAAAAATTTCTAAATAAAAAGTTCTATCTCCCACATTTAACAGAAACTAAAAACCAAAACTTCAATAGAAACAAAGTACAAACTCTCAAAAAATTAGTTTTTTTTTTTTTTCAAACTAAGAAAAATCCCATCATTCAATCAAAACCACAAATATGTCAAAATCCCTCTACCTCTAAACATCACATCCAGAGAAAGAGAAAGAATCAAGAAACACAGATTAAATACCAATAAAAACCCCACTTCCAGTCAAAAATAACAACAAATTCCTGCAAAAAAAAGCAATGAAACCTCAAACAAAAAACTCACTTGGGAGCAGGAGCAATCCCACGATCAGCATCCTTCCCACCATTCTGCACCTTCTTCCCCTCCCCCACCACTCCACCAGCATCCTTCCCCCCACTCCCACTCCCCACCCCTCCCTCCCCTCTCGGCGAGTACAAGCCACTACCTTTCCCCACCTCCACCTCCGATCCAACCCCTCCACCCAATCCCCACTTCCCAACCCCATCAATAGTATCCGAAAACCCCCTCTTCGCTCCCGAAACCAAGCTCTTCACCATCCCTTTGTTTCTCTCCGGCGATTCAGACCCAGGCAACCCAAGCCGCAGCTCAGTCTCCTTGAATCCAAGCTTCCGCTCCTCCTCCTCAGCCTGGACCTTCTCCGGCGCCTCCTTCGTCGGCGTGAGCCCGATGTAGTCATGCTCCAGCGGCGGCGGCGTCATCGTCGATTGTTTCCTCTCAGAACTACACAGAGCATCAAGAGCTTAAAAAAGAGAAGAAAAAAAAACTAATAAAAAAAAGCGATCTTTTTTTAGCGCAAACGAGAGGTTCTTGGCCTATTGGCACTCTCATATATCAACCATTTCTAGGGGTCTAACTGAAAAACATTTATAAACTAGGGACTAGATTCTAAAATGCATGAATATTTCGTGTTAATAATAATCTATAAAAATAAATATAAAAAGTCCCAGCTTGATATGACAAAGATTTTAAGTAACGTATAAGCTTTCACTCATCAACCTTTTCTCAGGGCCTAATTGAAAAAAAAATCACAAAATAGGGCCTAAATTGAAAACAGGTTAACAAACAAGGGACTGAAATATAAAATAAATGTATGTATTTACATAGTTGTCAATGAAGTAAAAAAAATATTTGGAATTATTATGTGTTAAGTTTTTAGTGGGAAGGAATGAAAAGTAAAATGGAAAGATGAGAGGGGTTAGAGTGCAAAAAAGTCAACTTTGGTTTTTACAATAAAAATTCCCACTTTTTGGGCAGACCTACCGACAGGCCACTGAAAGTTCCCGGCAGGGTTTGCAGATAACGTTTTCCAATCTATCCATTTAATTTAATTTAATTAATTAATTAATTAATGCTTCCATTTATTTATTATTTTAATTTATTTATTTATTTATGATAAAAAATTTATGATAAAAAATTAAAATTAGTAACAGTACGTCCTATTTTTTATTTTTTATTTTTCTTATTTATTTATTTATTTATTTATTTATATTTTTTAAAGGAATAAATTGAAAAAAATATTTAAAAAAAAAAGGAGGGCAGCTTTGAGTGTATCTGGGGTAACGCACGCCTGGTATCACCCGTCATTATTGAATCCAGAGACCATCGAACGGCTCGCATGCCTCGCCATGTCACCATCTCTCCCTCCGTTTTCCTTTTCCTTTTTTACCCTTTTATCCGACATCGTTTCCCTTCCCGTTCCCCCCACACCCTCGTGAACTGGAACGAACTACACCTACACATTACTTTTCTTTTAATATATATATATATATATATATATATATATATATGTATATAACATAATTTTTTTTATGAATGTAAAATGCTAACGTTAAATTTTAATTTTTGGTTTATCCACCTTTTCAAAAAAAAAAATTTAATTAATTTTTGTTTGATAAAATCATAAAAATATCAAAATTATTTTACTTAGTTTGACCATGTGAGCATTGTGTGTGATGAAAAATGAAAAAAAAAGGTTTATTGTAAAATAATAATTAAAAAGTAATAAAAGAACATGGAGTATATTTTTTCTAAATTATTTTTAAATAAATAGAATTAACTAATGTTATTATTCCTTTTATTTCCATTGTTAAATTATATAATATTTAACATTTATTATTGATTTTAAAACAGAGTTTTTCAATTTATGATACATAATAATTTAATAAAACAATTAATTAATTAATTTAAAAAAAAATTAATAAAGGCTCATGGAGTATATTTTTTCTAAATTATTTTTAAAAAAAATAGAATTAACTAATGTTATTATTCCATTTATTTCCATTGTTAAATTATATAATATTTATTATTTATTATTGATTTTAAAACAGAAAGTTTTCCGATTTATGATACATAATAATTTAATAAAACAATTAATTAATTAATTAATTTTTTAATAAAAAAAAATGCGTTTCCCAAGTGAAGTTGAGGGGGAAACGGTTTTGGTTTTGACTTGTTTAATAGGTTAGGCTAGTTTGGGAGTAGAGAGACAAAGGAACGGACGGCAGTGATTGGTCCACGTATGAGATGGGTTGATGGGGGACAAGCACCCGACCCGAGTTGACCGCGTGCTGACCACTTTGACGAACTAAATGTTGACCGGTGATTACCCACAACCGTGAAACAAGTCGTGCAGTGTTTACCGGCACTTGTGTGATTCCCTACTCCACTCCCACGTACGAGAACTCACACGTGTACTTTGCTTGTTTTGTTTTGTTTTTTTGCATGCCTTTAATTTGCTAATATATACCATAAAAAAACATATTTAAGTATATTTCTATATAAATATATGATTTTTTTTAATAATTAATTTATATTTTTATGAAGATATTGATTATTTTAAAAAAATAAAAAATAGATATATTTCTTAATAAAATTTTCTAGTTGATTTTGGTCATGGGGATATAAGTAAACAATAGTTATTTATAAAGTATATATATATAGATATTATTTTTAAAAACATTAAAAATAATTACACATGTGCAATCTTGTGTTAGAAAAAAAAAACATTTTGTATTTTATGGTACCCAAAAGTTTCATGTGTATATAAATTAAAAATATCTAGATATATGACATTTTCTGATTTATGTGGTTTACTATCAATTTATCTCATTCCTCAAAAATAAATAAATAAATAAATGGTCTTCAATTTTATCAATTAAATCATGTAATTTTATGTTATTCTAAAAAACAAGATATAAATTATTTTGCATCGCGCTTCTCTATTATATTAAATTTCACATCAATTAAAATTAACAAAATAAACAAAAAATAAATAAATAAATCGTATTAGATATTTTATAAAATAAAATTAACAAAAATAAACATCAAAGTAAAGTATAGAAATAATTTTTATCCTACACACAGAGATATATAATTAATGTTTAAAAATTCGTTTTAAGTGGTGAGAAATTCTTTTTGTATTGTTTTGTCTTTACTTAGCTTACGATTATCACATGCAAATAAAAACTTAATTAATAATTAATGATTTTTTAATAATTAAAATGGAACAAGAGTGTACCCTATATATTGAATTCTAAAGTGCAAAGAATAATTAAGATTAAAAAACAGTTTAATTACATATAAATTATATATATAACAAGTGGATCTTCTTTCATGGCGCAATTCTGGCATAGTTTACATATAAATATTTAAAAAATTCTTTAAAATTGTGTATATCTGTACTCAATTTGCTCATATTAATAATTAATATATATATAAATTAAAATGACTAAAATGCCCCCTGTATAGTTATGCCACTAAACAATGTGACAAAAGATAACAGCAGGGGTATTAAGGTAAATTCAAAGACATTTGTCTGGGCACTCTATGGAATTATTTATGCCTTTCATAATATTTCTCCATGTGTTTTTTTTCCCTGTTATTTCATTACATGATTTTTTTTAAATAGATAAATAATATTTATTTTGACTCTAAGGAAGTACCAAAATTCTTCTTTTCAACAAATGAAATTCACAAAAATAATTTATGTGTTATATTTTAAAATTTTGATCATGATTTAATTATTATATAAATATATTTTCTAACATTTTTAATTACTGCCTGAGTGTATTTATACCTACTATATAAATGAAAAAATAAATAAATATCTGAATATAAAAATACTTGTATTATTATTTGTAAATATAAATAAATATTGTGGCAACCACTGGTTAGCCCAATGGTAGTCACCTGCAATGGATGGGCAAAAGTGTAGGGTTGAAATCATGCACTGAATTGTTGCAATAATGTAGTGAAACTGAAAACTATTGTTCACAGCACTATAGGAAGCGAATTTATTAGTTCAATTTAGTTTTTAAATAGATATTGTAACAATCACTTGTTAGTCCATTAGTAATCACCTGCAATGTATGGGCAAAAGTGCAAGGTTGAAACCCTGTGTTGAATACTGTTGCAAAACTGTAATGAAATTGCAAAAATATTGTTCACAATAATATAGTAAGGGAATTAATTAGTTTAGTTTGGTTTTTAAAAATCTTATGCCCGTGAATGTAGCATGACTTTTATCAACCTATGTGATGTCTGGCTGATTAATAATTTTTTTTGGTAATTTGTAAGGCATCATATAACTAATACACTATCGTACATATCAGCCCTTGATAATCCCTTAACAGGAGACCTTTATCATGTTTGTTAAAAAGAAAAAAAAATAATATATATATATAATTAATAAATAATAATAATAATTTAACATTTTCCAAAACTCAACTCAGAAAAAGTAAGGGAGAGAAGAGGGTGGGGGACCAAGCACTGTTCAGTGAAAAGGTCCAATCCAACCAAGTGGAGGACCAAATGGGCCCCTCACAAAGAGACAAAGAGAAGAGTGGGAGCCACGTGGCAGTGATGTTGTGGATTCCTGGGCCCACACACGAAGTCTCTTAGCAAAGTGCGGGCCCTACTTTTTTCTCTGTAACTTCCCCCACTTGTGCTTGTCGCGGGCCCTACTTTGTGGGTCCACGTGTCACCCCTAATGATCTTAGACTCTTTACAATGTGGGCTCCACTCACCACTAATATAATAATATAATATAATGTAAGCTCTCTCTCACTCACTATCTCAGAGGTGGTGGGTCAAAAGAGCTATCATTATGTCCATTTTTACACTTTGACCCTTTTAATCAATTAATTAAATTATTTATTTATTATTTTGTTGTGTGATTTGATTTGACCCTCATATCATAAATATGTTTATTTAGATTTTATTCCCTAAATAAAAAAAAATAGATTCATTATCATGAGTGCATATCAATAGAAACAGTTAAAAAATATATATATGTATTATTTTCACTTCAAACAACACATCACCATTTCTCTCATGAGAATAAAAAGTTTTGATCGGTAAACTATTATCTCAATATTTATAATAAAAATAATACTAAAAACCACTTCATGATTATTTATTTATTTATAAATATAATTACGTGTATTATTTGCACAAATAAAATTAATGTATTTAGGCTATACGTATTAATTTTCATACTATTGAAGAAACTAATTTTCTAACCATAAGCAAATAAAAATCATAATAATTTTTTTCTAAAAATATGTTAATATACAACGAAGGGGCTACAAACGTAACAACAACAACAATAATAATAATAATCATAATAATAATAATAATAATGGATAAGGTAAAGCATGCGGTCCACGTGAAAGTGGAATTCCGGCGCCGATGGGCATGCATGCAATAGACAGAGGAGCCATGCAAACACAACACGGAAATGAATTTCAACTAAAAACGAACTGTAGTCAATCCAAATGTGTGATTATGTTTTTTTTTTTTTAATTGCTTTTTTTTTGTTATATATATATATATATATATATATTATTTGTGCGTGTGTGTTTGCATATAATGGCGAGTGTCCTCCAAAGGACCCACCTTTGACAGAAAGAGAAAGAGAAAGAGAAATATGATCAAAATCATACATTGAATTGTCACACATGATCACACCCATTTTAGATCAGGACTTAGTCAATTTCTTTTCCCTTGGATAACTATCTGTTTTTGTGATTGTTTTATTTTATTATTTTCATTTTTATTTGTTTGATTTTACAAGTGAAAAACAAAGCTTTGTTCATTCAAGGATTGTTTGGTTGGTAAGTGTGTTTGTGTGTGTGTGTGTGTGTGTGTGTGTTAATCATTTATTTATTAAACGGTGGAAATATATAAATATTTTTATAAAGTTCTAAGTACATAATTGATTCCTAAATTACACTAAAATATTCATTTTTATTTTTTTATTTTGGGGATATATTATTTAAGTCAAAAGCCAAAACTAACCCAATTTCTTCTAAAAAAATCAAAAGGAGAATATTTATATAATTTAAAAAAAAGAATTATTACTGAAAATTTCAAAAGACAAATTGTGAATTTAATAAAGTCAGTTATAATAATTATACTTGAAGAAAAAAAAGACAAAAGATATTAAAAAAAAAGGTGAAAATGAATCAGTGAAATAAACATCATTTCATAGCATGGATGTTAGATTCACATCCTTTATATTCCTAGTAATCAATCCTCAAAGGGCCCCTTATGTTTCTGATAATTATTCTCATAAAAGCTTATGCTTTCTAGTGCTCTCAATATATAAATGGTAGATGTTTATAGGAGGGCCACAAACACTGAGATAGAGGACAAAGCTAGAGCCAATAATTGAGAAGGAGCTTGCAAAGCCAACCACTCACACCATGCCTTGTTTCAATGTAAAATTTTCATATAAAGTCTTTGCAAGTTGGTGATAAGATTGAGAAATATCACTTAATTTTAATGACATCTTGATTTAACTTCACATATATATATATATATTTGACAAAACATGTACTAACTACATGTCTCAACGCACCTATACCCTAACCATACATGAACTGACATTTAAACCTACCTTATCAACAAGGACAAATATTTTAGGCAAAAAATCAACTGTCAATGGATCAAGAGATCATTGACAAAAACAAAATAATAATAATAATAATGATAATAAACATTATGATTTATTCTGAATTCATTGCTATATAAAATAAGAATTACTAACTTTACTTCCAACTTGTTGAAAAAAAAAAAAAACTCATTCCTAAATCCATACTTTCCCTTAAAAATTGAGTGATGTAATTGGCACCAAATACACTTATAAAAGTAAATCTCGTAAACCTAATTTTGTAAAAATAACACTGGTAAATTTAATCCACTATCACCATCAAATGTTGTTCTGCAAGGTTCTGTTAAATAAGTTTCAATAGAATACAGTTGGCTGAGACAAGAACAGTGCCTACTCAGCAAACCTGGACCATTTTATAGATAAGAAGTAAATCATAGCACCAAACCCAAACTGGCCAATCAATTTCAACACCCTGGAACTTCATTACATCCACAAGATGAAAACATCGACAAGGATATATCGTATGTTGAAGCTTTTCGATTCTAGTAGCATCACATCCAAATTAAAAGCATGGTTCCGCAATTGTTTTTTTTTTTCCGGTCATTCTCGAACTTAAGAGGATTTGTTGTTTGTATGGTGCGGATGAATTACAACATCCATATCGACAAAAATACGGAAAAAAAAAATAAGCTCTAAAATTCTTTTGAGAAATCTATGAAAGCTAATCTACAGATCAGAAGTTCTACCAAAACAAGTGTTACCGGTGCTAATGATACACAAAAATCCGAAGAGAAAGATTACCTCCATTTCTCTCGCAATTCCTTTTTCTCAGACAAGATCCATGTAACAATAATAGCAGCAACCAGTGCGATAATGGTGATGAGAAGAAGGGCGTAGCTGAAATCTTCCGTCAGTGAGTCATATGTTCGTGATGGAGCAATTCTGGTGAAGAAAAGGTCTACACCATAAGAGAAGACAAGGGTCGTGGATTCAAGCTTTGTGGGAATTGTTACTATGTCTCGGAGGCCTTCCACTTGATGGGAGTGCGTACTATAAGACTGCAAATATGACCAAGTATATCAGTGTTAACTCATAAAACTCATTGATCTAAGCCAAAATTTATGAAAGTAACCACATTGAGATTGGAATAAAGAGTTAAATAAAACTAGAAGAAAAGATGATATCTGAGTTAGGCATGAGTCACAAAGGGTCCTTTTTTATATCTGCAATTACAAGTGTTTTGTGGCAAGCAATATCACTACAATAAATGTATTTTGCCTTCCGTAAATTATTAGCAGCATTATCTAAGATACCTGAGTTGTGAAGGTACTGACCTAATAAATCTAGACTCTAAGTATTGAAGAACCTATGCTCATGATTTTTGGCATTGGAATTTTGGCCAAATAAAGCATCGGGAAAGAATGAAACGCAAGAAAAGTGATGGCAGTCTCCTCAGTTATCTCATTATTTAGAATTACTAAGTTCTCAATTTAGCAATTTCATGCCTTCCATATGAAATCAAATAGTTCATTAAAACTGGTGCAATGACATACAAGAAAGATTAACTGCATAATTACATGCTGTGTATAGGAATATTTTCATAATTTCAGCCAAAAATAAGATATTATTATCAAGGACAAAAAAGGAGTTCCTCAACGTACTAACCTGCGGGATTATAGGAAGAGTATCAGTTAGTGGTATAATTCCTTCTTCCTTCTCTGCCTGCGAGGGGTTGAGAGTGCGACGAGGATCAAGGAAGCGCTTATCAAGGGCAAGGACCTGCAATTCACATTATTGCAAAATGTACTTAACAAAGTGAGGCAAAAGAGCACATGTATGATAGATGCATTCAATTTTAAGTACTTATGCATTGTTAGAAGTCAAAGAAGCAGCTTCCAAGCATATCAGTACAAGAATAGACAAATGACAGAAATAATTTCTTTATACAACTACATATTTTTCTAATAAAAGGCCGAGCAAAAATGTTATATCAGTATCTTAGAAACCATCAGGATAATCCATCAAGCAAAGTCACATTGAGTTAAAATACATCCTCTTGCATAACAATATTCCAATGTTAATGAGAGTTGGCCTTTCTCCTACAGGCCTTACATTGCATCAAAACATACACAGTTTGCAAAAGAAACAGATAAAAACAAAAGCAAAAATGATTCCAGAAATTTCAGTGTAGTAAACAGGTGGATGTTCATTAATAGGATTCAAGACAAGATTTGACTAGAAAATTATCTAGAATTTTAAATTTCAGTGAACACAGCTTTCAAAGAATCATTTGATATTAAGACACAAAGGTGCCTTCAGTGATCTCATGAACCATCCGTTATATACCTACAATTTCCACAAGCAGACTAAGAACCTAAAGATAATTCATATCATTGCATAAGGGTCTAGGTTGAGCACAAGGACTACAAACATCGTTAAGAGCCTAAACAAGACTTATAACAAAATTGTTAAAAAACAATTCGTTCTTAGATTTAAATAATTTTTACATAAAATTAGATAATTACACACTTCACGTCCTTTCAACAATTTGATAAAAATATTTACCATTATGTTTACTCTAGCTCTCAAGAATTCTTCCTTTTGCATTGTTATTATGATATTTTGCAAATATCCAGCATAAAATTTTTAATTCCACATTTAATTAGATCTTCCTTAAAACCTGCCCTTGCTCCAAATCTAAATGGATATCCTTAAATTGTTAATTCGCAAAATTGCAATCGCTCATAATTAATTTAAGGTTCACATCAAATTGGCAAATGGTCATCAAAATCCAGTGCAATCGTGTTCTGTTTAGTCATCACACATGTAGTTAAGATTCAAGGGAAACTATTAATTTTAATCTACAACTGAGCAAAGACAAAATGCAGCTGAATTAGTATCATTTGGAAATCTGCTTAAATGCAGCAAGCACCTATTGATGACAAGCAAAACTAGACTTGACATTAGTTTTACAATTTTATATGTAACCATCCAAATGAATTGTGTTAGGACGTAAAATGAAGTGATGAACCTATAACATTAAGGTTTTGTTGTCCATAAAGTAAATTCAAAGGGTCTTGCAGCCCAAAGGAAATCTAGTTTAACAACCAAATATAAGATCGAAATAATCTCATTCACTTCCTGGAAAAGATGCTAGAACATTCACTTCCTGGAAAAGATGCTAGAACAGAGGATACGAATACTAACCTGATCACCTATGGTCCCGATGAGAACTTGCTTGGATGTTATACCCTTTGCTGTAGCTGTCACTGCCACAGCTTTCACAGAATGGGTGAAAAAGTACGTTTGGGTTTTTACCACCACTTCTGGCCTAGAATAAGAAGTGATTGGTGATGTCAAATTATGCTTGCCCAGTATCAGCTTCCAAACATCTTTGTTGACCTGCAAAAAAGTACTTTGGTCACTAGAAGGGAGAGAGAGGAAGACCAAAGATGGATAGACTGGATATGCTTACAGCTCGTGATTGATCATATATTTCAATAACTGACATCTCATATCTATGTGCTCTGAGATTAAAGTAGTGATAAACAACCCAATTTTCACTGACAACCTGAAAATGACATCAAATTAGGAATTGATAGCATTATGTAAGATAGCTCACTAGACAGTTGGACATGTGAACTGTCATGTGAACAAAGAGGGCTTGCAGAACCTACAGCATGGATGGGGCCTTGTGCACCTTGGTGGGTCACACGATGCAATATCCGCCCTGTCACAGCATCAATAAGATATGCAACCAATGAAGCTTCTTCTGGTGTTGCTGATCCAATCTCCCCAGAAGCTTTAGGGGAAACAGTGGCTGCAAATACCATATTTTTTGATATGTACTTGTACATCACATCATGATCTACATTAACCTTTGCTTGAGTATGAACCACCTAGAAAACAGTAGGCTATCTCAATTTTCTTATCCATAACACAAAGAATGGCCAATAAGTAGCTCTACAAGCATGATTGAAAAGACATTTGAGTAGCTATAAGCATGAGCAATAAGAGTCCAGCATTTTAATGAAGAAAAACACAGGTAACAACAAAAGAGTGGAGAATGCGGACAAGGACAGGTTGTTCATTTCATTAAGTGAGAAGGGCTATGGTAAAAGTGGCAGACAGGTGGCTGTAATACAAAGGATAAAGGATGAAGATAATTCACAACAGAAACCCAAGATGAACCCGTAGTATCACAAGGCTATCATAGAAATCCATTTGAGAGTTCTTCGTTATAGCACATATGCTTTTGCTTGGATTGCTTCAACAAACCAATTAATTTCAAACCTTTACAAGCTGCTTAAAATCCAGCATTGCAGAACAGGAATTTGAAAGTGCAAGGAGATATCACTTTCTAGCATTAAGCATTGTGTCTACAAATAAAAGCAATAAGCTAAATCATAGAGCACATATACCTCATTCATCTTCCTTGTGGCAATTGTTGCTATCTTCTCAGACTCAGAAGGGAAAATTATAGACCACAACTCTTTGGATGAAAAGCAGTATTCATCTGCACTGTCAAGATCGCATTTGCCTTTTAAGGCATGCCCTCTAATCATGCTTTTTTCCGCATCAACAGAATACCAGTAAATACTAGACATTTCGCGGAGAAAGATATTGATAGAATCAGGAGTTCTAGGATATAAATGTCCATACGAATTTCTATCAATTATAAGATGAAGTCGTTGCTCATTAGAATCTGTAAAGGGCAATGGAATAACTTGAGCTATAGAGTGAGCAAGCATTATGGAGTTAAGCTCCTTTCCAGTGTAAGAATCAACAACAGATAGGACACCAGGTGCATCAGAGCTCTGCCCACATTTGCCAACAATAAGAAGAGATGGATTCTCATCCATCGCATGATGATGAGGAACATGCCACTGATATATATTCAGTGCAATCGGAGAATCACATACATCTGACTCACGAAGAGAGGGTAGTAAGACAGACCAAATGATCCGTCCATCACCAGTGTGTAATGCCAAAACCTTTCCAGCTTTCGTCAGCACTATGACGAGCTTTCTGAATCCATTATGATCACGTGTCATCTTATTTTTCTCAGAATTTTTCAATCTCATCCCTTGTATGGTTGCGACATCTTCAGCACTCGCAAGCATGAGAGTTCCTTTAAGTTTAAGCATGTGACCCTTTGTGAACAGAGAAAATGAGATATGTCAACAAAGCAGCAAACTTTACAGTAATATATAATCAAGTCCTCACCAAAAAACGAAAGAACAATTGGACAATGAAAAGAAGAAATATGCAGCTGTTTGAATAAGTGAAAGAATATCTAGACAAAAGGTTGAAACAACAGCAACAACCTTTTTAGCATACTAATAAAGCATTCTTGTAAGTTCTAAGAATCCAAAATATATGTTTGATTGGAGGTTGCAGAGCTGGAGCAGAACCGGCATTTGCAAGACAACCAAAACAAAACTGTCAATAGCATATTGCATAGTTATATTTTCAGTAAAATGAATTTGAAAGCAATAAAGCCAAAGCTGCCTTGGCATGAGACAGGCAAGGTCATATGCAACTAGTCCACAGGGTAAAGGATCTACACAAGGTAGTGAGAGAAAATATTGGGAATTGTGTTTAGAATCTTTGGGATTGATAAAGAAAAAAGTTTCACTAGATGAACATTCACTGGAACAAACTTTAATAAGTACAGGATCCTTTATCATACAGATTTTGAACTGATAATTGTTAACCCCCAAAAAATTGACATGGAAAACATTTTGTGCAGTGTAATTCAATTTAGAGATCATAGAAAAATGTTACCTTGAGCCATTCCAAGAGGTTCTCTTCCACCTTTGCAACAGATACACCAACTTTTTCAACAGGAAGTTCAGACACGGTAGAATCTACAATAGACGCAAGCCCATCTTCCCTACTCCATACAATCGCACCTTGTTGCACCAATAAAAGTGAATGATCTTCCATGACTATCAAAGCCCTAAATCCATGAGATCTATCTGTTCGGACATAATTATTTATGAAAATTTTTTGGGCATGGCCCCTTTGAGGGTCCACACTGATACTTTCCTTGAGAATTTCAGTTGCAATATCATTATTAACCCTGATACTGAGATGGATCCTGTTATCAGCATGTTGCACCATTGCAAAAGCTTCTTGACCTTCAGTTAGCAATATAGCATCACTAACACAGGAAGGATCATTGATTTTCTCAGTTACTTTCAGTTCACCAGTGTCCTTTACTCTTGCAATTACTACAGTCGAGTCAACTTTTGCAGCAAACATTCCATTCACATTCAGTGGCAATAGTGAAACCGTCACAAATGATTTTTGAACAAGATTTGAAATAGCCATATGATGGAAACTGATATCACTTGCTTGGAAGTTTATAGTAACCAAAGATGACCTAGCAGCATCTAGTGCCACCAGCAAGTCACTAGAAACTTGCAATGCTTCACCACTTAAACCACGTGGATAAGCAACACTGTTATGATTCAACAACTCGCCAGTTTTAGCATTGACCTTATTAACTACCACCTGGGAGTTGCTGGTGAATCCCACAATATATATTATGCTGCCACCAAGAGGCTGAGAAATTCCCTGAACATTAAACCTGAAAGAATGGGAGAAAAATAACCATAAATTCCATTTGAGCGACAACAAAATAAGAAAATACTGATAAATGGCAAGCTAAATACCCTTCTAAAGAAAATTCTTTCTTCCATGCAACTTCACCATCTACACTTGAGATGGCATGGAGACATCCTCCACCATAAACAAGAATTAGATTATCTTTTTCCACTCCAGCATTTGCCTGCCAAGTCATGAAGTTCAATTGATGACAACAAGAAAAATCCATCCAATGTAGTAAGCACACTTATATTGGCAGTAAAAGACATATTCTTCAACTTCTTACCGGAACATAAAGTAATGATTTGGAAGGTTTTAAGACTTCGAGACTAGTCTCCCATGACATCTGACCATCAGGAAGGTTCCATGCCCTTAGCACGCTCCCTTCTGAGGAAAGTGTAACAACATCTGAAAGAAAGATGAAATTCATTTATTTCAAATTCAGACCCAATAAATTAATCAGGACATTATAACATATGTTGTTGAAACTCCAAAAGCATCAAAATTTGTGATGCAAAGAAGCAATACACACTGATTTAAGTGTCTATTGCTTCATTAGAATCACAGTAGGAAGTGGATATTTGCTTATAGTACCTAACCTAAATGTAGCAAGATGACAATTGGATAAAGAATGAAATAAAAAGAACAATCAATTGTTAAGGCAAAACAAAGATTACATTTCCCGAGTGTGATGCCAATTTGGTCAACTGGATCATTCTTTCCAAGAACATGCCTCCAATCTGCATAAAACAAGAAAGCACAGAAAATGTGTCAACTTGATCTTCTATGCACAAATAACCCTTGAAACTGCATTGTAAACTAGATAACCACGAAGTCCATGGCATCATGTTAATGAATAAAGCTAACACGATAACAAAGAATCACCACGTCAAAAGGCTTTACAGAAACCCACAATTCAAACAGAACCAAACTCACAAATATCGCCACTGCGAAGATCAAGCGAGGCAATGACATTCTCCTCAGTAGCTACCACCACCCGCTTCCTCCCAGCCTTTTGTGTGTGAAAAACCGCTTGCTTCGTTTTCCCAATGTACTTCTGATGCCTGCACACAAAGCAACAAACACCAAACAAAACCTTCTTTCACAGCCTTCATCCAAAGTTCTCGCTTTTCATCAAATCAATAAAAATCAAGCCAATAAACATCCTAAAAGCTCCTCGATTCACTGATCCACGAACCAGACTAAAAAAAAAACGAGTCTCCAATTCCAAATTGGATCGAGATACCCCAATCACAAAGAAACAAACCTCGATCTCCACAAAACAAATTGAATCAAAATAAAAAAATAAAAAAAGGGAAGTTTTCAAGATGCTATCTAGGGATTTGCTTACCAATCAGCAATACCGACTTGATCTTCATACAAAGCAGCAGCAAGGAGGGAGCATAAAAGCAGAAACAAGAAGAAGAGAGAAGCCCTAACCGCCATGGCGAGGCGGCTCGAGCTCTAGGCCGAGAGAGAGAGAGAGAGAGAGAGAGATCTAACGATGAGAGCGGAGGAGCGAGCTCTGATGAGCTCTTTGGAATTCTTCAGCGAATCGGGTTGTGCTCAAAATATATACTAAAGAGAAGCAAACAACATTGTGCACAAATCCCGAGGCAAATTAACGGACAAAACCAAACCCGGTGACTGTAATATCGAGTTTTATGTCATCAAAGTTAATTTATCTGTAAAGTTTTATCCGCCCTTATTACTCAACTCTAAAAAAAAACTGTAAATTACCAAAAAAATCCCCAAAGTTTGCAACACACACAAAAAAAACTCCATAAATTTGAATATCTCTAAAAACCCCCTCCTTTTGAATTGAAAGAATTTTAAACCCCTTAGAGCTGTAACAGTGATTGACGGAGTTAAGTTTAAATTTATTGGACGAAATTGCCCTTATGTGGGAAGTTGTGGCATTTGCGACATGGTATGACAATAATGCCCTTGTGTGCAATGACGTTTCCGCTTTTAGAGGAAGCGGTTTTTTCCTATCTTTGTTTAATCCCGAGATAACACCATTACTTGCGCCGGTTATTTCCTATCATCGACTCTTCATGGCTTGGGCATCTTGCTATCATCGCCTGTTCACCAGTGTATCGAAAGAGAACTTCAGCTCAAGTCTTCGACATTTCATCAGTTTTCCAACCAAGGTAATGAGGCGATGAAGTTGTGCAGTTTTTCTTTTGTTTTTACATTCTGGGTGTTGTTTTTCACCATTTTGTTTGTAAAGTATTGTTTGTGTTGTTTTTGGCCGTACGGTTTCATGTTTCATAATTGGATGATATTGTAGTTTGCCACGAGTTTTTCGGCTAGGGTTTTATTTGTCTGTGCACAGGAGATTTTTATAATGAGGCGATCGAAAGCGATAGTGTTGTGGTGAAGAAGATTTTTCGATGGTTATGCAAACTCATTTTGTTGTCTAATGTTTATAATGTATGTTTTCCCTTTAATTTGATATGGCTTTAAGTTGTGTTTAAAAGTATCAGTGTAATTATTGGGTTTTCTATGTAATAAATGTAGTTTTTTGTGCAATAAATGTCTTTTCCGTTTAAGAAGTTGGGTTTCCGTTTAACTATCGAGGTTTATGTTTAAGAAATGACATTTGTATTTAACAAATGAGGTTTCTGTTTAATACATATAGTTTCTGTTTAATAAATGACGCTAAACAGATGTATTGTTCTTCTTCTAGGGTTTTGGTCATGGCGGTCAACTTAGTTAACGGCCGATGCTACTTGACACCGGTTGTCCAGACTTTGAGTGAATTGAAAGTTCACATGATTGGACGACACGGGGAGATCATCAGAAGGACACCGCTCGCGGCTTTAACCGAGGTTGAAGCCGTCCTCCAAGAGAGAGCCCTCCTTGATTCTCTAATGCAGAGGGTTGATGATCGCAGCAACAAATTCAGGATCGGGGTCAGCCTCGTGAGTTTCAAGCCTCAAAATGTGGGTCTCATCCTCGGTCTACACTGTGATGGAGACGCGGTCATATTCCAGAAGAAGAAGACACACTCGGCGTATTTATACACTTCACTATACTCCAATTTGTATGTCTCGACGGTGAAGTAGCCTCTAATAAATTGATGAACATTGGTGTATGTCTACATTATTGCAGCGCAAGCGTATGTGCACGGGATACCATAAATTTGCCACCTGCGACATGAGCATATTCTAACCGATAAGTCTACGAAGTTGCTGCAGTGGTCAATGACTTCATAACGATCATCGACACAATGACCAACATAAAGATTTCGGCTTCCCGCAACAAGATCCTCTACCTTTTTATGTATATTGGGGCATAAGTAAGTCTCCCATTTATTCGCTTGCTCGCGACGGGTGCATAACATGCGCATTAATTTGAACCTATATAATTACACATTATAACTGTTTGTCAAACTAGGCGAAACAAAGATATTTAAACATACACAAAGGTAGTTAAACAGTAACAAACTATATTAAACGAAGAATATGATATTTAAATATAAACAAAAATAGTTAAACGGAAAATAATATATTTACTGCGAAATAACGGTAGTTAAACAGAAACACGTATACTTAAACAGAAACAAACATATTTAAAGTGAAACAAAGATATTTCAACAGAAAGAAAATCAAACATTCAAATACCATATGAAGACGACCATTTTCGTCACCAGTAAATGGCGAGCTTCTTTGATCCACGCATTGAAGGACTTTGCGACATTTGAATACATCTCGCTGCAACGTTTACCTTCGAACAAATAATTACACCAATGTGACATATCTGACTTTTCAAGCAACCAGCGATACGCTTCTTGTGATGTGGCCTGTAGTTCACTCACCGTATCATCAAATTCTTTAGACGTTGATGCCCACGCAATACAAAAGCATATGGACCAGCACTCCTCCTTCAATGCCTTCCCAAGTCTGTCATTGGTTTTCATAAAATTGGCCTCCAAGTGTCGAAGACAGTATGAGTGCGGGAAAGAAGGGAAGACCCTTGCAATGGCGTTCACAAGCCCCTTAGACCTGTCCGAGACAAATGTAATAATCTCTTCATAATCTCCGTCATCGTATAATGCATCACCTAACTTGGAAATGAACCACGTCCAATTCGCATCTGTCTCGTTGTCGACAATACCGAAGGTCACGGAAAAAACCATTGTTTCCATCTTTGCCTGTGGCGCCCAGTAGCGTACCCCGATATTTTCCAAGAATGTGGGTACCATTGACAAACAGCAGCGGCCTTCAACCCCGCTTGAATCCCATGATACACGCACCGAACAAAAAGAATGCACGTTTAAAATGCTCATCGTCTCTTTCCACAATCGTAATGCTGCCGGGATTTGTCTCAGTCACCTTATCCACATACCAAAGCAACAAATTGTAGCTGCAGACGTCACTGCCGTCGAGGATCAACCGGGCACACTCTTTACCCAACCAAGCTTGCTTGTATGGAATGTTGACACCATGTTCTCGTAACATGTCCTTCTGAACGTCGATGGGCCTGTATAAAGGCTGGTCTTTTAAGCTTCTGAAACACTCGTGCGCTTACCCATTTTTTAGACGCTTTCGGATGCAACACCGAGCCAATTCCACCACCGCAAGTGTGTAACGAGTGCAATATCTTGATTCTGAAAGTATTTTTATTGTATTCCTTTGATGCATGAAGGCGTTAGTCACAACCAACAGCCGCGCATTGTACAGTCACCCTGTGTTTTTCATTCTTTATGAATTTGAAGTCAAAATTCCGCTTGATTGCAAAATTCTAAAGTGCGTCTCTGAAATGTTCAACGTCTACAAAACGTTGTCCGATATCCAACGACAACACTTCGGATTGATCTGACGAGGACGGAAGGGCTACTGCACCGTCAAGGTCGTCATGAGATGGAACAGGTGCGCTGGTAGAATCAAAATTCCTGCCAACACTTCAGTTTACGCGGGAAAAATCAGTTAGTTAATCGGAAACAAACCATGTTACACGGAAACATATATATTCAAACTGAAACATAATATGTTAAATAGAAACGAAATAAGTTAAATGTAAACTTAAATAATTAAGTGGAAACATACATTTTTAAACGGAAACTGGGGTGGGAACGATAACAAAGCAAAACTTATTTGTTTAAACGGAAAATGGAATAATTAAGCGAAAATTGTAATAGTTAAACATAAACTATAATAATTAAACGGAAACATATGATTATAAGAGTCAAGATAAAGGATAAGAATTTTACAATGACAAGAATTCGTTTTGACTATGATGCGACAATGACACATCATCTATCTCAACTACGAGATCGACTGCAACGCATTTGAAGAGGGAGTACATATGACACATGCGCCGGAAGTCAACCTCATTTTCTATTGGACAAATCGTTTTATGACCATCGGGTGTGATAAACTTCACTCTAACACGGGAAACATCAAGACCCCATCGCTCACATATCTCCGCTAAGATTGAATCCCAAGAAGTCTGTGCCGTGAACAGTAGCACTCGTCCCTCCCGGTTGTATCTTGCAATTCCACAAAATTTTTTCATAATAAACCTGCATATAAATATAAATTGTTACTCTCTCTTCAAAGATGATCAAAGTGAGGGAAAGGAAGACATTCTCACTTTATCGGCCAATCGGCAGAATTCAAAAGAATGCAAAAGATTGTTACTAAAAAAATATTGCCAAAAGCCATACAAAAAAATTTAACATGATGTAACTGAGCGGTTTTTTCCCCACCATTTAGAAGGGTAAACAAGGAATTTCACTATATGAACCCTGTCCAAGTAAACGACAGGGGGCAAAAAGGAAGTTAAACACTAACTGAAAAGTTGTCTGGGGTATTACAAACTTGCATGGGCTGTCTGGGAAGTTTTGAAATTTCCGAGGGGTAAACAGTAATTTTCTCTAAAAAAATAAAAAAATAATGGATTAATTTGTTTTTTAAATCAAATGTTTTATAATAAACAAATAAATTTGATTTTTACACAACCTCATAGTTTAGCGATGTTATTGCAGAAAAAAAAGAGTGAGAATCAAAAAGTCTCCCAAACCTCTTGCCCCAATGGCGGAGCCAGAAATTATAGAATAGAAGGGAGAATAACAAAAAATTATAATTAAAAAATTATAATTTTTTGACATTTATTTATATTTTAATTTATAGTTTAGTTTATAAAAAAAAGGTGTGAAACAACAAGTTTTTAAAAAACTTTGCTAATAATATAATTTTATATATTATATAAATTAATTTGTAAAACACCAAAACCAACAACCAAGTGGTCTATTGGTAATTGGATCCAATTAAAACTCTTCACTTGAGAGTTCAAATCATGAGGGGTTGTTTGGTAACCTGCAATTAGGTGTAAGTAGGTGTGATGTAAAAGGTTTTACATGTAAAACTATGTTTGGTTGCCTACAAAATTGATTCTACATGTAATATATTTTACATGAGAGGCTTCTTTTGCAAGATTTCCACTTACATCTAATTTAGCTGCAAGTGGAAATCCTGCAAAACTAAACATTATAATCACCACCCTCTATGCTTCATCATTCCAAGCATTCCATCTTCATGACCTAGCAGCACCGTCCCCCATCTCTTGTTGCCGACCGAGCAACGTCGTCCCCAACTCATGGAGTGAAGTTGGTGAGGAGATCTGCACCTCTTTCTAAAGTTCGGTGAGTGAGATCTTTTGAAATTCGGTGAGATCTTTGTGAGAAGATTTTAAAAGTAAAGAGGTGTATCTATTAATTATTTCATTATATGAAAAGTCATATTATCTATACCTACTCATCAAGACACAACACTACACTAATATTAGTTAAAACTCCAAAAGACACTAATACAATAAGCACCACTTGTAATACAACTAATGAGAGGTTGTCATTTGTAATTTTATTAATTAATGAATAGTTGTTTTATTTGAAAGAATGTCTCATTAGTATGTCTCTTTAATGAAGTGGTATATTAAAGTAGTGTATCTCTTTTCTAAATACCACTTCATTCCTATAAAAATAATCTCCTACCATCATTCAAGTCAATCGAATGACAAACAAACTCCTCACAAGTTCATTTGCTTTGTTCTTTGAGTGCACAAAAGATAGAAGCAAATTTTCACTTTATAAAAGTCATTGTTGTCTTTGCTTGAGTTTGGGAGTGCAAACCATGCTCAAGGGTCTTCATTGTATCCTAAAAGAAATTCGCCATTCAATCCATTTTGTATCCAAGGTTTAAAATTAGGTGGAGACGAATTAAGCCTAAAGGAAAGTGTTGCCTCCCCTTGAAGACTTGTGTACTATTTTCTTTCTTATCTTTTCTCCTCTACACTTCAAAGAACCATCCCCACTAACACTCTTTAGACTTAATTTCTCTTACAAACAAATGGCTTCTTTGAAAGATTTGACCATGAACTTTGTGAAGTTGGAGAGGTTTGAAGGTGGAAACTTTCTAAGATGGCAAAAGAAGATGAAATTTCTCCTCGTTACATTGAAGGTAGCGTATGCCCTCACTATTTCCAAACCCGAAGAAATAGAAGGATAGACCGTTGCGGAAATTAGAGAAAGGCAAAAGTGGGAAAATGACGATTTCATTTGCATTAGACATATTCTCAGTGGGCTTAGTGATGCACTTTTTGATATTTATCAAGACTCAATCTCAGCAAAAGAACTTTGGGAGAAACTAGAAGCAAGATACATGCAAGAGGATGCAACAAGTAAGAAATTTCTTGTGAGTCGTTTTAATGACTTTAAGATGATTGATGGTAAATTTATCATGGAACAAATGCATGAAATTGAACATATTTTGAATAACTTTAAACAACATAACATGCATATAATGATTCTATCATTGTCTCCTCAATCATAGATAAGCTTCCTCCATCATGGAAAGATTTTAAAAAGAATCTCAAGCATAAAAGGAAGATATATCTCTTGAGCAATTGGGAAATCATCTTCTTTTGGAAGAGGAGTATAGAAAACAAGATGATACAAAAGATATCAAGGCTCATGAGAAAGTACATGTATTAGAAGAAGGGGAGTCCCCACAAAAACTCCAACAAAAGGAAAAAGTATAATGGAGAGTTACATGCACAAGATGGTCGCAATAACAAGAAAAAGAAAGGAAGTTGTTTTTTCTGTAAGAAAGTTGGCCATTACAAGAAAGAGTGTCGCTTCTACAAAAAGATGCAAGAGAAAAGTTTCTCTTCAAAGGACAATCTTGTGACAGTAATATCTGAAATCAACATGGTTGAAGATGATGAATCATGGTGGGTGGATTCTGGTGCAACTCGTCATGTGTGCAAAAACAAAGATCTCTTGAAGACACTCAAGGAAGAAGATGAGAATGTGCTCTACATGAGAAATGCTTCAAGTGTCCAAGTCAATGGCAAAGGGACAGTAGAAATTGAGTTTACTTCTGGAAAAGTTCTTACTTTGAAAGATGTGTATTATGTACCGAAAGTTATGAAAAATTTAATTTATGAACCTTTACTTAATAAGTTTGGGTTTAAGTTTGTCTTTGAGGGAGATAAATTTATTCTCTCTAAGTGTGGGATGTTTGTAGGCAAAGGTTATTGTTGTGAGAACATGTTCATGATGAACATTGCTAAAATTAATAATAATAGTTATAATTCTGTTTATTTTGTTGACTCTTCTGGTTTATGGCATTATCATTTGGGTCATGTATTTTTGCAAATTAAATGATATAATAAATCTTGATTTAATTCCAATGACTTCTAGACAACATGAATCTTGCATTACTTGCATGTTAACTAAGATAACAAGACAACCTTTTCTTAGAGTAGAAAGAAATTCTAAAATATTAGAATTGATTCATTCTGATGTTTGTGATTTACATGGTTGGCCTATTGTAGGTGACAAAATATATTTTGTGACATTTATTGATGATTGCACTCGATATTGTTATATTTATTTAATGCATTCAAAAGATGAGGTTTTAGAAAAATTTAAAATTTTTAAAACTGAAGTAGAACATCAATGTGAAACTATTATTAAATGTTTGAGGTCGGATAGAAGAAAAGAATACTACGATCCAAAATATTTTGAGTCTGTTGGCATAATTCATCAAGTAACTACTCCTTATTCCCCACAACAAAATGGTATAGCCGAAAGGAAAAAATAGGGTGCTAAAAGAAATAACAAATGCTTTATCGTCTTACTCTGGTTTAACAAGTGGATATTGGGGTGAAGCATTGCTAACTGCATGCTATATATTTAATAGGGTTCCTAATGAAAGGAACAAGATAACCCCATATGAACTTAGAAGGAAAGAAAACCCAATTTTAACTATTTTAAAGTTTGGGGATGTAGGTAAATGGTTAAAATTCCTGAACCCAAAAGAAAAAAAAATAGGTGAAAAAAAAATTGAATGTATTTTCTTGGGATATGCTAAAAATAGTAAATCATATCGGTTCTTGGTAATTGAACCAAATGATTATTATCCTATAAATACAGTTATTGAATCAAGAGACGTTATTTTTCAAGAAAATAGGTTTAATTCAATTTCTAGACCAAAAGACATGTTACATTCAAATAAGAAATTCAATCTAGGGGATAATATTTCTATTAATGATACATTAGAAGAAGTAAGAGGGTTAGGAAGACAAAATCATGACCCTGATTTCTTCATGTTCCTTGTTGAAGGAACAAATGAAAGAATTCAAAGTCATGCACCTATTTGTTTATAATATAGAAGGTGATCCTGAAACATTTGAAGAGGCTATGAAATATAGCCATACAAGATGAAATGGACTTAATAATTGGGAATAAAACATGGAAACTAGTTGACCTTCCACCTGGTTCCAAACCAATTGATTGCAAATGGATTTTCAAAAAGAAAATAAAAGTAGATGGAACCATAGATAAATTTAAAGTAAGATTAGTTGCTATGGAGTTCACACAAAAAGAAGGAATAAATTATTTTCACACATATGCACCGGTCGCAAGAATTACTACTATTAGAGTGCTTATTGCACTCGCTATCTTGTAATACATCAAATGGATGTTAAAACATGCAGCCTTCCTTAATGGAGAATTGGAAAAAGTGTATATGAAACAACTAGAAGTGTTTGTTGTTCCCCGTTAAGAACACAAAGTGTGTAAACTAATTAAGTCTCTTTATGGACTTAAGCAAGCCCCTAAACAATGGCATTAAAAATTTGTTGAGGCGATTCTAACAAATGGGTTTAAAATTAATGAATCTGACAAATGTGTCTTTAGTAAATTTAATTACGGAAATGGTGTCCTAATTTGCTTATATGTAAATGACATGTTAATATTTGGCACTAATATAAATGAAGTCATGAAAACAAAGAAATTCTTGTCTAACAACTTTGACATAAAAGATATGGGAGAGGCGGATGTCATTCTAGGAATTAAAATTATTAAGGATAACAATTGTCTTAGTATGCCCCAATCTCATTACATTGAGAAAATATTAAAGAAATTTGATTATTTTAATTGTTGTCCTGTTTCTATACCATTTGATTATAGTATTAAGTTGGAACAAAATAAAGGTTGTCTTGTGAGACAACTAGTATATTTGAATTAGTATTTGTCAGCCGACGGAGAGAGAAACCCAGTATTCGACTGTGCACGTGACTCCAACGCCTCGACACGAGCTACAAGCCAATGTGTGCTGCCCACTATATGAATTTGATTTATTTAAAATATAATAATAATAATAATAATAATATTGCGTCGGCCCACGCAATGGTTGAGCAGTGCTGCCTGGGACGAGCACCACGCGTTGCGTGGGCCTGGATACCTTTTGTTTTATTATTATTATTATTATTGTTTTATTATTTTATTCATTATTATTTATTTTATTTTAAATAAAGTTGGATCCACACCAATGTAATTTATGATTGTTTTATTTTTATTTGATGTGTTGAATGGATGGATAGCATACGATCATGAATTTTAGGGTTTTTATATTTATTTTTTTTGCGTTTTGTATTTGGGCCATATTGTGTCCAATGTAATTTTCTTTAATTTTTGCAAAAGTAGATTGTATCTAGGATATATATTTGTAAGAAAATATAATCAAGTGGCACAAGAGTCCGAGAATACGTGGAGTAAGAAACCCAGTGTGAAGTCTTTTTGTATAGAGTGCAAAGCCATGTAATAGATTAGGATTTTTTTTTTTAGATTAACCTATTAAATTGGGTTAATCTTAGATGTTCATGATCGTATGTGTGTGATGGCTTGAACATGTATGTATGTCATATTTTATACATGTATGTTTGATATAATGTGAGATCTAATTAAAAACATGCAAATAATTCTCCCAAAAGAAAACACTAAGTTAAAGGGCACGGGATGTCCTGGCTCTCCACCAAGCTTTGGGTGATTAGAGTTATGAGGGTGCATGATATCTTCCCTGTATAAGGGGGTCTTGTATTCGCTTATAATTTTAAGAATTTTTAGTGCATTGGATGATGTCAGTCGAAATAAATTTCTCCCCAATTATATTGTATGGGTTGAGAGGGTGTAATTTAATTGTTAGATTGACAGAAGTTGGTGGGCTTGACTTAGATAGTTTACGGGCCAATTAAATTGTATAGGTTGAGGCTTGGTAAACTATGGGCCAAAATTGATTGGACTGCCTATGGAATAGGTTGGTATGGGACGTCGCTTTATTAACTCTAGTGGTACAATTATACTGTATGAGTTGAGCTCTATTGGATTTAATAGAGAACACAATCACTCACTATGAAATTCTACTAACGAGGATTTCCGATTTCTATAGTGGGAGTGTAGATTTGGTAAAAATGTAGTGGAAGCCAAGTTTTATTTAAAAACCTATATGTAACTTAGGTATAATATAAGTGAACTAATAATCTGGTTTTTATTTTCTTGCAGTTTATTTCTCGATATGACTAATAACCCACTTAATATTTTGCTTGAGAAAAATATCCTTACCGAGCCCAATTATGTAGATTGGCTCAGGAATTTGAGGATAATCCTCAATTTAGAGCGAATTGGGTACATTCTTGAGACCGATATTCCTACCAAACCTCCACCCGAGGCATGCAAGGAAGAACAAGGTATTTATCTAAAATGGCTCCACGATGACTTATGAGTGAAGAGCTATATGTTAGCCTCCATGAGCAGTGATCTGCAACGCTCTCATGAAAAGATGAGTGATGCTAGATCGGTACTGTTGCACTTACAAGAGCTCTATGGAAAGCATAGTCGGCCTGCTCGGTATGAAATATCGAGAGAGCTTTTTAGGGCAAAGATGAGTGAGGATGGTGAAGTTAGCGAGCATGTCCTCAAGATGATCTCTATGATTGAGAGATTGGAAGCTCTTGACTTTTCCATGGACTACAACCTTCAGGTTGATTTCATCTTGCAGTCTCTTCCTGATTCCTTCTCTCAATTTATTGTTAATTTTAATATGAATGATATTGAGTGCACACTGGCGTGTCTTCTTATCAAGCTAGCGAGTACTTAGTCTCAAATGAAGACTAAAGGGAAGGATGTTGTTGCTTTGACTATCTCTACTTCTAGGCTCTTAAATCCCAAGAAGAAAGAGATGGCTAAGAAGCACAATGCTTTGGCTCCTAAAGCTGTGGGAGAAATAGGTAAGAAGAAAGGTATGGTTCATATGGGTGAGAGCTCCAAGCAAAGGGGCAAGTGTTTCCATTGTGGTGAGGACGGTCATTGGAAACGGGATTGCCTACAGCTCAAAGCAAATGGTTTTCATGTCTGATCAACATAAGGTGAGAATATGTTTAGTATTTTTTGTGAACAATTTAATTCTTATAATTTAATATACTAGTTTTTACGATTTAATATTCTTTTATTTAATATGCAGGGTTTGATACAAGCATTCAAAGAATTAATGCCTAATGTGGAGCACAGATTTTGTGTTAAACACATGTATGAAAATTACAAGCAAAAATTCAAAGGAGTTGAATACAAGAAATTACTTTAGGCAGCTGCATCAACTGGGACTGAGACACTCTTCAAGAGGTATATGACAAGGACGAAGGAGTTTGATGAGAATGCATACAAATGGGCCATGCAACATGACCCCCATATATGGGTCAAGTGCTATTTCTCCACTCATACAAAATCTGACGCTTTGCAAAACAATATTTGTGAATCATTCAATTCTTACATTAGGCAGCTAAGGACTTTACCAATCCTGAGAATGTTTAAGGGTATTAGAAAGAAATTGATGCAAAGATTTTATGTGAAGCTTACTAGTATACAAAAATACAAAGGTGATATTTGCCCTACTTATCAGGATACTCTAGAAAAACTTAAACTGCAGAGCAGAAACTGTTTTTGTACAGCTGCAGGGCAGAAGATGTATGATGTTGATTTTTTTGACACAACATCTATTGTGAATTTGGCTACCAGAACATGTAGTTGTAGGATTTGGGAACTAATAGGGATTCCTTGCAAGCATGCCATTGCTGCCATTTATGGTAATAGCGAGAAGGCAGAAGAATATGGTCATGAATATTTCACAACAACAACATATTTGAATGCATATAAACATTCAATCCAGCCTATTCCCAGCCAAGATGCATGGGAGAGAACAAATTTGCCTGATATCCATCCATGGATTGTGAAGAAACCCCCAGGTAGGCCTAAGAGAAAAAGGGCAAGAAAACCAGAAGAGCCAAAGAACCCTTACAAGGTTTCCAAGCAGGTAGGAATGTAGTATGTGGAAATTGTCATAAACCTGGGCATATGTAAGAGGCTGTACAACAGCAGTTACAGGAGAAACATCATGGCAAAGAAGGAGTCTAATTCAAAAAGATAAGAAAGCTGGAACACATGTTCCAAGCCAGGTACATGTTATATTGAATTGTAGTTTAGTGTCTATTTTTTTTTTTTTTTGTTGAATGCCTAATATGGTAATGGCTAATGTGTACATGTTATATTCAATTTCAAGGTCCACCAAAAAAGAAAAGGAGACCAAGGAAAAATACAAGCACAGTGGAAGTACCACAAACTTTAAATGTACAACAAACTTCACTTCATCAGGAAAGGGCAACTGCATAGCCTCAAGTAAGTAGAATATGTTACATTTGTTCCTTACCAAATTTCTTTTTTTCTTTCTATGTGGTTAATACTGGTAGCCATTTGGAAATGGAGCATAATCACTTCATTTTCCTCTAATTGCAGGCAATTGGTAATGATGCACTACAAGCAAGCAGAATATCAAAGTTGCAGGCACCTACTTTCTCGAGTACACAAAAAGGGTTACTCAAACATCAAGGCAACAAGGGCCACCTATCCCATCATTAAGATAGAGATGCATCAGTTTGAAGTAAAGATCCTAAGTTTTCCATATTTTTTGTTTGCAACTGTTTTGGATGTAAATGAGTATAAGGGTCACATTTTGTAATATACTGACTTCATTATTCAGTAATATAGAAAGCAGACCAGATATGCTGGCCTTCTTGCTTATTCAGTATATTTATTTGCCTTCATTTTGCATTTGAGATTAAATTCTACATTGTGGCATTTTCTCAGAACATCATCATTGAATAAACAAAACATAATTCCACATTCTGACATTTTCACATACATCTGGAGGACAAAAGAATTACACATAATTGTTGAGATTAAATTCCAAACAAGTTACAAAAGAGATAACTACAATCGCTCATTTCTTTTTGTCCCGTAAGCAACTACATACATTCAAATAACATAAACAATGTTATCATTCCATAATCAACAACATACACCCAACTAACACAAATCACAATACATAATCAATTTCAGGGTTATAATTGATGTTCTCTGCTTCTTCAGTCCATTGCTTCCTTAGTATGCATTACATCAAACAACATCAACCTACAATAAAAAATAAACATAAGAAAAAATCAAGCTATCCACTGAAAAAAGAAAAAAAAAATTACTTACCCAGTGGGAGGAGAATGATTCAATAATGAAATTCAACTCTTCTACGAAACCAGCATATAGCTTCCAGATTATGGAAATGGAACTAACAATGGGTGAAATAAGATGAAGAACCTTCTCTTCTTCCTTTTCTTCTTAAATCCTTGATGGAGAAATCAAAAGTTAGGGTATGGAGGTTGGGCTGAATGAGAGAAAAAAGAAAACTTTAACGGGAAGAGAGAAATGGCATCTTTAATCTGTTTTCAATTTTTTCAAGCTACTTAAAATGAAATACCGAATTTGCTCATGCCACTTAACGTTGGATGAAAAACGTTAACTGTTTTTCGTTTTTTTTTTGTTAGTCTGAAAAACCACATAACATTAAAATAAAAAAATAAAATCACAATCTCATTTTGCAAATTCGTGAAACCACAAGTTTTTTTTATATTTTTTTATTATTTCCATAATAATATATATATATATATATATATATATATATATACACACATGTTCTCTAGTTTAATTTATATTTTCGTTGCCAAACCCTAGTTCTCACGCCAGAGAAACACTAGCTCATCTCTCCGACTCCATTAGCTCCAAACCCTAGAATCCTCGAGCTCCATCAATGGCGACGACAAACCACAACACCCCTAACCTAGAGTGCCGGATGTACGAAGCCAAGTACCCCGAGGTCGACATGGCCGTCATGATCCAGGTGAAGAACATCGCCGACATGGGCGCCTACGTCTCTCTCCTCGAGTACAACAACATTGAGGGCATGATCCTCTTCTCCGAGCTCTCCCGCCGACGTATCCGCAGCGTTAGCAGTCTCATCAAGGTTGGCCGTCAGGAGCCCGTCATGGTTCTCCGTGTCGATCGCGAGAAGGGCTACATCGATCTCTCTAAGCGCCGTGTCTCCGAGGAGGACATCCAGGCCTGCGAGGAGCGGTACAACAAGAGCAAGCTCGTTCATTCCATCATGCGCCATGTCGCGGAGACCATGGGCCTTGACCTTGAGGACCTCTATATCCATGTCGGATGGCCCCTCTACCGCCAGTATATTCATGCTTTTGAGGTTGCCTCTGAAATCCTATCGATCTCCTCTTGCTATAATTCGTTCTATTTTTTTTCGTTTTCCATCTGATTTGCTTGGAATTTGGCCGATTTGGATAGGCGTTCAAGCTGATTGTCACGGATCCGGATTCAATTTTGGACAAGCTGACGCGGGAAGTGAAGGAAGTAGGGCCTGATGGGCAGGAGGTGATCGATGTTTCATCTCTTTGTGTGTGTGTGTGTGTGTGTGTGTTGTTATTTTTTGTATTGAAATTTTGGATTGGTTTTTTGGGTGATTGCAGGTGACCAAGGTTGTGCCGGCGATGACTCCGGAGGTGAAGGATGCATTGGTGAAGAACATCCGGAGGAGGATGACTCCGCAGCCCCTGAAGATTCGGGCAGACATTGAGATGAAGTGCTTCCAGTTTGATGGGGTTCTTCACATCAAGGTGTACTTTTGTCATTGTATTCAGTTGGCACTGTGGATTATTTGTGCTTGCCGTTGGCTCAGCATTTTGCTTTGCAGGAAGCTATGAAGAAGGCAGAAGCAACTGGTAATGAGGATTGTCCTGTGAAGATTAAACTGGTTGCTCCTCCCTTGTATGTTCTCACCACGCAGACTCTTGACAAGGTTGGTTGAATTTCTTGTTTGGTTTGGTCAATTGTTTCATGTCACTACTAGGGTTTTGGACTGCTTAATTTGTGGTCGTGAATTATTTGAATAACTTGACCATTGCTCCAAAAGGTTAACGAGTAGCACAAGATGGAGAAGGTTAGTAATTTTTGTTTTAAGATAAAAGAATGCTTGAAGACAGTAGTTGGAATTTGGACTGTTGAATCTGTTTTTGTATCACTATGCTCAGGTATGCTAATTACTGTATCTTGAGAATCACTATTTATTAAATTTATTAAGCCTGGGAGGAAGCATTTAAATCACATCTCATTGTTATTTTGGATGGCAATGAAATGATAAATTGATTACCTTGAGCTAGACTTTATACTTTTGTGTAAGATCCACCTCTGTGAATCTTGATTGTTTTTCTTGAAGTTAGATTGAAGTTGATCACAACAAATAACAAAGGTTTGCTGTGAAATTATGTGAAGCATAGCCTTGCATGCCCACAATTGAGTGCATGAGTTAAAACTCGATCTATGAATAGTGATAACTTTTCAAGCTTTAAGAATAGTGATAACACCTTAGTTAAACAGTTAGGATTCAGATAACAAGTTGAAAGTTGTTTCCTTGTGTTGTATTGCTAATCTAGCCAATAACTGGCTTCTGAAAAGTTCTCACTACGTAGAGGTTGCTGTGCGAATTATCACAATTTATCCATCTTTGAATGTTAACTTAGAATTGATTTGAAATGCATTTGTGAAAATCTGGGCAAGGATTGTAAAATCACTAGATGTAGCTGAATATTTGATGTTGAGATGGCATATATGGCTTCTTGAACAAGTCATGAATTAAAAGGGATCATTTTGGAGGTACCAATGGAGAAACAATTTTTGTTGGTTTAAGCATGTATAACTTAGTCCTTAACTCCTAGTGTTGAGTATAAATATTCTCTTGTATTTGCGCATTGGCAAATCTGCATGGATGGAAAATTTTGAGAAGTTTAATTAAATGTGGCTGGCTGGACAGAGATTTGGCCTCTTGTACAAATAAAATAAAGGGTGTTACCAAAGAGAAAAGGCATAACAAAGGACATATTCTAGGAAGATATATTATATGTTTATATTTGTTTGGAGGGGTTTGGAGGGGAGAGTAGATTGAGACATGAAACCCCTGGAAGTATGATAATCATTGAACCTTTTATTACATGATTGAACAGAAAAGTGAAGTATAACTGATGTAAACTTAGTTTGTAAATTAGAGTAAATTAGAAGATTATGGAGATGGGTTGATAAAAATATGATGTGAAACACCCACCCCCTCCTCCGTTCCTTTTAATTTAGGATTTTGTTTTGTGTTGCCGGATTACAAGAAATAAGAGAAAAGGAGTTACAGAAGGAAGTAAACAAGATAAGAAGGAAGGTATATGATAAGCTTATATTCTTTTGGAAAGGATAGTATGTCTATAGATGGAGCACTTAAAAGCTTAAAGGTGGTGATAGCCATTGAACTTGTGCTGCATAGTACAACAGAACAATGAAATGTGAATTATAACGGATGTGATTTGGCAAGAGGAATACAGAAATGTGAAATTGATGCAATGACAGTGCGCAACACAAAACATTGCAGCACATATCCTAATATCGCATGATATAAATGAAAGAATTTCTCATTTAAGAAGAGAAGAGGTCAATATTCTGGGTTGGAATTGATTTGGTAGGTGATGTTAAAGGTGAACACAGGATGTTGCGGTGAAGATGTTGCCAGGATAAAAATGGATTAAAATTTTAACATTCTTGGTGACTGCTCCCAAAGGAAAGCACTTTGATCCAAGAAACTTTAAGGGAAAGAATTATTCACAGTTTAGGATCACGCAATGAAGAATACAGCATGGTGCAGTTTCTGTTTTGATTGTGTATCAGTTTGCTGCCCCTTCTAGAAACCAGCCAACACATCTTGGCAATGTGGGTGCATTCTCATGATAGAAGACATTTGGCATAAACACGATAAACCCTAATCTGGAACCTTTGGGTGGGTCCGTTGAACTTCATGAGAAATGGGTTTATTGTTTTGGCAAATAGGCACTTAGTTCCACTGACATATAAGTGAAAGAACGGATGTACTGCAAAAGGCGCTGAATTGTAACTGAAATTTATCCTTTGCACTGTATTCTACCAACAAAAGAGTTATGATAGATTCCTAAATGTTCAGCCTTGTGTAGTATAAGGGTGAAAGTTGATGCACAATAATGACTTGAGATAACCATTGTACAGCTGATGAAGGGCCGGTCAATCATTTATTATTTTAACAAAATCTTGGAGCTGGCGTTCACACTGTTGAATCATTATGTTTCCTAGAAGTATAATGATCAAAGAGCATGCAATTATTCGTATGGATGCATTTTTTAATACAATATGATATGCATGCATAAGCATACCTCAATAAAATCATGCTTGCTTTGCTGTAACTTATAGGATGAGAAAATAGTAGAACGTCTTTGAAGTTCGACATTTTGTTGATAACAACATTATTGTTCTCAGTGAACTATTTCACTGTTATGCTGTTCAAGCGGCCATATGAGTTCCCTTGATTGTTGAGGGGTTCAAAAAAGTTTTACATGCATTTAACCCATGATGAGAATGCGCTGAAAATTTGCCCTTGTGTGGATGATATCTCACGAAATATTCCCTTCAGTATATGCTGTATCTGAAAATATTAGCTTCACTTTTCTAAAGCTCATTTAGGTGCCAGGCGTGCATTGTTCATGTAATCAGTTTTTATCTTCTATTTAATGTATGGTCCATTGCTACTGTTGTTCAGTGTTGAGATGCTTCAATCTAACCACAACCCTCCTAGAAAACTGACTGCAAGTATGTTTCTGTGAAAGTTTTGATCATTCCAATTTTGTTAAACTTAATTTATGTCATTTTATTTCTGTTCAATATCTGTCTTTTGTGGACAGGAACAAGGAATATCTGTTCTAAGTAATGCCATCAAGGCTTGCACTGAGGCAATAGAGTTTCACAAGGGAAAACTACTGGTGAAGGAAGCACCAAGAGCTGTGAGTATCAATTTCTACAAATGGCTTATCATGAGATCCATCTTTCTATTCCTGTTCTGATTTCTTATCATCACTGAATAAATTTTGATTGCATATACTGAATAAAGCAAATTTCATTTACCATCTCAGTGACTGTTCATTTTAGTTTGTTCTATTTTTTAGGGCTTGGGCTCATAATGTAAATTAGTATAAAAAACTGTGAACTAGATTAGTTATACCAAATCTCCATAAATGTTCTCTTTGGCATTAATTGGTTCGACAACAATGCAGGTGAGTGAACGAGATGACAAGCTACTCGCCGAGCATATGGCCAAATTGCGGTCTGCCAACGAGGAAGTCGATGGAGATGAAGGCAGCGAAGAAGAGGAAGACACAGGCATGGGTGAAATTGATGTGGAGAACAGCGGCAATTTGGGCGACTGAAAATAAGACGACGTGCCAATCCATATATTGATTCCACCAATGTCGCAATCTCCAGAGAGCCAATGTATACAACCAATTAGCAAGTATTCTACTCCCAATCTTAGTTTCTGGCTGTTAAATCACAGAGAAAATTTTGTTGACCTGTGGTGCTTTTCCCCTTCCCTTTTCAGTATACTTGTTTCTGATTTCCAAAATACTGAGATTGTTTGCTTTGTTTTAAATCATTCCTTTGAGAATCATATCATGAGTTCATGTTCTGGAAAAGAGTTTTGATGGGAATATATACAGGTTTAGATCTGGTTTCTTTTTGACCTTCTTTCCAAGTCATATTGCCCATTCTTTTGGTTTGTAAGTCCCCTTTTAGACCAAGTGCAGTTTCTCTTTTTTATTCTTTATACAGAGCATCTGTCCTTCAAAACCAAAAAAGAAAGAAGAAAACAGCAAATCCCCACATTCAAATAGAACTCTCCACTTCTTGTTTTTATTTGTACACATAATACATAAAGAGAACCCTTAATAATTAGCTAAATTAGTTTTTTCACCCTTAATTTTTTCAAAAAAAATTTCACGGTTTTTGACCTATCAGTTTTTTTTAGAATGAAGTATTGAGAGTCTTATAAAAATAAATTTCACAAAAATTTAAACTCAAAATCATTTGTTTAAGCAACCTAAGTTTATATCATTTGGATTAATCTTCAGTATAAACTTACAGTTATAAATTTACTATTGTCCATCAGGATATTTTTTTTTAATATTTTAGCTTGAGATCAAATATCATCTATTAAATGAAAAGTACAAAAATAAATTAAAATAAAAAATAAAAAATTGAAAACAGTAACCATGACTTTCTTTTCCATATTTAGAGAAAGGAATGGAGTGCAAATGACTCCAATTCCATCTCATCACCCAACATCAATCTTATTATTACAACAAAACAAATGTTGTAGTAATAATAAAACTAATAATAATAAAAACAATGGTTCCAAACATTGAGCTTCTTCTCCTCACTCTCATCTACTCCTCCATGATATCTTGCATTCTCTTAATAACCATATCCCTTTCTTTCCTCTTCTTCTTCTTCTCCTCCTCCATCCTACTTCTCACTCTCTTCTTCTTTGATCTTTACTACTTGGCTCACTTGGTCACTTGGCTCATCACTGCATGCAAGGCTGATCTTCACCTCGCTTTAGTTCTCTTTCTCTGTCACACCGTGCGCTTCTCCATCCGCGCGCACACCGTGTTCAAGCCTTGGTTCAAGCGCGCTTTGCTCCGGTTCAAGGCCTCCTTTGCTCACAGATCACTCCACCACCTTTGAGATAAGACACTCCTCTTCCTTAATTTTCTTAGTTTTATATATATAAATATATAATTTTTAAAGTTACAAGTAGGTGATTTCTCTTCGGAGATAAGAAGAGGTTTTACTTATTTTTATTTTTATTTTTATTTTTATAAGATGCACAAGGTTTGTACTGTTACACGCTCACGATGCTTGTGTGAAAGTGATGTTAATACATAAACATGAGAGGGTGGTATGAGATTTTTTTTTTTTTTGTTATGAAGCAAGCTCTAATACGTACGTAGATATATGTATGTATATTTTTGGTTTTTTATTGGTTTAAAGTATAAATGTTTGGTTTTAATTTCTGTTATATATTTTTTTAATAAGAAGGCAATAAGAATTGGTCTTGTGTTCTTTTGTCCATGGTATCAATTGTTTTCTATACTTGAAATTGTAATTGTGAATTACATTTTATTTTTTGCAACTATTTTCTATACCAATAGAATTTAGGTACCAAACTATCATCATCATCATTATTATTATTATGTTAAATGATGATATTTCATGAATAACTAGAGTCAAATTTAGTATAGGATTAAAAAAAAAACCATCTATTCTTTCTAATTTAAAGTCCTTTTTTTTGACATAATACATACAAAACTTTAAATAAAATTAAGAAAATTAAAATTCATTGTTTGATTTTGAAAAATGAGTTATTTTCTAATTACAGAAGAGAATAATAAAAAAAATAGAGGGGAGGAAAATAGTTAAGGGTGTTGATTAATGAATTGATAAAATGATGCATAATAAAATCCTAATAAAGTAAAGAAAGAAGAAGAATCAAAACTTTATGGCATATCATCAAAATAAATAAGAAAAATAAAAATAAGCTTCTCAAAGAAAGGAATAAAGCAATGCTTAGGACCCTTACTAAAGTTTATCAATACAAAAGAATATGCGAACAAAGAATAATTTTCCTTTTCCTTTTCCTTTTTTTCTTGTTTTTGTTCACAGACACCAATATATATATATATATATTGGAAAACATCTGTAATAAAACAAAGTAAGAAAGGGAATATAGAAGAGATAGACAAATGAAGAAGAGATAAATATCACCTCCCATTGTACTTATGTTGGAATAGATTGGGTAGAATATTATTTATTTATATATATATTTTTTTTTGTGCGAATGGACTTCAACGATCAATATTATATAGATAATGTTTGAATGTTGATCTAATGGCTATAAATACATTATTGTGCATTGTTCATCATAGTGGACATTATACTGAATCTAATAACTGATCTATAAATGTTTTTAAATTTATTATTTAAGTACGTTTGCAGATGACTGACCCGGGAATATATATATACATATTCTCTCTTAAGTGATTTTGTTTTTTTATTTGTTATTTTATTTAACTTATTTTATTGCAGCATGTTTTATCATTATTTAATAAAAACTTTTTTTTTATGCAAATAACCCCTTCGGTGATCAGTTGTTACCATCAAGAAAATATTCACACACACATATATATTCATATGAATTTATAAATTATAATTATTTTAAATATTTAAATTATTTTTATAAAAAAAATAATTAAAAGAAAAGTATTCAAGCTTTAAGTCATATCAAACTTCATAGTCTATATTTTTATGTAAGAATAAAGTTATTATATAAAATTTATACTTACATAGATGTATATAAATTGAGTAAACAGTTAATTGATAAAAGTTATATATTCCAATAAATAGAAAATTCTTTTTGAGTTAATTTCTCGTAATTTAATATTTACTGACTTTTTAAATTAAATTTGCTCGTAATATAAATGTAATAATAATTATATATAAATAAATAGATTAAAAAAACACTCCTATTTAAAAAAAGTCAAATGTGTACATCCGTGAAGTGTAACCGCAAGCTTAATAAATTTATAGACCATTCGTATAAATATAATATTTTGAAAATATAAAAAAATAAAATTTTCATGGGTGACGTCATAATGAGGCAAGCAACGACCAACATAAAGAGGAAGAAACACTCCGAAGCAAGGGTGAAAATACAAGTGGACACGTGTCACCTATTTCAAAAAGGACAAATATAAACGCTATTCGAAATTGTCGGCTGCTTTAGGGTGGGGCCCCTACGTTGCACGTTTAGACCCCACATTCAAAAATTATTTCATATATATATATAATTTACTTAAAAACTCCATGAATGCTCTCATTCTATATTTTTTATCAACTACAAACATCCACAGAATATGCAAACATCTACCAACATCCTTAGATGATGTATAATGTTTAATATATATATATATTATTGATTAATTTCCTTAAATATGAGCTACATAAATTTCATTTAGCTAATTAGCCTCTTGTCTAATTCTCACCATGTAATCTTAATTTTATTTTTTGTTTTTAATTATTCTCTGTTCACTTTCTTTGTTGATAGTGAACATTTCAATAAGAAAAAAAAGTATCTTGTCAAAAAAAAAAACTTAAATTTTATATAAAAAATATATATTTTGTTCTTATCAAATCACTATAAATTAAAGAAAAAGTAAAAAGGTAGTCTTAATTCCTTGGTATAAATCTCATAAAAGGAGAAAAAATAGATACATAAATATCAACTAATAGTGAGATCATAATCTGAATTTTTTTTTTAATTCATGAATCATTGGAATAATTTGACTATACTTTTTATACAAAAGCCAAAATTATATTATATAGTTTTGAATATATTAATTTACATACATAAAATAATTCAAAACTATATAAATTTTGGTTTACATTTTTAACACGTAAAGAAAATGCTCACATTTTAAAATTTATAAAAAATTATATTTTGTAATTTTATTTATATAAAAAATTTATAATCATGAGTCAAGTACTGTATGAATGTGGACATCTAAGTAAAAAACTTGGGTTTTTTTAATTTTCTTTTCACTAGTATCATTATCTCCATTGCTTTTGTAATTACATACATTGATTAGACACTTATTTAAAATTTTAAAATATAAACCAACATAAGAAAAATGTACTTCCAATCTTGCCAATAATATTTTAATACTTAATTTATTATTAAAAATTAAGATGTTCATAAAGATACTTAATCCTTGATATTTACTCCAAATAAGCCATTATGTTTTAATCTCATCCTCCTTTATTTATACTATCATTAATTATCTATCTAACCCATGTAACTCCTTGTTAATTTCTTTAGTTGATGCCACCCATGTATAAAGTATATGAAGTTAGTTAAACTTTTGTTCTCTCTCAACATTATATATATATTTTTTTTCACAAAAGAGTGTTAAATGACCAGAATGTACAATAGCGCACCTGTTACAATAGCTTAACAATCTTCTAGAGATTTATATTAATTCGGCTAGATGTCATATGGGGTAATTTGAGTCCTATCATGTGCATGTCCAGATAATTTTCAGAAACCAAATCGAGTTAATAAATTCCCCTGTCATGCAACATTGGAGGGGATAGAAACAACATTTTTCTACAAGGGGCCAAAGTGAACAGTGCTAGTACAACATTTTTATAATATTGTATAGTGCTAGGGAATGGATCCAAAATTTTTGTTCAAAAGAAGCAAACTAATATTACATATTAAAAAATAATGGAACACAAGTGCATTAAAATTTTTCGTTATATGAAAGTAACATATTACAATTGCTTTCTGCATGTTTTTATAGTTTGAAAATGATGCAGGATTTTTTCATTATTAATACTACAAAATATATCTTTTTTTATAATTGAACAATTATTTATCCAAGAATTTCCCATTTGGTTGCGCAAGTGATTTTTTTACAATCTTCATAGTTGAAAAAGATCTTTCAACTAATGCAGTACAAACGGGCAATATGAAAGTTAATTTCACAAGTACACCAATGGGCACAAAATGTGTTTCTTTGCCTCAACAAGTTTTATAGAAATGTCATTAATACCTTTTAGTCTTTTACACTCACCATGAGATCTTAAATAAATAATGTAAGTCTCAAGCTGATAGTTAAGAATAAAAACTTCCATCTCAAAAAACTCTTAGTGATAAAATTGAGCAAGATGAACCAGTTTTCCCTTATTAAAGCCGCAAAAAAAATCATAAAGACACTATAGAAGTAATACAAAGTAACTCTATTTTCACCTCATTGAATTAATTATTAAGTTCTTGAAATACATACTGGCAGAAAAATACATACTTGTAGGATTGCAATAGCTGAATGGTGACTTGGCGAGGATTGAAGGTTGCTCTCTAATTCACACCTCCGAGCTTTGGTACAAGAGAACCGATTGAGAGGAATATGCTAGGGTTTGAAATTGAGAGATGGGGAAGGAAATTAACTTTTTAAAATAGATTTTTTTTATATATATAAATCCTCAAATAAATTTTTAATTGTTTTTATATAGGCTTTATTTCTTAATTTTAGTAGAGTAAATTGAAATTTTAAAATTTTATATATTATTTAATGAATTTTACAAAGTTGATCAAGTAGGGGCAGTTGCCCCCACTGCCCCCACTCTAGATCCGTCCTTGGTGCTACTAACCTAAAGATTCGACTATGGATTTACCATGCACCATTCAAGTAGAAATTCATTACTCTCAACATTAATCCTACTCCATTTTGTTTGATTTTTTGTTAATAAATGTGATAAGCACGAAAAAAAAATTATAAAGTGGACAACCCATTATTTATGGGTGAGGCGAGATTTGAACACCCCGATTCTGGTGCATGATTCCCAAGCTTTGATTGTTTAGCAGTGCCATTGTTGACTTGATTCCTTTTTCTTTTTCTAAAGATTATATTTAATCATTTAAAAAAAATCAATTTTATTGGTAATTTGGTGAGGGGTTGGGGGTCTAATTTTGTGTCCTTATTTGCATTTATTTTAAAGAATTTAGAGTGATGTTAATGAACTTTGTCTTGAATACTTCTTGTTTAATGCAATCCTTCTAAAGTTTTACTATCAAGTGATCTCACTTTCTATAGTTTAATTTGAATGTCAAAATCTCATTTTTTTTATTTGATATTCTTAAAAAAATTAATTAATCTCAATTTTAATCATTAGAATAATACATTTGGTGAATGTATATGTGTAATAGACCGAATTGACTATATTTGAATAATTAATAGTTATTCTAAGTTACATCGAGGAAAAAATTAATTTTTTTATCATATAAATTTTCGAGAATGTATATGGATGATTTTAAAAGAAACACAAATCACTATCAACTGTTCAATTATTCTACACGTTGAATATCTTATTGTATAAACATCATTATTTATGACTTAAAATATAAATTGATGTTGATGTAGTTGATTATGATTCATGATCTATGATTATTATTATTATTGTTATTATTTTAATATGAAATGGATCCCTTTTTAAAGGATAGGTTGAATTATAATTTCTAGAAAGAGTGCAAACATGCTAAACTTATGTTTTACTCTTTTTTTTTTTTTTTTGGAGGTTTTCATTCCTCTTCCTTTACCTTCAAAAATTAACAACCATTCATTAATCTTGCCTTAATAATTTTGCTTGCTCTACTCCATCTCATATTATCTCACTTTTGGTATTAATCATAATATTCTTTCCTTTCATATATGTGTGTGTGTATATATATATATCATCATCATCATCATCAATTAAATCTCATTATTATATACCCATAGTATAATAAAGAGCATAAGCTATGCTATTATTCACACTATATTACATTAATACAACTATATATAAAATAAACATCTACAAATATAAATAAAAATTAATTAAAAATACAAAGCACACATGTCAAAAATTCATTTCATATCTAAAAGAAACTTTTTAATTTTACTCTCTGTGCACAAATGATGACAAGACTAGTAAATAGAGACAAAAATAGTAAATATCACAAAATTAAAAAAAAAGTTAAAAAAAAAAAAGAAACCCTAACCATAGCTCTCAACCCTACACTTAATAACCTAAACCCTCTCTCCTTAAACCACTCCTTTTGATCTGAAAAACACTGCCACCACCTTTCCTCCCCACTTTGTGATAAAGCAAAAGCTGAAGAAAAAGAAAGCAACCATCAATATAATATTTTATTAAACAAAGTTTAATAAAACCAAACCTAAACAAGCCTCTCTTTCTCTCTCTCCTTCATTCCATGTATTCTCCTCCTCCTTTCTCTCTTTCTCAAAACAAGTACATTTTTTCTTTAAATTTAGTTTACTCAAATAATTGAGTTGAAAGAGCCATGATGAATAGAAGTGTCTTTCAAAGCTCATCTTCATGCTTATGGAGTTCTATCAATCCTTCAAGTTCCACACCACCTTCTCTTTTCTCATCTTCATCTTCATCTTCATCTTCATCACTCTCCCATCATTCCTCTCTTCCTTCCACCTTCCTCCCTTTCAGCCAACTCTTACTGTAATTAAATCTATCTCTTCATATCTATCTGTCTATATATATATATATATATATATTGAGTTTTTTATTTATGTTTGAATTATATATTTGCTAGGGGAGGAGGAGAACAAATGGTTGATGAAGAAGAGAGATATTTTGTTTATGGTTTGCATGATGATCATGATCATCAAGTGTTTGGTATTAAGGGAGTGAAGAGTTATGGAGATCATGAAGAAGAAGAAGATGAGATCATTCATGCAACAACAACAACTACAACTACTACAGCAACTAGTAGTTGTAGTCAACCTTTGCAATCTCTTTCATCTCCAAAGTCTTGTGTTACCACACTTGATTTCTCTAAAAGAGTTCATGACTCTGAGGTTTGATATTAATGTTCATATAATTGAACTTATTAATTAATTTATTTTATTGTTCTTATATTTATTGTTTTTTTTTTTTTTTTTTTTATGTTGGATTTTATATTATTATTAGTGTAATAGTAGAGAAGGTGGTGTGGCTTTGAAGAAGGCTAAAGTTCAATCCTCATCCTCATCATCATCAACATCATCTCAAGCATCTCTTAAGGTTTCTTCTTATCTCTTTCTAATCTACCAATCTCTTAAAGTGTTTGAGTTATGCTTATTTATGTTTTGAAGAATTCATTGTAAAAGTTGGAGTTGTGTTTGATTTGTAGGTGAGGAAGGAGAAGTTAGGAGATAGAGTAGCTGCACTACACCAACTAGTTTCACCATTTGGAAAGGTATATTCTACTGCCTTAATAAACTTAATTATGCTCAATTTATATTTGTTAGAGTAGCTAGTAATCTCATGCCAGTTAATTTTAAAAAATATGAATTTCAGAATTTTGATATATAAATCCAAAATTTCTCATTTTATTAGCTAAAGCTTCTGAGCTAAATAATACATAAATAATATATTTGATTTTCATCTAGTATTATTAATCTAAACATCTAAAATTAATGTAAAGCACTTTTTTTGTCGAATTCACTAGTTTTTGTTAATTCTCAAATATACTGATTTAAAAGAAAAACTAAATTAATTATTTTATATTATGCGACACATCTTTCATAGATTTACTTTACAAAACGAAATATATTGATAAATGCAACAAGCGTATGTTAGTTAAGGGGCGTGCACACCTAGGTGTAAATTTATCATCCAACCTTTGCGCCATCACTTGGTAACGCAAGGTTTGAGTGGCAGCCTAAACCCATAGCTGGAGAATTGTTACCATCACTACATCCAACGGGATTTAAACTCAAGGCTCTTAAATCCCTACACCATGCCTTTTACACTAGGGCCAATACTATTTTGTTACAAACCTTTTGGCAAAACAATAGACATACACACACCAAGTTCAACTAAATAATTGCATAAAAGCAAGCATATATCCAACACAATTTGCTATTATTGTTATGCTTAGATTCTTACAAAATTCTTTCTAAGGAAAGATCTCACTATATATCTATGATCATCTTAATTAATCCTCATCTTTTAAACTAATAAATATTTACTTAAGTATACACTTCTAACTTTTTTGAATTGAAATTTGATACCTCCTGAATATATATATATATATATATATGTTTGACAGACAGACACAGCATCTGTACTGCAAGAAGCCATAGGCTACATCAGATTCCTACATAGTCAAATAGAGGTGAGCTTTTTTTCTCTTCATCATTTCTCAATGCCTTCATTATGAATTACTGAAAAAACACAGTACAAAAACAATGAGAAGGAGCTGAAATAAATGCAAGTCATATTTGAGAGCATGCACTATAAAGCTGCCACAAATAACATTATGATTCCAGTGTTGTTTTATTTTCCATTTTTTAGTTATTGGTGTCTTGTTCTTGTCATTGTTCTTATTTATTATATATTCTGTCTTTCTCTCTTTTGTCTATTCATTCATTTAATCATTCATGCAGGCTCTGACTTCTCCTTACATTGCCACTGCCTCAAGTCACCCTGTAAGTGTCCTTTATTATATATATAAGAACATGATTAGTAAGTGTTAAATTTATTGATTATTTTAGTGATAATTGCTTATCAAACCAAACCCCTTAACTAAACACTAATTTTTGTCAATTTCCAGCATGCACGCACACCTCTAACTAGCTACTTAATTTTGTCATATTTATCCAAAAAAATAAAATAAAAAAACTAATCTTTGTTTACTTGGGAACTTCTATTTTGGTTTGTGATATTATTATTATTATGGAGAGAGGAATATAATTTATTTAATAATGAGATAAGTTTTCCATACTCCAGGTGATTTAAGTGGGTTTAAGTTTAAATCTTTACAGATAAAAAAAGTATTTAAGAAAAATCTACTTTTTTGTAAAACTTCAATACCTATTTCAGGATTAGTTTAAGGCGTTAAATTCTTAAAAAGGATGATTAAAAAAACTTAAAAAATAAAATGATAGAAGAAAAAAAAATAAATTTCTTATACATTTGTACTTGTATGATTATTATAGTACTTTAAAATATTAAATCTGTAGTAATAATGATATCATTAAATATTAAGGTTATTTTCCATCAAATGATGAACTAAAATTTGACAAACACTGTCAAATTATTACAAGTTTGATAACACAGAAAATGATACTACAATTAACTGAAACCAAATTTTAATAACCTATAAAACTGTAAGTTTTTCATTTATTTATAATATATTGAATTAATTAATACTTATATTATTAGTTAACAATATTAAAACTATTATTATTATTATTATATAGGTACAAGGGGAAAGGAATTGTATATTTATTGAGGACTCTGAGCAGGTATGAATTCATTGGATCTATAAATTAACTCAAGATCATAATTCATGTAATCTTACAATTTTATAAAACAAAATGAATTACTTTACAGCTTTCATTAGACCAAAAAGACATGGGAAACAAAGTTTACAACTTTACAGCCTTGTGACCATTTTAAAATTTAAAAGCTTGATTAACAATTAATTAATTAATTTTTTATTTATTAGGGCTGCAAAAATGTAATCATGCTCATGCTCTTTGACTCTCCTTGAATTCAAAACTGATTATTTTAGTCCCTAATTTGAAAGATAGAATAAGGATCAAAATGGTAGTTTTTCTTGTCCTAAGGATTGCTTTTTAATTTTACTGCTTATTTTATGGGCCAAAATAAAAATCTGAATATTTTTATAAAAATTAAAATCAGAATTTTCTTTTTTTTTGTGTGTGTTTTACTGTGTTATTTATTTTCATTCATAGACTATGTAATTTTCCTCTCAAATATATTACTTTTTTATTTTTTGCCAAATAAAATTTAGTATTTTTTATTTTTTATAGATTAAAAATTACAATATTGGCATTTAGCATTTAAAAAAAAAAAAAAGGAACTTTGATCTAGTGGTACTAGCATGCTAAAAATAAGCGTTTATAGGGACTTTCATTGTCTATGGTCGTGCTAAAAATGGTCCCCAGCTATGATAGCGGACTTGTAACTTAATCCTTCCGTCCACTAGATAAGTTCACACAAAGAGGACGATTAATTTAGGTGACAAACACACCTTTGACACAAATATTGTCCATTTTATAAAAAATATATAAAAAAAAATCAGTAAATAAAATTCTTATAAAAGAAAAAAAAAACTAACTAGAGAGTTTGTGCTAAAATCAAAAACATTATTTTTGAAGGTGTATATTAATAATGATAAAAAAAAACCTATAAAACACAACTATGTCCCATAAATAAATATGAGAAATTTCAAGGACTAATTTATAAATTATTTGATTAAATGCCAGGGCTCAAATGAAGGATCAAGAAGAGATTTGAAGAGCAGAGGGCTATGTCTTGTTCCAGTATCAATAACTCCTCAAATTGGGAGTGAAAATGGAGCTGATTTCTGGGCTCCATCATGCTGTGGATCAAGTGTTTGATGAAATGCCGTAAAGATCTTTACAACCTCTTCACAAGTGTTCGATGAAATGCCTTGAAGGTCTAGAGCTATTAACAAGTGTTTGATGAAATGCCTCGATGATCCTTGCTTGATATTAACAAGTGTTCATTGAAATGCAGTAGTGATCCTTGCAAGGTTAACGAGTGTTTGATGAAATGCTGTAAAGATCGGTGTGATCGATGATATATGTAAAGCAAGACATGTTAGTTTTTATTTTACTTTCACTTGTAAAATAATCTATTTCGAGTAATGCACTGTGACAGTGAAATCGTTCGATATAAATGTTATAAGAAAAATTACTTCGGCTATGTGCAAATTCAAGTAGGCCTTTAGTATTCAAAATTTAGTATTTGTAGTATTTTGTGAAAGGGGAAAAATTAACATGTTTTAGTTCATATCAAAATGCCATTGAGACCAATATGAACTCATATTAATGCAAACTTGGGATTTTTTTTTAAATTATATAAAAAATTGTTTTTCTTTAAAGTTTTATGATTTATTAATTATTTGCTAAAATCAAAATCTTCACCTTCCATTGGAAATGGAAGTGATGATCACTAAAAATTAGTTTGGCTTAAGGCTATTTGGAAGAAAATATATAAATATAAAATTCTATTCAACCACCATGGTTTTCTTCTATTAAAACACATAAACCATCCTGTCATAAAAGCTATATTATTAAAACTCAAGCAATAGAAGTTTGGTTGTCTCAAACAAATTGTAGATTTTTTTTTTATGGGGTTTTCAGTCCCTTGCTTGTTGGACTCTCCCAAAATGTGTGGATAAAAAATTAAAGAAAAACATGTTAACTAAAAAAATATTAAATATTTTAAAACACAAAATAACCGACAATAATAATTTTGAAAACATCAATAACCTTTATATAAAGTGTTGATATACCACTGGAGATATGAATGTGAACCTTAGCTCACTGAGGGCATGTTCATTTGGGGGAAGTGCTGGGGAAATGAGGGAAGTGGGCTGACTTTCCGCACTTTCATGTGTTCATTTGTCCTGAAGTGGGGGAATTGACATTTCTCCCACTTCGTCTGAAGTGAATTTTGAACTAAATCCACTTCGATAGTTCTTTTTACTGAAGTGAGGGAAAGTGAGTCAATCTATAAAAATTTACTCCCTCTCACATCTAAAGCATTTTTTGAATTCATAGAACTTCACATAACACCTGAATTCTCCATTTAAATTCTCATTTTCTGACAAATGAATACTAGAAGTGCTGAAAGTGAGATCACTTCTCTTCACTTCAGGAAAGTGGTACTTCCCTATTTCAGATCACTTTCCTCCTCATAAAAAGATTGTCAAGAAATTATCAATTATAGTAGTGTACTAATTACGATAATTTACCAATCATTTAAAAATTTATTAACCCGAACAAATATTATATGAGGTAATTAAAGTTTTACCGTGCGTAAGTTTAGAAGATTTTTTAAGAACCCACCACAAGTTTTTTTTTTTTTTGGGAGAAATACTGTGTCAAGTTGACACGTGGTTTCTTCCAGTTAAAAAATAAATAAATTAAAGAACTAAAATAAAAATCTTATAAAATTGTTTCATCTATCAACAACACGAGCCTAAACATCCGCCACGTGTCCATCAATCCTACCGCAAGACTATTGAAAGCTTAAATCCAACGGCCCAACCCACGCCATCAGTCCACTAAGCGCCAAAACCCAATAAAGAAAACACCATACGCGTTTCCATTTTGCCCGCGAAACAAAGCTTTTCTTTCCCTCTTCGTTCTCTATTTATCTAAATCGATAGAGAGCTTCATCCAAGCTTCGATGCCGGAAAACCCTAGATATGGAATCCATCCTCCTTCCCTCTCTTCGCTTCCATAGCTCTTCTCCGCTTCCTCTCCGTCGCCAATCACGGCTTCATCCTGCGCCGGCCTCCGTCTCCGGCGCCGTTCGAGCTTCGGCCTCCATTGACCCTGTCTACAAGCCCACCCCTCCCGATCGCCCCCTCCGAACCCCTCATAGCGGGTACTGAATCCTAGACCTTTGTTGATTTGCGCTTTTTTTTTTTTTTTTTTGATGAGATTTGTGGTTTTAGGTACCATTTTGATGGCACGGCGAGGGTTTTCTTTGAGGGTTGGTACTTCAAGGTTTCGATCCCGGAGTGCCGGCAGAGCTTCTGTTTCATGTACTCGGTGGAGAGCCCGGCGTTCGCCAGTGGGATGAGCGCGCTTGACCGGGTGATCCATGGGCCGAGGTTTACTGGTGTTGGTGCGCAGATCCTTGGTGCTGATGATAAGTATATTTGTCAGTTCACCGATGTGTCTAAGAATTTCTGGGCGAGTATGTGTTGTTTTTCTTTCGTGCTTTTGATGCTCCATTTGTATTGTTTATGCAGTCTTTGGATTGTCCATTTGATTGTATTGTTGGTTGGTTGGTTCTGAAATTTGGTTTCTTCCTCTCACTTAGTTGGGCTTAGTTATTTTGATGATTTCATTGCTTCTTCTTGACATTTGTAATGTGAAAAGCTTAATTTCAATGTTCTTCAGCATGATTTAGTTAGAGTATTTTGCCTTTAGGCTAATTATGATCCTCATGTAAAACTTGGAAATGCATTATGCTTTATGCAATTTAATGAATTAGTGTTTGGGGTTAATGCTGAACAAAATCGGATGATAGATTTCTGACTGAGCACAAGGTAGCCTAAACTTGGTTAAATGGTTGAGTTAGTATTTGAGAGGAAAGGACATTCATTCCCATGAAACTATGGCTGAAAAAGTATATGTTCTAGCTTGTCGCAACATAGATCCTCTTGCTTTATAAAATGGAAATAAAATTTTGGTAATTAGATATGGAACTAATCATTTTTGATATGTTTAAAGTCCATCAGATTTAAACGAATATTAAATTTACATGTTTTTTCTCTTACTTTTGTTTGTTAAGTAGGCCCTAGTCCACAGTCTTAGTCTTTCTGTCCATTGTAAGAATATACAAAATTGAGCTGATAAATGAAATAAATATAAATAAGTATGGCAGGGAGGCAGTGTTATGGTATGTTAAATTGTTGTAAGGTTGTATTCTAAATCTGAGAAGGGAAGTCTTATATAATTATTGAATATCAATGCTCATTATTGAGTATTAAATTATAAAGAATTTCAACAGGGAAAGAAAGGAACCTACAATGGCTTACTGTTTTATATATATATTTATATATATGGACAGTCATTAGTTTAGAAGCATGATCAAAACAATCTGCAAAACTCTACTATTCATGTGTGTATCACTTTTATAGTCTCTATTATTGGATGTGTATCTTTTCACTTACTTTGATTTCTAACTTTGTTATTTTTCCTCTATATTTGATCTCAATGTTTTTTGTTGCATTATATAGCTTGATTGATGAATTCTATATATACATTTCACTTGTCTTAGTAAAGATCATATAATTAATTGACATTGCACAGGCAGGGATGAGCTAATGTTGGGAAACACCTTTGTAAGAGCAGACAACGCGACCCCTCCAAGTGGAGAGGTTCCTCCCCAGGTTGATAAGCTTTATTGTATTTTCCAGTTATCTAGTTCTTGATAAATGTTAATTTACCCATGTCTTTGTCAAGTTCCATACAAACACTCTGGTGGTTCCATGATTTGCTTTTGCAAATTTCATATCAAAATATGTCTTAAGCTTTTGAGAGTGACCTCTGAATCTTAAATCTTAATGATGACAATCCTTGGGATCAATTTTGTTACTGGCCCCGCTAATTCCTTGAAACATCACTTGTTATCAGTTGCTTCGAGACAATAGTTGCATACAAATTATCTGTATTACTGACATAGTTGAAGCAAATTGCTCATGAATTTATGTATAAAGTAATCATAAGCTTCTGGCCTTTTGGTACCTTTCTTGCTGCATCATATGTTGGGATTAGTAACTATAGCTGCTTAGATATTCATTTGGCTGTTATATAGTTGTTTGATTGGTTAGTTTTTAGCATGCAAAATGTTAATTAGAAACTTGCTTCCGATTTCCTCTTGATGTAGTATCATTCAGATGTGTTTTCCCAATTCAATCTGTTTAATTTTATAGTGAATTCATTTGTTGAGATCTTCTGGCACGCAACTATGTGTATTTTGTGTTATCTCATAGTAGTTTCTTCACAGTTTGTAATTTAGATATGCTTCTTCAGGAATTTCGTAGTCGTGTTCTTGAAGGTTTCCAGGTCACCCCAATTTGGCATCAAGGCTGCATTCGTGATGACGGAAGGCAAGTGATATTTTCATTTTAGTAGGTTTTACACTATAATATTGATCACAAATTTTCTTTTACTAGTCGAGTGTGATATAAAGTTGATGGAAACAAAGAGTAGTTTTTACTGTCTGAACACTATTGTCTTGTGACACTATTTGACTCAATGTGCACTGAGTTGACAAAAAAAATATTCTAATGATAGGTCAAATTATGTGCAAACTGTTAAGACTGCACGCTGGGAGTACAGTACTCGTCCAGTATATGGGTGGGGTGATGTTAATTCCAAGCAAAAGTCAACTGCAGGCTGGCTTGCTGTTTTCCCTGTATTTGAACCTCATTGGCAGATATGCATGGCAGGAGGATTGTCTACAGGTATCACACTATCGTAATTGTGACTGTGAGAGATCCATGTTCAGCTGTTTTCTTGCTTCTTAGCAATGGGATATACAGTGATCACGCCAAATTTATCTATAGCTAATTGGGTGACCATTATATCTTGATTGAACTTGAAAGCTGATAGTTCAGAGTCCTTTAATCAAGATTTTGACATGAAAAAAAAGAAAAGAAAATAAAAAAAGGTGCTAGTGCCTTCAATCTCATTAAATTCTTTCTGGCCATGGTTACATGGTCTGTCAAAACTTTTTAGTTCACTTGCATTACATTTTTGCCATCAAGGCAAGTAAAAGCTTTAATCTTAATTTTAAATCTGTAGCCATGTTTTGATACCAAGAATCTAATCCAGGTTTTCATGTTTGTCCATTGGGTTGACTTTCGTTGGCATTCGATGCTCTGCAATGAGCTCTGAAAAAAAAAGGATATTACCAGGAGTAGTTCTGGAATCCAGACAACTAATCTTCACATCTGAGACGATGTTCTTTAGGATAGTCCAGAGTTTTTGTTCAGATATCATAGTTTTAGAATATATTTGTATAATTTTTTCTTTGTTTCTTGTTCATATGTTTACAGGTTGGATAGAGTGGGATGGGGAGCGTTATGAGTTTGAAAATGCTCCATCTTATTCAGAAAAGAATTGGGGTGCGGGCTTCCCTAGAAAATGGTTTTGGGTGGGTTTCTAATTCTTTTTGCTAATCATTGTGAAACAACGGAATTCAAATTAGGATCTGACTGAAAGAAAGGCACCGTTTAAGTTCTTGAGTGCTACAAAAGCCACTGAACATTCAAAGACTAACCATTCAATTGATTTAATTTACATTTGGGCGTTGGGAGCTATGGAGACATGAAAATGTTTACTTAGTGGTATGGTGAATGGGATTGCTCAGAAATTACACATTACCTTTTGCAGGTGCAATGCAATGTCTTTGAAGGTGCCCAAGGGGATGTTGCTTTGACTTGTGGGGGTGGCTTGAGAAAACTTTCTGGATTGGCTGATAGTTATGAAAATGTTGCATTGGTATGTTCTCCAGGCAACCCTGGCATTATATCATGCAATACTGCACTGTGAATGTAGTACTTCTTTTCCAAAAGATACACAGTTACAATGTTTCTTATGAAACTAAACCTTTTGATTATGTAAGAGAAATTGCATGGAGTACCTGGTCAGATTGGAACCCTGAACTTCTTAACCATTAGTGTGCTAACCAATTATCAACGGCCTTGCAGCTGAAGAAGAGGTAGTAGAGGCTAAAACCTATATGAAAGCTAAAGGGCTTGGAGCCTCTAAATTGAATTATCCAAGACCTTATAAACTTGTTTATTTGTTGTCACTAAATGTTTTCAACTGCCTTCCAAAATTGCTTGGGCAAGCAACAAACGCCGTCTTTATTAATGCTAGGGAAGGCTTTAAAATGAGTGGCCTTTAGTTGTGAACTTCACCTGTCTGTCCATTGGTTCATTTTTTATGGTGTTGTATGTCACTGCACTCGCATGACAAAATACATGTTTCTTATTGCAGATTGGCATTCATTATCAAGGAATTTTCTATGAATTTGTCCCTTGGACTGGTACTTTGAACTGGGAGATAGCTCCATGGGGTCACTGGAAATTGTCTGCTCTGAATGAGAAACACATGGTGATTGTCTTTTTTACCATCCAGAGTTTCAAACACAATATATTGTAACAGGCAAGAATTGTGTCTATGAAATCATAAAGATCTATGCTTATATTGACTTTTGTAGATCTACATCTGTGTTTTAATTATCACATGCAAGCCATTGCTGTTTGTTGTTTCCTGTCATACCTGGATGGCTGAATATCATATAAGCTATTTTTTTCCTTAAAAGAACATCGTCTACAACTTGATCAAACTGGTGGAGCTCACTGACTTGACTTACTGCCTTTGATTTCTCAAGCAAAGTGAAATTCTCATGTGTATTGGTCTTTTTCTTCTGATCAGGTGGAAATAGAGGCCACCACAAAAGAATCGGGTTCTCCATTGCGAGCTCCAACAGCGGAAGCTGGTTTTGTAACAGCATGCAAAGATACTTGCAGTGCTGATCTCAGGTTGCAGTTGTGGGAAAGACGATATGATGGCAGCAAGGGCAAGGTATTTATTACAATAACATCTATATAAGGATTTCCATCTTCCTTTTCCTTTCGTGTAAAGAGTGTAGTGCCAAAGCAAGCTACTTATCACTGATTAATTTGCAGATTATTCTGGATGCAACCAGCAACATGGCAGCAGTTGAAGTTGGTGGAGGACCTTGGTATCAAACATGGAATGGTACAGCAAGTTCGCCAGAGGTTATCAGCCGTGCTCTCAGAGTTCCTGTTGATATGGAAAGTCTATTTCCTGTTCCCTTTTTTAGGCCGCCTGGTCTTTAGATAATCTTTTGATTTTTTATGCTGTAATTGTAGATTGTTCTTCAAACCTTTGTTCCACTTCTCAGAGTTTGTTACAGTTGCGTAGAACATCACATCCAACATGCATAATCCAGGAACGTTTACTTATTACCCTTTCATAAATTACATTTTTACAGCCTGGATTGGCATTGAATAAACATTCCCCTATGTTTGAGATATACTCAATCTGTGATATGTAAAGAAGTGGCTTGATATCCAACAAGATGTTGTGGCACCTATGTGCTGAGATATGACATGATTGGCATAAATCCTACAAAGCTGAAAAATTCTTGGACCAAGTTCTTATAAAGGTATCCATCTTCTGTTTTGCTAAGTGGCGAGTGGCAGATGATCATTAAACACAGCAACAAAAAGAGGAGACCAAGCAGTGATCACCATGGCAGGAGCCAAGTGCACTGAGACAACCATGCTTGTCATCGGCATATGCAGGTCTCCTGTCTAATTGTTCACCTTCCTCTGCCTTTTGATTCTTTATTTTGAATCTATTCTTCTTTTCACTTCACTGTTGTGCAGAATGATTTCATCCTGCCTGGTAGTCCGACGTGCCTACCTGGAAGCCAAGCAATCATACTGAATGTCATCCATGCTGTATCTGTTGCTAGAGACCGTAGCATCTTCATCATCTGGGTCTGCTTCTCAGTTCTTATACTGTTTTACTGGTTCAAGTTTGTTTTGTTTTATTATTTTGATTCTGTGGATATATTTTTTTCTTCTAGTGATGCACTCAGTGCAACTCAATAGGAAAAAAAAAGGGATACATGCAAACAGTTTAATACACTATTATTATTCGAATACTTGTAAGCAATGATTTGAGAGTTTCCTTTGTAGTGTGTTTAAAATTATAAGATCATATCTTATAGTACTCATTGTTGTTCCAATTCCAAACACTTAAAGATGACACAGGTTGTAAGAGAGCATGATCCTTGGGAAAGAGATGTTGAGATTTTTGATAGGTACTAATATGAGGATGGTGAAGGACCTGCTACGCCAGGTGCCAAAGAGGTGGACTTGTTTTAAAGGAGACTAAGTAGGAGAAAACATGCTACAGTGCCTTTGACACACACCTCCGTCACCTTCTTCTAACCTCAAGAGTTAAGGATTTGTTTGTTGTTAGTAAGGAGATGATCAATTAGTTCTCTGTTTATGTTGTGAAGTAAACAACCTAGACACAGACTTATATTCCCTTTCAAACTTATTGTCGACCTTTGTGTTTTTCATGTCAGTGAAGTTCACCAAGGATGACTGATTCAAGCCATAATTTCCTCTTGAAATCACTGTCATTAATTTTTTTTCCTCTTTTTGTTTTATAACAGGTTTAGTGATGCACTGATGAGTTATAGTTATTCATTGCTACTACTTGTTTAGTATTTCGTATTCTTCAAAAACATAAATGCTTATACCTTCTTCATGTTTGTAGGTATCCAAACACAGATTTGCATTAGGCCAACTGTCTATGATCTGGTAGCTCTGGACTACCAATCAGTTAATGTCATTGCTGATGCTACTGCTCTGCTACCCAAGAAGTGCAGATAGGTGAAGATGATGTGACCTCATCCTTTATTAATGGAATTTCTTTCTGTTTTTGTCTTTCTTTACAGTTGATTTGGAGGCTTTAACTTGATCGAGATCTTCTGTCTATTTCCACCAAATAAATAATAACCGGAGTATTTAGGAATCTAAAAACATTTGGAGTAATGAATTATCTAAATATTAATTTTGTTTCTGAGCTGACTGAAAATTTTCTTAATGCTTGGGATAAAGGTCATATGTCATTTACTGCAATTTTTCTACTTTGCCTTTTGTATTTTAGATAATGGATTGAATAATCAGCAGTTATGCTAAGATTGGCTTTGTTGAACTAGCAAAACTTGCAGGGCATAAAAAGAATTCAAGTGTCAACAACACCCTTGCAGGAGTGGTGCAACTGTAATGCTTGATTCTCTTATCTTCATTCTCAGGTAATTTCTTGTTGGATTGGCTAATGGTTATGTGCAACTATTTGCTTTCCTTTTGAAGCATTAATGTACTTTCTAGCATGCCTATACCTATGTTGGAGTGCTTGCTTTTGCTATTTTCAGTCTTTGTAAGAAACTTCCCCCACCTTCAAATTGTAGCACGTATTTATTAAAAATAATATTAATAAAAAGTAGCAAGTAAAAGAGTTTTTTTAATGTTATTAACCTCTGTGTCATTGTGCGCAAAATAAAAAATAAAAAATAAAAAAATAGAGGGATATTCTCGATGGAGTTTTACTGTTTTAGGTATTTATTAGAATTTTTTTTCTCAAAAGTTCTAAAGATGATGATTTTGGTGAGTTTATGATTAAATCAAGATCTTTTTTGAGTTCAAGGGTGTTTATTTTATTAAAAAAAAAATCAAAATCTGACTAGCCAGATAAAAACGTGATAAAATCGCATTTGTTTTGAGTTATATGGCAGCATTCCAAAAAAAATTGTAAAATTGTTTTTGTATAATGATTTTTTTTTAAAAAAGGTAAAATTAAACGAAAAAAAAATAAAAAACTATCTACTAAATAAATAAAGACGACTTTATTTTTTATTTTTTTAAAAGTTAGTTTTTTTTTTCATTTTTTTACTATGGCTTCTTCGTGCTTCAGATGATGTCTTGTAATCGGAATGGACTATAATAAAATAAAATTTAACTAATTATTAATTAGTTTTTGAGCCATGTCTTACCTGCTACTTTTAAAAATGTATAAATATCAAAATGGTCCATCTATTTCGTGATTTCCGTCTTTTTAGTCCTAATAAGAAATCTGTCTTTTTGGTCCTCGTATTTGCACATTTCTATCCTTTTAGTCCCTCCAGTTAACAGATTAGCCATTTTGGTCCTTTCAGCTAATAAATTAGAGGGACCAAAAAGAACAAAAATGTGCAAATACGAGGACCAAAAGAGCAGATTTTACAACTAAATGATGAAAATGTGTAAATACGAGGACTAAAAAGGCGGATTTTATATTAGAGAGACTAAAAGAACGGAAATCGCAAAATAGAGGGACTATTTTGATATTTATACTTTTTTTAAAAAACTCAATATAGTGCCTCGAGATTTGTATTTTATCCATTCCTAATCCAAGCGCACCTTTCTCTCTCTCTCTCTCTGAGAGAAGCAGGGGCGGTGGCAAGGGAAAGCAATCCTCAAATGGCAGCTGAGAAGGGCAGCGAAACAGCGATGCTCGTCATCGACATGCAGGTCCTTCTCTCTCTTTATTTTCCATTTATCATAATTTTCTTTATAATAATTATAAAAAACAAAGGAATTTATGAATTCATTCCCTTTTCATTTTTTTTTTTTGGGTAATTTCATATGATTATCTATTGCCTTTTTGTTTATTTTTCAATTATTAAAGTTAAAATTTTTTGATAGAATGATTTCATACTGCCCGGTGGTCCGATGCACGTCGCCGGAGGCCACGCCATCGTCCCCTCAGTCATCCGCGCCGTCTCCCTTGCCAGGCAGCGGGGCATTTTCGTCATTTGGGTACCTTCATCATTTCACTCATTTGATTCAACTTTATTTATTTTTAATTTAAATTGCATGAGTACCACACTACACCATCATCATCATTATTTTTAAGCCTCAGTAAACAATCCAAGTGGGTCATTGTTCATTTGGTCTTGTTTGTTTTGATTCTTTTGGATAATATGGACTAATAACTAATTGATGATGTGCCGTGGGCTTGACCCTTGCCACATTAATTTAAATGGTTAAAATAAACAAATGTCTTCCAATTACTCTAGTGGCTAACAGTTTTAAAATTATATATTATACTCCATTGGGTTTTTTTTTACTTGTATCAATTTAGAGATTTTTTTTGGTTTTCTTTAGTCCTTTTTATTTGTCCATCTAGAAAATTTATGAAATATTAAATATGTTTTTTTAAATTTATCTTAATATTTAATGTACTTCTACAATTTCTAATAAATCATATTCAATTGCATATTTTATTAAAGCATATTTTAAATAAAAATAATTTTGAAAAGTTCATATAATTTTTTATAAATTTTAGAATATCAAATAGACAAGTAAAAAGTACCTGAGGAAGTATATACATACTAAACTTCATCCGCGGACATCTAAGGGTGATGAAAAGTAAGGGACAAAGATTGAACGGGACAAATGGGGTTGGGATTTAGAGAGAGAGCTGAGGGGAAGAAATGGGGACGGAGGGAGAGAATTGGTGAACCTTGGGGCGTTGGTAGATTCGAAATCTATGGACGTCCCATGATAACGTGTCCTTGTGGGCAAGCCACCATGACTCACACGCCAACTAAATGTTCAACTACAGTTTTAAATATATTCAAGACAATGTATATTTGAAAAAATAAAAAATTTCATTTTGGTTGTGGGGCTTAAAAGCTTTCTTCGATTGGGACCAAAACTACTCACTTTTTTTTCCTGTATGTTCAAGTTATTATTCATCAATTCATGTACTGATGAGAAAAAAGATAATGCAGGTTGTGAACGGGAACCAATTAATTAATTGCATTGCTATGAATACATAAAGATGTCCTTCGGATTCAAGTTGGATTGAGCTATTATTTGTTATAAATATTAGTCTCATATTGATAAATTAAAATTATGTTTGTATGAATTTATAAACAACTCAAGTTTTTTATTTGAATCAAACTATATCTATCTATCTATATATATATAATTAGAACATAATTTTACATTATTATTTATTGTTCTTTAGTAGCATTGACGCAGATAAGGATAATGCAGGTCGTGAGAGAACATGATCCTTGGGGAAGAGATGTTGAGCTTTTTCGTCGACACTTGTATGTAAATGGTGAAGGACCTACCACAAAAGGTTCTAAAGGTGCTCAACTGGTTGACGGGCTTATACCTGAAGAAAATGACTATAAGATGGTGAAAACTCGCTTCAGTGCATTTTTCAATACACACCTCCATCACTTTCTTCAAACTTCAGGAATTAAGAACTTGGTTATTGTTGGTAAGCTACAAACTATGTTTTTCTTTAGAATTTTTATTAATTACTGCTAATCATTGTTGTTTATTGTCAATTTCATGAGAATGAATAGGTTAAATAGCATATCTTTGCTAGCATTTCTTTCCCTCCGAATTGCATCCTCTGTTGTAAATTGAATGGGCTGTGCATTTGCAGTTATAAATTGTAATTCAGATTGAGGATTACTCAATACATATCGATGATGAGTGAATTGTATTTTTTGAAACTTTTAATTTCATTAGTTCTTGAAATTATTTGAAGCAACTTTTGGATGATTGTTTTTGCATTTTCTTCTTTGTTTTCTTGTTTTGCTTGTTTTCGGTGAAATCTGCAAATTAGAATCAATCCTGATACTTTCATGTCGATAGGTGTTCAAACACCGAACTGCATCAGACAAACTGTTTATGATGCTGTGGCATTGAACTATCAATCTGTTACTGTTATTGTTGATGCTACCGCTGCAGCTACCCCAGAAGTACATATTGGTCAGTCCTCTTATTATCGAAATTTTACTGATTCCTTTATCTTATCTTTGTAATTTCTTAAGATATTGTTCGTACTGAAATTACGTTTTCTTTTACATCAAAAGCACAATTTGGAGTGTGTTCTTATCATTATTATCAACAAGTCTGTTACCGTATCTTTGCATGTATTGAAGTTAATACCATTCGGTAATGAATGTAAAGGTTCATTCTATTGCACTATAATCATTGCCTTCTCTCTTACCTTTTACATTGATAAAAGTTTCAATCTGTTAAATTTTAGTTAATTTCTAGAATCTAATAGGTTTTCTTCAACAAATTAGTGTTTAAATTCTTTGATGATACATCTAATTTTGGTTTTTTTGAACCACAGCTAACATTATGGACATGAAGAACATTGGAGTGGAAACACCAACATTGGAGGAATGGTGCACTTCTTATACTTGATCTTTTCTTGATACTTTTTGGCTTTAATATATAATGTATCAAGGCTTGTTCCTCTATGAAATATCTACTTTATATAAGTCTTAAAATGAATTTTCGACTTCTTCGAATGTGATTATATAATAATTAATTGCGTTAATTTTGAACTGAACTCAACTCGATGTTTTCTTGATACTTTTTGGCTCTTATATATAATTATATCAACTTTATATAAGTCTTAAAATGAATTTTCGACTTCTTCGAATGTAATTATATAATAATTAATCGAGTTAATGTTGAACTGAACTCAAGAAACATTTGCCTCGAGTTCGGCTCATCGCCCCGGCCTTATTTATGCCTTATTTTCAAAGGTACTTTGCATACTAGAATTTTCGACATTTATTGCCTATAATAGCATTGCACATTTGCATCTTTTAATCAAATATGACAAATTAGTCATTCAATAACATCATCTTCTCAAGTTTATTTATGTATTCACATAATAACTTATTCTAAAACTGTGTCTTATGTATGACATAGTCTTCATGTAACCTTTGTTTTTAATTTAATCTTGAAAATAACAGCTGGAAACTTTGTCACTTTTCATGCTAATTAAGAAGTCAAAGAATACAAAGCTATTCTTATGATCAAATTTTTATCTTTATTTTATTATTATTATTTTTTGTTTATCATTAGCGGTTGTTTTCTCTATGAATTAAGTTAATCTAATCTTATTAAATTCAATGCAAGGCGTGCGTTTAAGATTGTTAAATTTCTCTGTTATTTCGTTGTTCGGAAAAATCAATTATTTTTTTGTATCATTGTTGTATTGGATATAGCGCAATTATTCATCTTATTTGGACAGCATAATACCAAAATTTAGGGCAATTCATGGTTCAAATCGATGTTGAATTAGGTCTTTCGATTTAATTATGTTAATGTGAATTATAATATTATTGTTTTTATTATATATTGTTTTTTTAATCATGATTATCTTAGCATTTATTTTTTTGCCTCCCAAGCCATGGAATGAAATGTTGGTTTTGGTTTCCATAATATGATTTTTTTTATTTGAAAAAAATAAATAAATTGATGATTTCAAAACGCTCATGCCGGACTTTATTGTAATATATGATGGTCATTCAAGTTTTTTTAAATGATATTTTCAATTGGAACTATTATTATTGTTAACTTCATTTTTATTAAAATGTATAACGAACTCTTTTTTTAAAAAAAATTGAATAAATTGCAGTTTTATTAAAAAATTAATAAAGTATAATAAAGTCACAGTAAAAGAAATATCACACAAGGATATAGATCCATTATGACTGGAAATATAAAGAAAAACAATGAGAAAATTTTTTAATATGAAACTAAACTATGACGCTTTTTATTTTTGGGTCTAAACTTCAATTAGAATTAAAATGGTTATTTAGTTTCAATTTTGTTTTGCAAAATGGTCATATGAGAGATTTTAGTATATTTTTAATGATGTATATACCAGAAATTCTCTTCGACAAAAAATTTCTAATATCACATCATAAAAATAGCCTTAAATTTGTTGGGTTATCTTTAAGTGAAACAAAATTGACGTTGGATAACTATTTTAATTCAAATTTAAGTTTGAATCTCAAAATAAAAATGGGTTATAGTTTGATACCCTATCAAAATATTTAACCAAAAACAACCTAATCGCCTGTAGGTGAATCTGGAAATTTTTTTTAACTCATTTTTTTTCATTTTGAGTATACATATCATTGTAATTTGTTTGACATGCATATCTACTAAATTAGCTAGCATGTTTCAATGATTAAATTAGATATATTAATTTTTTTTAAAAATCCAGCTAATCCATATATTATTCCATCATATATTAGTAATTAAAATATTATATATATTGAAAATTTTCTATAATTTGTTATATAATTTTCTATAATCTATGCTTCAAAAAGCTTCACTCTCAGCCTCTACTTTGAAGATGGACGGCCAGGATCTCATCTTGGTCTATATTCAAAGATGGCGGGAACAAATCCTTGCCCAATGCATGATCGCCACGTGGTGCTCTCTCGTTCAGCCGGCCCTGCCGGTCCCGTCCAATACCGTGGAATTGCGATCATACCCCTCTGATCAATTAGATTATTTATTTATTATCATTATTTTGTTTATTGATCATGAAAAGTGTTTATCTATGATAAAAATAAAAATCAGGCCTCTACCTCTATAATATTTTCTTATTTGTGTATTTCTCAATTTTAAATATAAAAAATATAAATGGTCCTCAAACTATACCTAATATTCATTTTAATTACTGCACCAAAAGAATATTATTTTGTTATAAAAGTTACACAAAAATATTCACCTTTCTAATATGTATATATATATTAGATGTGCAAATTACAAGTTATTATTATATAAAATAAAAAGTTAAAAAAATATTTGATTTATTAAAAGATTAAAATGCTATTATTTTTAGTTTAAAAACTAAAAATTAATAGATGGATATTTTTCTTTTAAGTAAAATTGAGTCTCTGTTCCGAAATTATTATTATTATTATTAATATTATTATTTAAAAAGAAATGGCATTTAAGTAAATAAACAAAATAGCATGACTACTTTGTCTGCATGCAGCTCTCCCTCTCAAAATCTCCACCCGCAATCACATCACTCTCAACAAAACCAATCGCCATTCGAACGGCTTCGTCTCGCAGAGCTCCACGCCAACCATCCATGGCCGCCGTCTCGCCGGAGTTCATCCTCCGCCGGACCTCCACCTTCCTAGACGAGGCCTTCTCCCAGACCGACCTCCGTCGCTCCGTTCTCTCCTCCGCCCGGCGCCGCCTCACCTCCCCCGACCCTACCACACTCCAGGCCCTCGCCCTTCTCTCTCAGCCTACCGACTCCTCCTCCTCGGCCTCATCCTCCGCTTCCACCGGAACAACCTCTCGCCCCTCGCCGTCAGCCCTCCGCACAGCCGAGAAGCTCCTCCTAACCCTCCCCTCCAAGAACCCTCTCTCCTCCCTCCTCCTCGCTTTCGTTCACGCCCTCCGCCGCCGAGAGCGCGAAGCCGCCCTCTCTCTCCTCGATCTCTTCGCCCTAGCCCCCTTCGCCGCAAGGTACGAGGTCGCCGCCCCTGTCTTTGAGGACCTTTTCATCCCCCACCTCCTCCCCGCCATCCAATGGTTCGCCGATCAGCGATCTCGGATCCTCGCCTCCCAACCCTCCTCCGGGCTCGATGACGACACAGGGCGATCGATTGAGGTCACCGCCGCCATTAGCCTACTATCGAGGATGAGCGGCGACCAAGCGGAGGAGCTGAAGGAGCTGGAGCGCGGATACGAAGACGTCCTCGATGAGAACACCATGGCGTACGCCGGGTACCTTACGGAAGTCCTCAAATCGCATGATGGAGAGTGGGAAGCTCTTCTTCCGCCCCAGCTGATCTTGACGAAGGTCAAGAGAAACAAAGGGGTCTTCGAGGGCATCCAAGAGGAGGATGAAGATGATGAGGATGATGAAGAAGCGCAAGGGTTTGTTTCAAGGCCAAAACTCAGTTCCAGGAATGGACGCTATAATGTAAGTAATGCTGCTGCTGCTGCTTCTCACTCTCTCCTTTTCATCAGTTCTCATTCAATTTAATAATTATGTGTTTGTTTCTCTGATTTAGAGTTTGTTTAGAATTTGATTGAAAATGGTTTGTTAGAAAATGAGAGAAATTTGCTTTTTAGGTATTGCTTGAATTGAGGAAATAATTTAACCTATTGTTTGGTTTCATTGATAGTTGATGCTTTGTTTGATATGGTTGCTCTTTTCTCAGTCATGTCACTGCTGTTTATGTATGTTCTGTTTCTAGAATTGAATTTTTAGCTGTTTAAGTTTCAATTTTGTGTTTTGATGTTCGTCTTTTTGTTGTGATTGAATAACAATGTCTACTGCTTTTGCTAATTTGATGAGTGTAAAACAAATGATCACCAGTTATGAATCTTGTATAAAATTGGCAGCCAATGTGGTCTGAAGAAGAACGATCAGATGAATTTCTCAGCAGACAAAGCAGCAGAGTTCAAGACAAGAATGTAAAAGTTTCTGCTAAATATTCTCAGAGACCCTCTCCTCAGAAAATCACCCGACAACCATCCACTGACAGCTTAAATGGCAATGCAAACTTATTCTCCGATTTCGGACCTGGGTCTTCTTCTTCTGAGAACTCTGTGGTCAGTGATGCTGAATTTGACCCAGGAATAATACAGGTTCAATGCTTTGTTTTTCCCATGCCAAATTGTTTTTCTGCTCAACAACTGTTAGTTAAGTTGTAGTTTTCATGATTTCTAGTATTTGATGCTCCTTATGTTTTTGTCCTGAAGGAAAAGAAAACAAGGAAAGCATCATTTGGCAGTGATGAAAATCTGAACCAAGAGCAAGAACAAACATCTTCAGAAACAACCTGGTAATACCTTATCTGAAACCATCAGCTCCCTCTTATGTTTTGAACTCTTGTATTGTTTGTTGAACTCCTTCATGTTCTGTTCTATGCACCATTAATCTAATTTTAGTGAGTTGTGTGCTATGCTATTATATACCTCTGGCTTCATTTAGAGCTAAAAGAAATAACTGAAATTTGCCAACTGTGTGATCTTCATTCTTTCAGCTCATCGAATCATCAAATGGTTGACCCAGATGGCATCCTTGCATCTGGTAAACCTACTCCTCCCAAGGACTTTGTGTGCCCAATAACTAGTAACATTTTTGATGATCCTGTGACGCTGGAGACTGGCCAGACTTATGAGCGCAAAGCCATCCAAGAATGGCTGGACCGTGGGAATTCTACATGCCCCATCACACGCCAAACACTTAACATCACCCAACTACCGAAGACCAACTATGTGCTCAAACGACTGATAGCAAGCTGGAGAGAACAGAACAATGCCTACTCCACCCCAGCTAGATCAGAGAACCCTTCTCCAAAGGATGCTAGAGATTTCAATCCATTGAAGCGGGCGCCTTCCCCAACCAGTGTCATTAGCCAAGCTTCCATTGATGGCGCAACAGGTGATCTACGCCAGGTGATATCACGATTATGTACATCTGAGATTCTGGGCGAGTCTGAGATGGCTGTTCTCCAGATCGAACGGTTATGGAGGGAAGCTGGGACAGAGCCTGAGATCCTACCAGTTCTCTCCAAACCTGCTGTGGTGAATGGATTTGTTGAAATTTTGTTAAACTCTGTGAATGTGGACATCCTAAGGTCAGCAGTGTTCATGCTAACTGAATTGGCATCCAGGGACAACTTCGTCATTCAGACACTGACCAGAGTTGATTCAGATGTGGATTGCTTGGTATCTTTGTTCAAGGAGGGTCTTGTGGAGGCTGTTGTTTTGATTTATGTGTTAAGCTGTCCACCTGAGAGCCTCATTGAGATGGATATGCTGGATGCCCTGGTGATGGCTATAAATAGAAAGGAGGATGAAGCTTTTGCGATGTGCCTGAAACCAAGGATTGCTTCCTTGTTCATCTTGAACCAAATGATAAGAGTAGAAAATCAAAAGAATGTGTCAGAATTCATGGGTGCTTTAATTTCTCGGAATATAGTTGAGGGTGTGATTCCATGCTTGGAATCCGACTTGCTGGATGAAATGTTAGCTGCTGTTGAGATATTGCTGAGATGCATGGACGAGGATGGGAACTGCAGGGAGGATATTGCTGATACCGCTGAATTTGGACCTCTTTTAGAAAGCTTCTCCCTGGCGAATGATGCCCAAAGGTTCCAGATTGTTCAATTTCTCAATGAGTTAGTGAAGCTTAACAGGTATAATCTTCTTGCATGTTTATTGCTTTGCTTCGTGGCCAAAATTTTCTATGATAGAAGATGCATTCGAATTTTTCTAGGCACAAAATGTTGAGTAGTATTTTCTTTCCCTTTAATGTCACGTATTTGACAATTAATTGAGGTTGTGCTTTGTTCAGGAGAACCTTCAATGAGCAGATTCTTCATATTATAAAGGATGGTGGTGCATATAGTACCAAGCATGTTCTGCTTGTTTACTTGCAAACAGCTCTCCATGATCAATCACTCCCTGTTGCCAGCCTTCTTCTCCAACTTGATATATTGGTCAGTATGTTTGGATGTAATCTTGCTGCAATATGTTTCGCATAAAGATGGTAGTTCAAATTTGCAGTCATCCTAAGTGGTAGCTGCTTTCATTATTACTTCGTTGTATTTTCTTTCCATTTTAATGCCATCCAACCTGCCCTCTCACTTGGAAAGTAGTATCACCATCTATAAGTTGTTTGACATTATATCATTTCTTGCATAACGATTTGGTATAAATTGCAAGATTTGGAAAATCTTCAATTAGCAATAACAGCTTTATTTTTATTTTTCTGATTATTGATCTTCAAGTAGCAATGAATTTGGAATCAGCTAATCACTATTATCTTCAATTTGCTAGATGGAGCCAAGAAAGATGAGCATTTACCGTGAAGAAGCCATAGATGCTCTTATTTCCTGCCTCAGAAACACAGACTTCCCTAAAAGTCAGTTGTTAGCTGCTGAAACAATCATGGGTTTCCAAGGCAGGTATTCATCTGCAGGAAAATCCCTTGCTAAAGCTTATCTTCTTAAGAAGGCAGGCATGAGTAAAAGTTACAGAGCTATAATGCGGGCTGAACAGATGGGCCATGCACTAGAAAATTCCGAAGAAAATTTGGTTAGTTAACAATGATCTCCAACTCTGTTTTCTTAGTTTCTACACTATAGAAAATCACACAGAGACACCTGTGCGAGGTATTGACTATTGAGTTTATGAGCAGCCTCATTGTCCAACAATTGAGTCTTAATGCATTATCTGTTCATCCATGCGGGAGTAGATAGCTCCAGAGTAAATAATTTACTGTGCTATGCAGCACGAACTCTCGGTTCTAAACTTTACTAATTTTATCTGTATTTCTGTCTTGTTTTCTTCTGATTGTTTGTTTCAGGAAGAAGAGAAAGCCGCTGAGGAATGGGAAAGAAGAATTGCTTTTGCTCTAGTCAGCCATGAATTTGGATTGATTTTCGAGGCTTTGGCTGAAGGGATTAAAAGCAGGAGGGCGGAATTATTCTCCACATGTCTTGTGTCTGCAACATGGCTTACTCACATGCTCAGTATTCTTCCTGACATGGGTTTAAGAGGAGCTGCAAGGGTTTGCCTGCTAAAGCTATTTGTTTCAATTCTCAAGTCTGCTAGAGATGTTGATGACAAGGCCCTTGCCATGCTTGCACTGCGAAGCTTTATGTATGACCCTGGTAGGATTTCAATTTCAATCTTAGTTTTTACCTGCAAAGCACATAAGTTCTGCAAATAGTTTCAGTTTAAGTTTGGAACATAGAACTCTATTTATCATGAGGGGATGAATGTCTTACTCATTGAGGACTTGATGCTGTGAAATTGCAGATGGATTACATGATATGACTTCCTATGTCAAGGAAATTATAAAGAGTCTCAGAGAGCTCAAGAAATCTTCTTCTTTAGCTTATGAAATGCTGAAACTTTTCTCAGACGGACACGAGTCTAGTGCAGTAAGTTTGATTAGCCGTTGTACTGTACCCTCCCTTATTTAGGCGGACCAACAGACAAATTTTAGTAACCATGCTAATAAAATGAATCTTTTCTGTGAACAGGAAATGTGGAATCACAAGGAACTGGTTCAAGTAGATTGCAGCACTCATGGAGAAGTGCTGTCCATAGTCTGCTTCAAAAATCGAATAATCACAGGGCATTCAGATGGAACTATAAAGGTGAAAGTTACTGTTTGCGTGATTTGAAACAATTATCTCCATAGAAGTTGTGTTCCATGACATCCAACTGTATAGTACCCTTTCTAATTTGTCTTAAAAATGCTGCTGCTATTACTATCCTGTATCGGACTATTAGTAATAAATTATTCTTAAACCCCAAACTCACCCTTTTACATATCATAGAAATACATAATTGTAGCATTCTGAAAATCTCTTAAAATTTGTTATTTGTCATGTCACTTCATGTTAGAAGAATTATGGACCAGCAATCTCAGCATTGGCTTCATTGAAATTCCATAGCTTGTGGATTATTACTTATTAGTTGACAACAATTTCCTACATCAGATTTGCATTTTTTATGAAGAAAAATGAAAGTATCTCTCAGCCAATTGATCAAAGATGATTACAACTTAGAGAAAAAATTTACTATTTAACTTCATTGTTCTGAGGAATATGAATGCTTATATGGAAAATATAGGTATGGAGTGGAGGTGAGAGCCTTCTCAACCTAATCCAAGAAGTGCATGATCATTCCAAAGCAGTCACTAGCTTGACAGTGTCTGGAGAGAGAATATATAGTGGCTCAACTGACAAAACCATGAGGGTAAGCACTAAGTAGTTGTGGTTACTAAGGTTATGGGAGAATGTATCTCTGAGTTCTGGTATATAATTTCAAATCTAATGCTAGTTTCTGCCAAAACAGGTTTGGGTCCTTCGCAATGGAGAAATTCAATGTTTAGAAATTCATGATGTGAAAGATCAAGTCCATAATTTGGTTGTTGCTAATTCCATTTCATGCTTCATCCCCCAAGGAGCTGGTGTCAAGGTATTCTTTATTTTCTTAACTTCTCCAATCAGCATAGGCTTTGCAGATTTTATTTGTAAATGATCATGTCTGTCCTTTGCTATATAATTTACACAACTCCAATTACAATGTCCTGTCTGAAGTAACTTGAAATTGAGTTGTCACTAAAGAGAAGGATCGTGCTTGTAATTCTATGCCATTTCTAATCTGATTGATCAATGCACAGTAAAACCCATGTGAAAATCCTTTGCTATTTCTGCAAAATAAAAAAAATAATAAAAAAAAACCTTCAGATCCTGATTTAACTAAGCAAGCATTATTCCAACCATTTAAGGTCAGCTGTAAACACTTTTTCTCTAAGGCATTCCTAAGGTCATCAATTGAGATATCTATAGTAATCGGTTCTAAACCAACGCAAACTCTGTTTTACTGGGATCTGCCCAAGTTCTTTTTCTCTGAAGAATATTGCTGATACTTATCTTCGCTAGGTAATTCTGTTGAATGGTGGCTCCAAGTTACTTAACCAGAGCAAGAATGTCAAAAGTTTGGCTCTCATACAAGGAAAACTCTACTGTGGTTGCCAGGATAGTAGCATACAGGTGGAAATATTGTTCTCATTATCACTGATACTTTATCTGACTGAAATATTACTCACTTATATGTCAGGATACAAAATCTTTGTTGATTTTCATGATGAATATTTTCAGGAGATTGATCTAGCTACGGGAACAGTGGGTACAATTCAATCAGGGAATAGAAAGTTGCTGGGAAAGTCGACTCCAATACAGACAATGCAAGTTCATGATGGATTCCTATATACAGCCAGCAGTTCAATTGAAGGACCAGCAGTTAAGGTATTTAGTTTTCTTAAGAGAATAAGTATATTTTTTAACTAGTTGAACCACTTATTGTCAGTTAGTTTCTTCCTAATGTGTTTTATTACCAAGAATCTAATATTCTGTTTTTTTCCCTTAATAACCACTTCATTTGTATTTTTCATCTAATGACCTTCTTAAGGTTAACACTCTAATGAATCAATTCTTTGATTTCTGTCATTCAATGATCAGGTTTGGAATGCTTCAAATTACAACTTAGTTGGCTCTTTGCCGACAACCTCAGAAGTTCGGTCAATTGTCGCAAGCTCAGATTTGATATATTTAGGTTGTAAGATGGGAACTGTGGAAATTTGGTCTAGACAGAAGCTCAGTAAAGTCTCAACCCTACAGACAGGAACCAACGGCAAAGTTCAATGCATGGCTATTGATAGTGATGCAGAACTTTTAGTCGTCGGAACATCAGATGGCAAAATTCAGGTACTAGTTCAAAAGTAATGTCAAATGGTAGTAGTAATTTTCATCAACTACACTTTTTTTTTTAAATCTAAATCTTAGATTTAGATTTACAAGGTGATTGTTATTCATGGAAAAGGAATAATGCTCACATATGGTTAAAGCAGTAAAATAGTCTGAAAAAGTTATGCTTGTCATAAACATCATCTTTACCATTTATATGACTTTTTATCAACATAGGCCACTGATTTGGGAATTTCATTTTTGGTAATGATTTGGGAATTTATTTGTTTTTTTGCAGGCATGGGGTCTAACCTGAAGGAGACAGGTGCATATAAATTATTATTATATATATGGATTTATCTTGTGATAGAAAATAAGGAAGAGTTTGATTTTATCAAATTCATTTGCAATTTCATGAGGCCTTGCTATTGAATTAACCATGGTAATAAATTTGTAAATATATTGTAAGTTTGACAAGTGAAATTCTTATCCTTGGATGCCACTCACATTATTATTTCATTTATTTGTAAAGGGATTCCTAAGTGCTTGGAGACTAGAGGAAGGGTGCATATGACTATTGTTTATATTGTTTAATTTTCGGTTTTAAGTAGTATTGGCTATCATTTGTTATTTGTTTATACTGTTTCTACTGCCCAAAAACAAATGTTGATTAATTTATATGTGACAACAACAAAAGAACTTGAGAAGATAAATCATCCTGCTCACAAGATAACATTAATTATAGATAAACATGGAAACATAAAGAGATACATGCACTATAAGTATAAGCCAATAATAATAATGTTATAGTGCAAGAATAAATGGTGAAATTTAATTATTTAACGTTTTCTCTGCCTGCCTACCCTCCGTAAATATAGATAATTACTCTAATATCTATTGCAACAACTCTATTTATTTGTATATCTTTTTACATCCTTGCTTTTTTCCTATAAGTAAAAGGCAACTAAAAATATTATGTATATAAAAAAGAAGCCTCACTCTCTTCCACTGGTAAAGAGTAAAACTTTTTTATAATACTATTTTTATTTTGTCTTTTACCATGGAGGCATATAATATCCTCAAAAGCGTATATTAGTAATTGTCCACCATATCAGTAACATAAAATATCACAAGCATCTAAACTATAAAATGAAGTTCAAGAGAAAATAAAAAATAAAATGCATTGAAAAATTAAAATGGCTATCTACTACCCATATTATAAAATGAAGTTTTATCAAATACTCAATAAGTTTCCTACAATTTATTACAACATTATAAGCAATACCAACTCAATTCAACAAAAACCAAAATTCAAATATTAAAACAATATATATACACATCAGTGTATATGTGTATTCCTATAAATTCATACATACATAAACATATATATATATATATATATATAAATTTAAAATTGTCAAACAGAACAGTAAGGCATGGAAAATTCCAGCTGTGGAAAAATGGAAAAGTAAAGCTAGAAATTTACCACAAAATTAGGGTTTTGGGATTGATCTTCAAAGTTTGCTGGATTTGATCAATGGCCGGCCTGATGCCATCCAGAGCTTGCCCAGTGCGACCCTTTCGCCATTCCTCTTCTTCCGAAGCTCCACCAGCACCGCTGACACCCTCCCCTTGTGCCCTAGCACCCGAGCATCCACCTCCACCTCATCCTAAACCACCACACCAGCAAATTAAGCGATCACAAGAGAGATCGGCGGAGAAGAAGAGAGGAGAGATTAATTGGGATTAAATTGAAACACATACATACATCGATCTTGGCTGGAGAGAGGTAGGTGATGTCCATGTCAGCGGAGACCCTGAGTTCGCCTTCTTCGGATAAGATGGCGGCGGCGCCGACGAGATCGATAACGGTGGACATCGCCCCAGGGATCCAGTTCCCATCAGAGTCCTGCGGATCATCAAGATCATGGATAAGACTGGAGAAAGAGAAAGAGAGAGAGAGAGAGGGTTGGAGTATGGACGGACGGTGAGGTGAGGGGGAACGCGGAAGGAGCAGAGAGCGCGGCCGGCGTGAGTGAGAGAGACACGGAGATCCCAGAGGGTGAGGGCGTTGAAGAAGCCACCATCACCGACGACTCTGGAGGTGGAGGAGACTTGAGATCGGGGCTTGGCCACAACGCTCTCCAACCATCTCTTCGCTGCTGTTCCTTTGCTGTCGCCTTCCCCTTCGCCCATTGTTCTCTCTCTCTCGCTCTCGAAATCTTTAGACGACGACGACGACGATGACGACGATGAGAGAAGCGAAGCAGGCAAGTCACACACTCTAATCATTATATGTTTTGCTTTTAACTTTTTATTAATAATAATAATAATCGAAAAAATATTGTAATATTAATATTTTTATTTTATTTTCATTTTCACATCTTTATATTTTTAAATGAAAAAACTAATCCACTTTCTTAGAATATAAACTAATCCTAAAATATTTGTGATGTACAAATACATACAATCAAGTCAAAATAGAATATTTGGGAATATGCTTGTTTTTTGTCCAACCGTTAGATAGAATATTAGGCACCTTGGATTACTGTTGACTATATATTATTAGTGTATATCAGTATATGAATATATCTAGACAAAACTAACCATCACCATAAAAGGCTATTAGATTTGAAATTTATGTATAATTTTCTAAATAATTTCTCAACTTTTTCAAGCATAGCTTTAACTTTTTAGTTATTTACTTCAAATTGTAACATCTTAATTTCTCTATTAATTTGAAGTGAGCCACGTTAGTCCTTTTGTCCTTGGTTTACTTAAAAATAATAGAAAAATTAAAAAAGTTACAATTTGAAGTAGCAGAGTAAAAGGGTAAGTTTGAAATAGTAGAAGAATTATTCAGGGAATTATATCAAAATTTAAAGACATCCATTAAAAATGAGCCTAATTATAATAATTTTTTATAGTGTAATTTTTATAGGAAAAATTACTGTTTACCCCTCGCGAATTTCAAAACTTCTCAATCAGCCACTGCAAGTTTCAAATACACCAGACAGTCTTTCCGTTATTGTTTTACTTCTTTTTGCCCCCTATAGATCACTCAGATTGGGTCCATGTTGTGAAATTCCTTCTTTACCCTTGAAAATGGTGGGAAAAAAATCGCCCAATCACATCATATCAAACCTTTTTGTATACATTTTTACATTCTTTTTTGTTTTTTCTTAAACAAAGTTTGGAAAACTCATATCACCTTGGATTGTTGGAGTTTTTCAAATCCTCCCCATTTGGTGTGTTCGATTGAAGTTCTGCCGGTTGTTTGATAAGATGACAATCTCTTCCTCGCAAGTAAAGTTCAACAAAAAAGGTTTGTCCAATAAAAAACGAGATTGGTTTCTAACGCATGTGTCACGTGTATGCCCTCTTTGTAAAGTTATGATATTCTAGCAAGTATTTAGATTCTCCGAGCGTATCCGTTCGATCTCAGGGCTACCCAGACGTTGTGGCATGCCTTCCTTCCTTGTCAAACATTTTTCCATACCTTTTTGCATTCGTTTTACATTCTCTTTTGCTTTTCCTTAAACAAATTATGTCATTTTCTGCTTAAAAGTATATGTTTTCTCTTAATTATTATACTTTCTGCTTAAAACAAAGCAAGAACATAAGTTTTGCTTTACTGTCCTTGTCTCATCCAAGTTTCCCCTTAAATTTATCAAGTTTCTGTTTAAAATATTATGTTTCCGCTTAAATTCTCTAGTTTCCGTTTAAAATATTATGTTTCCGTTTAACTTTTCCATTGTCCGTTTAAAATGTTATGTTTCCGCTTAAATTTTTCTTCTCTTTGTAAAGTTATAATATTCTAGCAAGTATTCGGATTCTCCGAATGTATCCGTTCGACCTCAGGGCTACCCATACGTTGTGGCATGCCATTCTTCCTCGTCAAACCTTTTTCCATACCTTTTTGCATCCATTTTGCATTCTTTTTTGCTTTTCCTTAAGCAAATTATGCCATTTTCCCCTTAAAAGTATATGTTTTCTCTTAATTATTATAGTTTCCGCTAAAAACATAAGTTTTCCCTTAAAACAAAGCAAAAACATAAATTTTGCTTTACTATCCTTGTCTCATCCAGGCTTTCGCTTAAATTTATAAGTTTCCATTTAAAATATTATGTTTCCGCTTAAATTCTCCTGTTTCTGCTTAAAATATTATATTTCCGTTTAACTTTTCCATTTTCCGTTTAAAATGTTATGTTTCCGCTTAAATTTTTCTTCTCTTTGTAAAGTTATGATATTCTAACAAGTATTCGGATTCTCCGAGAGTATTTATTCGACCTCAGGGCTACCCAGATGTTATGGCATGCCTTCCTTCCTCGTCAAACCTTTTTCCATACCTTTTTGCATTCGTTTTGCATTCTTTTCTTATTATATGGAGACAACGATATTTACATGAAAAATTTAATAAGTTTGTGGAAAAGATTTTAGGTTAGCATGATTACATTATAACTACAAACAAAAGAATTTAGATTAGCATGAAGAGTAACTACAAACCAAACGAGCAAAAACAATACACAAAATATAAAAACAAAAGAAAACTGCACAACTTCTTCAATGGCGTCCACTTCTCCTTAATACCTTAGAACGCAAATTGATGAAATGCCGAAGAGTTGAGCGGGAGTTCTCCTTCAAGATAATGGTGGAACAAAATTTCAGTTTTTCACGAGATACCCAGGTAATGACAACTTTGGAAAGGGAAAAGTTGAAGAGACGATGAGAGCAAATAATCGGCGCCTTTAATGATGTTCTTTTGGGATTACACGCACTTGCCACAATTTCCCATGCAAGGGGCCATTTCATCCAAAAAAATTCAAAATTAACTCTGTCAATCACCGTTAGATGCTTGAGGGGGAGGGGGGGGGGGGTTTAAAAATCAATGTATTCAAAAGGAAGGGGTTTTTATGGATATTTAAATTTAGGGGGAGAATCTGTGCATATTGCAAACTTTGGGGGTGTTTTTTGGCAATTTCCACTTTTTTATATGAATATATTTTTTAAAATTTTCTATTTTAAATTGTAATTTTATAGTTCTTTTATTATTTTAACTGACTCATATCAATTTTTTTTAAGATTTAGAATTAAGGTTTACAATTTTGAAAGTTAATATGACTCAATTAAAACAGTACATATTAAAAAAATATAATTTGAAGTAGAGAGATTGAAAAAATAAATTTGAAAAAGTAAAAAAATTATTCATGAAATAAAAAAAAAATTTGCTAGGGAACAAGAGTGTTTTGGTTTGAGGGTTGGGATATATGGTTGGTATGTCATTGTTTAGTGTTCTTCTCTCTCCTTGCTTCGGCCTGCCTCAATCTGGCTGACCATCTCTGAGCAAACCAATTTATTCTGGGAAACACATGATTCTGAGAAAGACGATGACGAGATCATTGTCTCCATCACCCTTTATTCCGGGAGGGTGGGTGGCGACGTAAGAAGAAAAATAAGAAGAAGAAAGAAGAAGAAAAAATCTAGAAATGTTTATAAAACAAGTGCTAAGCAATGCATGATGATGTAATATTTCCTCATGTAATTGAATTTAAATCCCAAGATGAAGATCAACTAGATGTAATGAAGGGAGTGAATGCCAAGCAAAATGATGTAAATCTGAAGGGGCACGTGGAGACACAAGAACGGCTTGATTCCAATTACATAGATGTGGAGGCTGGGACTAGTGGAAAGGAGAAAGCAACAGCGAGGCGACACGTGGATGATCGGATGGAGGAATCAACAGCTGATAATCGCAGGGGAGGCTCACCAAGGGAGAGGAGGTTAAGCTCACGTTTGGAGGGCTATTGGTTATCAAGGAGGAAGAATAATATAAGAAGGGAAGGAAGAGGAATTTGGGGATCATGGAAGAAGTCAGTCAAGGATTGAGACCCGCCGGAAGGAGGGATGAGGACCTAGAAGTCTGAGAGGATTTCTCTGGTTATTTTGCTTTCAGTTCTGAATAATTCTTGAGATATGAACTCTGTTTTGTTGCATTAATCTTGCTAATACTATATTTCTCCTTGATTGTTGGTTATTCTGATGCATTGATGCTAGATCTAGCTAATTTTCTGATGAAAACTATGTTGATCTGGATTGATTCAATGAATTTCGAGCTGTGAGCTCTTTGATGGTGGTGATCTGTTGATAGATTTGTTGATTTGGATTTAATCAATATCTGGGAAGTTTATTCATTACAGATGGCAATATAAAGAACTCCAAACTTTCTTGTGCAAATAACCGTCAGTAAATTTCAATCATGCCACTTTATTATTCTCTCTTCACAACCAAATGCTGTAAATAGTGCTTTCTACCAAAGCATAAGAAGAACACACATACACACAACCAAAAAAAAAAAAAAAAAGAGATGCATTAGTTTCGATCCCAAAAGCATGAGATATCAAGTGAGCAAGCCAAGCATTTGAGATAACTTTGTAATTCAGAAACTTCCTCAAATTCCATGACTTTTGACACCAGTATAATAATGACTCTAAGCTATTCTGGGCAAGCATTATTCGGTAAATTTCAAGCACAACCATTTCATCTATAAGAAGTGGTACAATGATTATCTCCCAATGCCCAGTAGAGTTCTGAATTAATAATGCTCACCAAGATGTATAGATTTAAACACCACTATTTCATCAATAAATTCATCCATTTCTACCAATCATTTGACACTCAAAGAAAGCACAACAACTTGACAAACAAATTAAAAAAAAAAAAACTCAAACCATTACCATGCAGAGAAGAATAGCGACATAAGCCTGGGAATCCTCAATGGATTGGCTCCCACACTCGGTGCAACGAATGTTGTGGCTAATGTTCCTAGCGCGCGCCTCCACAATGTTCCTAGCGCGCGCCTCCACAATCTGGGCCTTCTTCACCTTCTCATCGTTCGCCATCACCAAAGGTTAACGAAACTCTGGAATCAAGGCAAAAAAGAATCTTTTCAAGCAAAAATAACAAGAAAATTCACAAGAAACCACAAATAGTTATAGAAGATCATAGAACGAATTCAATCCATTACTTCCTTTCGCTCAGGCATTTCATCAAGTATCTCTAGTGCAAAACAAAAAGATTAGTTTACATAAAAAAGTTCCATATATATATATGTATATAGGCAACCCGAAATCAATGGAACAAGAATTATTTCAACAAAAATAACAAAATAAAAATAAAAATGAAATCATATAGTTTCACTTAGTTTCTTTCTCTCGGGCATTTCGTCGAGCAGGTCTAGTGCAAAATAGACAAACTAAAAAGTACATACTTCAAAAGTTAAAATATACATAGAAAAACTCAAAAAATTCTGGATCAATGAAATCAAGAGTCATTTCAAGAAGGTAGAATATCCAGATTAGTCCTTTTATTATAGAGAAAATGTCTTTTCAGTCTCTCTATTATTTTTTGTCCTTCAGGGATTCCTCTATTTTCATATTTAATGTAATGTATGTCCCTCTCAGGGATCTTTCAGGACAAATTATATGAATGAGAGGGACTTACATTACAATAAATAGAAAAAATAAAAAAATCCCAAAAGGACAACAAATAATAAGGGGACTGAAAGGGCACTTTTACTATAATAGAGGAACTAATATGAGTATCATACCTTTCAAGAAAAATAAAAATCACAAAACCTCATAACAAATCATAATCAGTTTCAGAAAATCATAGAACCAATTAAATTCAGTACTTCTTTTCTCTCAGGCATTCTGTCGAGCAAGTCCTATGTAAAGGAAGTTGACTCCAATGCAACCCCTAAATCCCAAATTTGACCCTAAATTTGGGAGTCAAATTTGGGGTTAATTTGGAGGATAAGCCTCAATTTAAGGACACACATAAATATTAACTTTTTAAACAATTATTGTTATTTTTATTATTATTGTAATTAAAATTATAAAGTTAATAATTCATTAATATAATTATAAGTAGTTATTATATACCTGCAATGTTAATTTGTGTGTAATTAATTAATTAATAATAAAATTATTAATTAAATTAATTTATGATAAATTTATGAAACTGAAAATAGTTAAAATTTTATTGAAAAATAACCTTAATAAAAGATAGTATAATTTAAAAATTAATTATATTAAAACTAATATTCTAGTAAATCAGCAATATGCACTTCCACCTAGATTGTTGAAATAGCTTCTAAAGGGATTCGAGGTTGAGGGAGGTGATTGTTGAAAATATCTTTTTTTTTTTTTAATTTCAAGTATTTTTTTATTGAATAGTAATAATAGAAAAAAATATGGTGAATGAATATTTTGAGAATATGTTTTCTCAAAGTAAAATTTGGGATTTGTGGTTGCAGTATAATCTCTATAGCAAAACTAAATTTCAGATTTGAGGTAGAAATTTAGGGTTTTTTTTCCACTTTAACCCTCCCAATATTTTTAATTGTTAAAATAACTCTATGTGAAATTTATTTGCCAACATAAATTTCAAAACATTATGTCAAACCTAATCATCTCTAAGGTGATGAGTGGACTTTTTAAAAATACTAAGATGTTGATTTTTTTTCTTATTGAATTGAATTGTAAAACACATACATTTTATTGTAAGTGATCGATGTGCCCTGAAAAACCCTCATATATATAATCCATGTAAATTAAGTTAGGCAAATTCATAGACACACACCACATCACTTGCAATTAATCACAAACTGAAATATTCACATCGACCAAACACCCTCTTTTTAACTCTACCTACCCGCATCAAAGAGCTCACAACCAACGCCGTCCACACTAGAACCCACCCCACTGTCCCAAGATATCAAGAAACATTTAGATTAATAGAATTCCATGAGGTATAGCAATAATATCCCTTTAATCTATATGAAGTGAATATTTATGTTATTGACATTAACAAAATTATCTGTTAAACAGATTATTATATCTATAAAAAACTTGATTCAAGGGATTTAGTAAATTGAATCAGCAAGACCACCACCATTCATGGTTGATATTATTGCTAAACCTAATCAAACTTCAGATTTGAATAGATGACTTTGGCACTGAAGTGAAGCCCCCACTAGATCACACGAAGCATCCTTTGAAACAGTTCAGTACTTGGTAGTTGGGTTGAATTCAATGACGTCCTGACGGCAAGTGTTGTTTTCCCAAAGATAAGACAATTTATTAGAACAACATGCCATATTAGGTAGAGAAATCCAATACTAATGAAGTATTATCAAAACTATGCTTGTATAAATAATAATAATGAAATAATATATTTATTATGTGTAAATAATAAAAAAATGTTAATTTAATTTAAAAATATTTATGTGTGCATAAGAAAAAAATTATGGTTGAAAAATAGCAATGGTTTAGTGACTTTTTAGTCTCAAGTCTCAATCAAAAGCAAACTCCCATAATCTCAATCAAAAGCTAAATCAACAGTTACATATTTTACCCACGCATTCGCCAAGCATCCTCTTTTTATACACATATCCTAAGAAGCACGATGGCACGTCATTATCAGTAAGTACTTGGTAGTTGGGTTGGATTCAACAACCAAATCCCCAAGATTCCATGCCTTAACGCCTATAAATAATCAGAAGAGCTGCTCAAGTTCTCCACACTCCAGTTCACCACTGCTTCCCAAAGATTAGCCAGGCCAGCAAAACTTTAGCTCAACGACGACCCTAACAAGCGTGATCTAGGCCTTCATGTGGACCTGTATATTAGGACCAAAAAAAATAATGATAATTTGGGTTTGAAAAACTTCCCAACTGTTCTGAAAAAGAGGCTATCCAAAGGTGTGGTTCTCAAAGGAAGTGTTGTGGATGCGGGAAACCTTGCACCCGGTGATGATGTAATTATCTGGGGCTTCCGATGGCTTGGCAAATTTTGCCTGTTTATGCAGAAGAGAAATTGAAGAATGATCATCGATCAAATATATGGAAGTCTGTTGATGCTGTTGCCAAGTATTCTTCTTTGTTAGAGACTTATCAATAAGAAGGAAACATGAACATGTATCTTTAATTGTTTTGAAGTACGTAATGTAATGTCCGGTTTGCTTTTTTTATGGAGCCGCTGAAGATCTCATTTGTTTTCTATCAGCTCCATAGCCATTATCTTGTTGTTTTATTTTTCTTTTGTCCGGTGGAATGAAACACGAGTGTTTGATTTTTATTTTTGGTTTCTGTTTCTTTTTTTGTTTTGGGAAATTGATAGTTGGTTCGATGTGATTAGTAGTACAAGGGTGCACTACTCTTTGGCTTTGTTTGTCTCTTTGTCGACCTTAAGGATGCTGTCACTCTAGTATATGACAAGAAGGTGATGGCTTGCAAAGAGACAAAAGACTTTTATTGAGAAGCGGTTCAAAACTGAGAAATCAAAATCGATGGTTCTTCACCAAACTCCGATCAGCTTCTAAATCATCATGTCAATCCTTAGTTTTACTATATATATGTTCCCACAGTTTGGTTTGTTATCATATATAGTTTGTTTTGCAAGGGTTTATGAGATGTACCTGTGTATGCATTTGTTATGGATTTATAGTGTTGGAGATATAGAACCTAAACTTTCTTTGACTTCAAGGGATCATGTGTTAATTCGTATTGGTCCTTTGGGTCATACAAGCAAGGGCAAAGAATCTTGGTGTCATGACTAATGACAAAAGTCTATCTATATGAACCAATGCTTGGGAAAATGGAAAGGCAAAGGGGTTGTTGCCCAAGTCTCTCTCTTTTACTTTTCTCTCTCTCTCTCTCTCTCTCTCTCTCTCTCTCTTTCTCATCTCTGTTTGAAACTCCAAACCCCACAGCCGTAATAGTTGGCCACAAAAAACGTTGGAAGAGTTTTAAAAGGGCTTGGACTCATGAGTATTTTATCATGAGTTTCAATTTGAGATTAAGTACATGGTCCACGGTGGAGCAAAGACTATAATATATATATATATATATATATATATATGGATTCTTTTAATTTTATTTAAAATATGTATATAACTATATATAGAACGCAAATGGAGAAACTTGTAATAATTCTAACTTTTTGGTGTTCAAAACGTTAGGTTTTTTTAAGAGGAAATTACCAAAAAAACCACAAAATTTGCAATATGCACAAAAAAACCCCACACATTTTCATATCCCTAAAAACACCCTCCTTTTGAATATAATGATTTTTAAACCCTCCAAATATCTAACTGTGATTAATAGAGTTAATTTTAAACTTTTTGGACGAAATTGTCCCTTGCATGGGAAGTTGTGGCTCAAAACAGGTTGAAGCTTCTTCAAAGACTTGTTCTTAAAGGAGAACTTCTTCCTTGGGACAAGCTCAGTGGAGAGGGCATCTAGGGATTCTTTCAAATCGGAAATGGATTTGAGAGAAGAGCGAACATTGTAGAAAGGCAAGAAGTAGGAGTTATTAGCGATGAGGCGCTCAAGGTCGTTGATCATGGCTGAGAGGGCTTCTAGCTGAGGCTTCACGACGGGCTTGGCAGAGGGATTGAGCACACGGAGGCAGGAGAGTTCCACATCGATGGAGCGCTTAACGTCGGAGAATCGAGAGAGGAGGGATGCCACGGATTCGAAGGATGGGGCGGCTTCAGATCCAGATCCGGATCCGGTTTTGCGAGCCTGGCGGAGGTTCTCAAGGCGCTCAAGCATCAAATACTCATTCATGCTTGGAGACAATAAACATTAAATACTCATGCATGCAACAAATTAATTGCTCTTCTTTCCCTAGACCTTGCTTGAAGATGAGAAATGAGGTTTCTGTTTAATTGTTTAATAGCACCAGTTGAAGAAATGTGGTTTTCGTTTAAAAAAAGAGGTTTCCGTTTAAAAAAAAAAAGTTTCTGTTTAAAAAATCGGGTTTCTGTTAAAATAACAATACAAAGACAAGAAAACTTGGAATGGGACAAGAGATTAAAGTTATGCACACTTGGAATAAGAAACATTAACTACTCATGCATGCTTGGAGACAATAAACATTAAATACTCATGCATGCAACAAATTAATTGCTCTTCTTTCCCTAGACCTTGCTTGAAGATGAGAAATGTGGTTTATGTTTAATTGTTTAATAGCACCAGTTGAAGAAATGTGGTTTTCGTTTTAAAAAAGAGGTTTTCGTTTAAACAAAGAGGTTTCCGTTTAAAAAAAAAAGTTTCTGTTTAAAAAATCGGGTTTCTGTTAAAATAACATTACAAAGACAAGAAAACTTGGAATGGGACAAGAGATTAAAGTCATGCACTCTTGTAACAAGAAACATTAACTACTCATGCATGCTTGGAGACAATAAACATTAAATACTCATGCATGCAACAAATTAATTGCTCTTCTTTCCCTAGACCTTGCTTAAGATGAGAAATGAGGTTTCTGTTTAATTATTTAATAGCACCAGTTGAAGAAATGTGGTTTTCGTTTAAAAAAAGAGGTTTTCGTTTAAACAAAGAGGTTTCCGTTTAAAAGAAAAAGTTTCTATTTAAAAAATCGGGTTTCTATTAAAATCACATTACAAAGACAAGAAAACTTGGAATGGGACAAGAGATTAAAGTCATGCACTCTTGGAACAAGAAACATTAACTACTCATGCATGCTTGGAGACAATAAACATTAAATACTCATGCATGCAACAAATTAATTGCTCTTCTTTCCCTAGACCTTGCTTGAAGATGAGAAATGAGGTTTCTGTTTAATTGTTTAATAGCACCAGTTGAAGAAATGTGGTTTTCGTTTTAAAAAAAGAGGTTTTCGTTTAAACAAAGAGGTTTCCGTTTAAAAGAAAAAGTTTCTGTTTAAAAAATCGGGTTTCTTTTAAAATAACATTACAAAGACAAGAAAACTTGGAATGGGACAAAAGATTAAAGTCATGCCCTCTTGGAACAAGAAACATTAACTACTCATGCATGCTTGGAGACAATAAACATTAAATACTCATGCATGCAACAAATTAATTGCTCTTCTTTCCCTAGACCTTGCTTGAAGATGAGAAATGAGGTTTCTGTTTAATTGTTTAATAGCACTAGTTGAAGAAATGTGGTTTTTGTTTAAAAAAAGAGGTTTTCGTTTAAACAAAGAGGTTTCCGTTAAAAAAAAAAGTTTCTGTTTAAAAAATCGGGTTTCTGTTAAAATAACATTATAAAGACAAGAAACTTGGAATGGGGCAAGGATAGTAGAAAATTTAAGCGGGAACGTCGGCGGAGGAAGGACGGCTCATGAACGGAGAAGATGGAAACGCGCGGCGAGCTTGTTGTCGTCCTTGTCGAACCGGAAGTAGGCGAGGAATGAACCAGAAGTAAGATCTTTCTTGGGATGAGCGGTCATGCCCATGAAGAGTTTGTCGGAGAAGTCTTCACGGACGAGAGTGGAGATGTCGCCATTGGTGGTGGAAAGCGAGAGGAGATAAGAGGGGGTGACGAGGAGGAGGAGGGAGTGGAGCATGTCGTTGCCGTCGAAAAGATGGTGAGGACCGCGAGGGAGATATTGAGGGTTGGGGCCGTTGCGGATGTAGGCGCCACCTGCGAGGCAAGGTGGTATATGGCCATGAATGATGGGGCATGAGGTTGGGGGGAGCTCGGAGTCGGGAGGAGCTCACATAATATAAAAAATAGATTACTCTTGTAGATTATGTACAGCTTAAAATAAATTTAAATTAAAAAATGGATTCTTTTAATTTTATTTAAAATATGTATATAACTATATATAGAACGCAAATGGAGAAACTTGTGGTTCAATTGAAACAGAGTCCATAAGAAATAGTATAAAAAAAAAGAAGAGAATTATAATTCTAATTTCTTTGACAAATGAAACCATGGTTGTATATCATGTTACAAAATTATAATGCATTCCTTTTTACAAGATAGTGCGGTTAAGCTGTTAAAAAAAAATATGGGCATTCATAAACTTTGGTGGAGTAAGTAGGAATAACGCTGTGCACACATGTGTTGGGACCACTGTGTATAATCATTACTCATATTTCAAGAAATGTATGTTCTTCTGCAAATCAAAATTTTACCACTTATGAATAATTCTTACATAAACCTGAATACCTATAAACCTTTTGGTCGTTGGCATATACTTTGAGCATTCACTTTGATGTAAGTGGGGGGAAGTGGACTGACTTCCCCCACTTCTGATGTTCTTTTATCCTGAACTTCCCCCACTTCGGGATTTTTGAGGTTGAAGTGGGGGAAGTGAGCCCCATATAAAAGGCTACTTCACCCCACTTCCTTGAATCTCTTGAAAGTGAGATCCCTAACTTCACAGCCTCATCCCGTAACCACGATTCCATCATCGTCTCCTCCCATAGCCTCCTTCTCCCGTCGCAATCTTCACCGGAAACCGTCTCCATTCGGCTGCCTCCTCCTTCCGTCGATTTCTCCAGTCATCTCCTCCCGTCGCAGTCTTCACCCGGAACCACCTCCTCCTTCCGTCAACTCCATCTGGTCATCTCCTCCTGTCGCAACCTTCACCCAGAACCAGGTCCTTCCCGTCATCTCTTCCTTCTGTCGACTCCTCCGGTCATCTCCTCCGTCGAAGTCGTCCAACAAATCCTCCTTCCTTCGGAGTCATCCAACAACATCTCCTCCGGTCATTCCCAGATTTTCATAGATTAAAAGGTTTGCCAATTTTAGATATGTTATAGTTTGAAATATTTTTATAGATTTATGTTTTCTGGTTGGATTCAGATAGCTTGGGTCTTTGATGACCATTCAGTTAGCAATTTGGATCTGTTTGTTTGTAAACCTTGGTTTTTATCTCATTTTGTTGCTTAATTAGCAAAAATTTGAGCAAATTTGGTTCTTAATTGATTTATTTATTCACAAGCAGTTCATTAATGCATCACTCATGGCCATATTTAGGGTTTTTTTTTTTTTTTGTGGAAGCATTTCATTAGTTAAAATGATGGCCCTTAAAAAAAAAAGAAAAAAAAAAAAGAAATTTAGCCTCACATGGAAAAGTAAAAAAAAAAAAAAACAGAAAAAATGGGCCAAAAGAAAGCACCCTTTTGTTAGTAACGGGCAAAAAGAAAGTTTTTGATTATTATAGATTTATACCATGAGTTGTATTTGTTTAGTGAGATTTCTATTACTAATATATATCAAATTTATATATTAATTATAATTAATATATAATTTTGATATATTAATTATAATATATTATTTGTATTACAACAAAATCGAATTATCTCATAACAAAAAAATTGCTCCTATTTTCAAAAATATCATGAAGACGTCAACATTTTAGGTGTGACCAAATCTTTAGTTCAATGTTTTTATCATTAAGATATATGTAATATATATTTATATATATTTTTTATATATATACCTCACAATCTCAAAAACCAAGGTGTTTATTTTTTTACATTTATCCTCATTGGGTTGATAATAATATTTTTAATGGTGGCATTATTGTAATAGTTGATCTTAATTAGGTGGGACTCTTGATGTTTGTAAATTAATGAAAGATTTAGGGCTTGTTTGGATCGGCTTATAAAAAAAGTGCTTTTTTTGGCTTTTGTAGAAGCATTTTTGGGAAAAGCACTTTTAGAGTAAGTTAAGTGCTTGTGTATATTTTTTTGTTTGGATGTATTATATTCAGAAGTACTTTGCAGTTGTGGAAATGTTTGGGATGTTTATTTCAAAAGTGCTTTTATAATGAGAAATGATTGAAATACCCTTATACTGAATTATGATAATAACTTTATTATTTACACATTTCTCACATGTTTTACTTAAGAAATAAATAATATTTGTCGCTATTGTTATAAATATAATTAAATGTATTGTTATTATTATTATTATAATAATTAAATATGTTATTATTGTTATTATTATTATTAAATATGTGATTATTATTATTATTAAATATGTGATTATTATTATTATTATTATTATTAAATGTTGTTATTTTTTTCCTTGTTGTTGTTGTTGTTGTTGTTGTTGTTGTTATTATTATTATTATTATTATTATAATTAATTATGTTATTATTGTTATTATTATTATTATAATAATTAATTATGAATTTATTGTTATTATTATTATTATTATTATTATTATTATTAAATATGTTATTATTATTATTATTAAATTTTGTTATTTTTTTCCTTGTTGTTGTTGTTATTATTATTATTATTATTATTATTATTATATTTAAATATGTTATTATTGTTATCATTATTATTATAATAATTAAATATGAATTTATTGTTGTTATTATTATTATTATTATTAAATATGTTATTATGATTATTGTTAAATATGTTATTATTGTTATTATTATTATTATTATTATTATTATTATAATTAAATATGAATTTATTGTTATTATTATTATTATTATTAAATATGTTATTATGTTTTTATTATTATTGTTGTTGAAGGATTTTTATTTTTATTATTATCGTTATTGTTCCTGTTGACGATATTATTATTATTATTTTGACTACATTATAATAATAAATATTCAAGAACTTATAATTCCTACAATGGAAGAACAATATTGTTAATTACGAGTACAATAAAAATGACATTAACATCTTGTATATTTTACCATAACAACAATAAGCAATACAACAGTTATCCATAACAACAACAATCAATACAACAATGGAAGAACAATATTCATGAATGGGATTTGTTTGTCAGCGGGGACATGAATTGCCACATGTGTTCCATCTATTGCTCCAATGCAATCTTTGAAGTAAGGCCAATATCGATCATCTCCTCGGATGTGCTCCTCCACATCTCTGAAATTACTGTCTAATGGTCTAATGATATCATTTCCAAGTTTGTGGACAGCTTTCAACACTCGATGAAACTGTCGATGCACTGTCTCTCCAGAATGTTGAAACCTCTCCTCCACATTTCTACAAGTGACTCCTTGTCCAATCGTGTATAAGAATATTAGTACTGCTTCTTCAGCAGTGACATTTCTCGTATGCTGTAGACCGTACTTTTCAGTAAGATCAGTTACTAAACTCCTAAATAAAGACTTTTGCATACGAACTTGCTCGAAGAACCGAGTTGCAGATCCATTCAATATCTCATTGACCCACATGTGACCAGTCAAGGAAGATGTTCTTTTCTCATTCTTTAACATTAACTTCATATATTTATATTGTGCGACTGCTGCACCTGCATACATCCTTCCAAGCATTTCCCGTGAGAAGTCCACATTGCCATCTCCATCTTCTGAATCAGATATCATTTCATTCGATTCTGTATATGAATCGGACACGAAATCCATTGTCTAGTTATACCTACATAAACCACAAGAAATTATGAATACCATAAACACTGTAACAAAAAATAGTCCAACAGATAATATGCCATAATGTTCATGTAACACAAATAAGAACTTCAACACAAATAAGAACATAACCAACAAGTTCAAACATAAATAAGAAGTTCAACACAAATGCAAACTACGTTCAACATAACCAACAAGTTCAAACATAAATAAGAAGTTCAACACAAAAATAAACTACGTTCAACATAACCAACATGTTCAAACATAAATAAGAATAGATGCACTATTGTCGAGGTTAAAATCGGTCGATGTTGTCCAAATTGAATGTGTTCATCTAGCCCTTAGCAAGTGATGGATCCCTATCCATTAGGTGCACGAAGGTCTCTCTATAAGTTTTCCTTGCAAACATCCTGATCATGAGGTAGTATTCTGGGCTCCCTCTTTCAACCCCTGGCATCATGTCCAACAAATCCACGCATTTGCCAATACTGTAGAGATCCTCATTTTCAGCTTTTGATCCTGTTGAACGGGACATATTATCCATCCCAGAGATAAGACGGTCGAATGATTCTTGTAATTTGTCTGTAGCACTATTCCTTTCTTTTCGTGAAGTTTTTCGTCTCTTCTTATCATGTGCTGTGCTAGTTTCAGTCCTTGGGGTATCATTACATTCTTCAGGAGTTGCATCGTCAACATGAAAGTTGTCTGCATCAGTGTCTCTTTCATTCATATCATTGTGAACATCTTGATTAGAAACTTCATTGTCAGTAGATGGGTCTGCATATGGTACCAATGCCATGTACCCTGTCGCAACCACATCTTTGAAGCAAATCTCCATCATGTCTAGGAATTTTGGACCCTCATTTCGCCATTTCAAATATTCTGGGTTTTCCTGTTGAAAGCAATGAAATAAAACAAAGACAATGTGTTATAATTTCTTCAAGGAAAAAATAACATAAGAATTAGGTGATTAAATGATTCTTGCAAGCTTACTTGTCTTTTTCTTTCCCACCAATCATCGCTTGCCAAAACTGTCCTCTTAACAGGGTCCCAGCCAAGCCCTGTCTGGTGCTCCACTAGCTTTGCCCATATTGAGAATTCTTTCTTCATTAAGTCCCATTTATTTTTTAATTGCTTGTAGTTATAACTCACCCCTGTTCTTGAAGAAAACTTTGCCACGATATTTTTCCAACCTTCTTTTGTGAAATGGGTGTGTGGCCTATTACCAGCTTGAACCTCTTCAACACATATCTTCAATAACGATTCAGTCTTTATGTCATCCCATCTAGCTTTTGGAATACTTTCAGATACAATTATATTTCCATCTGTCCCACCAATAGCTCTTTTGGGTGCTAGTTTCGAAGCCATGTTTAGGATATGATTATAAATGGCCTGATTATTCAAAGAATTAAAGGCCCGGTTATTAAAAAAATTAAAGTATTATTAATGATGTACATATAGAGAGCTTTTGCTAGGGTGTCACATAATAAAAAGCACAAGTCTATGGCTAAATTGTCCTAACAATTCACATAACCATTCTTTACTGGCTTCCACTAATGTCCTAACAATTCACATAACAATCCACTCTATGGCCTAACAATTCACATAACAATTCACATAACAAAAAATTAATTATCCTAAAGAGTATATACATACACTGATATTGATATTTTGTAGATACACACAATGTTATTATTTCCACTGATATTGATATTTTATGCATCCAATATTCCAGTAAAGATAATTCCCCTTTGAAATCAATGGCCTTGAGTATATTATTGATAAGCATTGACTCTGAAATTGACACTTGTCCTTGCATGATAGCTAATCTTTGTTAAATTATTAGAGTACTAAATGTCTCATTTCCTATATTTCTATTTAATAGTTTAACACTCAAAGTTCTCTTATAGCTTTCTCCAAATTCAAAATCAATGATTATATTTAAAATTTTTTATAATTTATATTACTCAAATCAAATGTATAACAAATAACTTTTATATGAGGTGCTTCATTGCTTTGTGTATAAAAATAGTAAAACTCTTAATACTTGGTTAAACTATTTCCTGATAAGAAAGTAACAAAGAAAGAATTTAGTACTTTCTCTTCTACAATTAGCAATTAATAGGAGTGGTCTAATCCTTTGTGCATTAAATCACTTCACCAAACTTCATTCCAAGACAACTTATCACTCCCCACCAGAAATAATAAAATTAAAGAACCGAACCCTTTCTCCCCTGATATATATATATATATCAAAAGCATGTTATGTTACAAAACTTCACACATTCCTAAGCCCTCTCTCTTGAAAAAACAAGTCTGGTTTTATCCACCCAACAAAAACACAAAGTTATTGATGTCAATAAGTAGCACAGGCATTGAGGATAATGTTCAAGACTCAGATTTTTATTTACAAATCTAGTTTTCGTCCATCAAGCTTGTTCTACTTGAATAAATATTTAATTTACAGAATTTAAAAAAAAATGAAAAAAAGAAAAAATTTTAAAGCCTGCAAATGTAAGCACTGAATAGCATTTCCAAAAAAATATATTTCATTGACCAAAGGGTTTCAAGGTGAGGATTATTGTGGCAAGAAACAAGGACTGAAGTTCACAAAATCATGAGACTTAATTGAAATGAATTCATAAATATAAATAATATTCAACCAAATGGCAATAGCATGCCTCTTATTGACATCAATGATCATTGATTCTTAATTACCACCAAAAGAGGATGAAGAACTACCAAACGCAGGAGTTGATGATGCTCCAAATGCAGGTGTGGAGCTTCCAAAAGCTGGTGAGGATGAAGCACCAAATGCTGGAGTTGAAGGCTGCCCAAAGACAGCAGTGGATGTACCACTGAATAATGAACTCCCTGTCTGAGAACCAAAAGAGTGAAGGACAAAGTTCATCAAACGCAGGAAAAATGAAGAGGGAAGTTGGGACACAAGATGCCATGGAAATTTAGAAAAACAAATTGGATCTGCAGATTACCAGCAATATTAGGGATGGATCTGCAGATTACCAGCAATCAAAGGTGGTGGCAGCGGCAAACGGCGGTGGCAGCGGCAACCGGTGACGGCAAACGGCAGCGGCAACCGGCAATGATGGATCTGCAGGTCATACTGAAGATGGGAAGAGGGGATGAGATGATTTGGGTTATGTGAGATAATATAAAAAGCAAGTAATGTTTGGGTTTGACTGGGGGCATTTTAGTCATTCCACTTACCCACCCAGCTTATCAAAAACAGCTTATTTTCATAAGCTGGTCTTTTGCAGCTTATAAAATAAGCTATTTTTCAGCTTATTTTCCAGCTTCAGCTTATCCCAATAAACCCATCCAAACACCAACTTTAACCTCATAAGCACTTAACTTATAAAATAAGTGCTTTTGGATCAGCTATAAGCTGATCCAAACAAGCCCTTATATGGCCATGAATTTGTTCCCTAAGGTTGTATAGATATGGCCTATTATTAGACAGTCATTTTTCAACTCTAATGGATTTGGATTTGGTGTTTGTATATTCCTTTAATGTATCTCTCTCTCTCTCTCTCTCTCTCTCTCTCTCTCTCTCTATATATATATATATATATATATATATATATGAAGAATATTACAAAATTGTATATAATGAATTAATAGTTATGCTTACTTGTCCCACTTCAAAATAGGTCTATAATGGCTAATGATGGCTAATGATAGTGTATCCGATTTAATCTACATCGACACACTAGTGTTCGTAACTATGGTGGTCATTATAGCAATGATGTCAAGGGAACAAAGATGAAATGCTTTACCCCGTGAACCTGCTTCAATTAGGGATATTCATCGAAGTGCACACATGACTTGGATATTAGATGGTGGCGTCCACAATTGTATTGAATACATACGGATGTCTAAGGACACCTTCCTCAAACTTTGCACTATTCTAAGGGAACGTGGTCATTTGAGAGATACTATCCATGTCGCCGTTAAGGAACAAGTCGCATTGTTCTTGCACATTGTAGGACACCATGCAAAGAACAGGGCAATGAAAATTGATTTTTATTAGATCAGGGGCAACGGTGAGCAGATATTTTAATGAAGTGCTTTGAGCAATTTATAGCATTTGAGATTTATTTGTCAAACAACTGGGCACATCAATACATCTTGATATAGAATTCAACACAAATTTCTATCTTTTTTTTTTTTTTAAGGTGAGGTGTACTTCTTTTCATTCTCAGTTGCCTTAAATTTTCACGTACACAATATAATTGACTTTTAGTTCACATGATTGCATTAGGTTTATTGATGGGACTCATATAGATGCGAGGGTCAGTGCAAATCTAGTTAGCAAATTTTGGGGCCACAAGGGCATTACACAAATAGTTATTTTCTTATGTCATGACTATGTATTTTTTCTTGTTATACAATGGATTTGCTTAGGTTATTTTCTTGTGTGGATGGTTAAAGGCCAAGAGTTTGTGTGGATGGTTATTTGTATTACATATTAGGAATTTGACAAATTTTTTCTTGTTATACAATGGATTTGCTTAGATGAATTTGATGTTATATTTCAAAAAATCTATAATGATGAATTTAATTCACTAATTTATTAAAATTAATGTAAACAAATCTTGTTCAGGTTTAGGGATTAAAAAATAAATTTGTGGATTAAAAAAATAGAAATAAATAATTTAATGACTTTTTAATTATAATTATGAATTTCTAAAATTATTAAGTTATTGAAGGTTATGTAAAAGTATTAAGATTTATTTTTTAAAATTGTTTTTTCACCTCCCTCACTTTCGTAGAAAGAAACATCTTTTGGAAGTCCATGCTAAAATGCATCATTTCATGCTAAATGAATACAAGAAGTGCCCACTTCCCCCACTTACATCAAAGTGAACGCAGCCTATGCTTTTGCGTGTGTAAGCTCTCAACTTAACAAACAATGATTAACAAAACATTCTTCACAGTTGCATACTCACAAAATCAATCTGAAAGACTGAACTCAAACAGACATAAAACACATGATTCCGAGAAAGATGATGATGAGATCATTGTCTCCACCACCATTTATTCCAGGGGATGGGTGGCGGCGAAAGGAGTTTGAGCATTGTTTGCTTCTCTTTTGGAATCAATGGAACTCCACTTATAAGGTTGAGAGTCATGATGTGCATATTTGTCTTTTGCCTGTGCCTCTGATATGCCCACACTCCCACAGGCGCCCCGCAACTATGACCTGCAAATAGTTTCACAACTCAAAAATTTAAGTTTATAGAATGAGAGACCCATGCTTAGAATTTGCTTCCATGTTGTCAAGATGGTAAGTACAAATCAATAACTAGTTCGTAAAAAAGAAGAAAATAATAGTCAATCATAGTTGAGATTACTAGGGAACTAAGGTGGTTTCTTAATGGCATTGTTGCAGTGATTTAAAATAAAACAGTTATTGTGAACTGACCGGTGATAACCACAAGGCTGCTGTTTGGAGATCAAAATAAGGGCCATAGAGTACTGTCTTCCTGATATCTTCCCCTAGTTTTTTGTAGATTTCTTTAACGCTTTTACCAGCTCTGTTTCATCTTGAATCAGCTGCACTAATATCGAAAACAAGTTAGTATGGAAGAAACATCAAAAAACATAGTTTCTTAACTCAAATGAGCTGAAGTTCATTGCAAATCTTGCAACCATCTTTATAGCTGAAATCAACAAACAAGTTCAGAGAATGTTTTAATTATTAGAATTTTGGCAGATCATATAAATGGATAGTGCCTTACACCATATAAATACAAGCTCCGAGTGTGTGTGTAAAGGAAATACTGTAAATAGTGTGTCACTAAATACAATGCATAACCAAAACATGGCAATATCCTCCCTCATTCATGAGGTCTCTCAGAATCTACAAATGGTTATAAAACAATTACTAAGCAATGCCTAATGACAATATAAAGACTCTAAAACTATCTTGTGCAAACAACCACGGAAATTTCTTGGGAATTCTACAAGATCAATTCGTTCTTTATTCTCTGACTTCAATCATGCTGCTTAATCTATTCTCTCTTCACAACCAAAACTTTTGCTTAACTTTCATAACCAACTACTGCAAATAGAGCACTCTAACGAACTTGAAGGACACACCAAAAAAAGTGTTTCAATCTCAAAGTACGAGATATCCAGTGAGCATGCCAAGCATTTGGATAACTTTGTAATTCAAAAACTACCTCAAATTCCATGACATCTTACACAGAAAATACAAGGCAATAGATAAAGGCTATACAATAATGACTCTAAGCAATCCTGGGCAAGCAATCTTCGGTAAATTTCAAGCACAACCATTTAATCTATAAGATGTAGTACAATGATTATCTCCCTGTGGAGATTTGAATTAATACTCACCAAGAACACTTGATGCATACATTTAACCACCACTGTTTCATCAATGAATTCATCCACTTCTACCATTCATTTGCCACTCAAAGAAAAGGCACAACAACTTGACAAACAAATTCCAAAAAAACTCAAACCAATACCTTGCAGAGAAGAATAGCAACATCAGTCCGGGAATCCTTAATCAATTGGCTCCCACACTAGGTGCAACGAACATTGTGGCTTATGTTCCTTACCAGAGCCTCCACAATCTGGCCCTTCTTCACCTCCTCATTGCTTGCCATCACCAAAGCTCGACGAAACTTCATTGCACCATATTCTTGATCATTTGACAAGATTACTTAAAAGTAGCTATCACTAGAACTTTCTTTCCCTGTGGATTCGACTACCCACCCATTGGGTACTTTATTACTTCAACACTAGTGCACTTGCAGTACACACACACAGAGGGCGTGTCATAGCTACAGTGTTCTTCTTCTCCCTTAAGCTACAAACAAGCTTAATCTAGCAAATTGATGCATACAATCAACAACATGCTTTCTTTGAGCAATGAAGAACACAACAAAAAAAAAATCAACATGCCCTAGCCAACTTCCCACCTTCTTGCAAGCCCTAGCTTAGGTTTACAAGAATAAAGAAGAAGAGCACAAATGTAAATTATTTTCATCTTCTTAGAGATTTCAAGCTCAGATCCAAAGCTTTAAAACGTCTCCAAACCTTCTCCTTTGATGGATATTGAAGATCTAGCCAGCAACCTTCTTCTTTTTTCTTTCTTCTCTAAAAAACTCTCCCACATACACTATAGATCAAAGAAAGAATGAAAAGTTAAGTATTTCATGTTGCTATAGTACCCATATAGGTTCCATGAGTATGCTACCCGCATGACTTTTACCAAAACTCCATACATGCATCTTGAGGGTCTTTTAAGAGTGCTACAGTACCCTACAACAGTGTTGCTTTATGCGACTATTCTCGGGAAAATCTATACAGGTTCCATGGTCATATACCGCCTGCATGACTTTTCCCGAGAGTTGAGGATCTCTTGTTGCCTGCTAGAGTATAGTTACTACAGTAATTTTTGCACAACTCCATTTTGAGTTGTACACATTTTTTTATACTATGGTTGCACGAATAAGGTGTCCAATTCTTGTTTGAAACTCTAGAACAAGTGTACAACATAAGAAACCAGTATTTGGTCAAAAAGAGCCGTTGCCATCTTCTAGAAAGCGTCATATTCTTGAATGAGAAATCTATTTACTATAAAAAATATTTAAATATAAAAATCTAAATCTAAATTTTTTTAAAAAATAATAATGATTCTTTTTTAATGAGATAGTTGCTAACATTATCTCATTGTGCATATTTTTATCCTAGTTTAGAATTTTTTCATAAAATATATCATTAACATGAAGATGGTTAAAAATTTAAATTGCACAATATTTTTTTTATTAATTTAACAAAAATTTAAGTTAATTATTTATTAATCATGATTTCAAATAATATAATGATTTTAAGTTAATAATTGTATAAACATACACAATATTTTAGAAATACACAAAAATTATTACAAAAAAATTTATGATTTTAAATAAACAATATATTTATACCAGTGAATACCATTGAAATTATGTTGTTTTATATTTGTTCTATATAAATAATTTGGTATAAATTTTATTCATTTAAAATAACATAAATAAATAAGGTGAATAATATTTATAAAAATAATGGATTGTAATAATAAATGATAAAACTCTTATGTTTATGCCCCAAATAGGATTACCTAGTGAAGATAAGTATCAGCAATATTCTTCAGAGGAAATTAAAGAACTTGGGTGGATTGCTGTAAAACAGATAGTTTGTGTTGCTTTTAGAACCGATTGCTATAAATATCTTAATTGATGACCTTAGGAATGCCTTAGGGTGTGTTTGTTTCAAGGGATTTGGAGTTACTTGTAACTCCAAATCCCTTGTGTTTTGAAATCATGTGATTGTTTTATGGGATTTGCTTTTCCATAGGATTTCAAAACACTATGGTGGAGGGATTTAGTTTTACGGTCAAAATGACCGTAAAACCAAATCCCGGGAGTTCAAAACCAATGTATTTGCATATATACATATACGTATACACAGACATATGCATATATACACACATACATATACTTATACACATACACACATGCATACATATACATATACATATACACACATACACATACATATATGCATACACATACTCATACATATACATATATGCATACGCATACGCATACATATACGTATTTATATAAACATACATATACATATATGTATATATACATATTTATATAAACATACATATACACTTCTAGATATACTTGTACATAGTATGTTTACATATACAAATACACCTATATATGTATGTATATATGTGCATATATGCACAGATACACATACATATACTTATATAGATATATATACTCATATACATATATGTATACACACATATGCACACATATACATATATTTATACAGATATATATACTCAATACATATACTTATAAACATGTTTTCCAATTTCAGATTTTCAAATCCTTCCAAACAAACATAAAATCTTATAATACAGTAATTCCAGTTACATCCAACCAAACACAAGATTTAACTGCACTGCATTTTGAAATCCAAGTATTTTCAGTTACATTGTAACTAGAAATCCACTGCATTTAGAACTACATCCAACCAAACGCTACCTTAGAGAAAAAGTGTTTACAGTTGACCTTAAATGGTTGGAACAATGCTTGCTTAGTTAAATCAAGATCTGAAGTTGAATTATGTACAGAAATAGCAATGGATTTTCACATGACTTTAATTGTGCATTGATCAATCAGATTAGGAATGGCATAGAATCACAAGCACTACTCTTTTCTTTAGTGACAACTCGATTTCAAGTTACTTTAGACTGGACATTTGAGGTATAGTTTCTGAATTACAGTGCCTTGTATTTTGTGTGTAAGAAGTCATGGAATTTGAGGTAGTTTCTGAATTACAAAGTTATCCAAATGCATAGCATGCTCGCTGGATATCTCATACTTCTGAGATTGAAACACCTCTTTTTTTTTTTTTTTTTTGGTGTGCCCTTCAAGTACTTTGTTATAGTGCTCTATTTGCAGTAGTTGGTTATGAAAGTTGAGCAAAAGATTTAGTTGTGAAGAGAGAATAAATTAAGCAGCATGATTGAAACTTACCGGTGGTTGTTTGCGCAAGATAGTTTAGAGTCTTTATATTGTCATTATGCATTGCTTAGTACGTAATTGTTTTATATACATTTGTAGATTCTGAGTGACCTCATGAATGAGGGGATATTGCCATGTTTTGGTTGTGAATTGTATTTAGTGGCACACAATTTACAGTATATCCTTTGCGCGCGCACACACGGGGAGCTTGTATTTATATGGTGGAAGACATTATCCATTTTAATGATTTGCCAAAATTCTAATAATTACAACATTCTTTGAACTTGTTTGTTGATTCCAACTATAAAGATGGTTGCAGGGATTTGCAGTGACCTTCAGCTCAATTTAGCTAAGAAACATAGTAACTTGTTTCCGATATTAGTGCAGCTGATTCGAGATGAAATCAGAGCTGGTAAAAGTGATTAAGAAATCTAAAAAAAAACTAGAGGAAGATTTCGGCAAGACAGTACACTAGGCCCCTCATTTCGATCTCCAAACGCAGCCTTGTGACTATCACCGGTCAGTTCACAATCACTTTTTTTATTTTAAATCACTGCAACAATGCCATTAAGAAACCAGGCTTTGCTTGGATGAGGGTTTTTGAAGGTAAGGTAAAGGGAGGGTTGGGGAGGAACCATGCTTGGGGGGAGGATTGGGAAGGGTTAGGGAGGTTTGGGGAGGTTTTAAAACCCCCACTTTTTCCAACATTCTCAACCCTCCAAATTGGAGGGTTGGGGAGGTTTTGGAGTGGGTATTTTTTATATATGACTAAAATGCCCTTATAGAATTCATAAAATTCCAACATATTTAAAGTTTCTATTTCCAATAATAATAATAATAATAATAATAATAATAATAATAATAATAATAAATAAATAATAATAAATAATAATAATAACAAAAAATTAATGATAAAAAAACAATAATAATAATAATAATAATAATGATGATAATAATAATAATAATAATAATAATAATAATAATAATAATAATAATAATAATAAATAATACTAATAATTAATAAAAATAATAACCATAATTAGTTTAACTATAATTAAAAATAACAATAAATAATAATAATAATAATAATAATAATAATAAATAAATAAATAATGATAAAAAATAGAGAATTATATAAATTGAAAAATATTACTTAATCTATTAATGATATTGTTTAATTAATTTTATTAATGAAATTAAATATAATAACATTGTCTTTTTTATTAATCATAAGGGTAATTTAGTAATATACCATGTAACCTTACCTCCACTAACCTCCCAACCAAACACCACAAGGTTTCAAAACCTCCAATTACCTTACCTTCCATCCAAGCAAAGTATGGTTCATAATCTTTCTTTACCTTCCTTTACCTTACCTTACCTTACTTTTTGAAACCTCCTCTTACCTCCATCCAAGCAGAGCTAGGAGGTGTTTGGATTGAGGGATAGAACACTATTGGAATGGGGTTGATAATAAATAGTGATCTATAACCATGTTTGGGTATATTACTATTAACTTGGGAATGGGTACTATAGGTAATATCATTATGCATAGTGAAGGCATTTTATTACCCCAAAATTGGGAGGCATGGAGAGGAATGAATACTATTGATAGTGAATTGACATTTTTACCCTTAGTTAAGATTTAATTAAATAATAATTATTTTAAATAAATAATTATAATAATTAAAGTAAATTATAATAAAAATAAATTTAGTCATTTAAATATTATAATAATTAAAATAAATAATACTAACAAGAATTATTTAATATACATATTACATTATAATAATTAGACTGAAATGACATGTTTGCCCCTATGTAATTAAATAAAATAGTAAATAAAAATATTTCATTAGGGCAATTAAAGTAAAATGACACTTTTAGCCGGTATATATTTAATTAAATAAACTATTGATATTGAAATCTGTGAAATGACAATTTTGCCCTTAGTTGAGATTTAATTAAATAATAATCATTAATTTAAATAACTAATAATAATAATTAAAGTAAATTATATTGAACATAAATTGAGTCATTTAAATATTATAATAATTAAAATAAATAATAATTAACAAAACTTGTTTAAGATACATATTACATTACGATAATTAAAGTGAAATGACATTTAATTAAAATAAAATAGATAATAAAATTATTTAAGTATGGTAATTAAAGTGAAATAACACTTTTACCCATTAGATATTTAATTAAATAAAATCATTAATTTAAATAATTAAAGCAAATTTGCTATTTCCAAATAAATTAAAGAAGATGATAAAATGATAAAATGAAATTGTTTGTTATAAATATTTAATTATAATAATTACAAAAACTAGATATTTATCTATATGTAATGGGATTGATAATTAATGAAAATTTGCTATTACCCATTATACTAACATATCATTATTTAAAGGGCATTAAAGTAATTTACATACAATTCTCTATTCCACTTTTCTCATTCCCAATATTTTTTCTTTCCAACCAAACACCTTTTTCATTATCATTATCATTACTTTTCTCATTACCATTGCTATTACTTTTCCCATTACCATTCCTATTCCGTTATCCAAACGGATTCCCTAGTAATCTCAACTATGATAGACGGTTGTTTTCTTCTTTTTTACGGACTAATAATAGTTTTGTACTTACCATCTTGACAGTTTAAAACTTACATTTGTTAGTAAACAAAACATGGAAGCAAAACTAAGCATTGGTCTCTCATTCTATAAGCTTAAGCTTTTGAGTTGAATTGAGATCGGATAATATATGTTTAATTCACGTCTAAAATTATGAAACTGTTTGCAGGTCATAGTTGCGGGGGCGGCTGCGGGGTTGTGGGCATATCAGAGGCACAAGCAAAAGACAAACGTGCACATTATGGTTCTCAATCTTGTAAGAGGAGTTCCATTGATTCTAAAAATGAAGCAAACAATGCTGGAACTCCTCACGTCACCACCCAACCCCCGGAATAAGTGGTGGTGGAGACAATGATCTCTTCGTTGCCTTTCTCTGAATTATGTGTTTTACATGCGTGTTTGAGTTTTGATTTTATGACTTATGAGTATGCAACTGTGAAGAATATTTTGTTAATCATTGTTTGCTAAGTTGAGAGCTTCTCTTGTGGCTTACACACATACAAAAGCAAAGTGAATTACAATGTTTGCCAACGACCAAGACATATTCATTGTGGCTGACTGTCACGGCTGTGGGGTTCAGAGACAGAGAGAGAGACCCTAATAAAGACCTAGGATAGTTAGAAATCTCGGCTTGTGACCCTCTAAATATATAAAGGCAAAATATATAATAATAATAATAATAATAATAATAATAATAATTATTATTATTATTATTATTATTATTATTATTAGAGTGTGTGATTTGCCTGGTTCGCTTCTCTCGTGGTCATCACCGTCTAAATATTTGGAGAGGAAGAAAAAAATTGGCGAAGCGGAAGGCAACAACAAAGGAGCAACAACGAGGAGACGGTTGGAGAGCGTGGTGGCCAATCCCCCATCCCAACCCTAATTTGTTGATGATTCTTCCACAGTAACTTGTCTCTGGTATTAGTGAAGCTGATTCGAGGTGATATCAAAGTTGGTAAAAAGATAAAGAAATCTAAAAAAGAAACTAGAGGAAGATTTCAGCAAGACAGTACTTTATGACTCTCATTTCGATCTCCAAACAACCTTGTGGCTATTACTTGTTAGTTCACAATGACCTTTTGTTTTTTTTTACAACTTATGCCAACAACCAAGAGATTTTTATTTTTTTCTATGAGTATGAGCACTGATTTGTGCACGTTGCTATTTTTTTTAGAGTCTAACCATTAATCTTGACATTATAAATATATATATATATATAGTTTTATTTGGGAAAGAAATTAGAATTCTCTTTTTCTTATACTAATTCTTATTAACTCTGTTTCAATACCAAATTAAGAGCCACAAGTTCTTCCATTTGAGTTGTATTTATACATATTTTAAATAAATAAAAAGAAATTATCTTTTTAATCTTAAATTTGTTTTCAGCTGTATGTAATCTACAACATAGGTGCACAAAATTTCAACCACTAGCTACTTGAACCCTTTTCTTTTGGATGCTTCTAGATTTGTATTTAAGACAAAAATGCCTTGTGGATATTAATATATGGCTTAAGTGAAGTGCATGCATATATATATATATATTATTATAGCCTTGATCATCATGAGCATGTACTTCTCACAAATTGTAACTTGCTAGATAAAGTAATCAACTAATCATAAGTCCGAGAGAATATATATATATATTTTATAGCCTTTGATCATCATGAGCATGTACTTCTCACAAATTGTAACTTGCTAGATAAAGTAATCAACTAATCATAAGTCCGAGAGAATGTTCATACTTTAATGTGACAATTAAAGAATTTTAAAATGTCAAAGCCCTCACTCTAGTCCTCGTCATCTCCGTCACTGTCTCACCGGTGATCTCTTTCTCCGGCGGCAACCATCCAGCCTTGCTCCGGCGATCTCTTTCTCCGGTGATCTTTCGGCCTCACTCTTGAAGCAGTTGTGATTTTGAGTGTTTGATTTGGCTTTCATGTTTTTTTTTCCTGGTTTTTGCTTTGGCCACCTTGAAATATTTTGTAATAATGTTTTTTAAACAAACTATGAAAACAAACCAAAATCTTGGAACATAGTAAAACTTGTACTGATTGGCATGATGATTTAGAACCTGAGGACTCTGGTAAAGAAAAAAAAAATCAAACATTCGAATTTCATTCCACCGGAAAAAAAAAAACAAGAAGAAGAAGAAGAAAATGACGATGAAGCTGAACAATTATACATTTATACTACTTCAAAACAATTAAAGATAGATGGTGAAGTTTCCTTTTTATTGAAAATACTTCACTCTGAAGTCTCTAACGAGGAAAAATATATACTTGGCAATAGCATCAACAGACTGACCATATATTTGATCGATGATCATTCTTCAATATATCTTCTGGATAAGCAGGCAAAGTTTGCCATCCTCAAGGCTTCGGAAGCCCCAAAGAATTACATCATCACCAGGTGCAAGGTTTCCGGCAGCCACAACACGTTTCCAGTCACGTCCTTTGAGAACAACACCCTTGGATGCCCTCTGTATCAGAACAGTTTGGAACTTTTCAAAACCATTATTGATCACATAGAGGTCCACCGGAAGGCCTAGATCACGCAGGTTAGGGTCGTCGTTGAGATTAATGCCTAGTGGTAAATGAGCTCTCTCCATCTCCTCCTCATTGAGTTGAGGCAGGATGAAGCTTCTCACATTCTCATCAGGAATCAAGTAACGTCTCTGCCCACAATCACAGTCAGACATAGTTAACTTCTTGCGACTAAAAATCGTTGGATTGTTGCCACCGATAGCATCAACGGCGTGTCGAACAACCATAAAAGACACACCCTCCATTGAATTCTATTCTAAAGGTTGTCGATTGGCTATTTGGAAGCAAGGTTGGAGTATGGAGGGTGTGTGGGCTTCGCAGCTCTTATAATTAGTTTTTATAAGGGGTTAAGACGTGGTGCAAGAGATTTTTTTTTTTTTTTTGGAATAGCTGCCAGGATAGCTAGATATTATTAGAACAGAAATAAATTACAAAGAGTTTTGAAACAACCTGAATAAACAAGACAAACTAATCAGAACTAAAAGCTAAGGTCTAAAATACAAGCAATTGAATAAAAAATGAAGAGTAAATCAGCTGGTAAGACCCACTTGATCAAACAGCTTCATCAGCCATTTTGGTTTTTTGACTTTTTCCATACCCCTGTGAAATAATGAAAGTTGATTCGATTGGATGCCACGACCTGCTAACACTCCAGTTATTCAGTTCCAGTGATGTGGAATGAGTTCAATCTTAGGTTGATTCAGCAATCCAAGCAGTTCCTTGAAAGATGTGGTGCAAGAGTTCTCACCAATAAAATAAAGATGTTCTTGGGCTCTTGAGTTTTGCATATTTAAACATCGAGTCTTTGATCCTGTCTTATATATAAAATAAAATAAAAGCTAAGTAAAGAAGGCATGACAAAGCAATGTAATTAATGACAGACATGGTGGGCCAACCATTCATTAATTTAATCTGAAGTTTGATATATTAAGTATAACAATAATATATGTGTACATGAACATAAATCAAATCTTTCTGATTCATTTAATAAAAAAAAATATCTTTCTGATTCAATTCATCAAGTGGCATCTTTTATACTTCCCCTTGAGTCAAGTATTTTATCGAAACACGTATAATCTGTTTATAACTGATAATTTTATTGATTTTAATAATATAAATATTCACTTGATGTATTAAAAAGTACTGGATTTCTCATTTCTCTTCCTAATATATATGCTATGTTGTTCTAATATAAATCATGATATTTATTCAACCATTTGATAGTTCAATGATATGACATTAATATGTTAAAAGGGAGGTCATGAGTTCAAATCTTCTCCCCGTCAGTACTGTTTCACGTACTGTACATACACTGTACACCCAAGGCTCTAGCATTGTTTATATACCCGAGGGGCTTATTGCCTATTATTCAAAAAAAAAAAATCATGATATTTAACTTTAAACTTCGATATATTAACAGCTATTTATTTCTAATTTTGTGTTTTACTGTATAATTCTTTTTATCTCCAAACATTTTTTTTATTTCTCACTTTCATTTAAAAAGAAAAAGAAAGTGCACGATGATTCTTTATCTCTAAAGAATGAATAATTGGTATTTAATTTAATGAGGTTCACTATCTCCTACACCACATAAAAGTTATTATTGTAGTTAAAGACTAGATTAATAAAAATTGATGGCTGTGGCTAAGAAATCACAAAACTTTTTAAAATAAGAAAACAAAAATATCAAAATCAAGAGTAAAATAATCTATTTTGGTTGTTTCTACATTAATAAATTAAGAGGTCCTAATCTCAATCTGCAAGGAAATAAATAATTAATTAAATTAAATTAAAAAAATTGAAACTTGAGAGGTCAAGTAATTAAGGATGGTTCACGGCCTGGTGGTGGTACATATATAAGCAGTCATCCATTCAGGTTATGTTTGGATCATGGAGTGATGCCTTGGGAGTGGGAATCCCAAGCCTCCCAACATCCCACTCCCATGTTTGGTACTTGGATTGGGAGTGTACAGTGATTTTTTAGAGGATTTGGTCTCCTTAGTAAGGTGTTTTTCACTCCTCTCAAAATTGAGAGGATTGAGACTCCTTAGCTAAGAAAAGACTATTATGCCCTTGTATAAAAAAAAACTTTCCCCCATCTTCTCCAAGATTTGAAAAATTAAAATAATTAATATTAATAACAATAAATTAAAATAAATAATTAATATTTAATAACAATAAATTAAAATAAATAATTAAATATATTATAAATATTTATTAACAATTATGTTAAGTAATTACTATTAAATTTAAACCAATGTTTTCTAAAATGTCACTTTATTTATATAAAAGGGCAAAAGTGTAATTATACCATATTTCTCTCTCTTACTTTTTACTATTCATAACTCTCATTCCCTCCAACCAAACACCCTCATCATTATCCTCTCATTTCCCCCTATTCACACTCCCACTCCTCTCTTCTTCTCATTCCCCTCCTTCCCATTCCTATTTCGCAATCCAAACGCCCCCTCAAACCTATACATTTGACGAAGTATGTCAATAATATATATGAATCTGTTTAACAAATAATTTTAATAATTTTAATAATATAAATATTCACGTCATAGATTAAATTACAAGTACCTGGTTTCCATCTATCTAATATATATGCCATGTTAGATATGTCATGTTGTTCTAAAAATTAAATTTATATGATTTAGTTCCTCTTAATTAAATATAATCATGATATTTGACTTCAAATTACTTAAATATATATATTTAATTATATTCATAACTACTTATTAATTTATTAATTAAAACTACTTAGATCTATTTTTTTGTGTTTCTTTTAACGAAAATTTGGTGTTTTTTCTCTAACTATATGATATTTTTATATATCTCTAAATTTTATTTTAATGTCAAACAAAAGGAAGTGGTGCTTCATGCGGCGCTTCCTTCAATTCTTTCGAAGTAATTGGATTTGTTTGGGAATCTCCACTGTGTCCCAAAGAGTGACTAGTATTTGGAAGCTTTATCATGACCTTGTGTGGCTATGAATTTACCAACTTTACATTGACTCAAGCCAGAACGAATATATTGGAAAATAAATAAATAAATAAATTGAACTGTAAAACACATACATTGTATTGACGACTGCTTGAAAAATCTTATGAGGATAAATTTAAAAAAGGGCAAAGTGGATATTATATTATTTTGAACTTCTAAATCCTTGAATTACCCTGGCTACTTGAAAGCTGATGAGGCCTCCTTAATAAAAATGGATCACTTTATATATATATATATATATATATATATATATATATAAAAGTGGATAAATCATGATTTTATTTAAAGCAAAAAACAAATAGATAACATAAACATAATAAAACACAGAAATTGAAAGCAAAAGAGAGAAAACAACTTGGATCCAAGCGAGCTAGAAGGTTATCACTAAGATTATTCTTTTAAAAAGAAGAAAACTAGCGTAAATAAACCTTCCATTTTTTGAATAACATGATTTTGTTCGGTTGTTGGGATTTAATTTTTAATAAAATTTTGGAAGACATTAACCAGCTATAAATAAAATGACAATAACCGTTAATTGAATTAACTTTCTTTTTTTTTACATGGGTAAAATTGTCAATATATTTTAAAAAATTAGTATAAAAAGCGTGATTTTCAATATGATTTTGTTTGGTTTTGGGATTAAAATTTTTTTAAGTAGAATTTTGAGACATTAGACTATATATATGTGTGCTTTTTTTTTTTTATGTCATATGAGCTAGCTTTAAATAAAATGATAATTCTATCGTTTGAGTTAACACTGTTAATGATTTGTTAACCAGAGAAATCATATATCCTCAAAAAAAAAAAAAAAAAAAATTCCCTTTGTCCCATTTTGCTAATGATATATACATTTTGTATGTTTATTAAAATAATTAATTAAAAAAATATGAATGTAAACATATATGATATTTAAATTAATTTTGTTTTATAAAAATAAGGCTAATTTAGTGAAGATAATGCATAATTTAAATGGTATGATTATACAGGTTATATTTTTCTTCTCAGAAGTAATGTTAATAAGTAATTGTGTGTGTGTGTGTGTATATATATATATATAACTTCATTTCATTTTCTCAATAATTTTTCCCTTTTTCAAAGCACCAGAGAAGGTAAAAAAAGCTCAGTTACTGCCAAACATCTTTCCATTTTTCTATTTTTATAATATAATATATATAATATATTGTAATAGACAAATTTTTCAGTCTACTTCCTTTGCACTGGACTTGCTCGATGAAATGCCTTAGAGAAAAGAAGCACTGGATCTAATTGGTTCTATGATTTTCTGAAACTACCTGTGATTTCTTATGAGGGTTTCACTGTTTTTTTTCCTTGAAATAATTCTTTCTTGCATTGATCCAGAATTTTTGAGCTTTTATATGTATATTTAGTTTGTTATTTTTGTTGAAATAATTCTTTGTTGCATTGATTTCAGGTTGCCTATATATATATATATATATATATGTAGAACTTTTTAGTATAAACTAGTCTTTTTGTTTTGCAGTAGAGATACTTGATGAAATGCCTGAGAGAAAGGAAGTAATGGATTAGATTGGTTCTATGATATTCTGAAACTGTTTGTGGTTCCTTGTGAATTTTGTTGTTGTTTTCGGTTGAAAAAGATTCTTTTTGCATTGATTACAGAATTTCATTGAGCTTTAGTGATGGTGAGCAATGAGGAGGTGAAGAAGACCCAGATTGTGGAGGCACGGGGGAGGAACATTAGTCACAATGTTAGTTGCACTGAGTTGTGGGAGCCAATCGATTGAGGATTCCCAGGCTGACATTGCTATTCTTCTCCACAAGGAAATGGTTTGAGCTTTTTTGAATTTTGTTTGTCAACTTGTACTTTCTTTGAGTGTCAAATGACTTGTAGAAGTGGATGAATTTTTTGATGAAACAGTGGTGGTTAAATATTTACATCAAGTGTTCTTGGTGAGTATTAATTCAAATCTCCACTGGGAGATAATCTTTGTACTACATCTTATGGATGCAATGGCTGTATGTGAGCCCCACCCCTTAATTAAATCGTAGCCGTTCATCTTATTTTTAATCCTTCAATTTTAGATCACCGTTTAGGGAAAATGGAGGGAGACCTAGCTTCATCTCTTTCTCTTTTTTATTTTTTTGTGTGGTGTCGACTGCGAGGATGGGAGAAGGTTCTCATCGTCAGCTTTACTGTTGTTGTGAGGTAAGCATCCTCTTCCTCGGATCTTTGGCCAAATTATAGAATTGCTATTATTGTTTTCTAGATCTTGATGTGTTAATGTTGGATGTTAGTAGTGGATGGGTTAGGTTAGTTTCTTGTTTGAGTAGTTTGAGATTAATTTGATGTGTTTCAGATTTTCGTTTTTGATAATAGGAGAAACCCCTCTTCATTTTTAGGGGTCTTAGAGGCCGAATTTGGAGGAGAGTAGAATAAGAAACTTGTAGAGTTCGATGTTGGCTAAGTATCCTATAAATTATAGAATTTTTAGAATTTTTGCACAAGTATCCTGTAAATTATAAGCTTTAAACGCAAGTGACACGATCTGGATATCTATCCAGCCTTGATCCGCTTTTTGATTTATTTCATGATTTTAAGTTTTTATTTAGATTTAGATTTATATAAGAAAGTTGTAGAAGATGATTTTATCTTTGTCCCTGCCAAATTTTAGAATTTTTACACCTGTAATTTGCGAGATATGATTAGATTTCGATAGATGTGCTCAATGGTATTTTTGCAGGAAACATGAATTTTGATCAGAGAATTTGTGGATCTTAGAAATTGAATAAGGACTCATGTTTAATAAGAAAATTGTTCAATTTTGAGTTAGTTATATGCTCCTAAAGTTTAATCTTATTTGAAGTTATATGTTTCGAGATATATTTTTTTTATTAGAAAGGGCATGTCTGAAATTGATGGTTTGTATATTTATGATTTTTAAAAGTGATGGCTTAAATTCTGTAGATCTTAAATCATTGTGACATTTGGATATGTCATAGATGTAGATGTTTAGTTTTCTCAGAAGATTGAAATTCCTTATTTGGGTTAGAATTCACAAAGTTATACTAATTTCAATCTTAAGGGTTGTAGGGGAATTGGTTATTAATCTTGACTTTGGTAGCTTCGTTAGTGTCTTAAAAATGTTTTTGCATTCATGTGAATTTTAGAATTTGTTTTGTTTGTAATTCTAATGGGTTATTCCCAAATATAGAACTTTCTGAGAAAACTCAATTAGTGTGAATTCGAAATTTGACCGTTAGACTGGTAAGTATCCCACATATAAATCTATTATATGTATATACTACAAAATGATAGTTTTCTGAACTTCTTGAACTTTTGAGAAAAATATTGATTGTTTTGATTTATAGTTTGAATTACTTATTTATGTATTATTTGCAGCTTATCTGTAAGTATTTAGATTTGGAAATGAATTCGAATTATTTTCAATCTGAAAACGGAATCATCAAATTTTTGTATTCTATTTTGATAAATGTTTGGACATAACGTATTTTGACAAGCAACTTGTAGTCCCCAACTAACTTTGTCATAACCCTATCATTGGGTGTTAAACATTGACCGTGTCGATATGTACCTGTGAAATAGAAACTATAGTTTCCCATTGTTCTGTCGGTAAAAAATAACGGCCTCTGATAATTCTGGCTCGGGTCACCAAGAGTAAACTTATGACCTCTGATATTCTGGCTTAGGTCACCGAAGGTAAACATATGACCTTTGATATTTTGTTTTGTCAATAATTATTTGTGGGACATATATGCTTGACTTTTTTTATCAGTTATGTTTTTTTGAAAGCTTGACTTTTGAATTTGATTATGATAAACTTGTATTTTATTATACTTTATTTGAGTTTTGAAAATTTGAAACTTTTATGATCTTGATATTTTTAGTGGGTACTTACTGGGCTGTCAAGCTCATAAATAGTTATTTTTTCCTTTTTAGATCCGGAACAAGATCCGGGTTATAATTTAGCGGGCGATCAAGTATTTTTTCTCAGTGTAGTTGAGTTGTAAATTCTTTTGTTGTAGTCCTTGAAGTTGTACTCAGAAGTTGTTATATTTTGTTATTTGTAATTTGTGGCTTTATTAGATCATATTTTGATATGATTCAGGTTTTAGGTTTTGCGTGCCTACGGGATTTCTGCCCTGTGAGTGCGGGGCCATTTGTCCGCTGCTGGGCTGGGTTCAGGTTGTGACACTGTGCTTGAAATTTAACGAAGATTGCTTGCCCAGGATTGGTTAGAGTCTTTTATTATATCCTTGTATTTTGTGTGCGAGAAGTCATGGAATTTGAGGTAGTTTCTTAATTACAAAGTTATCCAAATGCTTGGCATGCTCACTGGATATATCATACTTCTGAGATTGAAACACCTTTTGTTTTTTTGTTTTTTTTTTTTTTGTTCCTTAAAGTACTTTGTTAGAGTGCAATATATATTTGCAGTCGTTGATTTTGAAGTTAAGCAAAAGTTTTAGTTGTGAAGAGAGAATAAATTAAGCAGCATGATTGAAATTCATCGGCTGTTTTTTTACACAGGATAGTTTAGAGTATTTATATTGTCAATATGCATTGCTTACTAATTGTTTTATAAACATTTGTAGATTCAGATAGACCTCATGAATGAGGGAGGATATTGCCATGTTTTGGTTGTGTATTGTATTTAGTGACACACTATTTATTGTACGTCCTTTACAGGCACATTCGGAGCTTGTATTTATATGGTGTAAGATGTTATCCATTTTTATGATCTGCCAAAATTCTAATAATTACAACATTCTCTGAATTTGTTTGTTGATTTCAACTATAAAGACGGTTCTTGATATTATATGGTGACCTTCAGCTTAGATATTTTGCTCATTTGAGTTGAGAAATTATGCTTTTTGATGTTCCTTCCAAAGTAACTTATTTCCGACATTAGTGCAGCTGATTCGAGATGAAATCAGAGCTGGTAAAAGCGATAAAGAAATCTTCAAAAAACCAGGGGAAGATTTCGGCGAGACAACAGTAGCCTTGTGGCTATCACCAGTCAGTTCACAATGACTTGTTTTTTATTTTATTTTATTTTTATTTTAAATCATTGCAACAATGCTATTAAGAAACCACGTTAGTTCCTGAGTGATCTCAATTATGATTGACTATTATTTTCTTCTTTTCTCTGAACCAATTTTTGTTTTGTACTTACTGTCTTGACAATTTGAAGCTTGTTTATTTGTTAAGCCTAGATTCTTAGTACATGAAAACACAGAAGTGAATTCTAAGCATGAGTCTTCATTTTATAAGCTGAAGCTTTTGAGTTGAATTAAATTATGTATTTGGTTCATGTCTAAACTAATGAAGCTTTTTGCAGGTCATAGTTGCGGGAGCGGCCGCACGGGTGTGGGCATATTTGAGGCATAGGAAAAGGACAAATGTAACTGTAAAGAATGTTTTGTTGTCTTTGTTTGCTAATTTGATAGCTTCTCTTGTGGCTCACACACAAGCGAATTACGTCTCTGTCGCACGTGCACACACAAACACACAACGTCACACGTCTCTCACACACACCCACACACTCTCTCTCTCTCTCTCTCTCTCTCTCTCTCTCTCTCTCTCTCTCTCTCTCTCTCACACACACACACACACACACACACAAACTTCACACGTCTCCCTCACACACACACACACTGTTAACTTAAAAAGAAGGGATGAGAAAAACTGCATGCATTATTCATAAACACTGAAAGCCTTTATAAAGGCAAAGTTCCAAAAAGATAATCATCAACTAATTTGAATTCTAATCAAAACACAACTAACTTAAATCAAACATATCCTAATCAAACTAAGAACATGATTATCTCAACATCCTAATTAAACTAAAATAAACATCATTATCTCAACATCCTCCCTTAAACTTATGTTTATCACATAAGTTTAAATATTTTAAAGTTATCTCCTTTGTATGAATGCTTTCATTTTGAGATGCACATGTTGTTGCTGCTACAAATCAACCTCAGTAGTTGAAGGAATACCAATATTTTGCTTCTTTGATGACCATGAGATAGCTCCAAAACCCATCATAAGTACATAACTGGATGTGTGTTTCCGATCATCTAAATCTCTTGCATAATCATTGTTTGTAAATCCAATTAGATTTGACATCTCTTCTTTCTTCTTTTTCTTCATCATCATCATCATCATCATCATCATCATCATCACCTTCTTCTTCTTCTTCTTCTTCTTCTTCTTCTTCTTCTTCAAGTAAATCTTTGTCTCCACATCGATCTTTGCCGCATTTTGTAATATATGTCCTTCTCTTTCTTTTTTACCGATCCTTTAGCTTCCTTCTTCTTGCTATATAATTGACCGTCGGCTTTTTGACAGCGGGCGAAGAACGTAGTCTCTGCTGCTGCTTTTTGAGCCTTAACAACTTTTAATTGCTCATAGTGAACTGCTTCTGCTTGTTTCTGCTTCTGGTATAACAGCCAATTTGTTTCTTGCACCTTGATCTCATACTTAACAGCGGTCTGGCTAAGCTGCTCAGACTTAATGTGTGTACAGCCTAATCCTCACACAAACAAAATGAATTACAATGTATACAAAGTAAATTATAATGTATGTCAATGACCAAAAGATTTATTGGTGTTTAGATTTCCGTAACAACTTTTCATAAGTAGTGAAAGTTTAATTTACAGGTGCGAGTGAATTTTTTTAGCGTAGGTAATGTGATTATGTGCACATGGTCCTAATACCCTTATATGTGCACAGCTCAATTCCCATTTGCTCCACTAATAAGACTTATGCATATCTTTGTTTCTATCTTTGTTTTTTTTAACAATCTAGCTATTCATTAAAAAAAAAATTAAATTATAGCGGATAGCATGATATAAACCATGCATGGTTTCAACAAAGAAAATAGAATTAGAATTCTCTCCTTTTCTTATACATATTTTAACACAGGTTCTTCCATTTGTGTTCCAATGATACATATTTCAAATAAAATAAAATAAAAAATCCATTTTTTAATCTTAAATTTATTTTCTGCCGTACATAATCTACAACGATAGCATCAATCCCTTTCAATGGCTTTCCATTTTCTTCCATTCATTGGTTCATATAGATAGATTGATAGATACATGTCATTAATCATGACGCCAAGATTCTTTTCCCTTATTTGTATGATCCTATATATGTACCAATACGAATTCACACATGCACCCTTTTGTCTGCCACGTTAACCACTTCAACCCAAACCACTCACTCTGCGCCTGTCGCAATGTATGACCACATAACATAACTCACACACTCATAAATCAAATCTTCAAAACTTGGTTTTGTAACTTGGGCTTTGAAATGTCTTAAATCAATAAATAATATTGGGGAAATTTTGGGGAAATTTTACTAAAACACTTTTGGTTTAGCTCTTTATCAATTTAGGATCTGTGCTTTTAATTTTAGCACTTTAATACTTTGTACTTTGAGCCGTTTGCAAAAACATACCAAAACTCTTAACCCTGTTAATATTTACTGATGTGACATAAAAATACACATAAGTTTATTTTTTACTCTTAAAATTATCATTATCAAATGAGGGCTTCTGGCTAGAGTTTTTGGCACTTTAGGATTCTATACTTTAAATCATTTACGAAATCATTTACAAAAACATACCAATCAAGTCTTTCTGATTCAATTCATCAAGTGGCATCTTTTATATTACCGTATTTTATAGAAACACATATAATATGTTTATAACTGATAATTTTATTAATTTTAATAATATAAATATTCACTTGATAGATTAAAAAGTACTGGATTTCTCATTTCTCTTCCTAATATATACGCCATATTGTTCTAATATAAATCATGATATTTAACTTCAAACTTAGATATATTAACAACTACTTATTTCTATTTTTGTGTTTTATTATATAGTTCTTTTTATCTCCAAACATTTTTTTATTTATTTCTCATTTTCATTTAAAAAAAAAAGAAAGTGTACGTTGATTCTCTGAATAATTGGTATTTAATTTAATTAGGGTCATTATCTCCAACACCATATAAAAGTTGTTGTAGTGCAAGACTAAAGAAAAGTGATGGTTTTGACTAAGAAATAGCATATATAGATCAAAGAAGATAGTCAAAGTTAACCCAAAAAAGTAACCTAAAGTTTTCGAAAAACAAAAACTTAGAATTATTACAACTATGGACTATTGATAATCCTAGCCACATAATAATGGAAAAACAAAACTATCCTTGCAGTTACAGTTGAAATATAAGATTTTGAAAAGTTAAAATAAGAAAACTAAAATGTCTCAATCATTCATAGCTAACATATATCAAGAGTAAATTGCAAAGCTTTTAAAAGAGATGTTTAATAGGGTTTTGGTGTCAGGTGTGGAACTCTCTCAATATTAGTGGCAGACAAAAGAGTGTAACAAAAGCTATATATATAATGGGTGCTTTTTAGCCATGAGTTTCTTCCAAATCAAAGCACCAGTTCACAATTTTATGGGTCCATGTATGTTCTTTTTATGTCTTTCTAGACATTAATCTTCTATATATATTAACTATTAATTTAAAATATTTGATTAAATTAAAGGTTTTCTATTCCTCTCATTCCAGATTAAAAACAAATTAAAACCAAATTAAAGTTATCTGCACACATTATCGCAAACCTCAAACCAAATTACTCCTGCACATGGGCAAAATTTTTTATTTTTATAAATAAATAAATTTATTTTAATTAATTTAATGAACAAATCTTTACTTTTTTAAATTTATTTTTCAATTCTTCAATTTTAAATTATAAATTTTTAGTCCTTGCACTATTTTTAGAAACTTGTAAAACCTAACCTTAAACCATTAAAAAATGATATGATTAAATTAAAATAATAAAAAAACTATAAAGTTACAATTTAAAATAGAACCAAACTAAAAAATCATTTATAAAAGTAGGAGTATATAAAAAGTTACATCATAAAAAAATTTTATTATTAGGCTCATTCTCTATAAATGTCTTTAGATCAAAAAATATAAAAACAAAAGTACCCCATTATCAGATATCCTCATAATCCCTTTTACCTTAATATATTATGTGAAGTATATATATTATAGTCTTTGAACCAAAATGGAGCATGAACTTTTCTCAGATTCAAAGTTGATTGATGAAGCAATCATGAAGTCCAAGAGAATGTTCCACGTGACCATTAGAGGCTTTGGAAATTTAAAATTCTTTTAAAATTACATTGTTAGTCCCTTAAATAAACTTTTTAATAAAATTACATTTTTTACCCTTGTTAGTTGCGGCCTATTCCTTACTCTAGTCCTCATCATCTGTCTGATCACTGTCTCACAGGTCAGGCGGTCTCTTTCTCCGGTGACCTTCCGGCCTCGTTATTGAACTTGTCCGAGCTTGGAAAGCTCAATTTTCAAAACAACTCACTCTCTGGTGAGCTCCACAGAGGCGTTTGAATCATGGAAATTAAAACTTAGTATAATCCTTCACACGGAATCATATAACCTGTTGTTGTAGTGCAAGACTAAAGAAAAACAATGGTTTTGACTAATTAAGAAGAAATAAATATCAAATTTTTATAAAAAAAACAAAGAAATAAAGATCAAACAAAAAGTTAATTAAAAAAACCTAACGTTTTGAACAACAAAAACTTAGAATTATTACAACTATATATATATGGACTATTGATAATTCTAACCAAATAATAATGGAAAAAAAAAACTATCCTTGCAATTACAGTTGAAATATAAGATTTCAAAAGGTTAAAATAAAAACTATAATGTCCACATCATTCTTTTATAACATATCAAGAGTCAATAATTTGCATGTCTCTAGGTCATGGATGGAGGTATGGGTGGAAGAACACAAATGAATAACTGGTATTTAATTTAGATTCTTTTTCTCTAATACTATATAAAAGTTAATGTAGTGATTATTCAGAAAAAAAAAAAAGTTAATGTATTGAAAGACTAAAGAAAAATGATGGCTTTGAAAAAAAAAAAAATCAACAACAACAACAAAGATTGATGAAATTAGTTAAAGTTAGCAAAACTCCAAAACTTAATGTTTTGAAATTTCAATGTAAATCAAGCAAAAACTTAGAATTATTACAACTAATTAAGCACTATTTGGTGAACACCCTGTGCAGGCTGTGCTAGCTTGCTTGCATGAAACATGTTCCGTAGCTCATTCATTTACAGTTGTGGTTTCTAGTAAGTTGTATGGCCGAAAAGCTCGCTCGTGCTTATTAAGCACAATCTCGCTCTAAGCACTAGAGCAATGCTTGAGCCCTATTTGGGTAGAGCTCTTCAATTTCTTCTTGATTGTGAGTTGCACGCCCGTAAGACATTCGTGCTGAGGCTATGCTTTTCTCTAGAAATATCCTTTTATTTTTATTTTGCTTTGAATCAATGAAAAATTAATGTGTACTTCATGCACTTAATTATCAAATGCCCCAACACTTAATTTTTTTTTTATTCTCAACCAAAAAAATATCGAATATAAAAAGTAGATGAGTACATTAGTGAAGTTTTTAAAGAAAAAAATTAGTTTTACCTAACAACAATGCTCTAATCGTTTGTGCAAGGCTCGGTCGATGTGCCCCATGCCAACTCAAGTTCAACCAAACTAATATAGATCTTATTTGAGTAAGTACAAATTCTAAACTCAAATTTTTGGATGGTAGCTTCATACATCTTTGAGGTAACTTTTTCCTCCGATAAGTAATTAAGAGCATACTTGTAATGCACACAATTCAATTACTCCCAAGTGGTTCTCATTCTTCAAGCGGCGATAGTTTTCTTTACCATCTTTCTATTATTAACTTTCTTGATAGGGAAACCAATTAATAAGAATCAGATTTTCTGGTTTTATTACTATAAATAAATTAGCATATAGTCACAGTACAAAAAATATTGGAAAAAAATAAAAAAAATGGTCGATAAAGGTCCCAATACTTATACCAAAAAAAATATCTATTTCAATATTTTTTTACCGTTGGTAAAAGTCTCGTATGCATAGACCTATACGAATGGATACAATATTTGTTGGAATAGATTTTATTAATTAATTTACTGATGAAATATGACTGTAACTATATATTGGTCATATTGTTCGGATAACACTGTTAGATTGTTTATCTTATACTAACGACAAAAATGCATATTCCAATATTTTTTAACTATAAGTAAAAGTCTCATGAGTATAGACCTATATCAACGGTTACAGCTTCACAGTTAGAATAGCATAGTCATATTTGTTTACCCTATACCAAAGGTGAAAATGCCTATTCCAACATTTTTTATTGTCATTAAAAATCACATAGGCATAGACCTATAGTAACTGTTATAACATTTGTTGGAATATATTTATCAAATTTATTGGCTATAGATGCATATTCAAAAGTAAATATTCACTTTTACCAAAAAAAAACTATATACCATTGATAAAAGTATTCATACTAACAACTAATCTATCAATATAACAATTATTGTACCCACAAATATATTATGAATAATTTAACATATTTTTAACAATTAATATTAATGTATAATAGATTAAAACTTTTAGATTTATTAGAAAAAAGTACAATGACATTATCTTAAAATAAAGGTATAATACCCTAATTGGTCCTTCTACTTTTCTCTCTCTTCCCTTTTGGTCCCTCTACTCAGAAATGCTCCCGACTAGTCCCTCTACTTTTGAAAATGTAGCTATTTAGAGAGAAATGCTCCAAACTAGTCCATCTACTTTTGAAAATGGGCCTACTTAGTCCCTCCACTTAGTCCCATTTTAAAAAATAGAGGGACTAATTTGGAGCATTTCTCCCAAATGAGCACATTTTCAAAAGTAGAGGGACTAGTCGGGAGCATTTTTGAGTAGAGGGACTAAAAGGGAAGAGAGAGAAAAGTAGAGGGACCAATTGAGGTATTATACCTAAAATAAAACCAAAAAACGATTTCATCATTACAAACATTTATTTGCTATGCGCATGTCTAATTTACCACGTCACCGCCAATTGACGGAGATGCTAATAGGTGTTATCGATTGGACCAAATTTGCCCAATCAAATTAATAGAGAGATAAAATTTGGATATTCCATGATAGGGGATCAAAAGAACAACCTGAGTAAAATGCATGGACTAATTAAGAGAAAACACAAAATTTTCTTAAAAAAACACACAAAAAATTAGATATGAGTAGTTTTAATTAATAAAAAACATTAGTATTTATGAATATATATAAGTTTGAAGTCAAATATCACGATTATATTTAATTAAGAGGCAATAAATCATGTAATTTTAATTTTTAAAATAACATGACTTACTAAATAGAAAAAATCGTAGGTACTTTTAATTTATGAAGTAGTTTTTTTAAGTGAATATTTATATTAATAAAATTATCAGTTAAACAGATTCCATCTATAAAATACTTGATTCCTCATATTCTGTTTTTTACCTTTCATTGTTTGTTTCGGGTCTCGTCTTGTAACTTCATCTAGTGGTTTGCTGTATTTTGTAGCTTTATTTACACCATTTCTGATGTGAATTTTGTTGTTTGTCTTTACTTCTTTTAATAGAGTTGGTTTATCCACTTTTTCAAAAAATAAAAAAAAAATACTTGATTCAAAAGCCAAAATTTGATGAATTGGATCAGGAAGGCCATTCATGGTTCACATTATTGTTATACCTTATCAAACTTAATTCAGGTTTGAATGGATGAATGCTTGAGTTGGCGAGTCCACCCGAGAGAACCGATCTCTTTTAAGCTGATTTTTTTACAAAAAAAAAACAAACATTAGGGAAAACTCCCATTACATCCTAGAGTCAAAAAGACAGTTTCTTTTAAGCAGATACCCACGAGTTATTATTCCATTATTAATTATATGGTGACAAAAAAAAGGTGTATGGTGACAAACTAAAGATAGACTCATCAACATGTGTAGCCCTTAACCCTTTTGTTTGGAGGGTTTTTCAGGTCACATGGATTATATATATATATCTTTTGTTTGGAGGGTTTTTGTTTATATACAATGTATGTGTTTTACAATTCAATTCAATTTATTTATTTCTAATATATTCCTTTGACTTACACTATATATATAACCCATGTGACCTGAAAAACCCTCCAAACATATACATATACATATACATATATATAATCCATGTAAATTAAGTTAGGAAAATTCATAGACACTTGCAAATTCATAGACACACACCACATCACTTGCAATTAATCACGTAGATCAAACATCCTCTTTTTGACTATATCCGCATCAAAGAGCTCACAGTTAAACAGATTATTATATCTATAAAATACTTTATTCAAGGGATTTGGTAAATTGAATCAGCAAGACCACCATGCACCATTCATGGTTGATATTATATATTGCTATACCTCATCAAACTTCATATTTGAATAGATGACTTTGGCACTGAAGTGAAGTCCCCCACTAGATCACATGAAGCATCCTTTTTAATCAGACATCATCATTAGTTGGTAGTAGGGTTGAATTCTATGTCCTGAAGAAAAGTGTTGCTTTCCCAAAGATAAGACACTTGGGTTCAACAACCAAATCTCCAAGCCTCCATGCCTTAACCCCTATAAATAAATCAGAAGAGCCACTCAAGTTCTCCACACTCCAGTTCACCACTGCTCCCCAAATATTAGCCAGGCTAGCAAAACTTTAGATTGATAGAATTCAATGGGTGCTCTGCCTATGGTTGCTCAGGTCGTTGATGCTATCGGTGGCCGGAATCCGGCAATTTTTAGTCGCAAGAGGTTAACGAAGTCTGATTGTGATCCTCGGCAGAATCGTTATTTGTTTCATGATGAGGATGTGAGAAACTTCATCATCCCTCAACTCACTGAAGAGGAGATGGTGAGAGCTCATTTACCACTAGGCATTGAGCTCAACGACGACGCCAACCCGCGTGATCAAGGCCTTCAACTGGACCTGTATATTAATGGTAATTTGGGTTTGGAAATGTTCCAAACTGTTCTGATACGGAGGCCATCCAAAGGTGTTGTTCTCAAAGGACATGGCTGGAACAGTGTTGTGACTGCCGGAAACCTTGCACCCGGTGATCATGTAGTTCTTTGGAGCTTTCGAAGGCTTGAGAATGACAAACTTGCCTGTTTATTTGCAAGATATAATGAAGAAGAATGATCATTAATGATCATAAGGTCAGTCTGTTGATGCTGCTGCCAAGTATTCTTCTTTGTTAGAGACTTATCAATAAGAAGGAAACATGAGCATGTATCTTTAATTGTTTTGAAGTACTTAATATAATGTCCGGTTTGCCTTTTTTATGGAGAAGCTAAAGATCTCATTTGTTTTCTATCAGCTCCATTGCCATTATCTTGTTGTTTTATTTTTCTTTTTTCCGGTGGAATGAAACTCAAGTGTTTGATTTTTATTTTTGATTTCTGTTTCTTTTTTTGTTTTGGGGAATTGATAGTTGGTTCGATGTGATTAGAAGTACAAGGATGCACTACTATTTGGCTTTGTTTGTCTCTTTGTCGGCCTAAAGGATGTTGTCACTCTTGCATATGATCACAAGAAGGTGATGGCTTGCAAAGAGACAAAATTAAAGGCTTTTGTTGAGAAGCGGTTCAAAACTGAGAAATCGATCAAAATCGTGGTTCTTAACCAAACTCCGATCAGCTTCTAAATCATCATGTCAATCTGTAGTTTTACTATATGCTCCCTTAAGGGTTAATTAATTGTTGGAAGAATGATAGTCCCACATCGGCTATGGTAAAGGAACAAAATAGGTATAACCTTGGGGCTTTTTGGTGTAAATACCCTAATATATAAACTCATTGTTGTTAATCTAATTATACACCTCCTACCAAAGGGCTTGTAGCCAGCGGTACCTTAGGTCCCCTCGTTGGGAGAGACGCGAGTTCGATTCCCCCTGACCGCGCTCTCCAGTTTCAAAAGGGTGAGGACGTTGTGGCAATTTCCCCGCCCGTGTACGCCCCTGAGGGTTGGCGCTTGTCGCCCTACCTCAAAAAAAAAAAAAAAAAAAAATTATACACCTCCTAGTGGGTCCATTAGCATTTATTAAATTCTAACATTAATGAGATGTACTTGTGTTTTCATTTGTTATGGATTTAGTAATTTATATCCTACATTATCAGGTTGTTATGATTCCATGCATATGTGAAGGATTATACTATAAGTTTTCCATGATTCAAACGCCTCTGTGGAGCACGCCAGAGAGTGAGTTGTGAAAATTGAGCTTTCCAAGCTCGGACAAGTTCAATAACGAGGCCGGAAGGTCACCGGAGAAAGAGAACGGCCGCCTGTGAGACAGTGAGACAGATGATGAGGAATATGCCACAAAACATGTAATTTTTTTAAAAAGTTTATACAAGGGACTAAATGGCCACAAAATATACTTTAAAAGAATCTTAAAAGGGCTTTCATGTTTTCCAAAGTCTCTACTGCTCACATGGAAAAATAGAACATTCTCTTGGACTTCATGATATGATTGCTTCATCTATCAATACTCTATTATGGGTCAAAGACTATATATATACTTCACATAATATATTAAGAAAAAAAGGATCATGAGGATATCTACATACATCCGTAGTTGGTAACAATCTGATAATGGAGTATTTTAATTTTTATATTTTTTTTATATTTTAGATGTTAGTAGGAATAGAGTCCAACACTTATGTGTTTACATCTTCGATTCATAATAATTAAGTTTAGATTGAGTATGATAATTTTGGATTTTTGATTAAAATGATAGTTTATTTTATCTATTAAATTTAAAATTGAGAGAAGTATTTAACTCTTAAATTTTATCAAAATACTATATATATATATATATATATATATATATATATATATATATGTTGGAGTTGGTGCAAGTGAAAGAACTACTTTGTATAGGGCTCCATGGTGGGCCAAAGACAATAATATATATATATAGGTAGGTAGACAGGAGGCTCATACATCTTGATGTAACCCTTTGCTTTGCTTTGCCTCATCAAGATGTATTTATAGACGATGTAACCCTTTTGTTTTGTTTTTTTTTTTTTTTTTTACTGCAATTGAGCACCAAAATGTATTGTACAAACATAGCTTTATCTCTAAAACAACTAGCTAGCTGTGAGTGGCTAATGACCTAAATTTAATCCCAACACACCATCTAATTTTTGTGCATCTTGGCTTCCATAATATTTCAAGCAATCCCTTGAAGGATATACCCGTTAACCTCTTACTTAACCCGTTCACAGCAACCACCCCTTCGCTCTCTGTGCATATATATATATATATATATATATATATATATATATATATAATAATTATTATTATCATCATCATTATTATTATTATCTTATTAATGAATTACATTATATATTAATTATATTTTATATATGTTATTTACTATAGTATTTATTATTTAGACCATGTGTGCGGCTAGCTGCTCACTAGTTTGGATCTTGCTCACTTGCTTTTTTTTTCTTTGATCTATAATTAAGCATTGAATAATTAGTTCCCATCTGTCTCTAGTTTCAAATGCATGCATGGTCTTTATCTTTCAGTCTAGTTTGGGAAAAAAAGATATGAACAATTGCTAGGAACTTTATAAGACCAAATTAGAAGATTAATGTCTAGAAAGACATAAAAAGAACATACATGGACGCATAAAATTGTGCATTAATGGGTGCTTTGATTTGGAAGAAACTCATGGCTAAAAAGCATCCATTATATATATATATATATAGCTTTTGTTACACTTTTTGTCTGCCACTAATACTGAGAGAGTTCCACACCTGACACCAAAACCCTAAACATCTCTTTTAAAAGCTTTGCAATTTACTCTTGTTATATGTTAGCTATGAATGATTTGGACATTATAGTTTGCTTATTTTAACTTTTTAAAATCTTATATTTCAACTGTAACTGCAAGGATAGTTTTGTTTTTCCATTGTTATTAGACTAGGATTATCAATAGTCCATAGTTGTAATAATTCTAAGTATTGTTTTTAAAAAACTTTAGGCTAATTTTGGGTTAACTTTGACCTTCTTCTTTGATCTATATATGCTATTTCTTAGTCAAAACCATCACTTTTCTTTTGTCTTGCACTACAACAACTTTTATATGGTGTTGTAGATAATGAACCTAATTAAATTAAATACCAACTATTCATTCATTAGAGATAAAGAATCAACGTACACTTTCTTTTTTTTTTTTAAATGGAAATGAGAAATAAATAAAAAAAATGTTTGGAGATAAAAAGAATTATATAATAAAACACGAAATAAAAAATAAGTAGTTGTTAATATATCTAAGTTTGAAGTTAAATATCATGATTTATATTAGAACAACATGGCATATATATTAGGAAGAGAAATGAGAAATCCAGTACTTTTTAATCTATCAAGTGAGTGTTTATATTATTAAAATTAATAAAATTATCAGTTATAAACAGATTATATGTGTTTCTATAAAATACTTGATTTAAGGGGTAATATAAAAGATGCCACTTGATGAATTGAATCAGAAAGACTTGATTCATGGTTCATGTACGGATATATTATTGTTATACTTAATTTATCAAACTTAAGACTAAATTGATGAATGCTTGGCCCACCACTTGCGTCATAATTACTAGGGGTGGCAATATTTTGTCCGGGCCCGCCGGCCCAGTTTTGTCAATAAAAAAGATTTGGACAAAAGTTGCATTAATCCGGGCCGGGTTTGGACAATGTTTGATTGTCCGAATTTAAATTCGGGCCGGGTCCGGACAAAGAAATTCGGACAACCGGGCTTTTGTACCTCTAATATTTTAAAAGCCCAAAACATAAGCCCAATAGTTTTATGCCCCATTTTCCAAAAACTTTCAACTTATATGGATTTTTTTTATTTAGACTTGGAATTTTGTATGACTTGATTTGGGTTTTGAATTGTTGGACTTTTTTTTTGTATATAATGTGAATTAAATTATTTTTTATAATTTAATAATTGAGTACAATTAAATGTAATTTATAGGATTCGAACAAAATTCGGACATCCGGACAACCCGGTTTTAAAACAAACCGGGTCTGGACAAGGTAGGTTTGTTCGGATTTAAAAGTGGGCCGGGTCCGGACAACAAGTTTATTTATTTATAGCAGTAGTTGTCCGGACCCGGTTTTGTCCGAACCCAGATTTTTGCCACCCCTAGTCATTACATAGTAGAAGTAAGGTTCAAGTGTTCAACTTAGCGATGCCCCCTTTGCTTTGCTTTGCTTTGCTTTTATTTTATTTTATTTTTTTGGGAGAATAATTCATGACATAAGAGACATGCATGTATCAAGTTTCAATTCAACCAACAAATTAATGTCCACTTCTTCCACAATGTCTCCCTATAAAAAAGAGCTGCTCAAAGGCCATACACTTAGAATATAATTCAATGGAGGCTGTGTCTTTTATGATTTTTTTTTTTTTTTTTTTTTTGCCAAGATGAGCGGCCTAGCCGCTAAGACAGGGGCGTGCATAAGTCTCGGCGGAGCAAGTGGGAGCGGGGCCCGCGCACACATGGGCGCAGGGACCACCCGCACACAACCACTACTCACACTCCTAGAAATATGCCCTCACCCAAGATTCGAACTCTCACCACTTGTGAAGGGTTCTATTGGGGACCCGACTACCAATAGACCACATGGTCGTTGGTGTGTCTTTTATGATTTTTAGGCACGCTGTTGATGCTATTTGTGGCAACAATCCAACGATTTTTAGTCGCAAGAAGTTAACCATGTCTGATTGCATGGGTCGGCAGAGCCGTTTACTATTTACTACAGAGAATGTGAGAAATCATCAACTTTCACGTAGTTAAGGCAATTCAAGCATTTAAGACGTTCAAAATAACAGTAATGCTATATGATGCAAAGAGGTTGGCCGAAATTTTTACACAAATGACATGGATGCCAGTTGGCATTCACATCACCCCTTTTATCTCTCCTGGTCACCAATTGAAAAAACACAAACCCATCAAAAATAACCATGCCTTAATTCCTCAAATCCCTCTTTATTTTCCCAAACAAATGAAAAACTCAGTTTAGAGTTGCTTACCATAATTTTTAGAATTCCAACAATTCTTAATCACAAAACCAAACTTTTCACAATAAAATCATTAACAAATGGTAAAAAAAAACATACATGAAAAGGGAAGATAATTACATACATAAAAAAAATTCAGAAATTTATAAAAAATCATGGATCTATGATCTTAGGCAGGCCACCGATTTGTTTGCAGGCATTAGATGACGAGGTTCTTCGACATCGATAGCTGCAGCGGTGGCGGGCAATGAGGTTTGGTGGCGCGGGACGTGAGTGAAGACGAAGAGGGATGGGAGGAATTAGGGCATTTGAAGAGTTCATCGGTGTCGGTGAAGCAATAGCGACGAGGTTTGGTGGAGCTGCAACAGGTGACAAGGTTTGGTGGAGTGGGAAGTGAGGCGGCTGCTTGAAGACGAAGAGGGATGGGAAGAATTAGGGCTGGCTAACTTGTTCGCATTAGGGCATATCCAACCCTGCGTGATTTTTGAAAAAAAAAATTCAAATTTGGCGCAGGGGCGCGGGCAATCCCCTGCGCCAAATTTCATTTATGCTATATTGCGGACCACTGGAGCAGCATTATTATTTTTTTATTTTTTTATTTTTGTTTTAATTTTCTATTTTTTTAAATTATGTCTTTTTTTAATTGTAGAAACTGTGTTTTTTAGTACTGAAACATCAAATATAGAGTTTTGGGTTAGAGATGGCCTCATAAAGCATTACTCTTCATAATAATAATAATAATAATAATAATAATAATAATAATAATAATAATAATAATAATATAACACTATCACGTCACCAACAAAATAGCACAAGTAGCGAAAATAGAAAAAAAAAAAAAAAAGCAAAGCACACCCAGGACGTTCTAGTTAATAAAATATTATTGGGGAAATTTGACTAAATTAAAGTACTACGTGGTTTAGTCCTTTATCAATTTAGGATATGTGTATTCAACCTTAGCACTTTAGTACTTGTACTTTGAGCTGTTTTGCAAAAATATGCCAAAACATTTAACCTAGTTTGCACGTGGTATAAAAATACACTTGAGTTCTTGAGTTTATCTTTTTGCCTTTAAAATTATCTTTATCAAATGAAGGCTTGTGGTTATAGTTTTTGGAATTTTAATACCCTACACTTTAAATTATGTGCAAAATTTATGCCAAAATAGGCATTTTTTCATCGTGCTAATTTACACTTACCTAATTCACAAGCAATGTTATTTTAAAGAATATAAAAATAAATATAATTTATATAAAAATATATAATTAATTGATGCTACTCCAATATTAAATAGAAATAATTTTTTGAAAAACTTTGGTCAGTCAGATCGGGTTGACTCGGACTCGCTCTTAAAACTGGTCCGGTTCAATATATAAAATTAGATCTTAATAAAACCTGGATTGAACCGGCAACCGGGGTCTACACAATTTTTTTTTTTTAATTCTTATTTTATTTTATAATATACTAATGTTTGGAGGTTATAATGTAAAGTTATAAAACTAAGGAAGGGAGAGACTAAGGAAATATTTTTTTATTTTTTATTTTTATGAATTTCTTAGTTGTTTATTTCAGCCGTGAATATTTTTATGTTTTTTATTTAATTTTGAACTAGTTTATTTTTATGTTATTTGGTGTATTTCACATTTTTTTTAACGTAGTGAACTTCAATATTTATTTATGTAAAATCTTGTTTAAATTTTTAAAAGTCATGTTTTTATTTATTATTTATTATTTATTATTTATTCTTCAATATTTGATTTTTTTATTATTTATAATTAAATTTTAGATCATTTTTAATAAAAATTATTGACCCAGTTCAACCCAGTTGAATCTCTCGACTCCTACCCCTATTTTTCTCCGAGTCGATGCCCCATCCGAGCTTGAGAACCTTGGTATAAACCACCTTCTTAGAATCTGCAGCAAAGTGTGTGGGCCAGAATTGAGCATTGCACAATTAATCTTGGGAGCAATGCTACCTCTGTCTGGAAGAGCTGAAAAGGACACATGGAAAGCCTCTCTTATAATAGATGTTATCCTGATTATTTGGAAGGCCAGATGCAATTGCCTATTTAGAGCAATTAATTCAATCCCACTTTCAGTGGATTGGTACCACAACTGTTGATCTAGTGAAACAGTTACAAAGGGGGCCGGTGCATCCCTCCTTCCATTGTCAATCAGCTCATGAGTTAATGATTCAAAGGGGCCGGGAGGATTTGTAATCATTAACTCACAAAAGGTATGTTCTGGTTGCACGTTACAGTAGATTAAAGGGCAGCACTAGTTGAGAAGCAGAATTGATTGCCTCCAAGATGGGTTCAAAAGCTTACATGTTAGAAGAGAGTATTTAACATACACGGATAGCATAAGCCTTCAATTAAGCCTCAGTCAGAACAATACCTGTGATAACTCTTTTAGGTATTTTGGTTCCAAGGAATGGAGTTGAGGAGGAATGAGATAGGAATGAATTAGGATTGAAAAAAAAAAAATTGTGTTTAATTGGAAGGTATGAGAGAGTAATTCATTGGGAATGGGAAAATTAAATAGAAGAAATATGTGAATAATGTCTTTTATACCCTTATAGAGTAAATATTAAATAAATAAATATATTACCAAATAATATTATTTTATTTGTAATATGTTGTCATTATTGTTATAATTATTTTTTATAATTAAGTTTACAAATTCTTTATTATTAATATTGTTGTTTTGTTAAAATGTTATTATATTATTTTTATTATTTTAGAATTAATTTAAGTTATTATTATTATTATTATTATTGTTGTTGTTGTTGTTGTTGTTGTTGTTTTTTATAGTATTATTTTATTTGTAATATGTTATCATTATTATTTTTTACAATGTATTATTTTATTGTTTTGTTAAAAGTATATATATTGGATAGAAATAAAATTAAAGTGAGGGGTAAGATGATAATTTTCTGTTCCGGATTAGCCATTCCTCATGAAAATGAGGGGTATCCCAATCACCCTTCTCCCCTCTTCCCATTGCCCATATAATCCTCTCCAATTTTTATACCGGGCAACCAAATAACAGATTGGGTCCATTGACTCCATTCTCACTCCATTCCCAATCTAATACTTGCAAACAAACAACTCCTTAGAGTTACATTACTCCAGCTATAGGCAATCAAAAGTAGCTCTTCTGTCCAAAAAAGAGAATCTTATTTCACTTTAATAAAAAAACAAAAATAAGGGTAGGTAACAGGGTTGGGCGGGATGGGGTCCCCCAATCCACATGGGACAAAAACATACATGGTGTTCCCAAATCCACATGGGAAAAATTTTCCTTCTTTCCTCCATGGGCAAAGGATTTTGGTTGTGGCCCTTGTGGGGGTAGGGGTAGTTATTTATGTATTTAATTAAAAATTTTATTATATTAAATGAAATTGATGTCGAGTGATAATAATAAATAATACAATTATCGAAACATAAATCTTCAAATATTTTTATTTTTAAATTTTATACTTAAATATATTTTTTATTGAACTTATCAGTACATAATTATCAATTTTTTTAAGATATTAATGTAAAAAATACTGATAATAAATATAAATATAACTCTAAAAAAATGTACTTGCTCTACCAAAAATCTTTTAAAAAAATGATTGTAGGTTAAATGCATCAATTGATAAGTTTTTTCTCTTCTCAATCTTGTTTTATATTTTATATTTTATATTTTATTATTTGTTTTATATTTAATTTAATTTTTTTAATTTTTCGTGTGATTGTTTGTTGTGTAAAAATATTTAATATTTGTTTTTTATTATTTGTTAAAAAATTATTGTGAAAAACTGTTAGATATTTGGTGTAATTAATTGTTATAAAAATTTTGATTATTCGTTAAATTTTTTATTGAGTAATTATTTCATTTAATAATTAAATTAGATTGTAAATCTGTGTTAAGTTGTTTTCTATTGTATTATTTGCTACTTTAGTGTTAAGTTGAGTTAATTGGTAATTATATAGTTATGATAGATTTTTTACATCTAAACTAAAACTTTAGATGGTTGTATATTTTATATTTTTAAAATATTGATTATTATAATCTCAAGTTTAAATTAATAAAATTTATTAAATATTTATAAGTTTTAAAAAATTGAATTCAACCATCCTAAATTTTGTTTCTACTTTCTAATTCCGCCAGCACAATCCCCATCCTCGTGGAGAAACCGTCCCGTGGAGATCACCCATGCTAACACACGTATAAATTTTAATTTCTTTTAAATTATTTAATATCAATATATCTATAAAAACATAAAAATCACTCAATATAAAAAAGCTCCATAAAATAACATATCAAGGAATTTTTTTAAAAAAAATAATATTTTAAAATAGTTTTTTTTGAAGGCGGAAATATTTTTTAAAAATATTTATTTAAAAACATAATATTTTGAGAATTATAATAATAATAATAAACATTAATAATATTTTTACCGAATAGATTTCCCAAATGACATTGATGTCAAGTTGGCAAACATGTCAGTATCCATGTCAATGACGTCATTATTTCTTTATTTCTTCTTTTTTTAAAAAAAATAATTTTTCTTTGTTATCTAAATCCTAAATTTAAACATTTAATCGTAAAAGATAAATCTGCAAATGATAAACCGAAAACCCCCTCCCTAAACCCTAAAAATCACAAATCCCCTGCGGGGTTTCTGATTTTCAGTTTAGGGTTTAAGGCACAGGATTTAGGGCTTACGATTTTAAAAGTCTAGGGTTTAGGGTTTAGTATTTATTATTTAGGGTTGAAATTTTTAGATTTTTAAGGTATAGATTTTGTAGTATTTGGGTTTAAGATTTTAGATATGGTTTTATAAATTTTTTTAAATTTTAAGAACTTAAGGATTTTTAAGGTTTAAATTTGAAGTTTATACAAAAAAAATAATGACATGGATAAGGATGTGGATGATAAGTTAGACATCCACGTCATTCGTAAAACCTATTCGATAAAAATAACATCACTCAAATATAATTAATTAAGACGTACATTCAAAATAAGATAATGTCAGTTTTGCCCTTTTTTAATTTTTTATATAAAAATCCCAAATCACCCTCATAAGATTTTTCAAGCTGCCGTCGCTGAATACAATGTATGTGTTTTACAATTCAATTTATTTATTTATTTCCAATATATATATATATATATATATATATATATATATAGCCACACATGGTCAGGTTGTTTTTTTTTAAACTATCCTTTTTTTAGTCTTTCTCATCCAAATTGTAATTTTTTAGTTCTTTCATTATTTTAATTGAGTCATATCCGGTTTATAAAAAGTTATAATTTGAAATTAAAAAATTTAAAAAATAAATTTAAAAAAAATAAAGAGATTGTTCATAAAATTAATTAATATATAAAAATAAAAAATCTTGCATAACGTGTGCAGACAACTTTAAAAAAAATTATTTTTAATATGCGATGAGAGAAAAAGAAAACCTTTAATTTAATCAAATATTTTAAATGAATAGTTAGTTTATATATAAAATAATAGTTTATTTTAATTTTGATTGAGTATGATAATTTTGGATTTTTGATTAAAATAATAGTTTATTTTATCTATTAAATTTCAATTTGAGACAAGTATTTAACTCTTAAATTTTTTTTTTTTAATAAACTCTTAAATTTTATCAAAATACTATATATAATAGTTGGAACAAGTGAAAGAACTACTTTGTATAATGCTTCACGGTGGGTCAAAGACAATAATAGTTATATATATAAATATAGATAAATAGATGGTAAAATTTTCATTTTAGTCCTTGTACATATCGAAATGTGCTCTTTTCGTCCCTTTAGTCTAATTTGTGCCTTTTAAATCCCCTACTTTTTGATTTGAGCCAATGTAGTCCCTCCGGCTGACGTCTGTGAGATTTGCCGTTAAAGTATGCTGACGTGGCTTTTTATAATAATTTTTTGGGTGAAGTGGCACACATACTTTGACGGCAAATCTCACATCCGTCAGCTGGAGGGACTACATTGGTTCAAATAAAAAGGTAGAGGGATTTAAAATGCACAAATTAGATTAGAGGGACAAAAAGAGCACATTTCAGCAAGTACATGAATTAAAATAGGAATTTTACCATAAATAGATAGGTAGGTAGAGACGAGGCTAGATTTTGAATCTATACATCCGGGAGGGTCATTCTCTTACAAGTTACAAGTATGATTGCAAACTCAGATTAGGATGTTACTATGAAGTGTTATCCTCAACAAGATGTATTTATAGACGATGTAGTCCCTTTGTTTTTTTTTTTTAACTGCAATTGAGCACCAAATATCTCTGAGATAAGAACCAAAATATATTGTACAAACATAGCTTTATCTCGAAAACAACTAGCTGGCTGTGAGTGGCTAATGACCTAAATTTAATCCCAACACACCATCTAATTTTTGTGTATCTTGGCTTCCATAATATTTCAAACAATCCCTTGAAGGATATCACTACAAGAAAACAGGTGCATCACTGACGGAATTTTCCGTCACTGATAACTACAATTCCGTCACTGATAATCTTCAGTGACGGAAATGTTCGTTGGAAAATTTGGTGTCGATGATGATATTCCATCGGAATTTTTTTTTTCCGTGGGTGATGCTAAAGCATCACCGACGGAATATTCTGTCAGTGAAGCCAAAATAAAAACTGAAATTAATGATAAGAAAATACATATCACCCACGGAATTCCGTCACAGATATTCTCACTTCACCCACGGGATTCCGTCGGTAAAGATCTTTAACACCAACGAAATTCCGTCACTGATAAGGTGTATTACCCACGAAATTCCGTCACTAAAAAATTATCACCCACGGAATTCGGTATTTGAGTCTCTTTACCACCAAACGAATTCCGTCACTGATAGTGTATATCACCGACGGAATTCCGTTACTAATATACTCACATCACCCACGGAAGTCCGTCAGTAAAGATCTTTAACACCAACGGAATTCCGTCACTGGTGTGGTCTATTACCCACGAAATTCCGTCTAAAACTAATTATCACCCACGGAGTTATATATTTGAGACTCTTTACCACCAAACAAAATCCGTCACAGATGATCGGTTTACCCACCGAAGTCCGTCAGTAAAGATATTTAACACCAACGGAATTCCGTCACTGATGTGGTATATTACATACGAAATTCCATCAAAATCTAATTATCACCCACGGAATTATGTATTTGAGACTCTTTACCACCAAACAAATTCCGTCACATATGCTCGCTTTACCCACGGAATATGGTCAGGAAAGTTCGTTTAACACCAACGGAATTTTGTCACTGATGTGGTCTTTTACCCACGGAATTTCGTCACTAAAATAATATCACCCACGGATCAGTCCCTTTACATTCAAATGAATTCCATCACTGAAGGTCTTGTATTATATTATTAATTATAATTATCCTGCTTTATTTCCCTGTAGCAATACATATAAGAAATTTCATATGCGAAACACACAATATTAAATTCCATCAAGTACATGTAATTAATTTCATGTACCATACTTAGTGTACATATATCACTGATAATTAACAAGTCTTAACAAGTACTAAACATATATAAAGAAACAGTACCATATATATAGCATATATCAATCTGTTTAATATTCAAAATGGTGGTCCAACAGTGTCTTTAGCCTAAGAGGTAGGCTGAGAAGGTCCCATTGAAGCATTTGTAAACATACGTCCAGGATTAAACATCTCCATCATTTGTTCAAGATACTTCTTGATATCCGCCGTATCGCTCGCTTGCTTCTCTACTTTATCCTCTAAGTTGATTATTCTGTCTTTCACAAGTGTCACTTCTTCACGTAAATTGTCAACTTCAACTGAAGTTTGTTCATGTTCATGATTCGGACGACTACAAGCCGAGTATGATGCATCTCTAGCATTGATGGAAGTAGATACGACATTCTTGCCACGTGGCGTGATTCCAAACCCATAGAAATGAGTGCGTGTAGTTCCTTGCCCTCCAATTGCATCACACCAAACTTCTAGGTCAAACTCGGGATGATTTGCTTCATCAGAACCATACTTTTGACTCATTGAAGAAGTATAAGATTCCTATAAGAACTAACAAACAAATTAGTTCAACATATACATCACAAGAGATATATAAACTAGCTACTTGCAATTTCATCCAAATTAAGATCAATGATCCTACATTATTACATGTCAATAAAAAGTTGATAGTAAAAAAGTTGTGATGTAATAATTCCCACACAAGAACATATTCAGTTTTGGCACAAGGAGCATACACAAACATGGACTGTAAGAAAACATATGTAAATTATCCTATATGGCAACCTTGGAAAGCACACCATGATTAAATTCTATAAATACTATCTCTCACAAAAAGTAGCACATTATTCTCCAATGCATTGAAAAGAATTATTGAGAACATAGACAAGCATATTTTCTCAAAAAAAAAAAAAAAATTCAGATTTTTCAGTGAGACAGGAATTCCTGTTTCTTCAAAAAAAAAAAACTAATTCTTTTTTCATTCTGAGCATCCAATTTGTCTATTGATCAAAATTATCATATCATAAAAATTAATCAAAGAAGTCTCATATATATATATAAAAGAAAGTGCATATTATTATGGGCATACACTTACACTAACATTCTTGGACTTATGATCAACAAAATCACCTTGACCTTTCTCACGTTTGTGGGTGCGGTTGAACAATTCTCCATAGGTTGGTTTTCGGTTTAGTTGTTTTTCCTACATTAAGATATTAAATAAGAGACTATAAAACACGTGCAAGTAAAATTTAAAATATAAATTATGTACATACCATCCTCTCCGCATGAAGCATAAAAGGGATGGATCCACCGGTATGCTTGGTGATGCTTCCATCTTTCTCAGTAAACCACTAGTAAACCACTAGTAAACATTTCAAACATGGGCATCTAATTCTATCACCACTAGTAGTAAACCATTGCTCGTTCATTGCAAAAGTTATGTACTCTTCAACTGCCCCCATATATTGGTCTGTGATATATCCATTATCGTCTAAACGAGCACATGCCCAATATCCATATTTAGCCATTGTACAATCCTAAATGATTTAGAACACCATGAAGTAATGTTTAGATTAATAATATTTGATAGTAATGTTTCTTGCCCTTTAAAAGCCATAGTGACTTATTTGCATCACTTATGAAATATCAATCATTTTATCAGATTTTATTAAGCAAAATATGAAATACAGATTTTGGAAAGTAGCCAACAGAATAGTGAAATTTTTTTTTTTCAGTGAGACATGATTCGCATGCTTGATATTCCCATTAGTCTATTGATCAAAATTACCATAGCATAAAAATTAATCAAAGAAGTCTCATATAGGAAAGAAAGTGCATATCTAGACGAGCATACACTTACACTAAGGTGGCGTTTGGATAGATGTAGTTGAAAATGCAGTGCATTTTCAATTACAGTGTAATTGCAAATCCTTGTATTTGAAAATACAGGAGAAACAAATCCAATGTTTGGTTGGATGCATGATTGAAGGGATTTATAAATTTGGATTCACAAATCATGTGTTTGGTTTGATGCATTTGAAGTATATGAATACCCATGGTGAGGTTACCCCATTCAAAGTGATCATTATTTTTTTATTAATTATTAAATAAATAATTACTTATATATATAATTAAATATTACTCAATGACAAAATAATTATTTATTTAATTGTAAAACACTGTATAAATGTGACAATTTTTGTTTATATAATTTTTAATTGATTCATATTAAAAGCTATTTTAAATATAAAAATATTGTAATCTTATTATCTTTTATAACAAATTATATAATCACTCTTTATCTTTAAATTTTAATATATCATCAATGCATATTAATAAGCATAAAGTTTTAAACAATCCGGAATCATTGAGATAAAAAGATAATTAAAAAATAAGACAATGCCTTTACACACCTTTGCAAATAAGAGCTTCATATTAATAAGATTTGTCATATAAAATGGACAAATCAAATTAAAAATTTTACACAAATCAAGAGGGCAAAGCAATGAAGGAGTTCTTATGCAATTGATTAGTTTATGTTTTCACTTAAAAATAAAATCAAAGAACCAAAAAAACAAAAAAGAACAGAGAAAAGAAAAAGAACAAGATGAAGGAGAAGGAGAAGTTATAGATGGATCTATGAGAGGTGCTTAGTTGAGAGAAGTGGCTTCCAATTGCATCCTGATTGAAGCGACATCAATCCTTGACACTCACTGATGAAGCATAGGAATGTGAGGAAGAAGAACAGTGTAGATCAAGAAGAGGTGAGTGGCGGCGGAGAACTAGGGCTTTGATTTCATTCCAATAGAGATGGCGTCGATTCGCGATAATCACCAGGAGAAGTGGAGGTGAGGTTGAGAGAAGAGAGACACGGATCTGGGATGGGGTTACTCTCCCTTGTGCAACCATGAGGGGTACATGGGTGGTTTTGAAAATCATGGATTTGGTTTTACGGCCAGTTTGGGCGTAAAACCAAATCCTGCATTTTCATCTGATCAAAGGATTTGGCTGGTCAAACTGAAAACTAAATCATTTCAAGCAAACAACAGATTACAACCACTGATGTATTTGGAATTACAATGTAACTCCAGATACATCAAAACAAACACCACCTAACATTCTTGGGCTTATGATCAACAAAATTACCATAGCGTGAAACCAATGTTTTTAGCATCAATATTTCTTTGAAAAGCCATTAAATTCATGAACCAAAATTTATACACAATACAAAACACACTTTCCATGCATTGCGTGCTAAATGAAAAATACCAAAAATAATAATAAAACAAATACTTAAACATACCTTGAATCACGGATGGGTTCCTCTCAACCAAAATCTGAAACAATTACAAAAATAGAGTGTACAACCATAAGACTGAGGACGAAGAGAAAACCACACATTTCATCAGATTATGTAGATGGTCACTAAAAATAGCAATAAATGTGTGTTGTGGAAACACCCATACCTCCTGCAGCTTTATACTACAATCTAGTGTTTGCGTAGATGACAAGATATAACGTTTGAATATGCTTGATCAACCTCTATGCTTGAAATGCTAATTTAGGACCTGAAAAAAGAATCACACTATGTTAAAGGCTACAAAAAATCATCATAGTAGTTTGTCGTTTACAAAAAAAATTAAGTTTTAAAAATAAAACATAATTAATACATGATTTCCTTTGACATCTAATTAAAAAAAATCAAAAAAATTAAAAAATAAAATGCAAACTAAGCATTGCCATTGAATTCAAAATTTTAAACATAGTTATTACTTAAATATTTTTTAAAATCACTATCATCAATTAAATTTTCCTACTTACAGAAGCATCAAAAGTTGCAAATATACATCAATACAAAAATTAAAAAATCTATTACAAATTAGTATAAAAAAAATACAAATCAAAACATTAGTTTTTATTCAACTTTGGCACGAAAAGAAATGCAACCATAGGTCCATAAGTTTGAATTCAACCTTACACAAATAATTATGACAACAAGGCATTGGCATCACATGAAATACATGCCCATAAATTCTAAGTCAACATCACAGAACTTTAGAACAATATAATGCTAAAGTTTAAACTACCTAATATGCCTTCACTATCTCATTTCACACCATCAGCCCCAATTGCATGAGAAAATCAAACAGAATAATTTTTAGTTATAAATCAGTTACTAGATTTAGATTTTAAAGTAAGCGATTAATTATAGGATTTTTTTTAAAGTAAGATAAAGTACAAAAAAAAATTTACAATATCTTACCAACAAAATGAATTGTCTATCTCTAACTCATTTGAAATTGTGTCCAATCCAACAGAAATATTTTACATTAATTGTAGCTCATTAGCCTTGATAAACTTTATTCTTTTTAACTTCCTTTGTCCTTGGAAGTACAAATTTATCCCCATCATTCAAACCTTAAGGTTAGATATTGGGAATGAATTTCGACTTTGTTGGTAGTGCTTTCATGCTTGCATTAAGACTTATAGAGCCTTAAGAACCTGTTCGGATAAAGGACCTATTTCTTTGTCAATTTTTCATAATATTCAATTGGTTTATTGGCATAAAAATCAACAAACCTCTCATGCATGAGGATGCACCCATGTACATAAACACATTATCAAGAAGATTAAAGAAAATATTGGTTTACCATATGTGGTCCCACCAGTGCACAGAATAAATCCAGGGCCAATCTTATACAAGTTGACTGTTAAAACATAAAACAAGTTCTCACAAAACACAAACCCACAAAACAATGATTCCAGAGAAAAGCAAACATATTGAGAAGACAATCCATGAACCATATCCCATAGATACAAACCCACACATAGAAAACCACAACAGAGAAAAAAAATCAGTTGAAAAAGCAAGCAAATTAAACATCACAAAACATAAAAAAAAAATCAGTTCAAAAAGCAAGCAAATTAAACCTTGACTGATTTCACACCAAATCGAAGCTATTACCTACAAGTCCCTAAACTAATTCATCCATAAATCCACAAAATCAAACAATGAATAAAAAAAAATGAAGCCCTACATCAACCAAGCATCCCACAAGTCAAAAGCTCCAATGGATCACCTATTTCTCAAAAAAAAAAAAAAAAAAATCAACCGTTCCAAACAATCAAATAGGGAAAAAAAAAAACCATCTTTGAGATCTAGGAATAGAAATACGGAGCTGAGCATAGAGATGCAACGAAATCTAGAAGGAGAAAAGTGGAGGAAATCGAGTACCTTGGAGCCGGAGGATGGAAAAAATGAAACCCTAGCTTGAAGAGAAGGCTTCTTCGAAAAGAAATGGAAAGAGAGGAAGAAGACGGAACCCTAGCCCTTCACAATTTGTATTTAAACCCTTGATATTTTAATTAAGTTAATTTTTTTTCCCAAATCCAAAATTTTTAAAAATTGATTTTTTTCAATTTTAAATATAATAATTGAAAATTAGTGGTAATCATACTGAAAACTAATTTCTGCATTGGTGCCACTATAATTATTTATTTGAGTATTTTTAACTAATTAGTTGCTAGGTGAAAATAATAATTGTAAAATTTTAAAATGATTTATGATTATAAATAAATAGTTGTTAAAAATTGTATTAATTGGTAAGAGTCATACTACAACTATATTGGTACCATTATGAAAGACAAACGGTGAATCAATCATTTCAAATTCAAGTCTTCTTGAACACAAATTTTGTCCCTAATATATAACAACCTATTTTAAATCATAGAAATAAAATTAATTTTTTTCACCAACGGAATTTCCGACGGAATTTCCTACGGAAACTATTACCGACGAAATTTTCCGTTGGTGATAAAATTATATTCCGTCACTAATATGCTTTGAGGTGTTAAAAACTGTTTGTTGGAATTCCGTCACAAATTCCGTTAGTGATATTGATATTACCAACGGAAAAAATTCCGTTGGAAAAATTCCGTCAGTGATGCTTATGTTTTCTTGTAGTGTATACCCGTTAACATCTCACTTGATCTATTTACAGCAAATCACCACTTCGCTCTCTATGCATATAATAATAATAATAATAATAATAATAATAATAATAATAATAATAATAATAATTATATTATTATTATTATTATTATTATTATTATTAATGAATTACATTATATCTTAATTATATTTTATATATGTTATTTACTATAGTATTTATTATTGAGACCATGGGTGGGGCTAGCTGCTCACTTGAATCTTGCTCACTTGCTTTTTTTTTTCCTTTGATCTATAATTAAGCATTGAATAATTGGTTCCCATCTGTCACTAGTTTCAAATGCATGCATGGTCCTTATCTTTCAGTCTAGTTTGGGAAAAAAAAGATATGAAGAATTGCTAGGAACTTTATAAGACCAAATTAGAAGATTAATGTCTAGAAAGACATAAAAAGAACATACATGGACCCATAAAATTGTGAACTGGTGCTTTGATTTGGAAGGAACTCATGCCTAAAAAGCATCATTTTTTTTTTTAAAGGAGTACAAAGATTGATGTTTCTTTTGGTTAATTGCTAAAGAATAGGGTGTTACAATATTAGATCTCAAAGGTCATCTATAAAGAGTAAAGAAACGTCTTAAGGGCTATCCAACACCAATGCTGATGCTATTGGGAGCTTTCAAAAGCTCAGTTCAGATCTAGTTTCTTTTGGAGCTTTTTCTTGATAAAAAATTTATTTATTTATTTAGTAACCCATTTCTTAGTCACTTCATGACTCTATTGTCTGTTGTGTTAATTTTGATTTGAATTCATGTTTAATATATCCCATCAGTAAAGATTTAATGGATTTATGAATTAGGATTATCAACCAATACATCCTTGATAAAAAGCTTGTTTTGTTTAGCAAAAGATGCAAACTATTCACACTGATAAGTTTGCCAGCGCTTTGTTCTCAGGCAAAAATGATGGCTAGCTACGTACATTTAAGTGTTCATACAGTATAGTTTATTATTTGTATCAACAATTCAATCTTATTAAAATTAATAAAAATTATCTTGCTATGGTTTATCAAACTTTATAGGTAAATAGATGAATTATTCTCCAATATGAAATAGTAATAATTCTTTGAATATTTTTGAGTGTGGTGGAGCGGCCTACCAGAGAATATACCAACGTCAGCAGTTCATGCAACTTAGTTATAACCTCACCAGCTGTATCTTATTGGTTCAAATTAAACTTTAGGTTTGGCCAGCATTGACTATTTTATTTAATCCTTAATTTGTTGCTTTCAGTCAAAACCTTTCATTTTTCTTTATCCTTGAATTACATTAATAACTTTTATATCTTTGTTGCTAACTTTTAGTCAAAATCTTCATTGTTCTTTAGTCTTGAACTACAATAGTAACTTTTATATGATGCTAGAGATAAAGAAACTAAATTAAATACCAATTTATATATATATATATATATATATATATATATATATATATATGTTGGGACGCAGTGGCTCAGGTCCATAGTCCCACATCGCCTGTGAGAGCCAATCTCCATAGCCTTATATATCCTAAGCTAATCCTTCTCTCTAACTGTAGTTATGGAGAAGTTAGGGTGGTGGGTCCCTGTATTAACAATATAATCCATGTAAAGTCGGTAAATTCATAGCCACACATTGTCATGATATAGTTTCAAGATAAATACTAGTCACTCTTCTAGTTCACATTGGAGATTCTCAATTAGTATTCCAATTGCTTTGAAATAATTGGAGCCGTATGAGGCGACACTTCCTTAAGTTTGACTTTAAAAGTAGTTTTGAATATAATATATATTTAAGTTTGAAGTAAAATATCATGATTAATTATGTTTAATTAAGAGGCACTAATTAAATCATGTAACTTTAATTTTTAGAATAACATGACATATTGGATAAATGGAAAAAAAAAACCAGGTACTTTTAATTTAATCTATGAAGTGAATATTTACATTATTAAAATTAATAAAATTATCAGCTAAGCTTGATGAATTAAATCAGGAAGAGCATTCATAATTCATATTATTTAATTTAGTGTACTTAATCAAACTTCACTTAGATTTGACCACACGCCCACCAGAGAGCCAAAATTAACCAGTCCTTTGACCCTTAATCTGTTTTTTTTATACACGTTTATCACCTTATCATCTCTTAAGGGTTTTTTTTTTTTTGTTATAAATAAGCCCACAACCCACACCCTCCACGTTAGAACCCATCCCACTGCATGACCCCATGCAGATAGCCAGCAACCTTAAGATTAATAGAATATTCAATGGAAGCTGTGTCTTCTATGGTTGTTCAAAACGCCGTTGATGCTATCCGCTGCGGAGATCCAAGGATTTTTTGCCGCAAGAAGTTAACCATGGCTGACTGTAGTGGTGAGCAAAGCCGTTTACTGTTTAGTGCTGAGATTGTGAGAAACTTTATCCTCCCTCAACTTAATGAAGAGGAGATGGAGAGAGCTCATTTACCACTAGGCATTAATCTTAACGATGACCCAAACCTGCGTAATTCAGGCCTTCCGGTGGACCTGTATTTTATGATCAACAATAATGGTTTGGGTTTGGAAAAGTTCCGAACTGTTCTGATACAGAGGGCAACCAAGGGTGTTGTTCTCAAAGGACAAGGCTGGAACCGAGTTGTGGCTGCCGGAAACCTTGCACCCGGTGATCATGTCATTCTTTGGAGCTTCCGAAGGTTTGACAATAACAAACTTTGCCTGCTTATCCACAAGATTGACGAATCATGATATATTATATATATGTGTATGTATATGATCATCGATAAATATGGTTTGCTTATTTTTCCTTTCCTTTCCTTTCCTTTTTCGGTTCTGATTTTTTTTTGCATTGGCGGAAATGTGATAAATCATAGCTTTATTGAAAAAGAACAGAAGGAAACAGAAGTAGAGTCCTCTCAGAATTGATAATTTGTTGGATGTGATTAGTAGCACAACGTATTATGCACTCTTTGGTTATTATTTGTTAATTTTGTATTAAAAATTAATGAGAGTATAACATATGACATCTAAGCACCTAAATATGTCGTATTATAAAACTAGAGTAAAATATTTAATATGTTATCGAAAATGCCAATTAGAATTAACTTAAAATTCTTTTAGATAAATTATAAATCATTTTATTCAGTTTTAATTCAAATTGGATTAATATCATCACGAAATCAATTCATAATAGAATTCAAACTAATACTTTTCAATCTAAATAAAAGATGTTGTCATTCAAGAATATGACAAGAAGGTGGTGGACAGAAGGTCACCGGAAAAAGAGGTCGCCAGTGTGACAATGAGGGAGATGATGCTGAGGGTAAAGAATATGACAATTAATAAGGTTAAAAATGTAATTTTATTAAAAAAAATTGAGTAAACAACTTAAATAGCCCCTTATTATTATTATTATTATTATTATTATTATTATTATTATTATTATTTGTGTTTCTATTTTGGTCACGTAGCTTTAAAAAATAAGACTTGGTCCGTACTTCTAATTTTTGTTACGATTTGGTCACCTAAGCATTTGCCATTAACGGTGATGACATATAGTATATGTCAGGTCAGATTTCAACTCTGAGCAAATATATACTACGTAGTATATCAAATGTAATCATTGTTAACAACATATGTTCAGGTGACTAAATCATAACAAAAACTAAAAGTAAAAGACGAAATAATAATTTGTTAAAGCTAGGTGATCGAAATAGAAACACACGAATAGGTAGGGGACTATTTAGGTTATTTACCAAAAAAAAAAAAATAGCATACTTTAAAAAAGGTACAGAAGGGTTACTGGTCACATGGAACATTCTCTTGGACTTCTGATTGCTTTTTCTATTAACTATCAAGTTTGTACATGTCCATCGTCAAAGACTATGATATATATATCAAGTGTGTGTTGTGTGTTGTGTAATTCACATAATATAAAAATGAGTAATGCTATATTGGACGAAAGAATCACACGAACCAGCCACACGAACCACGTGGCTGGTGACGTGGATTTTTTTTTTTATTAATTTTTTTTTTAATCTCACGAACTCTCCCATCCCGTGACTCTCTCTCTCTCTCTCTCAATGTCCGGTGACTCTTTTTCTCACTCACTCTCTCGCCGGCTCTCTCGGAATCTCTGAGCCTCTCTCATCTCTTCTCCAGGCCGGCGCTTCGCTCCCTTGCTACCGGTCACCTCTTACCTCTCCCAGTCCCGGCCGGCGTTTCCCCCTTCCCGGTCGCCTCTTACCTCTCTCGGTCCCGGCGGCCACTTCCCAGCCCCCGGCCACCGCTTCCCTCCTCCAGTCCCTGCCGTCGCTTCCCCGCCCCCGATCACGGCCGGCGCTTCCCGCCCCTGGCCGCCTCTTCCATCCCTGCTCCCGACCATTTTAAAGTGAGTAATTTTTCATATTAGAGCATTGTTATGATATACTAAGCTGTAAAAGTTACACTTAATTAATAGCATGATACTTAATTATAGCATTATGTTAGAGTATTAATTCCTTCGTTAAGTTGTAAATCATTATATACTTAATTATAGCATTATACTTAACATGTGGCTTTTTTTTATTTTTTTTAAGCAAATTTCAAGCAAATAGCCGGGATTTATGATTTAGTTGTTATTTCATTGATTTAGTTTGTTGCCACATGATTTGGTTGTTATTCAACTAATGGAGTTGTTGCCACATGTTTGATTTAGTTTGTCTAATTAATGAGTGAAATTTGTGTTTATTTTAATGAGTGAAATTTGTCTAAATAATGCAAATTGTTGTGCTAAATATCAATTAATGAGTGAAATTTATTTTAAAGTAAATTATGAAATTAGTAAATAATGTAAATTATTTATGAATTTATTGTTTGTCTAATTTGTGTTTAGACATATACCTAAACCAAGAACATGGAAGAAGTGGTACTTGGGTGTTCTAAGCAAGGAAAAGATAATGTAGAAGTTGGATGTTCAAGTTATGAAATACATACCAAAGAAAAACCGATAGATGGGAATTTAATTGAAAATATTGTGCCGGAGGCCGGTATGATGCTTGATTCTGAAGAAGAAGTTCATAAATTGTATGTCCATTATGCGCGGCATGAAGGGTTTGGCATCACCAAAAAAAGCACGAGATTAGGTGATGATGGAAAATTGAAATATTATACGCTAGCATGTGCAAGAGGCGGCAAACGAATATCTACTTCAAAAAACTCTTTCAACCCAAGGCTATCCACCAAAGTAAATTGTCCGGCAAAGATCAATGTCATTGTTGGCAATGATGGGCGATTTACCATTTCTAGTGTTACTTTGGGGCATAATCATGCACTTAGCCCACAAAAAGCCCGTTTCTAAAAGTGCAATAAGAAAATTGATGCATATGTGAAAAGAAGGCTTGAATTAAACGACCAAGCAGGGATAAGCCTAAGCAAAAATTTTCATTCCCTAGCGGTTGAAAGTGGGGGTTATGAAAATTTGACATACACTGAGAAAGATTGTAGGAATTATATTGCGAAAGCAAGACAATTTAGGCTTGGCGTTGGAGATGCCGTGGCACTTGGAGAATATTTTTCTCGCATGCAACAAAGAAACACAAAATTTTTCCATTTGATTGACATGGATGAGGAAGGTCGTTTGAGGAATGTCTTTTGGGCGGATGCAAGGTCTATAGCGGCTTATGAAGCTTTTGGTGATGTAATTTCTTTTGATACGACATATTTGACGAATAAGTATGACATGCCATTCGCTCCATTCGTCGGTGTAAATCATCATGGGCAAACGGTATTATTTGGGTGTGGCTTATTGTCGAAGGAAGATACAGAAACATATGTTTGGCTCTTCAAAACTTGGCTGGAGTGTATGTCAGGCAAGGCTCCTAAAGCAATTATTACAGACCAGTGTATGGCTATTCAGGGTACAGTTAGATTGGTTTTTCCAAATTCCCATCACCGCCTTTGCCTTTGGCATATCATGAAGAAGGTTCCCGAGAAGCTTGGAGGTTTAAATGAATACAAGGCAATCAAGAAGATTTTAAAACACATCACATATGAAGCAACGGATACTCAAGAGTTTGACGACACATACTTGAAGATGATGGCGGACTATAACATTGAGAAAAATGAATGGCTGAATTCTTTGTTCAAAATTCGTGATCGTTGGGCTCCTGTATATGTTAAAGGCATATTTTGGGCAGGAATGTCTACCACTCAAAGAAGTGAAAGCGTAAATGCATTTTTCGATGGTTATGTTGGTCCGACGACTTCACTGAAGCAGTTTGTTGAGCAATATGACAATGCCTTGAAAAGCAAGATTGAGAAGGAGAACAAAGCTGATTTTGCTTCATTTAACTCGTGTTTTCCATTGATCACTGATTGCTATTTTGAGAAGCAACTACAAGAAGCATACACAAATGAAATTTTTAAATTGTTCCAAGATGAGTTGCGAGGAATGATATATTGCAACCTTACTCCTACTGGTGAACATGGGGCAGTTTGTACATTTCAAGTGTCCGACGTTATCAAAGGGAAAGAAGGTGCATATCGAAAGCAAGTGGTATACAATGTTTACATGAACAAGGAAGAATTTGACATTAAATGCTCTTGTCGGTTGTTCGAGTTCAAGGGGATTATTTGTAGGCACATTTGCAAGGTGCTTATTGAGAGGAATGTGAAAGACATCCCTTCTTGGTATATTTTACCGCGATGGAGGAAAGACATCAAACGCATGCATACATATGTACTAAATTGTTATGATGACCGACAAACAAGTGATGAGAAACTACGTTACAATAAACTGTGCTCTCATTTTAGTAAAGCCGCAGAACTTGGAGCAGAGTCAAATGATAGATACATGTTCTTGATGACATGTGTGGATGAGGCAATTGAGAAGTTGATGGACAACCCAACTTGCAAGGAGAAATTTACTTCTATGTTGTCGGAGGCGACTAATGTGCCACACAAAAAATTTCTATCTCCTTTGAAGGTGCGGAGTAAGGGTCGTCCACCATTGAAAAGGAAGAAATCGAAAGTTGAAGAAATAATAATCAAAAACAAGAAAAAGGTATTTCATTACTTCTTTGGATTTATTTTCGATGAAGTTTTTTTTTGTGTATGACATCCATGTTATTATTGGCAGAAGGCACAAACAAAGGGAGATGCAACATCTCAACAATTTGCTCCAGATGATCATTGCACACAAGAGAGTGTGGTAATTCCCTTGTACTTGCCACTAATGTCCAAATTACGTATTTCAATCATTTTAATTTTTTTAATGATTTGTTGGATTATAATCTCTTTTCGTAGGTAAATTCAAATTCTATATCGATCACTCTGGATATGCGTCATAGTCCTTTAGCTTTTTCAAGTCAATGCAATGATTAAGGTGAGTTGCAAGACGTATGTATTTATGTTTGTATTCAATACTAAGTGAGTAAGATTGTTGGTGATATGAAATTATGACGTATTATCCATTCTTCTCATTTTTGTGATGTAGGTTGCGGAGCAAAAAAAAGAAGTGTTCGTGTTCGTGTTAGTGTTCGTGTTCATGTTCTTGATTGTAACATTTATCTTATTGTGTTGCTTGAGAGTTATTTATGTTATTGTGTTGCTTGATGATTTTGGATGAGATTATGAGGGTATTTGTTTCCTTGTTGTTATCAGCTAATGAATCTATCCCTTCTAATCCAGTGTATGTTTAGAATATTATCATTTGTAGTTGTTGGTTACTTTGAATATAAGCTGGAGACATCTGTTGGTTATTTATAACATTTGTGCTGTTATTTATAACATTTAGAACCATACTGTTTGAGATTATGTTATTGTTGTTACTTTGAATATAAGCTGGAGAACTTTGCTAGTTTTTTTTTTTCGTATTCTAAACCTGCCAAAAATTCAAGCTGGAGACATTTGTGCTGGACAAAGCCTGCATCAATTGGACTCTGTGTTTAAACTGGACATTTTTGCTGGAAACATTTGTGCTAGAGAACCTGCCAAAAATTCAAGCTGGAGACATTATTCGTATTCTAAACCTGGCAAAAAATCGTGCTGGAGACATTTGTGACAATTCATACAATTCATACATTCAAACCTGGCAAAAAACAATACTGTTGAATTAATGTGCTTTGTAACAATTCATACATTCAAACTGGAGACATTTTTCGTATTCAAACTGTAACAATTACTTGCCATGAATTCAATACATAAACATTTTTCGTATTCAAACTGCAACCCATGTATTCAATACAGAAACATCGTCTCTAACACCAATGCAGATCCCCAAACAATGAAAAGCTTTAAATACAACACAGGCTTCTCATGTGAGCGCATGACTGCGTTAGGCTTATCATTGTCAGTGAATCTGGCCATATACCACTAACCCTCATCTGCCGAAAATGGCTGAAGACTCTATCAATCGAACAAGCTTCAAATAAACCAGCAATAATCCTATTCCATGCAGCAACATCTCCTTCAATCATTCCATCAAACAGTTTCTCAGCATCACCAGCAAGACTTGCCACCTATTATCTGTCATAAAAAAATCTTAATGAAACAGCATAAAACACAATGTATTCAACCTGCAATTTCTTGCCACCTATTATGAATGTGTTGAAACAAAATGAAACAGTTTCTCATCACTATATCTGTCATAAAAAAATCAGCATAATTAAATATATTCAACCTGCAATTTCTTGCCACCTATTATGAATAATCTTAATGAAACAAACACAATGTGTTGAAACAAAATCCACATACATGATTCAAACTCTTACATTATTTGAAATTGACGGCGAGATTCAGGTAGTTTCTTTCCTGCATAAAGCACATGTTAAAGGCAACACCAAATATTTGAAATGCACTTAACATTTGCACTAACATATCATATTTAATACATTCAGGTAGATTCAGGTAGTTTCTTTCCTGCATAAAGCACAAAACATTAACTTTGCCAGAAGACAAAGCACTTAACATTTACACTAACATATCATATTTAATACATCAAATACCATAACTTGTTAAACTGTATCAGTTTTCTTTGCATGCACTCTTTAAAATGCCTCCTAAAAAAAGATATCAAATTCTCATGATATTTCACACTATTAAAACATCATAATGTTATAAAAATGGTTACTGTTGTAAGACTTAATCTGAAGACTTGTTTCAAAAAAAGTTCAACAGAATTATTTATACATATTCATTAGCTCCATTGATAGCCAGCCATTAAAAATTATTTATCTATAAATCTAAACTAAACCATTATTCTCAACAAGAAAATCACCAAATCCCAAATCTACCCATTTCCATGGGAAATCCTCAACGACCGATGGCCATTTATTTTCTCTGTTTAATTAGAAAAACATAATTTCAATACAACACAAGAGAGAAAGCATCATTTGACAAGCTAATTGCACATCTTAAGCACAAAAAAACCTTTCAGTACACATTTTCTTTCCATCTTCTCATTTCCATCAGATATCCCCAACTTCATAAACCGATTAGAGTTGACTAACAAAAACAGAATTATTGTAAGTCTGCCCTTGGTTGCAAATTAATGCTATAAAATTAAAAAGACTTTGATACAACAGAATTATCAAGGAGATAAAGATCTAAACTGGGCAGAGATCCTTATATTTTCAGAATGTTAATCGCAAACACAATATGGAAAACACTAATACGAAAAGAACTGAATACAACAACCAACAAACGAATCAAGGGCACTTGGCTCTTACAACAATTTTCTGAGAATGAATTCATTTTCATTCTAGGCTCAGATCTTGCCCCTCTATTGTTTCACATGGATAAACAAGAATCAAGGGCTGCAACTTAAGTTACCATGCCACCCAATTTCCTTAATCTTTTACAGGGGAGATCATCATGGCCACAAGAACATCAATTCTAAGAGTAATGCTATATCGGACGAAAGAATCACACGAACCAGCCACATGAACAAAATGATTCATGCTGAATATATATAAAATATCAATCAACAAAATCAAACAAGAGGCTCAGATTCAATTTTTAAAATTTTCTCCCACCTTTCCCCTCCCTCTACAACAATACGAGTAGCGGTTGCCTACTAGGCCATCCAAGCTACTACGCCGTCGTTGTAGAGGGACGAGGGCAAGAGAGAAATTTTTAGGGCATCATCATTGCCTCTGTACCTGACTTTCAAAATGAGCCGAGATTCTCGGACAAGGGCACCAGAGAGGACAGCGGTCGGCCTTGGAAGAGAAGCTAGGGCACAGCCAGGTGAGAAAAGCGGCGGCCAGCCTTGGAAGAGAAGCTAGGGCACAGATATGCGACAGAAGCGGCGGCGATGAACGGGGAAGGGAAGCGGCTTCTCTTCCAAGCTAGGGCACAAACACGCTTCGCTCCAAGGAGGGGGGCACGGAAGGGGGAAACGCCGGCCGGGACTGGGAGAGGTAAGAGGTGATCGGTAGCAAGGGAGCGAAGCGCCGGCCTGGAGAAGAGACGAGAGAGGCTCAGAGATTCCGAGAGAGCCGGCGAGAGAGTGAGTGAGAGAAAGAGTCACAGGACATTGAGAGAGAGAGAGTCACGGGACGGGAGAGTTCGTGAGATTAAAAAAAAATTAATAAAAAAAAAATCCACGTCACCAGCCACGTGGTTCGTGTGGCTGGTTCGTGTGATTCTTTCGTCCAATCAATGTTCAAAAAAACGCTAGGCGCTAGTCGGGCGGTCTGCCACCTTCTAGCGCCCAGAGAGCCTAGGCGGGGACTAGGCGGGGCCTAGGCGGTTTTACCCTTTTAAAAAATATATATATTTATAATATAATTTTAATTCTATATAATACCCAAATAGACATTTCATCAAATATATGAAGTTGAATTCTTCTTAGCCTATTTCATCAAATAGTTCAAGTACGGAAGCTAACCGACTGGAGTCAATGAGGATGGAGAGCGTGGCATTCCAGGAAACTTGCGTTCTCTGTGGCATTTGGTCGAACAGGTGATGGGCTCTGTCCACTTGGCCATGTCTACCAAACATAATTAGCTAACCATAAAAAGCTTACACATATACGGATATATCCCTAAGAAAAAACGTAATTAAGTACAAGTCCCACAAAACTTTAATTTGGGGGGTTTTAAATTAGTTAAAAACATTTAATTTTAAATTTTTTTCTAAAAGCCGCCCAACCCGCCTAGTCCGCCGCCCTGGGCTTCTTGTTTTTTTTTATGGAAAGCCAACACTGATTTTTTCACCGTTTTTCAAAAAAACAAGTCGGCCTGCCACCTTCCAGCGCCTAGGCGTTGCCTAGTCGGCATGCCACCTTCCAGCGCCCAGGCGCCGCCTAGGCGGCCGCCTAGACCTATTTTTCGAACAGTGCGTCCAATATAGCATTACTCTATAAAAATATCCTCATGGCATTTTTGTCTTAAATGCAAATCTAGAATATCCAAAAAAAGTGGGTTCAAGTGTTGGCTGTTGTTCAGACATCAAGTAGCTATTTGTTGAAATTTTGTGCATCCATGTTGTAGATTTTTTATTATTTTTGTTTTTTAATTTTTTTATTTATGAATGAATGACAAACACCCTATTTCAAAAATTGTCAAAAACATACAAGTATAGAAATGCACCAGTTAGAATGGTTTATTGACCTCTTAAAAAATCCCTCTATCCTACAAACCCTACAAATATATAGTGTATGAAAGGTATTGTCGGGGAGTTATCCAATAGTTGATCCATGTTGCGGATTATGTACAACCCGAAATAAATTTAAGATTAAAAAAACAAATTTCTGTTCATTTATTTAAAATATGTATAGATAGAACGTAAATGAACCCTTTGTCACAAAGGAAACCACAAATGAAAAAACTTATGATTCTAACTTGTGATTCTTAAGTTGCTATGACCAGAGTTAATAAGAATTAATATATAAAAAAGAGAATTCTAATTACTTTCCCAAATGAAACCATGGTTGTATATCATGCTTACATGTTATAATTTAAATTTTTGGTATAATACTTGGATTGGTCTCTTTACTTTTCTCTCTCTTCCCTTTTGATTTCTCTACTCAGAAATGCTCCCAACTAGTCTTTCTACTCTTAAAAATGAGTCCACTTAGTCTTTCTACGCTTGAAAATAACCCATTAATCCATGTATTTTCAAAAATAGAGGGACTAATTAGAAAAAGACTAAAAATAGATGAATTAAACGGACATATTTTCAAGAGTAGAGGGATTAGTTGGAAACATTTCTATGTAAAGGGATTAAAATAGAAGAGAGAAAAATAGAGTGACTAATTCAAGTATTACACCTAAATTTTTTATGCCAAGATAAGTGATTAGGCATCTAAAAAAAAGGTGTGCACTAATCTCAGCGAAGCAAGTGAGGATGGGACTGCACACACATCAACGTTAAAACCACCCATGCATAATCACTCCTCATACTTCAAAAAATGTGTCATCCTTACAAATCAAACTCTCGCCACTTGCAAAGAGTCCTTCTAAAAACCCAAATACCAATAGACCACTTAATTATTGGCATAAGCTATAATTCACGGTCACAAATTAGTAGGCAAAGACTAACAAAACATCCTTCACAGTTACCTACTCACAAAATCAATCTAAGACTGAACACAAACACACACGAAAAACACACCATTAAGAGAAAGCCGATGAAGAGATCATCGTCTCCACCACCACTTATTCCGGGGGGTGGGTGGCGGCGTGAGGAGTTCGAGCATTGTTTGCTTCTCTTTTGGAGTCAATGGAACTCCTCTTACAAGGTTGAGAGCCATGATGTGCACGTTTGTCTTTTGCCTGTGCCTCTGATATGCCCACACCCCCGCTGCCGCCCCCGCAACTATGACCTGCAAATAGTTTCACAATTTTAGACATGAACTAAATACATATTATCCAAGCTCAATTCAACTCACAAACTTAAGCTCATACAATGAAAGACTCATGCTTAAAATTTCACTTCCATGTTTCATGCACAAACATTTAGGCTAAGAATGTAAGCTTAACAAAGAAACAAGTTTCAAATTGTCAAGACGGTAAGTACAAGACAATAATTGGTTTATAGAAAAGAAGAAAATAATAGTCTATCATAGTTGAGATTATTAAGGAACTAACGTAGTTTCTTAATGGCATTATTGCAATGATTTAAAATAAAATAAAAAATAAAAAGAAAGCATTGTGAACTGACTGGTGATAGCCACAAGGCTGCTGTTTGGAGATCAAAATGAGGGGCATAGAGTACTGTCTCGCCAAAATCTTCCTCTAGTTTTTTGTAGATTTCTTTGTCGCTTTTACCAGCTCTGATTTCATCTCGAATCAACTGCACTAATATCGGAAACATGTTACTATGGAAGAAACATCAAAAAGCATAGTTTCTTAACTCAAATGAGCTGAAGATCACTGCAAATCTCTGCAACCATCTTTATAGTTGAAATCAACAAACAAGTTGAGAGAATGTTGTGATTATTAGAATTTTGCAGATCATAATAAAGGATAGTGTCTTACACCATATAAATACAAGCTCTGCGTGTGCGTGTACTGTAAATAGTGTGTCACTAAATACAATTCACAGCCAAGACATGGCAATATCCTCCTTCATTCATGAGGTCTCTCAGAATCTATGATGTTTATAAAACAATCTATGCATAATGACAATATAAAGACCGTAAACTATCTCGTGCAAACAACCACCGCTAAATTTCAATCATGCTGCTTAATTCATTCTCTCTTCAGAACCAAAAATTTTGCTAAGCTTTCATAACCAACTACTGCAAATAGAGCACTCTAACAAAATACTTGAAGGACAAACAACCAAAAAAAAAAATGTGTTTCAATCTCAGAAGTACAAGATATCCAGTGAGCATGCCAAGCATTTGGATAACTTTGTAATTCAGAAACTACCTCAAATTCCATGACTTCTTACACACAAAATAAAAGGCAATGGATAACGGCTATAAACTAATGACTCTAAGCAATCCTGGGCAAGCAATACTCGGTAAATTTCAAGCACAACGATTTCATCTATATGATGTAGCACAATGATTATCTCCCAATGGAGATTTGAATTAATACTCACCAAGAACACTTGATGTATATATTTAACCACCATTGTTCCATCTATAAATTTATCCACTTCTACCAGTCATTTGACACTTAAAGAAAAGCACAACAACTTGACAAACAAATTCCAAAAACACTCAAACCATTACCTTGCGGAGAAGAATAGCAACATCAGCCTGGGAATCCTCAATCGATTGGCTCCCACACTCGGTGCAACGAACATTGTGGCTGATGTTCCTCGCCCGCGCCTCTACAATCTGGCCCTTCTTCACCTCCTCATCACTCGCCATCACCAAAGTTCAATGAAATTCTGGAATCAACACAAAAAAGAATCTTTTCAACCTAAAACAACAAAAAAAAAGTTCACAAGAAAGTACAAATAGTTTCAGCAGATTATGGAACTAATTCAATCCATTACTTCCTTTCTTTCTGGCATTTTGTCAAGCATCTCTAGTGCAAAACAAACAGATTAGATTGCATACATATATACAGAACTCAAAGGCAATCTGAAACCAATGCAAGAAGAAAGAATCGTTTAAAAATGAAAACGAAAAATGATATCATTTATTTTCACTAAGTTTCTTTCTCACGGGCATTTCGTCGAGCAGGTCTAGTGCAAAATAAATAAACTAAAGAGTTCATATTAAAGAAATAAAATATACATATGAACACTCAAACCAATCTGGATCAACATGAGAAAGAATCATTTCAAGAATTAAAAAAAGGAAAAATTCAAAAGAAATCACAAATAGTTTCAGAAAAATCACATAATTAATTCAATCAAGCATTTCCTCTCTCAGAGGCATTTCGTCGAGCAATTCCAGTGCAATGGAAGTAGTAGACAGACGAATTTATATGATGATAATAATAATAATAATAATAATAATAATAATATATTATAAGAATCATAAAACGGAAAGATATTTTGAAGTAAGTGAGTTTTTTTTTTTTTACCTTCTCTTGTGCTTGGAAAAAGGGGAAAATTCTTGAGAAAATGAAATGAAGTTATATATACATTAATGAAGTCATTGGAGGTGTGAGAAATATTCTCCTCTTCAAGTTATTTACCAAAATAGCCTTGCATTTAAAGGCGGCGCTGTGTATAGACATGGCCACAGTTCAGGAACCGAACCGCCTAGGCAAAGTTCGGTTCCGGTTTCGGTGGTTTTATTCAATGGTTTTGGTTTGACGATTCATACGGCTCGGTTTTTTTTTTTAACTAAATAATCCAATATTTTAAATTAAAATAAATACAAAAATACAAGAATTTATTTAATATAATATTTTATTAAATAATAAAAGTATTAATTATTTAAAACAATATTTTGTAATAAAAGTACAATAGGAGAAGAAATAAAAAAAAATAAAGAGCTTGAACTTAATTATATCAAGTTGCCTATGTATCCTTTCGGGGAATCAAAGCCTACATAGTTTTTTTAATTTTTATTGTACACATGTCTCATGAGTCCATAAAATTATTAAACAACTCAAACCTAATTAGATAATAGATATCATGAATCCATGACATTATTTATATAATATATATAATATTTTGATTTATTTGGAATTGGCGATTGAACCGCCAGTTCTACGGTTTTCAAAATAAAAAACCAGAAACGAACCTTGTATGAAAGTTCAGGTTACGATTTTTTCAGTTCTGATTTTTGACAGTTCGGTTCTGTTTCGATTCAAAATGGCCATGTTCAGCTGTGTATGAAGATGCCAACATGCGAAGGCAGACAAGAGACAAACTCGTGGTTATGTGGCGCACTGGAGGGCAATGCTGTCTTGTGTTTGTATTTTAATTCTCACCTTATTTGAATATACTTACAAGTAGTTATAAACATTATTTCTGAAAAAATAAATTGTAGCCTGATTTTCATCATATAAACATATCATTTAAATTATAATCATCTTCGCTAAATCACTGTTAATTTTTTAAAACGAAAAAAAAGGTTTAAATATCATACATATTCAAGTTAATATTTACTAACCAATATAAATTATTAAATTATTTTAATAAAAACATAAAAGACTTTTATTTTCAATAAAAGATGGTCCATTCACTTTATTAAAAAGAAAAAAGGGGGAAAAAAAAGAAACCCTCAACTTAAAGTACCAAATCTCTTTTAACTTGCAAACAAAGTTAGGTAGTCAAAGATTAAAAAGGCTTATAAATGCCAATGATAAGAAATTCTCATATAAAACTCATATAAATACAAATAAAACCGCCAAATAGCATAGCAGATAAAGTTTATTTTAGAGCTCGAGCATTTCCATTCAATAATGGATAGAACCAATTGAATGAATACCACTAACAATACAACACTCAAAAGTTATCTTGCAGTCAATGCTTACATTACATAATACATCTTTTGCTCTAATAGATATATAGATCAGCCCCTGTATAGGTCTCAAGCCATTGTATTTTGCATGCTCTCCACCTGTGCAGACAAAGCATAGATGATATCATTTCAAAGTCTTTTAGGAAAGAAACAAGATGAACAATGCATCAGAAACATAGAATAAACAGCAATTTAATTGATTTGTTTTCCCAGAATGTTAATTTCGTTGTTCTTCAGTAGGATAGTGAAGATAAATTCATTGGCCAAAGAAAACTCTGTTCATGCTACTTCCTTGAGTTTGCAATTTAAGATCATCATACTACATAGTTCTGTCATGAAACTAAAAGTGTTTAGTATAATCTCCATAAGTTTGTAGCTTTTTGTGGTGACATGTGGACTATATTTAGATACAAAATTGAACATAATTTATAATTCACATACAGGTAAGAGATAAAAAGGTACTGGTGTTAGAAAGTTTGAATAAAGATACCTCTAAATATCAGGTTGTAGGAGTGAGATTTCAATTTCTTGAAGTGATTTGCCTTTGGTTTCCACTACATTCCTCCTCACAAACACAGCAGCTATCAAGCAGAAAGTTCCAAATATAGTGTACAGAACTTGGGGCCCCATTAGCTCCAAGGCTCGCAGGAATAGCAAACCGACAAAGAAATTAATCACCTGGAGAAACAGGATAAGCTCAGTAAATACCATATGCACTGAGTAGACTATAAATATCGACTTTGCATCAGGTTTACAGTTTTATCATGGAGTTTTCCCAAAATAAAGGCTCGCGGAACTTGACAGAGTTTTCAGGTCGACACCCAAGCGCTGGTCTTAGGCTTTGCCTAGGCTAGGCTGCTCAAGCATTTCCTAATCAATGAGGCCAAGACCCTATCTCAGTTGGCCTACGAGGCATCCTATCTCAATAAAAATCAAACCACTCATAAGTTAGGCCAAGAGTAATCTAGCATCTCTCCAGCTCATTTTGACAAGCAGACCTGCTTTTGGTGAGCAGGATTGCTGACCAGTATATTTGGTAATTTGAGATGCTTTCATTCTGCTGCAAGATAATACCCTCAAATGCACTAGGCAATATTCCCACTATCTTGACTGACCAGAAATTGTTGTGAAATTGTGAAAAAGAGAAGCGAAGATGATTTGAAGGTTCAGAAGTACTTACCCAGTGCACAGACATGCACAGGGCCATCGCCTTTGCTCGAATTTTGTTGGGAAAAATCTCAGGTAAAAGAAGACCAGGCACTGGACCAGCTCCCAGTGCAAATGTCAACACAAATCTACAAACACAAATACCAGTTCAGAAAACCAGCTATTTTGAAAGGCCCTAACAAATCCCTTATAAAAGAAATTAATTTCAATTAAGCAGTAAACATGATACAAGTTTCTAATGTGAAACAGATTGTTATCCATCAAAATAAATTATTTTCAGTGAAGAGAATTCAATGGATAACAACAATATCATGATTTTATATTTCGTAAAGCTTTCATCTGAGCTTCAGAAGTAGTCCTTTTGTTGTGAGCTCAAGGAAACAGATTCGTGAATTTACATGTAAAATAATAATGTCAGCAATTTCCAAACCAACCTCAAACTTGAACTGTATCAAGAATGAACATATCGAGATGCACCTCCTGAAGAATAGCATCATTGGTTCGGCATGTTTTCTATGTATCAAGAATGAATATGAAGTCAAATAGAACTCATGGCAATTATAGATGGGAGGCAGCTTTGTTTTCTGTATAATTCCACAGCATAAATCGGAAGTAGTAGTCAATATCAAAATGTTAAACAACTACCTTCTTCCTAAGAGCCAAGCCATGGCAATACTAATAGTAAAAAGAAAAACAAATTATCGTCAGGAGAAACCAACTTTGCCTTGCTTGAGATCATGCAGTTTATTTTCTTATGTTTCCTACATGCATGGCCAAAGTGTCATTTAAATATATATATATATCACTGGGTTTCCAAGATGTGAAGGGCAAACCAAATTATGCTCCTAATATAGATTCTTAAGTTCTTACTTTGTCTCTACCTCTTCATCGTGGTTTGGTTTCACACACACTCTTCCTACATGCATGGCAAAAGTGTCATTTACTTGAATATAACTGGGATACCAAGATGTGAAGGGCTAACCAAATTATGCTCCTAAAATAAGTTCTTAAGTTCTTACTTTGTCATGAAAGCTATCTCTTAATTGTGGTTAGGTTTCACACACACACAAAGAAGAAGGGTTTCACTAAATGGAGAGACTTGAGAAAGTTTTAATTAACCACAGAAGGCTCCTGGGAATTTTATCATTTATGATATTAGACTAAGTGTAGAGATGCATGAAAGATTATGTTACTGCAGTACAGGAAAGTTATAAGTTCTGTTTTTCTACTTACAATAGCATGCCGCCAACAGACAAATACAATGCTCCGGTCCCAAGAACATGAACACTTGCTGCAACAGCCTGAAGACACATTGCCATGGCCTGGAACAATGGCAAGATGTGGCATTACTTCTGTGATACATATCATTCATACTAATTTGTCTTTCTCGATACTGAACATAACTAGATGAATTACCATGCCAATAAAGCTCCCAAAGAGAAGCACCTTCCTTCCTAGTTTATCCATCAATAGCATTGCTATGATTGAACCTAAAAAACAAATGAAATTTAATTTAATTTTTTTTTTAAAAAAAAGACCAACCATTAACATATGCTAACCAACAGAAAATTACCAAAGAGTACCTGACAAGTTTGAGAGTCCAACAAATATGTTGGCAAAATCTGATGGCACACCAGCACTTCTAAAAACAGTTGAAGAAAAATAGAACACAGCATTTATGCCTGATAACTGTTGTAAAGCAAAGAGTGTTGTTCCAATAAAAACAACTGTACAGAAAAGCAGAGAATGAACAAAATCCTCTATATAAAGCAGAACAGGATTGGCTGTCAACACAGGAAAAGTATGCATCAAAGAGTACCTCTAAAATGGCGACCATAGAGTAAGTCTGAGAACCTTACAGTGTCTACATCCTCCCCTCTATCTGACCGTGACAATTCTGAAATTGCTGATTTAACATGAGATGCTCCCAAGAGTCTTTCAAATTCAACTTCCGCTTCAACAAGTCTACCGCGCTGTAATAAATGACAAACTAATAAGCCTGTTTCTTCATTTATGCCACATAAAAACAAATATAAGTAATCTCAATATATCACTAGTAGTCATGTACTTATGGAGAATCTTCGCACCGAGATCTTAGTTGAATTAACAACCACATGTCAGCATATATATCACTTGAACAAAAAAGTAATCCACTTACAAGTCTCACATCCAGCCAATATGATAATTAATATTAATTGGAAATTAAACAACACATAAAAAGGAATGATAAGATTCAGCAGCAAAGCATCCAGCAGTATTAGGGTCCGTATGCTTTTCATCTAGAAGGCACCACATTCATTGTCCATGAACTATATCATTATTTCACCATCTACATGTCCATCAGTGGTTGTATACCTCATTAGCTAATGCTGACCAAAACAGTGACATATTTTGGATCTAATACCCATGTGAAATCTTTAAACCATCCAACAAGAGCTAGACTTCTACATACCAGAGTTAAAGTTAAAAATTCACTTAGCCCAACTGCTCAGAGGAAAGGAGAAAGGGAAAGAGCAGGCCATAAGATTGCATGGTAAATCTCATACATTGGAATATTCCTGAAATCCTTAAAGATGACTTGGCACATAGACAGTAAAGTGGATATTAAATTTTTTTTTTCGCTGAGGATTATTTCAAAAACAAATCCATTAATGTTGACGACAAGGTGGGAACAGACAAGAAACCAGACAAGAAAATAACCCTGCACAATACATCTTATGATGCTGCAAGTTTTCAAAGAGATGGCATCTACGAAGACTACATTTACAGAAGGGAAATAAGGCAAAGTAGCCTATCACTAAGAGTATGGAAATAAAAAATATCCTTAATAGCAGAACAGCAAGAAGTCTATCCAATCAACCAAACATTTCATCAATGGGACTCCGTGACATATGTGGTGTGGTGAACTAGTCAAACTTCAGATTGTAAGGCAAACACTGCTCATTCATGATAGTAATAGCATGCCCATCTAAAGTAAACATAGCATCAGAAGAGAAAAAGTTACCTTAAATAGCCAATGAGGGCTTTCAGCACAGAACTCCATGCACAAAGCAAGCAAAGCAGCTGGAACAACAGATACCCAAAAGCACACACGCCACCTATTGACAAAAGACGTGAAGGAAAAGGTAGGAAATGTAATGTAAGCAAATATTGAGTACAAATCTATGAGCCCAGGGATTAAAATTAGTTTCCGTACCAACCACCAACTTCCTTCACAGGAATCCCAATAAGAAGAGCCCCTATTATTCCAAGGCATGTCGCAATCTGAATAAAGCTTCCATATGTACCCCGAACAAACGGAGGAGATACCTGATTGTATAATAGCACAAGAACAAAGAAATTTGATGACATCATAAACTGGTAAAGTTTGGCCGATAGCCACAGGGTCAAACCAAAGTACCAAACCAACATTCATACCTCTGTCACATAAAGAGAAGCTACAGGTGGGCCTAAACCCATTCCAGTTCCTACCAAGAATCTACCAAATAGCATCATCGCTAGACTGGTTGCTGTTGCACTGCAGAATGGAAATTTTATGTCTCTAAAGATTCCAACAATAATATTGGAAATTTGATATATAAGATAAGACCCTTGCATGTGATCGCGTCAGCTCTCCAGTATGGAAAGACGCAAAAAATAAGAAATAGTAAGAAGAACTTGACACCTGAACTAACATTCAAAATCCTAAATAGAAAAGGGAAAAATTAAATTGAAAAAAAAAGTTTTGACATGCATACTTAGGATTCTACCACCAATGGCCTCTTAGCCTATTGGCCTATTGATACTGGGTTACGCACGTAAGGATTTCATTTCGGAAAAAATCCGAGATCGAACGCCAAAACCCATGCAAGATGAGGGCACATGTGCTTATTAAGCTTGCTCCATGTCTGCGCCCTTCTCTGACACGCACTCATGAACAAACAGGAACATGAAGGGAAGATTTATTTGCCTAAATCAAGATATATTACCTCAATGAAGCTCCAATTATCATTGGCAAAGCACTTAACTGGAAAGCTCTGCGCCGTCCAATCCCATCCGCAATCCAACCACTAAACAAACAGCCAATAAAAGCACCACCCAAACACATGCTCACCACAAGTCCTGCATTGACTCAACATTCAGAAAATATACTGTGAAACAGCAGAAGGCAGTAAAAAGCTTCCACTAAAGTCATCAGAATCATTACCTTCAGCTAAAGTGTTCCCACCAAACCCAAGATCCAAAGAGATGCTCTCTAGCGGTTCATTGACAACTCTACAATAAAACATTGATTTAGACCACAAAGTTCATAAATTCTATACCTTACCAGAATTTATAAATAGCACAAACCCGATGTGGTAGCCGAATAGGAAAGAAGTCATGGTTGCGACACATACATGTGGCAAAGAGAGCTTCCAGGATGGATTGCCACTGTCTTGTCCCATTAAATGACCTGAAAATGAAAACAAACAAAAAATTACCAGGATATTATCATAACAAAGAAGATTCAACTTTCCACTAACTTAATCATATAAACTGCCTTTAGTAGACAGACATACACAAAACAGGGAATATTACTCAAAGACACATTGCATAGGAAGAATGGCTGCTAGATAAAAATGAAATCATGATATAGGACTACCCAAACAGAAATTTTAATATCACTCATAAAAGGATTAGATTCTAACCGAAATGTTTTTGCTTCCAAAAGAGTTAATTGGATGGATCACCTTCATTCTAATAAGAATGCATTGCATAAAAAGACATAAAACACAACTAAAATGAGAATTTTATTGTTGATAAAAAAGAGTGCCATAAAAATGAACTTTTTATGTCAATTTTAAAAATAATCAGTATTAGAACATCTCAAGTTACAAGAAAAACAAGGAACATGAGCCAATTAAATTATAATGTCAGTACCACAATGAGATAAGAATCCAAAGTAAAATCAGACGTAAACACGGCAGCATAAGATACTTAATACCGAATGCCTTCACAACAAACAAAAAGAGGGGGGAAAAGCACGTGCGTTTCAGCTAAAATCAAAGATCCCAGTCAAAACAATAAGGTCAGTATCAGCAAAATATAAAGAACAAGTATAAAGTTACCCCAGGCACGTCCTGCACCTACTGAAGAAACCAATTAACAGCAAAAACAAATCACTGAAATTGTCCCAGCAAAAAAAAACCCAGATATATAACAAAAATTTATCACCAAAGCTGCAAAGCAAAAGCCACATTATACATAAAAAATGAGAATTCCATAATTTTATAGAACAGATCTGAACCATCCCACTTGACATGCGATTCATATATACAAACAACCAAAAACAAAATAAAAATCCGAAAGAAAGTTTCATAAGCTAATTATCGAAAGTTCTCACAAAGAAAGAGGTATAACATTCGCAAAATGCATAAAGCTGGGTACACATCATCATTAAAGAGTAAAGTTCAACAGAAAAAAAAAAAAAAAGAAAGAGAAAAGCCACAGACCACAAATATCCACAAATATAATATTACTGAAAAAAAAATGATCCCAAACCAACTATTTCCAATTCAATTCACTAGATACACAGGTGCCATGACCAAAAAAACCAAACACCATACAAAAACACAGAGAAACAGCTAATTAAAAAATGAAATTCCGATAAAAAATCCAATTAAATCCAGAATACCAATCCACCACGCAACTAAGCATCCATAAACAGATCACATCTTAAAGAAAAAAAGGAAAAAAAACTCCAAAAAAACTTAAATTTAATCAAATACCAAACAAACCAACACATCCCCTAAAAAAAAATGGAAGAAAAAAAAAATCCCCACCTTGTGCTTCCTGATCGTAATCATGCCCGGCCATGATATCCTTGGCCGAGCTCCGCTTCTTGATCGACGACGAACAGAACTTCCACCTCATCAGCATCCTCTCCAAGATCCTCCCCTGCAACATCAAACAACAAATAATCATCAAATAAAAGGGAAACCAACCTCGAATCCTTCACCAACCTCGAGATCTCTTAGAAAAACACCTCAGCGCCACCATGTGCAGACCACGCAACCGATCCAAGAGGCGGCAAAGGAGCTCCTTCAAGCCTTCAAGGTTCTCTAATGGCGAGGAAACGCGAGTTTCGCCGACGATGGGGAGGGCGGTGACGCAGGACCAACCACGACGGGCAATTGATGATGACTGTGACAATGCTCTTTGGAGTTTTGCGGGTGTTGTTATTAATATAGCTTTCTTTTTTCACTCGCACCCCTGTAAAATAACCTAATTACTTTTTATATTTCTCCGCAAGTATTTGCTTGAGAATTTTTTACTTTATGATTTTGTATTTATTACATGAAGTAGTTGATAGGTATTGCCGTATTTTGTATGGTAATAAAATGCTACTGGATTATTTATTTATAGTTAATTACTGTGTGTCATGCATATATTTGGGTTATTTGAGTAATGATAAAATTAAATATAACTACTAAATGTATTATAGTCAAACAGTATTGTCTTGATTATGCGAAGCGTGAAATATTTAAATGATCTCAAGTTCAAATTTTACCAAATTTAACGGTGATAATAAGTTTTTTATTATGAATGTAGATTTACTGATGTGAAGATATATGGGTTGAATAATCAATTCTTAATTTGTATACACGCTCTAATATATACGGTTGTTTATCGTTTTTTCAATATATATATATATATATAATATGTATAAATTTGTAAATTTTCATAAATATAAAAAAATTTACACTTTATCATTTTAATTTAATAGTAAAAAATAGATATATAGATTTACCGAGAGACATAGCTCAAGTAATTATTAAAATTGAAGTCTTAAATTCAGGTTTCTTGTGAAATTATAGGAGAAGTTTTTTCCCTTAAAAACTACATGACTAATAATTAAGAGATTTATCTTAAAACACAGTAATCCATCCTTAACTATTAACGCTTGTGATTTTTATAAAATATATATATGGGTTTATATGGGTAGGGTTGGGTTTGTAGAAAATTAAAAAGTTATTAGGGATGTTTAAGAAAAAAAATAAGAGTACTTTACTAGAATTTTCCTGAGGACACGTGGTGGAAAGACAGCGATCGACGCGATGGAGGTGTAAGACCTACATAAAACTATATTTTGTAATGTTTGTACGAAGAAATCACAGCCGTTGATTTAGCGTGTCGTTCTCGCTTGTATGGACATCACCGTCCGTTATGTAGTCACTTTTTGGGACATTAAGGTAAATAAAATTAATTCAAATAAGGACGTGTCATTAATTTACTCTTTGGTCCCTTGTATTATTTCGAATTTTTAAAGTAGATCAAATTATTTATTCTATGTTGTTGCTATACGTGTCTATTTTGTTCATTGACCCTTCACTTTCTGGAATATTAAATGGGACCAAATACATGGGAACACTGACACGTGTTAGAGTATTAATTAATTTTTACACATTCAAATTGGTGCTTGGGTCCAGAAATTTCTGAAATATTATTTTATAAATTATAATAATATGGCAAAATGCCGGTTAAAATAATTACATATAAATATTTTATTAATGGGTCATAAGTTTCATGTCAACAACTCATAGCATTGGTTTGTTATGTGTTCTTAATTTGTTTTTGAATTGTTTTATGTTATATTTGCAAAATTTTTAAAATATTATATATTTAAATAAACATTTAAAAAACTAAGTAACACATGGAGTAGACACCAAAAATCATAGATCATGTATATATGTGCTATTAGATTAGAGTTATTGATATTAATTTTTCAAATTTTATTATTAAAAAAAAAAGTACAAATCACATATAAGATTCAAGGTTTGATTCTTCAAAATTTATCACATGACACTTATATACATGTGTTGTTCAATTCCAGATTTATAAATTTTTCCAAACAAACATAAAATCTTATAATTTAGTAATTCTAGTTACATCCAACAAAACACAAGATTTTACTATACTGTATTTTAAAAACCAAATATTTCCAGTTATATTGTAACTGAAAATTCACTACAAATTATATCCAACCAAACGCAATCTATGTAAATTTTGTTTTTTTAAAAGTCATGATTTTATAAAAATATTAAAATGATTTATTTATAATTTTTAAAATTAATGAATATATATATAATTTCAGCTGAAAAATGGGCCCATATTGTCGTTATGACTTCCAAATATGTTAGCATTTGGCCCATTTGACTTAATAAATGGCCGTCTTTAATGTTTGACTTGTATTTAAAGTAAACATAAGATGCTATGCATCTTAATTATGTTTTGACATGTTCTTTACTTCTTTTCATACAATCAATTCCTTCAAAGGACTTGGTCGTCATGCGGTTGGACCCAAATTCATAGTTACTCTTGCAAAAGTTGATTATTATGTATCTATAAATTATAAAATATTATTATTAAAAAAATATAATTAATAACAGTCTTTGTAAGTTTACAATTTAATGATGAGTCCCTCTCACAACTTTTTCATACTTTTCTTGTTTCGAATTTTTGAAATTTTTTTAATCTTTTTTTTTTATAATTTTTTTTAATATGAAACATTTTATTTGTGTTAGAGCTTGCTCTCTGCATCGATGAGCTCGCAATTTCTCATGTCAGAGTAAAATTTTAGATAATTTAGTAATTTTTTATAAATTTAAATTTAAAAATAAATTATTTTAAAAATACTTGCTTTTATAGATGCGAAAATATTAAAAAAATTATGAAATTGGAAGAATTGGAACGATGTTCTCTTGCTGGTCTCGGAATACTAAGATAATTTAAATTTTAAAATATTTATTATATAAATCAAAGTTTATTTAATAATCTATTTAAATTCCCCACCAATAAAATCTTAAAATGAATTTTTTTACTTTTAATTTTAATTTTAATTTTAATCGTTGCACAATACAAAATCCCATCTCTCATTTCTAACAATTATCAAATATTTTTAAAAATGATATATATATTCTCAAATTAATTACTAAAAAAATCAAAATTTTAAGAAAATTAGGATCAGTATGTAATATTATTATTTTAAAGGGTTTCGCATGTAAAACTCCAAACAATAGCGAAGTCTATGGATGCACGAGACCGAGAGAAAAAGGAGCATGCTGGCGAGGGGTAACGACGGACGCCGGTGATCCTCCGGCGAGAATCTACTTCCGACTCTGCTGATCCAGGCCCTGTCGCATGGTTTGAGGCCTCGTCCTTAATCGATTCACGACGATTTAGGTTTGCATTCTTCCCCCATTTTACCGACTTTTGGATTTCTGGTTGCTTGGAAGCCAATATTCAGATATAAGAAATAAGAAAAGAATCATTGAGGGGAAACCTGATGCTATGTCCTCGAATGTTCAATTGGTGATGCATGATCAACAGAATTAGAACCCATTATATGTTTCTGTTTTCAAGATTGTAACTTGAATTTAGGTTAGTTAATTCACTCACTCTCTTTCTTTCTTTCTTTTTTTTTTTAAGATAGAGTTTAATTCTGCTTAAAATGTTTCTGATATATTTGTTGTTTATATGAGTTGAATTCAAGTAGAAGTAGTCGTGAGAGTGAGATTTTGATGCAAGTTTTTTGTTTGAGAAAATTGGGTAAAAAAGTTATAGATTAGTGTATTGAGATTAATGCTTTTTTTACGGAGACTTATGGTTTGATGGATGTGTTTATGCTGATTGGTGATTGTTGTAGGATAAAAATTTGATCTTGAGCACTTCTTAAAAAGAACATCAGGAGTAGATTAGCCTGAACATAGAGCTACAATATAGATTCTCCTTGAGGAGTTTCTCTTAAATTTTTATCCATTTTAATGGATGTGTTTGATCTTGTATTCCTTCTTGATTACTTGTATTTCATGTGATTGTGCATGTTCTCTGTGGTTCTCATTAGTTTAACAGTATATAGGGCATGCCAGATTGAGGTTTAACTGCTGGTCTGTTGACTCTGTTGTTACACCCTTCAAATTTTTTGGCTTGTCTGATAATGCATTGGTAAGGAAGAATAGTTTAGGATGCATTGGGATAGTGCAAACCACCAGTTTTCTTTTAACTTGAAATGGCCAATTTGGAATCCATATTTTGAACATCAGGTGGGTCTCACATTGGCCATGATGTTCTGGATGGAAGATTTGTGAGAGACCGGCCCACCTCAGTGAGACCCAGAACATAACTCTGCACAAGCCATGTATTGTTTTATTTAGTCGGGCATTTGTACTCCCTCAGAGTCGAACTGGCAACCTAAACTTTTTTGTCTCACTTAAAATGAGCACCTCTCACCAATTGAGACAAAAACTTAGGTTGATGAGAGATGCTCACTTTAAGTGAAACAAAAACCTTAGGTTGCGAGTTCTACTTCAAAGGAGTGCGAATGCCCGACTAAACGAAACAATGCATGGAGAGTTTTGTTTTGGGTCTCACTAAGGTGGGCCGATCTCTCACAAGATTGGCAGAGGAGGTGGAAACTTTCTTGATATTTCACACCTACTTACGGAAACATAAGGGAATAATCCCACAGAATAGAACAGAACAGAGCTCTGTTGGCACATTCTGGCAAAATATGCATCCTAATGTATCCACAAAATGGATATAAAGTTAATATTTTTTTATTGCTTTTGTTACCAGTTTTCATGCATATCTAAATAATCTTTTCTCTTGTCCCTTTTTTAAATTTTCTCCTTTTTTTTCATCTGTCAATTTTATTTCCTTTTTTTGTTATATAACATGCGTTGTTCTTCTTCTTTTCCTTTTCCTTTTTTGTTTTTTCAGCATGAGATGAAAATGAACATTAATGATTTGAGGGATCCTGATGATTCAAGACAACCTAATTCTTTGGAATGGGGCTTAATGACAAATAGTGAAGCTAGATGCAAATTTGATTGGCTGATGCCTTAGGAAAGGAATACTTGTAGAACCTCAGAATGCTATGATTTCATAAGCAATCTCCATCAAGAGTCAACCTTGCTTATGAATTCTGATACAAGGGAGAGAAAACAATCCCATGAAGACTGCTGACCTGTTCTTCTCTGTGCAAAGTGAGACTGTCACCATCTTTGCTACAGCATCTGAGATACCAATGTTGGTCATGGCCATCATCAGCGACTTCATAGACAGTTAACCATTCTGCAGGATGACTGAAACACCGTCATTGATCATGGTCGCGGTCAGCAGCATGATACATACCAACAACTCTGCTGTATATGCGCGAAGAATGCTATCATGTCTTCAACTCAAAATCAAGTCAATTCATAACAACAACATTAGTTCTGAAGCCTATGCTTGTTCTTCTTGGATCATCCTCTACTCCTTCAGCAGTAAAATTCTGCTCAGTAATAATCACTTACTGCAGCCGGAATCTTGAAACCCCATTTCCGGAGATGGTATTCCGGAGACCGTTGTTTGGTGATACAAAACTCTGGTGATTCTAAAGCTCCAATTATTGCCCTGAGAGGGAGGTTTGTCCATTTCTTTATCAGTCCTTGACTATTCTCCAAACCATCCACTTCAATGCAAGTCTCTGTCTGTTCTTATCTTCAGTTTCAACTCAATCTATTGATCTTTTCTCTGAATTTATCTTCTCATTATGTTGAATTTTCTCAATGGAAAAATATTTATATCAAGAAATTGATCAACTAGCAATGCATTTACTTAAAACAGCATTTCTGAAAATTTTCTTCCAGTTTCCTGGTTTTCACTTTATTTTCAAGGGAAGTGACTTTGAGATTCGTGAACGGGTGATGATCGGCTTCCTTTCTTACGGGCAGTCTTCAATGATCCGAAAATATCTGGTTCAGTAATGCCCGTCATCGAATCCCACCGTACACGTGTCCATCATCCATTCCATTGCGTTTACTTTTCGCGGGAAAATCTCTCGTTCACTCCAATTTTATCCCGTGTCGCCTGCAGGGACTTCGCGGGAAAAATCTCTTCTTCCTCTTCTCAAACCCCTGAAAATTATTCAAATTTCTTATCACCCCAAATGGAGTGATAAGTAATTTTAACTTCGGATCAGAATTCAGAACCGAAAAAAAGTTTTAAAATTATTTTTATTCATTAATATTATATAAATATATATTTTACCAAAGAAACAACAAAATGTATCTCTCGAGAGTATGAGATAAGATAGTATTATTTTAAAAAATATATTTATAAATATTTACTTTTATAAAGACATGGAAACAATTTTTTTCAAAAGGAAAGGTGTTAAATATAAATTTCAAAAACCCAGGGACTAAAACGAAGTTTTAAAACTTGCAAGGGGTTGAAAAGCAAAAATGTCTCAATTTAAACCAAATAAAAATCAAGTGAATTAGATATAAAGGACGCCCTTACGAAATCCGACGGTCAACAAACCCATATCTCAACCTCTATGAATTTCAGCCGGACGATTTATCCTACGAATCTAAACCGTTCGATTCTCATCTCGACGAAATCTGGCCGTCCAATATTGTAATTCGATTTCAAAAGTCGAGAGGGAGAGAGAAAGAGAGAGAGAGAGAGACAAAGAGCTCGCTCTCTTTCTCTTCTTCTTCGCTTCTCCATTCCTCTTCTTGAGAATTCTCTCTCTCTCGCTTTGCCATCGGAGAAATCATCGATGCCCTAGCTTTGATCCTTGTTGTTGGGTTCGCAGAGGAGGGGATCAGGGCTGAGATTGATCTCTCAGGCGGTGGTGATCGCGCTCCCGCCTTGGATTTAGCGGGATCGGGATTTGGTTATTGGGACTTTGTTGATGGAGTCCGGGGTACAGTCGAATGCGGCGGCGGCGGCGACGGCTCCGGAGTTCCCGCCGAAGAAGCTCGTGCGGCAGCTTGATTTCACCGCGAACTTCGGCACCCCGCCGGCGGCGGCTGCCCAGAGCCAGGCCCATGCGACGGCGGCGATGCAGTCTCAGTTGGCTACGGCGTCGAGGACGTCGATTTCGATGCCTCTGTGAGTGTTTGCGCCATTGGTTTTATTGGTTGTTTTGAATTTTTATCGGATTTTGATTCACTGAATCCTGTGTTCTCGGTATTTGGGATTGGGAAATTTGATAATTTTTTGAATATTTTTGGGTCAATTTGGGTTTTTTTTCTGAAGAAGATCGAGATGGGGATTTGGAGTTTCAATGTTTTGAAAATTTTTGCTTTAGTTTGAACGCGTGATTTCTCAAGATTTTGGGCGTTTTGGATCCCAATTTGAATTCTTGAAGGCGGGATTAAGGGGCTATTCGGTGCTTTTCGCCCTTTTATTATTGGTTCTTTTTCTGGAAGAATTCAAAATCATTCAGAAATTTTGTTGCTTTTGACATTTTGTGCATTCTTTAATTTTCAAACTCCAAATAAAATGTTTGTGTTTCCGGGCAGCTTGTATAATCCTTTTATTTTCTCTTTATATGTAATTTTGGTTGTCTTTCATTATGTTATAGGATAACTTGCCTTCTATTTTTGTTGCATGATGTTTAAAAACCAACTTGGCTGCTTATTCTGATATTTTATTGGTATAAGGTTTCCAGAAGCTTTATTTGGTTATGCCTCTGACTTGTGTGGTGTTTTATATAAATAATGGTGTACGTGCTTGCAAATTTTTAAGATTAAAGTCCATACTTCTATGCTGTTTAAGAACTTCATTTTACTACGAAAGAGTATCATTTCTAAAACTACTGCCAGAAAGCTCATCATCACCTAAACATTCATTTTCATTTCCTTAGGAAGATAGAATCTCCAAGATCGCGGTCACGGCCTGTGTATGACGTGAAGGATGGCACTCCAAAGAAGCAGAAACAATGCAACTGCAAGCACTCTAGATGCTTGAAACTGTATGTCTATTGCCTAACTTTTGTATGTATCATAGTGCTTGCTGTTTATGCTGACCTTGTGCTGTTGGTTCCCTCTCCTCTTTTCTATTTCTGGCAACAATTCTCAGTAGAATTTCAAACTGAACCTTTGCCTTTGTTAGTTAGTAGGTTCTTTGTCTGCATAATCAAGTGGTTGGGGTTATAATGCTAGTTGCATTGGTTGCATTTTGGACTGCATCAAAATGTTGCATCAAATCTTGGGAAGCATTAAATACAAATCACTTGTTGCAGGCTGCTAGAGATGTGGTGTGTGATTTGTAGAATAGCTTGGGGAATGACTTATAAGCCCATGGGCAAGGCAGTATAAAGGCACTCTTATGTCTTCAAATACATGTTGTACTCCTTGACTTTAGGACCTATGATTTTCTCTCGTCAAATATCTCTTCTTTTGCAATTACCATTTCATCACCTCTTTTGATCCCCTTTCGGGTAGGTTCTTGTATGTGCCACTAATAGTGTCTGAGGGGTAATTGACTTAATTTTGTGTTGACCCAACATTCACAATAAGATTTAAATATTAATGAAAAAATAGCTATGAATTTTCAAAGCTTACAATGAAGATTGTAACTCACAAGGATAAGAATGGCACTACCAATGTTTGCAAATTGACCCTGGTGTTAGTTCAGGACTTCAGAGAGTAATCCTATACAATGTGGGGCGAAAACTTATGTTCAGGAAAGTGCAGTTGCAGCGAAGGCGAAGATTATAGACTAAAGATGAATTGGAACACATTCTAAATTTGTTAAATTTGTTAAATTTGTTCTGCAACTTTTCGAGATAAAATTGTATGACTACTTGATATTTAATAATCATTTTATTGGTACTTCTTTTTGTGCAAGTTTCTTTTTGTCGTTTTGATCTACTTACAGGTGAGCTTCCTGTTCTTTTTCCTGTACATTTTGGGTTTTGAAAGAAGTTTGTAATATTCTTTTTCTTTTATCGCCAAAAGGTTCTGTAAGTCCTACATGGAAAGTAGCCATTTATTTCCTTGCTGTGTAAAATATTCATATCATCAACAATTGAACGACTGTTGCTTTCCTTAATCTTGCATAGAATTGCCATGTTTGTGTTTTCACTCACTTTGTGGCATGATATAATATTTATTAATAGATTTGGGTTGAAGTTTGTAATATAAGTTTGTTAGATTCCAACCAAGCAGTTGTTTTGATGTTTATTAAGTTTTTTTTTTTCGTTTCTTACCTGCAATGACACTGATCTAGCTCATAAATCATTTAAGACGCATGTCTGTTTGGCATAGTTGAATGTGTTTTTTATGTTACAAAAATCAAATAATCACATGCAAGAATATAGAGAGAAAAAATCCTGATTGGAGCAAATTTGACTTTCACAAGATATAACTAACAGGGTGAAGGTCTCCATAAACTGTACATGGCCATCCATTCTTCAACTTTCTCAGTTAGTTATGGCAGGTTGAGAAAATTGGTGTAAAAGCTTTGTGTTTAGTTTTTTTAATCTGGACCTGTACTCCATTGCCTATCCATATTCATTTTGTCTTGTCTGGTGATGGTCAACTAATTGTGCTCATGCTCTCCTTTAATTATCTATTTTGAAACTGAAAAAGATCTGAAATTTTCTTTTACTGTTATTTGTTACTTGTTCTATTTAACTAGTCCATGATGCATTGTTCCATAATACAATGAAATGATATGAATACATGAATTTGATGCTTTAGTTGGATTTCATCAATTCTGATGTCCATTTTATTGTTGTAATTGGTTTTTGATGATGGATGGTCAGTTATTGTGAATGTTTCGCATCTGGGGTTCATTGCGATGGATGCAATTGTGTCAATTGTTGCAACAATGTTGAGAATGAAGCTGTGAGGCAAGAGGCTGTTGGCCTTACGTTGGAGCGAAATCCCAATGCCTTCAGGCCTAAGATTGGCAATAGTCCACATTCAATAAGAGATATCAGAGTAAGTTGTCTTGACTAGAACAATTATGCTCTCTCCCTTTTTGTGTGATAAACCCACAATATGGTTAACATTCAAATGTTGCTTCTGTGGTAGTGTAGGCATTCTTTCAGCTCGTTATGATCTTTCCATTAATAGTTTGTTTGATATGAGCTTTCAAATATAACTTGGGTTGAAATCTTCCAATAAAATTTATCATACATTCCATTCATTTGGCTCAATTGTTTGAAAGAAGATTGTTCAATGTCTTGAAAATTTATCCTTTGTTTTTATTACTTTGGATCCACATCTTTTGTCCTCTGATCTAATTAATAACCATTTATGTAGCCATGTGCAATGTGATCAGTGGAAATGTATTTCATAGATATGTCTTAAGAGTACCAAATAGTCTGCTAGAGAGTTATATATAGGCTATTTGCCATTTTTGCAAACCGATCAAAGTATTGAAAATTGTGTAGATAAAAGGACAGTTTCTACCTCCCCGCATGACCAAATTTTTAACCATTGTACACAACTAGCATTTTGTTACATGTGTCTAAATTTATTCATAGTTGCATGCTTTTAAAGAGATTTATTTCTATATTAGGAGGATTCAGCAGAATTTGCTCTAGTCGGGAAGCACAATAAAGGTTGCCACTGTAAAAAGTCAAATTGTCTCAAGAAGTATTGTGAGTGCTTCCAAGCCAACATTCTTTGCTCTGAAAATTGTAAGTGTATAGACTGCAAAAACTTCGATGGGAGTGAAGAACGAAGAGCTCTCTTCCATGGTGACCATCCAAACAACCTAAGCTACATGCAGCAGGCAGCCAATGCTGCCTTGAATGGAGCCATTGGGTCCTCTGGTTATGTTTCCTCTCCATCTTTGAAGAAGAAACTCAAGGGGCTCCCTTTTGGCACATCAGCAAAGGATCAAGCTATTCACAGGGTTGCACAACTCAATCAGGTATTTTCTTCCTAATCATGCTATTGTTATGGAAGTAATCAGACCGAGATAAATTCCTGCACATCACTCTAATTTTCCCTGTTTGCATTATTTTAATATATGACTTATGTAAGTCCGGCATTGATCCCAAATTATATCATCAATGCTTGTGTTTCTATGAGTAATCCACTTGCAGTCCTTTTTTTCAAATAATGCAGACCATCACTCACCACTTATCATCATGCTTATCAGGCTAATCCTCTGAAGACTTCAGGAACTGCTCCCCCCGGTAACCCAGTAGCACGTGCAGTTAATTCTGCTCCCTCAGGATCTTCTAAACTTGTATACAGGTCCGTACTAACAAGCACTTGCTCTAAAATATGCATGTGGCCTTCTTTTATCTTCCATGCAACCATAAGTATATTTTGGTTAGGAAGGTGACTCCAGCCTCTTTAAAGGTCACGCATAACTGTTATCTAACTGTTTTTATTCCTTGCAGACCTCTTTTAGCAGATATTGTCCAACCAGAGGATGTGAAAGAGCTCTGCAAGCTTTTAGTGGTAGTATCTGCAGAGGCAGCCAAACCATTTTCTGGTATGAGCATTATAAAGCAGTTATTTTGGATAATGTTCTTTGCTGGTTATTGATGCTTTTTAGGACTTTGCCCACGTTATGCAAAAATGCACTTGAAACATGCCATGATAAAAAGATCTCCATAATAAAATTATAATCTGCTACAAATGTCTATCTGGACAAGCATAGTCCCTAGATCTTACTTGTTACATGATACTGAGATGTGTGTTAAATTTATCAATGTCTTCTAATTGATCTTCATTAGAAACCTGATCTGACTCAGCTTTGCTTGAATTTTATAATATTAAAGCTGTGAATGAGTCCTGCTGCAAATCAATCTTCATGGCAACCTTATCTGACAAGATCCTGTCAGCCTGATAAAACTCATCATGCTTTGATTCCTATGTATCCAGATAGAAAAATTCATGAGGAAAAGCACAAAGAGAAGGTCGATCAAACAGAAAGCTTTCATGCCTTGTCAAACCAAGACGGAGATCACAACAAGAAAGCACTGCCTGATGATCGCTCAAGTGGAACTACCGCAGATAAAATGAGCACAGAAGAGTTTATGTCTGACTCCACTGACATGCAGAAAGGCAGTCGGCCAATGTCTCCTGGGACACTAGCATTGATGTGTGATGAACAAGACACAATGCTAATGACATCCCAAAACACCGGCGCACCTCCAAGATTTTTGTACGATCAGAGTGTGACCGAGGTATATGCAGAACAAGAGCGGTGTGTGTTAACAGAATTTCGAGACTGTCTCCAAAAGCTTATAACACGTGCGAAAGTAAAAGGTTAGCAAAGCATTCCCTTACATGAAAGTCATATACTTCTGTACATATCAATTCTATTTCACAGTCATTGCCCTTATCTTAGCACTATCAATTGACATTTAGCGACCAATAGTTGATCCTAACTTATGATAATAAACATCATGTTTACAGTTATTATTTACATTATATTTTGACCGATCCTACTCTACACCCTTGTTACGAAGGTTGCATTACATTACATTTCTTAGTGACCATTACATGAACTAAATAGCACGGGAATGTGGGTTATTTTGATAGCATTGTAATTAAAGTAAGACACATGTGATATCGATGCTTTCTTCTATATGTGATCACAGAAGAAAAGTATGCTTCCATGGCCATGAAGTCAGAAGCATCCAGTAGTCAGCAAGGACCTGTAATTAATGGCAATGCTACAGTTCCTATGTCAAGCCCGGCAGAGTTATCACGGTCATCGAACACGTTCCCTATTTCTTTCCATAACTTCTTGCCTCCAAAACTAGGTCGATCAACCACTGAAAACGGCAACATTGACTCCAAGACAGAGAACTTGGATCTGTAGAAAGAATAAATGAAGATGACGGTGGAAATATATGCTCAATCATGTTGTTGCATCCCTGTATAACATCTGATGGCCTTTTGTGTGCTGTTGGATGCTTGTAGTCACTTATGATCTCTGAATTTCTATATTTGATCAATAATCAATCAATTTCCATTGAGCCCATTTTTTCAACTGATGAAGTTCCTCTCTCTCTCTCTCTCTCTCTCTCTCTCTCTCTCTCTCTCTCTCTCTCTCTCTCTCTCTTAAAACAATGAATCAAAGTTTAAATATGGGTTTAAAAAGAGTTTTTTTTTTTTTGTCAAGATGAGCGGCGTAGCCGCTAAGACAGGGGCGTGCATAAGTCTCGGCGGAGCAAGTGGGAGCGGGACCCGCGCACACATGGGCGCAGGGACCACCCGCACACAACCACTACTCACACTCCCAGAAATATACCCTCACCCAAAATTCGAACTCTCACCACTTGTGAATGGTTCTATTGGGGACCCAGCTACCAATAGACCATTTGGTCATTGGTAACTGATGATTGCTGTTAATTTTTTCCCTACGTTTCATATGATACATTTAAAACTAATCCAGGCCAAATTACAAGCCAAAAAGACAGATTAAAACCATATAGATTCAATTCACATAATTGATTCCATTAACAATTCACTTATTTTTAAGTCTCATCAAGCCAAAAGTGAGAAAGGCGCATGAATGTGTAGTAATTTCCATTGGCAGTCTAATAGATACAACATAATGCCTTTTTGATGATCTTTATCTCTTTTTGGGAGTTGCGGCAAGCCTAGTATACATCCTTGCCATTGACCGATAGCCCCTTAGATCACCAGACCGTAGAAGATTTCCTGTTGGAAGTAAGAGATCAATGTCATTCTAAACTGGGGAAAAAAACCAAAGAGACATAATCAGAGGTTAGATTTGTAAAGCTTAATTTTTCTTATATACTTTGTCAAATTTAGAGTTAACATCACGATTTCCTAATAGTGTAAGCAATGCAAGCTAAATATAGTTTAGCACGATAAGGGCAAAATATTAATCAAGAATTCAAGGTTTAGCGGGAATGGGCAACACAGACTAAAAAATAGTTTAGCATGAGGAAGAAGTGTGTATGTCACAACATGCTACTGAATGAAGCTGGCAAACTTCAGGCACATCACTGATGCTAAAATCTTGACAAATAATAATAATGCCCATTGCCTAAGTAAATTATCAAATTATCTACTGAACAACAGTTCTAAAACAACCCGAAGCTGCGGTTGTCAAAACTTTAATCAAAACTGCAGCTAACAATCTTGTTGTAACTTATGACCACCATGAGTGCAAGGATGGAGTTCATCACATATGTATATGGGTATTTGCCCATTTTTAAAGTCAAATTCTTGTTACAAGGATTCATAATGTTCATGTTGTTGATCATAAACAGAACAACAGAATTACATAAATTGATTGAAGTACTCCAATCAAATCAAAAGGCAGAGTCTGTCTCCGTATACAAACTAAATTTATGGTAGGACCTAGTGAAGAGTAATTAAAAAAGTATCATATGAATATTGATAAATATGTATACTGAATTAACTCACCTGAATCACAATTGAGGGGGCTATCTGGTTCAGGATGAGCCATTAAAGCAATTATAGCTCTGCAAACAGACTGGAGAGTCCATGCAGGGCTCCAAGCATTCTTTAAGATATCCAAGCAGATCTCCCCTGTCTAAAGAGCACAAAATGTGATAAGAATTTAGATGACCACAAGCTAATATAGCAAGTCACAGTGCTAATAGACTCAAATAGCAACCACAACAGCTACAGAGTGGCCACTGAAAAAAATGGAAACAACAGGACTTGATACTTCCTTTACATTCCATGGGATATCATAACATGTTGCCTATATTAAAGTTGCATCATTTCTATTTTCAAGAAAAGCAACGTTTCTTTATTTCCAAGGACCAAACTGTGAATTTTACCTAGAACAGACCAACAAGATGAAACAATTATGACAGAATTTGTTGCATCTATTAATTCAGATGGACAATTAAAAGAAATGGACACCTTGAAATGCACATTCGGATGGAAGATTTTTGTCAAGAACCGCACTTGTGGAGGTAGTAATGGGTACTGCTCTGGAATAGCAAATGCAAGCTGAAATACCCCACCTTCATATGGGGTTTCTGATGGTCCCTAAACACAAGAAAAAAGTATAAAATAATAATAAAAAAAAAAGTCATACCCTACCAATACCTCTTTCTAAGGAGCTTACCTTAATTAAAGCTGTCCACTTAAATATATTAGATTCATCACACACCAACTGAATGTCAGGGTCAGCTGATTTCTCTCGTTGTACCTCTTTGTATTCCTTAAAAAGCCTTGCTCGTGATGCCTGTGTAAATTCAGACATTGCAAGACACAACCAGATCAGAAAACTTGCATAGAGTTAATTACTAAAGTCAACAAAGAATTCTTAATTTTTCAGGGTTAGACCAAGTATATTTTAGCTACCAAAAAAGAAAAAAAAGAAATGCCATTAAGTAGCAGCAGAACAAACTGTCAAATCATAGAAGTTCCTCAATGATATCACCAAATACATTATTCACAAAGGCATGTTAGCAAACCAGAGAAGAATGCAGTTTGGCAAGCAGGAAAAATGCCATCAACTTCTTTACGAACAAATATAACAAATGATATAAGCACCATGTACCTTGAGATGTTACTACATTCAGCACACTTTGCCTATAATTTTCTCAGTATAATTTCTATGTACAAGCCTTCAGTATTGTAGCACATAGACATACATGCTACCCTTAAATTGGTATAATAATGTCAAAAGTTTAGGATATTTATATTTTATGCCATACCATTAATTAGGGTTTCCTTTCGTTAGAATAGAAGGACAATAATGCATTTTAGGTTCAATTTAAAAAAAAAAAAAGAAAAGAAAAATAGAGTCATAAACCTAGAACAAACTTCTAACCTGCATGACTTCAGCTGATGAGATTGCCTTGATGACAAAGTGCAATTGATGAACCAGCCTTTGAACTGTAAAGTTGTATCACAAGTTTTCAATCACTGCAACATGAAAAAATATATACACATATAGGCATATGAATAAATAAAATGAAACAAGTAGTCCCTCAATGCAACTAAAAATCATACAACTTATGGTTAAAGCAAGGAATAATTACCAATCCTGAGGATACCCAAGCAATTATTAAATTTAAAAGAGACAAGAAAACTTCATTTGCCCAAATTCGAAAACATTGGAAAGTCACAGGCTCACAGCTAATAGTGCATATTTCAATCTAAATCAAACAACAGCTTATCCATCATTCAGAAAAAGGTTTATAAATGAATATGAAAACAAAATCAAAAGCAGCACACAGATGAGGGAAAACCCATACTATCAGAAAAACAAACTGAAAGGTAAGAAGGCCGGGTTGTTCATCTCACAAATTGCAGCATCAAATTAATGTTAAAAAAAAAAAGAAAAAAACTATTGAATATCTTCTTCATATCATACAATTGAAGTACAATGCTAAAAGTTTCCTCTTATCAAACCACAAAAATAATCCTCCACACAAGCAATCACTAAAAATTTTCCAAACACCGACCAAATGATCTCATCACAATTGAAATTGCCGTTCATACGAGTGATTAGCAACAAGATCCATCATTTGAAATCCAAAAACCTAAATTTTCATCACTTGATCTCAAAACTCCATTTCCCAATGGACATAAACCATCATCTTGCAAATTAAAGGCCAGGCAGTCCAAATTCAAACAATAAAAAATTCTCCTCAATTATTCGACATCAAAAATCTTGAAAATCATTTTTTTAAACCTAATAACTAAAAATTAACGAAACGAAGACGAACTAAAACCCCAAAACCATGGCAACGAAGAAGAGATCGAAAGAAATGGAAAAATCACATGAAATATAACCAGAAAAACAACCACTTGAAGACGAGAAGAAGAGAATTACCAACGATTACCTCCTCCCAAGAACGGAGATTTGGGAGAGAACGAACCCTAATTCAACAACAATTGGGGGCAAATCACAATGATTCATCGACTCTTTTACCGTGGACCTTAACGGGTGCGGATTCTTTAGGTTATCGGGTACACGGGTTTCCTGGCATGTTACATTGTTGGTAGAATTACAAATAGATCCCTAGGGACCTATGCTGAAATGATAGGGACTAAAATAAAATTTTTGGTCTTATAGTTTGTATTACATATATATATTTTTTAATTAAAAATGAAGCCCTGAAATTCTCAATACTTATATTTAACTATTGATTTTTTTAAATAATTCTTTTCTCAATCTTTTACCAACAAAATCCAAATCTATTTAAAAACTTTTGTTAATATATTTACATAATTTAAAAACCTTCACGATAAGCCCATAATAAAAATTAAAAATTTAATAAACAATATATAAGCTACCAAAATTTCAGTAATTTTTTTTAACAAATGTAGATAAGACAAGTATTTGGGATGAGCATACATGAGGAGCTGAGTTCTACAATATTTGTGCTTTTCATTTGCATAAGTTGGGTTCAAACTTACCCCTGGATAAAGTGAATGCTTTACACAGTGCTAATAAATCAAAAAATTATTGGCAATTACAGTAAAATTATAGCACATGTAAGACAAATAAGCAAACATCTCAAAATAATAATAATAAATCTCATATTACATACACACATTAATAAGATTGTCAATCTCAAAATCTAGTATGCGGTATCATTCTTCTATTTGATCTGAGTTAATACAATGTGAACTCAAAGTTCTTCAACAACAAACACTAATTTCAATCAAACAACACTGCATGTAAAATCCAAACAAACAATACATGAAAAGACGAAAAAAAAAAGTAGTAGGTGTTTTTATTTAGATGGAGCCACTGAATGAACCTGAGATGAATTACTCTGACTCCAATTTGGCTTGTACAACGACTCAGGAACGAGTGATACACAATCTTCTTCGTCATCATCGTCATCATCATCTTCATCCTCACACTCACATTCATCGTCGTCATCATCATCATCGTCATCTTCATCCTCACAATCATCATCATCTTCATCATCATCATCATCCTCATCCTCGGTATCATCCTCATCATCCTCATCCTCGCAATCATCGTCGTCATCATCATCATATTCTACATCATATTCTGATCGAGCCATAGCAACGTCTTCACCTGCAAGAGGTAGGTAATCACTTCCAGCTTACTCCTACTAGAGATTGCAACAACAGCATCACTGAGTGATCATTCAGTGAGAAGTCAATTTGCAACATTAGTACTAACCAACATCTAATCACATATGTAATGGCATTTCTCGCATTGTACTCTATTCGAGGAACATGAATATAATCTAGACTATTGTGTGTGTGTGTAAATATGCAATGAAACTAATTCAAAGGGAAATGGATACACGAAAAATATATAAACAAGCTTACCTTCACTATTAGTATCACCATTCTCACTTGGCAAGACAGGATCCCGAGGAATTCTATTGCCCATAAGCATCACCTCACCTGCATTGTTCCATGGCTCTAATGAGGTATTCACTAGTTTGATTCTGCCAAGTTGTGCAACCAGAGCCAACATTTTTGTTGTACAACTACTGAGGATATTCTCAAAATGAGATAGCAACAGCTCCTTGGCCATGAATATATGGGCCTGGGAATTCGTCTTAATTTGTTTGTCAACATATTGTTCACCTTCCAACCAAATCCCCACAAATGCTCGGTTTTCTTCAGTTTCCATCTTGAAAAGAGTACCGAGTATGGTTTTCATCATGGTAAATTCCATCAACTTCATCCAAATCAATGACATTATTACTTTAGCAGGCATAGTGCAACCAGTTAAAAATGGTAAGCTGGATTGAATGATGGTGTTTGTCATGGTTGAGAGATCAAATGGCAAGCACTCGAAATATCGGTGCTCTAACTCATACGAGAATCTGAGATAATAAAATGTAAAGAAGCTAACTCAGCAATAAAATGGAATTTAGTGAAGAACATTTCACATGAAAACATGTGTGAAGACAGAAGTTATAATGTAAATAACTGAAACAAACACTAAAAAAATTGCACATCAATTGAATATAAAAACAGTGTCAATAGTTAAAACTTCAACAAGTATCATAACTATTTGTCATTTGATTCATGATACAAATGAATGAAAAAGAAATCATTAATTAGATTGCTTCTTAACCTTAGATGCTTCATAAGCTTACCCATTAAATACAGAAGCAGTATGAGATGTGTCACACTCTTTATCAGCAAATTGACCTTCTTTACGGTTCACCGTAGCTGCGGGATAGGGATCAGTAGTAATTCCACCAAAAATACTAGTGTACATAGCCATGTAATGTTGCTTTATTCCATTATTTTCTCTGCATTCTCTTAGTCTTTCTGCAATCTGAGCATTAATCAAATCAATTGTTATCAGGAAAAAGATAGTTTGAACTAATTGAGAGATCTAAACATGTGTAAGAAAAAAAAATTCACTATCAAGCATTCTCTAGCCAACAATTTACTATAGAAGGAAGAAAATCATTCATTTTCTTCTTGAAAAAGTTTTCTTCTTAAGTATAATAAGTTAATCCATCGATAAAGCATATCATTTTCTTTATATAAGCAAAGCAACTGTATAATTATACCTATGTTTATTTCTCTTTTTCTTTCTCTTTATCTTTATCTTTTCCTTTTTTTAGGAAAAGACAATTAAGGACTGTGATTAAATTGTACATTGCAGAGACATCATACTAATTGACCTTTTTCTTTTTCTTTTATGAATAGTTCAGCAAAGAAAAAAAAACACAATATTTGTCAACAAACTCATTTACACTGTGATTCCAATTACTAGAATTATAAAATTAATTGAAACTGAAAAAGCAAATAAGAGAAACAGAGAGTGATGAAGATAGATGAACCTTCAAATTAGAGAGAGCAGGATCATCAAAGGGCATAATACCATCTGCAGCATTGGATCATCAAACAAACAAAATAAATAATCAGAACATCAACATGAAATTGTATGCCAGTATAGAAAACAGGGGAAAAATTCACACATTCTTCCAAATTTCATAGTGTTCACATAAATTCAAAACAATCCAACTCAATACATCAAAAATACAAATTACAAACTATTTGCATAAACATCAAGGTTTTCAAAAAAAAAAAAAAAAATCTAATCTTTCATCCAGATTTCGAAGTTTTTACACGAATTCAAGCCATTCCAACTCAAAAAATCAAGACATCAAGATGAAAATGCATGCCAATACAAAAAACAAGAACACACAAACATGAATACAAATCTAATCTTTCATCCAGATTACAAACTTTTCACACGAATTCAAGACAATCCAGCTCAAGAACCCAAGCTATCAAGATGAAAATTCATGCCAATATCTAATCTTTCATCCAAATATCAAACTAATTACAAAATTCCAAAATGAAGGAAATACAAGAAACTCACCATTCCAATCCAAGATCCTAACAGCTCTCAATCCCGGAAACCTTTTACAATGATCCATCGCCAGCCCAAACCCCAAGCGTTTCCGAGCATCTCCAGGGGGAAAGGGAACCGAATGGAAAGCTTCCTGAAGGAATGCATTTCTCTGGACAATGGCGTCCCTCATGAACGGAAGGGACGACGCCATTGAAGAGGAGTGTACCTCAGTGAACTCTCTCTCTCTCTCTAAGAAGGTTCTCCGCCATGAGACAAGTTCTCAAAAGTTTTATATCATGTGATGTTTCTAAGATTTTGAGTTTTTTGAGAATTTAACTTTATTTGTTTATTAATTTATTTATATGAAAAATTTTGAGAGAGGGATGATGTTGTGCTATTTATATTGGCAAAATAGATTTTTTTTTTCTAATAATTATTAGAGAAAAAAATTTGAGATGTTATAAATAGTAATGATAGACTTTGGGAGTATATTTAATAATTGTAACAAGTTAAGATATGGAGCAATGCTATTTTAGTACGTGTATTTTTAATTTTTTTTTAACTTTTGGTTTATATATATATATATGATAAATAGGGCCCCATTTAAGGGAAGTGTAAATAGGCATGGAGTGCAAATAGGTCATGAGACAATTAGCTCTTTTTTTCCCCTATTTTTTGTGTTTTTTACACAAGAGTAGGCAAATACAAAGGGCACCAATTACAACAGCTTAACGATCATATAAAAATTTATCATGTGAGATGGGCTGACACATTGGATAATAAAGACTTATCACATGCACTTAAAATAGTATATTAAAAACTATAACCCCTACAATGATAAATCCATCATTCAAAGCAACCTTAGAGGGATGATGAATATGATTACTTCCACAAGAGACTCATATTATAACCCAGTGAACATTGAATAACAGTGCTTTGTAGTATTATGGACTCAGTGAACATTGCATAAACAATATTGCTATAGTCACAAAGTGTAGGATTTCAATTCTACGCCTTCCTATGCAATGCCAAGTACCCTATCACTGCACTAAGTGTTAACTATTGTATCTATTTATTTTATATACTATACAGTAAAAAATGGGAAACACAGTATTTCAATCGCAACTGTTCCATCATTATTTGCTAAAGTATCCAACAAATTTCAACCCTCCATTCTGATTTCAACTAGCAACCTCAAATATATATATATTGACCCATATATTTTCTATCATTTGTGTTGTAAACTAGTCCAGAGCAAAATACTAACAACTAGGATTTATATACTAGCATTGCATGTTAGGTTAAAAATAATGTAATATCAAATTATCAAGGATGTTGTAATAAAAATCTTCAAAAACAAACTATTAATATATATACATATAATTTATAAATTTATATCTATACATTTGATTATTTTCTTATATATATGTGTATGACAAACCACTTGTTCATAGAAAGGCTTAACCATCAGCCACTTATTTGGAGGGAAGTACTATACCCACTAATTGAAATAATTGTCTGTATATTTATTGATAAATTAAATATATTATAATAGATATATGTTAAAAAGGGTTAAATTGAATATTACTTAAATTCAAAATAGGTAAAAATAAAAAATAAATAAATCTGACTCAAATTCATTAGCACAAAAAAGTTCTTTTAATCATTTAAGTGTTCCAAAACATATAACAAATAAATAATAATCAGAAATATTTGCATAAAATCCAAACTATAGCTTTTTTTTTTTTTTTCAAAAATATGTTTTTTCAATGTATGTAAATAATAAAAAAAATTGAGTAAAATCCAAAATATAGTTTTTTTTGGAAAATGGAGAAAAATTCTACACAACTTTTTTGAATATATATATATAAAATTTAGAAGTGGGACATTATTTAGGTATCCATGAGTAACACATTGAATGAGGAATATAGAGAACTATGTTATTTTAAATTATAAATGCTTCTCATCTCATCATTGTAGAAGTACTTCATGGAATACAAAGCTCCATTAATTCATATTTACTGTTAAGCCCTTCTGCTTTTTCACAATAGCTCTTAAGGTCTACATGCCTTTGAATGGCTTGATGAGTTAGATAGGCTTTAATAATTTTTGTCTTTAATCAATGCAACCATTTCACTCATTTTTAAAGTAAAAGCTAGGGTTTCTATATAAATAATTTTTGCCTTTTTTATTTTACATTTTTACTTATAATTTATGTATATTTAAGTTTTTAGTTTTGCCTTTGACTTGCACAAGATTTGCATCTTCAACCAAGTGATTCTAATACTTGCATAAAGATTAAAATTATATATATATATATATATATAAAAGAATCTCAATTTATTAAAAATATACACCGGGTAAACTTTTATAGTATTTTTACCCCATACAAATATATTGCATATAATTTGCATGCATGTGATGTGCCATTACACAATTAATTTTTTCTTACGTAATAAACCAATGGTAAGATTAGATTTAAAAGCTGAAAATAAAATATTATTTTCCAAAATAAGTTTCACTGGATTTCTTGCCGAGAGCATCTATGTAAATGTAATAATTATACAAATCTCAATAACAAAAGTGAACTCATTGCCTTAATAAACAAACTAATGTTGGTATCAACTAGACAATTATAGCTAATTAAACAGAAACCACATTTGAAACTTCTATCTAATGTAACTTCTGATTAAATATACCATTGTGCTAAAATATAAGTAACAACATAACTGCAATTAAAAAAAAAAATTGTATGAAGTAATACAGGAAGAGAAAAAAAAGACAACAATTTCCATTACCCACAACTTAGAAATTACCGACGAAAGTTTAAAACCAAGAAGTATAATATTACAGCGAAACGGAATCTCTGATACATCTTGATTCAAACAATCAAAGAAAAAGGGATCATGTTCTTCACATTTGAGTGTCATTAGGATTCTAAAGTTGATGCAGATATCGGCAAATAAAATACGATTTCAGCACCAACTCAATCAAACATCACCTTCCATAAACAGCTTAGTTCTGAACAACATATTGATGAAGACTATTATTTGATGCAATGATAAAGAGCACAAGTTTTGATAGATCAATCAGGTAAGCAGAAATGTACCATTTGATGAGATTGAGATGGTTTGATTGGGGAATATTTATAGTACATGATGCAATTGAATATGCAATAACCTAATTGATGTTTCAACAATAATGAAACATCCCCAAGAAGTTTGGGCTTCTAAAAATTATACAGTTCACACTGATTTCCTAATTAATGTCCCATTATCATAATTCTATCAGAACACATGCATATATCAAAGCATTGAAGATCTCATAACACTCTTGTTCAACAATAATGAAGCGTCCCCAAGAAGTTTGGGCTTCTAAAAATTATACAGTTCACACTGATTTCCTAATTAATGTCTAATTATCATAATTCCATCAGAACACATGCATATATCAAAGCATTGAAGATCTCATAACACTCTGTCATGTCACAAATTTTCACAAATTTTCCATTTTTGGAAACCAAATAATAAAAATAGACAATAAATCCATATATATATCACATCAAATTGAAAAATACATGTATACTTAACAAAGCATAGAAGATTCAATGGCACTCTGGCGCTTGTCACTTTTGTCAAAAAAAAAAAAAAAAAATTCAACAGCACTCTAGCCATGTCACAGATTGCCGTTACTTGTCTAATAACTTATAGAACTAAATAATAAAAATGTATAGGATGGAATAGAAAAATATATAGCAAAGCACTCTTCTATTTTGATGCTGACCATCCATAAGTCCCTATGAGATGTTTGTCACAAGAGAGATGGTTTGAGCAAATGCAACAGTAAAAACAGAAAGAACCAAAATTTGGAGCCAATAATAAATCAATAGAGAAATCACACCACCCAGGGTGAGCAGGAAGATGTATCCACATTACATATAATATTGACAAATGATGATATATGACTTTTGAATCACTAAAATTCCATAAGGGCAACTTACCTTGGCAGTTGCAAGAGTTTTATGCATTGCCTACATTTCTGTTTCTATTCAACGAAGTTTCTGCAAATTGCTAACGGCAACGTTTTAAGAGATAGGAGGATGGACTTGAGATGCTCAGTGCGGTTCCTGCACTATTTGTTTTGCTGCTCTCCCCCCTTCCAGGGGTGGTGGTGCATCCGCTGAAATCCAGTACACGTCCCTCCGTCTGGAAAAGCATTGGAATTTTTAATAAAGCAGGCCTTTTAGAGGATGGGTGGTATGATTTATGCTGAATTAAAACAAAATTTGTATAAAAAATTACTCATCTGAGTAGCCTAGCAGCCAATGTATTGAGAAACAAAACAGCATTCACAAACTAATATCTTTGTAGCCACAGTGCATGCACCTTTTCATGACATAATTTTACTTCAGGCATAAGGAAGATATGCATGGATAACATACTATACGGAGGAGTATCCATTTTGGATTGAATTGCTATTCTGATGCTAAGTGCCTTTTAATTATCAGATCCTACTGAAACTCAAGAAAGTAGTGATATACCAGGAAAAAATCAAATTAATTCAATTTGGTTCTTGGGTAGGAGCACTACCATACTACGTCCTACTGGAACTCAAGAAATCAGTGAGAGTACAGAGAACTCTTGCAGACCATTATCACGAGTCAAACATTGTTAGGCATGCTTAACTAGAAGCAAGGCTGGTTTGTCATTGTTAAATATAAACCAAATATACTGTAAGGGTTGAATACCTAAAAGCGCTCAAGTTGAGAGGACATAAGACTAGTATATTTATATCCATGTTTAATGACTAAACCAAGAGTAAGACTATTAGTTACTTTAACACTCTTGTGGTCCGTTTGATACACAAACTTTTGAGATACAACACATCACAAAAGTTCTTGTTTCTTTTTCGATTTATAAATAGGTTGAGGGTATAGCATAAGAGGATCTCATAGTATAATACAAACGGATAAAATTATTGTACCACCAAAACCTCGGTATAAAAATTTTATCGTAGCACAACTAAAAGACTAAAATTACCCTCAATAAAAAATAAAAAATAAAAAGCACAGAGAACTCTTGCAGGCCATTATCACGAGTCAAACATTGTTAGACATGCTTAACTAGAAGCAAGGCTGGTTTGTCATTATTAAATATAAACCAAATATACTGTAAGAGTTGAATACCTAAAAGCGCTCAAGTTGAGAGGACATAAGACTAGTATATTTATATCCATGTTTAATGACTAAACCAAGAGTGAGACTATTAGTTACTTTAACACTTTTGTGGTCCGTTTGATACACGAACTTTTGAGATACAACACAGCACAAAAGTTCTTATTTCTTTTCGATTTATAAATAGGTTGAGAGTACAGCATAAGAGGATCTCATAGTACAATGCAAATGGATAAAATTATTGTACCACCAAAACCTTGGTATAAAAATTCTATCGTAGCACAACTAAAAGACTAAAATTACCATCAATAAAAAATAAAAATTACAATCAAAGCATGCCACATCCCATGACACTAACTTCTCTACCTAGCACCTCCTTCTCTTTCTCGGCAAATGCACGTCCTTCCCCATCTACATGATCCTCTTCTCCCTCTCCTACTCTTCTACTCCCTTCTATTTTTTTGCTCTCTCATTTCTCTAAGATTTTAGGATCTCTTTAAGAGTTTAGGGTTTCTAAGGACCTTCCCTTCTCAAATGGATGTTTGATTCTATATCTTTTCAAATAAATAAAAGTGAAAAATATCTATGTAGATTAATATCTAAAAATTTAAAAATTTAAATCATATAAAAAAATAAACATAAATCTTCCAAAAATTGAAAATTAAAATCATATAAAAAATAAAAAATATAAATCCTTTTATATCTCCATCATGGGATATGATTTTCTGGGACATATCAAAAATATTAGTGTACTCGTATAAAAAGTTTATGTTTATTTTAGTAAGCAATTATTTTGCATATATTTTGAAAATAAAAAAATGTAATTATGATTTAATAAGTTTATTAATTATAAAAAATTTAATCGTTAATATAAAAAATGAGAGAAACTTCAAAATTTATTGTCTTGTGAAGTTCTTTATTGCAAAATCAACATAGAGGATAGTAGAAAGGGTATCACAATAATTTTACAATATTTTGCCCCAGTACTTTGAACAAATTAAACGGGAAACAATATAAAAAATTTGGTGTTATCAATGTAATATAAATATGGTACAGTATAAGTAATTGTGTTGTACCACAACTATTTGTACTGCATTGTAATGCTTGTGTTGTTATTAGTTATGTATCAAATGGACCCTTGATTTATGTTAGTCTATTTTAATTAGGCCCATTGCAAATAAATCAATTAACCAAGCTTGGATACAATTTTAGTTATGAACCAAACATATTATTATCCGCATCTAATTCAATAAAAAAAAGCAACTAAAAATAGTCCCACATCTGATGAGATAACAAAGTATCATATGCATATATAGGATAAAGAATGGTGAAGTCATTGGGCCTTGAGGTTTTTTTGACAAGAAACCCATTCCAATTTGTGGATGATATAGAAGCAAGCAAAATTTTCAATATGAACCTTTTAAGCTTATTGTAATTCTTTACTTACCCTCCATAATTCCATAAAAAAACATTTTATTAAAATTTATATTCACATGCATACACCAAAGCAGCTTTGTCAAATATAAAAAAATAAAACTGGTACCATAGGAAAAAACCAAGTGCAAGCTATCACCCATGAACATGAAGGAAATATCAACCAGAAACAATGGAAAAATTACCTTAATGTTTGGCGGTTTCGGAGTATGGCTGACCATTTCGTTTGTTCGACAATTTTCTTTTGAGGAATTTCCCTCCTCTAACTTGCAAAGAGAAACATCTTCCTTTGACTTTCCACTCGCAAGTATCTCATGTGCCTCGGCCACAACTGCAGCAGTATGCTCACTTAGTTGCCTCATCAGACCATAGGCATCATAGCTTCGATCGCCAGGGCTCATAAAGTAACTTAAATCCTGAAAACAAACCAAAGAATCAAGCAATGCCAAAGAAAGAAAATATAGTTTTTAGATAATCTATAACTATAACAAAAGTCTAGTGGATGAAGGACATCAAATTCAAACAAAAGCTAAAAAATGTTGGCCTAAGTATATTTCTTTGGGTCTCTCTTCCTATTAGCTTAACTTTTACATTGACTGATGCAAATTTAATATGGTACCTGAACAAGTGCACCATGATTAGTAAAATTGATGGATTAGTCTACTGCATGACTAGCTAAAAGACTCTTCTAATTAGTTTAAACTTTTAAGGTTGGATCATATGCCCATCTAGCAAGATTTAACTATAATAAAAGTGAAGTGGGTGAAATGCGGAAAAACCAAAATATGAACAAACTTGAATTCAACAAAGCCACTAGTGAAGAAAATCTACTTTTCAAGATATTTGAGCTATGGCTACACACAAGTGGATGTAATTAAACACAATAAGCTACACAAAATAAAATAGCATACCACAGACTTAGACCAACCACATATTTCCCCAATTGCATAATTACTTGCCTAATGCAATAAAGCATATGGAATCTAGAACCTCAATCCAGCAACCACTGGAATATATACAATACCTCAAATGTTATATCTGTATCAATTCTCTGTCCACCAAGAAGAGGGTTCATGAACCAAGGTGATTTCCATGCTGAGGGGGACTCCAAACTTCTCTTAATAGCAGGGGTGTCCACAAAACTGCAGAAATAATACAAAGGCTATTTAATTATTTACGAATGCACAGGCAATACACACTCAGTTCTAGTCTATGGGCACAACATTGAATCCAGATAAATTAAATTGGTAATTCCTGCTTTAAAAATAACGCAGAACAATGATTCTTGAACAAAGTCCGGAAAGAAATAATCCCTATGTGTAAATTTAAGGTTACTAATGAAAGGCAGTTACAACAGTTATGCATAACAAATATTAAACAGCTTCCTGCACAAGATAAATAATATGCTCTTAAAAGTCAATGTGGAAGCAGAAAAATAAATAAGAAATAGCGGCCACTGATGAAAGGCTGCAAAGAGAAATTATAACTTTTCTAATTTGCAGTGGTGATCATAGTCAAAATGCCTCACTCGATCATAAATGACATTAATATAAGATGGCATTGTCTCTGATGATCTTACATGTTCAAGTTGTCAAGGTCAAGTTCAATGGATGGTGCAGCTTTCTCAACCAACACCCCCCGTGGTTCTGAGGATGGGACACAATGTATTGTTTTAGCTGCAATGGGACAACCGTCCTGCCTGTGCTCACCAACACTAGACAATACTACGGAAGAAGAATTGGCTAAAAAATCACAATTAGATCTCATGTTTTCCATACTCTCCTTGATTTTAGAGTTTTGTCTTTTAGAAGATACATCGACAACATCCATTTGTGTTTTTGTAGGATTGCCAGCTTGATCAGCTGAAAATAACTGTTGATCATTGGCATCATGTTCAACAAGAATACCGGCAGGCTGCAGGAGAAAAGGACTACTGTCATGATCAACAACACAAGTACAAAAAGCCTCAAGTTTTCCAGCAAGTGCTGCATATAAAATTAAAGAAGAAGATGAACTGACAATAAATAGAAAACTCAAACATCTCATATCATTGTCGGCATACATATATTTATAAATAACTTCAAAAGTAATCCTTTAATTAAGCAGATAACACAACTAGTTCAGTATTGAGTTGTGAAAGGCCACAAGGAAGGACTTCTATATTGTAAAAGGGTTGTCTTGACCATCCAACTCTTAATCACAAAATTTAGAAAGCTAGCTATAATACCTGAAGTAGCATCTAGCAAAGATAAAACATTGTTAAAAGAAACATTGTAGAAGTGCAATTGACATGAAAATTGCATCCATTGTTAAGAGTAATTTAAGGTAATAATATAAAAAAATTTCAGTATAAGAACTAAATTACAAAAGGCTTAAACCATAAGAACTTGAGAGAAAAGAAAATCACAAACTTCCCCAATTGTTGTTCGTGAACTTAAGATTCTATCTTAATGTGCCACAGCCAAATTATTTCCATCAGACACAAAAACCTTGATCTAATTCTCTTAAGTTGTGTGAAACTTCTGCAATCTCAAAGCTCTATAGTTAAGTAAAAACTTGGCAATAATATTCTACCAGTTCTATGGATTCTTTAAACAGACTCATTGAACCATGATAACCAGTATTATGTTTATCAGCAGGATCTTGCCTCTTCCATTCAAGCATTAAATCTGAGCAAGGGCCGAAAAAATACAGAGTTTTTTGACACAGAGAGAGGTGCACAATAACTAGGCTGAGAGTAATGTATGCAAACCAGAAAATTAGCTACTTGTATAGCTTGAGCTAAAACAGAGATCATTATTAGCTCATTAATCTACCACCCAAGACAAGAAAAGTTCCCAAGGGAATGATATATGAATCAAAAGCAGCCCAGATTATCAGATATAAAATTCAGGAAATCATGATTGCTTAGTAAATTAAACAAGCTTACTTTCTTCTCTTTTGCATCAGAATCAGCTTTGGCCAATGAACCAATGACATTCTCACACTGACCCATCTTAACCTCAATATCTCTAACTGAAATTTTGGTGAGTGCAGAATCAATTTGATCCTTTGTATCTTTGAGACCATCATCCAAATTTTCTTTTACCTTGGTTAAAGTTTCAGAACTCTTTGTCTGGTTATCTGAAGGTCCTGCACCCGCCTCTACTTGATTAACAGGAATTCTGCAAGTAGCATTCTCATCGTGTCTAACATCAGTAGATGAATAATCACTCCTACTTGATGAGGATGCACAGAATAAAGTCCGGTTCATATCTGCCCCAGATTTCTTATCACTTCTCTTTTCCTGCAATGGGGATAGCAGCTCTCTTTGTCTCTTCTTCATAATAGATGGTGTGCATATGAAGCTTTTGGCAGCATTCTTCAGAACAGCATCAGGGCTGTCATCATGAGAAGGTGAATCCCAAAGATTATATGGTGTAGAGCAGTTCATTGAAGACATCATTAGTTGTCGAATCCCAAGGGGACTGTATGCTTGTTGAAGATCACCAGATGAGATAAGATCACAGCTAACAAATGGTAAATCTATACTTGGAAAACGAGGAGGTTCATAAAACAAAGCTCCTGAGTCCGGGATCTCAGTTGTTATGGCATTGGCATTTTCATTTAACAAACTAGCATTGCCCATAACAGTTGGAAGTGTGGAGCCCACTGATAACACATTATTGGGCATTGGTGTTCTCCTTTCTGGGCATTGTTCCACATATACAGAAACCTTAGATTTAGAACTACCAACAGGAGATATGCCAGAACATGTGGAATAAGCAAAGGCATCATATGAGCAACTAATGAACCCTGAATCTGCATTACTGACAGGAACCTCTCTAAGCTCAAAGCTGTCATTTCTGTGAGCCAGATTCCCATCACCTGGACAAATATAAGATGGCGAAATTACAGACATCAAACCTTGACAATATGAAACTCCCAGCATGCCTGATGAAGTAACTGGGTGTGAACCAAGAATACTACCAAACTCACAACAGTCTGCCACAGATTGAGAATTTGCAGAAGCTGTACAACAATCAAGAAATTGATTTGAAGTTGTAAAAGGAACTCCGGTAGTAAAGTCCTGCTGAAACTCTGTCTCAAGAAATCTATCAGTACTGCAATCAGCTGAGTCAAAAAGCAATGTTGATTGACTTCCTTGATGCTCAACGCTTTGTTCTGCACAGCAATCCAAATTTCTTGCCGCATCAGGTGAAGTTTGGGCAGTTTCTTGTAAGGAGCCATTATGCAATCCTTCTGGTCCTGCTTGGTTGACATTACTTTTAGATTGCCCAATGCAATGTAGTGAGTTCTGTTCTATTGCATTTGAAGCAATAATCTGACCACTCTGTGTTTCAGGGATAACACAGGTAAAGTCCTCAATAGAAGCATAATATTCAGACAACTGAAAATCTTGCATCGCCCTTTGGTTGACATCCTCCCCAAGTCTTAATCCTTCGCACAGTAATGCTGTGTTAGTTACTTCGCAATCAGATTGTGAACATACCAGGGCTGAACCATGGGTATAGTCAGAAGATTCCTCAATATCTGCACCATCTTTAAAGACACTATCTTCACTATTTTGTTGATTCATACCAGCTGAAGAAACACATACGGGCAAATTTTCCACAAGAGGAAGACCTTGAAACTGTGCAAGAAGACCAGATGCCAGATAGGAGTCCAACTTTTTCTTTACAGAGCTGTTCCAATGATTTTTTATAGCATTATCTGTCCTGGTATGACAAAGAATATTAAGTTTCATGTTAGAAAGAAAAATGCAAAAGGGCAAAAAGTAATCATACTTCCCAACTTCAAATAAAATCGCACATTGTGACTTCCCATTGAGAAGACAACTTTCAACATGGAAAATGTATTAAACATGATACCACTTCTGGGATTGCAAATAATGAAGCAGAATAAATTATGCATATCTCAATAAGAGATAAAAGACCATGCCACTAGAGAGGCAGAAACACATTCCAGGAACAAACATGAACATCAACAGCTTCAAGTACATTCTAATCTCTCAAAATCTACTGGAAAATAATTCATTTAAAGATCGCACATGAGGAATTTGTTATAGGCCTCATACCTCGCACTGCAAAATTGGTATTTAACACTCCAACACAGGGATGCAAAGATACAAGAAGGGAAACAGACGTAAAACTAGAGTATAACTTATTATATGAAAACGAAAGCATGCTACTGAAGAAGTAGACTAAGAGAAAACACACAATGGCTTCCAGAGGTAAATGGCAATATGACTAATTTTGGGTTGGCAAAATGATCATGCAGAGTCCATTGGCACTTAACAGAGTAAATCAAGCTAAAAAGAACTGGAATGCACTAGAATAACATGTATACTGTACATGGGGTTGGTCCATAGCATAACTAGATTGAGAAATGTAAATACAAGTGGAATGGTCAGAAAGTCATGTTGAAAAAAAAAAGCTTCTGGTCAAAGGCAAGCTATTCACATACCAAAATATGAATATAGGTAACATGTGTCCAAGTCATACCTTCAAGGAAGGACAACCAGACAGAAAGTTAGAAGTATACACACACCAAAGATGCATAAATACAATAGATGTGTATAATTTAACAGGGAAAAGACATGTTTTGGTATCATTGCACACACTGCAAGCAACACATAAAGCTTCCCCACTGTATTCAAACTTTCGAATTTGAATGAACAAAGCTAGTAGTATGCTATCAATTCTTCTCATTAAAGGTTTAGTAAATCATGAAAGGGGGGCTACATGGTGGAAAGACAGAACCACAAAAGGACGGTGACTTTCAATTCTCACCTGCCCGGCAAAAATTTGGTTAATTCGGCCCATTTGTTTCCATATATTTGATGAGCACGGATCAAGGCTATCTCTTCTTCTTGAGTCCATGCATCCCGGTTTATAGCAGGGTTGAGATGATTATGCCACCTAAAATAAATTATTCCCAAAATGTTCAAGAGGAAGTGCCAGCAAAATACCAAAAAGTAACCACAAGAACTCAGAAACACAAGTTTTTAAATGTTTCACTTAAACATAGAGAGTTACCATATATAGTAAAAGGAGCTTAAAAATAGAAAATATCTAATAAATAACTTTAAATGGGAAAAAAGGAAGGGTTAGGAGTACCTCTCACGGCATTGTTTTCCAATACGACCAGGCAGTGCTTGTGCTATGGTTGACCACTTTTTTGCTCCAAATTTATTTACCATTTCAATAATTTTCTCATCTTCCTGTCAGAATAAAACACAAGGGATAGTTTAAATTATAGTGAAACCAGTTTAAAAGGGCTTAATGAAAAATAAGGTCACAAGAGTCTATATGCCACATCTTAAATAGCATACCTCCTTTGACCAGGGCCCTTTCACCAATTCAGGATTCAAAACCTTTTGCCACCTATGCAAGCACTGGACATCAGTCCTATCAGCAAAGCATTCAGCTGCAATGTGGGAAATGATAGAGAAGTGATATACATGTCAGTTATCATTACCTTGGAATGAACTTGGCTCAAATTCTAGAAGACTTTGAATAAAAGCAACTACAGGTTTTTAATATGGAACATCCCTGGTGGACAAACCCATCTTTAAGAACAAAATCAACTCAATAGAGAAGAAGAAACTTTCAACATCATTTCACTTGGGTCATATTTACAGAATAACTTAATAAAGTGGGTAAATCTGTTGGTGTACCTATCTTCTTCCAATTTTTCCCCTTAAAACGCTGGACAGCTTTACACAATATAGCATCCTGCATAAGCAATAAAAGAAGCAAGCTTCAACAAACACAATTCAAACCTGCCTAACAGTAAAATAATCTAGAATAGAATAATTCTTCAATCCACTAAAACTATTCGCACATATCAGTTGCCACTATGGAGTTAAGCTGAGCATGTTTAGATGCAGGTGTATTATTGGATATAAAAATTGAGCTTATTAGTCAGAACATCAACAATTCAAGAGGCAGTTCAATTTAAATTACGCCTGTAAGCCCTAGCATATAATGGAAACCAAGTCCATGGATCTAGAAGGAAATCAACCTTTGAGCTTTTAGATGGTGGAGAAATGTCACTAACAATTACAAAGATTCATTCCTAGACTAATAATTATATGACATATAGAAAAATTTTAGTAGTTAAATCAAAAATAAATGCAAAAAGATTAAGCATAAGCTAATTCCTCAGTAGGAGATATGAAGAAGCCTGTGTAACTGTCAAAGATTCTAGCTGTAGCACATAAACCAAACCTCATGGAAAGACAATGAACTCCTCATAAGTTTGAGCAACTCAAAATTTTTGTCAAACATAAATTGCAGTGCAGGGGATAAAATAGAAACTGGTTTACATCATGATGATTGCAATACACACAGGGGCTTTACAGATTTACCTCTTCAGCAGTCCATTGTCCCTTAGTTGAACGACGGGTTGGACCGGTGGTTCTCCTATAAAAGAATCACAATTGTGTTCAAATTTCCATTTTTCAAGCAGATAACAAGTAAAATGAAACTACAAAACAAAAAAAGTACTCAAATTTGATAAGTTCAAATGCTTGATCAGAATGAATCACTTCTAGTGCATACCCATGAAGAGGCCGTTGTCTCTGAAGCTCATTCCCACCGCCATCTGGTGGAGCAGCAGAAGATGAAGCCTCGCCTTTCTTAGCACTCTTCCCCTTATCACCTGCCATCCTCCTTCAACCAATGCCCTGACACGAACACCCCAATCTCACCAAATCGCAGAACAACATCATCAAACATGAAAAGTAGGCATTCCACTCCCAACAAAATCACGAAACATCAGACACTGGATCTACAATAAAAACCTAATACCATGAGTCAAGTGAAAACCGCCCAAGAATCTCATCCACTCAAAACCAGTATTCAATGCCAAAACTAAGTTAGAAACCAGATCCATCTACTTAAACCCTTAGATTAGGATGCCAAATTTTCAAAACTACAGAACCAAATCCACCAAAATCTAACAATAATAAATCACATTAAACACCCGAATTTCCAAGAATAAAAGAGAACAGATGCACAACTACAATCCAAATAACTGGTAGCAACCAAAGAATCACTATTTACTAACCATTTTCATGACTTCAACAATCATGAAACCCAAAAACCCAAAATTTCAAACAAAAATCATAGAGAACAACTGCCCAACTTATAAAATTACCAACAACCATCAAAAATCAGTAATTACCAACTAATTCCATGAATTCAAGATTCCAAACCAAGAAGGCTGGAGCAAGGGCATTGCCTGCAGAATCCAAACCCAAAATTTCCAATAACCTGCAAAAATCACAAAGAACAAAAACCGAACTCATAAACCACCAAAAACCACAAAAACTAACAAAACAATCACTAATTGCCAAGTACTTTCAAAAATTCAGGATCAGGAACTGAAAGGGAGAGGTAAGGGCATTGCCTGTGGAATCAAAACACGGATTGGGATCGAGCATGAGGAACGCAACCGAGATCTGGAAACCCTCGATCGGAGCGAGAACAAGAGCACGAGGCCTTGAAATCCAGTGAGACTTTTCTCTCTCTCTCTTTAGTTTTCAAACTAAAAAAAAAAATGGAGGAGCGGAGAGAAAGGGGTGGTTTTCAAACCCTACGTTACAAAGCTTGGTGGAAGTCGCTCGATCCAACGGTCATAATCCGGTGATTGGTGATCTTGATGGAATATCAGCCGTCGGATGCGGAGTGAGACCGCTTCTCGTTTTTGAATCTCCAACGGCTGGAAACCGGCTGTCGGCGGTGAACCGGGGGAGTTACCGGCTATGGTCGAGTTTGTCGGATTAAATCTTGGCCGTTGGAAAACATGGGACTAATTCATATTTCATTGGCCCACGTGTCTTTATTACCGATTAGTACATGGTCAAATTTTGGGATACTCCTTGTAGGTCCTTTAAAATACTTAAATTTACTTTACACCCTAAGATATATATATATATATATATATATATATATATATATATATATATATATATATATATATATAAGCGTCAAATGCTGCCCCAGAAGGTTGTCAAAAAGAAAAATGGGTATAATGATGCACCAGTTATAGTGACTTAATAACCCTAATGATTTATCATGTGAGGTGGACATGCAAGGCAATAATAACCTTCACGTGCGCTCAAAATAATAGATCGGAAATCAAAACTCCACAATGACAAATCTCCTTATCTTGTAACTTTTAAGTGGTGAAAATACGACTCTTCCAATAAGTAAATAATATTATACAATATTTTACTATAGTATCGCATAATATATAATAATAATAATGTACAATATCTGTGATACCGAGTTTCAACCTTGCTATACTCACTCACTATCCAAGTGTGATACCGGTGATACCAATAGGTAGAAGCCCTAGTCACACACTCACCATTCAAATGGGATACCACTGTTGGTAACTCAGTTCATAATTTCTTTAAAGTCCAAAACTATATTAAATTTATATTTTAAAAAAAGTTGCATTAATACCCTTGACAGATGGGTTGATGGTCAAATTACATAATATTCCTTGTACGCCCCTTCAAACATTTAAATTTTATCCTATACCATATGATTTATATTTTCTTATAGGTCCAAAACTATATTGAATTTATATTACTTTCTATTTTGAATATATACCCTCGTAAATGTACTTACGTTACCAACTCTCTGATACGATATTGTCAGTGGCGGAACCAGAACTCACCGGTAAAGGGGCTGAAGTCAAAGTATGAAAAAAATTATTTAATAAAATAATTATCTATAGTGCAAAATAATCCAATAATATAACTACAATTTGAATATACATACAGTGAAAAAAAGAACATTAACTATAATCTGAACTACTATTATTATCATGATGTATCTGACTAAAAAAAAAACTATGTTCAACTAGACAACTAATTTACATTGTATCATCCAAAAATTACAATACATGCCACATTATCAACTTAATTTTTTTAAATTATTTAATTATTTTTATCAACTTCATTATCATTCATTCATTCACTCTTGTATAAAAAAAATACAAAAAATTTATAAAATTAAGTTAATAATTTAGTTATAAAAACAACTATCTTCAACTAGATAACTAATTTATATTTGCCATGCCACATTATCAACTTAATTTAAAATTATTTTTATAAATTTTATTAATGTTCAAAACAATATTATTAATATTATTCATAATTTTTATTGAAAATTTGAAATTTCAATGCCATATTATCAACTTAGTTTTTTTTCCTTAAATTTTTATAAAATTAATAAAAATTTGAAATTTGAACCCGGGTGGGCTCTTACCATTCAATTCCCACCAACCACTCAAGCACATTCACATTATTTGATAGCTAAGTACAAACAAAAAGATTATCAAACATTAATATACATGTCTTGTAAGTCCCTTATATGGGTAAATGGTAATAGTCTTCAGTGGATACCCAACTATAGCCAAATTTTAAAATGGATATCGCACTAAAATTTGTTTGTTTTTTTTTTTTTTCATTTTTAGTACCACACTATGATTGGTCTTTTACGGGATAGTACTTTTGCATTTCCGGTGAGAATTTACCTACGTGGTAGTTGGAGCAAACACGGGGAGTATGGTTTAACACGTCACATGATGACGTGGGAGTGCCAGCGAGGCTAACTTAAGCCACGCCGTAATGTTTGTCCTAGTCAGCAGCTTTTAATGGCAGCATCATCAACCCTCTCTTCACTCCCTTCTCCTCCATCTTCTCCTTCTTGTTTTCTTCTCCATCACGCAAGCCAGAACACCAGGACATTAGGGCTTTGCGAGGTTGAGCCCATCCAGCAAAAGGGAAAAATTGCCAGTGGGGGAAGGCAAAAGGGATGTTGATATTGCCAAGGGACAAAAGCATGCAATTCAAGTAAATCAAGCTTAAATGAAGAAAACTCCATCAGCTTCAACAATACCTATGCTGAGAACTCGTATCAATGACAAAGATAAGGCTACTAAAAGGAAAAAGAAAATATGGGTACCACCTAATGTTGGAGGTTCTGCTACTTTGAATGGTACCAATTGACATAATAGAGATTGCATCTAATTTTTGTGATTGTCATCCGAACTATTAATATGGCGAAAAATGTAGCACTACTTGAAAACACTTGTTTTGGTGCTTTTTATTTCGTATGTGATCAAATAGTTAACGTGTTATGTGAAAAACTTGTATAATTCACAAACATTGTACTCAGGTGGACCAATGTGCAAGAAACTTGGTCTTACAAATTTTGGAACATCTCTCGTTTCTTATGAACAGAATATGTAATTTTTTATAACACTATTTCCATTATCAACATGTTTGACTATTTTCAACCCAAATGATCTACGAATTATTTAAACTTGATCAACTAGTATTCAATTGATCAACAACTGTTCAATTTTACTATGTCATATTAATATGTATTGTGGCTTCTTGATGAACTGCAAATTATTTAAACTCTAATAACATGTTCAGAAATTTGCAATTGATTTTGTAAACATTGATGTTATTCTTTACAAATTCATCATTTGTGTCCATTGAATGCAATCTTTCAACCATATAACATTAGCATCCCACAATACATACTAAAAGTATACCTTTTACAACACTAACATTGTTATGTACATTATTTACTTGCAATCTCTCATCACGTGCACAATCCATCCTCGTTATAACTTTTATAGCCCTATGTTATGGAACCCCTCACTTGCAAGCAAAAGCATTTACATACTAAAACCCTATTCTAAAAGAAAACCTTCATTAAGGGATCATCAATGGTATATTAAAAAAAATTACAGCAAAACAATTAACTAAATAATTGGGATGCAGAATCGGCCTGGATCCCGCTAGTGAGATTCGAAGATGGATCCTGAGGTCCTGGTGTTCTGGCTTATGTGATAGAGAAGAAAACAAGAAGGAGAAGAGAGAGAGGAGAAAAGGGAGAAGAGAGGGTTGATGATGTGGCCATTAAAAGCTAGCGCTGCTGACTAGGACAAACCTTGCGACGTGGCTTAAGTCAATCTCGCTGGCACTCCCACATCATCATGTGACGTGTTAAACCACGCTCCACATATTTGCTCCGGCTGTCACATTGGTAAATTCTCACCGGAAATGCGCGGGCACCCTCCCATTGAAAGCCAATCATAGTGTGATATCCAAAAAGAAATAAATTGTAGTGTGGTACTCATTTTGAAATTTAGCCATAATTGGGTACCCACTCAAGACTATTACCATCCCTTATATATTAGATTTGCTATTTTTATCTTCTTTGGACATCCAAAACTTCATTAAATTCATATTGAGTTTATATATATATACACACACACATATTATAATAAACAAAATGACTAACATGATTTATTCAAGCTAGTAATGTTTGGGTTGGTTTTGAGTTTGAATTTTGTGAATGTTAAAATAAAATAAAAACTTACACCAACACTAACGATCTCTTGACATATTTATGTTGTTTTCTTGTGTTTATTTTAAGAGAAGACCTACGTGACGGCATAAGTATTTGTTGAGCTTACTCAATGCCTGTGTGCTTCTTTAACCTATGTTTGCCGCATTTTGTTAAAAAAACACACACACACACATATACTAAAAGATCTATTTTTTTTATATATCTCCAGTAAATTTAATCGGTGAAAATAAAAATAAAAAAAGTAAATAAATAAAATGCCTAACTTGCATTAGCATTAGCATTAGCATTAGCATTAGCATTAACATTGAGATCGAAGTTCATATGACGATTAATAAATAGAGATGAAAGTATATATACCAATCTTCACAAACAAACACAAATGGATAATTAAAAAACATAACTAAACCAAAAACCAAAAACAAAAGGAATAATCCTCAAAATAGTCCCTCTATTATGGTCATGTCGCTCTTTTAGTCCCTCTATTATAAAATGTGTTTGTTTGGTCCTTCTATTTTACTCGATTGGAAAATGTCGGTCCTTGCCCTAACGATTGTCATTGTCGCCTTCCATTTTCATTGATATGGCATCTATTAACACCAACATGGCCATGATTAATATTAAAAAAAAATGAATGGCTTAAAATATTAGTAAAGATTTTCACGTCATTTCAGATCATGTTATGTGTGGCATCCACTAACACTGACAAGGTAAACCCTTTACCAATATTTTAAGTCATTTATTTATTTTTTATATTAATCGTGGCCAAGTTGGTGTTAATAGATGCCACATCAATGAAAATGGACGGCGACAATGACAATCATTAGGGCAAGAACCGACATTTTCCAATCGAGTAAAATAAAAGAATCAAATGGGTGCATTTCATAATAAAGGGACTAAAAAGGTGACTTGATAGTAATAGAGGGACTATTTTGATGATTATACCAAAACAAAACAGTAAAGATGAAAGGCGGGTGATAAGAATGGCCAATGTCCATATGTATGATTTTTTGCTTTAAAAAACACATAAAATTTTTGAAATAAAATCATATATTTTTTTTTATTTAGCAAAAATATATTAACAACTCCTTGATTTATTGGCACATGTGATCTTATTTAAAATATTCACCTTTTTACATAATTTGAAAACTGACACACATAAAGTGAAGACATAAGTGCATTAAAGGATTAACTCTTTTTTTTTTTTTTTATAACTTTAACATATGATTTGTCCATATTTTTAGCCGACATTGATCCCACTGCAAAAGGCGTGGTATAAAAGATTAAAAGTCTCAAATTTAAGTCTAACTAAATATAGTAGTAATAATGGGTTCCGATTGTTAATGCGGGTTTATAGTTTTAACCTTAAGCCACTTGGTGATGATGCATAGACTAGACAATCAATTCTTAATTCATACGCATAACCTTGACTATGTTGCACTTATCATATTTGTCAAAATATATATATATATATATATATATATATATATATATATTGAGTGAAGTTGATTTATTTAAACATATAAAAATTTATGGCCTCATATATACAAGAAACGTGGTCAAAGTCAAACAAGTCGCCATTAAAACCATTTAAAGAATTTGAAAATAAAAAATAATTTTATATTATGATTTCAAAACCAAACCCCTTGGCTACTTTCCATAAAGAAAATGGTTAGACAGAAAGGCAGCCAAAGCCAAAAATAACAGTGGTTGCATGTTGTTGTGATGCATTACTATCATCAGAATAAAACAAACATAATTTTTAAATAAACACCTTCTTTTCATTTCATGTGAATTGGTTTTTTTTTATGTTTTCAGTATTTGTGGAAAAATGTTGATTTCAACAAACATATAGATGAAATTTCCACAAAGTAATCTGTAAGTGATAAAAAAAAAAAATCATTTTAGAATAAAAATTTTTGAAACTATTTTGTTTAAAGACTTTTTTATATGTTTTTTTTTTATGTTGTATTGTATTTTGCTTCAATTTAGATTTATCCACCCCTAAAAAATTTATTCTTGGCATGTGTCTCCTCAGTGTTTGGTTATATATTCACCTATCATTTGATGTTTTCGTATATTTTGTCTTTTAACAAAATTGTGTTTTATTCATTTTAAAAAAATTAACTTAATTATTATAAATAATTAGGCGATTTAAAAATCCTCCGTTAATAATAATAATAATAATAATTTATCCATAAGAGTGCATAAAAACATCGGTAGAATACCCAGATTAGTCCCTCTATTATAATGAAAGTGACCTTTCAGTCCCCATATTATTTTTTGTCCTTCTGAGATCCCTTTATTTTATCATTTAGTGAAATGTAAGTCCCTCTTCCACTAAATAGTAAAATAGAGGGATCCCAGAAGGATAAAAAATAATAAGGGGACTAAAAGGGCACTTTCACTATAATAGAATGACTAATCTAAGTATTATACCTAAAAACATCACATGTCTTCCACCAACTCAAAAAATAATGTATTTGCCTCTAATATATGTGGGTGTACTAATAAAATTGAAACTGCGGTTAATGATATTGGTAGATGTTTATAAAAAAAAGGTAAACAATTTAAATAGTCCCCTTTTTTTGTGTTACTATTTTGGTCACCCAGTTTTAGAATGTTACGATTTCGTTCCTTATTTTTAATTTTTGTTATAATTTGGTTACCCGAACATCGTCATTAACAACGATCACACATGACATATGTCAATTTAGATGTCAGCTATAAAAAAAGATGTGTCACATAGTATGGCATATGTGATCGGTGTTAATAGGGTATGCTTGGGTAATTAAACTATAACAAAGGGGACAGACATTCTCCATATGCAAAATGCTCTCTATGGCAAAAAGTGGTTGCCAAGAGTGAAAAACGTGAAGGTTTCTTGGTCTTCTGGTCTCCGGAGCCTTGCCGGTTAGTGAGCGTCTGTGTGCAAAGTCATCTTTCTCGCCTTCCCCGGTTTCTATGGCTAGTGGGAGTTGAGGTAGGGGAGGGAAGGATGTCTCGGGACGCAGCTAGGCTTCAGTTGCTAGAGCTAAGGTGCAGAGTTTTGACCTCCCCCCCTTTGCTGACTCATGGGGAAACATTAGAAAAGCTTAAAGCCACAATCTTTTAATTCATTAGAATGGATGTGGATTCTAGATCCAGAGTGGAAGCCCATTTTGAAAACGCACTGTATGGAAAGTTCTTTGGACGAGCTCCATAGTTGGAGGTGGTTACTAACACCCTCTTAATTAAAGGGAAGGTTTGGGGAGACATTCTGATTTCAAAATCTCCCAAATGGCTATTTCTTAATCAAGTGTGGAACTTGTAAAGCTAAAGAGAAAATAATCTTCGAGGGGCCTTGGTTAATGAACGGCATGGTTCTCTAGTTCGCTCCATGGCAACCAAATTTCCAGCCAGTTACTGCTAAACTCACTACTGCAGTTGTGTGGATTAGCTACATCATCTTCCAATCGAATTGTGTGATTGTAAGCTTCTTTAAAAAGCGTTACAGTGCATGTGGGGAAGCTATTGAAGATTGACAATCAGACCGCTTCTCTTAGGCGTATGAAGTATGCATGAGTTTGTGTTGAGATTGATCTCTCTCAGTCTTTGAAGAGAGGTTTTTAGATTAAGAATGGCATCCAACAGGTTTCGTGGTCATTCTCTACAAGAAGCTCCCAACTTTTTGTGATAGTTGTGGGTTGGTGGGACACGAAATTGGTGCTTGCAACTGTCAGACAAGTGGTCCCATGGATGCTGATCCACCTGTTGCTTCTTTTTTTAGGGAAAGGGTTCATCAGGTGCGGTCGTACAGGGCACTATGAGTTTTAGATTGGATGTGAGCTCAACTCCCAGTTTTTCTGTTCATGTAGAAGGTGGTTAGGCAGTCCAGGAAAAGGAATTTGGACTCGGTTATTGGTTTTACCACGGAGTAAAGGTCATGGTAGGGGTAGTTCGGTGAACCCAAGAGCACATGGTTCTCGTGTGTTTGCTAATCGTGGAGGTGATGGACACGTGGTAGGATCTAGGCAACACGTGGGGCATGTTGACTCCCAACTGGTGATTCGGGGTGGAGATCGAGGGACACGTCGGGGGTGATCGCTTAGTGGACAAGGGCGCATTTTCCTTTATTGGCTCTATCCTGCAAAATTTTAAATCAAACTTCTAGCTCCCATAAGAAGGGGGGACTTGAATCTTAGCCATGCTGGAGGATTTTTTCTCGGTTTCTATGGTTTTAGCTTCTTTTGTGTTTTCATGCCAGAAAGGATGTTTTTCTCTCTTAAGTCTTTTTATGACTTTAATTATTGTTTGTTACTATTCCTTTATATGGTGGTTTATGGATTCTACTAATATAATTACTTGGATTTGTAGGGGTGTGAAAAAGGTTGATACTCACAATTGTGTTATGGCTCTGATGAAGAAGTATAATCATTTTTGTTTTGTTTGGTGGAAACTAGGGTGGACGAAACAGGACCATGGTTTTTTGCTCTAAATTTGCGAGACACTAGGAGTGGACTGTGATCTCAACTCTCGGGTTATCAGGTGGCATCATCATATTCTAGAAACTTTCAGTTGGACTTGTAACTCAGATAGCTATCTCTTGTCGTGCTTTACATTTAGGGGCCGTTTGGTTCGTGGTAATAACATATTACCACATAATAAGATTACCATGGTAATATGGGTGGGAATATTGTGGTAATTTGATATAACCATGTTTGGTTGGAAACTCTTATTACTGGGAATAGTTTATTACATTGTTTGGTTCATGGTAATCAATTTGGTAAAATATAAAAAGTTATAAGATTACCATGGTAATCCAAGATAGACACCAAATTTGGTGGTAATATGATTACCACCTTCTTGGTAATATTCTCATGTTGGTAATGTGATATTACCATCCAGATTATCACGTAACAAGTGGTAATCTTTTTCAGTGCAATGCCAAACATGGTAATATTTTCAGATTACCACGTAACACATGGTAATCTGAAAATATTACCGCCAACCAAACGGCCCCTTAGTAATATCTATTATCTTACTTGATACTTGGATTCTTACTATTGTCTATAATGCTCAAGGTATTGTTGATCAGAAAGCTTTGTGGCAACAATTATCGAGTATCACTTCTCTTAACTTACCCTAACTGGTTACTGGGGATTTTAATTGTATTTCTTCCCAAGATGATCATAAAGGAGGAGATTTCTCTTATTATGCTTGTAAAGCTTTGTGTTTTAATCGCTTTATTTCTTGCAAGGCTTTGCTTGACACTAAGGTTTCTGGTTTAATTTTTTCCTGGTGTAATGGTCATTTCGGTCTTTCTCGTCGTTGGCCTAGGTAAGTTTAGATTTTGCGTTGTTTATCATTTAACTAGAGTCTCTTATGACCATGCCCTTTTAGTCACTCTACTATAATTTGATGCTTTTTAATCCCATGTTCGATTAGGTCAATTAAGTATACCTAGGTAATGGAAGTCACATTTGCCGTCTGATTTGGTTGATGTGACTTTTTTAGATTATAATATTATTAAAAAATATTAAAACTTTGAAAAAAAATTAAACACAAAAACTTAACCCAGATCCAATAACTATCTTCTTCCTCTCTTCATCCCTAACCCTCACTGTAATCATCCCCCTTTCATCCCCACCGAAACCTAAGTTGCTAAAATACTCATGTTTTCAAGTTCGCAATACCGAGGAATAGCTTTCCACAGCGATCTCTAGTTACCCAGCCATACGCCAAGCAGCATAACCTCATCGTAATCTGCGCAGGTGGGTTAGCGTTGGAGACCTCCTCTGAAGCAACTGCTTGGTTGACTGGTGGAATTCTTCGGCTCGGTGGTGATCCTGTCTTTGCAAATCCTATTGGGGCCGGTGAAGATAGAGAAAGGTGAAAGGCTGAGATTGTGGCGCTCCCACTATACGAGCACCTGCTCTCACCCCATGTCGTATGCCTGAAGATCGTGACACCGGTGGATTAGTTGCCGAGGATTGATGTGCATCTTGCGCCTAAACCACACACACACACACACACACACACACACACACATAAGAACAAGAACAAAAATAAAACTTATATAAATAAATAAATACCTGATCATGAACACAAAGGTTTCTCAGAAGGGCTAATACTGGGACGATCATCGGCAGCAGCAGTGTTGGGTCTTGCACACTGGCCACTACTGGCAAAAGGAACGAAACTAGCAGCAGAAGCATTCATGGTGGCAGCGACTAAACCATCATCATATGTATAATAAAAGTTTCTCATCATCATCAAATGTGGTTGCTGTGGTTCTCTGGTATGAGACATTGAAAGAAGTGGCCAATGCCGGAGCTCATTGCTATCGGCTGAGCATTGATGTTGATAAGAGTAGTGGTGGTATTATGATTGGGAGGATTGGAAGAAGAGAAAGATGGAGGACCGAACATGGACTGATGCTTGGAAAGCTCCAGTCTCACACATGAAATCTCGATCTGGAGTTGGTGTTGGAGGACGGAGATGATGCCGACGCAGCAGTAGATGGGGTTATGGAGGCGCATATCGGCTTCGTAGGTGAGGGAATTGACGGCACCTTCACATTGGTAAAAGATAGGTTATTGGATGAAGAAAGGAAGACGATAGGTTTAGAACTGTTTTCATGTTTAATGTTTTTTAAATGTTTTAATATTTTTTCAATAATATTATGATCTTAAAAAAAACCACATCAGCCAAATCAGACGGCAAATGTAACTTCCGTTACCCAGATACATAATTGACCCAATTGAACAAGTTAAGGGATTAAAAAGTATCAAATCATAGTAGAGAAACTAAAATAGTAGAGTGACAGAAGTAGAGGGACCATTTGGAGTTTCTACCTAATAATTTAAATTCTGAAACCCTGAAAATGGGTACCATTGATATTGACTCAAATTCAGTCTAGGTCTGGTATCCAGATTCACACGGAAACAGTTTATTAACTTTTATTTATAGATTTTATGTTGATAAAGACATGGCCAGCTTATCTTGGAGAGGTTGGAGTAACCTGTGGAAACTTAACATTGCCCCTTGTGTCAAATACTTTAATTGGTTGGCTCTTCAAGGTAGAATTAAAACTTATGAGTTGCTCCACTCTTTCAATATGGGCCCAAAGGGAATTCTATGTCCTTTGTGGGCTTTGCTAGGAAAATGTGGAGCATCTTTTCTTTCATTGTCCAAAATTTCAAACTCTCAAAACTTTAGTGGAACAAGAAGTGGGTTTGTGTATCAATTTGAATCAAGGCTACACTTCAGGGGCTTGACTGGAGTTTTCAAGTTCAATTTCTGCAAGAAAGAAAGCTCCTTATATTACAGTTATGGCTTGGATGGTTTGGAAAGCCCAATTTAATAAGGTTTTCAAAGTCATACATATTGACTTAAATTAGTTGGCGGGCAAGGCTATTAATCATGTTCAAGAGTTTGGTGCCTTGGCTGGGAATCAAATGAAGAATCTACTGAACAATTACTTAAGATCTGCTACCTCCAACTGGATTTTGTTTTTTGATGCCTCATGGATTTCTGGATCCAATGTTGGAGGAGTAGATTTCCTCATTGCAGATATTAACTTTTGTATTTGTGTTGCAAGTTGTCGAAGGTTAAGAGGCAAACTCAAGTTTGGATGCAGAGATACAAGCTCTGGTAATGGGTGTTAAATTAGCAGTGGAGATGCAATTACAAGTGTTCTATGCCTTTACAAACAGTATGGAGCTGCAGAGATTCATTCATCATGGCAGTAGTGAAACTAGCTAGAGGGTAGATCACTGGAAGAGAAATTTGCTTCAACTAATATCTTTTTCTCCCTCATTGATTATTGAAACGATCCCAAGAGAATGGAATCAAATTGCTAAAAGATTGGCAGCCCATGGTAGAAGCTCCCACACACTTTCCTTGTATCATAGGGGGATGGAGCTTCCTAAGTGGCTAATGGAGGTAGCTACTAAGAAAGGATTCAATTTCTAATGTATATTTTTATTTTCTTTTTCTTTACTGTTTTTCTTGGGCTTTTTAATTACCACACTCTTGTTTTGTTCCTTAGTTTCCTGTTTGTCTGATCTTTCAATAAATTAGCTACATTTGTAATTCTTTCTTTGTTTTTTTAGAGGATGGAATCGTAACTTTTTAAAGGTAGGTGACTAAAATAAAAACAAACGAAAATATAAGGAACCATTTAAGTTGTTTAAAAAAAAAATTCACATATACCTTAAACTTATTGTTCCTTGAATCATATATTTTAATATTAAAAAAAACAATAAAAAAAGTGATGCTTTAGTTCTTTTATTATTATTTTTTTATGTTTTTCTAAATTACCTTTTTTAAGAAACATTTTACTTGATGTTTTTGTGCTTTAATCTACACCTATGGTGCATCATTGGTTACTAGTCATTTCTTTTTAAATTTTTCTTTTCTTATTTTGTATTTTGTTGTGTTACTTTTATTTTTTCTGGTTTAAAATATGTGATTTATCTATTTTAATAATAATAATAATAATAATAATAATAATAAGGTTTGTCAACATTTATTTTCACAAGAACTAAAAACCTTTCAATCTTTCCATGCACACTTTCAAATTGCTGACAAACAATATCTTGTCCTATCTTGTGAACTCAATAAATCCAACCTCCCCTACCAAAAACATTACCATTGCAATGAATGAACATCAATTCATCCTCATCAATCTGGTCTTCCCATTTGACTATTTGGTTGCCAACTTGTTCACCTTTCCTGTCTACATTTATATATATAATTCATCTTCAGTGGTGATCAATGAACATGAACTTGAAGAGAACCATCAATGCCTTCTTTCAGCCATCAACTTTCAGGTCAATCTGTTTGTTTTCCTCTTCATTTTCATTGAGTTGTTTCAATGTTTCTTAATTTTTTTTTCTTTTTCTCTTTTTGCTTTCAAGTGAATCAGATTCTAGTGAAGAGTAGCTTTATTAGGGTTTGACATCACACTTTGTATGTTTTTGCAACTCATCATGCATCCATTCATGTGTTAAAATCCAAGGAAAATTGGAGTTTTCTTGAGTTTTTACTCATTTGATTTTCATGTATGTGATTGTAGTTTGTGCTCTGACCTTTTCAATGGTTCATTGTCTTCAATGTTATTAAACCCTAGTTAAGTTTATTTCATTGTGAATTTGGATTGGAATATGAATTAACAATGGAATGTGACAAGATAGCAATGTCCAAAAATTCAGCTTGTTGTTCTCTTGAGCATGTTATTAGTGTTGGAAATTATGGTAGAGGCCGATCTCCGGGGAGGCTTTCCGGTGAGGTGGAGCTGGAAAACACAGAGTTGCAGTTGTTGCAGGTGTCGAAGGGAGCTCAGAACTTGAAAGAAATGATTGATTCTTGGTCGAAGGCTCCGAACGCCAATAAAAGATCGAAAGATGTCGCGAGAGATCTTCTCAGAAGTGCAATTGATCTTCAAGAGTCTTTGTCCATGCTTGCCAAGCTCCAAGATGCATCGAAGCATATGTCGAAAGTGAAGCGAAATAAGGCGGCAAATGAGGTTGAATTTGAAGAAATTAGTAGTTCCCGGAGATTTTCGATCGATGGAAGCTTTCATAGGTTGCAAGAACCTCGGCATTCGGTTGATGGTTCTTCGAAGGGTTGTGTCGAGGAGCTGAGGAAAATCATAGGGGACAGTCTTTTCAGGCAGAATCTCTTATCTCGCCCTTCCGAAGATGAGATGGCACAATCGAGTAGATCACTGAGATTTAATCCTGATGATGAATTCAAAGGACCATTTCTGCAAACTAAAAAGGTGAAACAACCGAATTTGATTGCTAAACTTATGGGTCTTGATGAAGTACCTTGTGATGCTATTCAGAGAGAAGATGCGAAGAATATGAGTTCGATGAAGCTTCCTCAGAAGCATCCCATTTTGGATACTGAAATCCTGAAGATGAGAAAGGCACAAGTGCCACGGGAAAATACGGATCAGAGGAAGAGAACATTGCAAGACATAATTGAAAGATCACAACTCAAAGGATTTTTGAGAAATGGCCAAGTTGAAGACACAAGTAACAGTTCAATGGTTTCTAAATTATCAGTGTCAAAACGATATGATGAGTGTTTTAATGAAGATGATGAAGTGCCGCCAATTGTCATTGTGAAGCCTGCAAAGCTGAGTAATCGGGAGAAACGAGACGACAAGAGGGAGGAGCCTCAGGTTCAGAAGGCTGATACTAAATCAGCTCAATCTATTAAAGAAGAGAAGGTACTTAGTAAAGGGAGGGTTTTATCGGATAAAGCAGCGAGGAAAGAAGCAACGAGTATCGAGAAGACTAAAACCGAATTCGTTCTTAAGGTCAAGGAATTAGATGCTAACAAGCAGAAGCAGAATAAGGAAGCATTTACAAACAATAAAATGTTCGATGATTGGCAAAAACCATCGCTGACCACGAAGAAGTTAGAAATGAAAAATGATATTAAGGTGATTAAAACAGCAAAATCTCCGGCTAAGACCTCAAAAACATCATCTAAGTCAGAAGAGAACGTAACTACTGCAGTGGCAAAGAATTATCATCTTTCTTCACAAGCAATTAGACAGCAGAAACATAGTTTGAACAGCCCGCCGAAACATATTGTGGATAACTCCATCAGTTCTCTGAAGGAAAGGAAGAAAACTGCTGCAAACCCGGTCAAAACATCAACCACCACCACCACCACTGCCATCAAAGCGGCTGTGAGTGTCTCCCTTCAATATCACTTCTTAATTCACAGATGCACATTAGTTTGTTAAGAATATGAAATATCAGTTAGATTGTACAATCATTTCATTGTTTGTTTCGCTTGACAGCATTTTTCGAAGAAAAATCGCAAGAAGAGAAAAGAAGATGGGAAAGAGGTCAAACGTTTACACAAAACTGATATCATTTTGCCTGCAGATGATCAGAAAGCCTGCAGCAAAGGTAATCTTACCGTTATCGTTATCCTCTAATGAATTGTGATTAATTTCTTTTTTTCCCTGGTTAACAGATGACAAAACAGAATACGAAGAAAATCATTGTGAAGCCAAACAAAATCTCATTACAGAAACAGCAGAAGCTATTCATGTCCCAAAGAAAAACAAACCAATAAGCAATGATATGAAATGCATTCTTTTGACCAATCAATCATTCTTCATGCAAGCACAAGAGCTCATCAATTCCAAACACCAACCAATTTTTCGGCGGAAAAGCATTGAATCTGTTGATACAACCAATGCTAAACTCTTCTTGGACTGTGCAAACGAAGTAATGTCTAGGAAAAGACTCCAAAATGAACTATCAAGACATCCTATGCTGCAAGCTTGCATTTGGAGCCCCACATTGTACCATTCTCTAGATCATTTACTGCAGGAGATCAGCAATGAGTTTGAAAAACTCACTAGTTACAACTCCACCGATCATTCTGCCACTGCTGAAGATTATGATCTTTATGTCAGATTGGAGAAAGATCTCCGAAACAAGGACATGTTAATTGATTCAATGTGGGATGTTGGTTGGTTGAATTTATGTTGTGTAGAAGAAGTGGACGAAGTAGTTGGCAGTGTAGAGAAGGAAATCATAGATTGGCTCATTGAAGAACTTGCTTGGGAAGTACTATAGTAACTTCCTTCTTTTGTTAGCTGAAACTCTGCTGACAATGTTCATCAAGAATCTGCTAACAAATTTACTTTTTTCCTGCTGATTTAATTGATTTTTTTTATATTTATAAAATCAGTTTATTTCATTGTGTAACCAGATTAACAGTTTTTCTAATTTACTTTCTTTCCCTGAATTAACTGAATGTAATTCTTATGCAAGCAAGGGTGGATATACAAAATCCGTACTTTTTGTGTGTGTTTTTTCATAAACACGCCCACAAAACCTCATAATCGCATAGAGAGTGGAAATTCCTAGAAGTTAATACATTATTGTTGGTTATTTTTTTTATCGTAATTAACTCTGCGGTATTTCCTTGTTTGTTTTGTTATTATCAGTTTTTTTTTTCTGTTGTTAGTTTTTTTTTTTGTCTGTTAGTACTTATAAGTTTTGTTCATTTACTGGTTTTTAATAAATTAGTAGTTTATCCTTTTTCTGTTTTGCTTAAATACCCCAATAATAATATTTCCATGTATCCATAAGTCTTTTGTTGAATTTTTATTGACAAATTTTTTAGTCTTTTCTCTCTCTCATTTTTTTATTTTTCTTATTAAATTAACACTTTTTTTTAACATTTGAATGTTGGAATTTTTATAATTTTTTTCTTAATTTTTATCCAAAACAAGTCTGACTAATATTGGATTTGAAATTAATTACGCAGTTATATGGGGGTGTATATATAAGATTACCATAAAATTTAATAATTATGTTATCTAGGGATTACATTGCAAAAAGTACCAACAATTTCTGATATCTCATCTTCCCTCCTTCAGCACCAAAACCCTCGCTGGCTCGCTCTCATGGAAACCCTCGGTGTTCTCCTCACTGTGCCCATGGACCCATACCTCGAGGAGGAGCTCGATCGCCGCTACAACCTATTCCGGCTTTGGGAGGCGCCGCTGGAGTCCCGCCGAGACTTCCTCTTCACGCACGCCGGATCCATCCGCGCGTTGGTCGGCAACACCAATGCCGGGGCTGACGCTGAGACCATCGACGCGCTTCCGAGGCTTGAGATCGTCTCCACCTTCAGCGTCGGACTTGACAAGATCGATCTAGACAAGTGCCTCGAGCGCGGAATCCGGGTTACCAACACTCCTGATGTGCTCACCGATGACGTTGCCGATCTTGCGATAGGGTTGGCGATTGCAGTGATGAGGAGAATTCCGCAGGTGGATCGGTTTGTGAGGGATGGGTCGTGGAAGACGAAAGGGGATTATAAGCTCACCACTAAGGTTTTGTGAATGGTTTCTCTCTTTTTGAGATTTATTTGAGATTCAGTTAGTTTTTATTTTGATTTTTGGGATTGCATTTCTGCTGAAATTTGAGCTTTGAGATCTCTGCTTCTTCTCAATTTTGCTTAACAAGGGAATCCATGAGAACTGTAATTATAATTTGCACCTAGTCCTTGTGATTTATTTCTCACAATTTGAGCTTTTAATTTATAAAACCACTGGAATTAAGTATTTATCAAAAAGATTGACAAAACGGCTTAGATAGGGAGTTGACAAGTTATCTGCCAAGATCTTTGAAGTAAGAGGGGCTACATGGAAGGTGGTATGCCAACTTTGATCCTGATTGGGTTTAGAATTTTGTAGATTGGATGAAATGCTGAACGCAATGGGATGCAAAGTGGCAATAGTCTCAATAAGAAGAGAAGTAGAAGATGTAATATAATTGAGAAAGAAGAAGTGTGCTCAGTAATTGAGGCTAAAAACACCGTATAGATATGCTTCAGAGGGATGATTCATTTAGTGCAATTAATGGACCTTTTATAGGCATACACTACTAGGTGGACCAAGACACGTTCTTCCCCATTCACTCCCTAACAACAATATCACTAATAAATAGGAAGACTTAGCAACCATTAACAAACTCCCACTATCACTAGTAACTAAGAAGACTCGGCAACCATTAGACCCACTAACTCTAAACTTGGTCAAGTAAGACCCATCACATGTTGGTGTTGTGATTTTAACACTAACTAATCCTACATCAAATAGGTGAGAGAAAAATCATGTGACTTGGCCTTGGATATGAACATATAAAGTGCCTTTTATGGTGCAAAATCATGATGTTTGGTATAAGACAGGTCAAAACGGACAATTTCTCACATGGGCTACGTCAGGTTGTTACAAATGGTATAAGAGCTTGATCCCCTCTGGTAGATTGAGATAGTTTAGTGGTCCCTATTCTGTAATTCTGTAATGTGATCTGTGAGTGGGTTGGTTCATGAGTCCTGATATAGGACTGGCCAAGCCAAAGTGGACAATTCCTCACATGAGTTAGGCCGGGTCGTTTACGGAAGCATCAATGAGTGTTAGAATTCAAAACTGATAATGTAGTTATATGGCTCATGTATAATCAAGTTCAAGCTTTTCTTTAATTCTCATGTTATCTTGCTTTACATCACTTCTTTTCATGAATATTTGAAGGTTCAATTTGTGTTGTACACAACAAAGAATGTATTGGAAAAATAGGTCAAGCATAGGGTTTCGACTAACTTCACCCTATTGATTGATTTAATTTCTTATGTTATGGCTATAAATTTGAGAATCGAGTCCAATGTGTAATTCTTTAACTTTCAAAATCCTTGGAGTAAAGCAATCTTGCAAAATTATTGCTTGCATTGGCTGTTGCTACATTGCTTGTTGATTTGTTGAATGGCTTTTGAGGGTGATTGCTAAATTCCCAAAGGTTATGGGGTTCTATTCTTCATGCCTATAGGGTTGGATTGATTATTTGATTCCCAAATGCTGTTTATTGATAATTGTATATGAAAGTACATGAATGATAAGTCTAAGGAGGATTTTCACCAACCATTTGACTTTAGAGCACACAAATATGGATGTTATGTAAATAAATTTTATATTTCAGCCAGAAGGAACCTCCTGTGTTGTGATGCAATTGAAATCTCGTCCATGGTCTCACCTGATGGAGTGTTATTCACCACTATGGAAGATTTGAGAGTTATGATCCACCAAAGTTTATAAGGTAAAACTGAGAGGATGAAGAAAGTATGTTTAGTTCAATTTGGATGTCATTTGAGAATTGTTTTTGATCAGTGATAAACTTCTCTCTCTACCATGTGAGTGTATTATTATATTTAGCACTTTTACACTAAACGGTTGTCCAGAACTTTGAATCATTTTGCAGTGGCATGGACAAACTTATGGCAATTGGCAATCTGCTAAGTTCTTACCCTGTAATTCGAACACATTGTTGAACATCTTTTGGTGTTCATCCATGTATCCCTTGTCCTGTCATAATCTTTTATTTCTGTTCTCTAGTTTTTACACTTCAATACTGGCATATTGCTGCATTTAGGTGATAACTTGCAGGAGGCAAGGCAACTAATTAGTTTGATATGTGATTTAAGGAAATACGAAACATACGCTGCTTTAGTTTGTTCCATGATTAAGTTTGTGTGAGAATTTTCTTAATTTGGCTAGCGTGGCAAGTTATTCTTGGTACTATGCTAGTTTGGAAGATTAATTTTCTTGTTTCTTAAAGCCCTTTTTTGTTTTAAACTATTCTTCCTTTAATTTCAAGTTAATGCTGAAATGTTGTGATATATTGGACAGAACTGGCAGTTGAATTATCCTGTAAGTTTTTCATAACATGGAATCCACTTCTGTGGTGAAGTCTAGTCCTATGGGTTGCCACCATTCCCTGTGAGGAGTTGAATGCTTCTGGAAACAAAACTTAAACTTTTGATTCCTCACTCGTATGTCTTACTGACTCAACAAACCCATATGTGGTTGATTCTACCTGTAGGTTCCTGGCTCAAACATATGTCCCTGCTCCCCCATTAACAATTGGTGGCAAATAAAAACCTTCTTTTCTGTATTTCCAGCCGGGGTTAATGTTGCAGTAGCTTCAAAGTGCCATCATGCATATCTGTTGAAATATAAGTGAGCATGCATGTCAAGGAGATGTCTTATGATTAGATTTGCTTAGTTTTGAGAGGACAAGAAATCTCCTGCAATTATTTCAGAGACAAAATCACACAAATTTCTCTTTCTTTTTTTAATTTTCTTGTATGCAGCTAAAGAACTTCTGTATGAAACATTACACTTCAAACTTCGGAAAGCTTTCATCATTTCCTTTTTTCCTGCTTACAGCTAAGTGGTAAAACAGTTGGTATAATCGGGCTGGGAAGAATCGGCATGGCTATTGCCAAAAGAGCAGAGGCATTTGGGTGCCCTATCATCTACCACTCCAGATCAGAGAAGCCGGATACAAACTACAAATACTATTCGAATGTTCTCGACTTAGCAGCTAACTGTCAGGTGCTCATAGTAGCATGCTCACTAACAACTGAAACTCGCCACATTGTTAATCGCAAGATCATGGACGCACTCGGCCCAAAGGGTGTGTTGATAAACATTGGCCGTGGTCTGCATGTGGATGAGCCTGAGCTTGTTAAATCACTAGTTGAGGGTCGTTTGGGAGGTGCTGGAATTGATGTGTTTGAGCATGAGCCCCATGTTCCCGAGGAGCTGTTTGGCCTGGACAATGTAGTTTTGGTTCCTCATGTGGGAAGTGACACCATGGAAACTTGCAGAGCAATGGCCGACCTTGTCCTTCAAAATCTTGAAGCCCATTTTTCAAGCAAACCTCTCCTAACTCCTGTTCTTTAATCACACAGATATCGTCTAATGTTATCGATGTGTATAAATTCTTTGGCAGGTAATGCCCTATCTCTGTGTTCTACCACAATGACACTGCTGTTTGTGTGTAGGAAGGTAATTGCCAAATCCCTTTACTGGAAGGTACTGATCTCTATATTGATGCAATGAGGCTGTTGTTTATAGATCTGAAGTTTTCACAGGTCAGAATAGTCAAATCCTTATAATCTTATATATATATGTTTATCTTTGTATTTTTGTATCTTAATATAATGTTATAAGCATCTTCTGTTGTAAGCATTCCTCTTATAACATTATCCTATTTCATATTTTTTTATGCTTGTGGTGACCCATATATAAAATTAATCTATTTTGTATTTTTAATTTCTAGGAACTAGCATTGAGAATGTGATGAAGTCTTTTTGAATGCCGTTTCATTGTGTCCATAGTTACAATATCAGGTTGTTTATTTTTATTTTTATTTTTGATCGCTCACAAGATCATGGATAGTTTACTTGTAAAATTAAAAAATTTCGAAATATCTCACCAAATGATTCAGTATTTAGATTTTCTTGTGAGCAATTTGTAATTTATTATTATTATTAGTATTATTATTATTATTATAATATAAGTGTGTGTATATATTTATTTATTTATTTATGAATGCAACAAGCCCCGTGAGGTTGAACAATTGGTGATGCAGGTTTTGAATTGCTAACCCAAACCCATAACGAACAAGGTTAGTGCAGCTAGGGTATTAATTTTTTGGCACAATTTGTAAGTTATCAGCAATATAATAATTTTTTTTTAGTAAATAAAAAAGGGTGTTTTGCATATATATAAACCCTTGTGAAAACGTCTAATTGGGCATATACCTCTCTAAAACCACAATGACATTTATGCCTCTTTAAAAGCACAAATATTTGGTTGTAATCTTGTGTAAAAAATCAACTGAAGTTTCCCAAAACAATGAATATATTATTTTCCTATATTTGATTGGCTATTTTTTCATGGAAAATTTTTCCATCAAGGATTTTTCAGTCAAATAAGCTGTTTGATTGCAAAAAATTTTCATGGAAAACTTTTCCACAAAGTTTGTCACATGACTACTTTTTTTTTTCAAATTTGTGGAAAAATTTCTCTCCCAACCCAAATAAAATTTTTCCATGGAAAACCAAGAGGGTTATTTGAAAAAATAAATTGAGGGGCAATTTGAAATTTTTTTTTTATAAGCTTTAAGCTGGTGCTGTTAAAGATCATAAATACATCGAATGTCTGATTTAGAGTTTTATTTTGTACATATGCCTGTGAATTTTCAATCTTTGTTCATATCTTCGAGGAATTTGTGTTTTATTTGTTGATATGTCAACTATCCGGAAGTTAGTAACTTGTTAATAACAAATTTGAGAACAAAGTCATGGGCAGAAGCAGAGGAAGAGGGGAGGCATAGGGAGCAACCGCCCTCCACGCCTCCCCTTCCTCTTTTCATGCTTTTTTTTATTTTTAATTTTTAAAAATATCTCTATTTTTTAGGGTTTTTCTATTTTTATTTTAAAAAAATCAATTCTTTTTATAAATTAGGTATCTTTCTTTTTATATTTTTATCTTTCTCAATTTTTATTTTTCTCCTTCTCTATATTAGTTTTATTTTTAATTTTTAAAATATGTTTATCTCTCTTTAGGATTTTTTATTTTTATTTAACAAAATCAAATTTTTTAACAAATTAATACTGATAATCTAAAATATAATATTTTTAAATATTTAAAAATTTTATTATTTGATCTATTGATATTTTAGTATATTTAAAAAATATAATTTACTTGAAGAATATAAAAAAATTTCATGGAAAATGCATTTTTTTTTCCAAGGAAAATTGATGCAATCAAACTACAAATGAGATTTTTTCCTATGAAAAATATTACATTTTTCATGGAAAATAGGAGCAATCAAACAACAAAATAATACCAATTAAACAACCATTTTTTTCATGAAAAATTTTTCCAAAAAAAATATTCTATGAAAAAAATTTCTTTTTCACCAATTTTTCATATTGTAATCAAACACAGCTTAAGAAAAAAATCATAGCAAAACAATATATATTTTTTTTATAAAACTTCACTTGACTTATATTTTAACCGTATATATACACAAGTATAAATTTTTGGATATATATACAAGCACACGTAAATTTCCCCATTGTACCTTTTGCCACGTCAGCATAAGATGCTGCACGATACTGCCAAAACTGCCGGCTCACTGAACGGCAGTACGTCAGCTGTGCCATACAACACTCCAAACAGCATTTCCATCGAACCAAATCATGCCACGTGTAATCCACTCATTCCATCCAAACGATATATCCTCATCCCTCCCTCCCCGAACCATCGAAGACAAACCCTTCGCCTCCAATGGAAACCCTCGGCGTTCTCCTCACCTTCCCTATGAACCCATACCTCGAGGAGGAGCTCGATCGCCGCTGCAACCTCTTCCGGCTATGGGAGTCACCGCCGGAGTCCCGCCGTGAGTTCCTCCGCGCACACGCTGGCTCGATCCGTGCCGTGGTTGGCAACGCCACCTGCGGCGCCGACGCCGATACCATTGATGCTCTCCCGAAGCTCGAGATCATCTCTTCGTTCAGCGTCGGCCTTGACAAGATCGATCTCGAGAAGTGCCGCCAGCGCGGCATCCGGGTCACCAACACTCCCGATGTTCTCACTGAGGACACTGCCGATCTTGCGATTGGGCTGGCGATTTCCGTGTTGAGGAGGATCCCGCAAGCCGATCGGTATGTGAGGAGTGGGTCATGGAAGTCCAAAGGGGATTACAAGCTCACCAATAAGGTTTTGTGAATCTATTTCTTCTCGTTTTTTTAGGGTTCATATGAATTCCTTTAGCCTTTTGGTATCAATCGTTCTGAAAATTATGATATTGCATGTGAACTGTTGGACTTTGTGAATCTTTTGCTCACTAGCTCTGTTTCTTTGTCTCCTGAGTCCTGAACACACTAATGTTTATTTTTTATTTTAGTTTTTTAATCTGAAAATTATGATGTTTTGTATGTTTTTCTTGTTTAGTTGAGAAATTGAGAAAATTTTCATCTGTTCTTATCTTGGTATTTTGAAATTACATGTCTAGATTTTCTGGAACCCAGACAATATCTGGATCATTTAGTTTTGAAGTTTTCTTTCTTTTTTTTCTTTCTTGGTCCTCTGAATACATTAAATCGACACACTTAGTTTTTTTCCCCGCTGAAAATCATGGTATCATGCATGTCTTTCTTGTATATTTTGAGGAATTAAGAATTTTTTCATTATTTTGCATGCATTGATTTTCAAATTACTTGTTTAGATTTTCTGGAAGTTAGAGAATGTTTAAATGTTCATAGTAGCAAGAGATGTTTTTTTTTCCTTAGAGAAGTTCCAGCTGTGGAGAATGGAGATAAAAAAGTTGGATAATAACAAAATAAAGAAACTTTATATTTGTTTGCCAAGCTTCCTGCTGAGGTTTAATTTTGTACTGAGTCCAGTTATTTAAGTTGTTACTTGATTATAGAAATGCCCATTCTCATTCCTGAATTGCAACTAGGTAAACATTTCTTGTTTTGACATTTGGATGTTTAAAGAAAAAAAACCTCCTTCCCTGTTATTACCATCTTGTTATGTATATGCTATTTATTTTCTATGGGAGTAGAGGATTTTGTTTCACACTGTGCATGATTAATTGAAGGAACATATCATAATAAAGAAACGGCTCAACAAGGATGCTTATGAAAATTTAACAGCTCTGAGAATTTACTTCAAGCATGCTTCCTGTTAGTTTATTGTCCTATGGGAACCACCTGGTCTACTACTTCCTTTATTGAATGCAGCACCTTTTCATTGTTTGCTGAAAACCATAGTTTGATAAGCAACTTAAATCCTTGACTTGTGATTAGGATTTACAAATTGCCCTTGTAATTTCATCGCACTCAATTTCTATTGATAGAGGCAAAATTGACCTTTTATCTAAAATTTTGAGAAAAATTCTTTGTTATTAATGCAATTTAAAACACATGTTTTTTACTTGAGTTTTGTTGTAACTAATGTTAGTGACTTCCTTTATCAGAAACCTAAAAGGATTTCATCTCTTGCAGAGTGCATTCAAGTTTTCGTGTACTTGCTTTTGAGATAAAATCATACTCTCTTCACTCATTACTTATGTATTTATGCTCTTCCATGTTGCTTAATTTTGCCTAAATGTTTGTACTAAACATCTAATTGAAAACCTCATAACATTTGAAAACTTATTATGTTTTTTTCTCTACCTGTAGTTCAGTGGTAAGACTGTGGGCATAATCGGACTTGGCAGAATCGGCATGGCTGTTGCCAAAAGAGCAGAAGCATTTGACTGCCCGATCAGTTACCACTCAAGATCTGAGAAACCTGGTACAAACTACAAGTACTACTCAACTGTTGTCGACTTAGCAGCCAACTCTCAGGTGCTCATAGTAGCATGCGCATTAACACCTGAAACCCGCCACATTGTCAACCGTGAAGTTATGGATGCGCTCGGCCCAAAGGGTGTGCTGATCAACATTGGCCGTGGACCACATGTGGATGAGGCCGAGCTCGTTAAAGCACTGGTTGAGGGTCGGTTGGGAGGCGCCGGAATTGATGTGTTTGAGCAGGAGCCTCATGTCCCTGAGGAACTGTTTGGTCTGGAAAATGTTGTGCTGTTGCCTCACGTCGGCAGTGGCACAGTAGAAACTCGCAAAGAAATGGCCGATCTTGTCCTTGGAAACCTAGAGGCGCATTGTACAAACAAACCACTGTTGACTCCTGTAATTTAATCATGGATTCATGCATCAAATCTTTGTGGAACTATCGCCGCATTCCAGGGTCAACTTTACTTCTGTAGGGAGTTGCTGAATTCTGTTTCTATGAAATAACATGTTTCTTGATGTGTGGGTATCTTTGTTGAAGATTGATGATTCAAAATTGCGGATGTTATAGATTGTGTTGAATGTTCAATTACGGTAACTAAATCAGAGAGATACAGTAATGCATGGATAATTATATGTTCAAGAGGAGCTCCAAGTGCAGCTACTCCCACTTGAAAGCTAGTCTCCATATCTGTTGATAGAGCCTCCGCCAAAATGATACTATTAATATTCACAAAATAGCAAAACCCAGCCCAATGATTAGAACAGTTAGAGTCAGGTACCAGTTTAGCTAGTTTGTTCCAATCCAAATGTCTACCCAAAAAGAGTTTAAGATCATCACAAGTCAAAACATTCCCATGATATATAATTCAGAGATGCTCAAGGATTCAATTAAAGGCAGCATTTTTTTATATAGGTAGGTTTAAAAACTGAAGGAATATTAAAACACTAGGGATCCCTCCACAAATTAGACGTTTCAAGGCCACACACATGGATTTAATCTACAATGGTTTCAGTTAAAATGGAGTGGAAGCCATTACAATTACTACCCTAGCCCCATGCTTGTTTGTATATACGGTTTGTATATAGACGCACACTACTTGCAAAATCTTTTTGTCAAGTCTATGCTGTCTTTATGCATGCCACAAGGAGCTTGTATGGCTCTTTGCTAAGTTTATGTGGTCTCTTCACAGTTGTATGATTTTTTAAAACTAATACAACTCTTGCAAATACAAAAATGACCCCTCTTTATGATTTAAATTGGGATAATGAGTAATAAACTAAGTAAGGCAAACAATTGATGCAACAGGCCAAATTTAAATATGGAAAACCATTTAAATAGAGAGAAAAACTATGGGACTCTTTAAAACCACTTCAAATGTTTCCACCATATCAATTATGGGGTAACAAAATTCTCTTTAGCAATTTAGAAGTATACAAACACAATGATAAGAGTTGTTAATAAGAGAGAGCTCCCAACAACACAATACACAAATACATCATCATCATACAAAAAGATGGATAACAATAACTTCAAAGAGAGATTAAAAGAGATCAAATAGATAGATAGATTAGGAGATTTTTTATAAAGATGTACTACCCAAAGTGTGGGCGAAATCTAAAATTAAATATCATCTAATCTTTTTCCAATCACAAATCTTAACCCCTTCCTCTTATTCTCCTTGCATATTTTTCTTTTTCCCATTTTTTCCACAGTACTCTTCACCTTCTCATAGGATTATTTTTTTTTCGAGTGGGTACCTTATAATGTCCGTGTTTCATTTTGAGCACTTTATTTCAATTTGTATCAAAATGAGCATTTGATTTTGATTTCCTTTTAACGGGAGAATTCTGGGACTATTCTGATGTGGTTGCGGGGATTCTCATGTGAATGTCTTCGTTCCACGTCATATGCGCATGTAGATGAGCCAAATTGGACAACTTAACCACGTGACCTTCTTCTTTACCATGCAGGATGCCACATCAGAAGTCTTTTTCTCCCTCTCTTCTAATCTTCTTCATCAGGGAAGTCACGTTTGCTCTAACGACCAGCCGTCTACGGCCTTCGCCTAAGGTTGTGCATTTTCAAAAAAAAAAAAGAAAAGAAAAAGAAAAACAGAACCATTTCTCTTAACAACGAGAATTCATAAAAGTCTTTCTAATGAAATTCTTTTTTTTTTTTTCCTTGCAATAATTGATATAATATAATTTTTTCCACATGGAGGTCTTAGTAACAATCTTTCTGTTTGATTGAAGATTTGGGGGCACCTGTGAATAATGGATATTGGGTGTGAACTGATTGACATTGTGAATCCATTGCTATATTTCTTTGTCTCCCCAGTCATGATTACATTAAGGTCTCCTGTTTTTTTCCCTTTTTCCTTTTTAAGATGTTAATGCATTTTCACTTTTCAATTTTCGATTTTGTATTATTAATTTATATGTCCGTCTTGCAATGTGAAGAATAATATGAGTTAACTCCAATTTGAACAAGAGGAGTACGCCATGCTAATATGCCTTGGATGATCTGTGCTGATGAGCGCATTGAACTATCCATGTGGCTGAGAGCCCTCACAGCCCAGGCACAACGACGCAATTATCAGGGGCGCGCACTCTACCACTGAGCTAGGCATCGTGGGGTATAAAAAAACTTAATAAATTATTTCATATTTTTTGCATTAACACTTTATATATTAGATTAGAATGTAAAGTACTAATTAATGACAAAATTACAAGATCATAAATAATTATTTCTCTAATACCCAAATTAAAAAAAAAACAAAAAATAAGGGGTAAGCTTACCACTTGTTGAAAGTGGTGATTGGATCCCCACTTCTGAGTAAACCAAGCACCATGAACTGTGGAAGTCACAAATTCCAGAAATTGACTTCCACAATCCAAACACAGGAACTGGTCACTATTGTCCCACTTCCCACTGCAACCAAGCATACTGAACTGACAACTTTAGCTGAAGTCCTTACTTCCACCGAAGTGTCACTTCCTGACTTCAGTCACTTCGGTAAACAACTTCTTAACCAAACACCCCCTTACATTAAATCTTTAAACTGTGACCAGGATTTACAACTTGCTCAAGCAATTTATATTGACAGCGCAAAAATTAACCTTTTATCTGAAATTTTAAGATAACTCTTTAGTATGTTTTTTTTTTTCTTTTTCTAAGACCAGTGGCCTAACGGTTAAAGAAAGGTTAAAGAAAGTAGAAACATAAACAAATTTTAATAAAATAAGTGAAAATAGGACTTATGCACAAATAAACACATTATGATCACAAATATAAAACTATTGTTTATTTACAAAAATATGTTCTACCCATGATTTGAACTCTCATATAATAAAGACCCATATTATAGACTAAATACCAATAGACCGCTTCGGCAAGTAGTTCTTGGTAATGCATTATAAACTTGTTATTGAGTTTTGTTGGAATTAATGTCAGAGACTTCCCATTATTTACAAAAATATATTCTCACGTATAATTTGAACTCTCATATCAAATATCCATAGATTGCTTCGTCGATAGTTCTTGGTAATACACTATAAACTTGTTATTGAGTTTTGTTGGAATTAATATCAGAGACTTTCCATTATTTACAAAAATACATTCTCACCCATAATTTGAACTCTAATATAATAAAAACGCATATCTTAGACCAAATACTAATAGACCAATTCATCGGTAGTTCTTTGTAATGTACCATAAATTTGTTATTGAGTTTTGTTGAAATTAATATCAGAGATTTCCTATTATTTACAAAAATATATTTTCACTCATAATTTAAATGAATAAAGACCCATATCACAGATCAAACACCAATAAACCACTTCTATGTTGCTTTTGGTGATGCACTGTAAACTTGTTATTGAGTTTTGTTGGAATTAATGTCAAAGACTTCCAATTATCAAAAACCCAATTGCATTTCTTCTCTTACAGAGTTCACACACATTCTTGTACACTTGCTTTTGCTAAAAAAATACTCCATCTGCTCTGAAAGGCCAGAGATCAAGCCCTCACCTCCAATGGAAACCCTCGGCGTTCTCTTCACCTTCCCCATGAACTCATACCTTGAATCGGAGCTTGATCGCCGCTGCAACCTCTTCCGGCTATGGGAGACACCGCCGGAGTCCCGCATTGACTTCATCCGCTCACACGCCAACTCAATACGCGCTGTGGTTTGCAACCCCATTGTTGGTGCTGATGCTGATACCATTGATGCTCTTCCAAAGCTTGAGATTATCTCCACCTGCAGCGTTGGCATTGACAGGATTGATCTTGGCAAATGCCGACAGCGCGGCATCCGGGTCACCAACACTCCGGATGTTCTCACTGATGACACTGCTGATCTTGCGATTGTTTTGGCGATTTCCGTGATGAGGAGGATCCCGGAAGCGGATTGGTATGTGAGATGTGGGTCATGGAAAGCCATTGGGGATTACAAGCTCACCACTAAGGTTTTGTGTCTCTCTCTCTCTGTTATTTTTTAAGGTTGATATGAATTGCTTTTCACTCTGATTTTTTTTTTTTTTCATCTTGGGGTTAACTTTTTTGGTATCCATAGTTCTGTTTGATTGAAATTTTGAAGCCAAGTATGATGAATTATGTGATATTTGCTGGACTTTGTGAATTGATTGCTATGTTTCTTTGTCTCCTGAGTCATGAATACACTAAGGCTCTGCTTGGATGGTGGTAAGGGAAGGTTTCATAAAGTAAAGTAAGGTAAGGTAAAGAAAGGTAAAGGAAGGTTATAAACCATGCTTTGCTTGGATGGAAGGTAAGGTAATTGGAGGTTTTGAAACCTTGTAGTGCTTGGTTGGGAGGTTAGTGGAGGTAAGGTTACATGGTATATTACTAAATTACCCTTATGATTAATAAAAAACAAACAATGTTATTATATTTAATTTCATTAATAAAATTAATTAAACAATATCATTAATAGATTAAGTAATATTTTTCAATTTATATAATTCTCTATTTGTTATCATTATTTATTTATTATTATTATTTTTTTATTATGTTTTTTAATTATAGTTAAACTAATTATATTTATTATTTTTATTAATTATTAGTATTATTTATTTAATAATAATAATTATTATTATTATTATTATTATTATTATTCTTTTATTATTATTATTTTTTTTCATTAATTTTTTGTAATTATTATTATTAATTATTTATTATTATTATTATTATTATTATTTTATTATTATTATTATTATTTTTTCATTAATTTTTTGTAATTATTATTATTAATTATTATTATTATTATTATTATTATTATTGTTGTTGTTTTATCATTAATTTTTTGTTATTATTATTAACAATAATTTTTATTATTATTTATTATTTTATTATTATTATTATTATTATTATTATTATTATTATTATTTATTAGCACAAGGAGAAGAGAGAAACTTTACAAGTTGGAATTATATGAAGGGTATTTTGGTCATATATAAAAAATACCCCCCCAAAACCTCCCCAACCCTCCAATTTGGAGGGTTGAGAAAGAGCTAAAATTTGGAGGTTTTAAAACCTCCCCAACCCTCCCTAACCCTTCCCAACCCTTTGGTGGATTGTTTGATTGATGGTATTTAAAACTCTTTGTAGTTGGAATTACAAGATTTTTTGAAGTAAGATGTTTGGTTAGGTGGATTTAAAAAAGTAACTGGAGTTGCAAATACTCTTTCATTGGATTTTGGTGGATTTGGAACTACACCCAAATTGGATGTAGTTCCAAATCCAGTATTTGGATTTCTAATTAAAATTATTTTTTTAAAAATTAGAATATAGTTGGAATTTAAACAAATAAAATTAATTAATTAATTAATTTGACAAATAATTTTTTTGTTGGTTATATATATAATTATTTTTTATTATAATAAATTAATTTTATATTAATTATAAAATATAATTATAGTGCAATTAATATTAGTAATATACTTATATTATATTAATTATTTTAATAAACAATTAATATATAATATTTTACTATAATAAATTAATTATATATTAATGATATTAATTACTCATAATATTTGAAATTTGAATTCATATTTATTATATTAATTACTCATAATATTAATTACACTATAATAATATTTTACTATATTTTATAAAATATAATTATAATGTAATTAATATTAGTAATATAGTATATAATTGATATATTATATTATATTAATTGTTTTAATAAATAATTAATATATTATATTTTATTATAATAAAATAAGTATATATTAATTATATTAATTACTCATAATATTTGAAATTTGAATTCATATTTACATAAAATATAATGTATATTTTATAAGATATTAATTATTACATCAAACCAATTTTCCAAATCCAAATTTACAAATCCCTCTAACCAAACACAAAATTCTGTGTTTCAACATTACAAATGCATCCAACCAAACACTGGATTTGGCTCTCCTGAATTTTTAAATACAAGGATTTGTAAAAGCAAATCCACCGCATTTTCAACTACATCCAACCAAACGCCCCCTAATTCGTTTTAATCTTGAGATTCACTGTTGTTTGTTTTATTGTATTTGAAAGCCAAAGGATTTGTGAATTTTTGGATTTGAAATTTTTTTTTGCTCGATAGGATTTGAATTTTCTTTGTATTTTCAAGTGCAAAAGTCATGGATTATGGAATTCGGCCAAAATAACAGAATTCTAAAATCCTATCCAGTGAATCTCTCACATGATTTGCAAGCGAGAGTTTCACATGCAAGTCCATATTAATTATATTAATTACTCATAATATTAATTACTTCATAATAATATTTAATAAAATATTAAATAAAATATAATTATAGTATAATTAATATTAATAATATAATATATAATTGATATATTATATTATATTAATTATTTTAATAAATAATTAATATATTATATTATATTAAAATAAATTAAGTATATATTAATTATATCAATTACTCATAATATTAATTACACTATATTTTATAAAATAGTAAATAAAATATAATTATAGTGTAATTAATATTAGTAATACAATATATAATTGATATATTATATTAAATTAATTATTTTAATAAATAATTATTATATTATCTTTTAATATAATAAAATAAGTATATATTAATTATATTAATTACTCATATTATTAATTACATTATAATTATATTTTATAATTAATATTAGTAATATAATATATAATTAATATATTATATTATATTATATTAATTATTTTAATAAAATCCAAATTTATAAATCATTTCAACCCAACATAAAATTATGTGATTTAGTATTATAAATCTATCCTAAAGTTGCTTTTTTTTTTCTTGGATACGAGTGTGTCTTCCTTTGTTGCTGAAAAGTATAGGGATATCTACAATAAATTCTTGAATTGTGATTAGGACTTACTACTTGCCCTTGTAATTTCGTCTTAGTTTCTACTGATAGTGAAATAATTGACCTTCTATCTGAAAGTTTAAGAGAATTCCTTGTTAATGTAATTCAAACTATATGTTTTTTCACTTTAGTTTTGTCAGAGATAATGCTAGAGACTTCTACATGCAGAGTTCATACAAATATTCGTGTGCTTACACTTGAGATAAAATCATACTCTATTCACTCATCTTTTATTTATGTATGCTCTTCTATGCGCTTGATTTGTCCTACATGTTGTACTAAAAAACATCTAAACATTTGAAAACTTCATTACTTTTTCCTCTGCCTGTACTTCAGTGGTAAGACTGTCGGTATACTTGGGCTCGGTAGAATCGGCACTGCTATTGCCAAAAGAGCAGAGGCATTTGGCTGCCCTATCATCTACCACTCCATATCAGAAAAACCGAATACAACCTACAAATACTACCCAAATGTTCTTGAGTTAGCAGCAAACTGTCAGGTACTCATAGTAGCATGTTCACTGACACTTGAAACTCACCATATTGTTAACCGTGAGGTTATGGATGCACTCGGCCAGAATGGTGTGCTGGTAAACATCGGTCGCGGTCTGCATGTGGATGAGTCTGAGCTCGTTAAAGCACTAGTTGAGGGTCGTTTGGGAGGGGTCGGAATTCATGTGTTTGACTATCTTTGTTTAACTATCAATGTTTCTATTTAACATATTGCGTTTACGTTTAAAAAAGTGCTTAAATATCATTGTTTCTATTTAAAGATGTACGAGTGGCCAGGATTAATTGGTTTTATACCTAGGATTAATTTATCACGTAAATATATATATTTTTTTTGTTTAGATATCAATGTTTATGTTTAACTATCAATGTTTCTGTTTTAGAAATTAGTATAGGCATTACTCTTCATGCTAACCTAAATTTTTTTGTTTGTAATTATAAGTTTGTTCGTAGTTATAATGTACTCATGTTAACCTAAATTCGTTTCCACAAACTTATTAAATTTTTCATGTAAATATCGTTGTCTTAATATAATAAAGAACGACTGTCTTTGTACTTGGCTGTTTTTGTTTAACTACCGATGTTTCTGTTTAACATATTGTGTTTACGTTTAAAAATGTGCTTAAATATCATTGTTTCTATTTAAAGATGTACGAGTGGCCAAAATTAATTGGTTTTATACCCATGATTAATTTGTCACGTAAATATCAGTTTTTCTGTTTAAATATCAATGTTTATGTTAATCTTTTAATGTTTCTGTTTAAGAAATGAGTACATGCATTACTCTTTATGCTAACTTAAGTTCTTTGTTTGTAATTATAAGTTTGTTTGTAGTTATAATGTACTCATGCTAACCTAAATTCTTTTCGACAAACTTTTTAAATTTTTCATGTAAATATCGTTGTCTCCATATAATAAAGAACAATTGTCTTTATGCTTGACTGTATTTGTTTAACTATCAATGTTTCTGTTTAATATATTGCGTTTACGTTTAAAAAAGTGCTTAAATATCATTGTTTCTATTTAAAGATATACGAGTGGCCAGGATTAATTGGTTTTATACTCATGATTAATTTATCACATAAATATCGGTTTTTGTGTTTAAATATCAATATTTCTGTTTAACTATGAAATGAGGTTTCCGTTTAAGAAATGAGTTTTCTACTTAAGAAATTAGTACAAGCATTACTCTTCATGCTAACCAAAAAAAAAAATTTTTTTATAGTTATAAGTTTGTTTGTAGTTATAATGTATTCATGCTAATCTAAATTCTTTTCGACAAACTTATTAACTTTTTCATGTAAATATCGTTGTCTCCATATAATAAAGAACGATTGTCTTTATGCTTGGCTGTCTTTTGTGGAAGGAAGGCATGCCACACCGTCAGGATCGTCCTGAGGTAGAACGGATACGCTTGCAGAATCTGAATACCTGCTAAAATCAAATAACTGTACAACGAGAAAAAAAAAATGTAAACGGGAACACCATCATTTTATACGGAAACATAACAATTTAAATGGAAACTAGAAAATTTAAGCGGAAAAATAACATTTTAAGCGGAAACTGGATAATTTTAAGCGAAAACTGGGATGGGACAGAGATAACATAGTAAAACTTATGTTTTTGCTTTGTTTTAAGCGGAAACTTCTGTTCTAAGCCAAAACTGGAATAATTAAGCGAAAACATATACTTTTAAGCGGAAACTGGGATAATTAATTAATAATTAACTTTTAAGCGAAAACATTGAGACCTCATCGCTCACATATCTCCACTAACACTGATTTTCCAAGAAAACAGCCCCGTGAACACTAACACTTGTTCCTCCCCTTTATATTTAGCAATAGCACAAAATACTCTCAATAGTAAACCTATATAAAAATAAATTGTTACTCTCTCGCAAGATAATTAAGGTGAGGAGAAGTAAGAGATTGGGCAACCTGCAGAACTCTAATAGAAAACACCAAACATGAAGAATTGAAAAACTCTATAAGGTGATATGAGTTTTCCAAACTTTGTTTGAGAAAAAGCAAAAAAAGAATGCAAAAAAATATATATATATATATATACAAAAAGGTATGTAAAAAGTTTGATGTGATGTGATTGAGCGGTTTTTTCACACCATTTTTAAGAGTGACGATGGAATTTCACAACATGAACCCAGTCCGAGTGACCTACAGGGGGCCAAAAAAAAGTGAAATACTAACAAAAGAGCTGTCCATGCTGTTCAAAATTTGCAGGGGTTGTTCGGAAAGTTTTGAAATTTCTGAGGAATAAACAGTAATTTGGGATTTTTTTAAAACGCTCAATTTTTTATAAATTTATTAAAGGACGTTGGTGATCACTAAGCACAATTTTTTAATAATTCATTAAAAAAACGTTGGTGACAACTGAGCACTAAGTGGTCACCAACTGTTCAATCATAGTACCACTATTTTTTCAAAATTAAAAAAACGTTTTTTTTTCAATAGAAATGTTAATGGGTACATCTTTTAATTAAAGATTTTTTCAAATAATCCAAACTCTGAAAGTTTTCAATAACCCAAAGATTTTGAAAATTTTCAAATAATTCATATATTTTAAGTAAAGATTTTTTTTTTTGCAAGTACTCTTTAAGATTTCAAAATTTTTCATATTATTTCTTTCTACTAAATATGTAAACTTTTCAATATCTTTAAAATTCACAAAATTATACAAAAGCACAAAACTTAATATCAAACTTTAATATTAAGTTATTTTTCATTAATTTGATAAATTGTTTCCTTTTTTTATCACCCAAATATTAAAGAATTTAAAATTAATATATTTATTTATTAAAATTCCTATAATTTAATTATTTTAAATATGTATTTTTTAATACAATTATTTAATTATTAATATTTAATGTTTTATTAAATAAATGTATTTATTCTAAAATATATAATGTAAATAAATAATTAAAAAGATGAATAGGTCTCATATAATGATATCACTAAGTGTAAAAGTGTGTGTGTCTATATATACTAAACTATTATTTATTTTATTTTTAGAAAAGCAACTCCTCAATCTATATTTTTATAGAAATTGTAGTGCATTTCTAATCATAAAAATATGTTAAGCAAATAAAAGCATTTTATTTCTTAAATAAACAAATGTGGTTCTTAATTATTATTTTTTTACAAAATATGTACAAGCCACTTGTTAAAAACGTGGAACATGAAATTATTTTTTGAAGTGTTCTCAAAGGTATGTTTGGATTGTTTTTATTTAGTTGTTGTTTTTTTTTTATCATTTTTTTAAAATAAAAATAAATTTGAATACCGAAGCTTTTATATGTTTTGGAAAATGGAAAACATAAAACAAATTTGATTAAAAAAATATTATAAAGTTATTATTGATTTTCTCATATTTGTATTTTTATAAAGGCCAGAGACCAAGCCCTGACTTCCAATGGGAATCTCACTTCCAATGGAAACCCTCGGCGTTCTCTTCACCTTCCCCAGGAACTCATACCTTGAATCGGAGCTTGATCGCCGCTGCAACCTCTTCCGGCTATGGGAGACACCGCCGGAGTCCCGCATTGACTTCATCCGCTCACACGCCAACTCAATACGCGCTGTGGTTTGCAACCCCATTGTTGGTGCTGATGCTGATACCATTGATGCTCTTCCAAAGCTTGAGATTATCTCCACCTGCAGCGTTGGCATTGACAGGATTGATCTTGGCAAATGCCGACAGCGCGGCATCCGGGTCACCAACACTCCGGATGTTCTCACTGATGACACTGCTGATCTTGCGATTGTTTTGGCGATTTCCGTGATGAGGAGGATCCCGGAAGCGGATTGGTATGTGAGATGTGGGTCATGGAAAGCCATTGGGGATTACAAGCTCACCACTAAGGTTTTGTGAATCTAATTTTTCTCTTTCTTTTTTTTTTTTTTTTTTTTAAGGTTGATATGAATTGCTTTTCAGTCTGATTTTTTTTTTTTAATCTTGAGGTTAACTTTTTTGGTATCCATAGGTCTGTTTGATTGAAATTTTGAAGCCAAGTATGATAAACTATGTGATATTTGCTGGACTTTGTGAATTGATTGCGATGTTTTAATCTTGAGATTCACTGTTGTTTGTTTTATTGTATTTGAAAGCCAAAGGATTTGAGAATTTGTTTTTTTGTTCCAAAGGATTTGAATTTTTTTTGTATTTTCAAATGCAAAAGTTATGGGATTATGGAATTCGGCAAAAATGACCGAATTTCAAAATTTTATCCAGTGAATCTCTCACATGATTTGCACGCAAGGGATTCACATGTAAGTCCATATTAATTATATTAATTACTTATAATATTAATTACACTATAATTATATTTAATAAAATATTAAATAAAATATAATTATAGTATAATTAATATTAGTAATATAATATATATAATTGATATATTATATTATATTAGTTATTTTAATAAATAATTAATATATTATATTTTATTAAAATAAATTAAGTATATATTAATTATATCAATTACTCATAATATTAATTACACTATATTTTATAAAATAGTAAATAAAATATAATTATAGTGTAATTAATATTAGTAATATAATATATAATTGATATATTATATTAAATTAATTATTTTAATAAATAATTATTATATTATATTTTAATATAATAAAATAAGTATATATTAATTATATTAATTACACTATAATTATATTTTATTTACTATTTTATAAAATATAATTATAGTGTAATTAATATTAGTAATATAGTATATAATTGATGTATTATATTGTATTAATTATTTATAATATATTATATTTTATTTATAGTAAATTAAGTATATATTAATTATATTAATTACTCATGTTATTAATCACATTATAATTATATTTTATAAAATATTAAATAAAATATAGTTATAGTATGATTAATATTAGTAATATAATATATAATTAATATATTATATTATATTATATTAATTATTTTAATAAAATCCAAATATACAAATCCCTCTAACAAAACATAAAATTCTGTAATCCAGCATTACAAATATATCCTAAAGTTACCTTTTTTTCTTAGATATGAATGTGTCTTCCTTGTTTGCTGAAAATCGTAGGAAAATGGACATTAAATTCTTGAATTGTGATTAGGATTTACTACTTGCCCTTGTAATTTCGTCTTAGTTTCTACTGATAGTGAAATAATTGACCTTCTATTTGAAAGTTTAATAGAATTCCTTGTTAATGTAATTCAAACTACATGTTTTTTCACTTTAGTTTTGTCAGAGCTAATGTTAGAGGCTTTTACATGCAGAGTTCATAAAAATATTCAATGTGCTTGCACTTGAGATAAAATCATACTCTTTTCACTCATCTTTTATCTATGTATGCTCTTCTTTGCGCTTGATTTGGCCTACATGTTGTACTAAAACGCATTGAAATAGATAGGTACATTAAATCCTTGAATTGTGATTAGGATTTATAACTTGCCCTTGTAATTTCGTCTCAGTTTTTACTAATAATGAAATAATTGACCTTCTATCTGAAATTTTAAGATGATTTCTTGTTAATTTAAATCAAAGTGCATGTTTTTTCACTTTAGTTTTGTCGGAGCTATTGTTAGAGACTTCCTTTATCAAAAATCTAAAAGAAGTTCTTTTCTTGCGGTGTTCATACAAATATTCATGTGCTTTCGTTGAGATAAAATCATACTCAATTCGCTCATCTTTAAGTTATTTATGCTCTTCTACGAGCTTGATTTGGCCTTATAACAAAAGATGAGCAAATGGAGTATGTTTTTCACTTATCTTTTCTTGCAGTGTTCTCACAACTTGCCCTTGTAACTTCATCTCCTTTTCGACTAATAGTGAAATAATTGGCCTTCTATCTGAAAGTTTAAGATAATTCCTTGTTAATGTAATTCAAACTACATGTTTTCTCACTTTAGTTTTGTCAGAGCTAATGTTAGAGACTTCTACATGAAGAGTTCATACAAATATTCGTGCGCTTGCGCTTGAGATAAAGTCATACTCTATTCTCTCATCTTTTATTTATGTATGCTCTTCTTTGCGCTTGATTTGGCCTACATGTTGTACTAAAAAAGCATCTAAACATTTGAAAACTTCATTACTTTTTCCTTTGCCTGTAGTTCAGTGGTAAGACTGTCGGTATACTTGGGCTCGGTAGAATCGGCACGGCTGTTGCCAAAAGAGCAGAGGCATTTGGCTGCCCTATCATCTACCACTCCAAATCAGAAAAGCCGAATACAACCTACAAATACTACCCAAATGTTCTTGAGTTAGCAGCAAACTGTCAAGTGCTCATAGTAGCTTGTTCACTGACACCTGAAACTCACCACATTGTTAACCGTGGGGTCATGGATGCACTCGGCCCGAATGGTGTGCTGATAAACATCGGTCGTGGTCAGCATGTGGATGAGTCTGAGCTCATTAAAGCACTGGTTGAGGGTCGTTTGGGAGGGGCCGGAATTGATGTGTTTGAGCAAGAGCCTCATGTCCCTGAGGAATTGTTTGGTTTGGAAAATGTTGTGTTGTTGCCTCATGTCGGCGCTGCCACGGTAGAAACTCGCAAAGCAATGGCCGATCTTGTTCTCAGAAACCTGGATGCGCATTTTACAAACAAACCTCTATTAACTCCTGTCATCTAAGCATAGATTCATGCATCAAATCTAGTGGAATTATTGTTTCCCATCTGCTGTTATTAGACATGGATGTGGCATTCAGGAAGTCAGTAATCTCTTTCTATAAATAGCATGCTTTTTTTCCTTTGATGTGTTGTTATCTCCTTGAGCATTATTGATGTTAAATTTAGGATGATCAATTATTACTATTGATAAATTAGTGAAACACAGTGATGCATGCCTAATTATATGATCTTAATCAGTGTAATTATATTAGAGTGAATCCATACTACCTAGGGGTGTAATCGATTGAGTTCGAGCCCAGCAAGCTACTCGAGCTCGAGCTCGGTTGAAAACTCGGTGCTCGATACTCGGCTCGAACTCGATCGAGCTTTATTTTTGTAACTCGAGCTCGACTCGATACATAAATCGAGCTACTCGAGCTCACTCAATTAAGCTCGATAAAAGCTAATAAACTCGATTTGATCATAGATAATTTTATACTCGAACTCGAATGCGGGCTCGAGCTCGAGCTTGAACTCAATTATATATATAAAACAAACTAACATATAATATATATACACATAAATACAACTACTCGATTAAGCTCGCGAGCACTCGAGTCAAGTATTAAGATGCTCGAACTCGGCTCGTTCTACCTCTTGAGCTCTAGCTCGACTCGACCCTAAGTGAGTCGAGTTCGAGTTTTTCCCGAATCGAACTCGAGTAACTTGCGAGTAGTAGTGTATCATTTACACCCCTAATACTACCTGTGCACATAGATTCTTGCTCACCATGCATTGAGTAAGAATTGAATCTTTGATATAAAAACAAATGTTTTTAACCGTTGGCCATTGGTTTTACTGGTTTTACTCATTGATAGACACTCTTTATTTAAATAAGTTCTAGAGAAAATTACTTATTAGTTCCTTGAACTTTTTGTTTATTCTAATAAATCCTTTTAATAAAAAATTATCTTCTGCAGTTCTTTCTTTTTACAACCAGTTTTATTTCATCCTTTTTGTCAGTTTTGGAAGTTCAAATTCTGTTCGGCAACACACAAATTTGAATAGATTTGTCAAATAGTAAACGGATACACAAAAACCAAAGAACAAAACTAAAAACTGAAGGCGATATAAAAATAGTAAATCCAAAGTACTAAAATCAAAGAGCAAAACTAAAAATTGAATGTGATGTAAGCATAGTAAATCCGAGGTTATCTAGTTGTTGGACTTAGGAATGGCAATGGGACAGGGGCGGGGGCGGGGCAAGCCTCTACCATCCCCGCCCTGTTGCCACTCGGGGCGGGGGCGGGGCGGGGAAAGCCTTTACCATCCTCGCCTCGCCCCGCCCAGTCCCCTTTTTTTTTTTCCATAAACCACCCACCCCGCCCCGTCCTACCCCGCTCATAATTATAAATAAGTAACTAAAATTCCTAAAAACATTTTTAAATAGATTTTTTTTATAAAACATATACTTATAAAAACATGCTCATAAGAAATTTATTGAAATTAACAAAAAAAATTCATTTACCCCTACACTATATAATATTTATATTAAGTTAAATTAATTGCGGGGAGGGGCGGGGTGGGGCGGGGTATAGAAAAACCAAACCCGCCCCGCCCCGCCCCGCCCAAAGCCGGGTTGGTAACCTCGGGTCGGTTCGGTTTTTGCCATCCCTAGTTGGACTTAAAAATAATTCTGTAAAAAAAGAAGGACTTCAAAGAGATTTGAAAAAAATCAAAGGTTTATTTTTTTGTCCAATACTAAAGTTGTTTGGACCTTTTAGCAATTTTCTTTAAATTTTATTAAATAAGATAGATAATTTTTTAAAAAATCATGATTACTATTTATAGAATTATCAAAAGTGATAATTAATGCTCTTCGGGGTCAGCCAGTAAAGGCACAATATTTATGTATCGTTCCTTCAATTTTTTTAATAAAGGAAAAAAAATTTAACAAAATAAAAGAAAAGGAATAGAATGCAAAAGGGAAATTTTATTTGTAAAAAACAAGAGTTATTTTTTCTATTACATATGATTTTTTAAAAAAAAACCATATTTACACAAAAAAAAATTAAACATGTAAAAATTGTAGCGATGTATTAAAAATTTCAACAAGTTTGTATTAATCACATATGAGAGATTGAGTAAGAAAAATTTATTTAAATAACTTTACACCTATGAGCGTCTTTGTCTTTAATTTGCCTAACCATAGATGTTAGAGAAGACTAATGCAGATCGATAAATGTTCATAGAAATATGAGTAAAAATCTTGCCTTTCAACAAATGAAATATGATGACAAAATTTTGATGTGAGATTTGAATTCTATCACTGATCTAAACTTTCGTGCTTGTATACAAGCACAACAACAAGAAATTTTACAGAAAAGAGATCATTTTCAACAACCACCCCCTTCTGGATCTAATATGTTTAATGACATATTTGACAATATTTGACAATATTGGTAGAAGTAGCGATAACATGCCAGACTATTAGCCCCATCTATGCAGACTTCATATTTATATTTTGGGTGTTATCTTTTTTTTTTTACCTTTTTCAGTATCGAGGATAATGTATGTTTTAGGATTATTTTCTATGGCTTTTATTTTATCGTTCATGTGGTTTTCGTTAATTTTAATGAATTTATATTTCGCAAATTATTTTCTTTAATTTTATATTTCTTATTAATTGAAAAATATAAACCTAGATTATAAGTTATTAATTTAATTAAAATATAAAATATAAATATAAATTAAAAAATATTAAAAAACAAAATTAAAAAACAGAATTAAAAAAAATAAAAAATCAAAACATAATTAAAAAAAAAAGAAAATAAAAAAACAGATAAACAAAAATTTTAAAAAATATAAATTTAAAAAAAAAATAAAAAGTTAGAATTTAAAAAAATAAAAATAGAATTTAAACAAAAGATTAAAAAAAATGGCACGTAAGATTTTGCGTGCCACTGTAGCTAAATTCTGATTTAGCGCAGAGTTTGGCGTCAGATTGGAGAAACCCTACGCCAAATCTGTTGAAAAAACACTATATTTGCATCTGCGTTGGAGATGCTCTAAGCACAATTTTTTTTATTAATTCATTAAAAAAAATCGGTGACCACTAAGTACTCACCGGTCACCAACTGTTCAATCATAGTGCCCACTATTTTTTCAAAATAAAAAAAATGTTTTTTTTTAATAGAAATGTTAATTGGTGCATCTTTTAATTAAAGATTTTTTCAAATAATCCACACTCTGAAAATTTTGAAAATTTTCAAATAATTCATATATTTTATGTAAAGATTTTTTTTTTCAAATACGCTTTAAGATTTAAAATTTTTCATATTCTTTCCTTCGGCTAAATATGTAAATTTTTCAATACCTTTAAAATTCACAAAATTATTCAACACACAAAATTTAATATCAAAATTCAATATTAAGTTTTTTTTCATCAATTTGATAAATTGTTTTCTTTTTTTATCACCCAAAAATTAAATAATTTAAAATTAATATATTAATTTATTATAATTCTTATAATTTAATTATTTTAAATATGTATTTTTTAATACAATTATTTTAAATGTATTATTAATTATTTAATTATTAATATTTAATGTTTTATTAAATAAATATATTTATAATAAAATATATAATGTAAAATAAATAATTAAAAGGATGAATAGAATGATTGTGGGGTTCTTTATATATATATATATATATATATATATATATATATACTAAACTGTTATTTATTTTATTTTTCATCCAACAAAGAGAAAAGCAACAGAAATTGTAGTGCATTTCTAATCATAAAAATATGTAAAGCAAATAAAAGCATTTTATTTGGTAAATAAATAAATGTAATTTTTAATTATTATTTTTTTACAAAATATAAACAAACCACCCGTTAAAAACGTGCAACATGAAATTATTTACTTATAAGTGTTGTTACCTTAAAATTTGAACCAGCTAGACATGGAACCAATACTAACAGATAAAAAAAAATCATTAGCTAGGTTAGTTTGGATTGATTTTGTTTCGTTTTTTTTTTATTTTTTATTTATTTTGTTAATTTTTTAAAATAAAAATATGTTTGAATAGGAAGTTGTTAAATGTTTTGGAAAATGAAAACCATAAAACAAATTTGATTAAAAAATTATTATAAAGTTATTATTAATTTTCTCATATTTGTATTTTTATAAAGGCCAGAGACCAAGCCCTCACCTCCAATGGAAACCCTCGGCGTTCTCTTCACCTTCCCCAGGAACTCATACCTTGAATCGGAGCTTGATCGACGCTGCAACCTCTTCCGGCTATGGGAGGCACCGCCGGAGTCCCGCCTTGACTTCATCCGCTCACACGCCAACTCAATACGCGCTGTGGTTTGCAACCCCATTGTTGGTGCTGATGCTGATATCATTGATGCTCTTCCAAAGCTTGAAATTATCTCCACCTGCAGCGTTGGCGTTGACAAGATTGATCTTGACAAATGCCGCCAGCGCGGCATCCGGGTCACCAACACTCCGGATGTTCTCACTGATGAGACTGCTGATCTTGCGATTGTTTTGGCGATTTCCGTGATGAGGAGGATCCCGGAAGCGGATTGGTATGTGAGATGTGGGTCATGGAAAGCCATTGGGGATTACAAGCTCACCACTAAGGTTTTGTGAATCTAATTTTTCTCTTTCTTTTTTTTTTTAAGGTTGATATGAATTGCTTTTCACTCTGATTTTTTTTTTTTTAAATCTTGAGGTTAACTTTTTTGGTATCCATAGGTCTGTTTGATTGAAATTTTGAAGCCAAGTATGATGAATTATGTGATATTTGCTGGACTTTGTGAATTGATTGCTATGTTTCTTTATCTCCTGAGTCATGAATACACTCAAGTTGCCTTTTTTCTTGGATGTGAATATGTCTTCCTTGTTTGCTGAAAAGCATAGGGATATGTACATTAAATTCTTGAATTGTGATTAGGATTTACTACTTGCCCTTGTAATTTTGTCTTAGTTTCTACTGATAGTGAAATAATTCATCTTCTATCTGAAATTTTAAGATAATTCCTTGTTATTGTAATTCAAACTGCATTTTTTTTTTCACTTTAGTTTTGTCAGAGCTAATGTTAGAGACTTCTGCGTGCAGAGTTCATACAAATATTTGTATGCTTGTGCTTGAGATAAAATCATACTCTATTCGCTCGTCTTTTATTTGTGTATGCTCTTCTATGGGCTTGATTTGGCCTACATGTTGTACTAAAAAGCATTGAAAGTTTGAAACAGATAGGTACATTAAATCCTTGAATTATGATTAGGATTTATAACTCGCCCTTGTAATTTCGTCTCAGTTTTTACTGATAATGAAATAATTGACCTTCTTTCTGAAAGTTTAAGATGATTCCTTGTTAATTTAATTCAAACTGCATGTTTTTTTACTTTAGTTTGTCGGAGCTATTGTTAGAGACTTCCTTTATCAGAAATCTAAAAGAAATTCTTTTCTTGCGGTTTTCATACAAATATTCATGTGCTTTTGTTGAGATAAAATCATACTCTATTCACTCATCTTTAATTTATTTATGCTCTTCTATGCGCTTGATTTGGCCTTGTAACAAAAGATGAGCGAATAGAGTATGTTTTTTCACTCATCTTTTCTTGCAGTGTTCTTACAACTTGCCCTTGTAACTTCATCTCCTTTTCTACTGGTAGTGAAATAATTGACCTTCTATCTGTAAGTTTAAGATAATTCCTTGTTAATGTTATTCAAACTACATGTTTTTCACTTTAGTTTTGTCAGAGCTAGTGTTAGAGACTTCTACATGCAGAGTTCATATAAATATTCGTGTGCTTGCGCTTGAGATAAAATCATACTCTATTCGCTCATCTTTTATTTATGTATGCTCTTCTATGCGCTTGATTTGGCCTACATGTTGTACTAAAAGGCATAGAAGAGCATACATTTGAAAACTTCATTACCACTCCAGATCAGAAAACTATACATTTGAAAACTTCATTACTTTTTGAAATCTATACTTTTGAAAACTTCATTACTTTTTCCTCTGCCTGTAGTTCAGTGGTAAGACTGTCGGTATACTTGGACTCGGTAGAATCGGCACGGCTATTGCCAAAAGAGCAGAGGCATTTGACTGCCCTATCATCTACCACTCCAGATCAGAAAAGCCAAATACAACCTACAAATACTATCCAAATGTTCTTGAGTTAGCAGCAAACTGTCAGGTGCTCATAGTATCATGTTCACTGACACCTGAAACTCACCACATTGTTAACCGTGAGGTCATGGATGCACTCGGCCCGAATGGTGTGCTGATAAACATCGGCCGTGGTCTGCATGTGGATGAGTCTGAGCTCATTAAAGCACTGGTTGAGGGTCGTTTGGGAGGGGCCGGAATTGATGTGTTTGAGCAAGCGCCTCATGTCCCTGAGGAATTGTTTGGTTTGGAAAATGTTGTGTTGTTGCCTCATGTCGGCTCTAACACGGTACAAACTCGCAAAGCAATGGCCGATCTTGTTCTCGGAAACCTGGAAGCGCATTTTACAAACAAACCTCTATTGACTCCTGTCATGTAAAGCATAGATTCATGCATCAAATCTAGTGAAGTAATTGTTTTTTAATCTGCTGTTGCCTGTTAGGCATGAATGTTGCATTGAGGAAGTCACTGAACTCTATTTCTATAAAATAACATGATCTTTTTCTTTGATGTGCTGTTTGTTATGTCCTCGAGCATTATTGATGTTAAATTTAAGATGATCAATTACTATAGAGAAACACAGTGGTGCATGGATATTTATATGATCTTAATCAGTGTAATTATATTAGAGTGACTCCATACCACCTATCCACAGAGAATCCTGCTCACCTTTCGTATAGAAACAAATGTTTTTAACCGTTGGGCATTTGTTTTACTCGTTGATAGACACTTTTTTAAAAAAAAAAAATAAATTCTAAGAAAAATTACTTATTAGTTCTTGGAACTTTTTATTTATTTTAATATGTCTTTCTGACAAAAAATTATCCTCTGCAGTTTTTTCTTTTTACAACCAGTTTTATTTCATCCCTTTTTCATTTTTGGGAGTTTAAATTCTATTCGACAATACACAAATTTGAAAAGATTTACCAAATAGGTGATGTAAAAATAGTAAATTCAAAAGTACTTAAACGAAAGAGCAAAATTAAAAATTGAATGTGATGTAAGTATAGTAAATCCAAGGTTATCTAACCGTTGGACTTAAAAATAATTCTGTAAAAAAAGAGGGACTTTAAGAGATTTGAAAAAATCAAAGGTTTTTTTGTTCAATGGTAAAATTGTTTGGAACTTTTGAGCGATTCCTCTGAATTTTATTAAATAAGATAGATAATTTTTTTTAAAAAATCATGATTAATATTTATAAAATTCTGAAAAGTGAAAATTAATTCTCTTAGCGCCTCAACCCAGTAAAGGCACAGCATTTATGTATCGTTCCATTTCCTTTTTTTTTTCATGCTAATAAAACACCCAAAAATATATATTTTACTATTTACCTCAATCATGCATTTGCCGGTGCTCATTTGTGCTAGCTTGTCAATTTTTTTAATAAAAGAAAAAAATTTAAAAAATAAAAGAAAAGGAATAGAATGCAAAACTGAAATTTTATTTGTAAAAAACAAGAATTATTTTTGATATTACATACGATTTTTTTTAAAAAAAAACCATATTTACACAAAAAAAATAAAATAAACATGTGTAAAAATTGTAGAGATGTATTATAAAACTTCAAAAAGTTTGTATTAATTACATCTGAGAGGTTGAGTAAGAAAAAATTATTTGAATAACTTTGCATCTATTAAAAATAGCCTATGTTATTTTTGTAAAACTTATATTTGCTTATATATTCCTACAAATTCTTAATAGAGTAATTTTAATGGGTATTTTTGAAGCACTCATTTTTTTATCAATTCATTAAAAGAGGTTGGTGGTCACTGGGCACAATTTTTTATTAATTCATTAAAAAAAAGTTGGTCATCACTGAGTACTCAATGGCCACCTGCTGTTCAACATAGGTCCACTATTTTTTCAAAATTAAAAAATGTTTTTTTTTCAAAAGAAATGTCAATGGTGCATCTTTTAATTAAAGATTTTTTCAAATAATCCAAACTCTGAAAATTTTCAATAATCCAAAGATTTTGAAAATTTTCAAATAATTCATATATTTTAAGTAAAGATATTTTTTTTTTCAAATATTCATTTAATATTTCAAAAATTTTCATTTTCTTTCTATTAAATATGTAAACTTTTCAATATCCTTAAAATTCACAAAATTATCCAAACGCACAAAACTTAATATCAAAATTCAATATTAAGTTTTTTTCATCAATTTGATAATTTTTTTTCTTTTTTTATTACCCAAAAATTAAAGAATTTTAAATTAATATATTAATTTATTATAATTCCTATAATTTAATTATTTTAAATATGTGTTTTTTAATACAATTATTTTAAATGTATTATTAATTATTTAATTATTAATATTTAATGTTTTATTAAATAAATATATTTATAATAAAATATATAATGTAAAATAAAAATTAAAAAGATGAATAGGATGATTGTGGGGTCTCATATAATGATATAAGTGTACAAGTATATATATATATATATACTAAACTATTATTTATTTTATTTTTCATCCAACAAAGAGAAAAGCAACTCCTCAATTAATTTTTCTACAGAAATTGTAGTGCATTTCTAATCATAAAAATATGTAAGGCTGTGTTTGATTATAACATGGAAAATTAGTAGAAAAAAAAAATTTTCATGGAAAACAAAAAAATTGTTGTTTGATTAGCATTATTTTCTAGCTAAAAAATCAAGAATTTTCTATGAAAAATTCTTATTTTGTTGTTTGATTACTCCAATTTTCCATTGAAAATGTAATATTTTACATGAAAAAAAAAATCTCATTTGTTGTTTGATTGCATCAATTTTCCCTGGGATAAAAATTACATTTTCCATGGAAATTTTTTATATTCTCCAAGGAAATTGTATTTTTGGCTACCTAATGCTATTAATCCTAATCAACAGTTTTTTTTTTTTATTTTGTGATCATTAAAAAAATTATTTATGCATTACTGACTTTAAAAAATTCAATATTTTGGTTTTTTAATCATAAAAATCTTGACGGTTTGTTAATTTATTTTATTTTTTTATTTTTTTCCGAATTAAAAAAAGATATTGAGAGATTTTTTTGCTTTATTAGGATTTATCTCTCTATTTTTTCCCGGATTTATATAAAAAAAATTTATTTCCTTTTTTTACTTGAATCCGAAATAAAGATGGGTTGTTTTATTTTTTAATGTTTTATTTATCCGAATTTGAAAAAACCGAGATTATTTATGTTTTATTTATCCTAAATAAGGATTTTTTTTAAGATTATAATAAAATAAAATTTCAAATTACCCCTCAATTTATTTTTTCAAATAGCCCCTCAGTTTTCCATGAAAAAATTTTCTTTGGCTTGGGAGAGGAAAATTTTTCCACAAATTTGAGGAAAAAGTGGTCACGTGACCTACTTCGTGGAAAAATTTTCCATGGAAAATATTTGCAATCAAACCGTGGAAAATCCTTGATGGAAAAATTTTTCATGAAAAAAATTGCCAATCAAACATAGCCTAAAAACAAATAAAAGCATTTTATTTGATAAATAAACAAATGTGATTTTTAATTATTATTTTTTTACAAAATATGGACAAATTACTTGTTAAAGGCGTGCAACATGAAATTATTTCCTTAAGTGTTCTCACCTTAAAATTTGAACCAGCTAGATATGGAACCAATGCAAATAGATCAAGAAATCACTAGTTGGGTTGGTTTAGATTGTTTTTGTTTTTGTTTTTTTTCAACTTTTTTAAATAAAAATATGTTTGAATACCGAAGTTGTTATATGTTTTGGAAAATGAAAACCATAAAACAAATTTGATTAAAAAAATATTATAAGGTTATTATTAATTTTCTCATATTTGTATTTTTATGTTTCTTATAATTTTGTTTTATATAATAAACAAAATTAAGCTGTATTAGTAGATAATATAAAAATAAATAAATAATTGGTATTCAAGGACCCATTGCTGCCCGACTATTAATAGCCTGCCACACTACGCACGACATTACTAACCTATGGTTCATCACCATTGTCCAAGGCTAACGGTCTTATTTCTGATAGCTAGCCCCCTCTGCTTGCCACCCAAGGCATTGTCAAGTGCTTGACAACATGCAACCATCAGTCACTTGTGAACATTAGTCCACCACTGTCTGTCTTGTCTCCAGTGATCGACATTTATCCAATGTCTTAAAAACCGGACCGGTTCACGGTCCAACCGGCCGGTTCAACTGAATTTAATATTTTTCAAATAAATAATTTTTTAAAAATTTAAAAATAAATAAAAAATAATTTAAAAAATAAGAAAAAAATTAAAAAAATACAAAATTAAATATTGCAAAGTTATATTGTCACAAAGTGTCAACTCTATATAAAATTAAAATTTTCAAAGTACAATTATATAAGGATACAACCCTACAACAAATATTCAAAAATAAATAATTAAATAAAATATAAGCATACAACAACAAACCAACAAAAACAACAATAAAAAATGAGGCATAAAATAAAATACAAGTGTATAATTTTTTTTTGAACAAAATTAATTTAAAAATTTTGAAAAAATAAATTAACCGGCCGGTTCGGTCCAACCTGTTCACCGGTTGAACCGGCCGGTCCGATTTTTTGTGTTTTATGAGACTAATCGGACCGGTTTACCGACCGGTTCCCGGTTGAACCGGTTGAACCGGCCGGTTCGGTCCGGTTTTAACAACATTGCATTTATCAGACCATTAAGTACCCGTAATCAGCTGTTAAAAAGTCTCTAATGTTAGTTAAAATTAAATAACCAATGTTTTAAAAATATTAAAAAAAAAAACAAGTTGAAAACATAAAATGTTTGTTTTCCATAATTTTTTTGAAAACAAAAATAACTTCCCAATAGTGTTTTTTTTTAAATTTGCAACAAAACAAACAATCGGCAACAATATGCATTGTTGTCAATTCTTATTTTTTGTTTTCAATTTCATGTTTTGGAAACAAAATTGGCAAATCACGTTTGACACACCTTTTGTTTTAAGAAGTTTTGATAACAATTCTCATGTTTTCGAAAGAACAGGAAATAACCTATTCTCTTCTACTCCTCTCTTTCTCTTTTTAGTTTTTAATATTTATTTTTTAAAAAATATCATTTTTTTAATAAATTAATATCAATAGTCTAAAAAATATATTTTTTTTTCAAAAAATATTTATAAAAATTTATTATTTGGTCTTGATATTTTACAAATTAGTATAAAAAATAAAAATTTGAAAAAATGATAAAAACTGCCATAATAATATTGTGCTAGTTAATAAATGTATTTTTGTTTTTAGCTTTTTAAAATAAGGAAAATTGCTTATAAACCCTTCAAAAGTTCTATAATTGCATATTTACCCTCAGAAAAAACATAATTGTATATATACCCTTGAAAATATAGATAATTACGGATATGCTCCTGAATAAAAGTAAAAGATAATTGCATAAATATCCCTGAATAATGCATATAATTGCGTATATACCCCTAGGGTTCAAATTAGTTGAAAAAACATTTGTTAACAAATAACAAATATATAAAATGACCATTATACCCTTTGCATATATACCATTGAAAAGTTTTTTTTATTATAAAATGACCATTTATAAGGGTTATTTTGGACTTTTTGTATATCTTAATCCAAGTTATAACTATAGTTAATAAAGTTTAATTAACTTCTGTTAACATAATCTAACAAGAAGGGCATATCCGTAATTACTTATATTTTTCAAGGGTATATATACAATTATATTTTTTCGGAGGGTAAATATGCAATTATAGAACTTTTGAAGTATTTATAAGCAATTTTATGTATTATTCAGGGGTATGTATGCAATTATCTTTTATTCAAGGGCAAATATGTAATTTCAAAATTATTCAGGGTACACCAGCAAAAACCCCTTAAAATACACCAGGGTTTATCCAAACATATTTTTCTTTTCCAAAAATTGATTAAAAAAAAAAAAACCATCCCAAACGATCCTTGACTACCCAATTTGAAAGGGCTACAATATTTCTAGAATTATTTAAAAAAATTAAAACTCCGGGCTCCTGGGCCTGATATGCCGGCTTATGGTTATGGGCAGAGCAAACATGGCCCGGTGTAGGCCCGTGACTCCGACACCACGGCTCTAAAATCCGAGCCGTTTAACTCCCCCTCGTAAAACCCTAAACCCTTGTCGAGAAATCCTTCCAACTTCGCCAATCAATCCCCGGTTCCATCCCCATGGACGAAGACGAACCCATCATCGCCGATCAGGACCTCGACGCCATTGAAGACCTCGATCCAGGTATCATCCTCATCGAATTTCCTTTCGCTGAAACCTTTGAAATCATCATGTATGTTCGGAAATCTCATCTATTGACAATCGGAAGTGAAATTTATAGTGGAAGAGGTTGAGGAGCTCGGAGAATCCAATGGCGAAGAAGAGGCGGAGGAGACGTCAAGAACCATGATTCCGGCTGTCTATAAACCGATGCTTGTGAAGATATTGCGTGATTTGCAGTCCCCTGAGATTAAGATATACTCTGTAGCGTCGAAGGAGTTTGTTGATCTTCTTCGGAGTGATTCTGGAGGTGGAGTCTTGCTTGAGTATGTGAAGTCATCATCAGGATGTGGAGAACTTGATGAATCATGGCGAGCTCATCGTGGTAAGCCTGGGATGTCTTATATCCTGTCTTTGATTTCTGTGGTGCTTGATCATCCTTTAGGTAAGTCGAGAGCAAGCGGAATTTGTAGGAATCTTGATAATTTTGCTCGTGCTATTGTTGGATCGAAGCTGGATGATATTTACATTGAGTTGAATAGCCAAGAATGGAGGCGGCAGAGTGCTGGGTTGACTCTCCTTGCTTCCATTGTTAGGCGTGGGATGAGTTTGGCATCGGATGTGGCTAAAGCTTTCAACTTTAAGCTCCCAGTGCTCACCAAGCTCTCTGGGGTGAGGAGGAAGAAGAGTAGCAATAAGGGAGGGAAGGAGAAGGAGCACCATGTGAAGCGTGCCACAAGACGTGCCTTTGTGGAGTTCGCCTTGTCTTTTCTTGAAGTTGGGAATCCGAGGTTGTTGAGGTGGGTTCTTCAGCAGAGAGAGATGTATTCTGGAGTGCTCCAGATGCTGGGCAGTGATGATGCTGAGACAGTTGTACATATTTTGTCAACGTTACGTGACAAGGTTCTTGTTCCTGAATCTCTTGTGCCTCCAGGACTCCGGAGTGTGCTGTTTGGGAGTGTCACACTTGAGCAGTTGATTTGTGTCTCAGGGAATCTTGAGGCAGGAATGGCTGCTGATATTGCTCATGAAGTATTGGTGAAAGTCTGTACAGATCCTGTTAATGGTCTGATGCCCAGTTCAACTGGGAAGGGGAATGAAAAACGGTTGTTTGAGCTGATGAAGAAGCTGAAAGCTACCGAGGTTCAGTATCACAAAGATTTGCTTCTGGCTATTGTCAAATGCAGACTGTCTTTCTGTTCAGCCTACATGGATGACTTCCCATACCATCTTGAACCTCGCCCAACATCATTGTGGTTAGTGCTTTGTTGCTGTAGTTTTACTAGTTATCTTTAGCTTTTGGTGTTTTTGTGTCCATTTGCTGAAATTTGTGCAGGTTTGCTGCTATATCTCTTGCAGCTGACATAATAGCTTCGGTGAATGTGGATACTCTAATTGCTTCTATTGGGTTGTGTTCTCATGATTCAGCGATGAATGAATTGGTAAACGTCTTGAAGTGCATTATTCCTCATGCATTTACCCGACCAGTGATAAATAAGGGTTTGCTTCATCATGATGTTCTTGTGAAACATGGGTCTTTGAGGGTGCTTTTTGAATCACTTAAGTTAGTGGACAGTCTGATCAACAGAATTGATGGCATAATAGATGGTGCTGGATTGAGATTGGTAGCGGAGATCCCTGGAGAAAGGATGGTTGGCTTTCATGGTCTTCCTGGGTTGAGTTCTATAGTAGAGATTGATAGGCTTTTAGGGATGGACAAGATGTCTTGCCCTCATGCTGATGAACAAGAAGCTGTGCAGTGGGTTTCTATAAAGCAGTATATTCAAGATGAGGTCAGAGTATTACTGCCTGATCCTCAAGTTTTGGTTAAATTGTTCTCTACACCAAGTAGCAGAGTTTTAAAACATGCGGGAACAAGTTTGAAAAGATGCGTAAGTTTGACAGAATCTGACTTGCGAAAATTTAAGAAGCTGAAGTCTGAATCAATCAATGATAATATTGATCTTGTTATTGGTGGTGTAGGCGATGAATTTACTACTGATATTTCTGAGACTCAGAAAAAAGCTAAATCTAGTTTTACTGAAAATGAATTGGATGTAGACAAGGATATTAAAATGACTATGGCAGAGATTTGGGACTTGAAAAAGAGCCCATGGAATATTAATGAATTGACAGATCCTGAAATTTATTTGTACTCTAAGCTGCTCAACATTCTCACCTTCTATCTGGTAAGTATGGTCTCTTCAGATGACTGCTGGAATGTGCGAAGTTATTCTATATTCAGCCACTCTAGTAGAATCAGATAACTGCCTGCATATTGAAATGATTTCTCTCCATTCTTTCCATTCTTTTTTTTTTGTCTTCTCTTTAATAAGGACCCTTTATTTTTCTTCTCTTTGGGGCCTTACTAGGTTGTAGAAGGTCAATCATTTTAGCACCTAGAACCGAGACTTATTTTAGTGTCACCTATTCAAGTTACCATACAACTATACAACTGGTTAGACTTGTTCATAAATGTGCTCGGGTTAATAATCTTCTGTCTGTTGCTTTATGAAATAAAAGAATATAAGATCACACAAAACCTCACTTGTTTGTAATGACATATGATCTGATTTTAGTCCATAAATTTATTGTTCTCCAAACTCTGTTCCATGTTCAGTAGCAGAATTTATTTGCAACCAAATAATTGTGACAATCAACTCCGGGAAAGCAATGAACCAATTCCAAGTGGAAGGAAGAAAACAAGGAGAGAATCATGTTTGCTAATTTTATCACCATTGTTTTGGTCATTGTCCAAGTACATGCCCATAAAAGCCTTTCTGTTGTGACATAACCATCATCAACAACAAACTCTTCATTTCAATAGTTGGGAAAATCAGGGAAAGAGTTAGGAAGTCGGGAGACATTTAGTGAATTGAAGTTGTAACCTACTTTGTAATTTTTTTTTTCCTTTTTGTCCTCTCTTTGGCCCCTATATGATTTCTTCAGACCCATTTGGAACTTGAGGAAGCTCATGAATTCTTGCAGGGCAACCTTGTACTATATGAGATACGAAAAGCACCCTTCTTATGATGGTGACTCACAAATTGGCTCAACCATAATATGCTTAAACACAGACTTGCTTGACCTTAATTTTAGCTATAATTGGAATACTAGGCAGTCTTGAAATGTAAATGTAAATACTTGAAAATATACCTGTGATCTTATAGATGTGTTAGAATTCATGAGGTTCTTACAGTAACATTGGTATCATGTTCCTGCAGAGAGCAATGCCAAATGCTTTGGACAGCACATTTGATTTCTTCAAAATTCTGCCCAAGGATCCTTTAAATCTCTCTTTTGACCAGCAGCAGTCTGTATTTTCTCTGTTAGTAGAATGCATTGGTCTATGTCCAGGGAGCAACACTGCAACCAGAGCCCCTGAACTGATGTACAGGCATTTGCAACCACTAATCAATACCTTGGTATTTTCAGGGGATATAAATGTTCAGGAACAAGCCTATATCTTGGCACGAGCGGCCATGATAAACACTGGGGCGTTTGACCAGAACCTCTTAGAAGTTGATGCATGGCTTGCCTTCATACCAGGATTTAATACAAAAAAAAATTCTGGTAAAAATCAAATAACTGAAATGTTTCATGACTGGTCTAAGGTGGTTATTTCCTTTCTTTGTGATGCTGTTTCGACAATCGGGAATAACTTATACAAGAATATGGATCACATGCGGCAGCTTATCTTTGAGATTTATGGTCACAACAGTATGTAATATCACAATGTTTTCTGGTTCCTTTAGCATTTTTTTTAACTCATCTTAGTGATTGTTTGTCCAAATGCTTGCATTTGCATCCATATACATTGCTAGAAGGATGAATTATTTGATATGACACAATGCCACATGCTGGTAAGCTCAAATTGTTAGCTTATTAAGAAATGAATGTTAGGCCGATGTATATCCTTAACGAAAGAGATGCTTGCCTTTTGATTAGTTGGTTATCTACTACATAATTCCGTTGATTATATTGTTCTATCATACTTATGTACACACCGGCTTGATATGTGATAATTTGCTTGTGAGCACAGATACTCCTTACAAACCTAATGAGTACATTCTGCAGTTAATGTACTCAGAAGGAGTTGAGAACTAGGTTTAATGAGAAAGAAATACCCTAATATAATAAAAAGATAATTCTGTGGATACATGTTGGTATACAGATAGGAGAAGCACAAAAATGAGGGGGCTGATGGACAAATACAAATTATCATTCTCAACCATTGTCTGAAAAATCTCTCAATTAGGGAAGTAATTCATAAAACCTAATGTAAAATTATCACAGTTTTCTTTTGGTTGAATTATTTTGGAGTAATTAGAGCCACAAACTGAGTAATATCATCACATAGTTTGTGAGTTTAATTTGTAAATAACAATTATGTGATATGAAAAGCAATGTACAAAAGGGAGGTTTTTTGTTGATAAATGAGTATAGTGAGAAACTTGTGCCATTTGCAATATGCGCTTTTGTAGAGTAGAGAGAGAATTTACAGCTATTTACAGTATGTTGTTTTGCTGAAGGCACTGAACTTTGAACATGATTCTGTGATTCACTCATCTTTAACTCTTCTCTTATGTACCTGGGCAACAAATTACTCTTAGATTCAATGTGTATATATATTTATTAAAATTTTCCAAGGTATAATTTTCCATTCTTCAAACACTGCTTTCCTAACAAATGTGATCTCTTTAATACAGATTGTTCTCCGGGTTTCAGCCCTCTTACCATTTGCATCTTACAGAAGTGCCTAAGGCTATTGGATTCTGATTCTGGAAATTTCAAATTGCATGAAAAGTCATGTATATCATTGTATGTTTGTTCGACATTAATTTTGATTTCACAAATGGAGGTATTAGTTCTAATCCTTGTTTCTTCTGCTGTTCTGTTGTGATAAAAATTGTCATATATACTGATTAGCTTCTGACAGGTAGGTACCACCTTACTTCCTCGTCTGGTTCAGTTGATTTTAGCGGAGAAATTCAAACATTCCTGCTCTAATGATGAAGATTCTAAAACATCCCTTTGTGAGTGGATGCCATTAAGAAATCTGTTACTTTTTGCAAGCAATATAGTGAATCAACCAAGTTGTTCTTCCTTTTGTGCTTTGGAAGGTAATGGGAATGCGAGTGATAGCTCTTTCACTTCAATACTTGAGAGAGTAAAGGGGTTTCTGGGGAATGATCATGCTGGTGGCCTTGAAGGAGTTGCAGTTGCATTATCATCATCCATACTCTGTGCTTCTCGTGATGATATATTGAAAAGCTTCCCTTTGCTCATTATGACTTCCAAAGTACTTTTCAGATCTCATCTTCAGTTGTTGTCATGGGCATTTTTCAGTGATCCAAGATTTCTTGCTGATGTTGCTCATTGGTGGTCAGATATGTTTTTTTCTGCTTTTGAGATGATTGGAGGGAGTATTAGCCATGACAGGAAATATGACAGTGATACTAGCTCAAAGGAGGATGCCAACTTTATATTGAGATCTACTGATACCGACAATGTCGATCAGACTGAATCAGCTGCTATTGCTTTCAGTTTACTCTTGAAACAGTCTCCATTTTATCTGCTGTTATCTGGAATTATGAGCTTTGGCAGCTGTAAACTGGATGCAACCAAAATTCTGGGCATACTGCATTCAACCAGAGTACTTGATTTACTTCGCATTAAGTTATTTGAAGGCTCAGAACGCATTCCTATCTCATATCTCCAATGTCTACTTTTCTGGGCGCACCGCATACTCTCAGCTTATAGAGCTAAGCCCTGTGATGTTCTGGAAGAACTTTTTTACACATGTTTCACTCTGATTGAAGACTTGTTTGAGCATCTTGTCGCAGGTTTCTCTGATACTGCCAATTCAAAAACTTCATGCAAATCTATGGTCACCCAATTTCAAGATGCAATTGATCTCATGATGCATCACCCTACTATTACGCTATCATTTTCATGCCCTTTGTCCAGTAGCAAGAAAGTTCAAAGTGACAACTTGGGAGATCGTGTTGAAGCCTTCCTTGCTTCTTCAAAGCAGTGTTATCACCCAATAGATCAGCGTGTTTTGCAGTTTTCAAAGAAGGTTATTGAGTTTTTGAGAGTTTTTTGCATTGGCTCTTCTTCATATAATCTTGATCATACTTCCTTTGAACAAATTCTAAAAGCCCCTGCTGACCTGGTTGAGAAGACAGAGTTATTATTCAAGGAAAAATTTGAGTTTTGTGTCATGACGAGGGATTTGGGACCTCTTCCCCCTAGTTTTTATGCCTTCCATGCTTTGGCACGTCTGAAATCACCATTTGAGTTACTTCAACTGGTTCGCTGGATGTTCTGTAAACTTGATAATAAAAAATCAGGTCACATATCAGCGTATGTTCCTGTTATCTGTGTGGCCTTGTTTATTGCTGATATTGCGTTAGATATGCTATTCGTAAAATTAAAACAGTCAACGATGAAATCACGACTGAATCTATTTTTGGTCTTGAACACTGGAGATTTTGATTTGTCCATTCTTAAGAATATATATTCTAAGGTTCTTGATTTTGCCGTTTTGTTGAATTTGCAATGCGCAGATGAATGCTTATTTAAGGTGGCAAATGCTGTCCATAAGCAGAAGTTTGTAAAGCCTCAGCCAGCTTTGCTTCCATTATATATGTTATCATTGAGGATGTTTGTTGGCTGCCCCACTAAAATGTTTTTGCACTTGTTCTATCCAGCAAGTAAGACAAAAGCAAAAACACTTTTACATCTGATTGAGGCCAGTCCTGTTCATATGAGTTTGTTCGGAAAGATATTCACGGGCACTGTAATCAACAATTTGTCTGTTATAGATTCGTTAAACATGGGCATAACCTGCCTGGATAAGGGTGAGATAACTGTGGAGAGGCACACTGATGCACAGTTGGAAGGTGATTTTGTTCTGATGCTACCTGCTGCTTTGTCATATTTGACAAAAAACATCAATGAAACTCAAAAACAGGATTTCAAAATTTTTGAAAACATGCTGGCCTTCTATTCTAGAGTCCTTCTAGATGGCTTCTCAAATTGGAAGAGGTATGTTTCTGGGGATATATTTCGTGAGGATTTTGATGATCTTGAGCTGGAACCATTGGCAGACTTTTCTCAACTTTTCTGCTGCTCTCTTCTTGGGAAAGCTGTTCTTCTTTTGCAACATGCTTTTGCTATGAAGGGTATTTCAATTGGGACGCAGCTGAGATTGAAGATTTTTTATTCAATTTTTCCACATTCGACTGAATCAGATGAAATTCTAGATAGTGAACTTACAAATATGGACTCTCTTACTTTTAATGAATCCTTAAGACTTGCCAATGAGATTACCTGTAAGATAACTTTCACAAGTCTATTGTTACTCCCACCAGAAAAATCAGTGGTCTTTGGGGCAAATGATGCGTATGAAAAATTTCAGGAGATGCCTGCAGCTCAGGAATCTAACCAGTTGATTTCTGCAGGGCTACACTTTTTAAATATTTTAGTTAGGACTTTGGAGTATGTTGTTGGGAAATGCCCTTGGAGGCCAGATGGTTTTCTACCGTCATGTCATACTGATTCTGTTCACCTTTTAAGATATTTAGAACAGTATATTCTGCAGGGTATCATTCAAATTTCCACTAAGATTCAAAGTTATCTTACCCAGTTGCCTTCCATTCCTTTTCTAATTCCCTTTATTAGATCATCTCTACTTCATAGATTTGAGGATCCTGTTCGATTGAAAGCAATTCGTTGTATGATTTCATTATCTCAAGGATCCTTTTCATATTCTGAAGTTTTTCATCTTTTGCTTGGTCACTCTAAATTTGTTCCTACAATACTCTATAGTGAATCAACTTCTGATCCATATGTTTATTCATCTGCTGGGACATTTTTGCAGCCAGTTCCCAGCATTTTGAAATCAATTGTTTTTCCTTCCATTGAGCAGCAAAATATTGGAAAAAGCAGGTGCTCTGCTACTTTGAAATCAACATTCCAGTCTGGTGCTTTAGGTGAGAGAAAACTAGAACTAATTAAACTGCTCAGGGTACTTGTGTATTATATCAAGGGCAAGCAGCAAAATACTGAATCCTCTAATATTGTTGGTTTCAATTCAAATGAATTGATTTCTTTGCTTTTGTCTGGTTATGGTGCAACTATGAGTGAACTAGACTTGGAGACACTCCATCTCATGCATGAGATTGAGTCAATTGAAGGATCTTCCTATGACATCATTGCAGAATTTGATTATCTCTGGGGTGCTTCTGTAATGAAAACTAGAAAAGAGCTGGCATTTGATGGATTGGTGGCACTCAATGAGAGTAGTAATAGTGAATTATTGGAGGAACAACACAGAAGGCTGTTTAGGGAGAACATTCCAGTTGATTCAGGATTATGTGTTATGACTGTATTGCACTTTTGTAATGATCAGACTTCGAGGAATGGTGCACTGTCAGTAAAAAGGCTTGTGGATGATAATTTCATGGTTTCTGCGGAGGTGATCACATCTCTACTCCTTGTTTTATGTAATTATATATTTTTCATCTTGTCTTGCCTTTTAAAATATGTTTCACCTCCCTTAACTTTTGTGGGCACAACTAATAATTTTTTGTTTTGTTTTGATTAAAATAACTAATGATTTATTCTTTAATTTATTTGGTGCAAATATAGCCTGCCGCCATGAACACAGTTCAAGTATATGATCCCGTGTTTATTTTGCGATTTGCAATTCATAGTTTAATGATGGATTATGTCGAGCCGATCGAATTTGCTCAAGTTGGTTTACTTGCTGTCACACTGGTGAGCATATCTTCTGCTGATGAAGAGATAAGGAAACTGGGTTACGAATCCCTTGGAAAATTCAAGCAAGCATTAGAGGTAAGCATAATTTTAGAGTGATCCTGATCTCTAGGCATAGGTTAATACAAGTAATTTGATTTCATGCCACATTTACACCATACTTATCTTACCTTTGTCAAGTGAATGCCACTTGTGCTACTTAATATTTTGGTTATTGTTAAAAACAATATGGGTAGTATTAAGCCAATATGACATGAAGCATCTTTTCACAACTTTAGCTTGTATTTTTTCCCTTCTGATTATTATTATTACTGAGTTCACAATGAAGATTCTGGTTTTAATTTTACTAGTTAACATGATCATTGAAAACTAATATTGTTATCAGTTGTGATGATCAATGAAAATGTTATTGTTTGCTTCTTTTTTTTTTTTTTTTTTTGGCTCAGCCCCCAGTATTTATTGTGCAAGTAATCTTTGAGTTGAGGCCAGTCCGTCGAATTTCATTTTTTTCATGAAATGCATTTCCACATTTCAGTGCTTTCATTGTATATCATTTTCTTCCTGTACTAATAATGCCCATGCCCTCGTTATGCAATTTGGATAAGCTTTTTTATCTTTGGAAAGAAGATGCCAGATTTGAAAACCTAATTACAAAATGCAAAAAATAAAAGAATAGCTAAGTTGTTCCTGTGTATCAGATGATTACTGTATGTAGTGTCATCTAATGGAGAGCAATTGTTCCAAGGTCATGTCAAGTAGCAACTTGTAAATGTTACATTAGAAAATCCTAAGGTAGTATTTCTCATATGCAGCATTTCCAAATACATGAAAAATGAGTCTCTGCCATTATAGATAATGAAAGTTTTGAAAATGAAGTTCCATTTATCCACACAAATTATACTAGAAATTTTTTTTTCATTTTTTTTATTTAAAGAATAACTTGCTTGTAAGCATTATCTGGCTTAGCAATAACTTTCAGCTTAAGAAAGAAGATTATCTATTTGGGACGATAAAATGTTGTCACTGACTCACTATTATTGGTGCATTTTCTACATTTTTATATGATTTATTTCTACCTGTTGTTTTTGTTTCTACTTGTGAGTGGTTTGGGCTAATATTTTGGTTATTGTTAAAAACAATCTGGTTAGTATTAAGCAAATATGACATGAAGCATCTTTTCACAACTTTAGCTTGTATTATTTCCCCTCTGATTATTACTATTACTGAGTTCACAATGAAAGATTCTGGTTTTAATTTTATTAGTTAACATGATCATTGAAAACTGATATTGTTATTAGTTGTGATGATCAATGAAAATGTTATTGTTTGCTTCTTTTTTTTTTTTTTTTTTGGCTCAGTCCCCAGAATTTATTGTGCAAGTAATGTTTGAGTTGAGGCCAGTCAGTTGTGAATTTCATTTTTTTCATGAAATGCATTTCCACATTTCAGTGCTTATTGTGTATCATTTTCTTCCTGTACTAATAATGCCCTCGTTATGCAATTTGGATAAGTTTTTTTTATCTTTGGAAAGAACATGCCAGATCTGAAAACCTAATTACAAAATGCAAAAAATAAAAGAATCGCTAAGCTGTTCCTGTGTGTCAGATGATTACTGTATGTAGTGTTATCTGATGGAGAGCAATTGTTCCAAGGGCATGTCAAGTAGCAACTTGTAAATGTTACATTAGAAAATCCTAAGGTAGTATTTCTCATATGCAACATTTCCAAATACATGAAAAATGAGTCTCTGCCATTATAGATAATGAAAGTTTTGAAAATGAAGTTCCATTTATCAGCACAAATTCTACTAGAGTTTTTTTTTTTTTTTTTTCATTTTTTTCATTTAAAGAATAACTTGCTTGTAAGCATTATCTGGCTTAGCAATAACTTTCAGCTTAAGAAAGAAGATTATCTAGTTGGGACGATAAAATGTTGTCACTGACTCACTATTATTGGTGCATTTTCTACATTTTTATATGATTTATTTCTACCTGTTGTTTTTGTTTCTACTTGTGAGTGGTTTGGGTTATACTCTGATGCTCGTTCTTTATTTTCTATTTTCGTGGTGTACATGAATCAGTTGGATATTTATCTAGATTATTTTTATTTATTTCAGAAAATTCGCAGCAAAGATGCATTACAGATCCAACTTCTTTTAACATATTTGCAAAATGGAATAGGAGAACCATGGCAAAAAATTCCTTCTATTATTGCCATATTTGCTGCAGAAGCCTCTTTTGTACTATTAGACCCTTCACAGGATCGTTTCCGTAAAATAAGCAAACTATTGGTGCATTCTCCAAGGGTGAATCTAAAGGTATTCATGCTTTTGAAGGGAAATTATCATCGTGTTGACTTTAGTATAATAGTATTTCACTGAGAAATTAAGTTAATGATGTTCTTATGTTTCTGAACACCACTAATGTAGTTATTCATCTCTCTGCAGACTGTACCTTTGCTTCATACCATGTTTGCAAGTGATTCCATCCATTTTAGATCTGATTGTTTGTGGATTCTCCAGCTGTTACTTGCGGGGTTGAATTCATATGATGATGCTAAAATTTATATGGGAAACGGCCTTCTTGAGCTTCTGCTAAGCTTTTATTCCTCTTCCCTCTCAGATTTTGAGTCAAACATACTGATTATTCAGGCAAGTTAAATACAAACTAGCATTACTGTTATCTCGAGTCTAAATTATAACAAGTAATCTTGATCAGTGCTTGATTGGTGGTTGCTCAGTAGAATGTTGTTGAATGTCTCCAATTGGTAGTTTATTATGGGTAACAAGTTTCTGAACTAAATTATAACAAGTACTTCGCTTATTCATAATGAGCTGAAATTTAAGCATGAGGTGACTACTAGAATAGTGGGGCATTAAAAACTTTAACTTAAGATCATATGAGTGTTCTTGAATCTTGATACTATAGTCGATGAACAACACCTTACTTAAATTATAAAGGTACTGAAATGGCTTTTCACCAAAATGAAGGTTGAGAGGCTGTGGAAGTGTTATTTCCCTATTTACAGTGAGATGAACAACTGAAGTGGGGGGGAAGTCAGTGCACTTCGGCCACTTTCTCAACCTTGTCAGTGAAATGAACAAGCCTTAAGTAGTTGTGAACAACATGAGCTTGTCCTAGTATACCAAACGTCTGTGAACAACCAAAAGCTTGTGGTATTGTTAGAATTATTGGAAATAAAATAAGGAGGTGAGCTGAAAAGATCATATTTTACTTATCCAGAATACCAAAAAGAGCAAAAGTGGAAGGCATAAAATTTTGATGTCATCAATGAAATGAAAATGTTTTCTACAAGAGTCAACATAGGTGCCAAGCAGTGTCCAAATAATCCTGCTAGTTATTAATTGTTTATGAAGGATTATATGAAAATTTCTCACTTCATTGACCAAAGCCTATACATTTGAAACCATGTAGTCATTGCCAACTCGAGAATTATTTTGCACCAATTGGCTATCAATTAGTCTGCTTAAGTTCTACTCACTGTAGGAGCAGCTTTGGAGGTATCATTTGCGAAAATTGAAAAATTATTATTATAAGAACCTTATGAAATTATGACTTCATCTTTTGCTATATGTTTTTATCGAGTAATTAAAAAGTAGACTTTGTAATGGAACTGTGTATAAATGTTTTGCCAACCTGCATCTTTTTATAAGCTTTATGTTAATCCTATGCTGATTTGTTTGTGAAGGAATCACTCGTTCTATGAGACAGTACTAATGACTTGACTTTACTGTGTCACACTGCAGATTGTGAATAGAGCAGTCAAAGTGCGTTTATTGGCTAATTATTTAGTGAAGGAATGTGGTTTAATTTCATGGCTTTCTACTATTGTCTCATCCTATGGCCAACAACTTGATGGAGGAAAGAAAGAAACTTCATTAAAAGCCATGACATGTGCTCTGAAGGTAAATTTGACTTTCATGATCAAACTTCATGGAAATGATCATTTCTAACAATATCCCATTATTGCTAATTTAATTTATGATATTATGGTGAAGGTTTAGGTGTATGTCTTTCTTTCTATTTGGATGCTTTGATTGTCCATTTTCATCAAAATTTTCTTTTTATGTACCTTATGAGATAATATCATTTCTTGAATTGAATTTATATACCAGATGAAAGAATAAGCCTTTTGATTTGATTTTAAAATGGGCTGCTAGGTAAGGACCTGTGTCTAGGTGTGAGTCGTGCCATATCAAACTGGAGTACTTCTCTTGAAAATTGGCTTTCTATTTACTAAACTTAAATGTTACCTGGTAATCATATGAAAATGGAGGTGGAATATCTTATTGTACCTTTTTGTGACTTCTTTATGTGAATTGACAATACGTGCCAAATGTGCACAGGTGTGCACCTCACTCAGACTTAAATATTACTCTGTAGCATTTTAAAGCATTTTAAATTTCTCCCTCTATTAGTACTGGAATCTCTTGTTATTAAACCAAATCAAGGAAAAATGTTGTTAAATAATTTGTTTTTTTTTTTTTTTTTTTTTTGTGTCTGTGTTTGTTAATCTTGAGTTGTAGATGCTTGTTTGCTGATGGGAAAAAGTGAAGCTTTAGTATTTATCTAATGTTGGTTAATTTGTTTGGTTTTAGGTGGCGAGTGATGTATTATCTTTGAGACCAATCAATGAATGGCTGCAAGACTATGACCTTGAGCAGCTGTCAGAACTTTCAACTCATTTATTTTCTTTGGTGCTGGGTCCCCTAAAGTTTCTGAAGGAAAATATTATGCTAGTGAATTCCATTTTACATGTGATCAAATCAACTCTGATGATTTCGTATAAGCGGAAGATATACCAACCACATATTCTGTTCTCGCTTGAGGGTTTATTTCTATTATGGCAGAGACTTCATTCAGAACTTGATAATTTTGGATTTGAAGATACCTTTCAGCTTGGAATTGATATCCTTCTTTTGAGCTTGCCAATGCCCATCTTTTCTCACATGGTATTTAATTCCCTAAATCAAATATAGATAGATTTAAAGCAAATGATTGGTTTATGATTCCACTCTAATTCTACTAAAAAGTTTCATGCATAACTCACCAATAACTACATTTTTTATTCTGCTCCTTGATACTTCAAGTTCCATTTTTTTACTGATTCTTATATTATGTGAGTAGTTGCCTCCTGAATGAATCTTTCCCAGTGATGTTAAATACTTCTATGTGGGTAAATTTGCCACATAAAATAGTCATGCTGTTAGTAGCATGTTAAATGACCTTAGCATAGGTCTTCAATGGCTTCTTTACTCCCTGAGCTTACTTCATATCCGTCTTCACAGGATCGTGCTAGACTTGCAAAACTGTTTATTTTGGCAATATCTGCTGCTTTGTCTTCCTTGTCTTGCTCAAGCAAAGAACCTGATCCTGCCATGGTGTTAAATAAAGATCAAAGGGGGAAAGAATCTGTATTTATGAAGCTTTTACGCTGGTTAATAGCATCAGTGATTCTAGGCAGAATTTCGGGCAAATCTTCAAAAATTAATTCCAAGATGTTAAACAGAACTGGGCTTGAAAATCTGCAGTCCCTGTTAGAAGCTGTGGAGGAAGAAAAAGATACAAGCAGAGAAGAAGATTTTCGTACAAATGAAGCCTTGGCTGCTATGATTCTCTACCTACAGCAGATTAGTGGAATGAATTTTAGCACTATTTCATCCGTCATCTCAGCACTTTGTTTATTGCTTCTTCCATCCTCTAGCACAGCAGGTACCTTCTTAGCTTCTTCCTTAATTTTTCTAGAGTGCTGAGATGTGAAAATTATTTTACAGTCGGGTTAAAGCTATGATCAATCAAAATTTAATTACTAAATGCTGTGTGTGGGCAATATCTGTTGTTTTTATTGCTTGTGCTACAATGAATACTCTTTCTGTTTTATTGTCTATTCACACTGCCTTTTGTAATTTGCAACGGCATTCATCAAACTTTCTGCTTCATGTGTTTCGATCAAGATAATCATACTTATGCTTGGTCTTATAGAACAAGTGCATAAGTGGGAGACCGCAAGAATCCTTGTCACTAGCATCATCAATGCTTTATTTATAGATAGTGTTCTGTCATTTAACATTGTTCACTGGCTAATAGTTCTCTATTAGGGCCCACCTCATGGAAAATATTATAATTACTCGGATTGATTTGAGATTAATGAGATGGTAAATTATAAGACAAATAGATAACTTAAATCAATTCTAATCTCAAAGCAATTTGTATATGGTATGATAAACTCACATAATATTACCTATGAATGTAGCTACTCTAAGATTTACACAAGGCCTTGAATTTCATAAGCAATCTACAAAGATTATGAATTATTACAGTAAAACATGAGTAGATATACATGTTAAAAAGACAAACATACAAACTGACTGATAGCGTTGATAAAAATGAGTACTCTGAAACATAACGCGACCACTTGCAGATTATTGGCACATACCATTTACCTTGACCATTTGGCTGCTGTTTCTGATAACAGTACAATGCTCGAGAATGTTTAATGAATAAGACTGGCGTTATCGTCACATTTTTCCTATTATTTACTAAATAACAAGATTTAATTGTCTGTGTTGAACAGTAAAGGAAGTTTTGGATACAAACCGCTCGACAATTGCATTCCTCTGCTCAAAGATTCGCTGCCCCACTGAAGCCGATCCTTCTTGGAGATGGTCAGTCTCTATTTCCTTGGAAGCTTCTCTGTCTCGAACATGAAAGATGACTCAATGAACTTGTTTTTACTTTTGATCAAAAACTTTTGATTGGTTGATTCATATTCTTTTCTCCAAGATCATGCTGATGAAAACATACTCATGCAGGTCTTATTATCAACCATGGAACAACAATTCATCAAGCAAAACTGATATTGAAGAGATGGAAGAAAAACATGCATGTCAAAGCCTTCTCATGATCTTTTCCAATGCTTTTGGAGGTGAGTCCCTTGGTTTACCTCCTCTTTCTCATCAGGATGTTGAGATTTCTGAATTATTTGAGTGGGAGAAACAGAACTTACTCCAAACAATTCAATGAAAGTTATTAGAGAAAAAAAAGAGGCCAGTTTTGGCAATGCAGAGTGTACAGTATCAGTTAAAAGGCATACACAAGTCTATATTATGCTTTTGATTATCATGTGCAACATTGTTGTAATTTTATATCATGTAAAATGTCATTTTTAAATGGAATAAGTATTCTGCTAAATTTCTCCATATCAAAACTCATTTTTTAATTTTTTTTTGGGTTTTAAAGTAATGACTTAAATTCATCTAGAAGGCTGATCAATATAAATAATTGTTTTCAAAATTTTCCCTTGTTTTTTTTAATTTTTTTAATTTTCTTAATGAGGAAGTCTGAAGACTAGACTTTTCATAGGGAGGCTAATGTGGTCCATTTGGAAGTCTTGTTAGACTTTCTTAGCTTGATCAATTTGGTCAAGTCCACTGGCGTTTATCATGATATCAGCCCATTATGTATTGTACCAGTTTGCTATATATATTATATACATATATGGTGTTTGATTTGTTTAAATTTATACCCCTCTCCCTTATTTATAATGTAAATATTGATTTTTTTTATAATAATACAATTAAAATTTTATTTAAATTCCATAGTATGCCAAGAAATATTATTTTTATTTGGATGAATTAATAAATTTAGTTAACATTTTTATATATTTATAAACATATTAATTTAATGACTGTTAAAATTTTTTAAGAGTGTAAATATAACTATATGATTTTGTCATTTAACATGTAATAATATATTTTAGTAGAATATGTAGTAGATGGGTATATTTACAAACAAATCAAATTTTAAAAGATATATATGATATTTGGTTTCATAGAATTGTTTACAGACAATTAGATAAATTTTCAAAGATATACCCAGTTTAATATCAGCTTTTTATTGCATATATATACCCACTAAAATTTCTAACTTACACAAATACTTTCTTAAATCCCATGAAAATTACGAGTCTGGAGTCAAATTAACCCTCAAATTAACTCTAATTATCATTTAATAATATATATGAAAAATATAGTGAAAGTACTTTTCATATACATATTTACATCTCCAAACAAAAAATATAGGTCAAAGTATCAAAATAATTTATGTATTTTGTGTTTTTCTTCTTTTTAGCCCCTCTAATATAAAATTTGCTTTTTTGGTCCACTTATTTGCACATATCTGTCCTTTTGGTCCCTCAAATTGAAGAATCTGTTATTTTGGTCATTTCAGCTGATGAACTGGAGGAACCAAAAAAGATAAAAATATGTAAATATAAGGACAAAAAAAACGGATTTTATATGCAAATAGGAAGATCAAAAAGGTGGATTTTATATTAGAGAGACTAAAAGAGCGGAAAACGCAAAATAGAGGGACCATTTTGATATTTACACCAAAATATAGGTATAAATTTGATTTGGGAGTTTTACAGGGTTATATGTGTAGAAATATTTTTCTATTGAGAAAATTCTCTAAACCACCTTGCTTTCAAATTTACTTCCAATCCAACCCCCCGAGTTCTCTGCTCTTCGTTTCCAGCGAAGCTTCGTTTTCATCGCTAGTTCCTTTCATCACTGTTTGTTCTTCAGCCTGAGACAAAGCTCCATTGCTTCGGTCCTTTTATAAATATCTTGAAAACCAGGGGGTTTTCTAGAAAAGTTTAGAGAGAGATAGAGAAAGAGAGAAGAGGATGGGCGACGATAAGGCGGCGAACAGCGGGATGGGAAGCAGAGAGCGGGACTTGGAGCTCTTGATCCCCGTCGGCGAGCATGGCCCCGCTGATGACTCCGATTCCAAGGCCTCCGGCTCCGGCTCCGGCTCAGGCTCATCCTCTCACCATCACCATCATCACTCCAGCCGTGAGGTCAGTCCTAAACCCTAATTCTTCGTCATCGATTGATCTGTTTGTGTGTTTGTGTTTGAATCGAATTTGAGGCTCTTTGGCATGCTTTGGAGTTCTTTTAGGTTGTCTTCTTTCTGATTTTTGATGTTTTTCCCTGTTTGTTTAGCGATTTAGTTTGTAGATTGATGGTTTATGTGTATTTGTGAGTGTTTTAGCTGTTTTGATTTAGGAATTGCTCCATTTGTGGCAGTCTTTTAGTTTATATTTGGAAGGTTTTGATTGGATTTTAATGAAATTACTTTAACCTGTATTTCCAACCTTTGATGTACTGCAAACAAGGAAAAGCTGTGTCTTTTGTGATCGTGTTCATCTTGAACAATATCTCCGTTTGGAGTTCTATCAGAGATTTTTTTTTAAAAGAACCACGGAGGGCTATATATTAAAAATTAAAAAGAAATTACAAAGAGAAACAGCTAAGTGAAGCAAAATACAGAATACAGAAGATAATAAAGGGGAAATCTAATAAACTTAAAAGTAGAATCCAGCATCAGTGAAGGTTTTCATAATCCAATGGGGTAATTCGCGACCAAACAGGAAGAGGTTAAGTGCTGAGTAGTTGAAGCCAACGGTACTGAGATTGGTTGCAGGCAACATCCAGAAACTGGGAATGCAATGTATCCGAGGCGAGCCATGCAAGTTGAGGAGAGTTCGAATATTAGAAATTTGGGAGTTAAATCTCCAAGTGATGGCATGCTCAGGGTTCGTGATAGCAGCAGGAATTACAGAATTATCCACGAAGATATGCTGGACCGGGGCATTGGTCGTCCAAGCAACTTGAAGGGCGGCTTCAATGGCGAATAAGGCATCTAACGAAGTATCATCCACAGGTTGAGCACAGCAACCTGCAAAAGAAACAACGTAATTAGCATTACAAAGAAAAAACCCAATTGACTTTACCTTAGTGAGCTGATTGATCCTGTTATGAGTGAAGAGGAACTGCCCGTCGGCGCTGGAGAAACTGTGCAAAATGAGGTTACGTCTGAGCTGGTTCCTATTGCCACATATATGTTCTTGGACATGTGCAAGAGCACGGCAAATAACAACAGTAACAGCCGGCAATGAGTTTCGGAAAATGACGTCACACCAAAGCTTCCAGATGAACCAGGCAGTAGCTGCAATTATGGATTTAATATTTATATGAAAATTACTATCCGTGAGCCAATTTCCATCAGCAAACCCATTGGGGAATGAGATGGGAATGTCAATTTTGGTGCTGAGGATCGACCAGATCTGACGGGCAATGGGACAGTAGCAGAATAGGTGATCAATGGTCTCGGAAGATAGACCACAAAGGACACAGGGATTGTTGGGACCTAACTTCATCAGGAAGAGGAAATTTAAAGTTGAGAGCCGACCATGAAAGACCATCCAAAGGAAATGCTTGACCCGAGGGGCAACATGAATTTTCCAAAGTAATTGCCAGCCAATCCAACGTTCAGGAATAGAAGAGATCAGGCTAAGATGATTGCACACAGTGGCTGAGAGCTTATGAGATTTGGAAGAAGGGAACCAAATCCAATGGTTATCGGAGTCAGGACTAACCGATCCCAAAGAAACATCCTGCAAATTAAAATTAGAACCAAAAAGCAGAGATAATTGAGCATCACACCATCTGTCACTCTGAATAAGATCAGAAACCTGGATTTGATTGATATCCTCATGCATATTAATAAAAGTAGGCTCGAGAGGGATGGGTATGTCGAAGCACCAAGGATCCCACAAAAAGAGGTGGTGTCTGGATTAACAGAGTTGATCCTACAAAAACCTCTAATATGGGTGGCAGAATTGAAAAGGCCGCGAAAAAACCAAGAGCATTTAGCCGGGGCAGGATTCTTCCAAACGTTGATATTTCCATACTTAGAACGCAGGATATTGACCCAGATTGCATCATCGTTGTTTAAATATTTGAAAATATGCTTTGCCATTAAAGAATGCTTAACAATAGAAAGGTTCCTAATACCAATTTCCCCCTCAGGTTTTCCTTCACAAATAGTGCTCCAATTGACATTATGGATGGCTCAGAGAGATACGAAGTTAATTGTCACACTGTGTTTAACATTTAGTATGAAACTCTTATGATCCTTAAGTTATTGTTCTTGCTTGTTTCAACTTCGGATTGATAATTTCACATATTTGTACTCAGTTGGTATGCATTTTGGGGTGTCACAGTTTTAAACTGATTCCTATTCTACTGTTTTTTGTGACAAAACCACGTTGGTGGACATCCACCTGAACATTGGTGTGTTCTTTAGAATACTGAAGCTTGAATGTGAGAGAATGTCAGAGACATGGATTTCGCTGTTGTCTTATTGTCTTATATCTTGACTAGTCATTGAATGTTTCTTTCTGCTATATAGTTTGGCTAGATTCAACGTTAGGAAACTCAAATGTCAGGTATAGAATGCTATATAACTCATGTTCAATCTTCTAATGCTAATTTTAATTATTTATATCAGACTATCAGTTGTTATAATTAGCTTTTAGCTAAATGGGAAGCTACAGTTCTTTGTGTGATTATGCTTTTTGTTGTCATCGAAAAGGATATGAGAAGGCCAATTGGGATTGGATATTTGAAAATTCTAGGAGAAAAAACCATTATATGTTTTCAGAGTATGATCTTCTTATAGCACATTCATGTTGCATGTTACTTTAGATTCTCTTGTGGTGCTAAACCATCTTGTCTAAACTAATGCCTTTCCTTTTAGGCTTTTTACAAAGTCATTCAAAGTTGGGCTTCGAAAAAGTTCATGACTGGATGGTGAGTTTCTTCCCCTTCTGTTCTCATCTTCATTTAGGTATGAACAGTGATGCCAAGGAACACTGCTTTTCTGAAGCCATTTCTATTTCTGTCTAGTTTGGCATTTTCTTCCGCAGTTTTTGTCTTTTTAATGCATTAGTAATCTCTGTCCTACTTTTGTGAGAATACGAGCCAGTGGTTGAGGCCTTGGCATATGCTTTTGTTTGTGTCATTCCTCTTATGGACAATTTACATGCTTGATAATTTTCAATAATCTTTGCTTAAAACAGAACTGTAAATCATGCTTTTATTTGTGTTTTTTAATTGTATCTCTGAAAGATTGAGCTGGAAATAAGTTTTGTCGCCTTTACGAAATAATCTCCTGAGTAATAAATTACAGTACGTTTTAGCCACAAGAGATTCAAAATATTATCTAATTTTACTGTGCCCAGAATATACTTTGGAAAATTTTAAGAGCGTTGCATTGTGGAAAAATAAACACGTGACTATTAGACAAATAGAAAGAATAGGGAAATATGATGCCTTCAACAAAATTTCTACCCATTAAATCTTGTTTTTTATACTACTATTCTGTTTCCAAGTTATCATATAAACTGCAAAATGAGGCATTCATTCAGCTGTGACTTGTTTTAGTATCTAATTGATAGGCTTAAAGAAGCATTTTAATTGGCATATACCTAAAGATGCTCATGCCTTTGGTCAATTGGTCCCCGAATTTGTTATTACAGTTTGTTATTATTATTGCTGAACTGGATTTTGGTTGTCTTCTTTTCAGTGTTATCTTGTTCCCGATTGCGATTACTTTCTATATTACCTGGTGGTTCATTCATTTTGTGGATGGGTTCTTTTCTCCAATCTATGCTCAGCTTGGGATCAATATATTTGGTAGGTTTTTCTTTTTTCTTCCTTTTTTTTTTCTTTTTTTTGTAATCCTCATTGGAGATGAATCATAATATTATGTCAGAAGAGTCAAAATTACTACTTAAAGATATAATGGTATAAACATCTCTATGCAAAGTGTTTGCTCTTATTTGCTCCATTTTCATGGTGCTAAAGAGATAGCTAGATGCTTGCACTACACATGTTTTTTTGATTGGGATGTCTCAGTTCTCATTCAATTTCTCTTGATATTATTCTTTTCATTGTTTGTTGCCCTTATTTTCTATTTGCATTTTGTTGCTTACAACTGTGTGCAAAACATATTACTATATCATGGACACCCTTATAGTACATGGAGAACTGCTTCAAATTTGTTATGTGGAATGTTAGCAATTTGCCCTAACTAAAAAAAGAAAAGTTTTGCATTTTTTTGGTAAAAGAAAAATGGTGAACTAACCGGACAGTTGCTTTTCAGGACTTGGTTTTATAACTTCCATCACATTCATTTTCATGATTGGAGTTTTCATGTCATCATGGTTGGGTGCATCTGTACTTGGCCTTGGAGAGTGGTTTATCAAGCGAATGCCATTCATCCGCCACATCTATAATGCATCCAAACAAATCAGTGCTGCTATATCACCTGGTGAAGTTTGTTTGTGTATAGTAACCCTTTTTTGATTGATGCTTAGTTTCTTGTTGCTAATATTGTCTTGTTGCAGATCAAAATACTCAAGCTTTCAAGGAAGTGGCTATTATAAGGCATCCTCGAATTGGTGAATATGCATTTGCGTTTATCACTTCAACTGTGGTTCTTCAGGTTTGTAAACATCCATTATACATGATGCATCATCTATTTTTAATATTTTGCACCGTCTGCCTTGGTTTTGTCTGCATGTGAAGAAGCCTATCAATTTCGGACCGTCATTTTTCTTAGTTGTCTTGACTAGATTTTTGCTAACCTTTCTTTCTTGGGGAAAGATTATTTTTTTTATGTTGATGTCTCTATATTACCCTTTTAACTGTATGCAGTAATCTGCATGTATACGCGTGCATATTGGGATCATGTCTTGTGAATTAGGTGTCTAAAAGGCAGTCAGTTGTATGATCATTTAGTGACTATTTTGTCATGTGTGTTGGCTCCCTCAGGCATCCAATATGATGAGGCTGAGATTAGTCTATCATTTTGTTCAACCCTCTCAGCTGAAAATTTTTCAACCCTCTGCACTGCCAACAGTTATCACATCCAAACAACTGCGTGGTGTTAGTTTTATTCGGCATGCCTTGCCTCTTAGTATTCCATGACCGAAATCATTTGTCTAGGAATTTTCCAGTGGTCTATTGTTCTGGAACACAAGTTTTGTGAAATTCTCCTTGGCAGATACGGTGCTTGTTTACCCAGGGCAATTGTGATGCTAACACTTCTTGTCATTATGGCTCATGTTGTATGCATGGTAATTTGTGGCAGAAATTTCTCTCTATACTTATCGCCTAGTTGTTTGCATTTGAGCTTTTTGAGTATCTGCTGCTTGATTTGTAATCATCTCTTTTCTCCTTTTCTCCTTAATTGGATGGATTTTGTTTTGTATCCATTGAGTGCTGGCCTTGCATGTGCAACTAGATCCTTTTCTCTAATTAGTCTCTATGGTGCCCTTTTTTAACAGAATTATTCCGGTGAAGAGGAGCTCTATTGTGTCTATGTTCCAACAAACCATCTCTACATTGGTGATATATTTCTCATCAACTCCAAGGAAGTGATTAGGCCAAACTTATCTGTCCGGGAAGGAATAGGTAATTTGTTGCCAAATATTGTTGATATCCTTAAACACACACTACACAACATTAACAAAGATCTCCAAGTTATTGACTATCATGTCTACCCATCTTATAATTTGATACAATTGATGTTTCCAATGCAGAAATTGTAGTCTCCGGTGGTATGTCAATGCCTCAAATTCTTTCCACTCTAGATTCACATGCAATTGACATGGACAGAACCAGAACTAGCAGAAGCTAAGAAACAAGTATTCCCATTCCCCTGGATACTATGACTCCGAACTATCAAAGTGTCATGTGTTAACCCGGAGATACAAATTTATAGTGCATCTATCATCTCATTGTTTCAGATCAACCAGATGAACAGCAGCGTGTAAAATTCTTCCTCGTTTCTCGATTTTCAATGCCTCGTGTGATATTTAAGTGTGTTGTTATCATGCTCAGAAAGTATACACTGAAGTGTACTGCTAGCAAGATTGCTTCAATTAGTTCATTACAGTACTACATTCAATTCTCATCTCATGTACTCTGTCGGCATGATATATATATACGCACATGTATATATATAATTTTTGTTATTACTTGTTTAATGTTAACATGTATTACATGATTTGGTAGTTGTGATGTCCTCTGCAAAAACAGGATATAGGGACCAAACTCATTCATGTCAAACTGGACCAGCTTCAATTTTGTTTGGGGGTCCAGCTCATATTCCAAGTCTTGTGGTCTCACTTCATGCACTATTTGAGCTGCAAATTAACAGGTAACATGTTCACACAAAGCGTTATGGTTGCATTGTCCTTGTCTTAGGCATTGTCCATTGTCCTAACTCAAGAAAAGCCCTATTTTTATTATTATTATTCTCAAATGTTGCCTGGATTTAGGTTAGTAAATTGAAATATATAAAAATTTATTTCTTTATTTTGTTATTCTTGTCGGTATGCTCTTATTGTTGGGTCAAATTTTATGCCCTAAGATTTTATACCTTTGTACATGATTGATTTTTCATAGTTATAAATGCAATGGTACCATGAAAAAGAAGATAATTTTAACTCTCTCTGTATATGTCTCTGGAAATTTATGTGAAAAATGATTCTCTTGATAGCAAATTGAAGGAAATTGGCCCATCTCCTTAAGATGAATTCAGCATCAAATTTTAGGATAAATTATTTATTGATATTTTAGATATTATTCAAGAACTATATATATATATATATATATATATATATTAAAAGTAACAAAGACGTTATAGTTATTATTATTATTTTAGTATGAATTTAGACAGCTATGTAGACGTTCAGGAATATCTATTTATTTATCAGGGTTTATCACTTGTTCTTAAATGTGGAAGTTTGGAGCTCTTTGAAAAAAAAATAATAATTCAGAAAAATTGTGATTTCATTCTATTTTTTGTGATTCTAATTATACTAATAAAATAAAAAATAACACTTATATCTATGAAAAATTAGATTATTTTTGTTTTAAACATAATCCCAAAAATTTACTAAACTAAAACAATCAACTAATTTATTTTTCACATCATTGAAATTACACGAAAGATGTGGTAGGTGTTTGTAAGAATACAAATTACCTACACTTTTGCCATCTAAACCCTCAGAATTTCCTAAATTGCAAACTCCTTAGAGTCTTTCTTTATTTCTGGTATTTTTCATTAATATCCCCTTGATTCATCCTTAATTTCATAGAATTTCCAAAAATTTAAAAATAAAAAGTAAAGAAAAAAATCAACAACATTCTATCACCTTTTATTACAGATCTCATGGAATTAATTATTGGATATTTTCATTCTGGTCCATTTACCTATTCGAAAATTATTAATCAGGAGTATTTTATTTGGTCACTTCCTTTTTCAGTCCATTTCAATGTCCAAAATTAATTTGGTGGACCACCTATGGAAATTGGAGGTATTCAGCGAGTTTCTTTAATTATTTTACTCTTATATTTATCTGAAAATTTTAAAAAAATAAAAAAATAAAAAGGTTTCTAGCCCATTGATATTGACCCATTGCAAAAAAAAAAAAAAAAAAAAAAAAAAAAAAAAAAAAAAAAAGATTATATGACATTTAAAATGTCTAGAGTTTGAATCCCCTTAAACAAAAATAGTGATAACATGTGGGTATAGGCTTACTATACAGATTTTGTGATAACAGATCTTTAATTATGGGTATGATTTTATTATCCAAACTTCATGTCACCCCATGAGGGCAGACGGGATAATCAATTCTCTGTCAGTGCACATGTCTATAATGGATATAAAAATTGTCTCTCATAAAAATAACTAGAAATACCTTAAAAATCTCTCCAAACTCCACTTATTCACATACATTATTCAGCCAAGTTTAGGTATTTCCATGAAGTCTCATTTTTTTTCCTGACAATATACTTTTAAGTGCTTCTGTCATAAAAGTAACCGACGTTTGCGGAAATGCCTCTCAGTTTTTTAAATGGAAAAATCAAATATTAAAGGCATAGGTACTATATGTTAAGTGAAAATTTATGTGTTTAAACGAAAACGAAAAATCTTAAATGAAAACTATATATTTTAAGTGGGAAGTACATATTGTAAGATAGAATGAACATGGGACTGTTTGGTAAATTCAAATATTAGAGGGTCTATATAGGATGTTTTTAAACTTTCAAAGAATTATAATTCATTTTTTCTAAAAATAAATGGGAAAATTGCTTATAAACCCTTTAAAAGTTCTATAATTGCATATTTATCTTCAGAAAAAAAAACATAATTGTATATATACCCTTGAAAAATATAACTAATTACAGATATGTCCCTATTATTAGATTCCATTAACAGAAGTTAATCAAACTTTATTAATTATATCTATAACTTGAATTAAGATATACAAAATATCCAAAATAACTCTTATAAATTATCATTTTATAATAAAAAAACTTTTCAAGAGTATATATGCAAAGGATATAATGATAATTTTATATATATACTATTTATTAACAGATGGTTTTTCAACCAATTTGAACCTAGAGGTATATAAGCAATTATATGTATTATTCAAGGGTATGAATGTAATTATTTTTATTTAAGGGTAAATATGTAATTTTAAAATTATTAAAGGTACACCCGCAAAAATTCAAAATAAATGAATAAATAAATATTCCGAATAAAAAAGAGAGAAAAGTGAAGGAGTATCTTGCCGACACTTTGGCGTCCGAGCCTGGCAGTTCATCAGGTTCGGACCAAAAGGATTTATTATAATCACGACCAACTAACTCGTCCGAACCAACTCCTTCTCTTTATTTTATTTTATTTATTTATTTATTTAATAAGTCCTCTTCTCTTTGGTTTTTACAAGTGCCTTCGCTTTCCTTCTCCTGCTTCAGTTACTCTTCTCCAACTTCTTCAGTGCTGTTTTCACGAGCAGAGGATACCCAGTAAGGGATCACGCCCTCTTTCTCTCTGGTTTGCGTTTGAGAATTTCTCATTCTTATTCTCGTTTTTTGTTTTGGGGATTTGATTGAATTTATGGGGCTTGATACTTTTTGTCGGTGGTTTTGGGGAAGCGGATGGTTTGAGGTTCAGTTTCTATTTTTGTTTCAAATTTCTGTCTTTTTTCCCTTTTTCTTGACCAAATTATTGTTATAGAAATGTCTTTTTCTTTTGGGTTGATCGTTTTCAAGGAATTTGCGTTCTTTTAAGGGGATTTGATTAAATTTGGAGAAATTTACGCCTTTTTCTTTCATTTTCTTTGTGTTTCTTTGCGTTCTGTCTCTCTAGGACCCTTTGTTGCTATAAAAATCTTTTTTTTTTTTTATTTAAGTTCATGGGGCTTTGATTTGGTTTGTGTGACTGGGATTTTTTTAGTAATTTTGAGGAAATTTAGGTTTTTTTTTTTTCCAGAATTTGATTGAATTTGAGGAAATCTAGGTTTTTTTTCTATCATTTTATATGTATCTTTTGGCTTCTTTCTTTCTTAGCCTATTTGTTGCGGTAAAGATGTTGTCTTTCTGCATTCCTGAATCGCAGAGTTTTCCCTTTTTGTTCTTGTGATTGGCAGTTTGCTATAGAAACCTTGATTTCAGTACTTCGATTCTTCTAAAGACCTTTTGCTCCTGTTGATATGTGTTTCCTTGAATTTGCAGTATTTCAGTCTGCAAGTGAATTGAAGCTTTCAAATCATGATTGGAAGTTTAAAATTGAAAAGGGGGTTTTGTGAGTTTCTTGCTTAGTTTCAGTGCCAATTCCTGTTAGAAAATTGGTTGGGGTTGCAGTTTGGAAGAGTGAATTTAGGTAGGAAATGATGCATGCCAAGTCTGATTCTGATGTCACTAGCTTAGCCGCCTCATCCCCACCCCGATCCCCCAAGAGAGCTGTTTACTATGTCCAGAGCCCCTCCAGGGACTCCCATGATGGCGACAAATCGTCATCAATGCAGGCTACACCAGTTTACAATAGCCCCATGGAATCCCCTACGCATCCTTCCTACGGGCGCCACTCTAGGGCCTCATCGGCCAGTCGGTTCTCAGGGACTTTCGGTTTTAAGGGGAGCCGGAAGAGGTTGAATGAGAAGGGATGGCCTGAGTGCAATGTTATTCAGGAGGAAGGTTCTTATGATGACCTTGATGAAGATCGTGGGCTCTCACGCAAATGCCAAGTTGCCATTGCATTTGTGGGTTTTGTTCTGCTCTTCACTGTGTTTTGTCTCATCATATGGGGAGCAGCCAGGCCATACAAGGCAGATGTGGTGGTGAAGGTATACCTCATTTACTATTTTGATCGGTTTAATTGTTGAATGGATGCATTTTGTTGATTGAAAGATGGTATGTGCTTAAAAAAAAAAGGGTTTGTGATGCTCCTATTTATTTGCATGCGCCGCATCATTTTAGGCTGCTCAAATCTTTTCACCATGTCATGTCTTTTTAGGCATATGAAGTCAATTTGCTTTAAAGCAAATGCTGAGGTTAAAATAAGAATTTTCCTAGCATACCTGTTAATATCACCTAGGAGCATGAGGTCAAGGTCAAATTTTTGCTGTGCATAAAAGTTTACTCAAATTGTTCTTGCTGAGTGTTGAGGAGCGTATGGAGAAGAAGAGTCCACCCTTGATTTTTTTTTTTCCTTCTGCTTGTTGTTGGTAAACTTGATGGTTATCATTTCTTTTACAATAATTTTGAAAGGTTGTCTTCCCATAGTGGTCTGGTGCTCACTTTCTTCTATATGCATTCTGGTAAATGTAAGTCAAAATGTAAAATCAATTGCATTGAGGATGCAATTTCTGGGGTTGCATCTAATTTTCATGCCCTTGCTCAATAACTTCGAGATGAAGAATGATATAATTGTAAGTAAATTTCATGACTTGGTTTCTGAAGATGAGATGAATGCATGAATTTTTATTTTGGTTTCAGAATTATTATTCTCTATTAGTGCATGAGGAATATACCTATTGTGCAGCTCTTTTCAGCCGGGTAAAATATGAGATATGTCTTCTTTTAGCCTTAGTTTTCTTGTGGTATACATTTTTTCCAAAAATGATCGGCAAATATTGGGTTTATATTCTCTGTCATGAATATGGTAGAGCCACTTAAAGAACTTAGTTTTTAATGCATATCTATGACCATGCACTTGCTTTATCTTCTGAGATACGAGTCCAGAAAACAGATCATTTTTACATTAGCCCAGCAGTGCTAATGTAATTAGCATTATGTCATATGCAGTCAGTGAAGGCCGATGATAGACAAGAATGAACTTGAACTGATTGCTTGCTTCTTTTCATGTATGATTTATATGAAAGCATTCATTCTAACCAAAATGATCCTAATACAGAGCCTGTCAGTGGCTAACTTTTATGCTGGTGAGGGTTCAGATGGCACTAATGTTCCAACCAAGCTGGTCACATCAAACTTTTCCGTGAAGATAAGTGTATATAATCCTGCTGCAATGTTTGGAATTCATGTGTCTTCTGGCCCCATTGATCTCATGTTTTCTGAGATTGCCGTTGCAACTGGACAGGTACATATTCCTCTTTTGTCTTGCTATTCAATGTTTTGAAAGTTGCAACTAATCCCAACTATTCAACTTGAACATCCAAATTGTCATCTGTCAAATTAGAAGTAATTTTTGTTAAAAATTGAGGCACTTTTTGCATCATGTTGATGGGAAAGGCTCTCGGGAGGATGATCCAGTTAGCACTTTCAGATTCTCATCTGCCCTGTTTCTTATCCATTTGATATTTTATTGGGCACGTTCTGTCAATACTAACAAACCATTGCATTTCTTTCTGAATTAATATGCTTCATTTGAATGTTAAAATCCTTAAGTGTTCAATCTGCAGTCTTCTTTCTGAAAGCTGCACTTTGATTTACTGTTTCTTACTCTTCTTTCCAGACAAATTGTATAAATTTGGCACTTGTCTTCTTGGTCGCCTACTTAGATTTTGTATCTATTTGACCCACAGCATCGTCATGACTATTGATCCATTCACCAATCTTTGTGTCAGTATATACTAAAGCTCGGTGTAGATGTTATTTTTTCACTCTCTCACTGAAATATCAGAGTTAAGATAAGATATCCAGTGTTCATCTTCACGAGCATACAGATTTCAACAAATCCATAGTAACTAATAACGTGTCTAGCAAAACCTCAGAAAGATCACACTGAAAGTGCTTGCTATTTATTTCTTCATGAGCTTGAGGACAATCATATGTTAACTTTGCGTGAGGTTGCAGAATTTTTCCCGGCTAACACAAATCAAGGATCGACGGAATTACTTTTGTTACTTTATTTCTGCAGTTGAAGAAGTACTATCAACCCAGAAAGAGCCATCGAACAGTGTCCGTGATCTTGGAAGGTGACAAGGTTCCTTTATATGGGGCTGGGGCAAGTTTAACTCTTCCCAGCACCGGTGGTGGTACCGTTAAATTGACTCTAAACTTCGATATCATAACCCGGGGATACGTGGTAGGGAAGCTGGTGAGGGTCAAGCACCGCAAGCATGTCTCTTGCCCGATCACAGTCGATATAAGCAAAACCAAACCTATTAAGTTATCTCAGCATTCATGCACTTATGAATGAATAGAACTCCAATTTAAATTATTTAAATGTTCTGTTTTTTTTTTATTCTAGATGAAGATGTTTGTCTCGCATATGTATATTGGTTGTCAGAGATCTATTTGTTCATATTAGCAATAAAAGCATTTGTTCTGTTGATGTTTGCAATTGATGCAGGGAGAGGTTTTCTACACTCTTTTGAAGGAAATTAAGACACAGATCATGTGCAGCAGTTTTTCATTTTTCAATCTGATTTTTGTTCCTGTATGTATGTATGTATGTATGTATGTATGCATGTGTGCATGTGTGCATGTGTATGTGTGTGTCTGTTTGTTGGTCTGCATGAATGTGTGTATGCATGTGTGTATAGATGTAGATGTAGGGATGCATTGGGTGTATGGATGTATGTACTGTATATATGGGTGGATGCATGTCATGCATGCATTCTGTATGTATATATGCATGTATATTGATAGAGATAAAATGTAAATATTTGTTTATATGTCCTTATGGCACATAGTTGCTAAATTTTTTTACTTTTTTTGAAAGACATGTTGTGTGGTCCTAGCTTCACTCATTTTCTCCCTAATTAAAAAAAAAATGGAGTAAAGCGCAAGTAATAATATATTATGTACATAAATAATAGAAACTAGATTTATGTACCCGCGCTAACGCTGCGGGTTAATTATATCTAACAGGAAAATCGTAAAAATAGTATAAATTTTACCCTCTACTTATTGTCTTTGACTGGAAGTAAAAGATACATAACTTTCAAAAGGGTTCATCAACATAGCTGCACTACACTCCATTCATGGTTGTTATTATGACAGGTTGTTCGGAATTGTTCTTCGATGAGTTAACTTCATGGATTTGATCATGGTTGGGGGCTGATTCTTTATTTTCCTTGTTCTGGTTAGCATTTTTTTTACCTACAAAAGAATGATGTCTTAGTAAATACAATGCATATATGCATTTAATGATTTGTATTTAATGAAATGTAGTGATTTAACTATTTATATTTAAAATTTGATACTTGTAAACAAAAAACAATTAAAACCAATATCAAATATTGAATCCAAATTTAATTTGGGGGGGGGGGGGGGGGGGGGGGGGAATTTGAGTTCATATTTCTCGTCTCATAGCTCGAAAAACAAAAGGGAAAAAAATTTCAGATGCACCGCATTGATATACTTACTTGTGCGGAATCTTCTGTGATGATGATAGTGATCAAAACAGAGGGTAGGGGCTGATCAGAAAAATCAGGGTTGGAGGAGAAGATATCTAAGACAACGAAAGTGTAGATTTCATCAACAATGGTGAAGCCTTCGCACAGGGAGAGATGATGTTCTATTGGAGTTTTTTTGCATTTGTTCTCTGGGTATTCTTTAATGTGGAATTATGAACAACAGAGCTGCTATTAGCAAATGCATTAATTGCATTATCATGCATCAATAATAATAATAATAATACTAATAATAATACTGATGATTAATAATAATAGTAACAATAATAATAATAGGAAAATCATAGAGTGTAAAAGATACTATTATGAGCTTCTGTGTGTGCTTTGTTATAATGTATGTGTTCTAACATCCTTTTATAAGCAATAAAGGGTATATTTTGTTTTTAAAAATTATTTAATTTCTACATAAGGAGTTACAAAAGATAAGATTTTATTTTGATTTAAAAAAAAACATATTATCCTTAATCTTCTCCTATTGATCTTTGTAGTGTCCACTTAAATTCTTTAGAAATTTGCCCACATCTGTGCATAACATGGTTTATAATGGTGGGGTATGTTCACGCACGGATAGTCCTAATATTATTCAAGTGGCGGGATCTAGGGCATGCTTGACAGTGTAGAGGGAAAAGGCGACAGCATAATTGATGGATAGGGTTAGGGTTAAAAAACAAATGATAAAGCCCTATTGCATTGATGGTACACTGATATGCAGGAGTGGATAAATAGGCCCCGGACAGTGTTCCTAACATTATATTGATGTCGGATTCTCATTAGCTAGTTGACTAACAATAGAGAATCAGGAAGGATGTTAAAGTGGGCCAGCATATATATTGATGATAGAGAAGGTTGTCATGCTCTGGTTACCTTGTGTTGTTTTTTTTTGGATAATATTTTTTCAGATTTTTTTGTGTATTTTGTCAAAAATATCCATCATGTTCTTTGAGATTTTGTTAAAAAGGAGTGCAAGTTTGTTTTACATTTTGATTCCTTTCAATTATTGTGCTTCTTATTGTATTAATTTGTCTATAATTGCTTGCTATAGAAAATGTGCAATGGGTCTTGTCGGCTTGTTGTTGACATAGTTCTCTCTCTCTATATCTATATATATATTACAAATTGTATGTTTTTTTGCCTGATTGTATTATGATTGTGGTTATATATTTAGTATTTTATAATTTTTTTTTTACAAAAATTGGAAAGAAGAGTAGATTTTCTTAAAAGAAGAGTAGTGGTCTTTATATTATATATTTATTTTATAATATCTGTTTTACTTTCTAGTAGAGTTATATTTATTTTCTTTGAAAAACATTTTATTAAGTTGTTACACAAATTCATCATTTTTTTTAAAATCTGTAGTTATACATCTTGTCAATTACTCATAACATTCATTAATGTTCTATTAATCAAACAAATCCAGTTTCTAAGAAACTAAGATGGCCACAGGAATAACTAAAATAATCTTAACAAAGGTATATACATGCTTTGTATATTCTCTTTGACAAAGAAGAAAGGGTAATACATATCAAATCATGTATAAACTTGATGGGATTTGGTTAAATAAAATTCCTAGAACATGAGATAGATAAAGATATCATGATGAAAATTTCAAATATAACAAACATAAGGGTAAACATCTGTATTTGTTTCTCTACTCTTGCAGATCAATGTACCATCAATTCAAGAAGGTTTTATCGGTGTGTTTTTTTTTTGTCACCCTAAATGTAGCCCTCAATGACGTCACCATCTGCCTAGAGGATAGTTAATTTATCCAGAATCCTTTCTTCACATGTGATAATCCTTCTTTAATTAAAAGGCATAGGACCTAGTTGTTCTTTTTGACCATTTCATCATTATTATGATATTGACAAACTTTTAAACTTGTTTTTGGGATGGACATTTGTCCAACTTTTATAGGATACGTATCTTTTTTTTTCCCCCTCAATTCTAGTTATTCTTCACTCCCAACAATAATCATGCTCTTAACCCTAACCATTACTTTATCTATTTCATCTTTTTCTCTATCTCATCATTGTCCTTTTTTGGAGAAAATTGTGGGGGGGTCATCTTTTTCTCTATCTCATCATTGTCCTTTATTGGAGAAAATTGTGTGTGTGTGTATGGGGGGGAGGGGAGTAGATGAGGTCTTAATGGAAAGCAACGTATTTTATGGTAACACTATTTCATAAGGCTTCTTCTTCTTCTATCAAGTTTGACACCAGCTTTGTAATTTTCTATTACTTGTAGTGTTGTGGCTTCTAGCGTAGCAAGATTAAGCATTATCAACATCATCTCTAACAATACAGTAAGACTCATCATCATCATTATTATTATTTTAACAGCATAAGAAAGATTGAGCGGTAATACTTCCGTTACAATGAATTTTTTTTTAAGTATATAGGTTTTCATTACTTATTGCATTAGTTTTTTGCTTTGATTATTTTTTATTTGTTCTGATTATGTGATTATTATGTTTTTATTTGGTTTAGCATGGCAGATCATTATCGTAATGATTTGTTGGGAAAACTTCCTCAAGATATGGTTGAAGAGATTTTCAGATATATAGTTTCAACATCTTCGAAATCCCTTCATGATCTTAAACTTTTGCGTTGCTGGTAATTTCATTCATTTATATAATAGGAATAAAAATTATTTGTTTAAATAATAACGTATGTTTTTTTTCTAGTTGCAAGAGTTTTTATGAAGCATCCAAAAGTCGTAGAGTTGGACAGATGATGCGGATGGATAATTTATGGTATCTTACTATGGCAGAATATATTGCTTTTCTTCGCAATTGCACATTAAGTGGAAATCTAGAAGCTTGTTTGAAACTTGGCATGGTAAAAATTTATGATTACAATATTTATTAATGTTGGATAAATTATAGTATTAATATTATGGTTTAATTTTTAAAATTGGTTTGCAGGTAGAAGTTATACAGTTGAAAATGGATTCAGGCATCCAATATTTACATAATGCAGCTTGTAAAGGTTATTTGCCTGCAGGATATGCAATAGGGATTATTTTGTATAAAGATCATATGAGACGCAATTCTGGTATAACAATGTTGAATTTAGTTTCTTATGGAAAAATAGGTAATGTTTCAGAAGCAATAGATAGCAAAAGATCAGATAATCCTATAATCAATAATTGTCGATATGTTATAGCGGAGTTTCTTAGAGAGATATTATGGAGTGTAGAAGGCAAATGGATAGAAAAAGAGGTATGGGAGTGTGGTAAAGAGTTTTGTGGTCAGAATGCCAATGATATTATTAATAATGGATGGTTAGGTGAAGATGGATTAGTAAGAGAGTTTTGCAGCTCAGCTTGTAGATGGAAATATGAATTTAATTTGCTTTCTGAACTTATGTAATATTTATATTCTGTAGTTTTTTCTATTATAGTTTTCTGTATTTCTAATCTTGTATTATAGATGTACATTTGTTAATGAATGTTATATGTAATATATTCTTGAAGTAAAAATTTGTTGAAGTTTATATTAATGTAACAAAGGAAAAAAAATCAATATGCAAATGTGTATATGCTAAGCTAATGTTCTTTAAGCAGAGATGGGAATATGCAATAGCAAATGATAGGTGCTGGATAAATCCTTACCTAGAATCAACATAAAGGTAAAACATAATAAATGAATCCATATGTATAAAAAGTAATATATTATACTAATATCATATGGTTGATGAATATGTTTTAATGGTAAAATGCATTTATATTTTTTTAATAAACACTATAATATACAATCATTAATTGTTACATTATTTTGCTTATATTTTTCCTATCTGAATTTCTTAATTGATTAAATTACATATATTCAATGAGTATATATATTCAATGAGTATATATTGAGAATTAATGCAACTTGTACTCTCTCTCTCTCTCTCTCACACACACACACACAGAGACACATATAATATAAGTCTTTGATCATTTTCACAAAAGTTTTAATGATTAATCTATATTCATCTTCTAACAAAAACAAAATATAAATTTCAAAATTATTTTATTCATAAGAAAACTCACCTCAGTTATTTTATTATTCTCAATAATATAACTTTTATTTTTCAATACAACATTGCAAGTCATGAACATCATATTTGTTATAGTATAAAAGATGAAGAAAATGCATTCGATTGGTAAAAACTTTGCAAAATAGTAGTAATACTGATCCAATCATCGTCATGATTATTAATCTCAAAGTCATATTCAAAATAATATTTTTTCTCTTCCTCTGAAGGAATAGGTACTGAATGTGGTATTGGAGGAGGTGGCGGAGGTGATAGTGGAGGAGGTGGCGATGGTGGTAGTGAAGGAGGTGAAGAAGGCATAGTAGGAAACATATAGGAAAAATTAGTTTTAGCTCTATCGATACCACTAAAGGAAATTGATGACTTGTCATAAGCAAATGCTGCTTCATCTGGTGTATCAAATGTGCCTAACCAATATCTCTTCCTAGTATGAGGGTTTCTAATCTCTGCTGCATAACGTCCCGATGGTCTACTTCGTACTCCCAAGTATCCCGTTGATCCTCTATATTGTTTTCTTTGGTGATTGGGTAGCCTGATGCATTGTAAATCAGTTGTGTCCATAGATATACAATGTTAATTGGTACCTGATTGTTTCATATCTTATCTCTCTATTTATAGTTTCATGCAATCATATATATATATAGTTTGGAAAAACAATTGAATTAGGGTTTTCTAGAGTAGTGTAGGTGTTGTTAGGTTGCTATACAATGACTGTTTTGGATGTCCTTAGATTTGAAATTGATGGCGTACTTAGATTACGAATCGTCACACACACACACACACACACACACTCTCTCTCTCTCTCTCTCTCTCTCTCTAACTATCTATCTATCTCTATATGACTTCTTCTTTACTTTTATTAGGGTCAACAATTGTGGCTTAATTATACTATTATTCAAGTCGGTTCATATAAAATAAATAAATAAATAAATAAAAAATAAATATAGGACATTAATATGTTACTATAATATGTAAATGATGATCTGGATTTTTTTTTAGCAAAGAAAAACAAAATCCAAGCAAAGATTTCTTGTCAATTATATTACAAAGCTAAAGCTCTCTATCTCTCTTATTATTATTATTATTATTATTATTATTATTATTATTAATTCTTAAACTTGTAGTTTATATATGACTTATACTTTACTTTTATTAAAAGTAAGATATCAATATTATATATTTTAGACATATAATTGATATTGATGATTTAAATAGTTTTTATATAGCACAGTAGCAAAGGGAATTCAAATCTAAGCAAAGATTTCTTGTCAAACCATTTATATTGTTAGAGTCAGCTAGATATAGCTAGCAACAAACAGAGCGAGAGAGATATATTGGAGATTTCTTAATAACCATTAATAAAAACATTTTTTTTATCAATTATTTTTTATGTTTTAATATGCTATACATTTCTAAATATAATGCTACACATAAGATTTCTATATTATATATCTTACGGAAATCTTATGTTGTTTTCCTCCTGTATAATAGTGGGATTTCTTTCTCTTCAATTCATGATTTTGACATTTGTTTGGAAATTAGTTGAATTTATTGATTCTTTTTACTGAAATCCTAATATGTCGCTACAGTAATAGCATGTGTGTAAAAACAATATTATTTGTTAAATAATTGATGTGATTTTATCTTATTTACTTGCATGCTTGATCTCAAATTATTGACATTATATATTTGTTAAATAATTGATGTGATGTTATCCTATTTGCATGCATGCTTGAGTGTAAAAAATTATTGACATTATATATTTGTTAAATAATTGATGTGATGTTATCCTATTTGCATGCATGCTTGAGTGTAAATTACTGACATTCCAAACTTATATAGTACATAGGTGGATAGATTTTAGGTGTTGATGTTTGAGTGTTTTTTGTCCTTTATTGACTTTTTTTTTACATATTGATATTTCTTATGATTTCGGATTCCAGATCGAAGGTAGGTTTTTGAATTAATTTTTAAGTTCTATCTTTTGATTATTTTTTATTTTTTACTTTGGGCGAAAGTTGAGATTTTGTTTTTGATTTATCTCCATATTTGATTTATGGCATGCTTGAGAGCGTAGGGGACGGAGACGGCAGCGTCATTGAGGAGTAGGGTTAGGGTTACAGACAAAAAAAACTATAAAGCCCTCTCAAATTGATGGTATGTTGATTTCTAATATTAAATTGCTATCGGCTTTTCATTGGCTAGATGACTAATAACAGGGAATCGGTAAAGATGTTAAAGTGGGTCAGCAGAGATATTGATGATAGAGGAAATTGTGATGCTTTGGTTTATTAAACTCATGAAAAAGACAAAATACTCAACGAATAAGGGATGGCCAGATATCCAACAAAGACAAAATAATGACTAATAGTGATTTTGGGGGATAGAATTAAGATATAGAGTAAGTGTGTGTGTGTGTATATATATGATAGACGGGATATATAGCGATGGTATGATAAAGAGATGATGAAGATGGAGAAGATGACAGAAGAGAGAGAGCATTGTTAATCAACAATGGTGACAGAATCATTCCATGTTGTCTTAATTGTGCTCTCTGCTCTATCTGTCATCAATATCATATTTCTTTCCTTCTCTCTTTCTCGCTTTCTCTCTTTTCCTCTCTCTCTATAATAATTTTTTAAGGTTTCATTATCTATATATTTTCATTATCTATAAAAATGCATGACAGTCATATAAGCAAACATAGTATGGTATAATTCTTTTACCATAATCCTATCAAAGGATAAAATAATACCAGCCATTATTTATAGTAATATTGTAATAGTCATTACTTAGTTTTCTGGCTTCTAGGAAAAGTAGTTATTATTTGTACATGGATCTGAAAATGTTATTACATCACATCTTTTTTTTCATAAGCAAGTCTTTATGCTTGTTCTCCGTCTTTGTGTTTTTTTTTGTCTTGCTTAGGTATGTTTCTTTGCTTCTTTGATGTTGGGACTTCCATTTGTAGATCTGAAGGACTTTCAATATTTGATGATGAATTCAGTATTTCACTTACTTTACGCTTGTTGCTCATTTCATCCATCTCTGAAGTAGATTGCTCAGTTGGTCCTTCTATTGATAGTTGTACATGTTTTTTCCCCTTCGAACTTTCTCCATGTAAAATAATAGGCTTTGCATCATAAATTCTGTACGTAAGCACATCATCTTTAACTGCTTGTTGTGAGAGACCAACAGTTAAACTAAATTTCTTATCAATGATATTATGTATTTGTTCAGGTACTTTTGTTTTTGAGATATCTTCTGTTGCCAATAACAAATCAAGCTTTATGTTCGTCATCGATTCTGCATGTTTGTCAAAGGCGGTTATTTCCATATCTCCAGTGTCATCTCTCACAATCATTGGTAATCTCATCCTGTAACATGATTATATTAACTATTATAATTATGTTAAATAAGTTAGATTTAATATACAATTATTGATTATACTTACACCACCCTAGGAGTAGTAGGACCATGTTTATAGCAAGAATAATTATATCCTGACTCAGCAAGCCGTTTGTTGCAAATATTGCAAGAGTTGTAAAACCAACCATTAGTTGTGTCGATCTTCTCAACCCATACATCACATTTGAACATAGTTACCTATACATTTTTTTTAACAAAATTATTAACTGTCGTTCAATAGCATTAAAAATTTTAAAATATAATTGTTTGTACTTACACCTATCGTTGTTGGGTCAAATTTCAATAGTTGATCAATCGTTGCATACTCGGCGTGTGAGATTTTTTGTTGCAAAGTGGCTTCTTGATTCTGTATAGACAGCAACTGCACTTGTTGATTTTCAAGTCCTTCCCTGTTTTATTTCACAAATGATAATTTGTAAGTTTAGAAATCAAATTGAGTTTGGTTTCCAAATTGTTAATTGTTATTCTTACCGTTCTTTGATATCTTTTATCTCTGGTAAATCTAAATTCACATAGATACGGGTTGCTGATGTAGAAGCCAAATATATGGTTCCTATTAAATAATTTAAAATGTTAGTAATTGTTGACTGACTATGTACATATCAAAAAAATTATTTATTATAATATTTTGTACTCACCTTGGTATGTTCGAACAACAGTGCCAGCAATGATAAGTACAGGTCTTGATTGCATTTGTAACAAATCATGATCATTGAGTTGAGAAAAGCTTGATTCCCATATAGTTATTCTAAGTTCATCACCGCTTTTATTTTTTTTAAAATAGTCAGAATATTAGGTTATTACATATATTTCAGATGTATAAACTATGAATAAATATGTTTTCATGTTGCTTACCTTCGCTCATTGATGAAAATATCTCTCTTTTGAACAGTTTTTGCAAACTTTGTTAATTGAATAGCAGTAATTGGTCCGATAGAGATCAAAGTACCAATTGCATCTGTAATTTTTTTTCATATATTTTATTTTGTTAGTAAAAACATCTATATATTGGGCAATATTGATAAGATATTAGACTTGTAATTTTAATTATGACTAAATAATAAATGTTTTTTTTACCTGTCAAATACTTATCAGAGTTTGCATCTGGCGCCATCTTGTCTCGATCAAAATATTGGAAGTAATGCCTTAGGGTAGGGTGTAGGATCATCAGAGATTAACTTGATCATTGTATTTGATGTGAAAAAGATGGCAAATTCTCTCATTACTGATAGATTTTTAGCAGCTGTTTTCATAACTTGGAATTTAGATATGTGGTATACAGCTCCTTCGATTAGCATGCCTCGGAAGCTTGAACATTCATTTTCTCTTATTTGAACATGGATGGCATCACCCTAAGAAAGACATTTTTTTAGATATAATTTCTAAAAGGAAAACGTAAATACTATTTACAAAATTTTATAAGGTAATATATGATGAATACCTTTGCATCTGTTGCTATGAATGCTATACCAAGGAATCTTTCTGAAGTTGGAATATAGCAATCCCATATTCTTGTTATTCTAATTTTCACAGCTTGGTTTTGGCCAGGTGGCTTTAATTGTGCTATTTCCTTAAGACTCATTGTTGATAATCTGCAAAACAACAAAAATATAATTTATTACGCATTTTTTTTTATAGAGTTTCAATATTTTTCTATTATATGGAAGTTAGAAATTATTAGAGATAACAAACCTGATATATATTTATTTGTTTATGCATATGATTATATCTATAATAGAACACAGTTTCAACGTCCAAGATCTGAATTAATTTCGATGCTATCAAAGATTTCCTTGTAGACAACATTCTTTGTTTTGTTTGTATTCTTTCCATTATCATCAAGAATCAAAACCTTTAATCCTTCAACAGATGATACCCTGGACAATGCAACATAGAGTTGCCCATGCGAAAATACAGGCTTAGGTAAGAACAAACCTACTAATTCAAGTGTTTGCCCTTGACTTTTGTTTATAGTCATTGCATATGAAAGCTTAACCGGAAATTGCTTTCGGCACATAATGAATGGCCATTTGCCTTGTTGCACTGGCATAATAATTCTAGGAATGTACACTTTGTCACCTATGTTGGATCCAGAAATAATTACTGCTTCCAAAATGTTATGATGCATCTGTGTAATTATCAATCTTGTTCCATTGCAAAGTCCATTCGTTTGGCTAATGTTTCTTATGAGCATAATGACACAACCTATTTTTAAAGTAAGCTCATGATTGGGTATGCCTGTGAATTTTAATGTATTTAAGAACTCAGTTGTATATAATGGTGCATTTGCGTTAGCAGATGTTGAAGCTTTAGAGATGTAGTCTGAGCTTAAATACTTTTGCTCATCGGCTTCAATTTCGTTGCTGATTGTTTCATTTAAAATATCAACAGTTTCATTGTATGGTGTGACTATAGCTCTTTGCCTCAAGTATTCTGTCTTTGCATAGTTTAACTGGAATTGTGGATAGATAGCTTCAATAATTGATTGTATTGGATTGCCTAAGTTTTCAACCAATAGATATTGTGGAATTTCTATCCAATCTCCTTCATCAAGATCATTGTGATTTTTTTCAATAGATGCAATTGTACCATCACCAATTTGTAACAACCATTCTGCAAACTCTCTTAACTGATCTCGGCTTTCTTCATCAAGGTTGTTTCTATGCAGTCTCATGTTAGTATTGAGTTTCAATACTTTGCATTCTTTCCAAAGTTGTGACTGAGTTATAGTAGCATTTATGATATCTTCTTTGCTGCCATATTGAATAACTGGTAGGATTTGTCGGAAATCTCCACCAAGAACTATTGTTTTGCCTCCAAAAGGTTTTGTAGATGCTTCTGATGCTGTCTCTGAAAGAAGATCTTGTAAAGTTTTGTTTAATGCTTCAAGACAATTCCTATGAACCATAGGAGCTTCATCCCAAACAATCAAAGTTGTTTTTTCAATCAATCTTGCCAATTGAGTTTGCTTGCTAATTTTGCATGTAGAGCATTCGTCAATATTTATTGGGATTTTGAATCTAGAATGGGCAGTTCTTCCTCCAGGCAATAAAAGTGATGCAATTCCTGACGAAGCAACAGCTAATACAATCTTTCCTTCAGTACGAATACCATTAATGATGGTGTTCCATAAAAAAGTTTTGCCAGTACCACCATGGCCATATACAAAAAACATTCCTCCATTGTTGTTTATAGCTCCTTGTATTTGTGTATAGATAGCTAACTGTTCAGCATTTAATTTTGCAAACATTGATAAATGATCTTCTTGAAGCTGAGGAATATTGTAGTTTAACTCTTCTTGAAGCAGTCTGTCAGTTAAATTATTCATGTTCAATGATTGTGGTCGAGGTAAATCATTATCCTCAAGGGATGAAGAGTGTTTATTCAAAAGTTCTTCAAGAGTAACTAATAGATAATTTCTCAAATACTCGTCTGAAATAGTATAATTAGGCATGCGGAATGTCTGTCGAAGTCTATAGTGTATATCTTCTGATATTAGTTGCCAGTGTTTATCAAACAGTGCCTTTTTGTCTCCTACATCACAATATAAGATTATTGTTACAAACAGTTGTCTTAGTTGTGTACCAGTAGCCCAATGAGCAGCTTGTATCAAGGCATTTGACCATTCTGAGTCATCTCCTAATATTCCAAGGGCAAAGCAAGCTTCTCTATATGTTGTATATACAACGTTATTAATTGTGCGAAGATCCACATAACTCCTTGCACCTTTGATTTCATTAACCAATAAGCGCAAATAATATAACTCTCCTGCAGATGGGTGTATATAGATTATTCTTCCAATTGATCTGCCATTCATTCTGTACTTCCATCTTTTCTCTTTTTTGTACCATGTGAATTTAGTTGGAAAGTCTGTATACAAAAGCGATCGTCCTCTTTCATCTAGTTTATTTGTGGCCATCCATTCTGTGAACATTGTTGTTTCAATTCCTGGGATTGAAATTATATTCGGAATAAATTGCTTATCACTAAAATAGATATTATGTTCTTCTGGCAAGTGAATAAGTAATCTTTGGACAGATGGCTCTCTATGATGGAGTGCAAATTCAAATAGTCTCCAACAACTTTCATATGCTGACAAATAACGGCAATCCAAATAATTTTGTATCTCATCTGTTTTAGCTGATGATGTTGATGATGCTTCAAACATAGCTCTTGCTCTGTCTGGACCTTTACTTATATATTTGAATAAATATTTCACTGCTCTTGTCAAATTACATATTTCCACATTTATATGAGCTTGATAGCGCACAACCAAATCAACATTATGTGGAACAACAAATCGATTATCCAATTGAATGCCATTTTGTGATGTGCTTGCTGGCAAATCCCTTCTCCGATATTGAGGAAATCCATCCTCATCAATCGTTGTTGAATTTTGAAATGCCTTTGGATAGAATTTTTTGCATTTTCCATTTTCTATACATGGTGCCTGTGAATTTGCTAATCCACATGGACCATGTATCATAAATGAACTTACAACATCATAACCAATAGGATCAGATCTCTTATCAGGTAATTCAGCAGAAACTATTTTATCAATTTCTGATGCTGTCATAATGCCACTTTCCTTTTCCAACCATAATAAGATATGGACATGTGGTAAACCTCGTTTTTGGAATTCAACTGTATAAACAACTATAAAAAAGAAAACAACAAATATCATTATGTTTACAATCATCCAAACTATTGTTTTTTTAAAAACAATTGGGATCTACGTAATTTACCTGCTTTTACAGGTCCAAAATGATGATTTTTTATCAGATCATCCATCAAATGCCGTACTTTTATACGGAAAACCCGTGAAATTATGTCAGGTATATCTTCAGGGCGTTGGCCTAGAATAGAACTCAATGTATCTGTTATTTCTGACCATCGAGGATTGCAAGTGAATGTAATAAATAGTTTTGGATAGCCAAAAAATCTGCAGATAGCCATTGCGTCTTGATATTTCTCAAACATATACCTAGGGCCTGGTATAAAACTTGCAGGTAAAATAATACGCTTCCCAATGCTATTGCACTGCAGATCTTCTTGACTTGTTGCATCTCTAACAGTTTTGTACATTTCAGTCCTCAATGATGTTTGATGCTCTCTAATATATCTTAATCTTGTATCTTCAATTATAGCATAACAGTCAACTATAAATTGTTGAAAAAGTTGACCTCCTCTTAATAGGGTATTATTCTCAATATTTCTTTGTTGAATCAAGTAAGCATAATATTCTCTCATAGTTAAACACTTCCTTCCTAATTTACTTCGTATTGGAGATTCTTCATAAGGTATATTTAGATGAAAGCAATCTTCTCCATAAGGAAAGAGTAATGGATATTGAAGTGGCATGAATAGCGGATGTAAGTCACTAATTCTTTTTAAACCTTCTTGTTTGTGTTCTACTATAATATCCCTCCCTTGATCATTATTACCAATATCACCAACAATTAGAGCAGCAATTTCTGGAACTGATGGTGCAGAATAATTATGATCTTTCTTATTTCGATTTGCAATAAGCTTTATCCTAACCGGCAATTCTCTAAATTGCATGTGAACTTCCCTTGCACTCCGGAAGACTTTGACAATCTCATTATACTCATCTAGCATATTTCTCAATCCGCATACAATATCATTGTCCAATCCTTGAATACCATCATTAAATTGAAAGCATGACATTCTGCAATCTAACTCAGCATCCGATTCAATCATGTACAACTGTGCAAATTTAGATGTTTGCCCAGCAAATGGAAGCAAAGATCCCATTCTATGATAATTTTGTCCTGATAACTTGAATACATAAGGTCCAGGTCTTTGATTGATACTATTATCAACAATACCACCAAGTGAAGTAAATTGAAAAAGTGAATTGTATATTCTAATCTGCTCTTTAAATTTTGAATTTCTTACTCCGCCATTGCCATCAAATAATCGACATAAAAAAGGTGGTGTTGGTTTTGGTGGCGGAAGAGAAATAATCCCTTGCTTGCAACACATATTAAATTTCGGTTTTGAAGTAGATTTTGATATGTCAATTCTTTCATCATACCACATGGATGCATTGCAAAACATGCATTTAAAAGTTGGCCCACCAAAGTATGAAGGTTGAAATATCGTTCCTGTTATAGTCATTAAAAGAGGAATAATATACACAATTGTATATGAGCAAGAATTGTAATGATAAATCTGAGAAATTTGATAATACTTAAATAATAGCTATGGTATTTAAAAAATTAACAATAATAGAAATATGGGAAACAGGTAAAGAAGGAGAAAACTTACTTTGATGCCGATTGTTTAAAACATCATCAGAATCATTCGTGTTAATATGGCTGGGCGAAAGATTGATTTCATGATCAGTAGCATCATCTCCATTGTTGGTCATTAGTATATCAGATTCGATGAGTCCAAATACATATTCTGGCATACTTGTTGAAGCGCCAACGTCCGAATAAGATTCGTGTCTTTTAGCAAATGGAATTCCCTTAGGATGGATGCTAAAGCCACCATCAAGTTCAGATGGGTGTGATTGTATTGTAGTCTCAATATTGTCTTCATCATTAGCGTTAATATCACAATGTGATCGAAGATGTTTGGTTATTGGCTTATTAAGACCTCTAAACACGCTTTGATTTCCTTTCTTATTTATACTATGCATTCTTTTAGCTTTTAGAATATCCATTCGACTTATTCTGTTGCATGTAGCATCGGATTTACTTATCTTAAGTAACGGATCAGTCTTTTTAATATGACGGGGCTTAGTCATTTGTTGTATATTGCATGAATCTTTTGCAACATAATTGGAGAAAGATGACCAGCAAGAGTAAAAAAAAAAAATATCATAAGTTACATACTTCATACAGTATACATATCATATAAGTATAATATATAAATACATATATAAGATAATTCTTACCTAAACAGAAGTTTGCAAAGATTCGAATCAGCTTATCACTTTTTCTAGAGATTTCCAATCTACATAACATGATTGCATTTGTAAACATTTAATCAAATTTGGAAGATAAAGACAATAACATAATTTAATTATATATTTTAATTAATATATACAATAGAGCTGTTATGCATATGAACGGCAAAGAAATACAAAACACACCTTTTGTTACATATTTAATATTATTAGACTTACATTAAAATACACAATAAAATATTAAACACTAAAGTACTTTCAGGAGAGGACTTTATTCGTCATATACAGTCATTTAGTTCTTTCAACTCATCAGTCATCATTGCACAGTAAGTCTTATCCTGTCCTTTAAGTCTTCTAACTCATCAGTCACCATTGAAAGACTGTCTGATAATACATCGTTGATATCCTTTAGCTCTTCCAATTCATTTTTTACGTCATATAATTCCTTCTGGTTCACATCTTTAATAATAACATTATAAATATTTTTTAAATGATTTATTCCACGTAATGCAGCATTATTTTCGGCCTTCTTTTTGGTATTTGCTTCAAATCCAAATAGTTGATGAACTCCACAACTGTCTTCAAAAATTATTTTGCATGAAAAAACTGGCTTGTGAGCAGGACCGTTTTGTTCACATACATAAGTTGCAGGCAGTAATCGTAATTTTTCCATAAGCTCTTTCAATACAACCTTAAATTGAACTTCAACAATAATTTGCATGTCGACTTCCATTTTTTCCACCTATTGTGATGTATTAAACACAGGTCAAAGTTTCTATTAATAAATTGATATTAAAAAACATAGGAATAGTTATATAAAATAAACTTATGAGCTATTAAGTAATTGTGACAGGATTTCATAAATTAATTCTATATCAATCCAATTATTATCACATAGTGCATATTACATGAAAAAAATCTACTTACCCAATAATGTTACATACTAATAATAATGAACATTTTCCATTCAATTAAAAAAATAATAATTCATTCATTCAATTCACCTTACTCATTTATAGTTTTTTTAAAAGATTATTATTTGATAAATCTTTTTAAATTATCAATAAAAATCTTATAATTTAAAAATATATGTGAACATGCTATCACATATATTTTTAAATTATAGTATATTTTTTCAAATAATAATATATAAATTATGAAATCATATGAAAGTGATCAGGATAATATTGTTTATAATCTCTCTTTTTTTCAATATATAAGAGTTTAAGATTATATCCGTAATAGTTATATTCTCACATTAAAAAATTATATATAAATTTCTATATATATATTTATTCTCACTCACATACTAACAACCTTCATAGTTTAAGTTGTTGGGTTTTAATTGAGTAAATGATAGGCTTCAAATCTTTTGGAACATAATGGTGTAACTATTGTTGAACCGAATATTAACTATTAATATTATTAAGTTTGAAGGATCTAAAAGTTGCTTGATGGACTTACCCAACTCAATTTATTAAAATCATAAACAATTACAAAATTGGAGTGAGGGGCATGTTATCCCAATATAACATTAAATAAGCTGTTATTTTAAAAAAAATAATATTTTTATTATATGATGGTTTAAGTTCAATCTCAGATATTTTAAATACGTTCATTTTTTTAAAAAAAAGTTGATGCAACGGTTGAACACCTATAAACTCATAATCTCTTATTATAAAAGACTAAATTAAGCATTATATATATAACAACCAATTTATAGAAAAAATATTTTATTAAAAATAATAAGTAATATCATAAACAACCAATTTATAAAGATCAAGTTATTTGTTTTTTTTTAAATATATACTTTGTTAATAAAACTTCTCATATCTCTTTTATATTAATGTATAGAAAAAAAAATGATTACTTTCCAACTACATAGGGAATGACAATGTTATGGTGTTATAGGTCTTTTTGGGGGCTATGCATGAAAAGGGTATTAGTTGGCGTGGAGAGAAGGGTAGCATGCTTGGTATGGTCACAGGTGGTTGCTCAGCATGAAAACACTAAGCATGAGATATTGGATTTGTGAGTTCATGGAAGAAGTTAATGGAGTTTGTTTTTCACTTGGCTAGTTGTCCATTATTCATCTCATGATATATATAAACATGTGATATTATATTATTTATAAAATATATATATATAGAAAGTTTTATGCAAATATATATAAACATGTGATATTAATTAATTAACTTATTATTCAATCAATTATTTCTAATATATTGCTCCCTTACAGACAACCAATGTGATTATTATTCTCCTTCATTCATATATATATATATATATATATATATATATATATATATATATATATATATATATATATATATATATATACACACACACATATTTACATACATACATAAAAACAATAACATACCAAATTTAATATGCCAAATAAACATATGAAGATTAATATAAGGAAGTAATTCAACTTATACAAAGATAATATACAAACATATCATAATCCATTCCATTTAAGAACTAAATATTTAAAGAGGTTGATAATAAATGAAAAAATAACACATGTATCTGTTAACATTACAATTAGAAATTATAAAATTTACCTGATTTATTCTCAATGAAGGATAGTCTCAATCCTCAATCCTGAATGCAAAGGTTTACATAGCAAGCATACCATTTTATAAGCAATGACAGAGTTATATAAGTCAATATAAAAAAAATATCACTGACATCTACACCCAATGTCAATAATTTAGGTGTAAGCATGCTAGCAAATAGTTCTATATGGGACTATGTCAGGAATCTTTTGTAAGCATGCTTGCAAATAGTTCTGGATGGGACTGTTCATGAAAAGAATAGTTGAAAAGTGGATCAAAAAGTAAAAAGAGGAAAACTATAAAATACCTAAATTGTAACATTTATATACAATGTCAACAATGGGATCAATTATTATTATGTTAGTAAGTTTGGCAACATCAAATCAATCAGATCCAGAAAACACCTCTTCAATCATAGTAAGAAACATTTTTGAAATGTTCTCACAATTAAATCAGGAAATTTAGCATTAAAAAAAATAACATATAGAATTGATATAAGTGGGTAATTATTGAAAACACTTCATACATATAGTCAACAAATAAGATCAAAATAATATAAAATTAGTCCTCTACACATAATATAAAATTTGTGTAGTTTCACTCATTTTTATCTTATCCAAATTCACATAATGCATATAATCCTAACAAAAAAAAAAAAAAAAATCAAATCAAAACAAATGGCTCAGACTTATCAATGATTAAAATAAAATCACGCCATAATTTCACACCAAATTCGCAATCAAATCAGACACCATACACCATATTAACAAATCAAATATGGAGATAAATCAAAAAAAAAACTCAACTTTCGCCCAAAGTAAAAAATAAAAAATAATCAAAAGATAGAACTTAAAAATTAATTCAAAAACCTACCTTCGATCTGGAATCCGAAATCATAAGAAATATCAATATGTAAAAAAAAAGTCAATAAAGGACCAAAAACACTCAAACATCAACACCTAAAATCTATCCACCTATGTACTATATAAGTTTGGAATGTCAGTAATTTACACTCAAGCATGCATGCAAATAGGATAACATCACATCAATTATTTAACAAATATATAATGTCAATAATTTTTTACACTCAAGCATGCATGCAAATAGGATAACATCACATCAATTATTTAACAAATATATAATGTCAATAATTTGAGATCAAGCATGCAAGTAAATAAGATAAAATCACATCAATTATTTAACAAATAATATTGTTTTTACACACATGCTATTACTGTAGCGACATATTAGGATTTCAGTAAAAAAAAATCAATAAATTCAACTAATTTCCAAACAAATGTCAAAATCATGAATTGAAGAGAAAGAAATCTAATGGAATTTATCAGTTTGAAATATCATTTATATATAGGTCAATATTAATAAAAGTGTGAGTGTATAAAATAATGGATTAACTTAATTTGATATTTTGTAAATAAACGAAATTATATATTCACAACAAAATTAAGTTAAGAAATTAATTAAATTATAACCTTGCTAATTAATTAAAAGAAAGGAAAACTCACATTTTGCTACAAAACCAGTAAATTTAGATAATTCTGAGAATTATCACCTTCATGAAGAGTTCATTGGTAAAAATTTTAAAAAAAAAAAAACCTAAATCTGAATCCATCTAAAAAGAAGGCAGAGATTCAAAGAGAAGAAAGAAATATGAAATCCAGATCTATCAACTCCCCATCTACTCAGCGCCGCCAAAGAAATCGAAAATTTTGAAGATTTTCTAACAATTCAGTGGTGGATGCAACTTGGTTGTTGTACTATTCTTTGCTGTCAAATTGTGATTAATATTTTTCCACAATGCTTAAGTGGAGCCTGGATCAAAACCTGGATTTTTATTTGGCAAACATGATGCAGCTGTTAATGATGCTGGACTTTGACCATGCTAATAACAGAGAATGGATCAGCCAGCCAATATTTTTGTTTAAGTTATTAAAATAAATTCGAAATTTAATCATTGAAATAATTACCAAATCTTGGTTACTTGCTTACTTATCTTTCCTAATCTCAAGGCATCCTTAACGGTATATACATTGAAAAAAAGAAAGAAAAAAAACCACATCAATGAGAACATGGTGGACTAATTCGGTTGGCCTTATAATTTGCCCACATAGTGACAACCATGTGGACCTTATTATATCATTGCCTTGCACTCATTCTTAGTGCCACTAATACATCTATATTAATTAATATTATTATTATTACACGTAATGGGCTTATTAAATAATTACCTTCTATCTAGAGTATAAGCCAAGATTAATAAATCAATAAACCTTTTTTCACAAAAGTTAATACTAACAAAAAATAATTAGCTAGGAGAAAGTACTACTGACCGAAGGTGGCGGTGGAGAAAGTGGGAGTGCCGTCGATGAAGTTCCGGCCGCCGGAGATGACGGTCTTATCAATACCATCGCCATAAATGAACACATTCCACTTATTCTTATCAACAACCACATTCTCAACATACTCTCAGGCCTTCACATAGATCACAAACTGGTCCTTACTCTTCTTTGGCACCATGGCAACCGCTTCCCCCACTGTCATCACATCACCACTCCGGTCCTTGGCCACCGTCACGATCGGCAGCTGCCGGGCCTGCTTATTAGCATAAAAAATATATTTATTTATATAACTCTATAAACCACACTTAATTACTAACGCAACCAAAAAAAATTTATAAAAACAATGAAAGTGAAAAATGATGAAGCTCAAGGACTCCATCACCATAGTGAGGAGTAGAGTTTATAAGTTCTGTAAGCTTAGTCTTATGGAGGACTCAGCTCTCCACTTTTCTTTTTTTTTCACACTTTTGTATTTATTTCTCCACATCTAATGGATCCGAATACTCTTCCTCTCCATTTTATCTTTGTCAATAATCCCAATTTATCAACTATTTAAAAAAAATACATAAACCTAAATTGATCTCTTTTTTGTTTTTCATTTGTATTTATTTATTTATTAAAATGAATAAAATAAGGGAAAAATGTATAAAAATTTTAAGTTAATTTTTGTTGAGAGGAGCATATAAGAAAATAAAGCTAATTTACAGGGGTATACCAGAAATATCATTTTAATAGAAAATAAATAATTAAAATTTCATTTTTGCAGGGGTATCTCAGCAAAAAAAAAAACCCCATATAATTATAGATTGATTTAGAATATATGATTTTTTTCAAAAAAAATTGGTGGTCAATGACAAAAAAAAAAAAAAAATAGGATAAGTATGGATTCTAAAGTGAATATTCATTGCAACCTTCATCTTATCTCCAGCATCGCCGACCTAATGGTGGAACCACGGGATGTTCAGGAAACCCCGGTCATCGAAACCCTAGAAGAAGCCCCTGCGACCTCCCTCTTCGCTTGGAGCAGACGGCCTCGAGATCCGCTCTCATTAGGGCTCCGGACGTTCTCTCCTGCTCGCTCATTGCCTCCGCCGTCTCCGGCCAGCCCCATCTAGCCTCCGGCCTGGAGCCCTAGCCCGGCTCCTGGACAGCAGCAGTCGCACTCTTTTCATGCGCTGGCGCTTTCTCATCATTATGAAGAGAGTCCTGATGCGGCGGCGGCGTTGTTAGGGTTTCAGCTCCCGCATCATCAGCATCATCAGATGCTTGGATCTGGGGATCAGATGGAGGGGTTGGGGACCGGCGCCGGCGGCAACGGGAGTGAGTCCACCGATAACTATTTGAGGAAGAGATTCAGAGAGGAACTCTTCAAAGGAGAGCAGCAGCAATAACCGCCGGAGTCGTCTCAGAGGGAGCAACAGAGCAGCCTTCATTATGGATCTGGGGATCAGATGGAGGGGTTGGGGATGGGAGGAGGGAGGGGAACTTTGCAAGGGTGGCTGTGAGGATGGAGAGGACGCAGAGGAGGGGAGGCGGCTCTCTCCAAACCCAGATCTAGGGTTTCAATTTCAAAATTAAAGGATGAATGAACATCTGACCGTTGATGATGGCTAATAAGGATGAATATGACCGGCTCCTGGACAGCAGCAGTCGCACTCTTTTCATGCGCTGGCGCTTTCTCATCATTATGAAGAGAGTCCTGATGCGGCGGCGGCGTTGTTAGGGTTTCAGCTCCCGCATCATCAGCATCATCAGATGCTTGGATCTGGGGATCAGATGGAGGGGTTGGGGACCGGCGCCGGCGGCAACGGGAGTGAGTCCACCGATAACTATTTGAGGAAGAGATTCAGAGAGGAACTCTTCAAAGGAGAGCAGCAGCAATAACCGCCGGAGTCGTCTCAGAGGGAGCAACAGAGCAGCCTTCATTATGGATCTGGGGATCAGATGGAGGGGTTGGGGATGGGAGGAGGGAGGGGAACTTTGCAAGGGTGGCTGTGAGGATGGAGAGGACGCAGAGGAGGGGAGGCGGCTCTCTCCAAACCCAGATCTAGGGTTTCAATTTCAAAATTAAAGGATGAATGAACATCTGACCGTTGATGATGGCTAATAAGGATGAATCTGACCGTTGATGATGGCTAATAAGAATTTGCCAAATGTCCATCATAGGAGGGTTCTGATGAATAGTTTTTGGGGGATAGAATTAAGGTTAAGTATATATTTGTGGAGAAATACAAGCTTGTTTAAGTGCGCATTTTAGTTAAGGGGCATGCACATGGAGTGAAAATTAATCATTTAGTTTATACACCCTTACTTGGTGACATGACATGAGGTTTAACCTGCAACAACTAAAAATCTATTACCATCATTGTATGTAATGGTGAACTTAATGTTCTTAAATTTTCACACCACCCGTTTCATAGTTAACCAAGTTCTTAAATCTCTATATCTTTTGTAATGGAGCTATGGCGGGCCTGTAAACACTTTTGCTTGAATTTAATTACATTCATACAATTTAATTTTTTAATATAAAATATAAAAAACAGACATTAAAAATAAAGATAATTTTAAGGTTATGCTAACATTAGACCACCAACAATTTCGAAAATATAAGGGCAATCATTTGATCTCTTGATATTGGTCTGTTGCATAGAGTATTTGTTTTGCTAAAAAGATCAGTTCAAATCTCAATTTGTGCAAATGGAGGGCAAAAGTATTATAGAGTTTAAATACTTGCATGTGTCTAACTTTAATATGTGACTTGCTCACACAATTATCAATGTATGTAAATTAAAATAAAATAAAAGAGAGACATAAAAACTGGTGCGGAGAGAAAGTGAATCAAAGTAATAAACAATATTTTTTTTTTTTTGAAAAGGTGGATAAACCACTTAAATTAAAATAAGAACAGAGTACAAACCACTAGCCGTGGTTGGCAAACTCACAACAAACATGACGGAAAGCACAAAAGGAAAGAGCAAAATAAAAGGTACAACGAGGAACAGGCCTCCTCAAGCCGGAGAAACAAACACACCGCTCTCACTCTGTGGTCCAGCCCTGGCCCTCCTCAGGACGTGAAGTCCCACTGGCCTCCTCTGCCCTGGAATCAAAGAACTCCAGACTGCGCCTGACAGTAGCCATAGTATCGTCCAGCTTCTTCTTAGGGGCCCTCTTCCGCAACTGCGTGCCAAGACAGGAGGCCATGAATGATTTTGCAAATAACTGTCTGAGCAGATAAAACAGCAGCATTAAACATGCAATCATTCCTAGCTAGCCAAATGTGCCACACAGTTGCTTTTATGACAAGGTCAATTGCAAGTCTACACTCATGACGAATGAGCGTTCTCCAGGAGCTCCAGAGTTGCTCCAAGGACTTCGGCAGGTCAAGCAGATGAAGATGGGTTAAGAAGAAATCCCACATCTTTCTCGCAAACGGGCAATGAAGGAAAATGTGATTCGTGTTCTCAATATCCCCAAGGCACATCAAACATGTAGCAGTAGCTTGCCGGTTGCACCTTCTTTTCTCCAAGTTATCAAGTGTTAACACTTTATTAGTCCACACTAACCAGTTGAATAAATTGATTTTTTTTAGACAAGGGCTATTCTAGAAAAGCTTTGCCCCCACACAGCGCAGCCCACCATCATTAAGAAAGTTATAGAATGATTTCACCGAGAATATACCATTCCCGGTGAGCCTCCAAATTTTGAATCTTCCCTCCTCACCCTAACATTCCACCAACTCTCTCTAAATGTGTCCAACTCCTCACAATTCGAGAAAGGCGGCCCATCTAGGATATGGCAAAGGTCACTCACCACACCATTAGGAGATAAACAAGCACTATAACAGTCCGGCCAAACATACATTGGAGCCCTACCATTGAACCAACTGTCCTTCTAAAATAGAGTCTCCGAGCCAGAATTAATTTTGTGTCCAATACAAGATCGAAACGCCAATAAACCGCTCAAGGCCCCTTTCCAGAAGAACGAGACCCTGCCATAACGACAGTGGAACATGTTCCAAGTTGTGATACCATAGTTGAACTTGATCACCGACGCCCCACTTCAGGAAGGATTAACAAGGAACTTCCACCACCATTTACCTAGTAGCACCTTATTGAAGTTGCGCAAGTCTAGAAGTATTTTATTATTTAATTAATAAAATACTTCTGGACTATTTATTTATTTAATTATTATGTATCCCATTTTATTATTTAATTAAAATAAACAATATTGAAGTCGTTGTTTGGATGTTACTATTTATTTAATTATTATGTATCCCATTTTATTATTTATAAAAATTATTGTGCATCTGATTTGAAATGGATGACAATTTGTAAGTATTTATAGATAAAGAATCATGTTATCTAAAGAAAGAAATAACAAAAATAAAAATTCCATGATTTGTGGATGAAACATGCAGACATGGCCATGTGCAAATGGCCGCAAATATGGAAACAATTTTGGCCTATTAATTAACCAAATATTTATATGACCTTGATTGTTTTTAAGTAATTTTTTATTTATTAATCTTTAAAAATGCAAACATTATCTGCGATTCTATCAGAAGAAAATAACATTTTTAATGAGACTTCAATGTAGCATGAACCTTCATCTTTATTTTTATTTATGTGTTTTTGCATATAGTGTTTATGTTTGTGTATCCTTATAAAGGTAAAATAGTAATTTAAATATATTTATTTAAATTAGTATAATTTTGAACTCCAAGCATTCATTGTCTAATATTTTTTTTTAAAAAAAAAGACACAGAATGTTTACTGGGATATTGAACTTCACAAAGGATGTCAATTGTCATGGTCCTTTCTTTTTTTTAACTTTAGATTGAGTACCATAATTATAGGCGAATATTGTGATTACACATTACTAAGATTAATAATTTTATTGAATAAAAAACAAGATTAATAATAGAAACTTCCTAAATAAATCTCTTAAAAAAATATCTCTAACAAAGAAAAAAATCAATAATTTAAATCCTTCGCTACTAAAAAATCTTTCCAAAAAACACAACTCTGTCTCACACAATTTTTTATAAACCAATTTTTTTTCAAAAATTTATTCCAATCCTTTTTAAATGAGCGATAAGCACCTATCTGCACATATTTCCGTTGCGACATCACCCGTAAATTAATTCCTCTAACGAAGATTTAAATTTTTACCATTCTGTATATATCGTCACTTGAACCAAATGACTTTCGACATTCAAAACACTCTCTATATAATAATTTTTCTTCCAATTTTCTTTAGATAAAAAAAAAACTTTTTTATGCTAATTTAAATCTCATCCATCTTTCTCCAGATCCATGAAAGTTTTTTTAATTCTCAAATTTCACTCTTTGCCATTTTTTTTTTTTTTTTTGTTATAGAAAAAAAGAGCACTTTTTCATCTATGTCTTCTTCACTCATTCAATCTCTAAAAAAGCAACCTTTGTTTTTAGAGTAATTCTGACTACCAATTCTCACAATGGCCCAAAGAAACCAAAGCTCAAGAGCCATCAGCATCACCATCCTCCTCTCCCTTCTCCTCCACTCCCTCTTCCATTTGGCAGCCGCATCCGATGATTCCGACCTCGACGACCTCGAAGAGCTTCTGGCCATCGATGAGGAGGAGGAGGAAAACCAAAGGGCCATGCCCCATGGTAAGCCATCGGAGGCGGATGTCCTCTCCCGAGCTCAAAGGATTGTTCTTGAGCTTACCAATGAGAATGCACAGCGAGTCATTGATAGCAACGAGCTCCTTCTTCTCCTCGGTTACGCTCCCTGGTGTCCGAGGAGCGCCGAGCTTATGCCGCAGTTTGCGGAGGCTGCCACGGTTCTCAGAGAGATGGGGAGCAAAGTTGTGATGGCTAAGCTGGATGCTGATAGGCATGCTAAAGCTGCGAGCTCTTTGGGAATTAAAGGGTTTCCAACCTTGCTGCTCTGCGTTAATGGCAGTGTGCAGTCTTATACTGGAGGATTTACTGGGTAAGGATTCCGTTTTGTGTTTTTAATTGATGAAGATTGTAATTTGGTTTGCTAAAGTTTGGATCTTGATCTTGTTAGTCTTGTTAGTCTTGTATTAGTGTAGGAGTTTTCAATTCAGTTATCTTCTTGATCGTCATATGCAATCCCTCCTATAAACTACTACAAGCTTCTTGAAATGCACAAAATAGAAAGAAAAAGAAGATCTTGGTCTTGATCTTGTTAGTCTTTCTATCTATGCTAAGTCTTGTGGCTGATTTATTTTTGGTTGTGAGAGTGCAATTCAGTTATCTTCTTGATCTTCATTTGCAATACCTCCTATAAACAACTGCAAACTTCTTCCTGAAACATGCAAAATAGAAAAGTTTTGATCTTGATCTTGTCAGTCTTATGTTGCTGTAAGCATTGTGACTTATTTATTTTCTGCCGTGAGAGTATGTGGTTAAGTTATCTTGCTTATGGTTCATTTGCAATGTCTTCTAGTAAAACTACTACCTTCTTCTTGACAAATACAAAATATAATAGTCCTACTTGTAATCTGTTGAAGGTATCTCTCTATTTTAGCTATAATGCTATGTCATTGTTTGCTTTCTTTTCATGTGAAAAATCTGTCATTTGGTGCGGTTTGTCACATTCACTACCTGATTGATTGGCTTTTAGTTAGTGCGCCTTGTGACTTTCTTTAATGCAAGCCCCAAAATAAACAGAAAGGGTTCTGTCACCCATGGTTTGAATTTTGTTTGTTTTTGTTTTATTCAACCAGGGAGGAAATAGTGATATGGACAAGAAAGAAGAGCGGTGCACCAGTTCAGAGACTGACTTCCACACCAGAGGCAGAAGAGTTCCTTAAAACTCATCCCATATTTGTTATCGGCTACTTTGACAAATTTGAGGTATGAATAATAATAGTATTGTGGTATGAGTAGGATTTTTTAGTTTCATGGTGGAGGATATATTTGATCCATCTTGTTACGGGATAGACTTTGTATATGTTAGCTATGTGATTAATAGATATGAAGTAGTTTGCTTTTAATGCTTTGAGGAAATAACAGCACTATTCATAATCCTAGTTTCTATTTGTTCTTTATATTCAGTGCTCTGGAGTCTGGGCCTCATTCTTCATAGAATTTCAATGTTATACATCCCTTTGTTCCTAGCCTATCAAGTTGTAGAATTGCGAGCAATCATCAGTGGCTTTTCATTGAGCTGTCGCCCCTGTAAATTTCTTGAACTATGTCATAAATTGTTGGTTTTGTGGTTCTCTGTGGTATCCTGAAGGTTGACAAAACTTCTATGTTTGTCATGGAAATATGTCTAGAATTGACTGAAAACTGTGAAAGGTCATGCATATTTGAGCCATGCTTAATTCCTCTATGAATACAGTTACTCCTAAATGTGCCATTTATCTTCTTTTTTTCTTGTGCAGGGAGTTGAATATGAGCAATTTGTTAGAGCAGCAACCACTGAAAATGAAATTCAGTTTGTTGAAGCTAATGATATTAATATTGCTAAAGTTCTCTTTCCAGACATTGGAGCTGAAAAACAGTTTATTGGCCTTGTCAAAAATGAATCCGAGAAATTTGAAAAGTTCAGTAAGTAATGATAACCAAGCTTCATTTTTCATCCCCTTTTCAATTCTGGCAAGCTTCTCAAATAACTTTTTCATAGCTGTGAAAAATTATCTGCTTTCAGAAACTGCTGTATAGAATAATGTCCACTTCCTGGGTCCCACATGCTAATAATTTTATGCTATGGATTTTGCAGCGGAGAAGTTTGAAGAAGGAACAATATTAAATTTTGTAGATTATAACAAGTTTCCGTTAGTTACCACCTTGACTGAAATGAATTCTGCCAGAGTCTACTCCAGCCCAATCAAAACGCAGGTTTCCATTGATCCTCTATTTGGTAGTTTTGAGTGACACTTATGAGCTAGATCTGAATTCATTTAATAAAATGGTTAAAACATCGATAACATTTGAGTAGTCATTGGATACACATTAGTTTATGCTTTCTGATTGATAGCTCTGATGTATCTTTCAGTAGAACCAGTCTATTATTATGATGGTTAAGAGTCATCCAACTTCTTCCAGGTTTTTATCTTTGCTGAGGCTGATGCCATTAAGAACCTTCTGTTATCTCTTCAAGCTGTTGCAAGGAAATATAAGTCGAAGGTGATTATTTTATACTATTTGATTGTAGATTGCTTTTACGTGGCCATTTTTGCTAAAGATGAATTTCCAATTATGATGATTATCTTCATGTTTGTTGCAGATAATGTTTGTCTATGTTGATTCTGCTGAAGATAACCTTGCAAAACCATTTCTAACTTTATTGGGTTTGGAATCAGATCATCCCATTGTGAGTATTTCTTACAACTATTTCTACAATTTACCATCATAATTGATTATTTACTCTTGATGGCCACCTTCAGGATCTGAATGTCAAGTGTAATTTCTCTGGATAAATTCCAATCCATTGATGAGAATTGATTAGTGAATTTGTTCAATTTCAGAACAACGCTCCATTCTGATGGCTGATTCATGTTTTGCTACATTTTGTTCTTTAGATACAAGTGAAAAGTTTTTCTATTCAAGGTCTATAGCTTCAAACTGAAGCCTTGGAAGTTAGAACACCGTCTTAGGATTGTTAGATACAAATCAAGTACATATTATAACGGCCGACCAAAAAACTTGAAGTGTGTAGGATTGGTACATTCAATCAATGCATAAATATTAGTTACTCTAATAAAGATCATTCACATATCTTCAAAAGTAGTCCATTTCACACAAAAATTAGTTTCTCGTTTCATTTATCAATCTAAAAAATGCTTAATTTGGGTACTATGCTTTTTCACCTGTTACTACTGCGCTCTGCTTTTTATTTTTCATATTTCTCATCTACAAAGAACTAAATATTTATCTTCAGCTTTAAGTATGTCTGTAGTAGCTGAAAACCATTTGTTACTTAGATATAATCAAGTATTTTGTAACTCAAGACTGAAATTTTTGCAAGAAAAATGCAGAAACTCCAAGAGGTTGGTCGGTGCTTGATTATAACTAGTGTTATTAGCTGAAGCCAATTGTTTTTATCTGCTGTACAGGTGGCCGCATTTGATAACAGGGATGGTTCCAAGTATGTATTAGAGACCGATCTCACATCAGAAAACCTGGAAGTAAGTCTTGAACATTACTTTGCATATTAACGGAATAATCAACTTTTTAGGTGCATATTAACTATGTGCAAATGATTATAATCATCAGGTGTTCTGCTCAAGCCTCGATCATGGCACTCTCCCTCAATACTACAAATCAGAACCAAAACCAGATTCAGTGAGTGTTAATTTTCATTTCCATCTCGGTCGGTTCCTGGATTTAAGTTCCTGTCATCATATGGCATTGGCCAGTGTTGAATTTTCTGGCATCTCACAAGGGAACTCACAATTTTGATCCTATTCGTATGATGAAAATACTCTCTTTTCCATAATCAACTAACAGTTGTCAATAATTCATATTCATCCTAGAAGATTTCCATTGCATTCATTTAAGGTGTTTAGTGCAGTTTCTGATTATCTGAAGTGTTATTTCTTCATATTACGATGATATGCAGACAGGAATCATTGAAAAAGTTGTAGGCAAGACATTTGATGCTTCGGTTTTGGAAAGCGCTGAGAATGTATTTCTTGAGGTTGGTTATATTCAATTAAATGAGATACAAATATCTTTCAGGAGTTCTTGACATCATAAAATTCTTGCTTCACATCAAATTTTATAAAGTTTTAACAGGAATTTTACCGCAAATTGTAGGTATATACACCATGGTGCATTGACTGTGACGCCACAAGTAAGCAGATAGAAAAGTTGGCTAAGCTCTTCAAAGGGCATAGCAATTTAAAATTTGCCAGATATGATGCTTCTCTGAATGAAAATCCAAAGCTTCAGGTATATGACTTCTATTTTGGTGAATTGACAGCTAATGGGAAGAAAATAACAAGAACTTATTCATTTCAAATTGCTTTTATTTGCAGATAAACAACTACCCCACTCTGCTATTTTACCCTGCTGGAGACAAATCTAATCCGGTATCGACAGCCCTAACACATTTTTTCAGATTTATTGTACCTACTGTCACTTAGATTTTTTCTGAAACAAAATTGTTGGCTCCTTTGCAGATCAAACTTTCGAAAAAATCAAGCTTGAAAGAAATGATCAACTTCATCAATGAAAAGGTCAAAATCGAAGACCAAAGTGGTCCTTCGACTGTTGATCAGGAAAAGAAAGATGAACTTTGAGGAAAAAAAAAAGTGAAACCTGAAATTCATTAGAAACAACCTGAGTTGAGTGATAGTTTTGTTGTTCATCATAGAAACTATAGATATAGTTCAAATTATCTCACAAAGTTAGAGATGAGGCTTTAAACTTGTGCCAGTTTTCACCATATGTGCTGCTTTACCATGCTGTATTTTATATCAAGTTATTGTGAATTGTATACTCATGGTGATTTTATTTAAATCTGAAAGGGATTATACTGAAAGTCATCAGTCTGTTGCAAATTGAAGTTAATCTCAATTGAAGAGTTAGAATATTACAGACATCAGATAGGAATTTCTGATTACTCTCTGGTTTCCATAGTCTTCAAAGAAAATAAAAGCAAACCAGTTTTTTTTAAAAAATTGATGTATCATCATGCAAAGATTTATAATTACTGTTAAGTGCAAACTAAATGTATCTTTTGGATTTAGGCTTATTTATTCGTATTCATACTTATCAAATAAACCGATGTGGGATTATTAGTTACTCTAATAATTATATTTGTAAATCAAAATGTAAGTTGTGCATTTAAAAGATGTACAATTTTATCATGTTTTTCCGCTATTAACCTTTAAGAAGAACAAATAAGTTCTTGTTATTTTCATGAGGAAATGAAAACTATGTATTTGATTACTTCTTTTGAGATACAACACTGAAAATCATCTCATGAGTCAATTAAATCACTAAGGAATTTTTCCACAAATGAAGCCTCTTCATGTGATTAGTTTATCCATACAAAAGCACAAGTATACCCTAAACCACAAACACATGAAGGTAAAAGCAATTCAGTTGAATCATGATGAAAATTTTGAACATCAAATAGAAAAGAGAGAACAAAAGACAGTATCACCTGCCAGGCATTTGTCTGACAAAAGAAACAGAATCAGTATTGTGGATATCTATGTGTCTGAATAAATTTGGCTTCTTGAGAACTAGTGTTTTCTAATCTGTATCTCCTTGAGCAAAGCACATTGTGTCACAGTAGCCTTTTAAAGCAATTGAGGATTAATGACTGGTCTTTTTGCCAGAATTGATCAGCTACTTCAGCTCAGAAATACAACCTTGCATGAATTGAACCCAAAAATCCCATACTGCATTTGACATTGCCTTCTGCAGATAATTGGAGGCTTTACTCCAAATCCCTGCACACGACCTTGGAACATCGATTTCACAGCAGTTTTCAGGCTATCAGACATAAGCTCAGTATCCTGCAACACTATTTTCCTCCCGTTACTTCCTCCTAGCTGCACTCCATCAGCCAGTGCATTCCTTGAAGATGCACTCAAATTCTGATTTCCATTAACTGATACATTCAGTTTATCGGTTGCTCCATGATCATTTAATGATTCCAGTACCCTGCTGGCTTCATCTTGCAGCCCAACAGCTCTCCATGTTTCAGCAACAAGACGTACAGTGTTCCTCTTCGGCATCACTCCAGCATTCTTCATCAACTGAAGCATCTCCTCTGCCTTCCATGGCTGCTTCACTTCTCCGAAACCCCATATGAGTGTTTCAAAAGTTTTTATATTCGGCAACACACCGGATTCACACATCTTCTCATAGATTTTCATCGCATTGTCCATGTTAGCTGCACTGCACCAACCACTGATTATTGTTGTGTATGTGACAACATTTGGTTGAATCCCCAGTTCATACATTGTTTGTAGAACCCCTTCAGCTTTATCAGGTTCACGTGCCCGTACGTATCCTTTGGCAAGAATACTGTATACCTGCTCATCTGGTGTCACTCCTTTGGCCACCATATCATCAAAAATCTCCAAACATTTTGACATTAGCCCCATTGCACCCCATGCATTCATTTGATGACTATATGTTACAACATCTGGTTTGACTCCAAGTTCTTCCATCAATGACAAAGCCTGATCAAGTACAAAAAAAAAATTTTTAACTTTTATCAGGAAATTAAATAAAGAGTATTAAAAAAAAATGCTTTCACTCACCTCATTGACCCCATCCATGTCTTCTGTGTCCAGAAATCCCTTAATCAAAGTGTTAAATACGATAACATTCGGGCGCACACCATAAACCTTCATTTGGTGGAGACACCTTAGTGCATCTTTTGTGCTACCTTCTTTGCAATAACCACCGACAATGATTGCCAAGGTTCGCTCATTAGGACGGATCTTTCCATCCATGTCTAATATGAGCTCCTCGGCTTTCTTTGTTTCTCCATTCTTAGCATAAGCTCTGGCTATAGTGTTGTAAGTTACAACATCAGGCTGATTACCAGAAGCATGCATCATATGCATGATATTCCAAGCTTCTCCCATGTTTTGCTGATCACACCATGCTTTGATTAGTATATTGTATGTTTTCGTATTTGGCTTTGTGTTTTCTTCTTGGGACATCATATCTAGGAGCTTGTATGATTCTTCAGGCTTGCCAACAATGCCGTATCCTTTGATAAGGGTGTTAAAAGTGCTAGTTGTTGGTTTACATCCACTTTCCTTCATATTCCAAAAGGTTTTCATGGCTTCATCGATCTTTCCCGCTTCAGAGAAGGCATTGATGATGGCATTGAAGAATATTGAGTCAGGTTTCATGCCACTGTTTTCTACCTGAGAAATAAGTGACAAAATGGACTTGAACTTCTTCTGAGCTGTCATGGCAGCTAACAGAGTCGTGTATGTTACCAATGATGGCTTATGCCCCTGCTCTATTAAGCCATCAAATACGGTTTGTGCCTCATGTGCTTTCTTTCCTTTTATTAGAATATCCATCCGTTGAGTTCTTGCACGAACAATTTGGCAGCTTTCTCCACTCAAGCAGATACTGCAACTAATTGATGTTTGGGAATGTGAATTGGAAACAGGTTGCTGCATTTTCTTTCTTTCATACTGTAGTCAGCAGAAAGCAATTCCAATTTAGCATGCATGAAGTGTAAGATAAATTTGTCGTTTCCAGTTTTTAATTTTTCTGATTTCAAGCTTCTTAGAGAAGGTTAAATATGAAAAACATTTTCTGATTATGCTATCCAAGTAATGGACTTTAAAGAAGTGATACAGCTTGGCCAGAATTGGCACCTACTTTTTCATGAAAAGACCACAAAAAGATATGAATTCAAGAATCTAATCAACAAATTCACTTTGAGAGGCAGAGAAAAAAAGATGGAAAAGGAGACAAAAAAAGAGATAGAGGAATTGGTAAAGATTGTAAATGACGAAATAAGATTGGCATCTAGCTTAGAAAATGAAGATTACCTTCCTGACAAAATCTTCGACAGGCTTCTTCTGAACCTTGGTTGTGAGATCAGACTGGCCCGGCTTTATATCTCTCCCAACCATGTTTGTGTACTTTGCAAGAGTTTTTCTTTACAAATAAAGTCCGGCCAATGTCATCTCTTCCATTGGAACTAGATCATATTAACAGGTGAATTAAAAACAAGGTCAGTAACACCACATGCAGATTTTATTTCTGTATTATCAAATAGTTTTACATGAGCATAATACGAGAAGATTGTTTGCAAGGGCACTCTTTGAAGAAATTGAGATTGCTTGATCAATGTTCATAACAGGAGAAAGTAAGTCTTCCTTGGCAGTATGAAAATGGATGCAAGATGCCATGATAAGGTGTGCTAATAAGTATCAGATACGCTATCCAAAACTTTCAGATCAAACAATGATGCCTTCAAATTTGTCACTTATAATGGGTGAACAAAACTCTTAACAAATGAGGACTCACGGAAACAAGAAAAAAATTTACACTAAAATACAAATTAGTTAATAATCTTATCAAAAATTCGCATTCTCTAAGATGATATATTCACCAACATTCACCCCCATCCTGATAATGAAATCTATAAAATAGACATATGTATCAGAATATCACTCACATTCACTCTCCATATTAAAAAGAAGCCATTCAGATATTGCTTGTTTAGCCACTCATCTAGGTTTCATTAAATCCAATGGAAAATAAAGCACATGGATCAAATAATTATGCTTGAGGATAACTATCCACTAGCAATGCAAAACACAGATTCAGCAACTTCTCTCATATATAAAATCTCACATCTCATTCAGAAAACAAAATCAACAACAATTAGGAAAAGAACCTCATCCAAGAAGTAAAAAATGCCAACAAAAGCCTATCTTGGTTCCTTTAGCTTCACTACCAGGAAAACAACAATTAACAAGTGAAATGCATTCAAACAAAGATGAAGCAATACCAAGAGATGCACAGAAACAAACAAAGAATCCAACAATCAAAAACACATATCCATTCAGGGAAATAAAACCAAAAAAAGAAAAGGCAAAACTTGGTTTCATAGCAGCAGAAACACCAAATAAAATGCATTAAAACAAGGATGAAGCAACTTCAAGAGAAGCACAAAAGCAAACAAAGGAATCAATTTTGGAAAAAGGAAAGAAAGAAGCTACTACCTCCATGTCAACAACATTTTGCAGAAGACTTATCCACACATCCACATTCCACAGTGATTGCAGGGGCTGAGAAGAAGGAAGAAGGTGGTAGCCCAAAAGTATTGGGATGCTAAATGGTTCAGATAAAGTGTTGTTGGGCAAGAAAAAAAAAATCTTTTTCTTAAATTCAAGATTTATGGTCCAGGGAAAACTTTTATGGAGGATTGGGAGAAGTTGTGGAAGGAAGCAATTTCTGTGGCCAATGAGATTTTGGGATATTTTTGTTTCCTTCTTGGTATTCTATCCTCACCTCAATTGTTTGCTTATGGTTACTACTGTTTCAAGTCTGGTGCCCCAATCCTTTTTTAATTAATTAATTAATTAATTAATTATTATTATTATTATTATTATTATTATTGCCATTAGGTAATTATTTTTTTTATCACTAGTGATTTTGGTCATTAAAAAAATTAATATTTGTTTTTAAATTTTGTTAATTTGTTTCTCTTTTGAGAGTCTGAGATGAGTTTTCTTTAGAGCATTCATGAAGATTTAAATGTGAAAGTGATTGTTAAACCAACTTAATCTTCTACAATTTGGACCATTCCTCTGCCTGTAAAATTTATTTATTTGACTTTTTTTTGGGAAATATGTAATTTTGTTTGTCTTTTGCCATTTTGATTAACATTGTACATAATAAGATAATATATATTTATATAAGAATCAATTGTGAACGAGAACGTCTGCAGTTGAACACAGTGATGATTAATTAGGATTTAGTTTGGATTGATTAATTGTTGGTTTGTTTAACTGTGTTATTATTCATAAGTACAGTGATACTGCTTATTAAACAGTGCACAACGGTTGGATGAAAATTTAATGGCTTGCATCAACATTCATAGATTACAAAACTATGAACATACATTTAAGATGCATCCTCATATATATATATATATATATATATATATATATATATATATATATATATATATATATATATATATATCATTTTTCTCTAAATTGTATAATTTCTAGATTAAAATAAGTTTTTTTTTATATATTTTGAGTACTAAAAATAAATAATAACTAAAATTTTAGGGCAATTATTGATTTTATTTCGTCCCCTTTGTATATATAAATACATATAACTCTTTGGTTACAGAGATTATAGTCATACAATGAGAATGATAAAAAGTCAATTTGCATTAAAAAAATAGAAAAATAAAGAATTATCTAAAAGTTCATTCAAAAATTAAAATAAAAAATAAAAAAACAAAGCCTAATGAAAACATATTTTATATTTCACTCAAAATAATATTACAAAAAATTTTATCTAAAAAAATTCTTTTGAGTATTTTTCTCTTTAGATTTGTTAAGAAAAATTTAAATTTGTTTACATTATGCTTAACATCATGCAAATATGCCCTCCCTGGTAAATTTTCGAAAGAAATTTTATTTTATTACTTTATTTACCCCCGGCAATAACCCACTCCAGAGTCTATACTCTATGGTGATGTCTCTTGGTTTAAAAAAATATTATAAAATTAAAAATTGGCATCTTTTGTCAAACTCTAGGAAATTTCCTAAATTTCCAAAAAAAAAATTGTATTTACTAAATCTAGAAAAAAAAGAGGCATTTGTATTTATTTACTTAAATTTTCATTTGCTTCAAAAATTTTTTAAAAAAAATCAATTTGGTTATTGAATCATTGCGGGTTGTTGTCTCCAATATGGATTCAGAATGTGATTAAAAGCATCTTTTATAATTTATAGTGAAAAATAATCATTTTATTGATTTTAAACTAAGTGAAAAAATAGTTACCTAATATAATCCATTGGTGTTGCTATAATCAAAAATAAAAAATAAAAATAACTGAAAACGGTAACATACTTACCGTTCAGTGCAAAAGTATGAAAACGATAACATATTATTGTTTTTCTTTAAATCCAAAAAAAAAATCTAATTACCGTTTTACCTAAATGTATAATTTTTTTAAAAAGTTACTCATTTCGGTAATTAAAAAAATTGTAATATTAAAAAAAGCCCGTTTATGGAGGAAAGTGTATATTTCACCTTATTTTTTAATTAATCCAAGCATAGCTAAAGTGATTTTTTTAACTTTTTTTTGTTTGTTTATTAATATCAAAACATCAAGACTGTGAAGGGGAGACTAGTACATCCAATACTTCCATAAGTGAAAAATCAAAGGGGTGCACTTTTTGTAAAATCAAAATAAATTGAGCCAAACTCATTTTATCTTCAATAAAAGCACACCTATAGTTTGGAATAACTTCAAATTAATACAAATAACATTTTCTTTTGCCATAATTTTAATTATATAAATATAATTATCACTCAATATTAAAAAATTAACTAACAATAAAACATTAAATATTTGTAAAAGAATATAATTTTGATTATGGAAATATTTATATTTAATCAATGTTGATTATATTAGTGATATTTTTTTTTTTGCTTATACCCTTAACAGGTAAATTTTTTACTAGGTTACTAAAATTTGACACATTTTTACTTTAGTCATCCAACTTCAATTTATATCAATTTGGTCACTCAACTTTATTTCACTGAGCAATAAATCAAGGATTTCAACCCGCAACTGATTATATGATTGTCTGAAAATCTAAGTTAGTTCTTCCCATGACATATTATTAAATCTATTGGATGTGTCCATGTCATCGAAAAAGAGTTGCATCATTCATTTGTGACCGAAATCCCTTAATTTACTAGCCAGTGAAATCAAATTAAAGTTGAATGACCAAATTTATGCAAATTGAAGTTCGATAATCAAAATAAAAATAAGCCAAAAATTAGTGACCTACTAAAAAATTTACCCGACCCTTATCCAAACCATATTGGCTTATATCCGCATCAATTAAAAGTCAATTAAAAATTTTATAAAAAATAAACTATCATCTATTCACCAACTTCATCAATGATGGAAAACATTAATTTATATTTTTATAAAATTTTAAAATTAATTTATAAAAATAATCTATAGTATATATAATTAGGGAGTGCGCAAGCCATTTTATCAATATTATCACAACTAAACCAGATAAATGGTCCGATTGATTGAACCGGTTTTCTAATTTGACTATAATTATAATTCAACCAGTAAAAATTGGTATAAACCAATAGTTGAACTAGCAGATTTTTAAATAAACTAGTTTTTTTAAATAAATAAAAATATTAAATTAAATTAAATTATTTAAAATATTTAAATTGACTAAATTGATCTGATGATTGAACCAATAATCTATCGATATTTTACCGATTCAATATCCGGTCCGGTTTTAATAGCTATGAATTTTTCAAATAAAATTTCAATTAAGTTTTTATTTGATACCAAATTCAACAACTTTTGTCTGCACTCATTTCTTGTTGAATAAAGTAATAAATAAAATAATAAATAAATAAATAAACAAATAACAATAGAGAGCCTTTCTTGTTTCCTTTCTCTTTGATTCAAAGAAAAAAAAAAACCCAACTTTTTCAACCAAAAACCTCATCCATCTCTCTCTCCTTCAATCCATTGATGTTGAAGCTATGGAAATGGTACCAGAAGTGTCTGCAGGTGCACCCGGTGAAGACGCAGATCATCAGTTCAGGGTTCCTTTGGGGCCTTGGAGACATTGGAGCCCAGGCCATCACCCACTCCACCCTCAAGAACCAGAGCCTTCCTCATAGCTCTGTAATCTCTTGCTACTCAATCTCTCCCCTTCTTTGTTTTTGATTCTTTGATGTGTTTGTTTCACTTGTGATTGTTCTTGATTCTTTGATGTGTTTGTTTCAGTTGTAATTGTTCTTTCTTTCTTACTTTTGTTTGGCTGGATTTGTTGTTTTTTAGGGTTGTTTATCTTTCTCTTTAGTTCTCTTCTTGGTAGTGTTCTTCTCTCTATGGTCGCAAATTTTAATGATTTTCAATTATATGCAAACAATTGTGTTAGATTTATATTGAATTTAAGCATAAATTGTAGAGGGGCTGTTGCCTTTTAGATCAAGGGGATCAACTGATTGATTTGCAACCTTTTTTTTTTTTTTTTTTGCATCTGTGTTTTGGATAAAATAAAGTATCAATCCGATGTAGTTGAGTGTATTGCAAGTGTTTTCCATTGACGTGTGTTGCTTATGATGTATGATTGTTATTGGATAACTTGGGTTGAATGAAATTTTCTATTCACAGGTAGTTGGAGTGGTAAAATTTGAAGTTCAGGTTTCTATGTGGGAGATAATATGAAAATTTCTTGTGTTGGTATAAGTGGTCATTGTTTATCAACCAAATGCCTTTGAAGCAATCTCATTGCACAATACACTAAAATTTATATGTTTCTTTGTTTCTTTACATCATTTGGAAAATATCTTTCTACCATGGTGGTGATAATGTTATAACAGTCATAGCTATAGCTGACCAAATAACGATGACATACATGTATAACGGATTGATTTATGTGGATATCAATTTATGTAGTGTTTTTTGGTGATTAATGCAAAAGTAGTTGTCCTTCCTTGTTTAGGGGTAGCTTATGATAATTCATTGGTCTTGGTTGTTCATGCTTTTGTGGTAGAGGAAGTAGCCTCCAAAGGTATTTAGAGTTGGTAAGGCATCTATGCTAAAATGGAAATGACATTGATTCAGTTCATCTTCAATTCTTTCTTTAATTTTTCTTATGTAGCCTATCTTCTTTGTGGTAAATAATTTACTCATTCTAATCACGTCCGAGTATGATGAAACCACTTGATACCGCAATACTTGTTATGTCTTTATGTAGATAAACAACATTATAATAGTTCAAAATCTAAATACCGAAGTGGCTCATAGAAGAGCTGAATTTCAATTTATCTAAGTATATTTTGTTAGTTGCCATTGTACATTGTGCAACCCAAATACCATGATGTGGGCAGCAAGTTGATAGACAACTCAAAATACATAATGAAAAATATCTTTGGGATGCATAGAGCATTGTATCTTTTAGTTATATGCAGCATCCTTTTAAACAGTTATAGTATTGGCTCTTCCCTTTATCTGTCAATGATTATGACTTAATCATATTCTTGTTTGCTGGCAATAGTTGCATCCACAAATTCTTATACAAGAAGCTTCTACTGTCATCAAAAGATAATCCCTTATGAAACCATATTCTTTTATGCAAACAGATAATTTTAGTATGATTAAACCCAGGTTCAAGAATTAGATATCATTTACAATTTACATTCGCAATAGACAAAATACCACATGAATCTCGTTCCTTGTGCTGGAAGAGTGGAAGTACAGTGTAGAGCTTAAGAATTGTTTGCATGTTTAGGTCAAAGAATGCATGCTGTATCTCCTAAGAAAAAGAATCGTTTGGCTAAGTAGCTGATAATATTAGTATAAGCTTTTGGAAATTGTAATTTGAGAATAGGCTTCAAGGTGTGCATCAGTGTCACTTTCTTTAAGGTTCTATTCGCTTCTGCCTATATTGTGCAAAAAGGGTACATAAAGTAAACCTTAAGGATACAATAAAGTCAATGGTTGATTGCGATTTGCCTTGTCTAAATCAACCCACTGGCCTTTATAAGATGTGAACAAAATTGACTTAATCTACAAGAATTTCTGTAGCAAACAGTTATAGGATTTTCTGAGAATAATTAGAACTGAAGAGGAAGAAGAGAATGTATTTTTCTATATGTCTATCTGGGTAAAACATGCTAATTTTAAGTGAACTAAAGCATCTCTTAAAAAGCAAACAGTACTTATTAAAATATTAATTTTATTAATTTTATTATGTTATATTTTTTATTTTAACTACATGTGATGGCTCTTTCTTTTGTGGGAGTTTCTGAAACTTTTGTTTGGGATAGTTTCATATCATGATTTATATGATGAGAACATGTTTAATTCTGCAACAGGAGGATAAAGAGTTCAAAATTAATTGGAGAAGGGTTGCTACAACAAGCATGTTTGGCTTTGCTTTTGTTGGACCTGTTGGGCATTATTGGTATGTTTCTCTTGCAGTTTTTGAAAGTGATCTTGGCAAAGTTATAGATGTAAACTAAAGTGTGTGTTTCCATTTGAACATTATTGGTTTGTTTCCAGACTTATTCGTGAAGAAATCTATACATTTAGATATCATTTGATAATGATAGGAAACAATTGTTTTTGTTATTTTGCTCGCACCAGTTAGCCAAGTGCACACAGTGTATTGTTCTTAACAGTCATATAAAAAGAGAGATAATATCAAATAGAAAAACATAGGAAGAACATCAAAATCTGATTTCAAATAACTATTATAATATCTGAAAAGGGCTGTCTTAAGTATTTTTCATCTTAACCATTGGAAATATTTACAAATTTTTTGTGAGTTGCGGTGTTGTTGATAGGAAGAGTAGTATACTTACTAGTTATATGGATGAATGTAAAGTGAAACACTTTTTTTAGTTTATGTTACCTATACCAGATCATTGGGGTGTTGATGTCAGAATCATTAAGTCTATTTTTATTAAGTTGCAAATTTGTGACTCATTATATTAATGCCAAACTATTATCATAATCTAGCATGCCTGTTTGGGCTTATTTGTTTGATATTTCTCATAAGATGGCGACTGTGCTGCCAAATATCATAATAATACCAACAGTTTTGTATAGAATGACATATCTGCTTGACATCAACATACTTTTTCTTAATGCCATCAACTGAGTTAAATAATTACTTGATCAAACTATATTAAGATTAAAGTTTCATGTAGCTTTTGGACATCATTAGCATATTTTGGTAACTTTAGTTTTCTTTTGTAGGTATGAATACTTGGACCGTTTTATTAGACTACGGGCCCAGTTGCAACCTAAAACCCTAAAGTTTGTCACGGCGAAAGTTGCTGCAGATGGATTAATTTTTGGGCCTGTTGATCTGCTCATCTTTTTCTCATACATGGGGTTTGCTTCAGGGAAGAATATAGACCAAGTGAAGGAAGATGTAAAGAGGGATTTCCTCCCTGGGCTTGTCGTCGGGGGAGGAGTTTGGCCGATAGTACAGATTGTGAATTTCCGATTTGTTCCAGTGAGATACCAACTTCTTTATGTAAATTTGTTTTGTTTACTGGATAGCTCGTTCCTGTCTTGGCTTGAACAACAAGGAGATGCTTCTTGGAAGCAATGGTTTACATCTTTTCGTACTTTGGAGAATAGCAAGGGCCAAACATGATTCCGGATTCATCGTGCTAACATTTTCATGAATGTCCGAGAACTCATGGCAAATGCCAAAATCGAATATTTAGTTCTGAAATGAAGATTATGGTCAGCTTTGTCTTTAAAGCTTGCTCCTTGAATGAGTTTTTATTTTTATTATCTTGGTCGGGAACTAGACCGGCTTGACATTTCGAAATACTCCTGTTATGGGGACATCAAGCACATACATTGCAGGGGAACCAAGATTGATATAACAACTTCAACATGTTCGAGTTAAGTTTGATGTGTGTATACATTTTGTCTATCTAGATTTTTTTTAATGGTTCCTGCTTTGACCAAATAGTTTCTAAACAGTTAAGTTCAGTCACTTACAAATGCTATTTCATCAAATAAGGGACATGTTGTATTGAATTGTTTTATATACATGGTTTCACATACACAGGTTTTGCTTTCCATTTGAATAATAGAAAGAAGCTCAGCAAGTAAGAGAGCCGAATCTAGCAAAAGCCGGAAGAAAACCAACTCAATTAAGTACTCCAAGATTTGCACAATGAGGAAATGTTCTGTAACATAAAATGAGAGAATCACCAGGCGAATGAAGTTGTGCCAGGAGAATTCTTCTTTTTCTTTCACTATTAAGCCTTCAAGAATTACCGATGCCAGGTAAGGAATGTACGGTTTATGTCCTCGCTTGTGTTCCTTACATGCTCCAGGTTGACAATGCAGATGACAAAAGAGGCAATGATCAATTACAAAGAATACTTTGCAAATTGTTGTGATTAGCTAAAGATTATGAATTCTTGGTCTCATTAGGTTTCAGATGTAAGAAGCATAGCCTCCCCCAAGAGGTATTCTTGGCTTGAAGACAACATCAACTAATAAGTAAGGGCAACGCTTAAAGCCAATGCTCTGAAAAGGAATCAAAACTAAATGGTTAGCCTTTCAAGTAAATGCATCTATTTCTGTATAAGAAATTGAAGTCACAATTGCTCATGAATCTCTGTCAACTTATGCTTTAATATCAGAACACAACTTGTTTATTTGTAAGGGAATAAGACCAAGGTTTTGCAAGATAAGCTTAACATCATCCTAAAATATCAGAAAAGAACTAGTATTTTATCAATGGCATCACTAACTATTACTTAAAGAGAAAAATAGATGAGTGGGAATGTACCGGTATGCTCACTGGTAAATCTTGAGAATCAACAAGTACAGGCAATGCCTTTCTAGCAGAAACTGGAATGGATTTTAGTGCCAGAAGAGCTTTCTGTGCTGATAATTGCATATAAGGAGTACATTGATCTTCTGCTGGTTCATTCTGCTTCAATTTACAAATTGAGTGGTCTACATGATGTTGATGCTCTTTCACCTGATTACTTTCAGACACTTGTGCAAGATACAACCAATCAGAATCAACCATATGGCGAGTCACAAGTACTCTCTCCAGATTGATATTACAACATGAGCATTGATGACTTACATCATCTTTTCTGCTTAAATGAGAACCACCAAGGCTTGAAGCAATTTCATCTTTAGTAACATCTTTGAAAAGTTTCCATGTAACTAAAAATCTGCTCATAAAATGGCATGAAAGACCTGGATAGATTTCTATGTTAGTAGCATTGCCAGACTTCATCTTATAGTTCAAGTTGTTGTCAGTATCAACTTCTGCCTTTATATTGAAATTCTTAGCTTCTTCTGTCTGCAATGAAAGAATGGTTGCAAGAGTTGATTCACTGATAAGATCAAGCTTCTTTGCTTCAGCTAAGAATGCTTTAGAAGATTTAGAATGCAAAAATGGCACACCAGAGTCATCTGAGATTGATTGATCACAGTATGACTTTGCATCCATAATAATTTCATCTACTTCTCTAACAAACGAAGGCTGCTGCTCGAGTAAAGGATATGTATAAGATAACCTCATCCTTGATGATTGAGGGGAATCAACAGAGCAAGAGATCAGGACCTTCAAGCCTTTAGATCTTGGAGCTGGAGAGATGTAGCAACCTGCTACAGTAAGGGAGGTCTGCAAGGTAGTTGAAATATATTTTGTAAGAAATTAAAGACGCACGCCATTAGAGTAACTCATAGTCTCACATCAGTTAGTTTGGTAAATATGAATTTGAATATATAAGCCTTGATCTCCTATCATATTGGCTTAAACTTTTCGGTTGGTATAGTGCAGATCTTACACTATACATTGCAAACTAATTGAAACTAGATAATTTCTGATTTGCATCTAACACACATGAATGACGTACCCTTTGCTGGCACAAATTCTAATATTATTGCTTAACCAATAGATGAGGAAAGCAAGATTTCTTGTGCGTGAAAGAGAGTCATCCAAATTATAGAAATAGAACTATAAAAAATAAGGGCATTTGGTGGCAAAAGCCCATAAGTCAAAAAATCAGAAAGAACAAGAGTTTTCAATTCCTAATCATGAGGACTGGATCAAAAATGGAAGAAAAAAGCAATTATAAACTAGAGAGGAATGCCATGAGAACACCAAATTCTAATCTGCATTGTATACAAGGGGCAGGCTGCAAAGACAGCTAATCTAACAAATATCATTTGGCCAAAATGTTGAAGTTGAATACTGGACCTTGCAAGGGACTGCGCGAATGTAATCCAGCAACAATTGCATAGTACCACCACGGACTGGACGATGCCTTTGGGAGATGAACTGTTATGAAATAATTATCTATCAATATCATAGTAACGACACTAAGCACCCATTTCAAGAAGAATCCAGCATAACTTTTGTAGATGCACAAGATCATTCTGCAAAGCAGAAAGCCCAGGAGAGAAGTATGACACATGTTACACGCAAGTTTTACCTGCAAAACCATTGACAACAACTTCGATAGACAAAGATCATCCACATTTGATGGTTCTAACTTCTCTACATCAATGATGGCATATCCATGCTGCAAGAAAGTTTAGCATCATTGGAACTAGAATAAGATTAACACCTAGAAACATCATTAAAGAAAATTAAAAAAACAAACAAACAAACAAACCTACATCCATCACAGCAACATTCTCCTTTATCATTTTGAAGCAAGCATTTTCAACAAATGAACGTGTTAACCGGCAAGCAGTGATAAGCATTTGGATTTCTGACTTAAAAACACCTGCAAGTGGATCAAAAAGTAACTCCTATCAACATTTGAAAGCTGGGATGGAGAAATACAATAATTCTTTATTAATGTAGAGGAAAAGGAGAATAAATGTTTTCATACTCTTGCAATTATACCAGAGTGAATTCAATGCATAAGAACAGAGAAGAGTCAAGAACTATTAGTACTTCAAAGTAAATCTCATTGATATCTAATTATATTATTTAAGAAACTCAATCTCATCAGTGTGGGTCATAGTTATAGAAGGAGAGAACGATTGTCCCAAGAATCAATTTTGCCCAAGAAGAGTTTTTATATCAAAGGATGTGAGACCAACAAAACATCCCATTAGGTACCACAGTCAAGACCTATTCTATTCCCCTCAAATAAAAAGGAAATTCATGGACTCATTTTTCTTTGCCTACTTGTTTCAAATGCCAAAACTAACATATGCTGAATTGCTCATTTGCTGTATTGCAGAATTAAACCCTAAATCCTATACTCTATATACTCATTACCCTGCATTCACCGCTGATAATTTCTGATTGCCCACCACTCATGAGCATTTTTTTAAAATGTGTGCTTCACAAACAATTTATCAGATTTGTGAAATGCAGTTCTGGCATTACTAAGGTTATACTGAATAAGGACACAACCAAAAGTTTAATGCTCCTTAAGTACTTTCATTCAATTAGAAACAGAAAAGCATAAACAAATTTCACAGGACAGTGAATCGGCATGATATCAAAGTCATGATTTGAAAACTTACGTGATGGCATACTTCTTAATGACAAGCGTATCCGATTCCGAGCAAATAATTTACTTTGGTTAGTGGGATCCTCCACAAATGGTTGATTAGCACCTTGACATATCTGCAGACAAAATAAGCTTAATGGATAACCACAATGGTCTCTCAGCTAGAGAAAACCAAAGGAAAATGTATAAGAAGTCACGCATAACCTTGTACATGTCATCTTTTCCAAATTCTAGCAGTGGCCGCACCATTAGAATCCCATTCGTGCCCCAATTTCCTCCAGTATAATGCAAGTTTGTAGGGAATAATTGTGATGTGAATGGCATGCCAGCAAGGCCAAGGACTCCACTATTGCGAGATAGTCTTAGAATCAATAGTTCAGCCTGCACTTAAGGACTTGTTATTGGCTATTAAGGACAAACATAGGTATTGGTGTATATTACTCAAAATAGAACTATTTGACAAATTGAAACCTTTATAAAGTTTAAAGGCCCTCTTTCTTCTCTTCATCATAGAACAGAAGCTTAACTTGCAGGAATATAAGAAGCCTTAAAAAGCATTTAGCGAAAGCAAACCCATCAACAATATAACAAAACAACACTCATGAATATCTATGCTGATTAATTAACCTAGCTTGTCAAGCCTTACTGGATACTCAGATGTACACGGACCCCTGGGTATAAAGATGGAAAGGTTTTGGTGCATCTTACTCCAGCCGTTGAATGAAACATGGATACAGCCAATATAAACAAGTTGTCATGATGCAAGTACAAAATTCTCAGGAGATGGCCACACGTATGTGCAATTCAAAATATATTTAAGTGAATTCAAAACAGCTATTATAAAGGTGACATCATGTCACTACCAGATTTTATCCTTGATTATTCGTTGTATAATATCAGCAGATGAAAACAAGTAAGAAACATAAAGCTCATAAAAAACAAGGACAAGAAAGAAGAAAGGGCATGTAAGAATTCTATTTTCTAGACCTGATCATCAGCATGGTGTGCAATAAGCAAAACTCCAATTTGGTGCTCAATGCAAATGTCCTGAAAAATTTCATACCTGCAATTAATAATCTACTAGTCAAGGCATTCTACACATAGATAATTCAGACTTGTAACATAATTGCACATGCGTTGTGTATCTTGGGTACTTTAATTATGCAGGGCCCAAAACAGAAGACTTGACTTCTGCAAAGTGTAAGCAAAGAAAGGAAAAAGAGCTTAAGCAGCAAAGGGAGGAGGCAAAGAATAAAGAACAGATGATCAAGATGGAGGAAAATCTGAGTATCCTCATAGCAGCTGATGGATTGTCAAGATACACCCTTGACTAAAATCATGCCCCATTTGGCCATCCCATGCTAAAAAGAGGGATAATCAGAGAGCATAATTTACCTTTTCCATTAACAAACAACTAATGAGTAATGAGGATACACAATGATATTTTCATGGACTCACAAAGTTTCACTGGCAGTTTATGCCATTTTTTAGTTTCTTCTCAAGAAATCAAAAACAGCAGATTTTTTTATCAATGACATTTCAAGAGGCATAAGACTACTGATTTGGGACAGACAAAACATGATAAAGGGGTATCAGTTCTGCTATGACTTCAATATCAGCATCATACTATGTCCTATACAACCCAAGAACAGGACATTCATCTGGTCTAAACAATTTATCGAACATCATCCTCCAATCTCATAGGAAAATAAGAAAGCACCCAGTCAGCATATGCTCAACTGGTCCAACTCCAAAGGTTGTTTCCTAATTAATTCCAATCATAATAGTATTGGTTGGAATGTTTACCAAGTTCTTTTTTTCTTCTTCCAATGAAGATACTTGACACTAAATAAAATAACCATTCAATGAATACCAAACTAGAGAAAGGAGAACTACACCTCTTCTCACGAGCGGCCTCTTGCAGGTGACCTTGCTTCGGCCTCCCTTCCGACCAAACGCAACACCTAATCTCACACTTAATACCTGCATCAACACAATCAATATAAAACCAACAAACAAAAACCATGACTTAAACCACATCACCAAATTCCAGAATCAACAAAACAAGAGCAAGAAATTACCCATCTTGGACACCTTTTCTCTGACCAAAATCGCCTCCTCTGCACTCTCAGCCCGCAACCTATGATCAACAACGATCGCCAAAAGCCCACCAATGAACTTCAAACCTTCATCTCTCTCAATAAAACCATCCAATTTCCATCCCGCCGTCATCACACACAGCGCCATGCTATCAGGACCACCAGAAACCCCCAAAGCTACAAAAGCAAGAACCTTTGCTCAAAAATCAATGAAAAAAAAATGTCAACCAAGAGAAGGAGAGCAAAAAGGCAACAAACTCACCGATCCGATGATGTGGTTTCAAGCCAGCCAAGGCCATCCTCCGGGCGAATGATTCTTTGTATCTCTCCATGTCTGAAGCTGAGCTCTTGCAGAAGAAGCGGAGAAGATGGGATCGGGGAGAGAAGCGTAGAGCATTGAGCATGATCTTGGACGGGGAGCACTCCCCCAACTTCCACTGGAAATGAAACCCTAGAAAATGGGTGGAAGTTCTTCATCCAATTGAGTAGCTGGTTCTTGAGATAAGCAGCTCCCTCCCGCCATCGATATATATATATTATAACGTTTTTTATATTTAAAGGTTCATTAATAAAGGGCTTAATTGCACATTTTATTTTAATAAAAAGGCTAATTCAATAATTTATTTAGCAGTTTTTTTTCAAAATTATCATTAGATTATAATAAAACAATTGATTTTTTTTATATAATATTGGCAAGCTATTGGGCACGATGGTTATTAATTTTTATTTAATTTAAATTACTTGGGAGAAAATAACAATAAAGAACCCTTGGAATGGGGAAGAAAGCCCAAAATCGATTTTTAGATGTGGGCATTAATAAATTAAACTGAGAGTACTTGCTATATGTGTTAAGGGATTATCTCTGCACTCTTCTCTGGTTGGCAAGTGTGGCACCAGTGCGTCAGCTTGTAGGGATGGGCATTGGACGGCCCTCGCCCCTCGCGAGGATCTGCCTAGGGAATCCCTGATTTTCTCCCCGTGGGGATGAGGTGGGGGAATAAAATTCCCCGGTCACTATAGTGGCCCGGAGAGTGATCTTCCAGCCCCGAAATGTTATATATATATAATATCTGTTGAATTTTTTATATATAATATGATACCATGTCTGTTATTAATAATGATTAGTCTCAATTAATATCTACTTTTATGGATTTTTTCTTTAGATTATTGAATTTTTGTAAAAACTGTGTTAAAATAAAAAATTAAAAAAATATAATATAATATAATGTTTGTTATTATGGGTTTTAATTGGTATCTAAAATTCTAAGTTCATGAATTTAAACATTAGATTAGTAAATTTTTTTAAAAAAAAATTGTGTTGGGAGAGCGGGGTGGGGAGTGGGGGCTTTCTCCTCTCCGATTCCTCAATAAGGATGGGGACGGAGAATCTCGCCCGGGATAAGGAAGTGAGTGGGGAGATACTCCCCGTCTCCATCCCGCCCCATGCCCACACATTATAATGCAATTTTTAATTTCAATTTATATTATTTCCATAAAATCAAACACATGAATCTCATTTTTTTACTTTCTAGAATTTTACTAATTCCTTTTATTTTTTTGGATTCTCTATTTTAAAAATACAACACAACGGAAAATGGAAAACGCAACAATGAAAACAGAAAACAGAAAACAGTGAAAACATATTTGACCCCGGATCGGCACCCACATCGGTTGCTTCAGAACTCTCGATCAAATACTCGAACAGGTGATGCGCCGGCGTATGGCGCCAGTTCCCGGCGACCACCACCCGCCGCCGCCGTCGCCCTCGGCAGCCGGGCAATGACCTCCATCTCCGGCCAAGAAATGCGAGACCTTAAGCACCCCTTCTCGGTCTTCATCCCCATCCTCCTCCCTCTTCTCCTCGCTCTCATTCCCCTCCCTTTCCCTCCCTCGAACCATCAATCCCAATCCATAGCCAGCAACTACATCGTCCGCTTCCTCAACTACAAGCTCGCCGCCGATCACCGCGCCTATCTTGAATCCCATCTCCGATCGTCTCCTGGTTGGCGCTGGATTGAGCGGAGGAACCCTGCCTTTGCTTTCCCGACGGATTTTGGGGTTCTAGAGCTTGATGATAGTTATAGAAGCGGTTTGATTGTGGAATTGCAAGGGTTGGAGCTGGTGAAGGATGTGGTTGTGGATTCGAGTTATTCCCGGAGTTTATTCGTTGACGAGAGTGAGAAAGATTGGGAGCCTTTGGAGGCAAGGAAGGGCCCCGGAAAGCTTTTCACCTCTATGTCGTTTGAAGAGGATGGTGGTTCTTGGCGAGAGGGGAATGGTTCAAGGAGCTGGAGAAGGGAGCTCTTGGCGCAGGTGATTGAGATTTGATTCCATTTCTGTTAGGGTTTGGATCCCTTTTTCATAATTCTCTCATCTAATTTGATATCTACAAGTTAGCATTCGTGAGATGCATTTTTTTTTCATTGCATTAGTTATAACACTTTGTTGCTAAAATTCCAGAGTTGGTAATTACTAAGTACAATCAGTAGAAGGGATTCAATGAAGTATAGAGTTAGAGAGGAGGAAAAAAAGAAATCGCCATTCCTGGGTGATTGATTTCATACAAATCTTAATGATTTTATGTTTTTAATTGAGCTATTTGTGTTAGTGAGGGTGTTAAGAGACTCGAGAATCAAGATGATTGGTAGGAAGGGACAGAATAGCTGTGATTTCTGATTTGCCTATTCTGTTTTGGTAGTCTCACGCGTGGTAATTTTATGTAAAATAAAATTTCTTTGTCAGACTAAACTTTGCATCCCCTTTTCTTTTTGTTTTTCCTTTTTCGTCAGTAAATTTGACTCTAATATGGAATTGTGTGTTATTTCATGCTATCTTTTGGTGCAACTTTGTAAAATTTAAATGTTATATTGGAGAAAGTGCTCATGAATTATTCAATTACCTTTTGTCAAAATTATTTTTAATGAGTTAGTGGCAGAGTTTTTTTTTTCTAGTATTTGAAACTGAGGCTAGTAAACTTGATGTGGCTAGTAAATTTCTTACCATGAAACTGATGTCATACAAACCACAACTTAAATATATAATTTATGTAGCACTAGTTATCTTGTTTCAGAGGTCACAAGTTACTTCTCTATTTGGAGCTGAGGAACTATGGGCTAAAGGGTTCACAGGTGCGAAAGTCAAAATGGCAATTTTCGATACGGGAATTCGAGCTAATCACCCGCATTTCCGCAATATCAAGGTACATTTCGTTATATGAAATGTGAATGTGTTGCATTAAAGTCTAGATTATTATTTTTTTTTCTCAGTTATACATTTTGATTGATAAAATCTGAGTTTTTAAATGGCTTTTTTTGGTGAATAATATTATGCCATTATTTGTGAACAAGAAAAATAGTGAAATTCTCCAAATGGCTATGGGTATAATCAGTGTTGTTAAGGCGCGCGCCTAGGCGAGCCTAGGCCCCCAAGGCGCAGCGCTAAACCTCCTTAGCGCCTCCAAGGGTCTAAGGCAAGGCGCTTTTAATCAGGCGATGGGCTTTTTGGGTTTTTTTGCGCCTTTTTTTAAGCCCAAGGTGCAAAAAAGGCACGCCTTATTGAAAAAACTGTTGGTCTTCTATTGTTTAAAAGAGCCACAATTTACTAGGCATTGGTATTTGAAAAGTCTCTAAGTCTATTAAAAAAATAGAATATAATAACTAAGCAATAAATATATTAAAATTAGAAGTCTAGTACTCTTCTTGGTTTGAAGAGGGAGAGCAACTAAGCAACAGCCACTACACTTCAAATTAGAAGATGAAAACATGAATTTAGAGTTTGACATTAATGATGATGATTATTAGTTGCTTATGTCTTATGATTTTAGGAATAGATTTTGACTTTAAGATAAGACAAGTTTGTTAATATTAGAGTTTAAGCCTTTAAGCTTTCTATTTGTCTATCATATTGCATATATATATATTCTTTATGTGTGTGCGCCTTACTTCAATTAGGCGCGTGCTTTTTTTGCGCCTTGCGCCTCGGGCGATATAAGGGTCCTAGCGCCTCTGGTGCGCCTTGCGCTCTTAACAACATTGGGTATAATTTTCTGTATAGGCCATCAACCATATAATGCATAGTTTGTTTATAGTCTGTTCTACACAAAAAATTTTCTCATATGATCTAGTGTTCTAGTCAGGGATTAAGATTCACATTGATGATAAATGCAGGAGCGAACAAATTGGACAAATGAGGATACATTGAATGATAACATTGGTCATGGGACGTTTGTAGCAGGGGTTATTGCTGGCGAGGATACGGAGTGCCTGGGTTTCGCTCCAGACACTGAGATATATGCTTTTCGGGTCTTTACTGATGCCCAGGTAACACAAGAATTATCTGCTATAGTCATGGATGAGTTTGTTGAAACTTTCTCTTTGGCTTTTTTCTTAGTTGTAATGGAGTAACTACTTTAGGTTCCATGATTCTTTTGAAATTACTAATATGTCAAACTAAACGTTGGAAGTTCAAAACTAATCATAGAAAATTTATTATCATGACGCCTCTTTGCAATGTCTGCCGGTTGGTCTTGGATTTTGAGGGATGCCTTTAATAGCTGGTTGCATTCCATCAATTTTTTTTGTTTTAGTAGTCCTTCGTCCATTTCCAGTATGGTGATAGCCTTACACAACATTCTGGATATCTTCATGAAGACATTTTTTTAATACCTTGTCAACATATTTGTTTTATATACTTGTGTAAATGGTATCTTTCTCCATTTATGAACAAATGAAGTTATCATCCGTTTCCTATCACATTGTTCTGTTCTTGTTAGAACTCTTTTTGCTACAATAAAGTTTCTCTAAAACCTTTACTGTTCATCATTTGTTTGAAAATTATCTTATTCTTCCATTGTCTTTTGGTATTTTATTTTGTTGTGTTTCTTAGTATCAAAACCCAGTGTTCTAGCCAAATAATATTTGACTTGAATATGAGCTGTACAGGGAATCTGTTTGAATTCCTCGATGTGGAAAGAGTGTTGCCTATTTATCCTTATTATCAGAAAATAAGCATGCTAGACAATCACTGTGACAATGTCTAGTTACCAAATACTATCTATTGAATAACTTATAATAGAAATAAATTTGTGTACAATATTTAATCATTAATGAATACAAAAAATTATATTAATAAGCATCAATGATTAATTAGAAAATCGCCTAATTTTACTTACCAAGTATTTTTTTTTTAATTACTATTAATTCATCAATTTGGCTATAAGTTTCCCATCTGAAGCAAATTCAAACTTCAAAATGCCTAACTCAACTTATAGCAGCTTATTCCAACCCCAGTCTCAAAGTTTATTATTATTTATTTCTTTATTGGTAATTTACTTACTACTTCTAAGGGCCTTTTGTTTGTAGAATTGTGGTCAATTTATGTTGTGTTTTTTAATTCTTCTAATAATGTTTGAAATGATTGGAATTTCTTTGCATTCAAGTGATTATTGGACATTTTGGTTTTGAACTTTTTCTCATTCAGTCTCATTGCAGGTATCCTACACATCATGGTTTCTTGATGCATTTAATTATGCTATGGCAACAAATATGGATGTGCTAAACTTGAGCATTGGTGGACCTGATTACCTAGATCTTCCTTTTGTGGAAAAGGTAATTATTTTGAAATTTATTAACTCTAAATACCTATTTGTGTGTCGGTGTGGGTGTGTGTGTGTGTGACAATCTGTTTAATAGGAGTTTGAACATTTTGTCTTGAAAGTACACATTTACTTGCAAGGGTGTATATTTTATTTTCAAAATGCTTAATTCATATTAAAATTCTGATTCCCGATTGCTTATATATTTGTTTTTCTCATTTCAGGTTTGGGAGCTCACAGCAAATAACATTATTATGGTGTCTGCTATTGGAAATGATGGTCCTTTATATGGTACTCTAAATAATCCAGCTGACCAAAGTGATGTTATTGGTGTTGGTGGAATCGATTATAATAATCATATTGCTTCTTTTTCATCACGTGGCATGAGTACCTGGGAAATCCCACATGGGTAGTTCCTCTTTTCTTTGCTTGCTGCGGACTAAATTTTTTAGATTTTGGAGCTCAATTATTATGATGGGCATATTTTCTACTTGTTTCATACGCTTGCTTAAACCATTCTGGGAGTACAATTCTTGCTTAGGATTAATTGACAAGATATTATGAAATGTCTTGTGCCTTTGGTCATTGTTTAATATTGAACTCCACTGATTATTTGCAATTTGAAAATTTTGTCTTTGTTTTAGAAGTTTATACTTTCATTGCCAAAGAGTGAGATGGTTTATTGATAATTTTCTTCTTATTTTGATACTTTGAATAAATGTTTGTTCCTCTCATAGACCTAATTGGCATTTAGTTCGAACTCTGTTGCCTTGTATCCTCTGTTGTAATTTGTTTAAAATTTGTTCTAGTGTTAATATGTAGATTCACTGTATTTTTATTTTTTTTTCATGTGGATAGGTATGGGCGCGTCAAGCCAGATGTGGTTGCATATGGCCGGGAGATTATGGGATCTAAAATAAGCACAGGTTGCAAAAGTCTCTCAGGCACCAGTGTTGCAAGTCCGGTGGTTGCAGGAGTTGTGTGTTTGCTTGTTAGTGTCATCCCAGAAAGTTCCCGGAAATACCTTCTCAATCCTGGAAGCATGAAGCAAGCACTAGTTGAGGGTGCTACTAAACTTTCTGGTCCCAATATATATGAGCAAGGTGCTGGCAGGCTCAATCTGTAAGTTTCAAATACATAGACTTCATTCTTATGATTTTTTTTCGATAAGTAATTCATGTAACAAATTGATATGATTCCTCAGACTGGCGTCATATGAAATCCTCAAAACTTATCAACCACGAGCCAGCATTTTTCCCAATAGTCTAGATTACACAGATTGCCCCTACTTCTGGCCATTTTGTCGCCAACCTTTATATGCCGGAGCCATGCCTGTCATCTTCAATGCAACTATCATTAATGGAATGGGTGTAGTTGGTTTTGTTGAGAGTCCTCCGACATGGCATCCAGTTGATGAAATGGGCAATTTATTGAGCATTCATTTCACTTATTCTGATGTGATATGGCCATGGACTGGATTTTTGGCACTACATATGCAGATCAGAGAAGAAGGTGCCCAATTCTCAGGTGTGATTGAAGGGAATGTAACTGTTAAGGTCTATAGTCCAGCATTAGGAGCTGAGAAAGACCGTAGAAGTAGTACATGTGTCCTTCATTTGAAGTTAAAAGTGATTCCCACGCCGCATAGATCAAAAAGGATTCTGTGGGATCAATTCCATAACATAAAATATCCACCTGGATATATTCCAAGAGATTCTTTGGATGTTCGGAATGATATTCTTGATTGGCATGGGGATCATCTACATACTAATTTCCATGTTATGTACAACATGCTAAGGGATGCAGGATACTATGTTGAGACACTTGGATCACCTTTTACTTGTTTTGACGCTAGCCGTTATGGAACTCTACTCATGGTAGATCTTGAAGATGAGTATTTTAAAGAAGAAATTGAGAAACTCAGGGATGATGTTATTAATGTTGGGTTGGGACTTGCTGTATTTGCTGACTGGTATAATGTGGATTCTATGGTAAAGATGCGATTTTTTGATGACAACACACGCAGTTGGTGGACTCCAGTTACTGGAGGCGCTAATGTTCCAGCCCTTAATGACCTATTGGCTCCACTCGGCATTGCTTTTGGGGACAAAATTTTGACTGGAGATTTTTCCATTAATGGTGAGCAAAGTCATTATGCCTCTGGAACTGATATAGTTAAGTTTCCAGGCGGTGGATATCTACATAGCTTCCAGTTTCAGGACAATTCAGAGAGTGGCGCTACACAGAACATTTTGCAGTCTTCTGGAATGATCAAGGTGAGCATGTTTCTTTCTCATATAGCTGATTCCAATTAATAGATTATTTTCCTGCAGATGTAGTTAGCTCATATAGTTGAATTAATAGACCATTTTCCTGTTGCTGTGATTGACTTATTTGTAGTGCTATACTGTAAATATTTCAAATTTGCAAATAAAATTTATTGCTTGTTTGTATGAGGTGTAGGGCCACTGGCCAGTACAAGTTGGAAATTGGGATACCAAGTACATCTCAAGGTTGTTTACGAAATTGTGGAATTAATTCATATGCTCATAAACAATTTTATTGCAGGAATCTGCAATTCTTGGATTTGTGGATGCGGGCAGGGGTCGTGTTGCAGTTTATGGAGACTCAAATTGTCTTGATAGCAGTCATATGGTAACCAATTGTTATTGGCTTCTGAGGAAAATATTGGATTTCACGAGCGAAGGCAACAAAGATCCTGTTCTTTTTCATACCTCTAAAATGACTGCTCCCCTACACATGGACAAGAACCAATTACCATCACGCAGAAATGATGTAAATTTCTCCACATACTCTGCTGTTGTTGGGAAGGATTTGTTATGTCACAAAGACTCTCGGTTTGAAGTCTGGAGAACTAAAGGTTATGGTATTCAGTTGATGGGAAGGAATCGAAAATTACCAGGATATCCAGCTATGGATGTGGATAGTGGTTTAAATTCTAAGGCTAATGAATCCAAACGGCAACTGGAAGAAACTTTAAGGGAAACCACGTGGATTTATTCTAGAGAGGTTGCTAGAAACAAGTTAAACAAGACAATGGACTTCTTGGGCTTGCTCAACCATGATGAGGTTAGCAAAATAATCTTTTTTTCATTTTTTACTTCGTAAGGGCTGGCCAGTGGCTTCCAAATAGCACGACCATGTGTATATGAACATCATATAATCATACTGCAAACATAATTTAAGTCATATTACACTTTTTAAAAACCATAGCACCAAATTGAGACGAATAATAGTGTCTCTACTGTCAAAGGTGTGGCTAACATAGAAACCTGTACAGTAGGTTACTAAAAGTGAAGTTTATTCTACTAACTGAAGTTTTTCACTGTTCTGGTATTCCACAGTGTATGAGCATTCCTCCAACGTGAAACTTCTTTAGCATGATCATTGTTTAAAATTGCCTTTTTACCAGGTAATTTCTGGAGAAATGACTGCACACAAGATATTACTCAAAGCCAATAAGTTTAGTGTATCTCAATCTTAGTATTATGTGTTTCTTTCCCATTATCCATTGAGAATTAAAAAGAAACAAAGAAGGAATTTGTGTAAATTAGCGCATAATCTTATGGCCTCATTACTATGTTTTTTAACTGGAACAATTTGCATGCCTTTATTGATGATTAAAGAAGAGAAACTTATTATGACTCTGACTCACTAATTTATCATGTTTCATGCAGACTGACCTTTCCATGTTAGTATTGAGCCAATGGCTTGTACCTGCTTTTGTGGCCATGATCTGTAAGTGATAATTCATGGAAATCACATCCTCTGATTGCCTCTTTTTTTTTTTTTTTTTTCTAATCACAAGGCATTAATTTCATATGCTGATCTCTCAGGCCTTCTATTATTTTTGAGTTGGTGGATGCGGCAAAAGAGAAGACGACGAAGAAAATTATCAGGATCAGGATCTGCTCGCATGGCAAATATAGTGTAGTTCTTATCCATCAGCGAAAACTCCATACACTTCACATAGTTTTTGCAGGATTTTTGCACATCCTTGGCACCACATGTCTTAGGAGGGAGAAATTGTAATAGCTTCATATGAGAGCAGGGGGGCAATCCAAAATTTTTAACTACATTGCAAATAGATTCAAAAGGTTTGCTGTGACTTAAAATTAATGCCTAGAGAAATTGTAGAAGCGCTCCCATTCTTTCCGTGTTCTGTTTTACTCTACCCCCAATTATTTTTTGCTCCCTTACAAGATCATCTAATAATTTTGCACTGAAAATGTTTAAATTTGAAACTATTACAAACTGGAAAAGGTCTGGAAAGAATGAGGAAATGTGAGGCAACTTTCTATTGTAATAGCGTGCACCATAAGATCAGTCTATTCAGTGTTACTAAGGTGTCTGTGTTTTGATAATGATGCATATTACTAGTATTTACCATGTCTTTCATTCCTGCAAGCTTGTGCTACCAAATGGTTTTTATTTTTCTTTTTTCTTTTTTTTTAAATGAAATGTGTCAAATGCATGTCAAGCATATGCATAAGTGTGGAGTAAATTCGACAAACACATATACTCTCATCTATACAAAATTCAATCTCGGATCTTCACTGGGACGAATATTATAAAAAGATGAATATTATAAAAAAAATCAATACTAATAAATTAAAAAGTCATTAAACAAAATGGACACTTTTATAGCGATCTTGAGTCCATTAAAAAATGCTGATTATTGTGACAATGTCGATCAACTGTCATGGCAGATCAGTGTCCTTCAATACTTTTCCCAACAAGGACCATGAACACTTCAAGAATATATAAAATAAAATGACAAGAAGCGCATTTTAATCCAATGTCACTTGCAGATATATATATATATATAGAGAGAGGACCCATCATCTAGGGACGTCCCTAGATTTGAAATCTAGGGACGTCCACAATAGCCATCGGATGATAATCTGACGGCTATTATCATTATGAACAGTAGAAACCGCGTTCTACAGTGTTGAACAGTAATCATGAACAGTAAAAAGCATACAGTGTTTATATAAACAAACAACCATTGGATGATGATCCAATGGCTTAGATTTAAACATCCATAGATTTCAAATCTATGGACTTACCTAGATGATGTTTTTCCTATATATATATATATATATATATATATATATATGAGGACCCATCATCTAGGGACGTCCCTAGATTTGAAATCTAGGGATGTCCACAATAGCCATCGGATGATGACGGCTATTATCATTATGAACAGTAGAAACCGCGTTCTACAGTGTTGAACAGTAATCATGAACAGTAAAAAACATACAGTATTTATATAAACAAACAACCATTGGATGATGATCCAATGGCTTAGATTTAAACATCCATAGATTTCAAATCTATGGACTTACCTAAATGATGTTTTTCCTATATATATATATGTGTGTGTGTGTGTGTGTGCAAGAAATGAATTATCAAAGTTATTTTTAAATGATTGAAAACCTTGTACTTTAGTTGCTTCACAACTACCAAGATCATAGCAAAAAATTTTCAGCTGAGCTGCGGCATTCACAAGAGTATACTAATATAGCACACATATCTTCACTGTGATGTTAATTAAACTAGACAAATATATAAATATATATTGTAGCCCAATGTTTACAGCAAAAGGAACCTCACATGTTTACACCTGAAGAAATCAATCACTTAAGACAATGATACAGCCAAAATCCTATAAACATTGGAAACAAACTGGATTTGCTTTGATCCTCATTAGACATGAAAACAAAAAACAAATAAACCAATCACTTCTCCTCAAGCTATTGTTGTACAAAGTGAGCAAAGTGCACTGTAATGACCAGTCTATCTAGCATTCGCAACCTGAAGATCTTTGTTGTCGTCCACCACCAGTGACATCGATAGTATCCGGAAGGTATCTTCAATATCAACAAACGAAATCATCAATTCTATGTTATGATATTCTATTACATTTTTTTTGAAAAAAAAAATTGAACTATTGTACACATTCAACTTTGGTTAGCAGAGAACAACCTAGTGAATACAAAAATAATTTAAGCGAAGAATTTACATAGCAAAACAAAACTAGTCTTTGAAGTATGTAAGTGATTTATTAGAAATCTTAGATTATATTAAAGCTGAAGATTATGGTTTATATTTTATCAACTGGATCGAAAAGAACTTACATTTCATCCTCTGGCTCATTCTTTAAGGCATTCTTTGCTATACATTCAAAAGCAGCTTCCACATTAAAACCTTCTTTTGCAGATGTCTCAAAGTATGGAATGTTCCCTTTTGAAGCACACCATGCCTTGGCTTTCTTCTCAGAGACCTGAAGCAAGAGAAACCAGCATAAAATGCAACAACTATGGCAAAATGCAACAAAAGATAAATTCATTAGCAGAAAAAGACAGACTCCACAAAAACATGCACATGAGAACTAGGTACTTAAAATAGGTATCTAGCAGTTAGAATGTTTCATCATTATTATTGCTGTCCTAAGAAATTCTCTCTGTGAACATAAAACAGGAATTTTTTAAAGTGATCAATAGGAATGAGCATAATAAAACCCTGGGTTTTCAATGCCAAACATACTGCACAAGAGAATGATCAACTCACCACCCTGCTGTTTCCGCCATCCACATCTATCTTGTTTCCCAGCACTACGAATGGGAAGTTCTCAGGATCAGGGGGGCTCGCCTGAAATTGCATTTTTATTAGAAGGCCATTAGGTTATTAGAGAATTACTTGGATTTAGTTCATGCTTAGAACTGTTACCTGAATCAGAAATTCTTCTCGCCAGTTGTTCAAGTTATCAAATGACTTCTGAACATTAACATCATACACAAGTACACAGCAATCTGCTCCACGATAGAAAGCCACACCAAGACTCTGGAACCTTTCCTGGCCTGCTGTATCCCAAATCTGAAAATACAAGCATGAATTAAACAACTGAAATACCATCACCATAACATACTAAAAGAAGAAAATTATGAAAAGGTTGTAAACTACACAATAAAACAAACTAATTTATTTAATTTTCATGACATGCATAATATATATTAACCATGGAATAAAAGCTTGAACAGAACAGTGCCATCAAAAGTTCTACACCAAATGATGCACAGCATGGTTCAAGTACAATGAAGTCAACCACCAGATCAGATACACATGGCTCAGGCAAACCTCATAGGTAAGCTGTGACTCTTTTAATGTAAATGAAATATCATCCAAAACTACAAAGGATAACTTAATATGGTTCTAGCCCTTTAAAAAAGGCTTACATTATAAAGAATCCTTAGTTGCAGCTAAAAGAATGACTCGGAAAAAAGTAAATTCTTCCCCAAAAGGGGAAAGGAATAGTTCTTCATACCTTCATGACAAACTCAACTAGCAAAGACAGTGTGTCTCAAGTAAAATCATACAAAAATTCTAAAAGGAGCTCCTCTTAGAAAATATTAAGAGGACATGGGTTGTTTGAGATTACAGAATCACATGATAAATTTTAACTAATTATTTTGTATTTAAATTATATAGTTGCCCAAATTGATAATGCAATTCATTAATCTCAAAGCAACTCAAGTATAGTACAATGGCACTCTTAATATTTTGCAAGAGCAGCCCACTTAGAATTTTTGACAGGGGCATCTCATAGGAGAGAGAGAGAGAGAGCTGTAAATGAAACATGTTCAAAATCCAACACATAAACATCCATTGATCATTGACAACCAATTCAGTAACATTTACACTTAGCTCTTCAGGTAGCAATTTACATGTCCAATCATCAGATAACATGATATATTGACCTGTGTAAATAGAATTTTTCCAAGTATATGTTTTGATATCATTCTTCAAAATAACAAGAAGAAAAAAAGCATCTAGGGCATGCTTCACTAGTGAAGCTCTAGATAGAAAGCTACAAAATCGCCTTCCAGTCACAGAAAAGATGTCAAATTTTGTACCACACAAATTTGCTTAAAACAAATAAGTTAGCATCGATTTTCTGCATCTTTTCACAATGACACGCAGATAAAATAGTAAAAGTCATAAAGGCATCAACTATACATGACAGAAATACCATAGTTGCTACTGAGACAATCTATATAAACAAAAATGCCTCACATTTCATGATCTCAAATGTCTCTGTTAATCAAAAAGGCGAGAACATTGTAGCACTGAAAAAAAAAAATACAAATAAACCACAAATCCAAATGGGCAAGGCATGAATCAAAAACAGAGAAAACAATAGACCAACTTCAATCTTATACCTATATTTCACCAATTAGAGATTTAAGCGCAACCATCAAACAACTAACAAAAAAAAGATAACAAAATAAAAATGCAAAACTGCCAACATTTCACCTGCAAAGTGAATAGCCGGTCCTCAAATTGGACCTCTTTGGTCAAGAAATCAGCTCCAATCGTTGCCTTATACTGATTACTAAATTTCCTGTTCACATATCTAAAATTCATCGTTCATGGCATAACAAAATTAAAAGAGCACCAAATTCCCAATAATTCAAACACAAAATCAATCCCTAAAGATTCAAGGATACTGATTCATGAGAGAAGTCTTCCCAACCCTATCAAAACGCCGAAAAACACAACCAAAAGCACAGAATTAGGGTTAAATACGAGAAAAACTATGAGAAAAGAGATCGGATAGGGAGGAGGGGGAGGAAAGCACCCGCTATCACCGAGGATGATAACTTTGAGAAGCATTCGCCGCCTGGACGCCATGGAATTGGAGCTCTGGAGATGGATTTGAGGGATGATCCGAGGTTTTTGAGAAGCAAATGATCAAGATTCAAGGGTTTGGTAACCACAAAAGCGAAGAAGAATCAAAAGTCCCAATTTTGTGGGAGAACAGAGATGCTCTTTGAACTGAGGAATATTAAATATTATTTATTTATTTATTAAAAAAGAAATAGATTAAAGAAAGCACATGTGGACATGTGGTAAGGTGTCCTTTTATTATAAATTTTATTTTTATTTTTTTATTTTTTTTATGAGCTTTCTGCCAGTGTCCAGACTCTCCACCAGAACTCTTCCTTTCTTCTCTTGATTAAATTGCAATATTTATATGAAGAAAATAAAAACTATTAAGAAGCGTATTAAATTGCCTTCTTGTGTTCTTTTAAAGTATAATACCCGAATTGATCCCTCTATTTTTTTTCTCTCTTACATTTTAGTCTTTCTACTCAGAAATGCTCCCGGCTAATTTTTCTACTTTTGAAAATGTGCTCACTTAAGGATAAATGCTCCAAACTAGTCCCTCTACTTTTTAAAATGGAACTCCCATTTTAAAAAGTAGAGAGACTAGTTGGGAGCATTTCTCCTTAAGGCACATTTTCAAAAGTAGAGAGACTAATCAGGAGCATTTCTGAGTAAAGGAATCAAAAGAAAAGAGAGAAAAATGGAAGGACTAATTAAGGTATTATACCTTCTTTTAAAATTTTCTGTAAGGCACGACAAATGCTAGAAAAACACCGGCTATGAACACTTTGGCAGATTACTGTACAAATTATACACCAAAAAATATAGGTGTACATTTCAGGATATTTGCAGGTTCAGTGGGAAAAATATATATATATAATTTCCACTCAAGATCATGGAAGTATCTTCCTATAGACAATTTTCATTTTTTTATTCAAATAAACTTTTTAACTGATCCCATGGCACTTTATTTATTCGCCTATTTTCAAAATCATTAGAACATATTCAATTTCCTTTGAACAAATTATGCATCTAAAAAGTTGGATCTAAAAGAGATTTTATATTTAGGGAGATATAAAAAAATACACAAATTAAAGCACATAGAATTGAAGAAACAGAACTTCATCAATCTAATGTCACAAATTTGCCTTTTTTATTATAAGCCTGTTCATTCAACCACCAACAAGAATATAATCATTCTTTCCTCACACAACTTTGACCCTTTAAAACTTCTGCGTTACTTTGCAAGCCAGTAATCTGCTTGATTACTTGAATTTGTATTTTTTCAAAGATTACATACTGCTGATAAAACAATATTGGATGTAAATACAAGAAGAAGAAAAAAACGGCAGTTTGAATAATATCAGTGATTTATTTTACGGTTTATCTTGGATTGAAGTTTCATGAGCTTTCCCCTGAAACATCAGTGATTTATCTTCTTCCACATTAAATTTTCATGAGAGTGCTGGCTTTTAATTGCTTGATGCTGATAAGTGATACAATCTTGTCTTGTTGAAGTCCTAGCAAGATCTGGTCTCACTGCTTTGAAGTTGCAAACAGCCTGCACAGTTTCGATTCAATATGGTTATTGAGGTTTAACCACCAAGTTTTGTTTCATTAAAATCGAAAAAAAAAAAATTCACATTTTGATATCAAAATATGTATTGCCCTAGAAAATGAAGTAAAGATTAGAGATTATACATAAGGAAAGATCAACAGCTAGAAAATTGATAACTGAGTTGTTTACGAATCATATGAATGAGCAAAACCTAGAATGGTTATCAGGTAAGCAAGAAGTAAATACAAGAAGGCAATAGTTGCAGGGCAAATTGAATAATAGACAAAATAAGCACCTGAATTATTTGTGGATGCTGCACACAAGTGACAATTTGTGCCATCTTATTGTAATTATATAGGTTTTCCCCAATCATGGAAGAATAATGAAGAAAGAGTTATATGCTATTTCATCCAAACTCCTCATCCTAATTCTTTACAAGTACTTATGACCACGTCGTTATAAATTACAAAAGTTGTTCCTTCTTTTGCAATTAATTTTTGGTGATATTTATAAATTAACTCAATGCCACTCAATGTTATTCTGTATGTGAGTGGTATTGAGTTAAATTATAACAACCAATTGTAATATAAGCAGTTCGAAAAGAAATAACAACTTCACCAATGTGCTTAGCCAGCATATCCGAAACCACCAAAAAACAAAAAAAAAAAAATGCTGGAGTTTATCTTCTCTTAGATCTTACATCAGAGAATTGGTAGCAGAGAAGCCTGTGACATCAACAAGAAAAGACGTCAAAATTTTTCAAGATCATAAAATTATGAAAAGTTGTCGCGATTAAATTTTTCAACCCAACGTTAACAAAGATACTTACTGAGAATGGGCTCAAATAGCAATTAGTGCAATTGACAGCTCTGTCTCTCTTTTATTATTCTCAATATAATAGTTAAAGATAAAGATAGGCAGAACAGTCAGCTGCACTAACTGCTATCAAGTCCATTCTCAGCAAGTATCTTTGTTAATGTAGGGTCGAATAATTTAACTGCCACAACTTTTCATAATTTTATGCTTTTGAAAATCTCTAGATCTAAGAGAAGATAAACTCAAGCATATTTAGATTTTCTTTTTTCTTTTTCTTTTTCTTTTTTTTTTTCTTTTGGTTCTAAACATGTCAGCTAACCACCTTGGTGAAGTTGTTATTTCTTTTACAACTACAACTATTTGTTATAAATTAACTCAATACCACTCTATATGTGAAAGTGGTATTGAGTTAATTTATAAATATCGCCAAAAATAACTGTAAAAGAAAGAACAACTTTTATAATTTATAACAATGTGGTTATAACAAAAGTTGTTCTTTCTGTGGGCCATGCCATTCATGTAAAGAATTTGAACAACGAGTTCGGATGAAATAGCATTACTCATCAAGGAATCATAGCCACTGTCTTCTAGGGTTTGTCTGGGAATAGGCCTGGCCTGCAGAAACAAGCACACAAATTCTTGAATATGACCACTGCTTACAACAGTCAACTGATGATACAGAAACATGAAAAAACAAGCACATATTTAAGGAGACTTTACAATCCTCTTTAATACATGTGACACAGTCATATTAAGTTTGAGTGCACCTTATGCAAGAGACAAATCAAACCATTGGAACTAATGACCAAAATATTAAAGTACTCATGATCAGTATGACAGCATTGGCATCAAACTAAAATGATAAATAGAGCCATTACGGAATCCCAGAGAGGCACTCTAGTTTCAATTCCTTTTAGTTACTAGTTGGAGCATTGCAGCATATAAAATTGAACAAATAACTGCACAAAAATGTTCGAGTCCTTTTACCAGCAAGTATAAAGATGCGGTAAGAATGTTCATTCAAGCAAAACAGGTTGTGAAATAGAATTACCTTCTCTCGGTTGGAGAAACGCTTCAAATAAACCAAGGGCCCAGAGTACATGCCTAGCAGCAAGTGCAGAGAAAAATCTCAGAATTTATCATCGGGCACAAAACCTCTTTGCAGCATTTCTTCATGAAGCCGAAAAGCCTCTTTCAAGTTTTCAGCTTCAACATAGCCATTAATTAAAGTCATAAATGTAGCTCTATCAGGAAGTATACCACTGTTAGCCATCCTCCGGTAGACCCAGTCAGCTTGTTGCATTTTTCCTTCTCCACAAAACCCACTAATAAGCAAATTATATGTCACAACATCAGGTGCCACCCCTTCCTTGTCCATTTTATTAACCAAAGCAAAAGCTTCCTGCATCTTCTCTTCTTTTATAAACCCCTGAATAAGTGTATTATATGTTATCCTATCAGGGAAAATGCCATCCTCAATCATTTTAAGCATAAACTCTTCCGCTTTTGATGAATTGCCTGATCGACAATAACCTTTGACAATACAATTATGTGTCACTACGGAAGGTGATAATCCTCTTTCTTTCATTTCATCCCACAACCTGAATGCCATGGCTACTTGCCCAATAGAACAGTGACTGTCAATTAGAATGCCATAGGTAACGTGATTTGGCTTAATCCCCTGACGGATCATATCATTCCACATCTCAGTAGCTTTCTCCACATTCCCTTCTTTAGACAATGCATCAATCAGAGTATTATACGTGATGATATCTGGCTTCACATTTCTTCCAAGCATCGTCTCAAACAGATTGAGAGCTTTATCTACACCACCATCTTTACAATATCCATGAATCAGAGTTGTGAAAGTGCAAAAATCAGGAGCTACTCCCCTCTCACTCATTTCAGTAAAAAGCTCATTAGCCTCCACAAGCCTCCGCTCCTTGCACAATCCATTCAATAGCGTGTTATAAGTGACAATATCCACAATGCAGCCATGGTCTACCATCTCATCTCGCATTTTGACAGCCTCCGACATCAAACCAATCCTGCAATACCCTCCAATAATCATCGTATAGATCACATTATCCGGAACCAATCCCTGGCCCTTCATGTCTCTAAAGTACATCAATGCTGTGTTCATATCTTCTCTCCTAGTAAACAAACCAATCAGCGAACTAAAGCTAAGCAAATCAGGAGCAATCCCACGACTCAACATCTCATAGTAAGCACTCACTGCTTCATTTGAGCTGCCCTTTTTGCAGAAACCCATGAGCAAAATGTTGAAAGTGGAGGCATTTGGCACCACTCCCACACCTTCCATCTCGTGGAGCAACTCCTTGGCTCTCTCAATCCTTCCTTTCCTACAAAACCCATTCAAAAGCGCATTAAAAGTCACAACATCAGGTTTCAGCCCCTTCTCAACCATCAAATCCAACACCTCCATAGCCTTTTCCAAGTGCCCCCACCTGCACCGCGAATCAATCAAAGTGTTATAGGTCACCAAATCAGCAAAGATCGCTCTTTTCTCCATCTCCAACAAGAGACCATCAATCTCCTGAAATCTCCCTTCTTTACCCAAGCAATTCACCATGATATTCAAAGTGAAAACATTTAATCCGATCCCCATTTGAACAACCTCCCCGTAAATCTCCATCGCCATCTGCGCCCAATCCGCGCGGACCAATCCAGAAAGCAAAGAATTGCACGCATTGATGGACACAAAAAAGCCCTTCTTTTTCAGTATCCGGAACGCCTCTGCCGCCTCTCGGAGTTTCCGCGCCTGCACGTAGGTCCGGACCAGGAGGTCAAACACCAAGGAATTCGAATTGAACTCACGGTAAGAAGCGAGCAGAGCGTCGACGATTTCCGGCCGCGAAATGCCACGGCGGCGAACGAGGCGAAGAATTAGTGACTGCGCGTCGGTAGAGCGGCGGTTGACGATGGAGACGTGGATCATGGCGGCGAGAGAGGATGGGGAGAGCTTGGGGTGGGGGGATTGGAGGAGGAGATGGATGAAGCTTTGGGCAGATTGGGGATTGCTGGATTGGAAGCATTGCCGGAGAGTGGAGATTATGGTCTCGGGAGTGAGATCGGCGGGAAGACCAGGGGCGGTGGATGGGGCAAGAACAGTGGTAGGATTAGGGTTCGGGGCGAGGTTTAGGGTTAGGGTTTTGGAAGGAAAGGAACGATGAGGGCGTTTGGTGGCGATGCGGCCGAGGAACGACGCCATTAGAGAGCATTGCTTGTGGAGGCCTGGAACTGGAAGTAAGCAAGGTTTTGTTTTTTCTCTTTCTGAACTTTAAAATATATTTTTTCTAATTAATTTTTAAAAAAAAATATATTGAACTAACATGATTTAAAGCGTCTATAAATTTAGTATAAATGGGTTCGTAAAAAAGTACTTATGTGTGTCGTATGTATTGATATATCTTAGTCAGATTTTGAACTAATATATTGAATTTTAGATATTTAAGTATTTATGTATGTCGAATGTATTGATATATATTCGTTGGATTTTGAACTAATATATTTTGGATTTAATTAAAGTTTATTGTCATTGTTGATTCATGGATTTTGTGTAAAAGCAGGTTAAATGGATTGTGTTATATTACACAACTCAATTACAGATTAAACGGGTTAAATGAGTTAAATGGGTCATATCTTAGTATACGCTTCATATATAGGTTGTGTGTGAGTTTAGAACGTTAGACACGATTAATAATGACGTCGGGTCTGTGTCTAGCATTTTAATGCTATATTTTTATTTTAACACAACACGATTAGATACTTTTACATGAATAGCCACCTCTAATTCTTTCAATGTTATTTACATCTCAAGATTTTTCTCCTTAAAAAATTATTTTTCAGATAAAAAGGGTTAAATGAGTTAAATGGGTCATATCGTAATACACTCTTCATATAAAGGTTGTGTATGAGTTTAGGACGTCAAACACGATTAATAATGATGTCGGGTCTGTGTCTAGCTTTTTGATGTTATATTTTTATTTTAACACGTCACGATTAAACACTTTTACAAGAATAGACACCTTTAATTCTTTCAATGTTGTTTACCTATATGATTCTTCTGCATAAAAAATCAATTTTCAAAATGGTTTGTTAAATATATAACTTATTTGAATTATAATTATTTAAATTTAAAATACTTTTAAAAAATTACAAACTAATAACTTATTTTCAAAATTGAAAAGATTTTATGGTACTTGTTAATTTATAAATAATATAGATAATATAAATTCGTATCAGAATATTAAAATTTTGCCAATATTTTATGAAGAAAAAAATGTTGATAAATGATAATAATGATATTCCATTTGAATGGTGAATGGGCAGTCTATAGATCAGCTCGATATTGTACAGTATTGTATAAACACTCTATAATATATCCTACAATGCTAATAATTTATAAAACGGGGCTCATCATTTTTGAAAATAAATAAATAAATAAATAAAAGATAGTAAGAGATAAAGGGGAAGTATTGCATTATTTTTGTCCTTTTCAAGTCTTTAATTTCTAAGTGAATGGTTTACCATCAACACTAACACATTATCTTAAATCGCATAACTGAAGTAGTGTGTATATCTTTAGATTCATTCCATTGTACATTACCCCGTTTTTCATTGATTATTTTGCATTTGTTGAGCTAGTAATTATGGTTCTACTGGCAACCCATGTAGAAATAAAACGAGGACAAATTTATCTAAATAAATTCATATTATCTACTAATTTAATTATTTAAAAAAATAGCTTTGACATAAAAAAAAACTAAATTAAAATTTTATACAAAATGTAGACAAGTCACATTATGAGTGTGTACAAGTGTGGAGTTATTATCTCAATACACATATACTTTCACTTTACATGAGTTGAGATTCAATTCGAACACATCTCCACAGTAAAGACAAGAACACTCTACATAAAAAACTCAATATCAAAAAATAAAAAAAAAATCATTGAAAATTTATCAGATATTATATGATTATTATAACATGATTATAACAATTATATAATTATTAAAATGTCCAAGAGTAGGATTAAGGGCATGATAAACACGGTAGAATACTGATTTAACTCTCTTTACAAGGTTTTCGATATTACTTCTATTATTAAGGTGTAATTAATCTAGTTTTGGAAGCTCCTCTTTTAGCACATCTCAACAAAGAGAAGTCTATAGTTAGATTCATATTGATATTCACAAACTAGTTTTGAATAACAACTTTGATAAAATATTACAAGCTTGTGTTCACAGTCGTTGCAATTACATATCCATGTCACTTTTAAATCTAATTTTGGTTAATTCTTCCAATTTTATAAATGTTTCATTTAAATTCTAGAATTTCCATGAAATTGCAATTTATTATTTTATATTTAAAAAGATGGATATACCACAGGTTTATTAGAAGCGAAAAGAAACAGTACAACTGGAAATAACAATATAGCTGAAAAATAAAAAAGCAATATATTAAGAAGCTATAGAATCTACCATTAGTGGAAATAGCTAGACCAACAAACGACCCAAAATAAAAGATCCGAGGCGTAAAGAGCCTCTCCTCCCAGGTCACCCAAATTGAAATAGACTAGTAGACGGTAGGATTAGGGGCTTGATTGAAAGCGTCACATTCTCCTTTCACAGAGAGCCATGAAACTAGATAATTTTCCTTACCACAACAGAAGAGATCCCTAACTTTTGATTCTTGCCTTAGGAGCTACGGAAACCAAAAAATATATATATATAAATAAATAAGTGATAGATACTCTAAATGACATAAGATGCCAAAAGCAACTTAAGTGAAAAATGCAATCATTTCTCGAAATATGTGCTATCTTTAAGATCTACGCAAAAGTGGTCCCGAATGGGTATGGGCAAGGACATTCTATGAAAAGGTGGTTTATAAGTTTTATAACAGCATGCAGCATGTCAGAGGGCACATGTGCCTATCGGAAGTTTGTTGTATCGCCTTACATCGAGAATATTAAGAGTGAGGATTTTGTTATCCTAGGTCAACTAGGTCGAGATTGAAATATTCCTAGAGCAAAAGTTCTTTAGAATGGTTGATGTCATTGCACATTTGTTGCCTTTGTCGATGATGAAGCCATCGAAAAAAACGAAAAGAGAAATGACTGTTAGGTGACAAGCTCCAAATTCAGTTATAATAACTATCACCATCTAGTGTGCGCTGCCATAATTCGAATACATTCGGTCCTGCTCATGATTGGTTTATTTTTCTATATTCTTTTATAATTCTATCATTATTTGATTTTTTGTGTCACTCGTAAAATTGACTGAATATATGATGTGTGATTGAAAAAAAAAAAATCAAGAGGGTGAATATTACATTGCATACGATATAACATCATTCAATAATCAATTGGCAAGACAAATATAATAAAATTTAGAACTGTTTCACTTTTTTTTCTTACTTATTTCTCTAGAGTAAGTTTTGTGGACCAAAATTTCTTTTACTTGTTTTTCTTTTTATATTATCTTCCATCAGGTCAAAATAAATATATACAATATAATTAATACTGGTGTAGTTATGTTTTGAGAAAGGTAAAGAATATAACAACCATTTATTAGTATATGACATGCATATAAAACATTTTCTTTACAATGGGAGCATCCAAAACCACTTTGAAAGCAAATATGCTATAAAATTGCATACAATTTGTCAAGATTATATATGTATGTATAAACTAGTTCTACATCATTCACCTACCAGGTGATTCTCAGTTAGAGAATTGGTTGATATGTTTTGAATTTTTCAAATAAAGTCATGACAATTTTTTTTCCTAAAAAATGACAAGTGTTGTCTCATAAGATGGGGACAAATAAGTATAAAGGTGCACTAATAAAAAATATGACTCCTCCCACATGACCATATTGATGACGGAGCTATTTGACTCTCCATCTCTCCCTCTCAGTTATATTTACATGTCTTTGGCATTATTGGGTGACAATAATTAAAAATAAAAATTATTTATAAAACTAAAGCAATTTGTATTAATAAAATCATTAGTTATCAATAAATATATAACTAACATATATATAACTTTAATTGCAAAAAAAAAAACAAGCACTATTTAAGTTTACCAGCCCACCAGACACAAAATAAAATAAAATAAAATAAAATCCGAACATGCAAATCCAACGCTAATATATTTCCATTTCATCAAATTCAAAAACAAAAATGGAGTTTTTTTAGGAAAATGAACAAAAAAAAAAAAAAAAAAAAAAAAGCCCTTTTGAATGACCGAAACAAGCTACAGGCTATGGAAGGAGTGGTTTTTTGCCTTTTATTATTAGCTACATCTTTTATAGCTTTATACATATTGTTAACTACATTTTTGACCCCTTATTGCTATTTTGTTGAAAACATAAGTATTGTTGCTAAATTTTTTAACAATAAAAATAATATTCCAAATATGTTTTTTTTTTTTTTGTTAGTTTTGTTTTCAAAACATAAAATTGAAAATAAAAATCATGATTTGGCAATAATGCCAAACGAGTTTCCTAGCCCACCCAATAAGAACAAAAACCAAATTCTAACATGCAACCCACCGCTAAGGGGTCGTTTGGGTTTTTTTTTTTTTTTTTTTTTGGTATTGCTTTCATTTTGTTTTGTTATCAATTTTTTGAAAACTAAAATATGTTTGGATATATTAACTTTTGTATATTTTAAAAACCTGAAAATAAAAACATGTTTGGATAGCGTAAAATTAATATGACACTTTGTTATCATGTTTTTCAAATTCATATTTTTATATTTTTTTATAAAAGTTTATTTTTCATATTAGTTACTAGATTGTATTATCATATAAAATTAATAACATAAAATGGTATTGTGTGGATAAAAAATATCTCATAAAAATTGCACCATTTGAACTTAAAAAATTTATATATGTTGATAGCAATTTCATCTCTAACACGAAGCATTTGTTGTAGCTTATTTGGTATCATTGACAAAACCAAAAGGAAAATGTAGGGTTTAATAAATGAAATAATTAAAAACAAATTTTGGGGGTTTGTCTTAAAAATTTATTTTTTAACTCATCCGATTTAAAAAAAATAAAAATAAAAGGAGAGGAGGGGGCAATATAGAGAAGTAGTCATAAATTTTTTTTGGGAGGTCAAGTAAAAAGTCAATAACTCAAATAATAGATTTTTACAAATATTTTTTTTTAAAAAAATTGTTTATTCGTTATTTCCTACTTTATAAAAAAATCAAGAGTCAAATAATAATTTTCATAAGTACTTTCTAAAAATATAATTTTTTATACTATATAAAATAATTTGTAAAATATCAAGATCAAATAATAATTTTTTTATAAATATTTTTTATAAAATATTATTTTTTAGACTATTGATATTGATTTGTAAAAAAATTATATTTTATAAAACATAAAAATTAAAACCAAAGGGAAGAGAGAGTAGAAAAGGAAAGGTTTAATGGTGGGAGGAGTTTTAAGAACCATTGTTTCCCAAAAAATTGAAAACATAAAAATGTTGTTCCCATGATTGTTGCCAAAATTTGTAACAAGCAAAAACAATATGCTAAATATATTATTATTAGTTTTATTTCCAAAACTAAAATCGAAAACAAAAAACCTCAATTGGCAATATGCCAAACTAATATCCTAGCACACCAAACACAAACAAAAATCAAATTCAAACATGTAAATCCAATATATTAACATGATTTATTAATTACTAATCACAATTAAATTATCAATTAAGTTGCATTTAAAAATATATTTCCATTTCATAAAATCCAAAAACAAAAACAGCTCATTTAAACGACTTGGAACAACTGAACAAGTTTCCACCGGCTACAGCCGGTGACGAACTAGCCGTTGGAGGACTCAAAACGAAGTCCCAACCAGACGGCGCCTCGTAACTGACGGCAGAGCCCCCGCTACGGCTCCTTCGTGCGTGGTCCCCACGTGACTCTCCTCGAGATCAGATACAGATCACATCCCATTTCCATCGTACGGTCCTGATCAAAACTACCACCCTCTCTCTCTCCTCACGTGACACGGAGGTGGGCGGGCCCCACTCCCCCTCCTCTTCTTCGTTTTGAAAACGGTCTTATTAGTGCTCACTGAAACTCCTTGCTGTGCTCTCTCTCTATCTCTCTCTCTCTCTCTCTCTCTCTCTCCCTCTCTTTCTAGGGCTCGCTCGAGCTTTCTCATCGGGGGGAGCTCGTGGTTTCGATCATCCAGGCTAGGTTTTTCAAGTGAGGTTGCAAATCGAAGGTGAGCTGTGGCGATCGGAAGTCTTAATTTTTGAATCTGTGTTGTTCTTTGAGAAATTCTGAGCATTTGGTTTTTTTTATATGAATATGATTGGAATTTGGTATGGTTTAGGTTTTAGTATGGTTTTGTTGAAATTTGGTTGATAAATGGTTTTTCTTTGTTGGTGTTTCTTGAGATTTCTTTGTTTTGTGTGTCTTTTTAGTGATTTGTGTTCTTGTTGTTGTGAGTTTGGATTTGATGCCTTTGTATTTGGATTTTGTTGTTGAAATTTAGTTTAGTTTTTTTTTGTTTTACGTTGTTTTGTCTTGATTTTAGTTCTCGTTTCTTGAATTCTGGCTCTGGCGCTGCTTAATTTCGCTATTATCTCTTTGATTTTAGTTCTTCAGTGATTTGAGAGAGCCTTGCTGCAAAATTTTTCCAATGCTTTTGCCACTCTTTATATTATCGGTTTTTTTTTTGGGTAGTTGTGTTTGTATTTCTTCACAAGCTTGCTTGGATAGTGATTCATGAAAACTATAAGGTTTTCTTACATCGTAATTGGTTACTTTTAAATATCTCAAGGTCGCATGAGATCTATTTATTACTAAAATGCGACAAGAATTCTTGTTGTGGTTGATTCTAAGAGCTGGCAATATTCTGTTTTGGTTACAGATTCTTGTCTCAAGTTAATTGAAAAGTTCTGGCTGTTTTGGTATAGCTGGAGAGTTTTGGCAACACTCAGTTTGCTTGGCCTTCTCCAATTAGGACATTTTTCTATCATAATCAGCGACCATGGCAGCAGCTCGGACACCTGGTACCCCGGCTTCAAAGATTGAAAGAACTCCAATATCTACACCAGGAGGTCCCAGAGCAAAGGAGGAGAAGATCTTTGTAACTGTTCGTGTGAGGCCCCTTAGCAAGAAAGAGCAAGCACTTAAAGACCAAGTAGCATGGGATTGTGTAGATGACAATACCATTGTGTTTAAAGCACCATCTCAGGATCGCTTGAGTTCATCACCCTTTTATACATTTGGTATTGCACACCCATTCTCCGTATGATTATGCAAGCGTATTCAGAAAGTGACCCATTAACTTGATGTCTGACTGTACTTATTTTCTCTATCAGACAAAGTATTTGGGCCTACTTCCTTAACTGAGACAGTTTACGAAGAAGGTGCCAAAGATGTTGCCTTATCAGCCCTGACAGGAATCAATGGTATGGAGGAGCCGTTTTTGGCCGCTTTATTGTTAGCTACATCTTTGACCACTATATTTTTAGTTATATCTTTATCAGCTTTAAAATTGGTATTAATGGCCCTTTTAATGTTCTTTCTGTAGCTACCATTTTTGCTTATGGCCAGACTAGCAGCGGGAAAACATACACTATGAGAGGAATTACTGAGAGTGCTGTAAATGATATTTACAATCACATCCATAACGTAAGCTTTTTACTTAAATTTTGCCAGTCCTCTGCACTTCACTGTCTAGGTGAAGGGTGCATTGCTTAACCATAGAATCTGCATGCTATTATGGAAAACTGTGAAAGATGATTATATTTCTTGGAAGAAATTCTGGTGTATTCAGATTTTTTCTTTCTTTATTTGAGAAAAGCTTATCAAGGTTGTCTTATTTATTTTTTTGCATGAGGCCTTCAGGTATCTGAGAGGCACTTCACCATAAAAATATCTGCATTGGAAATTTACAATGAGGTAGTAAGAGACCTTTTAAAACCAGATTCTGGACCTCTCCGGCTATTAGATGACCCTGAGGTAGAGTGTTATCAGAATTCATATTTTTGAATAATGTTTGGTTCCCTTTTTTTTTTTAGTCCTCATGTCTGCATGTCTGCAGAAAGGGACAATTGTTGAGAAACTTGAAGAAGAAGTTGCAAAAGATAGTCAGCATCTGAGACATCTCATTGGCATTTGTGAAGGTAATCTGTATTTTCTTAATTTTTGTGAATTATTAGCTATGTTGTAATTTTCCAATGAAATTTGTTGACTTATTTTTCTGACCGCTTGCATGATGTTACGAAACTTCTGATGTTTTGCAGCACAAAGGCAGGTTGGTGAAACTTCCTTGAATGATACAAGCTCTAGATCACACCAAATTATAAGGCTGGTCAGTATGTACATTTTAATCCTGTCATTGATATTGAACTTCTTGAAACAGGAAACTAAAACTTGCTTTCGACATTTTACAAATTCATCACAGACAGTAGAAAGCAGCTTACGGGAGAACTCTGGCTGTGTGAAATCATATGTTGCTAGCCTGGTAGTTTCTTCTTCTCACCTTGAATCACTTTAGAGCTATTGCTGTATATAGTAATACTTATAATTGGCACTTTGTAGAATTTTGTGGATCTTGCAGGTAGTGAAAGAGCCTCACAAACTCATGCTGATGGTGCTAGGCTGAAAGAAGGCTGTCACATAAACCGTAGTTTGTTAACTCTTACAACTGTAATTAGAAAGCTCAGGTCAGGATTCTGGGAACAATGCTTGATTTTACCAATTGCTGAGAAGGATGTCTAGAAAAAATTCATGCCTGCAAGAAGAATGTGTAAATTTATGCTGATTCAATATTGATTTCAATAAGGTTAAATCTGCAAATATCAAGTACTTCTAATAAAACAGGATTACAAGATATGTTTGGTAAATAGGACTTCTGAGAAGGGAGTTTAAGGAGAGGGTAAAGACATAAAAAGTTGTATGCCAATAATAACATGTGGGAATCTTACCTGCTTAGTTGGATATATTCATCTATCATCCTCTTATCACTTTCTAGTTAAATTTTGCATGCTTTTAGATGCCTGTTTGTTTAAAATTACAAGCAATGGCACATTTAAACTTTATTTTACAACACATCATAGAAAGCGCACTCAACATATGTTACAGGGACTTTCTTTACAAGGGGTAGTTTAGGCAGTGGAGTCGCCACTAACAAAATTAATTTATCAGATTCATTGACAAGTTCCTTCGGCATAATATTGTTTGGTGTGTCAAATTTCTGAACTCAATATGTATAAAGTGTTGGATTTAGTACACGAATTGGCCCTGCATCTTATTGCCATTGCCGAAAATTGGACGCATACAAATTTGTTTTACATTTGTAAACAAACTTGTTCTTAGTGAAGCCTGAATTTGTAGTATTTTAGTTCTTTCATATGTCCAGGTAAGACTGAATTTAAGTAGTTTAGTTCTTGCACATGCCAGATACTTGGGCATTAACAAACAAGGCACTTATGGTTTATGAAACATTGAAACATGAAAATATCAAATTGTGCACACATTGTCCTTGTTTATTTTTCTGGTGTCTGTGGTCTCTCTTTTTAATTATTTAGTGTCAGTGCCTTCTCTTCAACATCTTGAGCCATCAAAAAAATATTGTGCATACTGAGCTTGAATGGGTGAGTTTTAATGTTTTGTATTTTCTGTCTGCAGTGCAGGTAAGAAAAGTGGCCATATCCCATACCGGGATTCAAAACTCACTCGTATATTGCAGCTGTCTCTTGGTGGAAATGCAAGGACAGCCATTATCTGCACCATGAGTCCGGCACTTAGCCATGTAGAACAATCTCGGAATACTCTCTTCTTTGCAACCCGTGCAAAGGAAGTCACTAATAGTGCACATGTGAATATGGTAAATACCGTTTAGAAATAATTGAATTGCTTGCTTAGTCTTCCATTATGTATTTCGAAAATTTTTCGTAGTGGTTGGTTAAGTTGAATTTTCTATTTGATCAGGTTGTATCAGACAAACAACTAGTCAAACAACTGCAGAAGGAAGTTGCGAGGCTTGAAGCAGAATTGCGCACCCCAGAGCTTTCTGGTTCTTCATGTTCAGAAGCTCTTCTCAAGGAGAAAGAACTAAAAATTAAGAAGGTAACTTGCAGAAGAAAAGTAGACATTTTTAAAATGTTGGTTTCTGGCGGCTGTATTCAACCATCCTGCATGGAACAGCTAATTTGAATCAAACTAATATTCTATGGTGGCAAGCAGATGGAGATGGAGATGGAAGAATTGAAGCGGGAAAGAGACTTTGCACATTCCCAGCTGGTAGAACTACGAAAAAAGGTGAAGGAAGATCACCATGTGAGTATCTAAACATATGCCCATATCAAAATTACACATCATGAAGGGAACCAAACCGATAACGCGCTTGTTGGTTTTGATCGCCCAGCTACTTGTGATATCTTATATCAAAATTACACATCATGAAGGGGACAAAACCAATAACATGCTTGTTGGTTTTAATCACCCAGCTACTTGTGATATCTTAGAACTGTTATATTTTCTTTTCAGGAAACCAATCCATTTGCATCACCTCGCCAAGTGGCTAAATGCCTTACATTTTCGGATTCATCACCTCAGTTTGGGGAAAGGACACATGGCAGGGTTGAACGAGCAAGGAATACTATGAGGCAGTCATCAACTGTTCCATTTATGCTTGTTCATGAAATCCGCAAGCTTGAGCATTTACAGGAGCAGCTTGGTGAGGAAGCTAACCGGGCTCTGGAAGTACTACAGAAGGAGGTTGCTTGCCACCGACTTGGGAACCAAGATGCTGCAGAGACTATTGCTAAACTGCAAGCAGAGATCAGGGAGATGCAAACTGTCAGATCTTTTGACAACAAAGTTGACATTGCAGAAGCACTTGCTGGAGGTAACAACACTGGTACCAACTTGAAGGATGAAATTACAAGACTAAATTCACAAGGCAACACCATTGCTAATCTAGAGGAGAAACTGGAAAATGTCCAGAGATCCATCGACAAGCTAGTTATGTCCCTTCCAAGTAATCTTCAGTCAAATGAGATGACCCCAAAATCCTCTAAAGGTCAACCAAAGAAGAAGAAGAAGTTACTTCCCCTGGTCTCAAGCAGTGGTGCAAACCGAAGTAATTTGATCAGAGCACCATGCTCTCCTCTTTCATCTTCTAGAAAGACATTGGAATCAGAAGTGGAGAACAGAGCTCCAGAAATTGATGCTTTATCCCAGGAAACAATCTCAGGCTCTGAAAAGGTTACACCAATCAAAAGTGAAGACGGTGGAGACATCTCATCAAGAGATAGCACACCTTGTCACCGGCGTTCTAGTTCTGTGAACATGCGAAAAATGCAGAAGATGTTCCAGACTGCAGCAGAAGAAAATGTAAGGAGCATAAGATCATATGTCACTGAGCTGAAAGAACGGGTAGCCAAGCTGCAGTATCAAAAGAAACTCCTTGTGTGCCAGGTTAGGGATAACTCTTTTATTTTCTTCAGAGCATTCCAATACTAATGACAGTTTGATACAACCTTTATTTGTATATGTTTCACCAGGTCTTGGAGTTAGAAGCAAATGAGGCTTCAGGTTGTGATACGGTGGAGGAGGGCGAAGACATCTCTGAGCTACAAAATTCTCCTGCATCATGGCATTCCATATTTAAGGATCAAATGCAGCAGATTATGCTATTGTGGGATGCTTGCCATGTGTCGATCATACACCGAACACAATTTTACTTGTTATTCAGAGGTGATCCTGCTGATCAGATATATATAGAAGTCGAACTTAGAAGATTGACTTGGCTTCAGCAACACTTTCTTGAGGTTGGAAATGAAAGTCCTGCACATGTTGGTGATGAGCCAGTTGTTTCTCTATCCTCAAGGTACAAAATCATATACTGAACTAACATTTCATATAATTGATCTGATTCCACTGAAGATTCTTATTCGAATGAATGCAGTATGAGAGCGCTAAAGCACGAGAGAGAGTTCCTAGCTAAAAGGCTGAACTCAAGACTTTCCGAAGAAGAGCGAGATCGGCTGTACAAGAAATGGCAAGTGCCACTTGAGGGGAAGCAGAGGAAGCTGCAACTGGTGAACAAGTTATGGACAGATCCAATTGATAAGGCACATATAGAAGAAAGTGCTGATATAGTGGCCAGGCTTGTGGGTTTCTGTGAAGGTGGAAATATCAGCAAAGAGATGTTTGAACTCAACTTTGCAGTGCCTGTGAGCAAGAAACCATGGCTATTGGGTTGGCAACCAATATCCAACTTGCTGAGATTATGACAACCATGAATTGGTGTTCTTCTCAGGCTTGATGAGAGAGCTGGGTTTCTCAGTTAATGGAAATCCAATAATCTCTCTTTTATCTCCAATTCTCCAAAGGTAAATCCAATCTGGACACTTAGTTATATATGAGCAATGGAATGATCATGAATTCATGGTGTTCTTTTGATTTTAAGATTGGTAGATTGGAGTTCATTAGCAGCATTTGTATAGTTGATTTTTTTTAGTAATAACTGCACATTGGTCAATGAAATTTTCTAGTGAATTCTTCTTCTTTTGCCTTCCTCCCATTCACCTCCCTTACTCTTTGGGCGGCGTTTATTAATTTTCTTGTCTATTTTTTGTTTGTTTTTAAGAAAACAAGGTTATATAATGTACTCAAACCTGCACACGTTTGGATTGGCATGTGCTAAGCGTCCGCATAACTATGAGTTGACATATGACAAATGGGCTCATTGTCAAAGGGTTAAGGGCATGCAAGACTTTAAACTTGGTGAACAAATTATTATTATTATTATTATTATTATTATTATTATTATTATTATTATAATTTAGGTAACTTAAAATCAAGTTACAAAATAAAAAGCTTCAAGCTGAATAAAATCTTATTATTTTGATTTTTTGAACCAATTAGCAATTGCTACTAACTATTCCACCTAAAAGCATGAACTTTTTGCAACTATGCATATTATGCATAAACAATTTTAAAAAAAAATTAAGTTTATTTTAAGATGGGTAAACACTTTAACCAATATTTGAGAAACCAATATTGTGAAACAAACTTCTTGCCTTCTTCAAAAAATAAAAGTTTACATAATATTTATAATGTGGGTGTGGTATAAGTTAAACTTTTATTTCATAATCTTTAAATGATAATTTTTTTAAACTATCAACTTGATTATTATGATGGTAACTTTTAAATAATTTTTATTTTATAAAATACGACTATAACATATCTAAAATATGCACAGGCATAAAATAAACTTAGCAAGTATTTATACCCTCATCTTACATGGTCTTTGGCGTGCAATTTTGGGTTTTCTTTAAAACCAATATCATACACAAAAAAAAAAAAAAAAAAAAAAAAAAAAAAAAAAAATCCGATACTAATAGCTCAGGAACCCTTTGAGTTTTTTAAATAATTATTTGTATTAAAAAAACATATTTAAATGTCTTTTTCAGAAATAATTTTTTTTAATAATAATAATATTAATATTAATAATAATAAAGCACACATATTAAGCTTCCAAGCAACATCAAGAAGCTGAAAGATTCCAAGGCTCATCACTCTCCATTTTCGTGTGTTGAACCGCTTCGAGTGACGTGTCCTCCAAACTATACATTGGAACTCAACCCTTCTTCTCTCTCTCATCGTCATCGAGAGATCAACACCGAGAGCCAAAGAGAGAGAGACAATGGCGTGCCTCTCTCTCTCCTTCGTCTCCTCCGCCTCCGAACCCTCATCATCCTCCCTCCAATCCCTTCCTCTCCGCACCACAACCTCCTTCATCTCCTCCAAACCCTTCCTTCCTCCCCTCCGATCCCCTTCCCTACGACTTCGTCCTCCTCTCCAAGCGCTTCTCAGCCAATCCATCAAACCAGATGACGATGAGACCCTGGAGAAGTTCCAAGACAACAACGCCATCACGGATTTCATGAGGTTTCGCACCGGCGATGTCTCCCGCGCCGGTGGTGGTGGTGGCTCTGGCGAGCTGCAGACCGCTGTCGTGAGCTATAAGAAGCAGTTCCCTTGGTCGCTTTTCCAGCCTTTTCTTCAGGTTTTCTTCGCTTCTCATCTTGTTCTCCCCCTTTTTCAATTCTTTTTCTCGGTCTCATCGGATTGCTGTGATTGCAGGTGGATTTGGTTTCGACGATCCACATTGCCGATAAACAGTATGTGTCCCTTTTGTATTGGTTGATGTTGTCTTGTTGAATTGTATGAAGATTTTTTCAGAACTATCTTTTCATCTTATTTCATGCTTCTAATTGTTTGATTTGATCCATTTGATGCTGGTTTCAGGGCGCTGAATTGATTTTTTTTTTTCCATTTTTTCTATATGGTTTGTTTGATTTGATATATGATCACATATCCATGGATTATAGCTTTCCTTTATCTGGAAATGAATGTTTCTCATTGATGTTCAAATAGGTTGGGCTTTCCTGGGATTTTGCACTGCTTGTTTCTTTTATAGATAATAATACTTGTTTGGTGAAGGTTTCTTGCTACTGATGATACATTAGTTCAGTGTATCATATTGATGAATGCTAGGTTTTATAAATGGAAAAGTAGGCATTTTGGTTAGCAATGAGCTTGTCCGTGATCGGTATAATGAAGATAGTATATTGTACTTATTGGGGGACTGGATTTATTGTAAATTCAATTGAGCTAGTTATAAAATGGTGAAATGAGTTTAGCTGTATCATATGACTCCACTTTCTAACTGGTTGTAGCTAAACTGAAAATATTACTGCCTGCAGTGTAGGAAATTTATAAATTAGGTGTTATCACTTATGTTTCTCGATTTTTTTTCTTGAAAAAAAACTATTGATTAATAATCGAATCTACATTGCTAAAGTTCTGTTCATCAATTGCTTATTTGGTACTTTTTTCTTTCTTTGCCTTGTTAGTAAAGATGGTGTTTGGCTTTTTTAGGCATCTTAACCATTATAAATCTTTTCTGTCAAGTTTGAAAAAGTGACTTACATGAGAATGATCTGGCAGAGTTTAGATGTTAGAATCATCTGGGAAATATAAGATGTCTAATGCAGAAGAAATAAGGCCACCTTGTTAATCAAGTCCACTGTTTTATGTTCACATAAGATTTTTTTTTTTTTGGGTCAGATTAAGAGACGATGAAGTTTCTTTTATGAAAATGTTGTTTAATATTTCCCTGTTCATTATCCTTTGCTGCATTTCTGTTAGCTCCATAAATAATGCAGTCGTAATCAATTTTCAGATACTTTGAGACATTACAGAAGGGTCTTGAATCATATGACTGTGTCCTTTATGAGATGGTTGCGAGCAGAGAGAGTTTAGAGAATAGGAGAAATTCAAAAGCTGCTAAAAGGCTGAAAGCAGCACGCTCCAGGGGTTTTAATGTTCTTGGATTTATCCAGAGACAAATGGCCCGTGTTCTTGCACTTGACTTCCAATTGGATTGTCTTGATTATGATGGCGATAAGTGGCTCCATGCAGACCTTGACTTTGAAACATTTAAAATGCTCCAGGTATTTTGCTCATCTTCTTCCTTGCTCATTCTATTTGAAACAGTTAAAATCATCGCCTTTTTGTCTTCTTAAAAAGATATTATTCAAATAACTTGAGGAATTTTCTAGCAAATACAAGATATGCATCATATCCTGATTGTTGGTATTGATTTTTATTAAGTTTATATGCATTAGTTAAAAAATGTAGTGGAAGCAGTAAGGACTACTGCATCAGAAGTGGTCCTTGGCTTCTTGTATGGTGTTATTTCCTCTCACACTCTTGTTATGAATCATTTTTTATCTCGTTATTCATTTATATTAGAAGTGTTGTAATTAGTCAAAAGCATTTGAATCTTTAATGGCATACTATGTTTATATTATCCAGCATGAAAGAGGTGAAAGTTTCTTCACATTTGCAAGAGACATGACGCTAAGATCCACGAAAGCCCTTGTGCAATCAGCTGCTATCCGTGAAGATCTTGATCCTTGGAGATCTAAGCTTCTTTGGGCTTCACGAGTACTACCCATGCCTCTTGTTGGACTACTTATCATTGGAAGCGTATGTTCACCATTAGAAAACCAGACCACAGAATACTCTGAGTTAAAAGCACTTTCAGAGCTCGATATTGGAGCAGCTCTCAAGATTTTCTTGGCTAAGCGCCTTACTTCTGAGTAAGTCATCCCCAATTAATTCTCAGTATGTCGCATGTTATTTTATAAGCAAGCGCTTGCATCTTCATGGAAATTAGTTTAGTCAAGAGGCTTCTAGATTGATGTTTAAAGGGTAAATTTTTTTAATAGGGCATCAAACTATGTCATTTTTTCATTTTGGGATCCAAACTTCAATTTGAATCAAAATTGTTACCCAATTTGAATTTTGTTTCATCGAGTTATCACCTGGGAGATTCCGGCCTATTTTTGATAATGTACATCCAAGAAATTCTCAATCATTATATATGTGACACGATGTTTATTCAACTGACAATTTTATCTCACATGTTAACAGAAAATTTTCACATCATATCATCAAAAATAAGTCATAATCGGTCAAATAATCTTTTGGTGAAACAAAATTGAAATTGAGTAATTATTTTGATTCAAATTGAAGTTTGAACCAAAAAAAAAAAAACACTATAGATTGATGCCCTATCAAAAAATTTACCCAATGTTTAAATATAGTTAGCACTGATGTTTATGCTTGTCTTTTTTATAATCTCTCATTCTTCATGGTTTCATGAGCATGCATAATAACTGGCGGTGGTTGTGATATGACCATGAAGGTTCACCCAGATAACTGCTGCTGTGGAGGAGAAATCAGTAATCATCGGTGAGAGAAACCGGGCTGCAACAGAAGCATTGCAGAGAGCAATAGATAACGGGTACAAAAGAATAGCTGTGCTCTACGGTGGCGGGCACATGCCTGACTTAGGAAGACGATTACGAGAAGAGTTCGACATGGTACCCTCACAAGTGCAATGGATAACAGCTTGGTCAATCCAGAACAGAATACTCGACAACCACTCCATTCCATTCCTGAAGACCCTGGCCAAGCTTTCAGGTTGGCCACTGAACAGATATCAAACCCTAGGTTTGTTGATTTTTTCATCTGTCCTTGCAGTAGACCTATGGTTCTGGGAGCTCTTCTTCGGTACCATGGTGCATTTGGCTTCGTTGGCAGCATCGGAAGTTGATTTGCTCATTCATGGTATCAGATTCATGTGATTGTTTTATCATCATCTCCAGTTTTTCAATTGGAAGAAATTCAAACATTTGTCAGCTGCAGGATTTGCAGAAACAGGTGATTTTAGTTGTATAGTTATACGCATGCATCAATTGATGCCTGTTATTATATATGCTGCTGGTTTTATGTATGAATAGATGCAGAAAAGTTAGTTTGATAATTTTAGGTGTAATGGCATATGGGGTTGTTCCTGTGGACGTTAAGAGTCTAAAACAAGGAATGAATCACCTTCAATATATAAAGAAAATTGAATGTGCAGATTGATTTTTGGTTCGGTTTTGTGTTTTTACTGCACAATTGATTACTCTAAGATAACCAAATTAGAAATCAAGCATCTTGTTCTGAGGTCAGTCGGCTTTTTTTTCCCATTTTTTTTAACTTTTGCCTTGCGTTTGTTGTCAATTTTAGTAAAAAAAAAATATTTAGATACATAAATATGTATGTTTTGGAAAGCAGAAATATAAAACATGTTTGGTTAGGAAAAAAAAATGTCTATATATATGGTAAAGTTTTTATCATTTTTCTCAAATTTGTATTATTATATTTGTTATGATTTTTTATATTGACAAACAAAATTAAGTTATATTAGTAAACAATTTCTTTTTACATATTTTATAAAAATATAAAATATTGAGATGATGCTCATATTAATATATTCACAATATATAAATAGAAAATTAGAAGAGATTTAAATAAAAACAAAAACAAAACAAATGAAGAATGGCCACGATCTCACAACAAAAATATCAATCGGCTACGAGCTCTAAACCCTCACCACACAATAATCTCTAAACCTTGATATCTATTAGAAAAGAATAGTGATTCAAAAGTCTACTTATAAGAAAAAACATGGATGTTGTTACTAAAACATGCTTTCCTTATTCTGTTTCCAAAATTAAAATTGGCCAAACACTAACTTATTCCATCCATTTCTTTTACAACATTTAATATTTAAATAAATGCATTTAACGATTATCCTTTAAAACAATAAAAACAACATAAAAGTAACACATCATTGATTAGTCTTCATTAATTTAAATATTTACTTTAATTGATAGTTATTATCTTTATTTTAATTGATATTTGTTTATATAAAAACATTCCAATTGAGAGAATGCTGCGAAAAGTAGGCGGCGGCCTAGTTCAACTTGGTAAGGTAAGAATGAAATCATGTGAAAACACTTATTTGAGAATTACAAAAGTGGATTCACATATTTTCTGATTTAATGATAATTGGATGGAGAACTAGATGAAATTTAGCATTAGATAAATAAATAGCCGCTTGATTGATGCTATTCCTATTACCTATGTTTTTCATCCACCTTATTCACAAATAAGGTTCCAATGAAGCCCAAAGAACAGCAAATTATTAAGAAACAAATATAATATATATAACTCAGTAACAAATCAAACCATAATTTGTTCACCTCATAAAAACCCACATTCAAAATAAAAATATAAAACTAAACCTTGACATACGTACTCTAACTGCAAAAGCAGCATGCCAGCATGCAATAACAACGTAGACACAAACCACCATTCATTGGGAAAACAAACTCAAGATTCTAATTTGCATTCATCCAAGAAATCAATAAAGTGTCATCAATTGGATGTCTATATGCATGATAGGAAACATGACAAGTGACAAAGCATTTTAACTTCCACGTTTACATCACACCTGCATACAAGGGAGTAAACCTAGATACCAAAGTTTACAATGCACCTTGAGTAATGACTCAAAGCTCCCTTGGTTTAGGGCTCAGATATCATCACTAGAATCCCTAGATCTTTTTTTTAAAAAAAAAAAAAATCATTTACATGACCGCTCACCATTAGAACAAGCAAGGGGCATCATATATACTCAACACCTCAAGCCATAACCTTAAATAATTCACTCCGATTAGTCTAGCCAAAAAGAATGAAGCAAACTTACCCTACTAAGTTGAAGGGCTCAACACTTCACGATAAACATCACTACTCACTCAAGCAAAGAATCAGTTCAAAATTAATCACTTCAAAACAATTACATAGTCAAATAAAAAAGATGCACCTACAACTAAGCAAACGAGTTGCAACTTTTAAAGTTAAGATCACCAATTCACTATGAAAGTTCTATCTTCAAAATGCTAGCTAAGAACAAATCAAAGTCCATGACACCTACTCAGATATATATATTACTTTTTCAAAGGCTCAACAACAATCCCTAATAACATCGGGGTACTTTTTCCATCTTGCAAAGAATCAATTCAAAATTATCACTCTAAAATATCTACATAGTCAAATAAATAAGAAACCCAAAAAACTAAATAAATGAGTTATAACCATATCTAATTCAATGGCACTAACTTGAAGATTACTACAGCACAAGCCTAATGGCGTCAGGGACTTTTCAAAGGCTCAACAACAATCCCTAATAATGCCGGGGGCTTTTTCCATCTCACAAAGAATCAATTCAAAATTATCACCCTACAATATCTACATAGTCAAATAAACAAGAAACCAGACAATTAAACAAACGAGTTACAACCATATCTAGCTCAATGGCACTAACTTAAACATTACCACAACACAAACCTTCAAAACCCATTAAAAACAGATACCAGCATCAGTGCATAACACTTCAAACCATTAGCTAAAACAATAAATTCACACAATTAATTCATCCCAAAATCATCTAATCAAGTAGAATGAAATTCTTGCTGACAATCCAACAACCAAGAAAATACATATACTCAATTCAAGCATTTGGAAATTAATTAGAAACAGTTCAAAAAGAGACACAAAATTACTCATAAAAAAGATCAATACTTTCTCACTATTTAGACTGATGCACTAGCAGCAGCAGCCTTTGCCCTCGGAGTTGCTTGAGTGCCTGCAATCAAAATCAAAGAAACAATCAACAATAAATCCATAACAAGATAGAAATCAATGGATTTTCTCAAGAATCAAATAGCTACAAACATACCTTCACGGAAGTTGCTCTTAAACCTACGCGGAACATGGCGGAGATACCTCATCCTCCCAGTCCCCGTCGTCTTCCTCCTGATCGCTTTCATGCTCCAGTTATCTGATCCAATAAATTTACCAAAAAAAATCAACAAAAACCAACTAAAATTCATCAAAAACAGGGAAAATGAAGAGAAAATCTAGATTACATTTGCGGATGCGTGCGGATGGGTAGCCACAAGCAGCGCAGCGACTCTTCTGGAGATGAAAGCTACGGCGACCGCAACGGACGCAGAGCGTGTGGGTCTTGTTCCGGCGCTTGCCGAAGCTTCCCGTGCCCTTCCCCTGCGATCATCAAAGCAACAAGGATTAGGGTTAGGGTTGGATCTGAGATCTAGGGTTTGGAGGACATTGATGGAGAAGCGGCGGCTGGAGCTCACCATGAGGCTTTCGTTGGACGCCGAGAAGAAACCCTAGCGCTACGCGAGCATTCCAAACTCTTTATAGTGAGGGTATTTATATGGCAGGGTTGGCTTGTGAAGGGACCCGAACCCGTTAACGGATGTAACTGGGGATTTTTTATAGCAAATCTTGACCGTCCGATCAGATGTGTTTAGAGATGGACGGTTGATGGTGACAGTGGATCGGATTCGGGTAGGGTTTTTATAGATCCGAAATCCGAAACATTAACAAGTTTCTCTCTCGCCAGTCACTATTGCACACATAAAAAAAATTATGTTTTTAAAGAAATTATTTAGACAATCAAACCACAAGAGAACCACTGGCAGCCCGATACTCCTTTGGTAGAATGATTAATAGGCAGCCCAAGAATCAAAACCCTTTGGCCTTTGGTCTTACTGTTGTACATTAATACTGTATAATATTGTAGAAATATTGTATAGTTTGTTCATTCACTATTATTGATGCCCGGTGCCATATTCTCTGTGCCTATTTCCTGCTATTTTGAAATTTTATCACCTAAAACTTTTCTGCGTATTTTGAAGTGTCCTGCTAGCGGAGTTCTTGATGTTATTTTATTTCCTGCAAAGAGTCATATCTATGGCTAGATTCTGCTGTCGTTAGATCTTTCAGCTTTGTTGTGTCACCATATGTTTACATATGTTTAGTACCATGTTTTGGTGATCTGCAATCCAAATAATTTTGTAATAATTTTTAAGATCTACAGTTTAAAAAAAAAAATCATGAAAATGGCCTCTTTGTCATATTTACAATTAAAAGTTCACTGAGGATCATGTTTGATAATAGGTAGAATTCCCTAATTGATACCTCTACTATTGCAAACTTGCCCATTTAGTCCCTTTACTAAAACTTGCACCAATTGAGTGCTTTTACTATTTAAAATAGGAAATCTTAGTCCATAGACAAACGTCCGTTTTTTTTTGCCGTCTATGTGCATTGACGTGGTTTTTTTTTAATGGAGAAAATAAAAAGACCAGACTATCCTCACCTACACAGCCACCTTCCAAACCCATTCTAGTAATTTCGCATTACACCCTTAATAACTCCCTTCCACTTCGGTCATCTCCTCCAACTCGTCATCATCACGCCTCGATTAATGGCCACCACCGACGAATCTCAACCATCCATCCTCTTCTCCCCTTCACATCTGCCTCCACCTCTATCTACTACGCCATTTTGGGCTCCGGCGTCGTCTCCGATGATGATGACCATTCCCCTCTGATCTCCTTCAACCATGGCCGCCGCTCCATCTGCAACATCCGCGCCCTCTTCCTCTCCGTCCTTCTCTCCCTCGCCACGCTCTCCGTCAGCATCATTGCCCTCATCAGCCGCAATGTCTCCTTTTCTCCTTCCCACTCTTTCATCTAAGCTCTAAAAGCAACTCAAAGATACCACCTTTCCTCCTTTCCTCCCCATTTTGTGAGAGAAATCCAACTTTTTTTCCTTTTTTTTATTAATCTCTTCTCTATTTGCTTCTTCTTCTTCTTCTTCTCTCTCTTAATTTCTTCACTCATCTCTTAATCTGAAATGTTTATCTATAATTAATGATAACTAACTTGTTCTCTTCTTCTTCCTTTTCTTTCTCTTCTTAATTAAATGCTATCAAATAGGAGTAATGTTTATCTATTCCTCCATTAATGCTTGCTTATTTATTCCAATGAGAAAAAGAACTTTACCGGGTTTTCTTATGCTTATTAGGTTTTAGTCAATCTTCTCTTTCAATCAATGAAGAACCATTAATGGCTGTTAATTTGGTAGATCATTCACATTGGAATGAACAAGTTTCAATCTTCTCTAATGCAGCATGTAATTGAGGATTTGAAAGTTGCATTGCATGTGGTTTTCTTTATGCTTATTAGTTTTTTTATTAATATTCATTAAAAAAAACCCACGTCAGCACACACAAACGGCAAAGACAACGGCCGTTTGTGTGTAGATTGAAATTTCCTATTTTTAAAAGTAAAGGGACTTAATTGGTGCAAGTTTTAGTAGAGGGACTAAATGGACAGGTTTGAAATAGTAGAGGGACCAATTAGGGAATTCTACCTTGATAATAAACAAAACAAAAAGAAAACGGAAGGAGGATCTTCATGGTAAGTTGTTGGCTGCACAGAGAAATTTTAAATTTAACTTTCTTATCATCATCATTATAGCATAACTAATCATTTTACTTTAGTCTTATAGTATGAACTTGTTGCGTGGGATGAGGAACATACTTTCTTCTTCTTCTTTTTTTCCTTGCATCTCATTGTCATAAACAATTTTGGTTTGACATTTATTTTTGTCTAAGTGGCAGTTGTTTAGAGCTCTGTAGTTTGCATGAATGAGGGGATTAAGGAAATCAAAACATTTCTTAATGAATGGAGTGTGTGTTCTTGGTTAAGTAGAATTCATGTATCAGAATTTTGTAGTTGATGCCAATGTTTGAAGTATGGATAGAGTAATACTCTTATGTCAAGGGCACAAAGCACACTATGTAAGTTTTTTTTAATCATTACTAAACAGTGTGCATCTAAAATTAAAATTACAGATATACCTTCTAATATTTTTATGACTTAGACTGGAACGCATATTGAAGTCTTTATGATATATAGAAGGAAACATCATGTAAGAAGGTTACTTGTGAAAGTGTGCTCTTCAGTAGGTAGAGGTGATGTGAATTTTTTTCCAGAGTTGCAAGTGTGGTCACAAGAGGCTTCAAGTTGGACATTCTTGTAGTCTATTTTTGTGACATCGCATAAATTTTACATCTTCAGTCATCGCCATAATCATACTATTTATTCACCATCATGTTTATTAAACTGGTTCAGGAGAACTAACCTGCAATTACTGATCAAGTACCCACAAGAGATGGCTCAGTTGCATCTGTTTTGACACCAACGCTGAAGAAAAGGACATGGAGGCTCTACTTGGCACGTAAGTCTTATCTTTGGCCTCTTGTATATTATTCTTTTGTGATGTGATATCACTTATTTTTGCAAATAATGATACAAATGAGACCATCTATTATGTGATTCTTGTTTCTTTTTTTTTTTTCTTGACCTCTCTGTGTTGTCATCAAATGTTCTAAATTTTGGATAGACATCTAAGAGCTCATTCCATGTAGGTATGTTACGGGGGATTGGAGAAGCGGAGTCATTTTCAGAAAGGTTGAAGTGGGAGCTTCTTGTGTTGGAAGCAGCAAATGTCCATGCCCTTTTGGAAAGTGAACCCCTAATAGAAGAGGTATCCCTCCCTTAATGTCTATTTTATCTATTATATTAAGGTAAAATGGAGTAACCATGTATTACTAAAAAGATGTCATAATGTGTAGTATGTCATACAAATAGTGATTAAGCCTTCATGTATAACTGAACTAACATGAAAACAAGTCACTGCTAATTCCTTCCATAGTAGTTTGACTATGACAGTATAAGACCTTATCAGATGCCAATTTGTATTAATCTACTGTAACCATCCCCAGTTTGCCGGCTTATATTCTTTTCTAAATCCCAATAAGATGAAACTTGATGGGAACAAGAGCTTCATTTTCTTCTTGTCATCCTTTTTATAACGATGTGCCTTCTGAAAAGTGTTCATTTATATTGTAACTTATAAATGTTTCTGAATCATTTCATTTATTTAATTATGCAGGTATTACATGGGCTAGAATCTGCCACTACATGTGTTGATGAGATGGATGAGTAGCTTCAGATTTTCAATGTAAAGCTTAGGCATGTGAGAAAGGATATTGAATCGGTATAATTCAAGAAACTAAGCTATCATATTTAGCTAGAATAAAGAAGTTTCATGAGAATTCAATTATATGGTGCTTATTATTTTTTGGAAGTTTTCTCCTAGTGCATACATATTCTTATAGTGTTTTAGCATGTGATACTCATGAATGTTGTCACAGTGTCCATCATTCTGGAGACTATTGGTAACAATTTGTGACTAAGAAAGCATAATATGCCTTCTTATTGATTTTTATGAGCGACTAACCTTATTGTCATCAGAACCAACACGCTTAAATTTTAATAACTAAATCTTCTACAAATGAGTTCTATGATTTGTTCTTCAGACGCAACTCAAGTTAAGCTCTTATTTATGAATTATAGACAACTGTATCTGCTCGCATTTTAGTATCTCTATTAGTAAGTGGCTTTGCAAGTTCGCAAGGTTATGTAAGTGTGAGAGTATTAATTCAGATTTTTCACTCAATTCAAAAATTATTTTATCACAAGTTTGATTGGATATATGCACATCTAGGTGGAATTCCCTGCCTAGATTTAGTTATCCTGCATAAACCTTGAAACTGCCATATGTTGAATCATTCTATTAAACTTCTTTTATGATATTCTTGTAGAATAATTGTTACTTATCCTGCCTGTTCTAAATTAAGTTTTGGAGCCACTTACCTCTCATGCTTATTGAAACCTTGGTAAAACTATGTTATGTACGCCAAGTAGCAATTTTTCAAACCTTATATACCTGATGTGATATGAATTACATAAATCATGCTTCTCTATAATGATGCTGCATCATATTACCCAACTTTCATACAATGTTGAGCTTCTCTTTTTGTCTCCCTTAAAGTTGTTTGTTGAAGTCATCCAATGGTTTGTCAAGAATATGTTTTATGTCTTGTTAGTCCCGATCTGGATACTGATAAATTTTGATAAGTTCTAACATTGTCATCATTCTATTCTAGGTTTACTTGTGATTTTGTATAGATTGTAATTAATGTACGCCCTAGATTATAAACATATGAGATTTCTCTGGGGCTTTGCTTCTATCTTTTCTTTTTTGTTCTTTACATTGATTTGGGCTAGAAGGTGTTCAAGGTGATTTGAGGACTCAAAGTACACTATCATTTTTTTGCATATGGACTCCTAGTCTTTCTTTTTTCCTCCTAGTCTTTCTTTTTTCTGTTATCCATTATTTCCTTATTTCACTATTTTCTTACTGTATGACATTATGTCTCTTTGTAACTTTTTCCCAATGGTTTGCCTTTATCAAATGACATTTCTTTTTAACTCATTTCCTCTAGACTAAAATCTCTCTTGAAAGTGGGAGTTAGTTAATAATGAAGGATTTCCAATCTTTGATGCCACTGAAATGTTCACTTGTGACAGTTTCTTTAGATTTATCATGGTGTCAAAGTTGTCTAATATTGCTTCATTATGTACTGCAGATAGAGCTATCAAAACGGGCCGGCGGGGCAGGCCGGCCCGCGGGTCACCAAAACCCACCATTTGACGGGGCGGGGCGGGCCGGCCCGCCATTTGGCGGGTTGGCAAAATGCCAACCCGACCCAACCCGCCTTGGGTTGGCGGGTTGAGCGGGCTAGCCCGCTAAAAAAATTAAAATAATAAATCACCTAAAGCAAACCAAACCAAACCAAACCTAAAATAAATTAAACCAAACCAAACCAAAAGAGATTATAATAAATAAAATACCTAAAATAATAAAATAAGCAAATAACAATATATACAACCAAATTAACCAATTAGCTCAACATTCAAAAATCCTCACATCAAGATTCAACGCCAACCATATATAAGAAAAATATCAATATCATGAACTTACATAAAGCACCTAAAACATATTTGAGTCTTCATGAAAGCACCTAAAGCACATGAAACACCAACCTCATACATTAAAAATTTAAAAGCAACAACAATTCCATCCACATGCCAACTTAAGTCTTCATGAATTAATCATGTCTCTCTCCCTCTTAAGTCTTAAGACATACAATAATAGAGTTCATTACAAATTTAAAATTCATCAACCATTAAATTTGAAGTTCATTACAAATTTCCATCTTCTCCATCTCCTCCTTCCGTTCTATCTTCATCAATATCTTCAAAAATGTTTGAACCCTCACCGGATGTAGTTGGTTTAGTATTTCCTTCATCTTCATTATCTACATAAAAAACCCCAAATATAAAAATTAGTTAAAAATTAAATTTAATATAAACAAATATTTCAAGATTTCAACTAAATAAACAATTTAAATTAATAACTTGTATTTACCAATGTTATAACCATGCAACCAATTACGGGTGCAAATGAGAGCTTGTACTTTTTCAGGAAGAGTACAACTTCTATATTTGTTGAGCACACGGGCACCAATAGAAAAAACCGATTCATATGCAACAGTTGTTATCGGGATAGCCAAGACATCACTTGCCATTAATGCAAGAATTGGGAACCTATGCTTATGATTCTTCCAATACTCCAACACATCCAAATCTTCATAATATGCAAACTCAAGCTTTGGCTCCTCCAAATAAAAATCCAATTGAGATTTCCCCGCACTTGTAATTGATTGACTTTCAAATGCTTTAATTTCCTATATTTAATAATAAGCATATGTTATCATAAAAAAAAGTAAGCAAATTAAAGAAATAGAAAAAGAAAGAAACAAAGCGTTATAACACTTACATCAAAGATTCTTTTGCCCTTACTTTTAATTCCTCCACCACCTTGTGTAGATGTAGGTGTAATGATAGAAGAAAATTGTGGTTGTGAAGAACTTGACTCATTAGCATTTGAATAATGTTGAAAAAGTGTGTATAGTTTTGTTCTCACAAGTGACACCTTGTCTTGGCATTTAGTAGAATCACTCTCAACCTTCCCATAAAAATACTCCAACATTGACAATTTAATTCTTGGATCAAGAATAGCCCCAAATGCAAGCACCATACTATATTGTCTCCAATATTTATCAAACTTTTCCTTCATCCTTCTACACATGTCACTAATCACCACATCTTCACTTGACAAGTTTTCTTTTAATAAAACTTCAATCTTCCAAACTTGCATAAAATACAAATTTGATGTAGGATAAGAAGATCCAGATATCAAGTTGGTAGTGTCATAAAAAGGCTCCAAAAACTCATATATTTTCTCTCCTCTTTTCCATTCTTCATTTGAAGGGCAATACTTATAATTTCTATCATTCAATTGAAGAGAAGGGAATGCCCTTTTATATTTAATGACACTATCCAACATCAAATATGTCGAATTCCAACGGGTGGATACATCTAATCGCAAGCCAATACCGGTGTCGATGTTGCCAACTGCGCCCACACATTCTTCAAATTTTTTTCATTCTACTTTCTGAACCCTTCACATATTTGACAGATTCTCTGATTTTATGCAAAGCATCATGAGCTACTTTCAAACCTTCTTGCACAATGAGATTCAAAATGTGAGCAGAACAACGAATGTGAAAAAATTCACCACCACATAATAAACTATCATGCAAAGACAATTGCTCTTTCAGAATATCTTGCATATTGTCATTGCTAGATGCATTATCCAATGTCAAAGAAAACATTTTTTTTCTCAATTCCCCATTCTTTCAAAAATGAAAATAACTTTGCAGCCAATTCAACTCCCGTGTGTGGAGGAGGCAATTTAGCAAAGTTCAGAATTTTACTGTTTAATTTCCAATTTTCATCAACAAAATGCCCTGTTAAGCAAATGTAACCCTCACCAGTGCATGCAGTCCACACATCTGAAGTTAAGCAAATTCTATTCTGAATATTACCCAAAACATGCTTAAGTTTCCCTTTCTCCCTCATATATATTCTTGTAATATCATAAACAAGAGTATTTCTTGAAATGCAAATGCCATCAGGATTTACATATTTTATCCAAGCTCTAATGCCATCATATTCAACAAATGAAAATGGCAAATCATGTTTTATAACTGCTGCAGCCAATAAGTCACGTGCAATTTTTTGATCTACTTTCTTTGACCTTATCTTCCCTTCATGATCAAAAAACATTTGTCCTACATCATTGAATTTAATCATTTTGTAATTATCCTTGTGGCGCCTCAATGAAGAAGTCCCATATTTTTTACCCCCACATTTGTATTCTTTCTTGCATCCCTTGCATTCTGCTATTTGTATGCCATCTTGACCCACCCCTTTCTTTATAAAAAAATTCCAAACATCAGAAAATTCTTTCGGTTTTTTACTTGTCTCTTTACCCGATTGGGTGATTTCCAATTCTTCTTCATCTAAGTTCACACTTTGATTCAAAGAGGTGGACTCCATGATTTTAATTTATCCTAGAAATATGCATGAAGTTAAAGAATAATTAATTATCATATTTAACAATAAACAATAACAATGATAAGAATAATAACAATATACTAATTAAAGAATAATTAATTATCATTTTTAACAATAACAATAACAATGATAAGAATAATAACAATATACTAGTTAAAGAATAATTAATTATCATATTTAACAATAAACAATAACAATGATAATAATAATAACAATGTACTAATTAAAGAATAATTAATTATTATTTTTAACAATAACAATAACAATGATAAGAATAATAACAATATACTAGTTAAAGAATAATTAATCTTTAACAATGACAATGATAAGATGTATATTTAACAAATTAACAATAACAATAACAAATGGGCCACTAGACTTTACTTTAATTGATTAATATTTTAGTAATTGAATGAGATTATGAGAATCTTCATGGATTGATTAATATTTTAGTAATGGAATGACTAAATGAGATTATGAGAATCTTGATGGGGCTGGAGATTTGGATAGATTTGGATAGAATCCCAAACAATCTAATTAATCTTGAACTTAGCTTAATTATTATTTCAAAACTCATCACTTCTCTACCCAACTATTGTTATCATTATAACTCCAAGTCCAAGTTTAAAAAAAATTGCCCCATAAATATAATAGTCAAGATTTTAGCATCATGGTGAAATAATATTAGAAATTCTATGCCAACTAAGCTCAATTATCTCTTGAAGACAATAAAATTCCATTCTATCACAAAACAATGATCATGATTACAAAACAATAAAAAAATTTATACAAAAATCAAACAATAATAACCATGTGAAGAATTAAAAGAACACTAAATTTCTACAAAAATTTAAAATTTAGAAGTAAAAATGAATCATTCTCACAAATATATACTCACATAGTCACATATCCATAAAAATATTAAAAAACCATGAAAATGGATGAATATCATAAAAAAAACCAAAATGAAATACCTTGAAAAAATCAAATTGAAGAAAAGAGTGGGAGGCAACCGTTGGCACTTGGTTGATCTATGTGATGCCGGTGATGATGCAGGCGATGATGCTGGTGAGTGGTGATGATGCCCCCTGGTGATGATGCAGCTGATGATGCTGGTGAGTGGTGATGATGCCCCCTGGTGATGATGCAGCTGCTGATGCAGGCGATGATGCTGGTGAGTGGTGATGATGCCCCTGGTGATGATGCAGGCGATGATGCTGGTGAGTGGTGATGATGCCGGTGATGAAGGACGGAGAAGTAGCTGCCGGCTGGCTGTGGTTGGTGAAGGTTGAAGAATAGATTAGGGCAAGATGAATGATGAATGGTGAGTAGAGTTGTCAAAAGGGCCAGCTAATTTTTAATTTATTTAATTAAAAAAATTTTAATAAATTAAAGGGCGGGCCAGCCCGCCCAAAGCCCGCCCCGCCCCGCTCAGAACCCTAACCCAAACGGGTTGGCCCGTTTCGGCCCGCTTTCAAACGGGCCTACAAAAGGCCAACCCAACCCGCCAATTTTTATTGGCGGGGCGGGCCGGCCTGACGGGTCAGGCCCGTTTTGACAGCTCTAACTGCAGATAGAATCTGGTAATAACAATTTAGAAATATAGTCTGTAAATAACAAAACACTCATTGAGGAGCTTGATAAATGGCTTGAGTGCATGCGTATTCCTTCTGAGGTACTTTTATTATCTGTATAGTATTGGAGGAAGTGATTCTAATTTTCTCATTTTTAAATATTGATGTTGGTTGGTTTACCTTGTGACACTTATGGCAGTATGCAGCATCTTTGACTAGTGGTTATGTAAAAAAAGAAGAATGATGTGCAGTTGATCTTCAGAAATTATGGCAGATCTTTAGGAATTCATGAATTGTATGACAGATTTGTAGAGATTGATGAGCCATAAATTCATGAATTGTACATATTTGTTTCCTTTTTTAGCATCTTGCATTTTCTATAAACCTGTACATGTAGACTATTCTAAGGTGTGAAGGCCGCTCTAAGGTAAATAGATACTATGCTTGAGGAATGTGTGCTTGATGATATACCTAGAGTGAGGGCTACCTTAAGAGATGTGTAAAAGCTACTGTTCTAAGGACGGAAAGAGCTACCATCCTTATTGTGTGAAAACCGCTCTTGTAATTGAATACTATGCATTACAAGTGTGTTTTTGATGATAAAAGAGAGAAAGGGCTATCTCAGGGGATGTGTAAAACCTACTGTTCTATGGGCAGAAAGAGCTACTTTTTTTTATGTGTGAAAGCTACTCCTGAGTAATTCGATAGTATGCAGCATCAATGTGTAGTTATTTATTTTCTCTAGAGAAAAGGCTACCTAAGGGGACGCGTGAAAGCTATCGACCTCATTGTGAAAGCTACCTCATTGTCTAATAAGTTTTTGGTTTGCATAACTTGATTCGAGTCTAAGGAAAGCAAAGTAGGAAGGTCTAAACGCTTACACATGGGAGGAACCATACATAGGAGTGAAAGTTATTTTTTTATTGGGATTGAATGTTTTAGTTGACATTTTGGAATTTTTCTTTGACTGTTGAGACTTCCTATTTTTTGAGGTCCATTAAAGAAATAAGTATGAACTCTGAAAAAAAGTGTTATGGAGCCAAAGGTATGCATGTATCCTCCTTGTTACATTTCTCTGTTTTTTTCCCAACAGATTTCCTGGTACCAGAGGAATTTATTTTTTATTTGCTTTTAGTTCTGTCAGTTTTCTTTGATGGAAGAATTTATTTTTGCTATAACTTCATTGTTGTGCTATCTTTGATGCAGTGAACCAAGAAGAGTCGAATGCCATTAAAGTTTGCTGGCATGTGCATCAATAATGAAGAGTTGTTGACTTACAAGGATTGCTGAAAGAGGATATGTTGATTGGCTGCATATTGTGAAAAATTCACAGATTTCTTTCTCAAACACGTGTATATTCTGAGAGTACAACCAATATATGTTGATTGGGAGCATATGCTAGAAAATTTATTTGCAAAAGAGGCTTGTAATGATATTCATCTTGCTTAATCAACTATGAATGCTATATATATATTCTTAATATTTTTATTCAAATTACAAATACCAGTCAAATTATCATCAATGCATCAGAAGTTTGTGATTTAATTTATAAGTGATTATTAGTATTAATTATTTGGTTTTCTTGACTGAGAGTAGAATATCCAATTTAGATCTTTTTGGTGTTGTGCTTAACTCTTGATGACTTGGAATTTCAGCTAGATTTTATTCATGTGTATGTGGTAATTTGTGTTATTTGCTAATTAATTGTATCTTGGTTTTCTTGTGAAATGATCACACAAGCAATTGGGTGATTGCTTACCTCACACGAGTTAACATTATTTCTCCTTGTGAATTGATCACACAAATAATTGGGTAGTGATTTGATACTTTAAGAGAATTAATGATACTCTTGCTATATATGTCTCATAAGTCATATCCAATTGCTTATAATCCAAACTTATATTAATAAGGAAAATTTTATTGTACTATTGCTCATCATACTGATGTTTTTTATCCCAACAGGTTTGATGTATCATTCAATTGATACATTGATTTCTTATGTTGATAATGAAATCCCAATAGATGATAATATAAATATCCCACTAATTTATTTATTTATTTTTTTGTCTCTCTGTATGTTCAATTATTTAGCTTCATATTTATTTCAGTTTATGGAGCTTGTGCTATTCATAATTTGGGGTGTTGTGTGAAATGAGTAACTTCTAATGGGTGTCGTGGAGCTTTTGAAATCAATGAATAATAGTTTGTATTAATTGAAAACAAACATTTGATTTTTCTAGTTGTATTATTGATTTACTGATTGTGTTAATAACGATCATCTCAATGTGATCACTTAATTAATGAATTTGTAGATATAAAAGAGAGGAGAGGAGAGGTGGGGGAGAAGGGAAATGGAAAGAAGGGTACTTTTGGGGGTTTTGGGTGTGTTTTTGTATTTTGGTTTTAGATGACATGGGAGGATCAAGGATTAAGTAACTTTTATTCTAAATAAAGCATGGGATGACATGGAGAGAGTGGTTCTATTTAACTGGATTGGGAATTATTGCTTTTATGTGTTTATTATTTGGTGTTGTTCCTAGACTCAAACAATACAATGCTTTTATGTGTTTATTGTTTGCATGATAAACAATAAAAGAGTGGAGAGGAGAGGAGAAGAGAGAAAGGAAGGGGGGAGGGGGAATGGAAAGAAGGGTATTTTTCTAAGTAAAGCATGGGGAGGTAAAGGTTGGTGATAAGAGTGGTTCTGTTTACTGGGTTTGGGGACTGATGAGTGTTTTTATGTATTAATTGTTCAGTATTGTTCATAATCCCACACTCAAATAATACAATGCTTCTTATGTCATTCTTAATTAATTAATGCTCAATGTGAAGAATAAAATATTCATCTTTTAGTCCTTTGGATTTGTAATGAGATGATCATCTCAATATGATGACTTATTAATCTCCACCGTTGGTTTACCATCCCCAAATCCCAACCTTTATAAAAAGACAGGCAAGAGAGTAATTTACAAGCTCTTAGGTTATGAAGATTGGAAATGATGATGATGATCAGGGCAGGGTTGGAGGCTTGTGTGAGTGTTGGTGATGATCAATTAGTTTCGTGGTGGATGTGATCAAAGTCTTTGAATTTTCCATGGTTAGTAGGTCTTCTTTGAGAGTTTTTATTTATTTTATTTGGCCATGGGATTTTTTTTTTGAATTTATTGAGTTAATAAATATTATTAATATTTCTTTAAAAATAACTAAGATTAAAAAAAAAAACTACTAAGAAACTTATCTCACAAAACCAATGGATTAATATTATGGTAGGAAAAGAGTAAAATTTAAAATAAAGAAGTTTCAAAACAACCTAGAAATAGAAATTTATTAATTTTCATTTATAAAAATCATTTCTGATGTTTTTTATGATTTATAAAAATACATATTTTTTTTCGTGTTATAAAAATGGGAAAAATATGAGCATGGCTGTCTCAAAACAAATTGAAGATAATAATTTAGGGATCGTTTGGCATCGTTTTTGTTTTCTTGTTTCTTGTTTTTGTTTTGCTTTTGTTTTGTTTTTGCTTTGTTTTCGTTTTATTTTCAATTTTTTGAAAATAAAAACATGTTTAGATACACTAACTATTTTCTATTTTAAAAAATTGTAAACAAAAACATGTTTGGTTATTATAAAATTATTATATCTTTTTTTTTCAAATCCATATTTTTAATTTTTTTATAAAACTTTATTTTTCATATTAGTTTACTTGATTATATTATTAAATAAAATTAATAACATAAATTATTATTATATTATATTATATCATAGTTTATCAAAATCAAGGGTCAAACAATTATTTTCACAAATAATTTCTAAAAATATAATTTTTTTTATATTATATAAACTAATTTGTAAAATATCAAGCCAAAATAATAAATTTTTATAAATATTTTTTTAAAAATATATATATTTTTAAAATTATTATTATTAATTTGTAAAAAAATTTATATTTTTTACAAAAATAAAAATTAAAAATTAAAGAGAGAGAGAAAGGAGGAGAAGAGGAAGGGTTTCACTGTGGGAGGAAGAGTTTTGAAAACGTTTCCAAAACAATTGAAAACATATGGGGTCGTTTGGCATTGTTTTTGTTTTTCTGTTTTTTGTTTTTGTTTCGGTTTTGTTTTGTTTTTGTTTTGTTATTAAATTTTTGAAAACAAAAACATGTTTGGCTACCAAAGTTGTATGTTTGGGAAAGCAAAGCGCACAAAAGCAAATATATATATATATATATATATATATATATATATTATAAAATTTTGTATAATTTTATTAATTTATTTTAATATAATTTTTATAATTTTTTATATTAGTACACAAAATTAAGTTGTATTAGTAAACAAAAGTATTTTTTATATTTTTTTATAAAATATATAAAAATAATGAGATGTCAAATTTTTATAAATTTGTATTAGTGACGAAAAATAAGGAACACATGATATATAGATTTTTTTGTGAAAATTAGGAAAATGTTAAAAAGAAAAAAAACTAAAGGAGATTTACAAAAATCTCAAATCTCTAACTATTTTTATCTTAAATTTCTTAACTGTCTTCGAAAAAATTACGAATAAATCTAAAATAAAGATGGGAGAAAATAAATTTTGAGATTGGAAAAATCAAGAAAAAAATTATGAATAAAAAAGAGAGTTGAAGATCATGGAACGTTTGTCTAAGTCATTAATGCTTAATAGAAAAAGATAGTAATTAATGTCTTTAATGGGTTAGGTTAGTATTTTAGAAACGTTTTAAAAATAGTTGAAAACATAAAAATTGTGTTTCCACTTTTTTTGAAAACATGGATGTTGTTTTCAAAATTTTTGGAAACAAAAATAGCTTGCCAAACGTGTTTTTTTTGTTTTGTTTCCAAAATTTGAAATTGGCAACAAAAATAAAGATTTGGCAACAATGCCAAACGAGCCCTAAAATTGCTGTTTTCTGTTTTTTTGGAAACATGAGGATTGTTGCCAAAATTTTTGAAAACAAAAATGAGCTGCCAAATATGTTTTCTCAGTTTTGTTTCCAAAACATAAAATTGAAAACAAAAAACAGGAATTGGCAACGATGCCAAACAAACCCTTAGGCCCTGTTTGGATGCATAGTAATTTTTTCTGTAGGAATTTTATTCCATAGGATTCAGAAATGATTCCTATGGAATTTACTACAGGAAAATTTCCTACGGATTCAGTGTTTGGATGTGCACTGGAATTTTTCCATAGGAATTTTTAATTTTGAAAATGTAACTAGCCGTTAGAGTTTACTTATGGAATTTACTTATGACTCATATCCCACTCACCATGCATCAACTTTAAGCTCACATTGTCTTTCGGAATCAAAAATATCTTTCACATAACTATCCCAAAAATTAAAAAATAAATAAAAAGAAACAGGAATGGCAAGCATTAGCCAACAACTCTTGTTATTTTTTGGGACTTTCAGAGAGTTAAATAATGATAGAACATGCTGTTTTTTGTACGGTCTCAATTGAGCAACATGGGACAAGAGTCATGCATTCAATCAAACAGTTAAATAATTATTTGTTTTGCTAAACCATGGACTGTTCTGAGCACCTACTTCTCTGTTTATACATCATAATGCATTCAATGAGAATTCTAATTAACTCTCTGAAGAATTCATCAAGACATCAATTCAGGAAACAGAATAAAGAGGAAATATCATGTTATTATCATTCTGCATTAAAACTCCATTCAACAGACAACAATGTTCTTCACTAGCATAAGAAATAAAGCTAAAAAATTTCAACAAGATTAAGATACCAACTAATGAATGTGTAAGAAAATAACATATGCTCTCAAGTCTGTCCCCGACAGAGGAGCACCCATAACCTAAAGAATCCCAGCATTTGTATTTAACTTCCTCATTGGAATTCTATAAGCCTTATCTTAGTATGTGCTCATAAAATAGTCTCATGACTTTTCAGATGCCATAAAACATAGGCAAGAGGCAGTAGCCTTGGATCGTGAAGTCTATAAAAAATTATCAGCAAAAAATAAGAGATAAAGCCTCAATCTATATCCCAAAAGAAAAATTGCTAAATACTTTGACAACATTTTGTTATAACAACAGTTGTTCTTCCATTAATCATCAAATCACCACCCACTCTAATCCATGAAGGGTACAGTATCCCATTCTCTACCATGCCCTTAATTCAAAGTAAGCAAAATAAAAATTCTAAGCTCGCTAGCCAAATCCGCTGAAAATCACACCCCATGTTCCTCATTACACTGAACATCTCTACAGTAAAAAGTCATCAACAAAAGAGAGTTTCATTGAACCATTGGTGTTCTCTGCTAAACAAACAATGCAACCGAACATCAATAAGCAATCTTTCTTGTAAGAATCAAATCAGAATATTTGTTTGGCTCACAGATGGGAGAATATTTGTTTGGCTGAGACCTCACTGGAGAATATTTGAAGGATGGCCGGAGATCTCGGAGTCGGAAATGCGGGGCGGACTAGGGTTTCGCGTTGAGAGCGGGGCGGCAAGGCAGAGAGCGGGGCGGCAGTGCTGAGATGTCGGAGTCGGAGTCGTTGTACTCATCGGAGTCGTCGGAGTCGTCGGAGAAGGAGAAGAAGGAGGAGAGGAAAGGCTCGTTTGGATAGAAAGAAGAGAAGATGGGAGTGTGAGTGGAAATGAAGCAACCCGAAAAACAAAGGAAAAAAAAAAATTTGGGTCCCCCCTCTTTTACAAATTCCTATGGAATGGATGAGATTCTATGGTATTTTATTATTGTAAAAAGGTGTCCAAACACCAAAAAATAGAAATTCCATAGGAACACTAAATTCCATAGGATTCATCTCTATTCTTATGGAATTTAGGGGTACCCAAACAGGCCCTTAATATGAAGGTGAAAAAAAGAAATATAAATAAGCAATTAGCTAAACAGGGTCTGGGCTTTCTTGTTGTATTGGGCTCATGGGCTTAATTGTGGGCTCCGAATCCCAAGAACGGCCACGCGCGAAACCCTAGTTTTCCCGCCACGAGTTCTTTGCGTCAAATCAACAAACACTTCGCGGACGCGAGGCATTCCCAAATCCCTCCCCAAAACCCTAGTTTCGTTGCTCTTCGTTGGGGGAAATGGAAGCAGAGGAGTCCAAGAGGCTGCCGGAACTCAAATTAGGTATTCTCGGAACACAAGGCTTCGGTTTTTCTTCTTTGATCTCGGACGGATTGTTTTAATTTGGTTATTTGGTTTTGTGGTGGGATTTTGGTGTCTGTCAGATGCGAAGCAGGCTCAAGGGTTCATTTCTTTCTTCAAAACCCTTCCTCGTGTGAGTAGGAACCATGGTTGCTTTTAAATTTTGTTCCTTTTTTCTTTTTGTTGATGTTTATGTATCCGATTATACTTGCTTTTGTAGGACTCGAGGGCTGTGCGGTTCTTTGATCGTCGGGTGAGTTCATTTGTGTGGTTTTTTTTTATTATTGTTTTAAGTGTATCTTTTTTGTTCAGTGATTAAGCAAACATGAAAATGCTGCTTATCGTCTGATTATATTGTCTCAGTGTGTCTTTTTCTTTCAAATAAAGAAAAAAGGTGCCTTGATCAATCGGAGGTTTCTTGATTTCATGTGTCATATCTGTGCATTTTTCTTTCTTTCTGCTTCATCTGTCACCTACCAAGTTTGTTTTTGATCACCTTGTTTCTAATTGAGAACATGCTTATGTAGTTTATTTACCTCCTCATTTTCTTTAGATATTATTTCCAGTTGGAATATATGATATGCTACAAATTGGATGTACTTCATATTTTTGTGTGAAGTTTACCTTCTTTTGAAGTTGATTCTTTTTTTATTTCTCTGACTATTTTCTTTGACAAATGCCTGGAAATGATGATACCCTCAGGATTATTATACTGCTCATGGCGAGAATGCGCTTTTCATCTCGAAGACATATTACCATACAACTACTGCTTTGCGGCAACTGGGTAGTGGACCTGATGGTCTTTCCAGTGTGAGTGTGAACAAGAATATGTTTGAAACTATAGCCCGCGATCTTTTGTTGGAGAGGACTGATCATACTTTGGAGGTCTATGAGGGTAGTGGGTCAAATTGGAGATTGTGTAAATCTGGCACTCCGGGTAACATTGGTAGCTTTGAAGATATATTATTTGCCAATAATGATATGCAGGATACCCCAGTCACCGTTGCGCTGTTTCCTATTTTCCGTGAAAATCAGTGCACTGTGGGTGTGAGTTTTGTGGATATGACCAAAAGAAAGCTTGGCTTGGCAGAGTTCCTGGATGATAGCCAGTTCACAAATGTAGAGTCGCTTTTGGTTGCTCTTGGTTGCAAGGAGTGTCTTCTACCCATGGAAAGTGGAAAGTCATCGGACTTGAAAAATCTTCATGAGGCATTGTCCAGATGTGGTGTCCTTTTGACTGAAAGAAAGAAATCTGAGTTCAAATCCAGGGATCTTGTGCAGGATCTCAGCAGGATCATAAGAGGTTCAATCGAACCTGTCCGTGATCTCCTCTCAGATTTTGAATATGCTTTAGGTGCCCTTGGAGCATTATTGTCATATGCTGAATTGCTTGCCGATGACAGTAACTACGGAAATTATAGCATTCAAAAGTACAATCTAGATAGCTACATGAGATTAGACTCTGCTGCAATGAGGGCATTGAATGTTGTAGAGAATAAGACTGACTTAAACAAGAACTTCAGCTTGTTTGGTTTGATGAATAGAACATGCACTGCTGGGATGGGTAAAAGATTGCTAAACAGGTGGCTGAAGCAACCACTGCTAGACGTTAACGAAATCAATTGTAGACTGGATTTGGTTCAGGCATTTGTGGAGGATGCTGAGCTACGCCAAGGATTAAGGCAACATCTGAAAAGGATTTCTGACATTGAGCGTCTGACGCATAATCTGAGGAAAAAAACAGCCAATTTACAGCCTGTCATAAAACTTTATCAGGTGATTTGCCATTGCTTTCTTAAAACTACGAAACTTTTTGCTTTATATTTGCATGTCATCCCCAACTTCCAAGGTTCTTTATTCATATTTGTGCTTTTAGTTCATTGCTTTAACCATTTTTATTTTCTGCTGATACCAAATGCTTTTTTATCTTATACAGTCATGCATTAGAGTTCCATACATCAAAGGCATACTTGAGCAGTATGAGGGGCAATTTTCTGGTCTGATACAAAAGAAGTATCTGGCTCCATTCGAATATTTGATGGGTGATGATCAATTGAACAAGTTCATTGCTTTGGTTGAAGTATCTGTTGATCTTGATCAGCTTGAAAATGGAGAGTACATGATATCACCAGGGTATGATCCCAATTTGGCTGAGCTAAAAAATCAGCTGAGTGCAGTGGAGAAGCAGATACATAATTTACACAAGCAAACAGCAAATGATCTTGACCTTCCCCTTGATAAAGCTTTGAAGTTGGAAAAAGGTACACAATTTGGTCATGCCTTTAGGATCACAAAGAAAGAGGAGCAGAAGGTCAGGAAAAAGCTCAATGCTAATTTTATCATCCTTGAAACGCGAAAAGATGGAGTTAAATTTACAAACTCTAAGCTGAAGAAGTTAGGGGATCAATATCAAAAGTTGTTTAGTGAATATACAAGTTATCAGAAAGGGCTTGTTGCTCGAGTGGTTGATACTTCAGCTACTTTCTCTGAGGTATTTTGAAGATGAGTTTCCTTGAAGGCTTCTATTTTTTGCATGATTTATGATTTATTGAAACATCATGTTTGCAGTTGTTTGAGACATTAGCTGGGATCTTGTCTGAGCTTGATGTGTTGCTAAGCTTTGCTGATCTTGCTATTAGCTGTCCTATAGCGTATGTGAGACCAGACGTCACCCCGTCGGTGAGAAATTTTCGGTACTGGTACATTCACATGCATTCACTTACTATGTCCTGGATTCTATCAGTATTATTTCATGTGACAGGATAGAGGAGACATTATTCTTGAAGGAAGTAGGCATCCTTGTGTTGAAGCTCAAGATGGTGTGAATTTTATACCTAATGACTGTACTCTTGTAAGCGTCCCTCAGGAAGAGCTTCCATAAATTCCCAAATACTTACTCTTCTTTTGTCTTTTGACTTTCTTTGTGAAAAACCTTTTAGGTGCGTGGGAAGAGCTGGTTTCAGATCATCACAGGTCCAAACATGGGTGGTAAATCAACATTTATTCGACAGGTTTAATACCTCTTTGAACTATCCAAGTCTGTGCATGCTATTGAGCAAACAAGTTGGATCTATTCTCTATTCTCGGGGACCGTCTGGCTAACTTGACACTAGTCAAATTTTTTGGCATTGTTATAAAAATACTTTGGGAACATGACCTGGGGTTCCTGGGGAAATTTCCAATGGACCTTCAGGACCCTGAAGGTTTCAAGATACCACGAAAAACCTCCCTGCTTTTCAAATTCATACCTTTGACATCATCCTTATTCATGCGAAATTATTTTTTACCTCATATTTATGTGTGTGTGTGTGTGTATTCTTCACAAGCTGCACGTCTGACTCTCTGGGGTGTGGCTTGGCCGAGCTTGGTTAGTCCACAGCGAGGCATATGCTGCTTGGACTGAGCTCAGCCAGGCCATAGGGAGCCATGAGCATGGCTTTCTGGGTAGGTTCGGCCAAGCTATGCCAAGCTACTGTGAGCCACCCGCATGGCTTGCCAGGGCTCCAAGCCTAGGTAAGCTTGTTGGAGTGCAGACATGAGCTTGCCAGGGCAAGTTTGCTGGAGAGAGAGGGCAGGTGGAGAAGAAAAACAAGGGCAGATAAGTAATTTTTAAAAGATATAATTAAATTTAAATAAAAAAAGATTAACAAAGTAAATGGATTTGAGATGTAGGGATGGTTTGGGTAATTGAAAAATGAAAGGGTTTTTGGGTCAGGGAAATATGGAGGACTTCATGATCCTTTTGTCAAACACTTTATGCCTGAAATGCTGTAAGTTCAGGCTGCAAGTATTATATGTCCAGATTGAGTTTGCATGGTGTGGCAATTAAAACTTGTGGATGACTTGATTTTACTTGTAATTTTGGCAGGTTGGGGTGATTGCCTTGATGGCTCAAGTTGGATGCTTTGTTCCATGCGATAAGGCTTGTATTAGTGTACGAGATTGCATTTTCACACGAGTTGGGGCTGGTGATTGTCAAGTGAGTTTGTTATAACTTGGTCTGGTGGTGCTTTTTGACTTTATTAAGACTGTTATTTTACTGTGAAAGAGTATATGGATGATACAATTGATCTAGTAGAGATTATTTAGACTTTCTGACCTTCCTTGGCATCATTCCAATTTTTCTTCTTCAAGGGCATTGTCTTGTACTCATACTTGAAAACATTATTGCTTTTCTTTTTTGTTTGACTTTATTCTGAGAATATTTGACTACTGGTGTTAAGATTCTAGACTTTGTAAAAGTTTAGAATTTTAATGTGAAGGGAAGTAATGGAAGACCATCAGTTCACAGGAAATTCATACTCTACTCCTGTCTAATGATGTTTGGTATTATACATTAGGTATCCCATGCTTGCAAGTTGCCGCAATTAAATTTTGTGAAATATAAACTTAAAAACACACTCGGTGAAATTAGATGTTCCACTGATCAATACTCCATGATAGATCGGTGAAGTGACTTTGTGCAGTGATGGCGTCAAGGGTAGTGGATTGTCACACTCCTTCCAGGCATTGAATTCCAAGTTAGCATTTTGATTAGTATTGTGGTGATCTGTTTCTTAACCTGGTTTGACATGTTAGTCTCCTGCCATGTATGAGGAAGTTTGGTGATTTTGGTCTATCTTTTGAATCAACATAAAAATTTGTGTTTCATTTGATTGCTTTGACCATTTTAACTCTTCTTTATTGCTCATCTGTCTATATCTTGTGATTTTCTGATTTCCATTTTTTTCCAGCTACGTGGTGTTTCCACTTTCATGCAAGAAATGCTTGAAACTGCTTCTATTTTGAATGGTGCCTCAGAGAAATCACTGATAATTATTGATGAGTTGGGCCGAGGAACATCAACTTACGATGGATTTGGTTTGTTTTTTCATCTTTATAAAATTTCATTTTCTTTGCCAACCACTTGAAGATTTTTTTATCTAAAGATTTTGCATAAGGTTAATTGCCTGGGACATAGCTCTATATATTCATTTGCATGTGTGTGCTCATTTGCCACGTGTACATGCGTGCCCATGAATAACTATTGCTAGATAGGTGCTTATGACTTTCTATTATGTTGAATCTAATTATATTATATTATACTTATTCTTTGTAAAATACTCACCTTGATGGCCAGGTTTGGCTTGGGCTATTTGTGAACACCTTGTGGAGGTTACTCGTGCTCCAACTTTGTTTGCTACTCACTTTCATGAATTGACTGCTTTAGCACATGGAGATACCCTTGGGGTGGCAAATTATCATGTTGCTGCACATATAGATCCGTCAAGTCATAAGTTGACCATGCTTTATAAGGTTTATCTTTGCCTTGCCCACCTTTGTGCTTCTTATTTCTGTGTTAATGTATGCAAAAAATTCTTTCTGAAGTGTTTGTCATTTGTTTTCTGATAAGTCTACACACATCAAGTTTATTTCTACCAGCATACTGTTGTCAAAGTAAGGTTGTATGTCTTAGCTTTTGAAAATTGGTGGAGAAATCATTGTCCCTGTAGTCATGTGTGATACATCGAAGTGTTTTTGATTTTTCTGTCTTACAAGGTCAAACTAAAGACATCGAAGATTTGGTCTCTTCTGTGTTTTACTTGAACTTTCGGTTGCTGGTTAAATTCAGGATTTGTTTAGTCTTAGGCATATTATCTTTATAATTTTTGTGGGATCATTAATCCCAAAGCTGTTCATTCATAATTTGTCACACATTCAAACTTTATTGCCATTGCCGCGTAGCCTTCTTTTTGGATTCCTAGTAAAAATGTTACATCCATTTTCGTGAGCATTAGGGATGAAGGATATAGATTGGCCCCGAATATATATTTTTTTTTCTCTTTTGCTCTTCTTATTTCTCTTGGTTTTTATAGATCGAATGAATTGAGTTCCTTACCTAGATACATTTTTCAGGTTGAGCCCGGTGCCTGTGATCAAAGTTTCGGCATCCATGTTGCAGAGTTTGCAAACTTTCCGGAAAGTGTTGTTGCCCTTGCTCGAAATAAAGCTGCAGAGTTGGAAGATTTTTCATGTACCACAACAGATGAGGTATATGACTAAACAAAAATTTCAGTAAAGCATATACTACATTCAAATAAACATTTGCAAAAATCCTTCTAGTTTTTTTTAATTTTTATATGCTGCAAGTCCTTGATGATTGTGAATACTGCAGTTCATGCAACATTATGAAGTTTTTGTTGATCGGTTTCTACGCAACTTAAAAGCTTATTCATCTCATGGTTTTCATCAACAGATTGGATCGAAACGGAGACGGACATGCAATCCTGAGGAAATGGAAAAAGGCGTAGCTCGAGCTCATCGATTCTTGCAAGATTTCACTGCATTACCTTTAGATCAGCTTGACGAGAAGCAGGTTCGGCAATGTGTGAGCAAGCTGACCTCGGACCTGGAGAAAGATGCAGCTGACTTTCCATGGCTACAGCAGTTCTTCTGACTCCTTTTGAGGATAAATTCAATGGATTTTACCAGAGCTCTGGTAGTTTTGTCTCCATTGTTACTTATTACTCTGTGTAAAGGTTTTTGAAAACATCCTTTTGAGTGAATGTTTTATAGATGTACTTGTCCCTGAAGTGGTTTTTTTTCTCTTTTTGTTTAATTTTTGCAGGGCATAATCTATTTATTATTCTCATGGGCAATGAAATTTTGTTAAAGTCTGGTGTGTTATGTGTATATATAATGAAAATTTCAATAGGGTTTTTGCTGGTATATTGATGATTTTTTTTAATTGCGTGTATACTCAATAAAATTAAATGTTAAGTATATTATTTTTTAAATTAATTTGTTTATGGATATATCTTTTTATCTCATGATGTGCATTAAGAAATGTATACACTTGAAAAATCACAGTTATTTTTATTCATTTTTAGAATTTTTTAAAAATTTATTAAGTTAATTTTTGGTTTCTATACTTAAAAAAAAATTAAGTTAATTTTATTAAATTTAGTTTGTTAATTAGTTTTAATTAATTTTTTTAATAGGTATGAAGTTGGTAAATTTTACAAGTTAAAAAAATGGAAGCGGGAGCATATATATAAAAATAAAAATAAAAATTATTTGTAAATCTGGAAATCTTATCCAAATTTTCACTATTTATAGCTCCAAATCCAAACAAAAATCCGTACAATTTCATTAGTCAACGAGGAATTTCCTTTGTTCGTGCGCGCCTCCCAAACTCGCCGATTCCTTTTTTAAGCTCCCGTTCATTCATCGTCACTAACAACAACACACGAAAAGCTCGAAGCCAGCCATGGGCGGCGGAAGCCAAACCAGCTCCAACGATGACTCCTCTGCCTCCTCTCCCTCCTCCGGCGACGGCGCCTCCGACGCCACCTCTGGCGGTAGGTATGCCCGGGCTTATCTCGACCTCCTCCACGCCTATGAGTCCTCTGCTGACCGAGCCAGTTCCCTTCCACGCCTCAAGGACGTTCTCCGAAGCTTCAAACCGGGAGATTGGATTGAGTTCGTCGGCGGCACTGCTCGCGCCGATTATGTTGTCCCGGAGACCACCACTCTGCTTCTCGTCGGCCCGCGAGCCTCCGGGAAGACCTCTCTTGTGAATCGAATTACTAGGGTTTTTGAGGATGATGATTTCCTCCCCGATCGTGCTCAGGTTTCATGTATGTTCTGTTTGTTGATTCTTGTTCATGTTTATTTTCATCCGATGAATGACAAATGGTGTGAATTTGATTTGAGATTGATGTTATGGAAATCAAAACTATGAAATTGATGTGGTTTTTTTTATTTCCAGATAACCCAGATGTTTCTCAAGGGACGTTGTTCTTGCAAGAGTACATGATTCCTTGGAATTCGAAATCCTTTTGTATCTTTGACTCTCGGAGTTTGTCAATGGTGCCATGTGAGAACTTCAAATTACTGGAGAGGTGGATGACACAAGGTGTGAGTCATGGTGAGATGGTCCTTAGGTAAGCACCATTTTAGTGTTCCTTTTTTTTTAAATTCAAAGTTGCAGTAGCAATTGTTTGTATAAATTGTGTATTCATGATATGGAACTGATGATGAATGGTGTAATGTGTCTTCCTTTTCATAATTTAAAGCTGCACCATTTGATTGTATAAATTGTGTTGTAAACTGCTCAATATCAATCCAATGATGAATGCCGATGATGAACTGTGCAATGTTTCTCTATATTGTGTTTGCTAATAAAACAAACATGTAGTTTTTTTTGTAATTGCAAGTTGCAACATTTTGATTTTATAAATTGGGTATTTGTGTTGTAAGCTTCAATCGAAAAATGAGTGCTGATGATGAGTATTGTAATGTCTCTTGATTTTGTGCATGCTTAGAAAATGATTCTGTGGAACTTTTCATTGAAAATGCTTTCGTTGTACTTTTGTATCAGAGACTCGGATGATGCTAGTACAAGGAAAAGGATGAAAACTACCGCGGCAAGATTTGGTGTTTGCCAAAGTAGATCTGTGAACTTTGTCATATTTGTTGCCAATGCTTTATCTGTTCTGAAATCCATGGATGAGAATGACCATGAATATCTGAACCTGCTGATAGAAACCTTCAACCATCCATTCTTATCCTTCAGAGGTTTGAAGTCTCTTCAATTTGAAATATGATATGTGAATCATTTGCATATAGTAATTGCATGTGTGTTTTTAATTTTTGTGACCTCCAGGACACTGTATTGTTAATTATTATTTATTTAATCGGCATCAATTTCAGATAGCAAGCCTGTTGTTGTGGTGACTCACGGTGATAGGCTTTCTTTGTCTAGTCGCGCTCGTGTCTGTGCTCATCTGGGAGAGGTTTTGGGTATCCCACCAACTAAACAAATTTTTGACATTCCTGGTGATGCCTTTTGAATGAGTCATTTTAATTTTTTGGTGTTACTTCATGTAAGAATTTTCTGATATTTTACATGTCTTTGCAGACACTGGTGACTCTGTTTCTGAATTGGCCATGATGGACATGTTAAGATATTCACTTGAGCATGCTGACAGAAACCTTCCTTCAAAATTCAAAACCCCTGTCTCACTAGAGGTCAGATTTCTTTCTTTATTCTGACATAGTGACATTGGCCAAGTTTTTTACTCTTAAACCTCAATCAACATTTTGTGAACAAGCTTATTCACATATATGATTTTAGTATCCAAAGTTAGTCTTTATCATATATATATCAGTGATGAGATAATGATCTTTCCTTTCCATTATGGTTCTTTTTCTTCTACAGCACCATGTGTTCTAGGAAAAATCGTTTTGGCTTTAAAAAAATATAAGATCCTTGATGCTATGATGTGAAAACATTCAAAGTTTTCTGTTTTAAAGAATCTGGAGATCCCTTTGTATGTATGCAAATGTCTTGTGCTCTAATGAATGTCTAATCACGAAATGCATGAATATCAAGTGGTTGGCAATCAAATCATAGGAATTACTTAAAGCCTCAAATAAATAGAGTACTGATCTGAGTAAAGCCAAGGAATATTCTTTATCAGTTAACAGCTGCACAGTCACTATTTATAAGAGTTTTTGGTTGACATTAACTGATCATCATACTAGTATTGCCTGCTTAACAATTAAACAAATCCAAACAAGCCACCATGGTTAGTTTTTTATTTTTCTTCGATGACAAAATCAGCGTAGTTTCCTGCATTTAGATCATACATATTATAGCATATCACTGGCTCATATATAAGAAATCGAATGTACAGCAAGAGTTACATTACGTGTATGTAAATTGCATTTCCATATTACCAAGGTATTTCAATGTTCATTCTGTATTTTTTCTTTAAATACACTGTTTTATCATTTAAAACCAACTGGATATACTATGACATGCTATATTATAAACAAATGGTGTGATCTTTTTTGTATATGACTTATTTTCTAATGTATACCAAAATGCTAACATATTATCTTTTGCTACATTTTAGGGCCAAAAGATGCTGGAATGGACAGTGAACAGATCACAGACGATACTAGACATATTAAGCTGCTTATGCATCTGCATACTTCTTTTCCAGTTAATACTGAGTTTTCAAGCAAAAAGAAGATAAGAAAAGCAGAAGTTTCTCTCTCAATCTTAACACATTGTTACTATTTGTCACTGCTTAGTCTTAGTATTCATGCCCCTCTGTCCCTTAGTAAATAAGTTTGATGAATATACTACTATTTCTTGTACATGGTTAAATTTTCTTTTGATGAATGGTATGCCTTCAAATAAAGAAACAAGCAATAATAATATTTCATGGATGAATGTGTTCATAATTAAATGAGCTTGTTGAATATGCTACTATTTCTTATGCATGGTTTAGTAGTGTTATTATTTAAAATTTCTCTCTTGATAAATGCTTACAGTTCTGCATAATTTTAATGCTGATAATTATGCTTTCATAGATTGAAATTAGCAAGCAGCTAGAACATCACTACATGAACAACAAAAATCTATGAAATTTTCATCAAACATTAGTAATCACTACAAAACTATGTATCTATATATATATATATAATCCCGGACCAATGGCTTCATTCCACTAGATTTGTTTTCACTTGTGATCTCCTGCATCCCATCCAATATCATGTCTTCTCAAAGCCACTTCAACTACCTTAGCCTTGACACCTATCAAAGAGACAAAAATACATGATAAGAAAACACCTTTTCTTTTTAAAAAAAAAAAAAAAAAAAAATTGATTAGATCTCATTGTTTTGCATGTTTAGAACTTTATAATGTCACATCTCATCTCTTCCCATCATATATATATATATACACACCTTTACTCTAGATACTACCAAGAAGCAAAAGAAAGAAAAAACTTATAATAACTGTGTGTGTTTTCATACTGACCTTCTTCTGTTCTAGAAACCTGAGGTGATGACATGGACATGAGTGGTTAAGGTTGATGCACCATTGATCTTCAAACATTACTTGGATTGTTTGAACAAAGATGTAGAAAATACAAAGAAGAAGAAAGAAGAAGAAGAAGAGAGATGAAAGGAGGTAAAGGAAGAGTGTGTCAGTTAATGTTGCATATGCTTTTGGCACTGTCTCCAGACAACAACAGTGCACTTTAACACTCTTTTTGTTCTTCTTTTTACAGTGACTTTATTTATTTATTTTTATCACTCTCTCTCTCTCTCTTTCTTTCTATCTCTGTGTTTGTCTCAGTGTTTGTTGTTAGGATTAAGCAAAGAGTGCAGAGAGGCTCAAAGTCCAAGAAGAGAAGAAGAGTTAAGCAGGGTCACTTTGGCATGGAATCAGGCATCAGACAAGGATCATGGTACACTATAGTGTAGGTCTGTGTCTCAGTTCTCTCTCAGTTATCTTTTTTGGTTTTGGTTTTTGAATTGGGGGGAGCATTGAGTTGGTTGCTGATCACTGAGAACTGGATTCTGGGCTTTTGCCACTTCAGTTAATATTAACTTTATTCAATGCATTTGTGTTTCCAGGGCTTTGTGGTTGTTGGGGTTGGTATTACCATTTCTCTCTCTGTCTTTTCTTAAATTTTATTTTAAACTTTAATTTATTATGCTGGAGCTTGATATAAGTTATTTAGAAGAAATTCTTGCCTACATTATGTGCATTGATTATTTTTTATTTATTTTTTTTAATAATTCATGGCTTGTGTTTGATCTATTGAAATTAGAGAGTAGTCAGGACATGTTGAAGTATTATTTTTATTATGGTATTTATCTGCGTAAATAATATCAAGTGATTTTGAATGGGGGTTAGTATAAGTGATAGAATTTTGAGTTATTTAAACAAGCGATTTAAGTTATTTGAGTTATTTAAATAAATGATTTTAAGTTTAAATTTTTATAAAGGTGGAAATATCTCAATCAAAATCTAACTTGAAATTAATTCTATTCAATATAATAAAATCTAAATAAAGAATCTTCTCCAAAGTGGAAACACAAGATATTGTAATAAAATCTCAGCCAAAGTTCAATGTGCTAATGTTCTGCCTGTTTTGGTGGAACTCAAGGCATGAAATGGGTGCATAATATCTGATAATAACATTTTGAAAAAAAAATATATTTCCACTCTAATTTTTAAATATAAAAGTGTATATAATATTATAATAATAAGAAAGTTCCTTTTTCTTGATATTTTAATAGGCATGCCTCAAATGTGGACAATCATACAATCCAATGCGGCAATGCTAACATTGCCCAACTTCACCATTTTTTTCAGACAAAAGGACAAATAAAAAAATAAATTAATAGATTTAAAAGAAATCATAAATTGAATAAATAAATTAAATTAACAACATCTTCATCTATTGATATCAAGTGTTCATATTCTGTCAAGGAAGTATGCAAGATCAGGCCATGACACAAGTGTGTTGAGGTTTATGCATGTTTTTTTTTTTTTTAAAGACGATAAATGCCCATGTCTATAACGCATGAGTGTTGCTTACAATATCACCCGTGAGTTAATTCTTTCAACGAGAATTTGAACCCTCATCACTCCGCACGCCACATAAAAAATTAATTTTTTTATATTATTAACCACTTGAACTAAATAGCTTTGGAAGGTTTATGCATGTTTCTAACGGTAGCTAGTCTTTATTTCATCAAAGTAAATAAATAAACAAATAAATAGATGAAGTTGATTCAAGAGCAGCATTAAAAATGTGAACTCAAGCTTGCATGAGAGCATGTGATGGTGGCACTATTCATGTGCAAGCGCGTTCCTCTTCAATCACACTCCATCCTCCACAATAGATCTAACAGCATGCAACTTTCACTTTTGTTTTTTCCTCTTTTTCACTTTTTTATTAATTATCATTTAATTTATCCGCCGTCAAGAATAAAAAAAGAAGAAGCTTCAAGTGGGTTAATAATTGTCAACTCAAGTTTATTAAATTAAAGTTTGAGAATTATTTATATGACAGCTAAATATTTGTTTTTAGATGAGTTTAATTCAACATTAAAAACAGTATAGTATTTGGTCTAGCTTATTTGTACTTTTAATTTAATTAGCATCTAAATTTAATTTGATCCATCTAATTTAAAAGGGAATTGACTTGACTTAATTCATTGAACTTTCTTTTTAGTTGATTTTTTTTTTCTAAACTGTTTTACAAGTGTTTGATGATGATTGTAAATATATAAAAAAATTCTTTTCATTATAGATCTAAACTAATTTTTATTAATCATCTCATAAATAAAAAAATCATTGAAATTAATATAAAATCAAATATTTTAGAAAAAAAATCAATAACTAAACTAATAAATGAATTAGTTTAGAACTGCATCTAATTTGTTCATACCAATAAATGAGTCGATTAATTTAGTCTAAAACTCAATTAACCTTAATCCCAACCCTCATAATTCAACTCATATTCACAATCATATTGAAAGATTAATATCTTTAATATCAACTCATTTAATAATTTTTTTTAAATAGAATATAAAAAAAAAAATCATCCCTCAACATATGCACACGCTATGATGTGGCTTTCTTATTTTGTCAAAAAAAAAAAAAAAAATCTTCTTAAAATATAAACCCATTTAAAGTAAGATATATATATTGATTTTGATATATCGTTTTTTTTTTTAAGGCGAAGTACTATGAGCCATATAAAAGAATAAATATCTTCCAATAATACATGTACAAATTCTGAAACTATTTGCTTAAATAACTTAAACACATATAGCACATATCAAGAGCAGTTGATATATGTATATATATACGTGATTCTTTTTGTATGATTTTTAATTTTTTTACTTTTAAATTTTTTAAAAATATAAAAATTCAAATAATATGGCAGGCCGCATGCCAATAATAAAGTAAGAAAAAGTAAATAAATAAATAAATAAAAGCATATGCGGTGATGATGCTACCAAGAATTGGCCGGTGTGAAATTGGAGTCACTGATGGCGTTATCCAAACCCACCAAAACCCTTCCTTTACAATATCCAAATTCACATTATTCCTTTTAATAATAACAATTATTATTATTATTATTATTTTACAAAGCAAAACAAAATGCACTTCACTATAAACACCATCTTTAATTAAATCTAAATCATAATTAACACATGTTAATAAGTACTCATTATCTCCTTCACTAATCTCACCACTAATCACATCCAAATCACAATTAACAGTCTCTAATGAACTTGTTAACGAGTGATTACTTTCAATTGAGATGCTTTCGTTTCTCACTGCGATCCAGTTCTCGTCCCAACTCCAATTCGGCGAGAATTCGCCGTTGAAAAGATCCCCGAATCTCACCTGAGATTCCGCCGGAGATTCATCATATTCATCGTCGTCGTCGGCGAGAGATTCCCAAACATCAAGATCCAAAATACTCTTCGGAGAAACCCACTTGGTCGGCTCCGGCGAGGTCTTCAACGAAGCGAGAAACGAGTGCTTCAAGAGCTCCTTCGCCGACCAACGATCATTAGGGCATTTCATCAAACACTTTGAAACGAAATCCTTACCCTCGTCGGAGAACCACGCCGGCGCAGCCGGCGTCTCGCCGGAGAAGGCAATCCGATGAAGAACAGCAAAAGGATCGATCTCTGATCCAATTAGCCATGGAGATCTCCCCGTCGCCATCTCGATCACCGTGCAACCAAATGCCCAAACATCGGCCTCTGGTCCTTGTGCCTCCCCGCGAGCAACCTCCGGCGCCATGAACGCCGGCGTGCCTCGGATCCTCCGATCGGGATCGTCTCCCAACTCCTTCGCGCATCCAAGATCAGCGATCTTCGCGGTTCCTTCAACCCCGATAACGATGTTCTCGGATTTGATATCGCAATGCACGACTCTGTTATCGTGGAGATCAGCGAGGCCCAAAAGGATCTCGCGCGAGCGGGAGCGGATCGAGAGCTCATCGAGTTTTCCCCCGTTGCGCTTGATCTCGTCGGAGAGGGATCCGCCAGGGGCGTACTCCATGAAGAGGTTGAAGAAGCTACGAGAGCCGGAAGCGTCGGAGGTGATGTCGAAGCCGAGGTAGGAGACGATGTGGGGTGAGTGGAGGCTAGAGAGTATGTCCTTCTCGCGTTGCAACGGGGAGGAGATGGAGAGATCCATGGATTTGACGGCGAAGATGGATGGAGCGGAGGAGGAGGAGGAGGTGACCGGAGTGGCGGTGGCGGCGGCGGCGAGGGAGACGGTGGCGGTGGCGCCGTGGCCGATGGTAGGGCCACGAGTCCAGCTCATTGTGAGTGTTTTGAGACTTTGGGGATGGTGTGAAGTGAGAGTGGTGTTAGTGTATATATATAGAGGAAGGGAATGAAGGAGATGGTGACACGTGGCAAGAGTTTAGGAGGTTGGGGGGAGGGCAGGCCTGGCCGTCTTGGAAGTTTTTGGTGTTTTTTGAATTTAAGTTTTGAAGTTTGGGTTTGGGTTACCTAACTAAGTGGGCAACAGGTGAATAATTTGGGCAAAGTACATTAGTTTGTTCCTTGGAATATACTACCCTTATTTTTATTTTTTTAAAAAAATATTTTATTGGACTAGTAAATTATTATCACGATGTCAATAATTTTTCATTGATAAATAGCTTGAAACCCAGAGAAATCACTAGTAGTCCAGTAATAACTCATCAAAAATTGTGCAAAAGGGTGTAGATTTGATTGCTCACGCCAAGTATTATTTATCAGTATTGTTTTTGTGTGGGCTTTTACTGGAGAAACAATGTTTTCTTTGCTCCATATTTTCATAGTAGAAGAAATTTTTTTTTTGAAGGTTCTTTAAGTCAATATAATTGATGCACATTGTATTTATATGTCTCTTATTGCTTTTGTTAAAAAAAAAAACTAGAAATTTATTGAAATGTTTATTTAAGAGTTCATTTGATTCGCAGATAAGAGCAACACAATTAATATAATACAAACAGTTAAATTATAGTATAAATAATTGTATAATATATGGTTTTAGAGCGTAAAACATTTATAAAGTTATGTTATATTTATTTTTTTATATTATATTTTTATTCTGTTTGTAAAATAATCTGGCTATACGAAAAAGTTGTGTTATACTATACTTCAATTTTTTTGGGATATTCTAGGGGCCTTTTAGTATCTTGATATATTTTTAATTATATATTATTAATTTGTATTATGTTTATTGAAAATTTTTAATAATATAATTTATGAAATGATTTATTTAATTTCTTCCACGAGTTGGGGGGTCATGTAACACATGTCACGCTTGTAGCGTTTTAGAGGCAAACATTAATTAAAAGAAGTCAAAATAAAAAGGGTGCAAATGGAAGGCAGGAGTCCACACGGAACACAAGGACGGTTAGCATTTTGGGTTGGAAGAGAGTTGTAAGATGAGTTGCATCATTGCATGTGAAATGTGAGCTGTTTTGTTATACAAAGAGTAGAGAAAAGGAGATACTAGAAGGAGGGGCCAAATCAATGCCTTTACTATTCTATCACGTGGCAAACTATTGCCCTTTCAAATATTTCTTTTGTTTTTTTTATTTTTGACAAAATAGGTAATTAAGTTAGACACACAGTTATTTTTCATTATACATGAATATCCTATAAAAAAAAATCTAACGATAATAGACCACGTGGTCATTGATTTTTTCTATTAACTAGAAAATGCAGTGTCTTCGGGTGAATTCAACCTAAACTTTAACACTTAAAGAATATTCTTTGATCAACTTCAAACACGATGATGCAATACTCTCCCCAGGAAAACAATGTTGTTGCTAATATTCTCGCTCATTTTGAGATACACAATCTTTATATCTTTTTTTTATACCGAGGATTGGGCCTGTCCCACTAGCTCGAAAAATGTTGCTCTTTGCATAATTTAGTCTTTTAGTTTTTTTTTTCTTTGAGTTAGTGCTCTTGTCTTCCAAAATAATAATAATAATAATAATAATAACTTGCTATGTGTTGGGTATATTTAATAATAGCCATATTAGGATGTTAAATTTATGAGTTTATAACTTTAGAGAGTTATTATTTTTTTCTTTATATTTTGGTTGAATTTATTATTATTTATTTATTTATTTATTTATTATTATTATTATCATTAATATTTTGATAATATGGATAAACTATTCTACACACATATTTTTTTTTTATAATTATGCCTCAATTATGTATTGGGAGAGAGTCAAATTCTCTATTTTTTTTATATAAAAGTTAAGTGTGTTACTACTAGATTATTGGAGCGGTGATTGCTTTAGTTAATTTGATATATAAATTGAAAATGTGACAATTTTAATCACGAATAATAAAAAATATTTATATATAACTTTTGAGATATTTAAACAATAATAATAATTTTTAGTGTCATTTTAGTGCCTCGGTTCTTTTAACATCAACACAATTTATATTTTTAAATTTTAATTACATATTTAGTTGAGTTTATTAGATAAAAATGACTCGGATATTTGAATATAAATAGGTTTCGTAAAATAAGAAAATAAATAACCCATTCACTTTAAAAAAAAATTGTGTGAGTCACACGTCATTTATTTTGTTTATGAGTTAAAAACGCAAGCTCAACTGTTTAAAATAAACTATTATTTAAATTAATTTATTCATCACGTTGTATGTTCTGATCATAAAATAAATATATTAAATAGTTTTAAAAAAGTCATATCAAGATTTGAAAATATCAACATATATATTTACAAAAACAATGATCTGAGATAAGTCAAACTTAATCAAATCAAATCAAACCTCTAACCCAACAACCTTTTTAAACACCTCCATATAAAAAAAAAACTTAAATAATAATAATAATAATAATAATAATAATTTCACATAATAAATATTACGCTGGTCAAAGTGGTTTTTCATGTGTATCAAAAAAAACACAGGTTAAGAATATCTTTTTATAAAGCCTATAATATCTCGTTTGTAACGGAGGTCCACTCATTTTCAAGACCTTAGTACTTCACTCAGATTAGAGATCAATTTTTTTATAAAACTTTTAATGTCTCATCCATTTAGATTTAAAACTCATAATTCATTAAAAAAAAAAAAAAGAGGTCCAAAAAAATTAACATTAATTCCACAACCAATGAAATGAGTAACTTCTAAACGAAGAAGAAGGATCAATTGGGTACAACAAACAAAATTAGTACATATTTAGTGTGCTATTTAAAATGTGAGAAAATACTTGAACATATCAAAGTGGTTAAAACAAAATAATTAGTGGTCCAACTCCTCCAACCCCCCTCCAATTCCTTAAAAATAAAGCCAATTAATTAATTCATTCAAATAAATGTTTAATTAATTAAAAAAGAGGATGGCAACTTCTTTTATGGTTGAGGTTTTGAAATGATGAGCTAGAAAGAACAGTTAGGAACAATATTGGTAGTTGAAAAGAAGCAAAGTCTAAGGGCTCTAGAAGAACAAGATGATAATAGAGTGCAATTGAGAGAAAGAGTAGGCCAATAAAGAAGAAGGGACGTTATAACTAACCATCTTCCCCAATTATACTCTACTCTTTTTCTTTTTTATTGTCAAAGTTAGAGAAAAAGATCTAGTACTTTGAGATTATAACTAAAGGGCAAAGAAAAAGAAAGAAGGGTAGATGAAGTAATAAATTGGAAGGTGGTAGAAATAATAGGAGGGATATTTTGGTACTTTGAGTTATTGTTTGTGTAATGTAATGGAATGAAATTGTTTGTTGTGAGCTATTACTGTTTCTTTTTGTTGGTAGCTAGTGAACCTACCAAACCGTTTATGTGAAGTGGTTGTGTTTGTTGCCACCAAGCCACCTTTTGCTTTTTAGGGTTTTATAACTCTAATTTTCTTATTATATATAAAGATAAATAAAATATGAAAAACTAAGTTTCTACTAAATACTTTATATAATACATATACATGTGATAATTGTAAATATATATATTTTATCGAACTCATATTTGTAAACTTATATATATATAACTAACCTCAACCATAAAGAAGTTGGTTCAAATGTACAAATTAGAATTTTACCGTGCAACATTACTTGGTTAAAAATTATTGGTTCAAACGTATTAACAAAAAAAAGGGATATGACCAATGAAAGAATAATAATCACAACGTACATTCAAGTTTAGTCAACTATCATCAATTTGTCACTTGATTGTGAATGAATTTGTTATCTCATTATAATGGCATTTTCCTCATTTGATTTGTTGATATAATAGTACTTAATTTTTAAAGTTTTTTGTTAAAAGTATATCTTTATGAGTTGAAATGAAAGAACTATATAACTAATACCGAATTGTCATTACCATGATAATAAGAAAAATGACATTTGTATATTATAGACAAAAGTAAATTCAAAATATATATATATGTATGTATAGTAAACATTAGCTACGTACGTCATTTGATTTACTATTCTCTAAAGACATTTGGTAATAGCCATTAGATCATCATCTAACGACTATTATTTATATGAGAAACTATATAGATTTGATGTTGATTATTGTTTATCATTATTTAATACTGTTTAGTACAAATGTACAAGCTCATACTAGCCATTGGATGTAAATCTAACAGTACTATGACACATCCCTAAGTTTATATATATATCATTCATTTTATTTTTTCTGTTATGAAAATTTTAAATTTTTTTAATAAACTTAAATATCAGGAAAATGTAAGACCCTTAGAATTTCCAAACAAACAAACTTCAAAAAAAAATAAATAAATTAAAAAAGAAAAGAAAGAGGAAATTTTGGAGAATATCAGTGATCTCAATTTGAGATAGATATATAAATAATGTCACATGTGAAAATGAGGTAGATCTGGCAGTGTGTATATATACATGTGGACAAAAAACACAAAATAAATGCAAGAACAGAGACACTTAGCTTAAAAGGGCATCATCAATTAATTTAGTGGCCATTGGATCCCAACCAAAAACAAAATGAAAAAGGAGATATTTCTTGTGTGGGTTTTCATCAATCTCACACATATGATTGTGATAATATATATATTCCATGTTCCACGTTTTCATTCTTGCCAGGTTTTGTGGTGGCAATTTATTAATTATAAAGAAAATAAAAAAGAAAAAAAAATGACATACATGAGAAAGATGGTGGGGTAGCTTATAATTAATTCAACCTCTCACTACCGTTCATTTTTTTTTTCACAATAAAAATAATAACATATATTATATATTATGTACTATTGAATCATTGGACCTTTCATTCAACCCTCACGTTTTAATTCCATTGAATTTTGGGTCGTCCAAATTGTACGTTGAATCTTTATTTCACATGAGAAAAAAGAGAGAAATTTATTAATCATAATAATAATAATATCTTGGAATGAGACTTCTATTGGCGTGTGGGAAATCTTCTCTTGTGTGTGGGGAATGCAATCTTTTGTTTCTTTGTCTTTTCCATGCCATTTGGTGTCAACTGAGATTCAAAGAGATAGAATTCACAAGAATTAATGGTTTGGTTTGTGTGTGTATATATATAGCTAGAGGTTTAATCATCTGATTAGTCTACCAAACTAGGTCAACTTGCCATTTTAGTCTATGTATTTTGATTTGACTTCCGGGATATCTCTATTTTTTTAATGAAAAAAATTATAGTTCACAACAAAACAGACATTGATTTCTCCATAAAAAATTGCTAACTGATTTTTATAGGTTAAAATATAATTACATAAATAAATAAATAAATAAAAGTCAGGGTATAGATCCCATTTTTGTTGGGCAAAACTAAAGCATGCTGCACTGAGACCTGCCATGCCAACGACAGCAACGACTGGAGCTCCAGGCTTGGATGGCGCACCTCCAGCACCAGCTTCTAGCTGAGCTTCCGGTACGGTGATCCGTTCGCCTCATCGTTGCCCACCCTCCAGCTCGATGGATCCACTGTCCCAAGATACAATAACTCCGGCGCGGTAACATACCTCTCAACTCTATGTTGATCAACATTCCCCCTGATGAGCTTCGTCGATTATGGGGGCTTGGCCCCTATGGTGATAAAAGAAGAACCCTGATCGAGACAAATAGCAAGGGCCAATGTTGTGATTCCAATGAAGACGTCGACGACCATTTTAGCGGTAGTGGAGTGGTGGGTGATGGGGGGAGGGGGTAGGAGGAGGTGGAAACATTGACCGCGGTAAGGGTTTGGAAGGAGGCGGGGCTAGCAAGGATTGGGGAAAAAGTTGCCTTGAGTGGAGTCGGGGGAGAGCGGTAAGACGTTTGCATTGGAGTCAATAACAGATGGTGGGGTGGCGAGATCCACTCAATGGGGAAACAGGGCTCGTGGAGGAGCCAGTGATACCCACCGTTTGATAAGGGATGGACAGTGGAGACGAGAGAGAACGTGAGCATGATGATGACATGGCAACTATTTGTGGCGCAGGGCATTATTGGTGGTTCCCAGATCTCTTTCTCTTACTTAACCTAGTTTTTTTTTTTAATTTGTTTAATCATATTTCAATTTGGAAAAAGCCACATCAGCAATTTTGACAGAGAAATCAACGTCTGTAACGTTGTAGACTGGGATTTCTCAATCCAAATGATAGATGAAGTCCTGCAAGCCAAATTAGAATAGAAGAACTAAAAGGGCATTATGACCTGCTTGGAAAGACTAATTATGGGATTAACCATATATATGTGTGTGCATGTGTGTGTGAGAATTATTTATTAATTTTGAATATTTTTAGGGAAAATAAATTATAGGTCACTAAAAGTTTCAAAACTTTCTAAATAGTCCCCTGACATTTCAATTTCCCACACAACCCCTCTTTTTTCAATTTACTTTATTTTCAGTTATTGCAACTCACTCCGTCAGTTTATTCTATTTTACAACATATACTTTACGCTTAATAAGTATATTTTTCATTTAACATTTCATGTTTAAATGTAACCACATAAATTTTCACTTAATATATAGTAACTTTTCATTGAATATTTGTTTTTGATGTTTAATATATAATATTTTTGTTTAAAAAACTGAGGGTTATTTCGGTCAACATTCTTTTTATAACATAACGACAAAAAAACAAGCTGTCAGATAAAAGAGAGACTTTTTGAGAATAACCAAATTTAACTGGACGATCTGTGAATAAGTGAAAGTTGGAGGAAATTTTAGGGTATTTCCAGATATTTGATATAGTGATTTATGTAAAATTTTTGTAGTTATTATTATTTTTACATAATTTATATATAGAATCCACTTACTGAAAGTTTTATAAAAAATAGATTTTTCTCACTATCAATGTTTTTTTTATTTTTACACAAAAAATTAAATTTAAAAGTCATTTATTTAAGCAATCCAATTATTTATCATTGGAACTAAACTTCTTGATTATTCACTTAGGGCCGTTTGATGATATTACATCTGGTAAATAGTAACTCAATAAATAGTAATCTTACATCTGGTGGAATGTGAATTTTTATTCCCAATATACCTTTCAAATTAAATAACATCTCAAAATTATTAATTTTTAGAAAAATAAATAAAAAAAATTATCTTCCAAATCCCAGTCTCTCTACGCTTCTTCCTTCTGGAGCAAGTTTAAAATTTGAATGAAGATAAAAATCATTTGAGAATTTTTTTTCTCAACTATAAGTTTGACTTAATTACTATAAATAAAAATTGACTATATTAAAATTAAAATTTTATTTTTAATAATAATAAATACTTATTATTAAACAATTATGATGTGTACATTAAAATATTATAAACTTTGATATCTTTGATATTTAGTAGATAGGGGTATTTTAGTAAAAAAAAATATATTTTGCAATGAAAGATACATCGATAATCAAATACGATAATATTATATTTCAACCACATTCAAAATTGCACATATTCCATCTACATGATTTGAGAATCACATTCTCAGTAATTCTATTCGTTGAGGTAATACAAAATTCCGTAAACCAAGCGACTTTTTATTTTTAAATATTACCTATCATCTTGCATTTTTTTTTTTTTTTTTTTTGAAATCCCAAGATGATTTTATTGTTTAAAAAAATATTTTGCATAATTAAATCATACCAAAATCAAACAACTATTTTCTAAAATTGTTCTGAATTTATAATAATTTTGTAGAAAGAAATATTGACTTTAAGAATACGAGGATTATTTATAAAAAGTAAAAAATTATCCAAAAAGTTATAGTTTCTTTTCCCCCTCCCTTTCAATATAAATATATAGTGTTATTTATTTACTTTATTTCCTTCTTGAATGTAAGATGTTTTAGAGTAAAATTTTTTAAAAATAAATAAAAACTCAAAGCTTTCTTTTTATTCATAATCACTATTTTTGAGCTGTTTTTTTTTTTTTTTTTTTTTTATCTCTCTCAAGAAATAAATTGAACTATTTTTAAATTTAAGAATCAATAATGACTATTAAGGTACGGTTAAAATAAAAATACTCTTTAGCCTATATATCTTGTTATTATACATGTTTATTTTGCAAAATTTTAGATTTTCTTTATACATAATAAACATTATTATCATGTTGATTCTTTGAAACTATATATGTTATGACTTGGATTTAAAAGTCAAGTCTATTTCCAAAAAAAGTAGTTGATAATTTTAATATCTACATAATTCAATAACCCAAAAAAAATTTCATTAATCTTTATTAGTTGGAATCAAAGTTGCAAGTCATATATATAACAAAAAAATAAATAAATAACAAAAATAAAAAACAATTTTTTCACCTTCCACAACAATCAAATGCTAAATAAATGGTTGACTTTAAATCAAACATATAATGTGTGTATACATACATCATGAGGCACGCATGAAACAAATATATGGGGTGGTTGTTGGTTGACTTTAGAGATGGAAGTTGACTTTAATTTCAAGCACTACAATTTTTTTTTTTAAAATTAGGATTTTAGAGAAATATATAGTTTAATTCTCATCCATGCTTGATAAGTCCATAAGCCCATTTTTTTAATTGATAAAAATTAAATAAAAATAGATTGAGTATAAATAAAACGAGATATTTTTAAAACTATTTATATAGAAACAATTGATATTTGTCTAAACTATAATATCTCATGCATGGAAGTATCAGCTCATGTGATACAAACCCCCTATTCTCCCTTTCCATATTATACACATATATATATAAAGATATACATAAAGATATACATACATGAAATATATATAATTAAAAAAAAAAATTAATAACACCAAGATATGATAGAGGTGGTCCAATTGTTGTAGCAAATCTAAATCTTATCTAACCTCACACATGGCAATTTCCATAAAAGAACTAGTCTTGTTGTTTGGTTCTCCTTCAATCTTCCAAACTTTTCTCATTCTATCAACAAATAATAATAATAATAATAATAATAATAATAATAATAAAGGATAGGTTAGTTTGGAGTTAAATAGTTGAATGGTGTCATATAAATATGGACAAGTGTCAAACTATAAGAAGTGGGAATGGATTTGATCAAGGCTTGTTGGACCAATAATAGGTGACCCAATTGGCACACCTAAAAGCACACCCCAACATTTATATATTATTGACTTTCAATCTTATCTTGAAGAATCAAATGCAATTTTTATTTATACACAAAATTAGAAAAATTCATATATATATATATGTTTGGTTTAAATAATATAATGGGTTTAGGTGTCGGTTTTGGATTTGTATACACATATATGTTGGATGATATGTTGCTCTAGAAAATGGACAAGTGGATGATGTTTGCTAGTTAGATAGAATTGCATGCAAACTAAAATTGTCTAACTTCACCAAACCCATGTCCTTTTACTTTGTTTTATTCACCAAGCCAATGACTCAATTTTTCATCATTAATTAAAAGTGACACTTGGCACCAACTTTGTACTTCATCAATAATAATAATAATAAAATTATTATTATTATTATTTTATTAAAAATGAATAACTCACAATTTTAATAAAAACAAAAAAAATCTCGACATCCACTAGTGATAAATGTAAAAAATACAAAAAAAAAAAAAAAAAAAACAACAACACATGAATAAACAATTTTGTCGGAAAAAAATCATCCATCATAAATAGCGCATGGATATTCTCTAAAGTTGAGCATCTATTTATTAAAAATTAAATTTCATAAAAATTATCTAAATTATATACACTAACTTTTTATCTAATTAAAATTAGTAAAATACATTAAAAATGCAAATTAGTCAAATTTAAACCTAATGCTTTTGACAAATCCTCATTTGATTATAATCTTAAAATGTCAACCCCTGTTTTTCTTTAATTTAAAGTCAAAGGATCGGTTGAGCTCCCCTAACATTCTTCCCAATCTTATCTTAGTCAAATTTATTCTCATATATATATTTATGACGTCATGCATATGTCATGGAGAAGAAGAAGAAGAAGAAGATAGGGGTAGGGGATGAGAAGACCAAACTCCACTAAAAGTCTAATAAAGAGTACATTAATTTGGCGGGTTGTGAGTGGAAAGGGTGGTCACACGTGTGTTCTTTTTTCGGTTTACCATTCAAAGTGTGATCACACGTGGCATTGAAAAACTAGGAATTCTCAATGGGAACAAGGAATGCTTTAGAACTTTCAAAGTGGTTGTTTGATTTGCTTGCGTGATTGTGATCATCACATTTGTGCGTCCATTTGGCGCAACCATCACTCATGTTTATTCATTCATATTCCTTTTCATTTATATATATATAAAAAAATATTCAAATCATTGTAATGTAGCAAATTCGGGTTATTCAACTACTTTTTTTTAATTATTAATTTATTGTTAGTATTAAATGAGTGCATGACCATTACTATAACATGTACGAAAAGGTTGAGAATTCAATTATTTTCTAAAATATGGTTGAATAATCAGGATGTGTAAAAAAAACCATGAAATTAGGGTTTTTTTTTTGGGTTAGCAAAAAATGAAAAATAAGGAAAAAAAAATTATATTGTATACAATATGATAAGAATCCAATATTGATTTTAATGAATTAAAAAATTAGACATATAGCTCAAAAATTTAAATTAGGCTGCTACTGGGCTAGGCCTCGAGCTAGGGATAGCAATGGGGCGGAGCGGGAGAGGGGCACTCCTCTACCATCCCCACCCCACCCCACCCTGTCCCCCTTTCTGCTCCGCTCATAGGTACAAATAAATAACTAAAATTCCTAAAAGTATTTTTAAAATATATTTTTTTTTATAAAACATATACTTATAAGAGCTCATCAGAAATTTACCCCCACACTATATAATATTTATAATAAATTAAATTAATTGCAGGGCAGTATGAGATATGAAAAAACCAAATCTGCCCCGCCCAAAACCGTCTCGTTTGGGGTGGATCGGGTCGGTTCGGTTTTTGCTATCCCTACTTCGAGCCAATTAATTTATTTCAAATAAATTCCTTAAAAAAACTTTAAGAAGTCAACATTAGTTAAAGATTTTTTTTTCCCTTTATTTTACGGAGAAAAATACCCAAAAAAAAATCATGATTAAAAAAATTCATGAATGTAAAGTGGGAGGCCATACCGGCCCAGGATGGCCCAACAAGTTCTGCGGCAGGCCCAACCAGGGCATGGCCCGAGATCCATCAAAGTCAAGCTCTGCATAACACTCATTAAAGGAACTGCTATTAAAATTGTTTGTTTCTTTTATCCCAGCTGATCCATTTCCTGAAAACATCTTATTTTATTATCCACTGAATCTACAGTGAGGTATATAAAACATTTAAAAGCAAGCAGTTCAAAACTAAGAACTCTGGAAAAAACACACTTACAACACACTTATAGATACATCTACAAAGGCACAACTAATTGCATTAGAAGAATAGCAAGGTCAAATGCATTATAACTCATCACGGATCGAGAAGGGGCAAGAATGCAGTCAACTGCTCTTCTTGCTATCAGTATGTGATAAAAGACGGTCGATTGATTCCAACTGGCTCCGAAGGTTCTGATTTTCTTCCAGCATACGGTCGTACTCAAGAAGGAAATCTTCGGATTGCCTTTTCAAAGCAAAGGCATTTGCTTCTGCCGCCTTTGCCTCGTTTAATCTTGATTCTGAGTCAAGTTCCAGTTGCTTTACTTTCTCGTGCAATTCCGAGAGTTGCTTTTCTTTTGCTTTGCTCTCCTCTGAACTCCCATTTTTTGCTTCTTCTAATGCCCGATTCTGTTTTGTCACAGCCTCTACACTCTTTCGCAGTCCCCTTAGCTCTCTGATATAATGGTGCAACCGGTCGATTATGAGTGCAAGAAATAGGGAGTATCCTGTAAATATTTGGCATGAACATGAGTGAAGGCATGATATAAAAACAGTCAAAGGTCAACTCCATTGCAGATCAATGTAGCACAATGTCATACAGAATGAACAAACTAACAGAATTTGTCTCATATATCTGAGACTAACAGGGTGGTACATACGTTATGTTAACATCTCTGTTGATGTTCCTAGCTAAATAAGTTCAATTGCTACCCAAGATTTCCTTGGCTAGCCTTGTTCATCTCCTTGAGTTCATAAAAATAATAAAGGTGTCATATCCTTGGTATGGTTGAGTTACGAATACATCTAATCTAGCATCACCATGGATTCATGACAGGTGACTTCAGTATTATACTACAGCAAGCACTAGATCCATGAAAATTTGGTTTTTATCATCATTAAATCAAATTCTAACACAGGCTTTAAAAAGTAAAGTAGGGATCTATGCATAGGTTGTAGGTCATCAATAAGCACTGCCCACTTCTTAGATAACATCTAGCCTGCATCGTCAACTTCCAGACCATTCTTATGCGAAAGAAAAATAATACGGAAAAAAACAATTCCAAGATGAACCTTAATAACACTAGACAAGAAAAATGAAACAAGCCCTGATAGAATTATTTTCTGTAAGTTTTCTTTATAGTCACCACAGCAATTGATGCATGCAGATTAGGCACATGGGGTGTCACTATCTACATTTCTCTCTAACAGAAAATCACATTTTTCAAGCAGAAAGTTCAGTGCATGAGATAATCCAGACTAAAAGTTCATATTAATATGGTATCTTTGTGGTTCATCACTAGTTTTTCATTTGAACAGTGTCAATTTTGGCCATTACCATTGATTCAGTTTGGAATTTAAGCTTCTGGGAACCAGACAACATTTGAGAAAATTGAAAGAGATCAACCACCTATTCTGTGGTCCAAACATTAACAGGTGACCTGTCAATAACCTTTTTCCAGGAACTTCTGTCCATATTATATCACAAGGAAATTTGAGCAGTAACTCTAATCTCAACCAATTCCCTGGAAACTACCTGAAATCTCCTAAATTTGCCTCAAATGCCTTCATTCTCTTTCAACTATTTTCCCCTCAATAGGTTACATGCAGCTGAAAGGATTTATAGGTAAATAGGAAATATGGGTAATTTAAACATTGTCACTGTCAATAGGTGGAAAATAAGGAAGCAGATGCGCTGGACAAGATGGCACTAAATTGGAAACAAATATATATGGTCATATCTATACTTGCCACCACTGTGAATTGAAAGCTTCTGGAAAAGCAAGTAGGGTACATTGAGCAGGACATTAACTAAGAATTGGTGCAAAGAGGCTAAAGTTTAATATCTTGCAGACTTTTATGCATTTGTATGGTGAAGCCTCGCCTAACATTTCAAAAGATCAATCTCAATAATTTAATCAGCTCTTTAAAACTACACATTGCACATGCATATATATATATGACGAGGCGAATTAGTGACGCACTACAAAAGCTCCATAACAAATATTAAAATCACAATAGGATAATCTCAAGATATTGATCCATATGCACTAAGGAAAACGATTGGTTATATAAATCTAATGTCATACAAGTTACCAAAAAAAAAAAAGAAAAAAAAAAAATGAAGATCCCATAGTCAACTATATTCACAGTGATTTAGATAAGCTTCTAAAAACAGCTTTGGAAACACTGAAACTCAGTAAAAGGCTAAACACCATGACAAATTTAAAACTTTCAAAATTGTATTAACTAATGACCACAAAACCAGTGCGTGCTTCATACTATTTTTCCCATGTAAGGCCATTTTACTCTCTTGAGAGGCTAAACACAATAGCAAATTCAAACACTTCCCAAATTCAATTAACTAATAACCACAAACATAATGCATGTTTTATATTTATTTCCCCTTTCAAAGCCATTTTATCCAAGTCGCAAACTTGCAACAGCACAGTCAACCAAAATACAATGACTAAGATGATGCATCAATGTGGACGACTTTTCTTCGCAAAAATCAAAATAAAAGTCATTAACAACCAAGACATCGAAGAATAAAAATCCAACGAACAACAACACAAATGGTACGCAACAAAATCAGAAAAACAGATCATAAAGCAATGAAATCATTAGAAAATGGAACGAATCCGAAGGCAAAAGACCAAAATCAAGTACCCATAAGAGAAGCTTCAAGGAGGTGGCGGCTCATGAGGACTTGATCGGTAGGCGTAAGAGATCCGATCTCCGACGATCGCTCCCGGATCTTCGACATACTATAGACACTAGAACCCAATACGATGAAGATGGTACCAGCGACGGTCTTGGCCATAACTGGTCCACGGCCACGCTTCACCCGATCAAGACCCAAGACAGCGAGCTTCCGGAAGGGCGTCTTGAATAGCAGCAAGAACACCACCGCCACCTCCGCGGCGAGCAGCGTGAAAAGCAGCTGGATCATCGCCGGAACCCTAGAAGTCGACGGCGTTGGCGAGAAGGAGAGAGAGAGAGAGATGGAGAAAAGGCAAAAGTCGGTGCAATTATATATATATAGGTCGGGAAAGAAGTCAAATTTAAGTTATTACCGACGTCTCCGTGTCCGTGATGGGGAAATCTCGGCCGTTAAAAGTATGTTGAGATTTGTGCTAACGCGGATTAAACGGCCACTTTTAAGTATGGGCCACATGGGCCCCACAGCTGAATGGGCGCGTAATTGGATTCCGTGGGCCCGATTTTGAGCCCATTGGGTATGGCCACACTGTCGTAGTTAATATATATATATAAAGCACATGTAATGTCTATAGATTTGAAATTTACAAACGTCCGGAGTTACTAGATCAACATTTACCGTCTACCCTCATAAAAAAAGCCTTAATCTAAATCTCCTGCCGTTTTTTCTATGAATTCTAATCTCACTTATCTTTTTCAAGCTCTTTTTTATATTTTCATTACAAACGTCTATAATATCTGCGATGTTTAATAATATATATAAATTGAAATTTTAATTATACTAATAATATCTTAGTAATGAAGTTTAATTAATGAAGAAGATGTTACTAAAATAAGTTTGAAAATTTTATGTTCATTGAGTATCCGTCTTAATCATCAACTTATTAAGAAATTGGAGGTTTGCATCATGTTGTCGGCAAGACATTGGATTCGTTGAAACTATATATATATATATATATATATATATATATATATATATATATATATATATATATATATATATATATATATATATATATATATATAATTTTTTAATAAAAATATATAATAAAGGTCAATAAGTAATTAATAAATATATAGATATAGAATGTGAATACGTTGACACCTAATACTTCTAAATGAATTCATATTTATTACTTGGATTCACTTAGGATGGGACTAAATGAATGACCATCATGCCGACTGCTGCTTTGAGATTAGCAACAATTTGCCTTGAGATTAGAAAGTCATATTTAAACCGCTAGATACCGTTTTTTATGGTCTGACATAAAGAAAAAAAAATTCATGTTTGATTGGAAGATAATTATTTTTTGGTGGAAATAATTGACATATTAGAAGCATAATTAATTAAGTTCTTAATTCAAAGTTATTTGGAATAAAATAATTAATTTAGTTTGAGAAAGTTAAAGTTGGATGAAGTTTTGAATTAAAATTTTCTAAACTCAATCCACATCGAACTTGAATATCCCATTTTCTTTCGAAAAAATTACAAACTTATCTTTTATTCTTTTCCCCATTTGGTAAACAGGATTCAATCACTTCCTTTTAAAAAACATAGCAAGAAAAGGAAGGAAGATATCTGGATTATTTACGGATATGTCACTCTTACTCTCAATGAGCTTCTTCATGAGGAAGTAACACCGAGATTGCGGATATATTCATTTTGTATGCTGTGATTCAATTAACATTGTTATTACTTCATCTTAGGCATATTTCTTGGTGTTTTGTACTGCTTTTCTATTGTTCCGCAATGGAGTCACAGCTGCTATTGTTTACATCGGAATATCATGTTTCTAAGAGATCTGAGTACAAATTATCCACTGAGTTACAACCTATTCAGCTTGTATTTTCACAATTGGCTAAGATAGCTTGGGCAAATATTACAGATCATTGTTTAAAGATTGACCACTGCAGAATTGAATATAACCCGCAAGTGGCTTTCACCTGGTCATTATAGAAATACATGATGAACGAATGGAAGAGGGCTGAGTTTCGTTTTCCAATAGATTGCCAGATTGATTTACATTATTATTCTTCCTCGTATTTTTTCATCAATGATCCTATACCATAGCGAGCGTATTTTCATGTAGAGGAATCAAATATCAAGATGGGATCTTATTTCACAAAGTTCAAAGGCTTATTGAAATTATCCGTGGCAAGCTCAGCTTATTAAATCTTGTGAACAACTCTTTTATTGTATGATTAAAAGCTCGTTTATAGTATCAACTATAATTTTATTTGCAACAATCATTAATATAATCATTTATAGTGTCATGAATAAGCTTATTTACCGGATCGTTAATAATATTAAAAAAAATTATAAATAGTTACATCACAATGTTTATTTTGTTATTATTGTAATTATTTGTTAACTTATTTAATGAAGATTTTAACAAGCTTGAACTCAAGCCTTAATGATTCCATAAACAAGCTTAAATGATTCTCTTACTAAAATGATTCTCAAACTCGAATCGAGTTGAGTCGCAGTTGATAATGATTCATTAAATACACTTTAAATGATACTTTACTAAATAAAAAAATAAAAAATAAAAAAATAATTGAGATTTAATCAAGCTAACGAGCTAAGTCTAAGCTTTGAATTTTCTTAACAAGTTGAGCTCGAGCATGAAGCTCGAAATTAGCTCGGTTAGAGCTCGAGCTCAGTTAAAATAGTAACGAGCCAAGCTTGAGCCTGACAAATGAAGCTTGAAGAAAGCTCGGCTCAAGCTCAAATTTGATTATAATAGTAACGAACCAAATTTAAACAAGACAAAGCTCAGTTTGATTTGGCTTGTTTACAGCCCTACCTGTTAGGACAAACATGCTATTGTGGTCAGTTTTGACTATAAAACTAGCAACACATCTAACGAAAGGTGCTAAAACAATTGAAAACAACCGCAAGGTAAAATGAAAGTTTTTTTTAATTTCTTTTAAGATTAAATTTAAATATTTCTGTCAGAAAATAATATCAGTAGGTATAAGTCAGAAGGAAAAAAAAGCTGGGTGTCCATTTTCTGTCATAATGAACCACACATCGCATCAAATTGCCAACTTCAAAAAAGATGATATTCAAGATAATATCGTAACAAACATTTTTGAATGAAAATGATATCCTCATTGGACACTCCATAATCCAAGTTGGAGATGTAGAATTTCATGCATGTCTCCCTGTCGGTGATTGTGAAATCTCAGCTGTTGAAAGTGTATTCAGATTTGTGTAAACGCAGATTAAACGACCACTTTTAAAGGATTGAAAATATATATAAGAGAAACATCAACTGTGGATGTTAGTAGAACATCCGCAGTTGGGCACAATAAGCACCACAGACTGATTAAAGGACTGATCAGATTTAATTTGGTGTTTAGTTTTGTTTGTTTGGTTTCTTATAGGTCTAATAGAAATAAGAGACGTTCGCAATTGGCCACAATAAGTATCACAGACTGATTAAAGGAAAAAAAAAATAAGATTTTACATTTCTGATTTGCTCAAATACTGTGTTGAAATGGATAGAACGGCTGAGATAAAAAATATTGTACATCCCACTTTCACTATAAATACTATTTATTGCACAATGCACAACCGTTGAATTGAAATTCAACTTGCTATATGAACGTTCACTTCTAATATATGAACGTTCATGTCTAATATATGAATGTACTTAGATGATTGATATCTTAGTAATGAGGTTTAATTGATGATGAAGATATGTTATTAAAATAAGTTCAAAAATTTTATGTGCGTTGAGTATCCGTCTTAATCATGAACTTAATAAAGGTCAATAAGTAATTAACAAATATGTAGATATAGAATGTGAATTCATTGACACCTAAAGCTTATAAATGAATTCATATTTATTACTTGGATTCATTTGGGATGGGACTGATGAATGAATGACCATCATGCCGACGAGTTCTTCGAGATCAGCAACAATTTGCCTTGAGATTAGAAACAGTCATGTTTGAGCCGTCGATATCTTTTGATGGTCTGATATAAAGAAAAGAAAATCACATATTTAGATGAATATAAATAAAAATATATTTGGTTGCATGGTTGAATTTAAATTATCTATTCATTGTCCTAAATTGAATTATTAGGAGTATATTATAATTTTTATAGCCATAACCATTATACTTTAATAATATTCAATAAGTTTATTCCAAATGGCGAGTTTATTAAAATAGAAGCTCACAATCAGGCGTTAAAAAGAAAGTGGTGCTTTTAAAAAATAATAATAATAAAAGGCAAATTCATGTTAATATTGTTGTTCCATGTAGTTTCCACCCAAAATTATAAATGAACGTATTTTATGTATTGATTTTTTAAAGTTTTAAATTTTTTTACGAAATGCAACAAGTCGACTTGCATAAATGTGGAACAAGCTTATTAAGCACGTATACCCTTATTTTGCATGGGTTTTAGTCCTTTCTGAATCGAATAACCTATAAAAGAGAACTGGCATCAATAGACCAAGAGGCCATTGGTTTTTTTTTTGTCTTTTTTTTTTTAATACAATCAATGAAATATAATTTTATTAAATAGAAACTAGGCAAATTCTCTCACTCTGCATTTGCATTTTTTCAATTTTTTGACTTTTAAAATAATATTGTATATATACATACAATGAACACTCTAATATTGTAATTAAATAACTTCCTTCAATAAAAAACTGATCACTAATTTTGAAATATTTGCATTATTACAATTATTTTTAATTTTTAACACAATATTTTTATATGAATCAAAATTTAGATATAATACAAAATATTTAAATTTATTTTTTGAAACACTCCTCTTCGATGTATACTAATAGTATGCATTGTACAGATAATAATTGCCAACAAATTTAACATAATAGAATAAGAAGAAACCTAATTAAATAAAAAACAAAAAACCAAAAGAATAATATGGTAAGCCCCAAAAAAATCCAACAGAGGTGAATGTAGTAAAGTTTGGCATCATATAATAATTTTTAGGAGATAATCATTAAAAGGGATAATCCATCTTAAGTAATAATTAAAAACTCAACCGGAGGTTGATCTCCTTAGCTGGTATTAGCCGTTGTTCCACCCAAATCAATAGCGACAGAACTAAAGAAGCCAATAGTACGTTTGACGCTTACGAAAAGTTGTAAATCCATTGTCTCATATGAATCTTTGTTTTTATAATCTTAACTTTTTTTAATTTTTAATACATAAAATGTATTTGAATTAAAACATTCGAAATAAAAAACGTAGCGCAATGGATTGTTATACGACAATGGATGGGAAGATATAGGATCAAAACCTTACTCTATGTATTATATAGTAATGTTCACTCTACCATTCTCAACCCCATATATTATTTACAGTATTGTTTTTAATAAGGGCCTATTCATTTGGAAAAAGTGATATGAAATGGGAAAGTGAGAGAAGTGTAATTTTCCTGAAATGGGAGGAAGTGATATTACTTCCAGTATTTATGGTGTTCATTTGTTAGAAAGTAAGAACATAAATGGAGAATTTAAGTGTTATGTGAAGTTCTATAAGTTCAAAAAAAACTTTAGAAGTGAGAGGAAATAAGTTTTTATAAATTGACTCACTTTTCCCCACTCCAATAAAAAAACTGCCGATGTGATTTAGTTCAAAATTCATTTCAGACGGAAGTGGGGGAAGTCAGCCCACTATCTTCACTTCCCCAACAGTTCCCCCAAATGAACAAGCCCTAAGTTTTTGGGGAATTCTTTGTGAGAGGAGTTATATTCTATCTTTCTAGGATTACATGTCAAGGATTTATTAGTTTGGTATAGCTCATGCAAATCTTCTAGGTGTGGATGTAGCGGACTTTCGTTATCTCATATAATGATATTCGGGTCAATAAAATTTTAAGGGGTCGATAAATCACTGTAACTAGTACATCTTTATATTTATCTTATCATATGTAGTAAGCGTCTTTTATTTAACGGTTTATATATATACTGGGAGCCCCGACCTCAAGAAGTTATTGAAGCTAGACCATAAAAATGATGAATTATATATATATATATATATATATGAAGACATTCCAAACTAGTTATTAAGCTATCGCCACATGTAAAACTCATTAGAATAAAACAATATAGTTTCAAATAATTCATGCATGCTGCGCTGCCAACTGCCAAATGCCAAATGGTTTATTATAGCATATAATCCGAGTCATGCAAGCATATATCCTAAAAAATTTAGACCCATACATAAGTCATACATATATAACAAATTTCATACAGATGTCATGTTCTGACACTTATATGGAATTTTATGTATTTGCACGGGATCCAATGTATTTTTCCTCCATTATTTATATCCAATTAAAGTCATTATTAATCACATAATTAAAAATAGATATTTAACAATAATTATATTTAATATTTTTTTATTAATGAAAGAGGCATGCAGAGAAGACCAGAAACTACGAAGGACATTCCAGAAGAACTATTAATTTCAAAAAAAAATTAAACAATTATGTGCATATTTAAAAGTTACAAGATGACATCCAAAACATAATCAAAGCTAATGATAATTTCTCATCATTATTTTATTTGATTTTGCAAAATATATTATCTAAATAGAATTTCTTTCTTGATTCGGTGATTTAATCAGTCGCATAATTGCATTCTCTAGATCCAAAATTTTTCCAATCCAATAAAATTATCATTAAAAATATCTTATTAAATCCATTATCTCAATTTCCAAAAATCATATTTTCCAAAAAATATAAAATAAGCATATTATTATCCAAAATTAAAAAAACCACATAAATAATAAAACAAATAAATAAAATATAAATAAATAATAATAATAAAAAAGAAAAAGAAAAAGCGAAGACCACCAACAAAGCATCAGTTGTCTCATCTGTTGATCTCCTGCCGCTCCGCAAACACAAATTTCAAAGCAAATTAAATAAATAAAAATAAATAAATAAATAATATAAATAAATAAAAAAATAGGAAAAAAGGGTCAAAATAAATGCATTTGAGAATCTCCTCAAAACCCCACAAAACAAAGAGACAAGTTCTTATCTTCTCGATTTCGCTCTCGAAGAGGGAGCAAGAGACCCCATCGATCGATCGCTCGCCATTTGAGAGGGATTTGGAGCTCCAATCATGCCTTCTGGTGCGAAGAAGAGGAAAGCGGCCAAGAAGAAGAAGGAGATGGCCGTTCCCCACCAACCGGATTCACCTACCGATCGTCCCCATGGTACCTAATCGTGTTTTAATGGTGGTTTGCTTGGTTTTGGTGTTTATTGTGTGTTTCTCTTGGTGATAGGGAACGGGGAGCGGGAGAGTGGGAGCGAGGAGGAAGGAGAACGAGCTATGGAGTCTCATGGTGTTGATGGGTCGGAGAACGGCGCCGGAGAGGAAAATCGGGAGGAGATTAAGGAGGTGATGGGTTCTGGGGAGGCTGAGGATGTTGCTGTTGAGGCTGTTGAGGTTGTTGAGGTAGTTGAGGTCAAGGAGAAGGTTGAGGAGAAGCTGGAGCCGGAGAAGGAGGAGGAGGAGGATGGGCAGATTGTTGCGGTTCCGATCGTGCAAGTTAGTTCGGTGAATGAGGAGGTGGTGGAGGCGATCGAGGGCTTGGCGGAGGAGGCTGATGCGGCTGTTGAGGCTGTGGTTCTGAAGGAGATGGTCGAGAAGACGGCGGCTAAAGAGAGGGAGGAGGTGATTGTGGTGGCTGTGCCGGAGAAAATAAGTGAACAGCCCTCGGAGAGTGGTGAGAGATTGGCTGAGAAGATCAGTGAACCGCCTATGGAGAGTCCTGAGGATACGCCGGTGGCTGTGCCGGAGAAGATCGGTGAACGGCCTTCTGACAGTGATGAGAGATTACCAGAGACGAAAAGTCGTGAAATTCCTGGCACTGCTGAGGTATTAGAGTCAAGATCCGTCAAGATTTTCCTTTTTATGATTTTTTGTGTGCTTATTGGTGAGTTTTTGGAATGTTTTGGTGGAATTTTGTTTAGGCTGATCCTGCTCCGTTGGTTGCGCATCGTGCAACTCTCTGGAATTGTTGTGGGCTGCTGGAGGTTTTCTTTGGCTCCCAAAGATAATATCAGGTAAATTGTTCGGTAATTAGTTTTATATCTCAATCAACAATGGGCAGTGTCAGTGTGGCTGAATTTAGTTTGATTTTGAGTGTTATTTTTTTTAATGTTGTCTTAAATAGTACAGTATGGGTGATGACAAAACAAAGAGTTGTGCTTTATGACCATTCAGTTGGACTGTACTATAGCCAGCAATATGACATAAAAAGGGTGGTTTGAAATGTGTTGTATGTTTTGAAATATGTGGTACAACTAGTTCTAGAGTACTGTTGGGATAGGTGGAACATGTGAAGCTAGATACATGCACCTGCAATTTTTGGTGGAAGTCCAAATACCCGTTGAGCAGTTGGTTGGTGGAAATTCAAATACCCGTTGAACAGTTGGAAAAGAGTTTACTGCTGTGTCCATGCCGTATTTTATCCTTTGTTGAAGCCTATGTGCTTCTGAAGGTTTTAATAAGTTGTGCGTATCTTAGTTGTTGAGTTTGCCTTTAACCACAATAGTACAGTTTATTGGTTCTTGGTCACAGGTCTTTTGTTCTTATTATCTTAATGACAGGCATTATTAAATCAGCTGCTAATTGGTTTTATGTTTCAACAGCAGTGTAAGAAATTAACTTAGTGCTTTGAGTTTGAAATTTGTAATTAAGTATGGATGACGCTACACTTGATTTTTTGGTTGTGAAGACCCTAGCTTTATGTGAACTGAATTTGTGTCACTATATTTTCCAATATATTTTCATTGGTAAAGTATAAGTTCAATGATTTTGTATGAGTGTTATTAGAACGGGCCACGTCACCAATTAGAAAGAAAGTAGGCCCAAAGATCCGTATATTGGTTCCTTGGTCTTTTGAATATGAGCAGTTGATCATCGAGTATTCACTCGAAGGATTATGAGGATAGGCCTTGACATTGAGACATGATACGCTTTTATATGTTTCTGGTGACTGGGTTTTGGGGTTTATTATGGGTATGAAATTGACTTGGGATGTGATACTCATCTCATTTCATGATGACTTTTTGGGTTGGATGGCCTTGGTAATTTCTGGTCTCTTAAATTGAACTGCTCATTTGGAACATTAATTTTGTGGAAAAAAAAAGATTGTTTCTAGTCTTGGCTAAACCATTACATGCTGATTTATATGCTGATGGTCAACGACTGTATTTTATATTATTTTCCAATTTCTATAATTTTGCTGTTATAGGGCCTGTATTAGTCATCTTTTATAGCCTAAAGTTGTTTATTACTTACTAGTTTGATCCAATATCTTCATTTTCCAGCTTTTGTGATGCCTCTCAATCACAACCTACCTGCCTATTATATTCCATAGATGACCTTTGTGGGTTTATATAATTATTAGGTCCCTAGAACCATATATTCGATCCACTAGGTAACTAATTTTTTGAGGTTGGCTCTCTCTCTCTCTCTCTGTGCAAGTGTGTGAACAGTGTCGCTCAATGGTTTGTTGGAATACTTGCATAATAGTTTTCTGGCGGGACTTGTTTGGTTCTTTAATCAGCACGATTCGTTTGATGCTTTTACCAATTTGATAGTTGCAGCCTCAAACAACAGGAATCTTCCCTTTTTTTTTTTTTTTTCTTTTTATCTACAATACTGGTTTCCTTTCATAATAATCCAATTTCTGCACAGTGTTGTATAACTTGAATAACTGACTATTCATCTTCTGTGGACTCTGCTCCAATTTGTTGATTGATGGTGACAGAACTTTTGGGCCTAAAATTGCTTCACTTTTTAGTTTTTTGTTTGATAGTTTGTAAGGCACTTTGAAGGTAATTGAATTTCTTGCCTTACTCTAGCCACAAGTTTCGTCATGCAGATATTGTTTAAGTTGGTCCCATGACTATGTTAGTTCAGTACATGCCTTGGCAAGATTGGTTCATATGAATTGGGTTGGTTCTCATGTCATATTGGTCTCGACTCGCTGAGCAGAAATATGGTGTTCTGAGTTGTTCAATTTTACTGGCATTTCCTATGTAATTTCCATTCGATCTTGTTACCTTCTTTTCTGAATGCTCTGAGAGAATATAAAAAAGTTTTTATCTGGATTTATTCTTGAAATAGTGGAACAGGAACCTGAGTTTTGTCCATGTATTAGAATAGCAAATCATGTGTCCAATTGCCTTAACTACGATCCTGGTGCTGCAGGTAGTCTATTTATCAGATTAAACGTTTGCAAATTTCAAAGCTCCCACTGTGGAACTTGGTGGTCCTTTTTACCTTGACATGGAATGTAGCATTTTTTTTTTAAATTATCTTTTTTTTTTTTTTGGCCAAGATGAGCGGCCTAGCCGCTAAGACAGGGGCGTGCACAAGCCTCGGCGGAGCAAGTGGGAGCGGGGCCCGCGCACACATGGGCGCAGGGACCACCCGCACACAACCACTACTCACACTCCCAGAAATATGCCCTCATCCAAGATTCGAACTCTCACCACTTGTGAAGGGTTCTATTGGGGACTCGGCTACCAATAGACCACTTGGTCGTTGGTTTTTTTAAATTATCTTTTATTTTCATACGCATTACATCTAATTCTCATTGTGCCTGCTCTAATTCTTTTCTCATTTGCTTTGGCTGAAGGGAGATCATGATTGATCTAGAAAGACAGGATCAAAGCTTTTCCAAACGACGAGATGCTCTTCCACTCCAATGCTGGTATCTGAAAGTTAACCTTTCCTTTGATTCTGTTCTGGTTGCAATAGGCTATTTGCGCATTAGCTCATTTTGTTTTGTCTAATTTTAATATTTTTGGCTGTTAAAAGGGTATTGTCTAGTGATTTGTTCGTCGAAGTTATGTATAGTTTTATAGTATAATAATGTGTTCTCCATATATTTCGTCTATGGAGCAGGTTTTGGTTTTATTTGTGCTGTCATTGTTCTTAAGGTCATACTTTAAAGTTATAGATGTGTGTTTTTTTTTTAAAAAAAAAATCTTGTGAGCAGTTGAGTATGTGTTTGTCATGGTGCATGACATATTATTTCCAGCATATTTGCCAGGCTTTTCTCTGTTTGTTTGAAAACTAGTGTGTGATGCTATTCAGATGGTTTGCTCTATTGTGTCATGGTTTATGCTGTTGTTATCATTTATCTAACCATTTGTTTATTTATTTGGTTAAAATAATGAAAATAATACATTTCCATTTAATTTTATTAATGAGCTGTTGGTTCTTATCAAGATAATTTTCATTTTTGCCTGTTTTTTTCCCTTACATGTTCAGTATCTCTTTTGTTGTTGAAAATTGTCATGATTATGGCAGAGCTGATGTTATATCATTAAGTTTTTTTTTTATGTGACATTTTTTATACATGTTGATCTACTCCATAGGAAATTATTATTATTATTATTATTATTTAGAATTTTTTTTTATGGCGTGGTTAGCTGACATTGGCAACAATAATATATGGTATAAGATGCCACTGTGATAGACAATATATGCATTGGCGGACACAATAACTTCAAGTATATTGAGAATTCCTACAAATATGAATTAATTGAAATTATTTAAAATTTAGTTCTATGTCTCTTTTTAGTATCTGAGTTCATAAGTATCATTTGTTGTTAAAATATATTAAAATATTCTTTAATTTTTCTGAGTTTCATGCCGCTCTTGGTGTTGGGTATTCTGAAGGTATTGTGATATGTACGCCATTTGAGCTCCTTGAATAAAATTTATGCCTATACAAAAATGTATATTTGAATATGTAATTACAGAAAAAAAAATTATTTTCATAAATACCGACTTTAAAAATGCATGTTATGTGTGATGTGGATTGGAGAGAGTTAAACTTTTGATTTTTTATATGAAAGTTAAATATTTTTTAATTTATTTTTTTGCCCAAAGTGTAAAATGGGGAGGTTATGAGTTCAAATCCTTCTCCCGACTGTTCACCTGGGTTTTAATACTGTTTATATACTATTTATATAAAGTACATTCGGGTCCAATATTATTATTAAAATTCTTTGAGTGGGAGCGTGTGTCGCTTGTTAATAAAAAAAAAATTTGTGTGTAATGTATCATGTATGTGTTATATACTTCTTTGGTTAAAAAAAAACATTTTAAGTACATTTCCTCCGTTACTCGTTTTTTCCACCTCATTATCAATCATAATATAATTGCAAAAAACGAGTGATAACAAAATGGTTTGTTTTCTATAAAAGAAATCAATTAAAGACTATTTTCAAAGACGCCAAATGCACTGATAAGATTATAAGGGGGTGAAACCAATTCAATACCTCCTCTATGTGTATTATCTTATGATTTTTTTAATGAATTTTGTTTTGTTACAAATTTAGTTACATAGCATTTTAAAAAAAAAAGAATAAAAAAAACCATGAAATTGGATATAAAGCCCCAATTTCCTCCATTATGTGCATAAATACATTGGGTTAAGTTAAACTAATGTTTTTTTATTTAAAAAATAATAATAAACTATAATTTTATTAAGTAGAAAAAAAAGACTTTATATGATGACAATGTCGTATAAGAAAGGAATATACAATTGAGCACACTAAGAAAACCAGGTTAACCAAGTAATAATGTAAGATAAAATCTAGACATCCATTAGTGATGAATGAGTGGATTACAGAGTTGCACAACTGTGGTTAAAAGATAATAGTCACATTGAGATGATAGTTATGGAAGGCGATTATTCAGCCTAGATGTGACTAGTCTGATCTTTTTAGAGATGTTCAATGATGACCCAAATTTCAAAATTGGGATCGAATTCGCGTGTGGGTTGCTCTAATTCATACTTAAATTTGACCCCAAATTTAAGGTTTGACATAAGATGACCCCAAATTTAGAGTCACAAATAAATATTAATATTTTAAATATTTTTTAAATTTTTATTATTATTGTAATATTAATAATTCATGAGTATAATTATAAGTAATCATTATATTTATACAATATTAATTTATGTGCAATTAATCACTTAATTAATAATAAAATTATTAATTAAATTAATTTATGATAAATTTATGAAGCATGAATAGTTAAAAAATTTTATTGAAAATAACCTTAATAAAAGCTAATATGTGAAAGAAATATTTTACGAATATGTTTTTTTGGGGTAAAATTTGGAATTTGTGAATGGAGTATAATTTACTGTAACAAAATTGAATTTGGGATTTGGGATTGTTGATTGGAGATGGCGTAAGAATTGAGTGTCTAAACCAGTTTTTGTAGAGCATCATTTCCCTGGTGTCAATAGCTAGATAACCAAGGAAGTTGAATTTGTATTTAATTGCTCACATGGCGTCCTCCAACTTGATTCTTTTAACTTTTTTATAGAAAGCAATTCACATTGCTTTTTTTTGGTTGATTGTACGGATTGGGTAAGGAAGTTTGAGTCTTATGTAAGGACCGTAAGGTTAACATAGTGTTTGAATCTAAAAGTAGAAGGAAAAGTAAAAGAAAAGAAAGTAAAGGAAAGGAAAGGAATGTTTGAATATTTGTTTGAATAGTCAAACTTTATGAAGGGAAAAAAAAATGAGGGTTTTCTGATAAACCTTGTTTGGTTAAAAGAAGGAAGGGAAAAGCAAAGGTTATATAATAATATGATTTACCGATTATACCCTTATTATTAAATAAAAATTACTTATAAAATTAGATTGAAAAAAGTGAAAGAACAAACTTATGAAGTGATGTTATATAATTAATTAAAAAAATTATGGTATTTACATCTTTTTAAAAATTATAAAATTTTTAGGAGGTTCTCCCTCCCTCGGCAATCAAAATTTGGGGACCAAGAAAGGTGAGGTTTCAGAAGATCAGAATTAACCATTTCTTTCCTTTCATTAAATTAAAAACATCTATCTAAATGAGGGAAGGGCTCACTGTGACCCTCCGAAATCCTCACTTTCCTTTTACTTTCTCTCGGTCGGTCCTCAATCCAAACATAAGTATTTCGGGCTTGAAAGTTACAACTGTCAGAATCGAAATTAAGTGGGCTGAGTACATTTTGGCCCAATATCACTTGGAGGCCCAATTTCAGTAGTTGATTCTTTGATGCATTCTTGGGGCCCATATTGCTCGGAGAGCTGGGTTCAAATTGGGCCTAAGTTCATCATGTCCTGATTCTTTTATGCATTCATTGTTTTATGAAGACTAGCTTCGTGGGCCTGGAAGGGTTGTTTAACTGGGTCGTCAGCCATTGCATCTCCAGAGTGAGCTCTATTCCCATTGCAAGTCCCCGGACCGATGGCCGGACCAGTGAATAAAACCGCTCTTTCTAATTTGGTCTGTTTTCATCGTATTTGATGTGTTATTAAGATGTATAAATGCAAAAGCTTCTTAATTATTTTATTTAACTATAGTGTAGCACGCACTCGGTGGAAATTAGCTATACAGTAAAATAGTTGGTATTTTATTCTCTTTTGATTCAAAAGTTAAGTATTTGAATGTTATTTATAATTTGTCCATATTTAAAAAAAAAAACAAAAGGGTTTGGGTGAAAATTCATGGGACCATGTGAGGTTAGTAATAATTCTGAATAAAAATAAAAATTAAAATGAAGGGGGTTAGAGTTAGAGAAATGCAACATTAAAATCACATGTGACTTGAGAGGTTGTGAAGGGGCAGTTGTACAAGTCCAAAAATAAGGATGGTATTGGGCCGGGAATTTTCCATCGCCAAGTTGACCTGATTTGATAGGGATAAAGATTTCTTGATTTTTTGCCTGTGGAGAAGGGGATGGGGATCAACTTGTCTCTTCTCCTTAAATGGGGCATTCCTTAAATGGGGCAGGGACGGGGAGTGCTTTCTCCGCTCTATTAAGATCACCATCGCTGGTTAATTTATTTTAATTAATTATATTTTGACCATTATAATTTTTAAAATATTATTTTTTTGAGTGATTTGTTAATTTTGCAAAAAAAACCTAATATTTTAGTGATTTGTTATTAATTTTCATTGTTTGATTGTTGAAACTACATGATACAAAAGCATGTTGATTTTGTGTGTGATCTTTCATATTTGAGATTCAAAGTGTTAAGTGGTTTCATTGAGCTCTCTATGTGTTAGATTGTATATGTACTTATATTAGTTTATTTTTTTTGTTTGCTCTAAAGGGATAAATATTTGGAGTTTTTTTAATAAATTTTTGATATATTATTTTGTGGAGCTTTATGTTGAATGATTTTTATGTTTTCTTAGGCATATTGGTTAGTATTAAATAATTTAAAAAAAAACTAAAATTCATAGGTGTACTTGAATGGGGATCCTCACAGGTAGTTTCCTTATGGGGACGGGGATGGGAGAATTTTTTTCTCCTGTGGGAATTTAGGGACGGGAATTCTCTGTCTCCGCTTTTGGTGGGGCCAGGGGAGACTACTCCTTATTCCGCTCCACTCCTTTATCATTCTTATCCAAAGAGAGAAAATTTAAGAGGTGTTATTATAAATAAAATTTAATTAAAAAAATATAATATGTTTTTTATTCCCTCTTGTCACTTTTTTTACAATATACCTATATATATACATACATACATTTTTATTACTTTATCTAAATCATGCATTAATCATGATCTCTTATATTAAAATCAAATGCGTTATGGCTCAGCTATTCCTTCTTGTCATAATCACAACCAGCTTATATGCGTGTGTAGAAAGGCATATATACTAGTATACCACTTAAAAATACTTGAGAATCTATTTAAAAAAATTTGACTATAATATATATATATATATATATATATATATATATATATATATATATAGCAAATTCTTCTTTTTCTTTACCATAATATGAGTGACAAAAATAAAATTGAAGGATTTGTTTTTTTAATGGCATTTTTGTATTCTGACGAAATTCATTGGCTGATCTTCGTGTGGAAGGCATATATAAATGAAAAGTAATATTTTATAAACTATATAGATAAATATAATTCTTATATAGGTATAATTTAGCAATCTTTTATATCAAGTTAATACTCTAGAAATATAACGCTTGATTACACCGTCCAACCAAGCATGGATCTAAAAAATTATTGAGAGGGCAACCCAAAATACATATATAAATGCCTGAATTTTTTTTTTTATCAATTTTATGATATAGGTTATATATATATATATATATATATATATATATATATATATATATATATATATAGGGTTTTCTTAAGTAAGATTTGATTGTTAAAAAAAAAAAAATCATGTCCAATTTACCTCTAGTGTGGGCCTAGACCTGCCCAATTTTAACAAGTTCAAGTTATCACATTTAATACTGATTATAATTATTTTATTATAATTAATAATAATATCTATAAACTGTTATTATTTTATTATTATAAATTTAATTTTTATAAAATCAATTAAATTCATAAATAAACGTTATATCATATAATAAAATAGCTTATCACTTATCCTTAAGCCAAATACATACTCAAAGGAGAGAGGAAATCAGAATAACAAAAAGATAACCTATATCACAATTTGATATTCAATATCCTTATTCCATTTTTTCCCTCACATTTATCACATGTAATAATAATAATAATAATAATAATAATAACAATAGAAATTTAACTTAATTCATATTCATTATATATTTGACAATGTGTACAAGTCACTACACATATTTTATTACGCCTCGGCCATACATTAGTAGGGAAGTCAAACTTTCAACCTTTCACATAAGAGTTAGATGTTTTACTGTTTGTCTATTGCAGCAGTATTGAGTCAACGATTCATTAAAAATCTTTCGAGTTTTCACTGATATATACAAAGGACCCATCTTTTAGGAACGTCTTTAGCTTTCAAATCTAGAGATGTTCAGTGATCGTCAAATGCAAATCTAACAATTACTGTTCATTTATTTATAGTATCTAATAGTAGTTAATAAGAAGTATACAATTCTAACCAAACTAATGGTGTAACAATTAAAGTAAAATCTACACACCACTCCTACAAATAACAGTAGTTAGATCAATGTTATTAGATTTGAAAAACATAAATTAGGTATCTGAAAAACATATACTAATTTATATATATTAATACACACACACACATAGCTTCTTTTGGTTTCTTGTGTAAAAGCCAAGCTTATTATGTGGATAAGACCTCCACCGATGCCAACCCTGTGTCCTACATTAGAGCATATCCATTTCATCCATTGGTAGGCAGCTTGTGACATAAAATATATATTTCTTAAATAACAATATAACATATGTGTTTACGTCATCATATTTTATATATATATAACTTCAATATTAATCTTGGATTTATATACGGTTTCTTTAAAGTTAGAACAACAACAAACAAGCGAAACCATACGAAATGTAGTATTATTTATTTATCTATTAATGTTCACTACAAAAATTGCGGAGATTAGCACAGCTAATTGTAATTAACCCATTATTTTGTTATTATGCTTCTGATCAAGGATAACATGATTCAATTTTATATTTGGTTACTTAATTAATTTGCCAACCTTTGGGGTCAACATACAAGTTTTTCTAACAATCTACTTCATGGTGAAGTGCAAGACTTGAACATCTTAATGTTTTTCTTTTATTGACTAATTAATCACATTATATATATATATAGATGATAGATAAAAGTAAAGGTTTATCAAGGGACACGTGTATGTATGGAGATATATTAATTACAGTGGTTTTATCAATATCCTAGTGACGTATTAACTAGGTCATACGTCATATGGAGCAATAAAAGTCCATTACGTGTATGCTCAAGAGATTTGCAGGAACCATACCAAGTTAATAAATCTCCTATCATACAGCTTTAGAGAGGGAGATACAATTTCTCTCATGAGAGACTCATCAGGTCCATTTGAACAATACTGTGAACAATATTAGACATTAGGAACAGTGGATGAATATTATGCTATATTACTATGCGTGACCCTACATCTGCCCATCCACTGTCTATGTGACTAACCACAACACTAGGCAGTGGTTACATATTATCATGTAATATCTAGATATGTTGAGGATATTAAGTTAGACCCAAATAATTGATTGTTTCATTAATTAAAATTTTTGTATAATAAAATTTTCAATATATAATTGTTTTTATTTATGTCTACATGAGATATGATATTTATTAAGAAAAATCAAATTTATTAGATTTAATATTGACTTCAAATTAAAAAAAAATATAAAATTATTCTTAAATTTTGAATGTTTAAAGTTTAAAATTGCCAGGTTATAAAAACAAAAAAAGTTTAAAACCATCATGCTCTTCAAAAATTGTACTTTATTTATTTATTTTTTGTCTACTAAAATAAAAAAATTTAAAACAACTAATTCAATAATTACTATTTATCAACAATTCACAGGATGAATTATTATTAATTTTTTCCTATTTACTCACAAAATCATTAATCATTAATTTTTTATTGGGATATTCGGATCAAAATAATATTCTCAGAGCCAACTCTGCAAATAAATAAATAGTTTTGTGTGTGTGTATATATATATATATAATAATAATAATAAAAAAAAAGGGTGGAAATATGAGTAGGATTGACAGAGACCGGACCGGTCTGAGAGCGCGTGAGACGTTTATTTCCAAACAATGTCTCAAACAGCGAAAAACTCGTGGACTGTAATAACCCTGTCAATCAAATGATTTTTCCCCTTTTAACACGTATATCCTTATAAAACATTAAAATTACATATTTTCATCTAAACCCTCATATTCTAATATAACCCGAGACAAGGAAAAGAATGAGCATAAATAGTATTATATAAAGTGCATTTGTGACCTACTTAATAGGTTAAAATGTGGTTAGTTGGATTGAAGAATTATGCTTCTAATTCTTACTATTTATTCAATGGTTGGGAGATATATATATATATATATATATATATAGAGAGAGAGAGAGAGAGAGAGAGGTTTGGTTTAATCATAGTTAATAGTGTGGATTTTTTTTAAGTGAAATAGTGAAACCACTTAAAATATATTAATGGGAATAAATAAGCCTAGAGTGACCAATAAATAAAAGTGAGAATAGATAAAAAGAAATAAAAGATTGAAGTGTAACCATAAGTGATGATTAGACATGTTTATAAAAGAAAAGAGAAATAAAGAGAAAGCACAAAAGAAATATACAGAACTTTTAGGTGTTGACAATTGTATAAGGTAATTTGTTTATAGTCTTTTTAAGAGGGGCCATTCCGTAAATGATATCAAATATATCGCTAGTTATTTGAGAGCACTGTTTAATGTTGGGAAAAAAAATACACAATAAATTAACACTACATTTCATTGTGGACACCAAATCACGAGGTACATAAGCAGAGTTGATATCTAGCACGTTCTCACCTTGAGTTATTAGGGTTTATATGATGAGTTCAAACTCTCACAGAGTTAATACCTTTACATGGGTTTCGAACTCGTGCCGACTTTATCCTCCCCTTAAGACATCCAGGTTAGTGTTTCTAGCTACTTGAATCGGGTGGCTTTTGCATTTAATTACTAATTCAATTAATATTTATTAACATTAATATTTTTTTAAAATTTTATTATTATTAATTCATTAGGTAAATTTATAGGACTTTATTGGGTAACAAATTAATTTTAAGATTTTGCAAGGTTATATAAGTAAAAAAAGGACAATTAGAGAAAAACAAGGAAGTTTTTCTCACCATTGATTATTAATAATTTCCAAGACAGGAACTCAGCATTTCACGAACGTGGGCAATCGACAGAGATTGGGACTTGCTTGGATTATATATGTGTTGTTCTTGGCTCTCAGCATTGTTGTGTTTGTGAGGCATTTGAGAAGATGATCATGGCTTCTCTTGGGTATTCCTCTCATGGTGTTTGCTCTTACTTAGCTGGAGTTGCTGGTATGTTTCTCTCTTTCTATATTATTTCAATTCCTTTTTGATTGTTGTTCATGTGTTTGTTTTCGTGTTTGATGTTGTTTGAGCAAAGAATTTTTTTGGATTATAAAAAAAAATTGTTTAATGTTCTAAAGTTGGGAACCGAAAGATTGGGTTTTGGTGATGGGTTATGAGTTTGTACTGTTTAAGAAATCTGCAGGCAATTTTTTTGCTTTTGTTCATGTGTTTGTTTTCATGTTTGATGGTGTTTGAGCAACAGAGTTTGGATTTGTGTTTGTTGGATGTCCTAAAGTTTGGACCTTTATGAATTTGGGAATTGAAAGATTAGGTTCTGATGATGGATTGTGTGAGAAACTCTTGCGTTTGTCTTCTTGTGCAGGCAATCTCTTTGCTTTTTAGTTCTGTTCATGCATTTGCTTTCATCTTTGATGGTGTTAGGGGCAAAGATTTTGGGATTTCTGTTTGTTGTTTGAAGACGATGGTTTATAAATTTGGAAACTCTTGCATTTCAGTTTTTGTGCAGGAAATCTTTTTTTGCTTTAGTCCATGTGATTGTTTCCATGTTTGATGGTGTTTGGGCAAAAGATTTGGAATTTCGGTTTGTTGGTGTCCTAAAGTTGGCACCTTTATGAATTTGCAAATGGAAAGATTAAATTTTGATGATGGTCTATGAATTTGTATTGTTTGAGAAATTCTTCCATTTCTCTTTTTATGCAGGCAATCTCTTTGCTTTTGTGCTGTTTGTGTCACCATTGTAAGTATCTCATTGTCATGTTGCTTTTCTTAATGTTTTGTTCCACAGTGAATTTCGCATCTTTTAATCTCATTTTTTTTTAAATTTTGAATTGTTTGCAGTCCTACATTCAGGAGAATTATTGGGAACAAATCAACTGAACAGTTCTCCGGATTGCCTTACATATATTCTCTGTTGAATTGCTTGATTGTGTTGTGGTATGGACTCCCCTGGGTGACCCAGGGAGGGGTTCTTCTCGTTGCGACGGTGAATTCGGTTGGGGCTGTCTTCCAATTAACCTATGTGATCATCTTTATCATATACTCCGAGAACTCAAGGAAGGTTTGCCATGGTTACGGAACTTTGCTATGTCTAGAAATTATTATGGTTGTGATTTTAGTCTGATTTCTTCTTTTTTTTTGCATGAAGTTGAAGATGTCCTCATTTCTGATTGCTGTTTTCTGCGCCCTTGCTTTGGTCATTTATCTTAGCCTCGAGTTCTTCGATGGCTCTGCAAGGCGAAACTTTGTCGGATATCTTAGTATTGCTTCTCTCATCTCCATGTTCGCTTCCCCGTTATTCATCATTGTAAGTTTCAATTCTATAATAGCTTCAAGTGTTGAAATTTAAAGTAATGGGGCAACTTCTAACACAAGGTTAATTCTTTTTCCAACGTCAGAATTTAGTTATTAAGACAAAGAGTGTGGAGTTCATGCCGTTCTATCTTTCACTCGCGACCTTCTTGATGAGCATCTCATTCTTCACATATGGGATGTTGTTACATGACTTTTTCATATATGTAAGAACCTTCACACGAACATTTTATCTGTTTGTGATTTTTTCCCTTTCATTTTTTTTTTACTCTTTTACTAATTTTAGATTTGTTTGAATGTGAATTTCAGCTCCCGAATGGTATTGGGACAATACTCGGTATTGTGCAACTGATACTCTACATGTACTACAGCAGTAAATCGATGGACTTATCCAGATTACCTCTGATAGCATCATATCGATGATTTTACCTGCAGATAAGGTCAAATACATCATCTTAACTGCAGTCATTATACTATTATAGTATTTTTTTTCCCCTCTTATTTTTGTGCCATTTGAATTCATGCATGAAAAATTGCAATACGATAGTTGCACATCATTCTTGATTTATTTGAGATTTTCATTTTCCTACCTATCAATCATTTGACCATACTAGTTTGTGAAGAAGGGAACAAAAAACCAATTTAGAATAATTTTCTCTAGGTGGTATTTCCCGGAAAAAAAATGTGAATTTGGCGGGCGGCTGCTATTTGACTTCCTTATACTTAACATTCCTGTTGTCAAAGCTTCCAATTGAGCTTAATCGAATTAGTTAATTAGCAAAAATTACAGGAAAATAAAGCAGGGCAGAGGACTTTTTGATAGTTATAATTATCATGATTCTGCAACATAAGAATGGAATACTGACATATATGAAACTGTTATGAAGGAAATAGAATTGAAAAACAAGTATGGATGTATGCTCGATAATACCATATGAGTACATATGATCTGTGTTAAATGTTTATATACATATATTTTGATTTCATTGAATTATTATTAGAGCCAGTGGGGATTTGGTTTGGTTTCATATTGTCCCAAGCATGTGATGATCGATTTGAGCTGTTGCTTGCAATCCTGTCCTTAAAGTCATTTTCAGACATGTTTTTCTTTTTTTGCATTCATTTGATTCTTCCAAAGATGAAGACATGTGCACATATTTTGAATTCTATTCTCATCTATAAAGTCAAAATTTCAATTCAAGAGCACAATTTTCTCATTTGGGTCAGGTGTTTAACCGGCCTGGTCCGTGCCCGGAAACAGCCCTGAAAAATCCTGTTGGACTGAAAAATCATGACTGACCCGCACTATAGTGGGCCCGGTTATTGGTTGGGTTTTCTCAACTCCTGGCAGATTCCCTAGTTGAACTTTCAATTTTTTTTTTAATTATTTTTTATTATAAAAGGAAGGTTAATAATGATACAAGTAGGGATTGAACCTTGTACTGTCGAAATAAATAAAATAAAAAATAAAACCACTGGCCAACTTAGGTTTTGCCAGATTGACCTGGCCTGCTAGTACCGCCTATGACGAGTGCTGGGCCCGGTTCACCGGATAGGTCTGGTTATCCGGCCGTGCCCCTTCTAATTTGGGACACATGGTTGTGATAAGTTGCCATTTTCTCTGTTAGCCTAAGTCAAACCGTTTGCAGAAATGAAATCTTAGGACATTATAGAAATCAAAATATACTAGTTAAACCCATGAGATATAATCAACAAGTATAGAAGAGTTTAAAATACAAATAGCAGAATTATTAAAGCTTAACCTCAAAAAGTTCACATGATACTCCAGCCTTCATGGTCAGAAATCATATTCTTGAAAATATTTCTAACCATATTGGGCTATTTGTCCATGGCATAAAACAGTAAATACGAATGGCAAGGATACTATGTTGAGTAAGATTATAACTCATTTGTTGAATGAGAGTGAATATGTGTGTGATGTACTCTTTTTTCATGCTAAATGCCAGTTAAAAGTTATCGATCGATACTTTTTTTATTTTTCTGAATATCTTTGCATTTGCAGACGTTTAACTGTGTTCCTAAAATGGCTATTTTTTTTTTTTCTTCTTAATTTCAGATGTGTAGTTTTGTATCGACAGCAGTTATTCTGTTATTCATCGAGGATTCATCTTAATATTATCAGCATGAGCACCACAAGAGGATGAATCATTTTATCGCATTTCCTCGTTCCTTCTGGATTGTGATTGATCTTTGTCTTCAATGGTTTGTTGAGGCATAAATTTCTTGCAATTTGTCCGATGATCTTCATGCTCGTCAAGCCGACAATCGATCGCCTTCTTGGCTAAATGGTCTGCGTTTGCCAAGTCTGACTTTGTTTTGGGCTGAAAATTTATGATGTTCATGAGTCATTTTGGTAATAGAAGTGCATTCAAATGTTTTGAGGATTTCTGTTTGAAATGTTTGTATGAAGATTGTTAATTATACGTGATTCACAATAAAGCTTCATTGGTTCATTTTGGGTATTTTTCTAAAGCTTCATATATTCATGCTTGGCATTCTTAGAAAATACATGCTATTAAACTTTATTAATCAAACCATTAAACTATAACAAAAAAATAAAAAATAAAAAATAAAAATAAACAGAATTAAGTATTAACTGAAGATACGCTAAGCACTGTCCTTTGAAAGATGTTTAAGAGCCTGTTTGGATAGCACAGAATTATGGCATAATCTGTACATTATGCCATAATTTTACATTTTCTGAGAATTATGCCATATTGGTTGTTTGGGTACTTATTTTAGAGTATAAAATTATGGCATAATATAGGTATTATGTCTCATTGTAAAAAATCTCTCTCTCTTGATCCTGCCACCCGTCATTGGTCCACCGCTGGTCCGGCTGGCCTCCGGCGACCTGTTTGGCCAGCCTCCGGTGACCGGCCACGGGTCCGGCCAACCTCCGGCGACTGGCTACCAATCCACCGGGGGTCTGACCACCGGCCGGCCAGCCTCCGGCGACCGGTCACCGATCCGGCCAACCTCCGGTGACTGTCTACCAGTCCACCGGGGGTCCGACCACCGGCCGCCCAATATCCGGTGACATGCCGACTGTCCAATGGTGGTCCAGGCGCCCTCCGATAATCGGCCACCGGTCCATAGGTGGTCCAGTTGGTTATAAGATGACCTCCGGCGACCGGCCACCGGTGATCTGGCCATCGGCCGGTGTCCACAGGTGGTCCAGTTGGCCTTCGGTCACCGGCCACCAGTCCACCGGCGGTTCGGTGGCCGACCAACAGATTTTGGTAATTTTTTTTTATTTTGTTAACCAAACACTCATTCTGTAAGAATAAAATGTCACAATTTCTGTAATAATCACTTACACTTCCTACATAATAAAATTATGCCATATTTTTTTATTTTATAGCAAAACTGGCCCTAAGTGATAAATCAAAATTTAAAATTAATTATTAAATATATTAATTACATGATTAAATTTTATAGAAAATGTCAGCTGGATAATCTTTTCTTTTGGACCATTTGAATTTGAGGGTATTTAGTTCATTATAAATATACAAATTTATTAAATTATCACATGATTAACAATAAAAATACAATCAAAGGACCTTTCATTCAACAACACTGGTTTCACTGGAAAAGGCTTGGTTTGTTGGAAGGTTGATGCTAGGGTTCAAAACACGCTGGATGCATTGGTGCCATTGGTGCCATTGGTCCCTAGTTGTACTAGTAGACTTGTAACACAATCCCCATATTGGTTGGGTAATGACACACATGCATAACTACCTGCGTGCATGCCATGACTATTTGCGCTTGTCTCACTTCTCAAAAAAAAAAAAAAAAAAATATATATATATATTTTTAAAAACCACACATGTAGAAGCAGCCGAAATAGTTGAAGTCATGGTCTTCCTCTCCTCATTATATACACTAGGGCTTGTTTAGTTGTCTGTAAATAGCTGTAATGTAAGTGATTTTACATGTAAATAGTTGTTTGGTTTGATGTAAAAGTTCTACTTACATGGATGTAAAACAACTTACATCTTACCCATTTTTACAACATTTTAACTTACATCAAAATCTGCTGTAAGTTGAAATACTGTAAAGTAAGTGGCATCCACTCATTGCCATGGCTATTTTACAACTAAAGTTATCTGAAATTTAATTATAAAAATATCTTGGTGTTAATAATAGATAACGGGGTAATCTCATTACCCTCACTTATATGGTGATTGTATTCTTCAACGTACATCAAACCAAACAACCAAAATATAAATACAAAATTTTTAGTTACAATAAACTTAAAAAAAAAATAGTAAATACAATACTGGCAATTACAACCAATCAAACAATAATAATGTAATTTAAAATATAAAATTTTCAATAATATTATATATTATAGTTTTACTGTGATTTCACTTAGAGTATCTTCAACCCACAACCCTAACCCCCAAATTTGGTACTACTACAGTTAATTATACTCTAACCACAAAGCCCAAATTTTATCCCAAAAGATATATTCTTAGAAAATTCTTTTACACATCTCATTTTTTTATTATTATTACTATTGAATCACAGAATAGTTGAAATTAATTATTTTTAATAATGATTTTAATTAAAAATTTATTACCTTAAAAATCCCTTTAAGTGTCACTTATTCACAAATTATCCCACCAAGTTTGGGTATTCCTAAGAAATCCCTTCTTTTTTTGACAACCTATTTTTTTTTTTGTCTTTTTGTCCTAAAAGTAACTGACGTTAACAGAAATGCCTCTCGATTTTTTAAGCGAAAACACATAATATTAAACAGAAATGTTAGATATTAAACGGAAATGCCAAATATTAAGCGAAAAGATACTGTTTGTTAAGTGAAAGCTTATATAATTATACGAAAACACGCAATGTTAAACGAAAATTATACATTTTAAGCGAGAAATACATGTTGTAAGATAGAATAAACTGACGGAGTGAGCTACATTAACTAAAAAGAAAACTATTAAAAAAAGGACTGTCTGGCAAATTCAAATGTCAGAGAGAGTTTGGAATGTTTTGAAAACTTTCAAGAACTTATAATTTATTTTCCCCATGTTATTTAATAGCTTGGTTTGTTGTCGGCGAATACTTATGCAGTATTATCAATATTATTATGAATGCATTTTGTTATAAATTCATAGTGCGTGTGTCTTTCATTGTTTTTAATATATTTTTAACCATTTTAGGTTAATAAATTTATCATAAATTAATTTAGTCAAAATTATTTATTTATTAATTAATTGCACATAAAATTTGTAATTGTATAAATTGATTACTTAGAATTATATTAAAAATGAATTGTTAATTTTATAATCTTAATTATAGTAATAAAAAATAAAAACATATTGATTAAAAAATAATAAAAATGTGGACCCCAAATTTGGGGTCACAAATAGTTAACCCTAAATTTGGGGTCATCCACCCCCAACCCCCAAATTTGAGGCAAGATTTGGAAATGGGCTGGAGCTAATTATACCCTAAATTAATCTGATACCAATTTAGGTGGTATACTATACTAAACCATCTAGATACCATAAGGGGGGAAGGATCTTCCAAGTCACTATGATATTCATAAAAATTACTACTAAAATATCATAATAATGGCTAAGTATATGATAGTATAATAGCTTTTTAGTAGGTCTTCTTATTATATAGATTTATATATAAACTCCTAATATAAAAATAAATTTGAGGAACAGAAATAATAGCTAATTAGTATAGGAGTCTAGGATCTTATTTATTCTAATTATGACGTTGGTCCTCCATAAAAAAGTGCAATTGAATCTTTTTAGGTAATAGAGAAATGACTGGACTAAGCCGAGTCTCCCTACTTTCCTTGTTGTTCATGGTTTTCTTATATTGGACTATATACCACATAATAATTTAATGTAATACTTAATATTAGAGCTCATAATTAGTTACAGTTTTTTGAGGAAAGAAAACTACAATATTATTTTTAGGCAAATAAATTTTTTTTTTTTACAGAAGATAAACTAAACTATTTGTTAGAAGATAAATGAAACTATCTTGTGGAAAACAAAGTACTAAATTATCATACAAAAAATAAACTATGTTACATTTAAGAAAGCAAACTATATTATTTTACAGGAAATATATTATACTACTTTGTAAGAGATAATATGAAGATATATTAAAGAAAATTCCCTACTCAGTAGTCATGGTTGGAGATGGTCTTACAAGTAATCAAACAGCCTGTAAACCGCTATAATATCTTTACATAAGTATTATTGTACAAAATTTTGTTTATTACACTTAAAATTTTTAATTTAAAAGTGTTAGATATCACTTACTATTTATGTATTTTATTTTCAACACAAACTCCAAAACCAGCTCCCCACTCACACAAGCAAACCAAATCAAGAAAAGAAAATAATAATAATAAAAAACAACATAATAATGAATATAGCACCAACAAGATGTGCAAATTGCATCTCTTTGAAACTTGGTACGGACGTCAATGGCCAAGGTCAATGGCCACACTTGTCTCCAAGAGTCCTCTCCCTAGTGTTTTTATTTTTTATTCTTTGTTTTTAATGCTTCCAATAAAGTCACCGCACTAATAATGCCTTCAATTTTTCATATTTTTTATAGCACCCACGTTGTAGCATCATTCTCTTCGCATGATCAACAAAGTAATAATGTTTTTCTTTTATATCCATTTAATAAATAAATAATAAGCCTACATACATCTATTTCAAAGGCAAAATACATCATTATTTATTTTATCTTTTCAAATAACAAAAAGCTTTTTTATTTTACAATTTTCTTTTTTATCATATGATATTTATTTTCAAGTTAAAAAATTAAAATAAATAAAATTATAAAAGTAAAATTTATTATTATATAATTTGATTTCAGTAAAACAGTGATTTATCTATTTTTATTTTCAAAAATAAAATATAATAAACTATGAGATGTTTTGGAGACACAAGGACTCTAAATTTTTAATTGAAATTTAGGTACTTATTTATTTATATATTTTTATTTGATGTAAAAAGAAAGCACTTAATAATGATTAAATCTGAATAGACCAATTTGAGAGTTACCAGTGCATTTGGCACTACATATAACTTTTAATGATAGTGCTTTCTTCACCATGCTTGGATGAACAAAAAGAAGCTTTTAACTTCACCTGGCCTAATTAATACCTAACTTGAACTTTAATGACAACATATGAAAACAAAGTTTCACCACTTTAAAAATATCACAAATACTATGAAATGGAAAGCACTAACTTCACTCAAGGCATTGGAGAAATTGACCACTTTTTATATGATTTCATAAAAAAAAAAAATTCTATTTATTTTTTAACTAAATGGGTTTTTTTTTCTATACTTCTATACTTTCCGAATTAAACTAAATCAATTAACTTTATTTGGTTTTAGAAACCAACAAAATTTAGCCGCCTTAAAAAAAACCCTATAGTTGTGAAATTGGGGGAAAATCTCATGGATTCTTTATGGACTAGCAATAGAGAAGAAAGGTGATAAAAAATTAAAATAGAAAAAGGAGGAATAAGGACATCTTTCACCCTAAGATTTTGGATAGGATGTTATTTCTTCTGTATTAATAATTTTAATTGTTATTTCTCTGTTTTTTTTTTTTAGGTCCATTCAAAACTTAATAAAAGCAAGAAAGTGATTTTTTTTTTAAATCATTAACTTATTGTTTGAGGAAGGTGCTTTGAATTAGACCTCCAATTTTATTACATTTTTAGTATATTTATAACCTATTGTTTTTTCCCTGTGACACATCAAACGTTTTTTTGCATAAATTTGATCTTATAGTTTTTTTTTCTTCGTATCATCTATTCAAATTCATAAAAATTATCATTTCAATAAATCTTTTCTCTGCGGATAACTTCATCTAACCTCGTGACACTAGAAATTATTATTTTCTAAATTATAAAAAAAAAATTAAGTCGTTCTTATTATAGCTAATTTCATTTTCAAACAATTAGTTCTAATAGCTACTATATTTTACTCAAAGTTCATTGACCACAACCCTCTTTTATTTATTTATTTGTTGAATTTTATTAAAAAAACACTATATAAACCCAATTTATTTATTTATAAATAAATAAATACACAAATAAACGGGTACCACTTAGTCTTGTACTTGGGTTTGGACGTAAGTGATATCATACAAAGTGTTGCCTAATTTTAGAAAGTAATCCATGCCATGGTGGAGAGTCCATATACTCACATAAAACACCCTTTTTAATTAAAAAATAATTAAAAAAATTTAATATAATCTTAACTAATTGTGTGTGTATATATATAATATATGGTCACATTCACATCCCAATAAAATTGATTGAAAGTCAAATAAATAGGAAGCTAAGATAAAAGATATCTAATAAAATAAGAGCATGCCCTTATCAAAAGTCTTATAGGGACTGCCACCAACTGTGAAGAAATGAAATATATAGCATAAAATTACCACAATTACATCATGGACCATTTGGATGATCCCACTAAGACATCACATGGCACCCACCGATGTATGTCTTTTGATGCTTTGTATGTAGTTAATTTTATAAAATTAAAATATCTAAGTAGAAAGAATCAAGTCGAAGAATTTCATCTCAATCATTACTTCCTCCGGTTTTATTTATATACCATCTTATAGATTTTTTTTTATATTTTTCTTATACATTTATATAGAAAAATCTATGTAGTATTAAATAGTTTTTCCTAACTTTATCTTTTATTTTTAATATATTCATGCATTCTCAATAAATTTATAGATAAATAGAATACTATGTTGAGAGAGAGAATAAAACATAAAATTAAATTATAAAAAAATTAATGAAATCTCGATGAGTTTTTAAATTGGATAATTTTGACAAGTTAATACTAGTTTTTATTAAGCAATTTTTTTATTATTAAAGTGGATATATAAATAGGACGGGAGGGAATAATACAGTTTTCTCTTCCTAAATTGTTTTCGGTATTAATTTTGGTGAATTGATGTCTAATATTGAACAAGGCTAAAGAGATCAACCACAATCACTTTCCTAAGTATCACTTATAATGAATAATCTCCTTCCATGGTTATCTCCTAAAATTCACTATTTGATCGTCTATTGTTCTATTTTTATTTTTGTAAAGTCTTACATTTAGTATTGGTGGAGTTCCACGCCTTATGTCATTCCTCTATTTCTTGTTTAGTTATATTTTGCCTTGTTGTTATGATTTGTTTATTTGTAGTTATTATTTCTGCGGAACAAAATTGTGGTGTATCAATTTTAATAAATAAAAAAAGTAATTATTTTAAAAATAATTCGATTTGTTTATAAAAATAAGGGTGTAATTTTTTTTTCTAAAGTAATTTATTTTCATTAAAAATAAACATGAAATCAAATATAATAAAGTTAACTTAATAAAATAGTTGCATACCTACATGGAAGTCAAAGTACATACTCCGAATGAACGATGGTATTATATCATTATGAAATTGATAAAATTGAAAAAAAAAAGTTATAATCATTATTTCATATTTCTGAAACATTATGATATGAAAATGGATTAAAAAAATCTAATTATTTCATATTCATTCTATAAAAAAAATAATGAATAGTTTTATGTATTATTTTTTTAAGTCTTTTGACCAACTGGATTTCTACAAACCAGGGACACTAAATTAGTTTGAGAGGTATTGAGAATAAAAATAAAAAAATAAAAAAATAAGGGACACTAAACCAAGTTGGAATGAGATAATGTGAATATAAAAAAAACTATGGATACTAAATCAGTTTGGGTTGAAGTATTGAAAATATAGAGCTAAAATTTTTGAGCGAGCACGCATATAAAGATTCAAACTTAAAATTAATTATTTAAATAACAAAAATCTCATGTAATTGGACCATCGTATGATATAATCCTTACAATATTATTATATGATATAAATCAAAATACCTTATTATACAAAGAAGCATGGACTTGATTATACAAATAAAATTAAAAGAAATTAATGATGTAAATGAGAGAAGCACAAGTTTCTGAAATATCAAAAATATGTTGGGAAAATTACATGCACAATTATTCAAATAAAAAGAAAGAAAAATTAGTTTTATTCAAATAAAAAGAAAGAAAATTAGTTATGTAAACCAGAGAATAAAGGAGTCTATTTGATAAAATGTCAAATCTTCTTTAGAAAAGTGATTGATTTTGCTAAAGAGAGAAAAACACAGACATTACAACAAATGTCATGGGTTCACTATAATATAAATATATTTTAAAAAAATTCATTATTTAAAAATATTTTCTAATATATTTTTTTTCTGAAATATAGATAAGTTATGTTAAAAACATTTGTGAGATTTTAAAATATACCATGCACCAGCGAGAGATTCGATCCCAATTCTTTGACCAGTTGCATGGGGTTCAATATTGGATAACTCTTCTTGTGATCCTCTAGAATCTAGATGAACTTTAAATTTTTAATTTTCTTATGAAATATAAGATAAATATAGTTTGATACTATATGGATAACTATGCCATGGTAGTATTATTGTCATGTTGTGAAGAGTACAAAAGAGTGTTGCGCAATGTCTACGTGTGCTTGGGTTTTTTTAGAAAGTTAGGGCAGCATGTTTTCGATTTTTTTAGTTGAAATAAATAAATAAATAAATATGTTTGAGAGCACCCTTTAATTTTCTTTTTTTTTTTAAAAAAAAAAACATGTTTTGCTTTTGTCTTTTTTAAAATAACACCAAAAACGTATTGTAAGAAAATGTTCTCCATTTTATAAAAACTAATTACTCTGGATTTTTGTACGGTATGACACCAATGTGTTAAAGAGGAGGTTATGAGTTCAAATCCTCTCCCCGATAGTACTGCTCTCTGTACTGTTCATACACTGTTCACCCGGGATGTTTGTACTATTCTATACTGTTCATACAATATATACCGGGCTCTAATACTATTCATATACCGGGGCGCTTGTCACCTATTATTCAAAAAAAAAAACATACTCTGGATTTCAAGATTTCCAGGAAAATGTTCAGATATTTTGAATATATTTTTTTATTTATTAGGGTATGAAATTAACAGATTTTTATTTTTTAAATATCTTATCATAAGTTACAATTTATATTTAAACTATACCTTGTTTTGGAATTGAAAAGGATTGTATTTGTCTTAGTATTTTTTTTAATCTAGTTTTCTCAAAACAATAAGGTTTTGAATTCTTATTAAAGTAGATTTTTTCGCAACAAGTATGTTTATACAAAAATTCAAATTTAAAATCACTTAATTAAATAACACATGGTTTGCCATTTGGATCAATCCACATAAATTATTTAATTATCATTATTAATAACAATAAATAAAATAAATTTTTTTTATACCAATCACATATGTAGTTTTATTCTTAAATATTATTTGGTCAATTAATTTTTTTTTAATAAAATGTGGACAAATTACATTAGAAGAGTGCATATATGTGTCCACATCCTGTATGGGTTGAGATTTGGATCTACCACATTAGCAAAAATACGAACATCCTATACAAGGGACCCAATGCCGATATTAGCTTCATGAATCAACTCTAATATACATGTTTTGTAAAAATAAAGAATAAAAAAATATTTATTTATTTATTTATTTTTATATTTTCCCTCATACCAACCAATACTATGAGGGCCCATTATAGTTTTTGTTTTTGTTTTTTTCAGTAAACCTATTTTTTTGCATGTCTACTTATTTTTTATTATATATATATATATATATATTCTAGATCCCATTATGAAATATTACCTTCAGCATTTACAATTATTTCAAATTAAAAACTCTAAATTATAAATTTTTAGGGAAAAAAATCTTTTATAAATTTTTTTCAATAAAAATAGACAAACCATAGCAAATCAGAAGATGAATACATGCTTTAAGAAAAGAAAAAAGAAAAACATAAAAAAAATTAATGACACATAAGTGCCCCACACTAAATCTTTCATAGATTTCAAGCCTACTAATACTATAATCTATCCATGAAAGTTAAAATATCCTTTAAAAATATAATTATATATATATTTTTAATATTTCCTCCAAGTGTCACACCTTGACATTCCAAAGAGTAAAAAAAAAACTAAAACTAATACAAATACTACTTTATTTATTATTAATATTAAACAAAAACAAAAATAAAAAAATAAAATAAAACTTATCAACCTCATGCTAAAATATTTCTTTGTCTTAGTGTCATCTAATTCCAAGTCCAATTTCACCCACTGGTGCAACAATCACAAGTGGATAAAAAGTCCACCAAGTCATCCTAAAGCCTTCTCATCCAACCCCATTCAATTCCTCCCTCAAAACCAAATACAACCACCTACCAAATTCTCTATATAAAGTATAAACATAGCACCAACTCAAACACAAAACAAACCAAAACAATGGAACAAGACCATTGCCACCTTCCAAACATTCTCCCCATTACCATCTCCTCCAAAAAACCACCACCTTCTCCTCCTTCTTCTCCTTCTTCTTCTCCTTCTTCAACATCTTCACTATCTTCCTCACCAATATCATCGAAAATAACCGGCTTCCATGCCGGCTACTTCCGCATAAGTCTCGCCCTTTGCGGGCAAGCATTACTATGGAAAACTCTAAGTGAGCATACTACTTCCGATCCCCGGGAACTACGTCACCTCATCACTCGTCTTCCTTCGATCTCCTTCCTCCTCTTATGGTCTCTTGCATTCCTATCCCTCCTCTCCTTGTCCCTCCTCTTCCTCATCCGGTGCTTTGCTCACTTCCACCATGTTCGCGCCGAGTTGTCTGACTATATCGGCATGAACTATCTATTCGCACCTTGGATATCTTATCTTCTACTTCTCCAATCAACTCCTTTCTTTGATCCTCACTCTCCTATATTCATTCTCTTGTGTCTATTCTTTTCACTCCCGGTAATTATCCTCGACGTAAAAATCTACGGGCAATGGTTCACCAAAGGAAGAAAATTTTTATCTGTCGTCGCAAATCCAACAAGTTTGTTGAGTGTCATAGCTAATCTTGCCGGAGCAAGAGCTTTAGCAAGAATGGGATGGAAAGAGAGTGCAGTGTGCATGTTCTCACTTGCCATGGCTCATTACCTCGTGTTATTCGTAACCTTATATCAACGTCTACAAGGCAGTAACGGCCTTCCGGCGATGCTCCGCCCGGCTTTCTTCCTCTTCTTCGCTGCTCCAAGCATGGCTAGTTTCACTTGGGCCTCAATCTCCGGCCATTTTGACATTTCATGCAAAATGCTTTTCTTTCTTTCTCTTTTCCTCTTCACTTCCCTGGTAATTAATCTTTCTTCTTAATTTCTCATCTTCTTAAACCTTTTTTTTTACTTAAATAAATAACTGAATAAAATCAAAATAATCACATAAAATAAGCAAACTGTTAGATCTCCTCCTTCTTCATGACTACTTGCATGCATGGCCACCCACATTAACACGTCATATTCTGCTGTAGCCCATACTCTTCAGCTTTGCTTTTTGTTCACCACTTGCATTTGCTGACTAGAATTTAAATAAAGTTTTATTACTTTATTTCTAATTGTTTTTTTTATATAATATATTTATATAAAATCAGGTATCACGTCCAGCATTGTTCAAAAGATCAATGAGAAAGTTTAACATTGCATGGTGGACTTACTCTTTCCCTGTGACAATCTTGGCCTTGGCTGCAAGTGAGTATGCTCAAGAAGTTAAGGGTGGCATCTCTAACGCTCTCATGCTCTGTTTATCGGTCCTCTCGTCGATCGTCACTCTCGCGCTTTTAGTTTATACCGTACTCAACGCCGGCGAACTCATTCCCGTCGATGATCCTTTTTCTTCGGTTAACACATGACACCAATAATTTGAATATATAAACTTGAGTCTTTGTTTTTTTTTTTTTATGTTTTTTTCCATGTTTTGACTTGGAATGCATTGCAATTGTACAATGCTTCTTAGAGTCTTTTATTAATTATCATAATATAAACATTAACAGTAATTTTGACTATGTGATTCACAAGGGTTTGAACAACAATGTTTTTCATGGATGTCTAATTGTCACCAATAAATTTAAGTTTTCATGTGTAGTTTGACAGATGTGGTTGCTTAGTTAGATTGCATTGTAAATGTGCAATGTTTTCATGCATCACAATCAAAGTGATTTAATAGCTATGAGAAGTACAATCTAGCAAAATATTAATAAAGTGATGTCATATCATGCTCTCATTAGTGGACCTTCTCCAAATCTTTAACTAGATCAAGTACAAAAAATGAAAGATTTAGTACAACATGTGTAACTAATATTGTCCATATATATATATGTGAATTGATTAATATACTAATGACAAAAGAAAGCCAATATATATATATGCTTAGTGCTCTGTAATGCCCCACTTAAAAAATTCTTGTGAGAATGGGAATGTGATTTACATAGACTTGACAAATATGCCAAAGCATTTGATTTGCTTTGGAAAAATTGATAGGAATTTTCAAAAATCAAAGGTTGTTTTATTTGATTCGGATCTTAATTGGAGTTATGCTCTTTTGTTTTACCTGAGTTTGTTTAATGGAAGTTTTTACATTGTTATTTTGATGGTGATAGCTTGAAAAACAACAAAGAAGAAAACAAATTGAATAAGGAAAAAAACACTACCTAACATCTTCTAGTAGCTTTCTTCAATATAGCTGTCTTACACAAAGACCCAACTTGCTTATGATATATAAACCCATGCACACAGGTATGAAAACCACTAAATGGGTTAAAAAATAAATAAATAAAAATTGTTTTCACCCACAGTATTTTTTTTTTAAAAATTCAAATATTGGTGCATTGTTGGGATATATAAAATAAAATATTGGATGAACAAAAAATTATGCAACTTAAAGTTTTTTCTTTAAGAAATTCCTCTGTTTAAAACATATGTATATTAAAAGATGTATCCCAATATAAATTATAATGAGAAGTAAATAGCATTTCCAAATACTCAAAGAACTTGGATTAAATAAGTCACATGGAGAGCAGTCTCAAGTCATATACTCATTAATTTTTAATTAGTCTTTTTTTTTTTTGCCAAGATGAACGGCCTAACCGCTAAGACAGGGGCGTGCACAAGCCTCGACGGAGCAAGTGGGAGCGGGGCCCGCGCACACATGGGCGCAGGGACCATCCACACACAACCACTACTCACACTCCTAGAAATATGCCCTCACCCAAGATTCGAACTCTCATCACTTGTGAAGGGTTCTATTGGGGACCCGACTACCAATAGACCACATGGTCGTTGGTAATTTTTAATTAGTCTTTAACCCACCAGTTTTCTAGAAGTTATGTATTCTATGCTAATTCAAGGTGAGATATTGAGAGCCTTTATAAATAGATCGAGCAGATATTTTTTAATACACATAAAGATTCGAATTTAAAATCACTGACTTAAGCAGCGGCCCAAGCATCTACCGCTTGGGCCCTTCGTCCATGTACTCTGCACTTAGTAACAACGAAAATGACTAATAGCTACATTTGCATACCTTTATATTTCGAAATACGAAAAGGACTTAGATTAAATGAGTCAGATGGTGAGTAGCCTACGTGCAATGTACGTGATTCCTAGTCATAGAGACAAGTCACAAAGACAATGACATCAAGTCATGCACAAAAATCTTCAAACAATTCTTCAAACAATTCTTCAAAAACAGGTGATGAATATGCAACTTGTAATGTTGTCCATTTCCTTGAACTCAGAACTAAAAAGAGTGCATGTGTTCATTTTGGACTCATTTCAATAGTCAAAGAAATCATCCTCAGATCAATGGAAAAAGAGGATAAAAAGTAACACAAAATGTCATTTTCTAGTGAAAGTTTATGGATGCCAGTCTGCATGTTTATCCATTTCACACAATCTGTAATCTTCTTATCTCTTCTAATCAAACAAATCAACACATTGCTGGTTCTTGAACGGTGCATTTCATGATGAATATCATGTCAGAAAAATAAATTCATGTCAATATTATGATTGCATTTTCATGGAAATCTAAATCACATTGGTGGTGGATCTCTTTCATCAATTGGTGTGTATGGAATATTAATATTTTTCTTTAAAGCATGTGAGATGATGTCCAAGTAAGAAAGTAAAGGGCCAACATTTCCGAATATGCTTTGAAGTTGGAATTCATCAATGTGAACATCAGAAAAATAATACTTCTAAACAAGTTATGAAGACCAAGAACAACAACATCAATCTGGAATTGGCAACGGAATGTTTTATTGCACTGTGTTTCGACGTATATCAGATGCAGAAATATAAAACCTTTCTTAATAGAGCCAATCATTATTATCAAGAATTCAAAATAATTGGGAGTAGAAGTAATGACAGTAGTTTGTGATTGAATGATACCTGAATCAGTAAATCCTCTCAGCAGTAGAAACAGGTCGAAGGAAAACAACAATAACAGTGATATTATCTTTACTGCCACGTTCAGCAGCTTCAGTAGCCAGTCTCTTGGAACACATTCCTGGTTCTTTAACAGTGTCTTTGATGATTGATATAACATCCTCATTGCTAAGAACATCCCATAGACCATCACTAGCCATTACAAGGAATTCATCATCTGGTGATAGTGAAGTTTCAGTTATCTCAGGTTCAGCTGTAACTGCAGGCTTCAGATCATCGTCACCAATTGATCGTGTTACCTGATAAAATACACAGTTGAAGGGTATCTGCCTGTTATCAATTTCCTTGAGCCATAATCAGCTTATAATTGACTGGGTTTTGTTCACAATGATAGTCACAGTAGTATATATGACGAATTCATTACACTAGAGAATGCACAATGAACATGATACTTGAAAATGAAAAAGGAACCTGCAGAGCAGCCTGACCAACCCTCCATGTATCCATTTGCCATCTCACATCCATGCCTTGTTTAATTACACGAGCTCGCTCATCAGGGCAGCTTGCAACATGGTCCTGAGAGTATCTCATATAATTCAGTTTGAGTGCATAAATAAACAAATTGTGTTACATACTATGTATTACCTTGCTCAGGGGAACTGGGTGACCAGAACGGCATAGAATTGTTCGGCAATCGCCAGCATTTGCAACATAAAGCTTGTCCCTTAGCACTAGTGCTGCAACTGCCGTGCAACCTGGATGCCAGTCCTTGTGAAGAATCCTTTTGGAATTAGAGTGTAGCACTAATTCATTTCTGAATGCAATGTCTGTCCTTATAAATGCTTCAATAAGTGCTTCAGATGGACTGCACTAAATTTATGGATTACAGCAGAATGTGCAATGGAGAATAATGATGATTAACAGAAGTGGATGCAGAGTACCTGCTTGTGTAACCTAATTCCTGTAAGAAACCAGGTAGTGCATGAGCAGAAAACTCAGCAGCCGCTGAACCTGTAGAGAAGACAAACCAGTACTAAATTGTTCCCTCTCAAAAGTAGAATGAAGTAAAAGAAGCACTAAAGAGGCACCTCGATGACCATCAAAAATCCCAAATGCATGAATGTCCTTCTCATTGCACATTTGAGGAAGTAAAAAATGTGTATCTTCCATCGTCTCCCTTCTTCCACAAGTTGCGAATGAGCCGCAAGATAACGTGGGCTGGTAATGCAGGGGTTCACTTTGAGAAGTAGACCATAGTCTCAAATTGGAATTTTCCATATTGGATATATTTTTGGCTAGTTGTTCCCCTTGAGACATCCAATTCAAGTTTTCTTCAAAACGTGGGATATCCTTGATGCCGTTTTTATAATGATCCAGGGAGTTAAATGATGGGAGTGCATCATAAGTTTCCATGTTTTCAGTTTTTACCACATCCTTCATAATTGCATCAAGCTCCTCAACTATTGTATCAAAAGATGGTCTTTCTGAAGGGTTTGGAGCCCAGCACTTTTGTACAAGTGATACTAAAGCTGGCGGTACACCTGCCTCAGGTTGAACCAAAACAGGCCGCAACCCTTGAGATGTTATCGCTGCAGTGAGCTGCTGCTCAGTATAGCTCATTTCAAGTACAGTGTGCGCCTACAATTTATAAGGCAACAACACTTTCCCACTGAAACCATGTTTTTTAAACAAATCCAAACGAAGTTAAATACTCAATGAATCTCACTTAAATTACACTGCACAACCAAAAGTTATCTTCACAGAGGATGCATCAATTTTGCCTATAAAAGTCTGCACCAATAAACCTACAACAAGAATTCAATCTATACCTGAGCTTCCGCACGCAAATCTGTATAAGGAACAACACCAGTAAGAAGCTCACTGCAATATATCACCGAAGAATCAGAAAGATGGCTATTTTTTTTTTCTTTTCAAAAACAGGCAATAAGAAAAATTAGAAACCAAGTTAAAAATAACTAATGTGAACCTTTTATGGATTCAGCTAAAATTAATATGTTACTCAAGAGTCCAACGATGACGTTACCCCTCTTTCATGGGCCAGGAAAAGCATGTTAAGACAAGTTGTGATATTAAGCACAAACATTAATTTGAGCAATACGTTATCCTCTAAGTCTTTTCAAACATAAACATATGTTATGCGAAAATGATAGACATCAAATTTTTCACTCATTATTATTATGCGCCCATGTTTCAACTAGATTTCAAGAATGTCAGGATCACTATATAAATGACATAGCGATTTGATATTCATTAAACTGCCAGCAATTTTTTTTCCTAAAATAGAGTCAAATTATTTAAAACCAAACAAAACCTTTATGCTTTGCGACCCCCAGAGCCATACAAACTTAGTGAAACGGCACCTACAGAGTGCAGACAAGTGTAAATCATACCTATCCAAAATCAAATGGCTCAATATTCAAAAGTTATAAGACACGACAAATATGAAGCATGCAAAAATGACGCAAATATGGACAAAAAAAATAAAGAAAGAAAAAAAGAATTGAAATGGGAGATGCATTTGAATTTTTAATGAACACCCCCTGGATTGTGGTAGTTATAGTTTATCAGCAGGCCATCACCAAGGAACTCACAATTAGAAAAATTATAAAGCTGCAAACAATTAATAAGATTGTTAGGCCACTAATTCCTATGGCAGGTCATGGTCCCCTGTGTTGTTCCATGCTTAAATATGATACTAAAATCTGATTTAGGAAAGAAGAACTCCATCAGGTGTCAAGATTGGGAAAAACAGAAGAAAGAAACATGGAGTGATACCATTTAGTTGGTCAGAATTGGAAAACTCGAATCACAATCAATAAGAAGCAATGAAAAATTCTAAAATAAAAAACCCCATAAGTCAAGTTTCAGCAATTATTTCTTCAACATATGCCAGAGGCATCAACAAAGAAGAAGAAGAAGTAATCAAACAGTCACTTAAAGCATATTTTCTTACTTGATTGATATTGCAAAACTGTGTACATCCGATTTTTCTGTGTGTATATCCTTTCTCAATATTTCAGGTGCCATATAGATTAATGTCCCAACCATGTTCTTTTTATGAAAACCACCAGTAGGTTTGCCAGCCGACTTCCAATTCTCAACTGAAATGTGTTTGAGATCCTTCTTGTACATAGCTAATCCAAAATCTGCCAAGTGTGGATGAAGGTTTCTGTCAAGCTGTATCATGAATTCACCATTAAACAGTAACCAAATAATACACAAACTGAAATAGCAACTACTAACAATGCCAAGCACTTACAAGGATATTTGCAGGTTTTACATCCCTGTGCACAATCCCAAGTTTGTGCAGGTACTTCAGAGCATTTGCTGGAAAAACAAAGACAAAAAGTTAACCATTCATAAAAAGAAAAAAAGAAAAAAAAACAAGTAAAAAATTGTTCTTGAAGAACAAATTGCCTGTGAAGATATGACAAAAAAAAAATATATCAATTAACAACAAATTATTGTTCTGGCCTTAATGGTGCTTGGATGTGTCTTATGGATGGATTAATACTAAGAGATTTTTTACTCTTATTTATGAGAATGACACCCATTCCTCTCTCATTTGCTATCCAAACATAAGGAAAACAAGACCACAATAATACAAATGCATTCCATCATGCACTTGAAACAAACTCGTGCATGAACCTTTAGTATCAATTCACCACATTGCTATCCAAACAGTGGAAGCAAACATTGAAAATTCTCACTTCAAAAATTGAAATTTGGGCTTAATCATCTCCGGTTTTCAGCTCTTCTTTGAAATAATTTAATTTTTATCCCTCCATTAGTCTCTATCCAAAGAAAATGCATTCCATCATGTAGAAGAGACAAACTTATAGATTATCTTCAGTAGATATTTACGACATTGCAATCCGAACAATGGAAGCAAAAATTGAAAAAATTCACTTCAAAAATTGAACTTTCCGAAAACAATACACTAAAGACAAGTAATTCCACTATATCTACCATGAATTCAAGGCAAAAGAGCTCACCCAGTTCTAAACTAATAACAAGCGATTGCTGAATGGAGGGCGTCCATTCCTCCACATGCAACTTCTCCGAGAGATTCCGCGATTCATAGAACTCGAAGAAGAACAAGTAATTGGGCGGCCTGGCATGCGCCGCCACCAGCCGAGCCAATCCCCGATGATCCAGGGAGCTTCACACCCAAAAAAAAAAAAAAAAAACAGCAAAATCATAAGAAATCAATCACCAAACAGAGCAAACGAAACAAGTACGAACCACAACAATTGGAGTTCCCGGTGGAACTTGTCGAGATCGTCGGAGGTGGAGAGAACGGGCTTCTTGGCGGCGACGCGGCGGCCATCGAGCGTGGCATCGAAAACGGTGCTCTCTGAGCCCTTGGCGATGGGGGAGAGGAGAGAGTAAGAGGAGGAGGGGAGGTGGAGGGGAATGGCATCACTTGTGCAGCAGCCACGGTAGCAGGTGTTGGGATGGATGATGACCACCATTGATGAGGTTTGAAGGTTTCCAAATTCTCAGGAATGGAGGCAGAATAAAGAGGAAGATGGGTGAAAATGAAAATAGAATTCTCCTTTTCGTTTTTCGTTTTTTGTTTTCCGTTTTTTTATTTTTGTTTTTCGTTTTTCATATGCTCTGTTTTCTCCAGTGAGTGGCCCAATCAGGGTTTAGATTCCTTTTTGGGAGTTACCCTTTTTTTCTTTTAGACCCTTAAACCATTTTGAAATTATTTTTTAGAAGGAAAGTTTTAAAATTCTTTTTTGGGGTTGCGTGCAAATTTATGCCATTTGATAGATATTAAAATTAAAATATTAGAAATGATGATGATATATATATATATATATATATATATATATATATATATATATTCATTTAAAAGGAAGTTATCCAAAGAGGATAGATATTCTATGGACATTTATAGTATAGTTTTTCATGGATGTTGATATGAATCGTTGGATCTCAATCCGATAGTTCATTGATTATGAATTATTGTATTTATAACTAATGTACAGTAAAAAAGTGAGATGTACAATATTTTAATTACTGTACTCATGAATAGTGCACAGTAAAAAATTTGATGCACAATTAAAAACATAAAAATCAAAACACATCCTGTTGCTATATGTGGACGTCTACCCTTTTTTTTCTTATACAAAATACAATTATATCATGGTTTAACGATAATTAGGATTTGCCATCTGTACCCATATTGTAGATACGGTAATGTATCAGTTACTGTGGTTTAACGATCTTAGGGATTTACCATGTGAACAGACTAACACGTGGGATAATTAGGATTTGTCATCTGTACCCAAGATGATATATCATGGACCAAAACTTTAAAATTATAAATGCACTGCCTTACAATCTTGGAGGGTGGAGATTATGACTCCTCCTATATGACACTTGATGAACAATGGGTAAACACTACCAATATGAAGGTGGATATTTGCAACTTATGTTTTTTCAATAAATTTTTTGTAGGAATTTATATGATATTGGAGATTAAGGAAAATATTTTCACACGGATTGATTTTCACATTTAAAAAATACTTGTTTATTTTTCTAATGTCTTGATGACATTGACTATACTTCTATAATCAACTATTTATTATCTATTCCTTTTGTTATATATACATTGTTTATATGGACTTTGAATATAAAAAAAAAAAGAAAAAAATAATAAAAAAAGAATTGAATAAAAAATATATATCGGAGGTCCAAAATGAAAAAAAATAAAATAAAGTATCACGCTAAGGATAAAAAAAATTTAAATTTAAATTTAAAAAAAAATCGTTGATAAAGAAGAGAAAGGGATAAGATAGGATTTAAAAAAAATTCAAATTTTTTTTAAAAAATAATAATAATAAAAATCTCCCGTATCCTATCATGGGAGTTGGTGATTTGTTGAAAAGAAAATCTCCCGTCACGGGGAGTTGAGGATTTTTGGGAACAAACAAAACAGAGGCTAAAGAAAGAAAAAAGAGAGAAGAAAAAAAAGAGGGAGAGAGAATTTTTGGAAGGAAAAGAGAGACTAAGAGAAAAAGAAAAAAAGAGATAGTTTTTTTGAAAAAAAAGACGAAGAGAGTACAGAAAGAGGAGGGACAAGACAAGGAGACAAAGAAGGAAGCAGAGAACAAGAGGAAAGAAAGGGAGAAACCAGGAGCTCTACGAAGAAAACAAAATCAAAACAAAGAAACCAGAACCGAAAAGAAAAAAAAAGAGGTACTGGATTTATTTGTTTATTTTTTTTTTTTTAAAAAAAAAGGTTGAAGCATGATTGCTTAGAGAGTTCTCCCCATTGAGATATGATGCATGATTTCTCACATTTTATGGATCGATGCATGAATTAGATTAATGTTGGATTTATATTACCCTTATGATGACATACATGCTTGATGGACCCATTGTTGGTTTCATGTTATTCAAATGCATGATTTTCTGATTCTCATGGATGCATGTACCATTATGTTCCATGTTCGCATGATTCAAATTATATAATTATTGAAAAAAAATTAAAAAAAATGATGATGAAATGAATGAGGAGTGAAACATGAACGTTTGAGGAGATTGCATGAATAAATACGCAAAAAAAAATAATCTAGGGGTTTAGCTGCAAAGTTTGCTAAGAAAATAAATTTGTAGAAAGATTGGGCTTTGTTGCAAAATCTATGGAGAAATGTGAAAAAATAAAATATGTGAGGATATTTATGCAAAATTGTGAGGATGTGTGAAAATATGAAAGTTAGAGGGTTTAATTGCAAAAGCTATAAAAATATAGAAATGTGAAAGTTTGGGGTTTATTTGCAAATTTTGATAAAATGTGAAAAATGTGAAAGTTAGAGGGCGAAGTTGCATAAATCCTTAAATTTGTGAAAAGAAAGGAATTTGTGGGCTAATGTGCAAAATTGTCATGAGAGGGATAACTTTGTAGAAAAAAAAATGAGAAGGGAAAAATAAAAAATGAAGGATGGGAAAAAAATGAAAAGAGGAAAAAAAAAAAGGAAAAATGAAGGAGTTAAAAAAAAATGAAAAGGGAAAAATAAAAAATGAAGGATGAGAAAAAAAATGAAAAGAAAAAAAAAAGAAAGAAAAAATGAAGAGGTGAGTAAAAATTGAAGAGGGGAAAAAATAAAAAAAAAGAGAGGAAAAAAAGCAGGAAAAAGGAAAAAAATGAAGGATGAGTAAAAAATATGAAAGGGAAGTTTATTGGGTGTGGGGTGTTTTTTTTTTTTTCTTAATTTTTCTTCTCTTTTTGCAGGACTTCTTTTTTTTGGAAAATTCCTCTAACTCCACCTTGAGTTCTTGACACACTCTTGGGGTAAGGAGAAAATTTTTCATAAAATTCCTCTTACTCGAGGTCTTGACATTCTTGGGGTAAGGAGAAAATTTCTATGAAATTTCTCTGACTCCACCTTGAGGTATTGACATACTCTTGGGGTAAGGAGGAATTTTTATAAAATTTCTCTGACTCCACCTTGAGGTCTTGACACTCTTGGGGTAAGGAGAAAATCTCCACGAAATTCCTCTAAATTTCTATGAAATTTCTCTAACTCCACCTTGAGGTCTTGACATTCTTGGGGTAAACAGAAATTCTTACAAAAAAAATTATAAAAGAAAATCTCCCTTCTTGAAAAATGAAAAAAAAATTCTTGAAGTGAAATGGAAAAGTGGAAAAAATGAAAATTCCACAAAAAGAAAAATCTCTCTTCTTAAAAAAAAAAAAAATTCTTGAAGTGGAAGGGAAAAGTAAAAAAAATGAAAAAAATTCCACAAAAAGAAAAATCTCTCTTCTTAAAAAAAAAATTCTTGAAGTGAAAGGGAAAGTAAAAAAAATGAAAAAATTCCACAAAAAGAAAATCTCTCTTCTTGAAAAATGAAAAAAAAAATTCTTGAAGTGAAATGGAAAAGTGGAAAAAATGAAAATTCCACAAAAAAAAAAAAAAATCTCTCTTCTTAAAAAAAAATATTCTTGAAGTGAAAGGGAAAAGTGAAAAAATGAAAATTCCACAAAAAGAAAATCTCTCTTCTTAAAAAATAAAAAAAATTCTTGAAGTGAAAGAAAAAAAAGTGAAAAAAAATGAAAATTCCACAAACAAAAAAAAAAATCTTTTCTTGAAGTGCAAGGAAGAATTAAAAAAAATGAAAATTTCACAAAAAATATATCTCTTTTCAACACTCATAAAAAATGTTGACAGAGATTTTTTCTTGAAGCTCATTATGAGGTCTCTCTGGCCAAAATTGAAATGGAGAACTCAATTGATGTCTTAGTTAACGGAAATCAAGCTCATAATTATAGCTTGAGATCCATTTTAAAAAAAAAAAAATCAAAATTGCCAAGTTAACGACTTAATCATGCTAAAGTCCATAGCTTGAAGATTTAAAGGTCAAGACTTGAAAGCATTAAAGAGTCAAGACCTGAATGACAAATGCAACTTTGGAGTTTAAGACACAAAGAAGTCAAAGACTGGAGGAGTTTCACAAGTTAAAACCTGAAGATTTTACAAGCACAAAGAGCCGAAGTCTTCAGTGATAAAAGAAATGAAGATGATCAAGTAGGCAACTCATCAATGCAGAGTGGCCGCAGCTTAAAAGTTATGCGATGCGTTAAGATACAAGCACGCATAAAAAAAAAAAATTGAAGGAGGCCCTAGTCACCAAGCTAGAGGGTTTTCTGATTAGCTTTAGCAAAGAAGTCAAGAGCATCAACCAAGTAAAAAAAAAAAAAAAAAAAGGAAATTTGTAGAACATGACAAAAAATAGTTCTTTTAATATTTTTTGCATTCTCGCTCATGACTATGTACTCCAATGCTCTCTGAAATCAAATAAAAAAAAAATAATTTTGTGTTTCTTCATTTGTTTACTCATTCACACTTGTTTCTTAATCGGAGGTTCCCATGACGTTGTCTGGGGTAATTAATATTAGGGGCTTGCCCCTAATAGAAGTTATGAACCTGCAATCACCTGAAATATAAAAAATAATTAAAATTTGATTTGTGATCCATGCTTATCACCCGATTTATCCCAATTAAAGGCCGGGTGGCAAGAAAAGAGCCCACATACATATACATATATGATGAGAATACTTTATAAAATAAATTGGTATTTGTGAGTTTTATTTTTTATTTTTATGAGTGATCATCATTTTTCAACTAAGGCAAAACCCATATTTGGATTTGTCTCTTCCAATAACTTAAAAAAAAATAAAAAATAAAAATTCTTGTATAAAAAAAAAAAAAAAAAAACACTGATAGAAAGAAGTCTATGCTTTAGGACCGGTTTAGAATATATAACTCCTAAAAACAGGTGGATCAAAGATTTAAAAAACAAAACACTACTTTTGATTTTTATTGTCCAAGTCTTTCAAACCATTAAACGTATCACATGAAGTTTGGGTCCATAAATAATAAAGGATAAAAAATCATATTAAATGCTTCTTTCTCAAAAAAAAAAGTGAAACAATGTACTAATCACCACAAGCTGAACATTATTACAAACAAGTATAAATCATTACCATGTGTATCACTGTCAACAATGTCAGGCCATAGATGAAGTTCACAAGAGAAGATGTAACTTTTTCTGGAGACTCCTCTCAAATGGGAAAGGAAACAAAAGCAATGGTAGACAAAGTAGGACACTTAGACAGCTCACCAAATCAACACGAACAAAGAGTTTTTTTAATTCATACTTCACATGATTCAACATGTTTGATTGGTTGGATTCTTACTTTTTAAACCTAACATGCTGTCCTTTAATCAAAAAAATTTCAACCCTTAAAAGAAGAAGTGTTCAGACATGATCCAAGACCATTATGAAGCAAGTGAAGCAGAGGATACTCAAATTCATGTGTTTGTGTTAGTGTGAGAAACAGAGTACTCTGTTTATGTGATGTTAATGGCACTGATCAAAGGTTTTTCTGCAGCAAACCTTAGACAAAGATGGGAAATCTCGTAGCTCTTTATATTACAATTTGTTGCCTTGCATTCATTGTATCAAAGATCATCATCTCTGTTCTTCTCTACAAGAGATGGACAAGAAAGCACAGGGTCATGGAAGACAGCATGACAGGTAAACGTATATATCTATTTCTAATATGCAACTTCTCCAAAGACATCATAGTCATACAAGTTTGAGTTTTGTTTGGTGAACAGGTGGGAAAATGGTTGTTTTTAGATCATCGGCAACTCAGTCACTTACTTCCAAGGCATTCATGAAGAAGACGATGAAGCTAACTAACAAGGATGTCATTGGTTCTGGAGGCTATGGCACAGTTTATCGATTAGTATTAGATCACAACACTGCATTTGCTGTTAAGAAGTTGAACAAAGGCAGCAGTGATAGAGATAGGGGGTTTGAAAGAGAGCTGGAAGCAATGGGGGACATAAAGCACAGAAACATCGTCGTGCTTCATGGATACTGTATGGCAGCTCAGTATAATCTTCTTATCTATGAACTCATGCCGAATGGAAGTTTGGATGCAATGCTTCATGGTAAATCTAATCTATGCATGTCCTATGAATTTTGTTAGTTTTCTATGATGCCTGATTAGGAAGGTAATGATGCAGGGAAATTAAGTGGAGAGAATGTACTAGATTGGTCGACAAGGTACAAAATTGCAGTTGGAGCAGCAAGGGGTTTATCATACCTACATCATGACTGCATTCCGCATATAATTCACAGGGATATAAAATCAAGCAACATACTTCTAGATCAGAACATGGAGGCAAGAGTATCGGATTTTGGATTGGCTACACTGCTAAGACCGGATCGAAGTCATGTTTCAACTATTGTTGCAGGGACATTTGGTTATTTACCTCCAGGTAACTAACTGATTGGTCTACTGAAATTCTTGGTTTTTCTAATGACATTTGAATCTTATTGTTAGTTGATGATTACAGAATGTTTCGACACGGGAAAAGCAACAACAAAAGGGGATGTTTATAGCTTTGGTGTCGTCTTGCTTGAACTTCTAACAGGCAAAAGACCAACAGATGAATCATTCATTGAAAATGGCACAAAGCTTGTTACCTGGGTATAACTCTTTTTTATCGATGCTTCAATTGAATGTTCTGCTCACAGCATGAAAGAGCAGATAGTTATACGATTAGCAGAAATATAAACAAATATTAGCCTTAAATTGATAAAGCAAATAATTTTGCAATTCTTCTGTCTGTTAACAGGTTAAAGAAGTTGTTGTAGAAAACAGAGAAGAATATGCAATTGACAGTAACCTGGTATCATTTCCTGTCGACGAAGTCAAGACTATGTTTACTATTGCAGAAAAGTGCCTAGAGCCCGATCCTTGCAATCGACCGACCATGTCTGAGGTTGTGAAGATGCTTGAGCAGATAAAATCTGATAAATCAAACAGTGCTTCCTAAAGCACCATATTTGTATATAATTGTGAATTTGTGATTGTAATCCTTACTAATTTCCTCTTTCAAGTCCTCAGTATCAATTTTGTATCACCATGCAGAAATAAGTGCCAAACTGTTGCATTAGAGCTAAATGTCACAGTTTCACATTGTTGTCATCCAAACTGAATCTGAAAAGCTTATGGAAAACTATCCTAGAGGAAAACTCAGTTAAGTAACACAGCAATACCATCGGCAACCGAAGACTTTAAAGTAGGAGAAACAGGAGAATCCCCGAAGTATCCATCGAAGAGGGCCATGGTGACATTCTCAGATTCAATAACAGCATCAGTGCTTGAAGGAAAACCATCAGATGAGATTGATACCTTCAAAAGAAAAGAGGAATATTCAATCAAAAACAAACATTCATATGCTTGCATAATCACGAATAGTGCTCTTACCAACATCTTGGATGGCTCTACCCAAGTCAGAAGTATAAGAGTTCCATTCTTCAAATCACGCTTCTGAAAAGTATCACGAAAAGTTGATAATGCAAATTCATCGGCAGATGAAGGTTCTTTGATTCTAGGAAGGATGACATCGTTCAAAGCATTCCAGAATGTCTTGCCATCAACATCTCTAACAAGAACAATCTTCAGTGATTTCTGCAATGGTGCTGCTCAAGAAAGAAGCAACATCAAGATTGCAATTTACAACCAAAATGTCAAAATTCAACTGAAAATACCTGTAAAAATGGATGTAAACAATGTTGAATCGTTTACTTTCTCAGACACTTGTTTTCCTCTCCAAGAATCCAACTTTTCCTTGACAGAGCTAGCAACATAAAATCCGGCAGCATAGACCTTGACACCAATAATTGCAAAGACCTTCTCTCGGAATCCTGCGTCATGAGGAAGTTTTAGCTAAACAACATGGTATTACAATAAACAACAATGCTGAAATATTGACACCATTAATCAAGCATTGCATTTTGCTATATATTATAACAAGTACAGTGTCAAATCCATTAATCAAATAATTCGAATTAATACTGAGCAAAACATCACCAATGGCAAACTTAGCATATGATCCACACAAATGGAGGATCAACCATTGTATCTGCTATATATTATATCAATTACAATGTCGAATCCATTAAACAAATAACTCGGTTAATTCTGTGAAACATCTCCACTTCCAAAGCATTGAAAGCATTGCATCTTGCTATACATTATACCAATTACACTGTCAAAATCCATTAATAAAAGACTGTGACATAATACTGAGCAATTCATCCTCAATGCTGAAATATTGAATTTGCAAAGAAAAACCAGCATACAATTTACATCAATAGACAATCAACCATTGCATCTAGCTATATATTACATCAATTACATGTCACATCCATTAATTAAACAATTATATATATAGAATATATATATAAGGAAGATGAAGATGAAGATGAAGATGAAAAGCAACAAACCAGTGCCAAGCAAGACAAGTGACTCAGGGCAACCAGGAACTCTGATTTCCCTAGAGAAACTCACACTAGTCCCAGGCTCCACAATGTACTCAGCACTCCCAACTGCAAAGATGAAAACATCAAACACACAAACAGTTCAATTCAAGGGCATTGTGTTGAAAATAAATGAAATTGGTTAAGTGAACACCTGAAGCTTTAGGAGTGAGAAGGGGAAGAAGCCTGTTGTGAGCAAGATTGGTGAGATGGTGATGTGATGATGAGATTGATGGGAACTTGTGGGGGAATTGGGGGTAAAGAGCATTGCTTGGAGTTTTGGGCATGCATTTGGGAATGTATGAGGGTGGTGGTGCTGTTGGAGAAGAAGATGTAATCATGCTCACCATTTTCTTCTCAGACCACCTGCTGACAACAAGTTCAGCTGCACAACACAGATTGAAGAAGATTTACTAATTTTCTTCTCCCACATTTATTTATTATTTTTAGATTTATATGTTTGTCTTTGTAGTATTCCCCAATTTTACTATTTTATATTTGGTCTTAGTTTTGTTTGGTGATTACCCTTATATTTGTACTTACATTATTTAATATATTTGAAATGGTTAATTTATTTATTTTTCAATATATATATAAATATTTTTTTATTTGATAAAATATGAATAAATTATTTATTAAAAATCACGTATACAAATATAGAATTACTGTCTCAACACACATGTGTTTTTATCCTAAATTACAAACCGACACAGGCTAAGAAAAAAACGTAATCAAACTTGTAACTAGATCGTATGTAGCAGGCTCGATTATAAATTGAGATATCCACCAATGGCCTGATGGGCCAACCCGCGGGTCACTCAGACCAGGTTGCCCAATCCAGCCCAACAAATTGTTTATTTTTATTTTTTTAAAAAGCTAAAACAATTTGCTTTAATTTTTTAAAAACGCTAAAACAGACCAACCATAAAAAATCCACCTTACAAAGATTCGGTCCCGCTGCCCTTTACAAGACCAACAACACCAGAGTCAATCAGCCATAGCTTTTTATATGGCAGGACTAAAAATTAAAAATGAAAACAGGTTTAATTAGTGTCATTTTATTAACTTTAATTTTCATTCCTAAAAGTTTGATAACAAAAAGCAAAAATGAGAAATTGAAAACTTGGAGGCTTCATATTCACCCATAACAACTGATAATATGATGAATTACAACAACAATCCTTGGGTCCAAACAAAAGTCAAGATTTAATACGGATGAATAAATAAATTGGTGATAAACTATGTCGACTTTGATTCTTTTACATCCAAAAATACTTGTTTTTCAGGCTTCATTAAAAAATTTTATAATTATAATTAAAATTTTCATTCATTATTATTTTATCCATAAAATTTTTATCATATCATGGCTCCAAAATTCATGATTTTTTTTAAAAAAAATATATTTATTATTATTTTATTCATATTAGCAAAATCTTAATAATTTTTTTTCTAAAATATAAGACTTATCTTATTTAATTGATTTATAAAAATAAAAAATTACATTAATTTTATTAAACCATTGACCTATAATTTATTATTAAATAAAATAAATTAAAAATATAATTTTGTTTAGGGCCTCATTTTCACTAAGACGAGCTCTAATGCAAACGACACAATAAATAAATGAATTAAGTGTAATTATTTCATCTTGTTTAAGTTATTTTAAGTTATCTTATGTTCTTCTTTATAATGATTCATGAATTATTTTAAATTTTTTTAAAAATAATTTTTTTAAACCCGATTTGTCATTTTCTTTTTATTTATTTAATTGTTTTTAACAATTAATTATTTTTTTAATTTAACCGGGCCTACCCAGGCCTGCGGGTTGGCACCATAGACCAAGTTGAGTAAGGATACAAGTGGGGCAGAGAATCCCCGTTCTCCGCGGGGACCTGTCCCCGACAGGGCGGGGAATGAGAGAAAACCACTCCCTGACCCGCGGGGACGGGGCATGTATTCTCCGCCCTCTAGGGATCCTCGCCCCACTCCTAGCATTGAGAAGGATTCTCTGATTTTTAAATTAAATATATACTATATATATAAAAATAACTCATCTGATTAATTTTATTTATTAAAAAAATTCAAATATTGATATAATATTATAACGACCAAATATTTCGATTTTAAAAATTTTATTTTTGGTGTTTATTAATAATGTTTTATATTTTTATAAAAATTAGTGTTACTCCAATGCAATACTTGGAGATAATTATATGAACAATTGTTTTAAAAATTTTAATAAATTTTTTTTATTTCCTATTATAGATAAATATGTTATATTAAAATTAAGAAGAAATTGATTAATTTATCAACTTTATTGAAATCTCAACTTGCAAGTAGAACATCTCTTATGAAATTCCAACTTCCGCAGTTCCACTTCCTCAGTTTTTCATACCATCAATTACTTCATTAGTTTGTTATTTTCTCATACATTAAATAATGCTTATTTTGAGGAATATTTTATTTATTATTTTTTAATTTTATATATGATGTGTTACATGTGTAATTTTAGAAAAATATTTGGCGTGGTAGGGAATCCTCAACCCCGTCGGGATTCCCCGACCTCGTGGGGGAGTGAGTGGGGGGAATTTCTCCCCCGCGGGGAATTTTGGGACGGAGAATCGCTGCCCCATGGGAAGTGGTGATGTGGACGAGGATCCTATTCCCCATCCCGCCCCACTTGCATCTCTAAAGTTGAGCCAAGTGGGTCCAGTTTATGTGCCCTTGCCATCTCTATTTTGAGCGGGTTGTGGTTCAAACCTGTCTTTTTAATAAGACACCAAACACTCTATGGTGAGGATTTTGGGTCTAATAGAAGAGGTTATTGACATAATATTTTTTTTTATTTTTACTTGTTAATTTTGTATATATGATAATATTTTGAGTTTTTTTTTTTACAAATTACTTGTTTCCACTTTTTAACACTTAGAAAAATATGAGTATTGAGAATTAAAAACTCTTACCAAAATTTTAAAATAATAAGAGTGTTTAATAAAAACAACGGAAACAGGCTTTGAATTGGGAAATTAGAGTTTGGGTTGAGAAAATAATATTTTGAAAATGTAATGTTGGCTTTTGGTGTTTTTATGAGCTGAAAGATTGCATACTTTTATGTGACAACTTATTTGATTTATGGAAGAAGAATGTGGGAAAATTTTATATTTGTATATATATGAAAGAACCAAAACAAATCCAAATTCTTAATTAAAACTAGTTTTAATATTTTTACACTCAACTGTTTATTTTTATAAAATAAACATATTTTCAAAAAACTTTAAATGTTTATATATCTATATACTATTTATGTAGGAATTTATACATTGACCAACTACAAAATCCAAAACATTAAAACCTTTTAAAAAATAGGAAATTATTTTTTAGTCCTTGAAACCTTTTAAATATCCCTTGCAGTTCCTATGATAAATTGATATACTTTTTAGTCTTTCATTTTTAAAATTCATGTCATTTGGTTCCTGTCGTTACTTCGCACCGTGAATTTGTTTTGTTAATTTCACAATTGCCCATGAGTGTTTTGGTGGGAAGAATAGCGGCAAGTCTTGTCAGTCATGTTTACCAATTTATCTTGTCTTCTAACTTTTAGTTTTCCTATTCACATATAAGGCATTGTATTTACCATCATACATTCTTGTATACATAATTTTTAAAGTATTTATTTTCCATAGTTATTGGTCATATTATCTACTTATCGTTTAATATAACATATCTTTGCTCATAAATATGACTAACTATTTATTATTAATATTTCCATCACAAGGGATCCCGTCTCACAAAGCACTTCATCCAATCTTTGCCCCATCTCGTCATCAAATTTATCCGTGCGACCTATGCCAATCTCGAGTTCTCGCGGAAGCTCTGATCATGATGCGACAATGGTTGGCCAACGTTTTGAAGATGCAAAACACTTCAAGGATGTCCTATGCGATTTTGCTATCAAACGTAATTTTAATTTTCATTTCATAAAAAATGACAAAGATAGAGTTACTGTTGTATGCGCTGCAGGTAGCTGCCCATGGCAAGTCCATGCCTCAAGTGAAGGTAATCTTCCTACGTTTAAAATCAAAACATCACAGGGTGATCATACATGTGGTGGAGGAATTGCGACAACATCTCATCCAAAAGCTTCAAAGAGATGGGTTTGTAAGCAAGCACTTAACAAACTCTGGGATCATCCTACTAGGTCCCACAGGCAAGACGAGAATTGGACGTGGTTCATATCGACTTTGGGTGATGCATTATACGGTGAAGAAAACTATGACAAGATCATTACGTTCATCTCAGACAGGTCGAAGGGCCTTATCAATGCTGTTACGAAGGTATTCCCTTCCTCCCCACATGGTTACTGTATATGACATCTACAAACAAATTTCCTCAGAGCAAATAACCGATTGGGGAGAGAATTGAAAGATGAATGCTAGAGCCTGATTGTAAAGATTGCTTATGCCTGCATGGCTTCCGAATTTGATGATTATGCTAACCAACTCTTACTCTTGTCTGTACAAGCGCAAAATTGGTTATACGAAAAATCAGACATCATGCATTGGAGTAATTACCTATTTAAAGGTTCTTGATGGGGTGAAATGTACTCCAATGTTGCCGAGTCCTTCAATGCCTGGATCAGAGAAGCTCGGCATCTTCTTGTGTGCAATATGGTCGATTCGATAAGGTGCGTCGAATATTATTGTTTATTGGTAAGATATATCAATCCCGTTTAATGTTCTCCTTAAGTGCATTTTTCCATACAAAAGAGATTATTTTCAGTAATTCCTGTTTACATTCTGGCTTTATAGTTTATTATATCATCTACTAAATGCAATATCTAAAATATAATTATAAATAGTATAACTATACAAAATCTAATGTTAATATATAATATTATTTGTATTGTCTGCTTAGCTTCCTTTTCCTTCGTTTTGCTTCAATTCCGTTTTGTATATAATGTTTACGAATTACATTGCATATTTAAGCTCATGAACATGATGTATAGAAGGTGTGAATAATGCCAGAACTGGAACACATATCTTTGCCCTGTGCTTCATAGGAGGATTGAAGAAACGGTCGAGGAAAGCAAAACCCTAGTTGTTGGGTGCTCCAACGAGTAACAATTTGAAGTTATTGACCATTAGAGGTTAATTTATGAGAGAAAACATGTTCTTGTCGACATTGGGAGGTGTACAACGTACCATGCATACATGCATGCGCCGCAATTATGCAAATGGATACTAATGTTTATCATTTCATTGATGATTACCACACTATTACAGCTTGCAGGGTAACATATGAGAACCCAATATTCCCGATAGCAAACCTAAGGATGATAATCGGGATCTCTATCTTCGACCACCCATCTCGAAGAAGTGACCTGGCTGACTAAAGCGCCAGAGGATCGAGTTACAAGCGTTCAATATTTGGGAGTTACGATATAGTCATTGTCATGAAGTTGGCTATAACAGAGCTACTTGTAATGCTGTGGTTGCAGACTGAATTATATCTATTGAACACATCTACTCAAGATATCAACACGCAAAGAGTTAAGTTGTTTCTAAATGGGAAGGCCTGATGTTACGCAGTATTATTGCTTTCTAAATAACTTTATATGTTAGTAAACAGTTAATGTAGTATCTAATCAGAGTTTTTTGAAATTAAACAATGACAGTTTTGTGAAGACATCTATCATAATGTAAGAATTTATCTCATTTTACATCTATATTGTTTTTATATTAAATTATATTGCGCATTTTTGACCTAGTTCTCAGGGAATACTCATATGAAATAGTTACTATGTACGTTTGGTGATAACAAGAAGATCTAACATTTTATACCTGATTGTCCAAATATTAAAACATAGTTCATGGTTTTCAAACATAAACGCCAACAAGTAGATAGCTGGAGTTAGATTAGTGTTGAAATTAGAATTTTTCATCACATACAAAACATGTAAGTAGGATAACTGTCATTAAGCATCAAGTGGGGCTTCATAAGTGTCATCTGTTGCATCGTTCACATTTAAACGGTTTTGAGCTGCATTGTCTTCATTATTCGGTGGTCCCATTAGCGATGCGACCTCATCTATGTCACCCATCGTAGACACTTCTATTGTTGCACTGGGGTCATCTATCGTTGTACTTGCAGCCACCTCGACCATTGCGGGTGCGTTATCCATGATGACATCATTTGTCTGCTCCTCATCAGTATTGGCTACGGAGTGCTCTTTCTTCATTGGAATTTGGCACAAATCGTCGGCCAATATCTGCGCATCATATTGCAGGAGAACATAGGCAACATCACTGGTGGTCAGATGGAGTTGATCTCCCTTGAGTATTTGTTCCATGAATCTCATAAGGTAAACGGAACAATCAATTGTATCTTCTCTTTGTTGTGGGCAGTCTCGCACATGTTAGTGATTCTTAACTTAAGCTGCAAGTAATTCTCTAAGAGTGCACGCTGCAAAATCAATGAAAAAAATAAGGATGAAGTAAACAAGAAATTTATTAAGTACAAATATTTAAATAAAAAACCATAACGCATACCATAACACATGCCAATTGGTCATAAATCGGGCTACTTATTGACAAATAGTGAAGATACTCCTTTTTGTCCTTGTCGAGAAGGAGAAGATGGTAGTGCTTGTGCCGCACAATCGGCATGAGCACTATTTCCACCGTTGGGTACTCATCTAGTGTGGGGGCCAGCATATTGTAAACACCTTCGGATGAACGGGGCTGCTCAAATAGAGCGAGTACCATCGGTCTAGTGATTGTAGCAGACCTTTTGTAAAGAAACCGGAATTTCTTCAAGGATTCTAACAACATCAAGACGAAGAAGTCAACAACATCATCAGGCACAAGCTGCTTACCTTCTAGGAAAGGAAACATATGTGAATGACATGTGTACCCTCGTTTGTTGCTCCAAACATGCGTTCTGATAATTAATATATGAAAATAGTTAATATAGACATGGTTAAAAACAACAACATCAAATATTAAAGATCTCATTAAACTTGTAAATGATTAGCTTTGAATATAACCAACAAAGTGGGATACCAAGCAGATTGAGGCAATATAATACAACACCACAAATATTAATAAGAAATATGAAACACTAACCAGCTATGCCTATACTAATTGTTTCTACAAAACTTTAAATCTAAAGCCATTGCATGCATAATGGACAGAAATGTATTATGAAAACAAAAGCTTAATTGTCTATGTGAGAATTTAAGAAAACAGACACAGTCAGTTGCTGCATCTTATCGAGGCTTGCAAACCCCGCAAGCCGCTTGTTTGGAGGAATGAAATTTACACGTGAGGCCTTCACTATATTCTCGGCTGCACCGTCACTACATTGGCTGATTTTAGTTGCTGTCAATGAAGGGGGGTCATTGACGAAAACTGGTTGGTCATTTTTCAGGGTTGCGAGTGACTCTATTATTTTCCCAACATTATTGATTGTTTTGACATCTGCTACATTTAACTCAGATGGTTTTTGTGTAGTTGCCTTTTTCTCCTTTTCTTTCGGATAATTTTTTCCCTTTTGATGCATGCTGACTGTGCTCCTCTTGGCCTTGCAGCTTGTATGACAAGCTTCTCATATTGGTCTCACTTTTTTTCTTCTGAATTGGGGGTTTCTGTGGTTTATTGGAAACTTTCTTAACCTTCTTCGGAGGTGGGGCAGAGTTGGCTTCTTCCGATTGACCAGAGGTTGTCTTGATTGCTTGTGATGGCGCATCTTGATTTTCATCATGTGCGTCCACTCTTTCTTCAAGATTTTTGACTGTTGCCCTAAAAGCTCTAATTTCATTCAGCAACATCAACTGAAATTTGTCACCTGCCGTATCCTTATCCTCGGGACTTAAGGACCAGGAATGCATGCCAATCTTCAATTGGGAAGACTCTGATTGCATAGGTTGCTGATTTTTAGGGTGAGAAGGCCTTTTCTTCACGTCTTCCTTATTTTCCCGTGTCTTGACTTATTAAAGCTTGATGTGTGAGGGCCGGTAGATGCCTCGACAACAACCATTTGACCGATCAGTGCTCCATTTTGTCCAGAACCAATGCACTCAGATTCAGTCTGGTTTATTGGAGTCAATTCAAAGAACTTACATAGAATAACAAGTATTAGCAATAAAAAAAAAAGGATAGGGTTCAACTATATCAACATATGAAACATCAACAAATTGTCAAATATTAGACAATGCAAGTATATAAATCTACATGGTTTTCTAAATAAATGAACATTTATTCAAAATAATAAACACTTCATCAAAAAGGCAAATGGTTATTTCGTTTCATAAAGATATATTTTATATCTTAAAGCATAAAGCAATTTTACAAACATAATCTTAACATTGTAAAGAATTTACAGTGTATTATGCATGAATAAAATGATTGAATAGAAAATCCTATGAGTAATTCTAATCTAATATAAGTAAAACAATTGTTTACATGGCTTCCCTCTATAGACTCAACCAAGGTAGTCGCACCAGCTTGTTTCATGTAGCTATTCTAGCCATAGCAGAGAATGGGTGGTGTTTTTCCAAACCTCAACTTCTTCCCTTTTCCTGTTACCTCATAAAACCAAAGATTAAGAGCAATAACACAACCCTTTAGATATCCCGTCCTTGTTGTCTTCCCTAAACACCTGACCTTCACTTATGCGGCTGCATTAGGCACATCCTCCATGAGCCATTTGTGAGTGGCTTGTGCCCATGTATACCGATCCAACTTTGATAGGTCATCTATATAGTATGCTAGGCGCAAAGGTACTGAAAACATGGTGGTCGGGAAGAGCAAATTGCCCAGGATGTACACCAATAGTAACTTAATAAAACTTCTCTACTTCTTAGCTTCTGTTTCCTCTACTAACTTCATTAAAGTTCTGACTAGGCAGTCCCTAGTTCGGTCTTTTGTCTTTGTGTAGTACTTATTCTCAAGTGTGCAGCGTTCCTTTCTCTTTTTAAAATTTATGGCATCACCATTACAACGTAATCCTAGTATCAACGCTACATCCTTTGGCCTAAATTGCAAATAACTATTACCCAGCTTGAACATTTTAGTGCTTCCATCAAACACTTGCATAAGCATTATGGGCTCCAAGTCCATAAAATGACTAAAAGGCGTCTGTCAGAGTATTTCCCAATGTATGCGCTTCTCTCTCAAATCCCTTATGATAGACACGATTGGTGCCAAGAAACATCGTTCATTCACATAATTGATGGACTTGTTGGCCATTTTCCTCTTACATGCACAATCAAAACATTTGAATTTAGTTCACACATTGCAAATGGTGCTAATTACCTTACTAAAGTACTGAACCAAGCATTCGTTATGTCATTGCCAAAAATTAAATTGTAAACAAAAAATTCAAAAAATAAACAAAGAACATATAGTTACATATTAAAAATTGATTGTAAGCATTTTACATTTGTGTTGTACAGAAATGGGAATTTCCAGTGTAAAAATACTAAACATAATCATAGTCACGTGAAACAAAAGAGCATTCTCAGATTTCATCATTCAAATCCAAAAAAATTCAGGACAACAACTCCACATTTAAACTGGAAAATTTTCAGGATTCTTATATTGTTCTAAACCCTAAGTAGAAACTATGTGAAAATAAAAACAAATCAACAAACCTTTGCTTATCTCTTACTCAAATTAGGGCACAAAATACTTTTTTAACTAGTATTACACGATCTTGAACTAAAAAAAAAAAAAATTACAGTGATCTTAGATGGCATTAGTCCATCATACCTCTCGGCCTTGCTAGAATAGAGATGTTCCATAGGTGCGCGGTTTTATCTTTGCCTTTTTTTAGTGCGATCTTTTCCTCTTCCCACTTGTTCAATCTGCGATGCAAGGTACATTGACAAAAGAGCACAAGACCATCCTTCTCCACAGTGATGGATCCGATGATGAGGGTTCTCAGGAGGTGAAGAGGTGTGATGGGCATTAATTGGTGAATAGTTTCAAAAATTGTTTTTCCTTTACAAACTCTCACAGGGGTAAAATTGGAACTTCACCATCAATCTAACCCAGTTAAGGTCTTCTTGGACTATAAAGTCCAAATGTCAAAAAAGAGGGACTTATTTGGGGATGTGAAATAGTTCAGGGACTTCTTGATTAAATGACAAAGATAGAAGACTATTTGAACAATTTCTCTTAAAAAATTTGCTCCAGTGGTTAAACTTTTTTTTCACCGATTATGGACAAGCAGACATGTGCACAGTGTGCCGTTACTACCTCAATACATCTATGTCTTCAGTTTGTATAAGTTTATATTTGAACTGTCTCCTTAGCAAGATACAACCATCATATATAAATAATTTGGTGCTAATAAGCCAAGAGATTATTGACTCCTCCAGTTAACCATGCGCACTCATAAGAATAATAATAAAAAAAAAGTGCGGGTTAAAAATCTCAATAAAAACAAATTAACAATTAAAATAAAAAAACTAATTACTAGCTAGTTCAACCATTGAGACTTCCATCTAATAAGTAATGCCCACACCCCTCTTTTTTGGTTTTTTTTTTATGTGAAAAGGGTTAGAAAGAAAAAGCAGTTGATCTCTATCCCAAACTTCAAGCAAACATCCAAATCATGACCTTTGTAGTCAACTTTGGACACTCAAACACGGACCATTAAAGAGTCTTATTATACCACATGCGTTTGCATGCATGCATCATCATGCGCTTGCATTCATACTGAGAAGTCATTTTACGTTTCATTAGAATCCAATTCATTTAATAAATAAATAAATAATTTATCTTTAGTACATGTACTTTTCTCAATACTTATTTTTATGTAACTTCTAATGAGAAAAGTCTTGTACTTTCGTAATGCACAATATATTTAGTAATGTTACATGTCTAATTTGTTGTACCATGGCAAGCTTTTAGATCTTTCTTATAGTTGAATTTTAACTTAAGTTAAACATATGAAAGGAAAATATATATCTGTACTTCTATATTATATATATAGTTTTAATGAGAGTTGATACAGTCACAATTTTATTAAATAGTGCCGTGATGGATTGATTATCAACTTGCTTGCTGATTGTTTTCAGAATATCACCACTATATTTTTAAACTTTGTATAAAAATTATCCATCCTAATAAAAATAGATAAATAATGTTTAATGAAAAAAAAAATACTATTATAAAAATAAAAAAATTATCAATACAAATCATAACAAACTAACTATTAAGAGAAAAAAGACGGAGAAAGAGAGGGGACATGTCCCTAAGGTGAATAGACACAATTAGAAAGATTATAAATTATAAAAAAAATAATTATACATGCACTTTTTTATTTACATGTAATTTTTAATAAATTATAAAAAAAATAATTTTATTAAATGAGAAATAATTACTCTATAATAGAAAAGTAAGAGGTATAAGACTTGTCCACATCTATTTAAAAAAAAAAAACCACAAAACGGGATTATCCACATGTGAATGCCAGGTGTGTGTGCATATTAAAAATTGGAAAACAGATGAACCATTAAGACTAGAATGGACCAGCACAAGCAATAATTAAGTCATATATAACAATTCCGTGTCAAACTACAATGCTCCCTCATTATTCATGTGCATGTACATTTTTCTTGACGTTCCAACCAAACATTTCAAACCCTAACCAAGCCATTCATGAGAAATAATAATATTAATAATAAAACCTTCACCGACTCAATCAATCAAAAAAAGACAAAACACATAAGAATGGTAACTTAACATTTTCTTTGCAATTCCCTCTAACATAACTTGCCCATATATATATATATATATATATATATATATATATAAACACCTTTCAAGCATGAAAGAAGGTATCCCATCATTTCTTCTATTCATTATTCATAATACTTCACATAACTAATATGCAAAAATATATATAAAACAAAAGAAGTTTCATTTATATATCTCCTTTCAGCAAAAAGAAAAAGAAAACATGTATTATATGTAAATTTGAAGCAATCAGGTATCAGGGAAATTTGATGTATATGGACCATTTGCAAGAGTTTTGTTGATATTATTTGCATTGTTCATCTGTTGAGAATGGCCACCACCGGCGCCGCCGCCACTGCCGATAATTGATGTGATTGCCGCAGCAAGTGCGGCGGTGAAATTAGGGTCCGATGTGATCGCCGCAGTTGCGGCGCTCACCGTGTCTGCAAGAGTAGTCGTTGAACGTTTCGCTAATGGAGAACCATCAAAATCCGGTGACATTTGAAGTCCGGTGAACTTTGACTGGTTGTTGTAAAGTTGTGGTTGAAAGACCGGCTGCGGCGCAGATAACTGCATCGTCGGCGATGATGCCGGCCTTTGCAATTGCAGTGGATTAGCACTGTGAGTGAGATCCAATGTAACAGTAGGGAATGGTGCTGAAGCTGAAATGGTGGCCATGCTAGATGAGCAAGGCAACATGGTTCTTGCTAAGAAATTGGAGTTCATTAGTCCGTCAGAGCTCGACATAGAGCCGGAAAGAAGCATTGATGCTGCTGCCGATGTTGTTGAAGCCATTGCCATTGCCGCAGGTGGCAATGGATGGTTATGAGTTCCTTCGTATGTTGTTATCAACACCGATCGATCTTCCGCGCATCTTTGCACCTATCATATGATCGAATAATCAATCAATAATAGTTCAAAAACCAAACCAAACATATTATTTAGGCTCGGCGAAATATCTTACTTGTTTTCGGACGGGACAACCGGTAGCCATTGTGCATCGATAGTAAGCTCGAGGGCATGGATTTCCTTTCGCCATTTTTTGTCCGTATTTCCTCCATTGACATCCATCAGTGATCTGAAAAAACATAAAATGATCATCAAGAACTTGCTTTGATACCATATTAGATACAATTGAATAAATTTAATATGAAAATATACCATGGGAGCTTCGGAACGAGCTCTAACAGAAACTCGGGCTTTCCTCATAGTTGCTTCTTGTTTCGGAGCTATCTCTTTGTTATTGTTGTTGTTATTATTATTAGTTTCGATAGAACCGATGTCGACATCATTGGGAGGAGAAGATGATCTCTCTCTGCTACCTCCAGTTGAAGAATGAGAATGCTCATCAGTTTCAGTTGCAGCAGGACCAAGATCCATGAACTGTCTTGGAACAATGGTTTCTTGATCATTCTTGATAGCATTATTAGCATCTACATGATTCTGATAAACATAATAAAAAAAAAATCATATATATATATAAATAAATTATCTATGAATGATTTAGTACTTAATCATGATGTAATAATTAATGTATATATAAAAGAAAAAGGTACCATGAATGGAGAAGGAACAAGTCCATTAATCCTTTGATTCTTTTGTTGGAGCAAAGTGTTGAGATGCATCTGAAGAGCATTGTAGTTACTTGTCACCTGGTTCAACATCCCTCTCAACCTTTGATTCTCTTCATTCATCTTCCCAAGTTGAGCTTGCATGGCTTCCAACTAATTAAAACCCCAAAACAAAACATGACAATCAATTGATAAACCAAATCATAAAAAAGAAAGAAGAGAAAGAAACATCTAAAATGAAAAAAGAAAACTCACCTCACTCTCACACTCCTTATCATCTTGATTCAATGAAGACAAGCTATCATCAAGAGTGGATTGATCACTCCCAGTATTAGCAGTTAACAACTGCAAACCAGTCTATAAAAAAATCCCACAAAAAAGAAAAGATCAGTAAAACAATGAAAAGAAAAAAAAAAGAAGAAGAAAAAGAAAAAGTACATGACAAGACAAGAACTAACATTAATGGTAAGATCTTCTTTCTTGATGATAGGAAGAAGAGGGTCATCCTTAACAAGCATCACCTTCATCTTCTTTTCATGGTCAGTAGAGAAGAAGTCCATCTCATCATGAACACGTTTGTTGGTGTCCATGGAAGAACCAGCTGGAAACAAGAAACTAAGCCCACCAGTTCCAGGTCTTTGATCCATTAATTCTCACAAAAAGAAGAAGAAGAAGAAGGAGAGTTGAGAGGTTCTCTAAGAAAGGTTTTCAAGGATGAGAGAAGAGGGGGATAAAAAGGGGGAAGGAGATGAGGATGAGGTCATGTGGTGCGTGGGCAAATGGAGGGGATGGGGGGAGTTTCTAGGGAGGTTCATGGAAGTCAAAGGATGATGAAAGAAGGGGGAAAAGGAAAGATGGACAAGGCTTCACCGATTGGGCCGCCGCTGCACGTGAGAAAGATATAGAGATGAAGATAAGAAGGACAAAAGAGAAAGAAGTGGTCAATATGTTGACTTTGACTTGGGCCCATTGATTTATAGCTTGCTTGACAACCTTACGGCGGTGCCGCGTTCTTTTTCTTTTTTTTTTTTAATTATTAAAAATAAAAGATGGAGGCAAACTAATAATAATAATAATAATAATAACTTAACAAATTACCTATTTTTATAATTTTGAGAGTTTTAAACAATATTGTATAAGACTCGAATATAAAAATATAAAATTTAGAAATGAAAAAAAAAAAGATTTTATTTGTACTGTATCTAAAATGTATGTATCTCGTTTATTCTTATCCTTCAACTCTTCTAAATTTTACAGTTTTTTAACCAACCTATTTAATTTCTTGGAGGCTTTTATGTCAGTAACAAGCCCAAGCTTATGGCATTGTTGATCTTGTAGCGGTTGAAATTGAAAATATGAACCATTTCATGTAAATCCATGATTCCATTCCAAAGCATAATTAGAATTTTCTTAATTTAATTTTGAAAGATTTATGAACATTTATTTATAATTAAAATTTTTCAATTGTTAATATTATATTTAATATAAGAAATCGTGGGCTAGCCTATTGGTAGCTATCTCAAAAGTCTTGAGATGTACTCTCCCTTCTAGGATTGCATAGTGGAGATTATTTTTAGGAGACTCGCTTGTCTTTTATTTTGTTACTTGTCGACTTTGTCAAAAAAAAAAAACTATATTTAATATAAATAAAAAATTAAATGTAATAAAAAAATATTTAACTTGTTTTTGAAGCACTCTTAAATAAAAATAAAAATAATAATAATAATAATACCACCAATTAGTAGCATGGCATAGATTTGGGCCACTAAAAACGACATAACAGGATAAGTTTACCCTTTTAAAAAAAAAATAAAAAAATAAAAAAATAAGTTTACCATCTCACAAGACTCCGGATACCTCAACCTACGACTACTACTACTAATAATAAATAAATAAATAAATAATGTAAAGAAATTTTATTTGGATTTAGTGAATTTTATTCAATACATATTAATTAAAATTAGATATCATAGAAATAAATTGACTGGATAATTGTGAGATTTGTTTTATTCAGAAATGAGGCATGTCGACCGTTTTGGTTTCATTGTTTTATCCTAATTTATTTGTTTTTATTAATTTAAGTATTCTAATTGTCTAAAACTATATGGGAAAGTTTTATTTAATTATATTTTATTTATTTATGTTTTATTGTGTTTCCTTCATCAACTACTAGGGATTCAGGTTATTTGAATTTAAAAATTAATATTTTCTATGTAAAATTTATGCAGATTAAAAAAAAAAAGAATTACATCATCATTGCAACATAATAGTTGATATTTCATACCTTAATATGCTATTAAAAATAATCAATATTTTAGTAGACTATTCAATAGTTTTTTAGATCATAAAATAATGAGGAAAAAGAAAATTAATTGAAGAGTTTGGAAAAATGAAAAAAGAAAGGACTTTCTTGGTTCACTGTACAATACAAATGACTTAAAAACAAATCAGCCGGCCATTAGATTCCATTTCATACGGAAAACAATTGAATTTCATATATGATTGATAAGACTTATAAGATGATCAAAAGTCTTATTTTTCCCCCCCCAAAAAAAAAAAAAATTAATTAAGTTGCTTTGAATTCCATTTTATGAAAATTATAAACTTTTAATATAATGATATCACTGATCCGACTTTTTAAATTAACTTTATTATATATATATATATATATATATATATATATATATATATATATATATATATATATGTTCTTAATTCTATCCCCAAAAAGTTTTTTTTAATTAAAATTATATTCTTAAAATAATTGATTATAATGTAAAATTGGTAATTGATTGGTGAGGTTTCTAATTAACATAATTATTATGAGTTTCCAATTAAAAAAAAAAAACCCTGAAGTTTGATGAATATTCAATCAAAATTTCCTCTAAACTCTCACATAGTCACATGTAGATATTGAATGAAAATATCAATTAAATAAGACAAACTCATGGTTCACATCTATCCAACAAACAAGCGAAGTGTTAGCATGCAAAGACTTAAATAATAAAATGGGTACCACTACCTTTCTTTTTCTCCACAAATGCTTGACTAACTCTACCACCTCACAACATAGTCTTCTCTCTTTATATTAATATTCTTTATTTTAATCAACAAGAGAAACTTCAAAGAAGAATTGGTATGGAAATCATAATACTTTAAGGACCCTATCATTGACTAAGATATATAACTTTTATAATATATAATTCAAGCCAACCAATAAAAGAAGAGAATGACATGCTCACAGCTAAGACCTACATATGACCTTGACCTTCTTGACATGATAATTAGATAGTTAATAAACATTAAACAGTGTGGGAAAAGAACAAACTTAGCTTTCTAATGCAAAGTGTAAAAAATTTCAAGTCTTAGTAGTTAGCATGTTAATGTACTGGAATGGCATTTTGGTCAATGTCCTAATCAAGCAAGCAAAGGATCTTATGTAGTTGATGTTGTTTCTAAAGTCTTTCTTTTCTCCTTTATTTGTCTGCTTAGTTTTGTCTTTGCCGACACTAACTTTTTCTTTCCCATTTTAGACATGTTTTGTTTGTGTGAATTGTTTGGTTGGTAATTAAATTTTTATCAATAAAAATATATATATACAAGAATTAATTGGAACTGGCGGACAAAAACTTCTGCACATAAAGCAAGGGTCACATCAATAGTTATAAGATTTGAAATAATTGTATTTAGTTACCATAGGCTCTCAAAATAAAGAATTACAAATGATTTCTAATCATTATTATTACTAAATTATGACCATTAAATAGACAACCTTAAGAGTCCTTTATAAGTAAAATAATAACAAAATTCATAATATCTAAAATTTTAATTGATGACAGTGTATATCAATTTCATCTACATTTATTTTTGGTCAATGAACTCTTAAAAAAAAAGCAGTTTTAATCTTCATAACAAAACAAATAATGAACATATGCCATACTTTAAAATCTACCAGAGAATTACAAAATATCAAATTAATTATAACAGTACTAATAATAATGATAATAATATGAGCTCATGACAAAAATCAGTCAGATAACATTAAATAAAACAAGCATATTCCATGGCATAACATGTTCTAAAATCAACCTATAAACATCAGTGTTTGAACATAATTCCATAATAGAATGCTGAATTGAATAAGCAGATGAGAAAGAGCTGGTGATAAACATGGTCCCAGAAAGAGAAAGAGATAGAAATATGAAATACTTATAATGTGACACTAATAAATGTGATTTAGACCTGCCCATGTTCTCTCTGAATACAACTTGAGACTTCACTAAAAAAAATTAGAATCAAAGATGGTTTTTCCACTTCATGTCAAAGTCAAACACTACGGCGCAGACCCAACCTCCTTTTTCTTTCCTTCTTTCTCTTTTTCTAACTGCTGCTCATAAGTTCATCAGATATGCCTTAGAACTTTGAATCCTAATCTTCCAGTCATAGTGTTTCACATGTTGCAGCTAACTACTCAAAGGTCTCAAACTAGTCAATTCATGATTAAGAATGTACCATGTATATGCAAGGATACATGCATCTCATGTTAGCAACCTCTAACATTTCAAAGTTCAATTTAATATGCATTCAATTTGCATCCAACAGTAAAAAAAATTATTCATTTCACTTTGGACCTGTTTCTTGTGAGAACTATTTATTTATACAAAAACTTAAAACTATTTTAAAAATCTAGAATAAGAGCAAATGTCAACAGACATTTATAGAACGTCTGCAGCTAAGTACAGTTATTGTGGTAAGGAGAGACAGACACAAAAAGTTCATCCATCTGTGTTTTTTTTAAAGATTAGTTCCTCTAGGTGCTAGTAGCAGGGACGAATGATTTAGATTAATTGAATTACTATTATGATTACAATCTATGGTTTAAATCAAAATACTGTACATTCAACTTTTCACTATGCTAGTGTTTATAAGCACAGTTACACTGCTAACTGAACAGTGCACAACCGTTTGATTGAAATATAACGATTGATACAAACATTCGTAGACAACACGTGCTCTTGGAATAATATTTTCATTTGAGAAAAATAACTCAATTGCTAATTTTAAGTCAACGATTGATATGAACGTTCATAAATGATGCATGCTTCTTGAATAATATTTTCATTTGGGAAAAATAACTCAATTACTAATTTTAAGACCCGCACACAAGTGTTTATCGGAGAAAAATAAAAAAATAAATCAATCCAAACGGTTGATTTAGTAATTATTGATGTTAATACATAAAGCTCTGATCCAGTAGGATTGGATGACCACCAACATTTCTATAACAAAAGAACTGGTATTTCATTTCCCTCTCAACTCATACTTGTCCACATTTATATAAAAAAAAGAATTGGGTCTAACTAATATGAATTTTACCTAATTACCCTTGACCAGTGTTATGCAAGATCTGGTTTATTTATTTTATAATTTTGTTTGTTTAATTAGATATGAGAGAATTACAAGCACTATCACTATTAAAAACAATTTCAACTCATGCTTTCTATTTTAGTTTTCTAGTTAAGAAACAAGGTAACTTTCTTTCCTTGGAAGTTAAGGAGTCTAAATCTTCTACTCCGCGTGCCAAAGTTAAACATTCAAGAGACTCTTAAGTCTTGGAGAAATGTCAAAGGATCACCTAAGAATTCTACGGTTCAATCTACCATATATCCAGAACACGTCCGAGAATATTTGAATATGACAGAGAATATTCAAATGTGACATACAAAAAGGTTAAGCAACCAAAGAAAACTCTTTATACATATACACTCTTTATCTTTTCCATTTTCTTTCTGCATTTTTTTTTGCCTCTCAAGATCATACCTGATTGAGGTAAATATCAGAAAGGAATTCATCTGTGTGCTTTCAAAACATGAAATCTTTAAATCGCTGGTGACTCACAAATTGCACACATTCAAATGTCACATATGTCACCTAACATTGTCACGCACATACATTCAAGATTAAGTATAATGCTTGCCCTTTGCATAGAAACCAATTAATACATCATATACATACCTATAATTCGATGTAATGTGTGTTCGAAGATATTATAAGCTTGAGCATGTCTATTCTTTTGGTATCAGCTTAAGAGATGCACTGCAAAAATGATTCAAGCACAGGTTGTCAGATTAAAGCATATGACAATATTAGAGGATAAATAAAAGACGAGGGCGTTCACCTATTGATGCAATATCGCTTCCCAGTTGGTGGTGGCCCATCATCAAAGACGTGACCGAGATGAGCATCACAAACAGCACAGAGGACTTCAGTCCGGGGCATGAAAATGATAGACATGTCTAGCTTGGATTTTACATTGTTTCCGATTGGTTCATAGTAGGATGGCCACCCAGTTCCACTGTCAAACTTTGTCGTAGATCTGGGAATGACCAAGATGACATATGCTTAAGCGATGCAGCAATGTAAATAACAAAGCAGGGTCTGGTTCTAAAACCGCAAATACATACTCAAATAATGGTGTGTCACAGCATATGCAATGGTAAGTTCCCGTGGTTTTTGTGTTCCAATATTGCCTGATACAACATATCATCATTTATTATTAAGGGTCATTAAAATTCAATAGAGTTAAAATCAGTATCAAAACAGGCATAAGGAATGGACGATTATACCCAGTAAATGCTCTCTCAGTGCCCTTTTGCCGAGTTACTTTATATTGTTCCTCGGTAAGACGTGACTTCCACTCGTCCTCGCTTAGGGAAGTAAAGTCAGATTTACCTGCCTCTGCAAAGGCCAATGCAAAATACTTCTTTCAATGAAATTCTACGGCTGACAGTTGGACTATGAGAATTTGGAGAAAGGAACAAGGTTTTTTACAAGAAATAAAGGGGATGAGAAACAAGATATATATAATTGTTTATAAAAAATTACAAAACAGAATGTTTTGGTATGAGATATAAGGATGACACATGCGTTCATTTCAGGGAAAGTGGGGGGAAGTGGTTTGGCTTCCCCCACTTCTGGTGTTCAGTTGTGCTGATGTGGGGGAAGTGACACTTCCCCCACTTCCGACTGATTCAGTATTTTTTTTTTATACTGAAGTGGGAGAAGTGACTCAATCTATAAAAACTAACTTACTTCATTTCTAAAGTTTTTTTTAACTCATAGAGCTTCATCCAACACCTAAATCTTTCGGTTCTATTATCACTTTCTGACAAATGAACATCAAAAGTTCTGGAAGTGATATCACTTCCCCGCACTTCAGGAAAGTGGCACTTCCCCCACTTCCTGACTTCCCCTCACTTATGGTAAAATGAACGCCCAAATGCACTTCTATCTGAAACACATCCAGATAATACATTGGATTATCAGATTCTGGCCAAGTTCAAACTAACAAGCATGCCAACAATGGGAGCGATTATCAACCTATAATTATCCGTCTCTATAATATTTTTTACGTCACCTCATATGGCTTACTGAAATTAAAAAACCTATCCTTCAAAGTGGTTGTGGATTCATGACCCAAGTTTTCATATTAATTTCCAGTTTAACAAATACTTCTTTCATAATGTATCTTACTCATACAAAATGGTGAGAATGGAACATATTATACACCTTAAAAGATTTGCATTCTATGGTTTTTTAGACAGAAAAAAAAAAGGAAAAAGAGATGACTTTTGAGAGTTTGTTGTCAAGATTCACCACCTTCATGATCCTCTCTGTTTTCAGGGAAGACTTCTTGATCATCTCTACCCAAATACTTATAACTTCTTGGGCTGAAATGCTATCGTATTAGGTTTGGTCATCATAGTTATTCGGAATCCACAAACCATTCCGAGCAGTGCTCAGAATTTCTCTAAATATGTCCTCGAATTTATTTGAGATTCAAGCAAAGCCCAAATTGGAGAAGAATATGGTCATGGGTTTTATTTAATGGAACTATGTTCCTGTTCATTTTGTTTTTAAACTGGCCAGGTGCTTTATTACCCCTGCAAAATCATGCAGTTACCTCACAGGGAGTTAGCAGTGCCCATGAATGATATAAATACAACTGTTGTTTTATCTTTACCTACATCAGTAACATATTTTTATGCAGCCTTACCAGAAAAGGATTGGGTTCTTTCAGAAAATACATTCAACCAACTCTAATTCTTATGTCTTCTATCGTAACTTATTGCTATCTACTCCCTCCATATTTTTTTCTACCTATTTGTGGTGTTAAAAACCACAAGCCAAGGCTCCATTACTACAACATAAACCAAGCACAAACTCTTTGGATGAATTTGGATTAAGAGAGAATAGAGCCAAAACAAAGAAAATTAAAAAGGGATACTACTTTCTTCTATTTTATTAGATGAAACAAAAATTAAATGGACAACCAAATAAAAAAAAAACTACTAAATTTTTTTCATTTCCCCTTCCATTCCACCATTCTCTACATTCCAAATGCATTTCCCTATTTTGTTGATATGAGATAGATGTCCTCGACATGGCCGATAAATAGAACCACAAAAATTCCAATGCTCCAATCACTTATAAATGATAAACCTCACTCTAAATTCCACAAATCCAAACACATCCCACATAGAAACAAGAAAAACAAATCAATCACTCAAAACAACGCATTAATAGACAACTAGCTAGATGCTAGCCTTGATATTGCTCCTAGATGAAAACGAATAACAACAACAATATGAACAACAAAAATGTTAGAATACTATATACTTATACGTATATTACTGTATATACATACTCATTTGTACACCCATCTTATATTTATATGGGGTGGTTTCTCTCTAATCAATGGACTCATTCCTTTATTCATACTTTGTCTATCTTGTCTATAAAAAACACATACAATCTCAAAATCAAAACACCCCCAAATTTACAATTCACCATGCCCTAATCACTAACACATGATAAATCTCACTCTAAATTCCACAAATACAAACACATCCATGATATCAAATAATCATAAAAACAATAAACTAAAATTCAATTCTCAGAAACAAGAAAAACAAATCAACAATTCAAAAGGATCAACAGATAGATAGATACATAGATACTGACCTTGCAATTTCTCTGGTCTCTGAGAAGAGGAGGCAGAACCCATCACGCGCAAGGACAAAGGCTTCCTGAAGCTACGAGGGATGGAGAGGAGCGGTGAGGGCTTCGAACGCAGCAATGGCGAGACGAGTTTCCCAGCAAACGGGGGAGCAAACCCAGTGGTCGCCATTAGAGCGAGCTTCAAAACTATTTTCTAGATTTTCTATGTTTTTGCATTTATAACCCCGAAGAAACTCGTATTTTCAATGGATACAAATGGTTTACGTGTCAGCATGTTTGTCATTTTTTTTCATGAATAACCCTGAAAAAATTAAAATTGCAATGGTTACCATTGGTACACGTGGCCATTCCTTGTCTTCACACGTGGACATTCGCGCCATCTTGAACCATCTTGTCAGCCTTATTGAATAAAGTAATTATAATATGGATAATTTAAGAGAAATTTACTATTAAATACCACCTTATATTTTTATTTATCTCCATATTCAAAATATATAATTATTTTTTATTGAATTTTATAAATAATAATATGATTTAAAAATTGATAATAATTTATGAGGTATAGTGCAGTTTAAATTGGAAAAATAGCAATCATGTCATTAATAAAAATAAATGAGAATGTGTATGAGGCACACATGTAACAAGATGGAATGATAATTATGGAAATCAATTGCATTTTTTTGTTAACATTTTGTTATAATTTTTTTTTACAAATAAGTAACAAGCGCCTCCCATTAAAAAAATAATGACGTATAAAATATAGTTAATATCTTAATAAATTTGTGTCTTCACTTTGTGTGGCCTTTAGGGGCCGTTTGGTTCGCGTTAATGATATATTACCATGTAATGAGATTACCGTGGTAATAAGATCGGGAATGTTATATGCCTAGGAATGTTGTGGTAATTTATGATAACCATGTTTGGTTGGAAACTCATATTAAATGGTAATCAACTTGGTAATGTTCTAAATTTCCCAAAATACCCTTATGTCTACCATTTTATGCGAATTTAAATTTATTAAAGTAAAATAAAATTTTTGATAAAAAATTAAAATTTCAAAGCTAAACATATTCCCAAATTAATGTTATTTAAATTTAATTTTTTTATCTAACAATTAAAATATGAAAATTATTATTTTTAAACAAAGGGTATATTTGTCCAAAAAATATTTAAGATTACCACTCACTTGGTAATCCAATATAGCCACCTATTTTGGTGGTAATGGGATTACCAAGTTTCTTGGTAATCTTCCAAAGTTGGTAATCACACATTACCATCAATATTACCACCACCATCCATCCAAACGTGGTAATCTTTTCAGATTACCACGTAACAGGTGGTAATGTTTTCACATTACCGCGAACCAAACGCCCCCTTAGAGTTCGAACTTGAGTCCTTGAAAGGAAAACCTTACATAAAAGACTCACTGTCAATAAATTAAGATGTTATTAAATATTTAGAAAATTTTAGCTCTTTTAATTCTCCCAAAATCTTTGGTTCTTTAACTCTCACTTTGAATTAAGAGGTCGTTTGGTTCATGGTAATATTGTGTCTATCTTGGATTACCATGGTAATCTTATAACTTTTTATCTTTTATCAAATTGATTACCATGAACCAAATAATGTAATGAACTATTCCCAGTAATAAGAGTTCCCAACCAAACATGGTTATATCAAATTACCACAATATTCCCAACCATATTACCATAGTAATCTCATTATGTGCTAATATGTTATTACCACAAACCAAACGGTATGTAAGAGGTAGATGAAAAGATTCGAGCTTTTACTTCACTTCTTCATCTTCCCTCTTGCTCTGATAAATTTATATAAATGTCAATAAATTTTTGCAATTATCAATATAGAGGCTTCTCTATATTGATAATTTTTTTCAAATAGAAATACTTGTATGTTTTAGAAAAGGAACTTGGAGGATTTATATAGGCCTTGACCTAACAAATAGATAGTTAAGATCAATTTCATTCAATGATTCTCATGAATGGGGTAGGTACCACATGCCACCAATAATTCATCCCAACAACCCTCTTATTATAAAAAAAATATTAAAATTATTTATTTAAATTATTAACAGTCGGTTATAATTAGTGAAAGTAAAAATAACATAGTAGAAGTGAGAAAAATAAAGTTATAAAAAAAATTAATGAAAATTATAAAGGTTTGGATGTAAAATTTTTTTAATTTAAAAAGTTACCGGACCCTTAATTTTTTAAAAAATAAAACTTAATATTAAAAAAACAATGGGCCCTCTGGTTTTTTAAAAAATAAAATTTAAATATTAAAAAAATAAAGTGGATCCGCTAATTTAAAAATAATAAAAAAAAAACAAAATACGCATTTTGGGAAATGATAAAGGAAATGCGTATTTTAAGAATTAATAAAAAACAATATTTTAATCTTTTAGCTTAATTACTTCATCAATTTTTATAAATAATAATAATAATAATAATTTTATAAATAATAATAATCTATACATACTATTAAAATAAATGTATAAAGAATGATTCAAGGAATAATTTTAATATTTTTATTTATATTAAATATGATATTAATAATTGAAAATTTTAATTGCATCATAGGCATTGTTTTCATCATACCCATTAAATCGGTTTTATATTAAATATTTAACAAGATGTTTTAATGGAAATGGATGGTAATCTCATTGGTGATTGGAGAAGGTTTTAAGGAAGATTTAAAAAAAATTTGCATAAAGTGGCATTGATTTCATAATGGCCATTAAATAGGTTTTATATTAAACCCTTCCTAATTTTTTTTAAAGTTTTTGGTTTAAAAAATATTTAACAATATTTATTTGGTATTATATTAAATATTAAAAAATAAAAAAAAAAGTATATAGGTGACTAATAGATAATATCATTATATTAAATAAGATTTTCTAATGAAAACATATGATAATTTGATTGAAGCAAGTTTCAAAGAAGATTTTTTAAATTTTTTTTTAAAGAATATTCCCCATTACATAATGAACATATAAGATTTAATGAATTGATTTCATCATGGGCATTAAGTCAATTTTATATTAAACATTTAACAAGACCTACTCATGGAAAAGGGTGACCTTTGAAAATTGAAAATCTTTGCTAAATTTATTGAAATTATTTGTTTAGAAAATAATAAACATCATTTATTTGGTATAACACAAAATATGAAAAAAAAGATTGTGTTATTAATAAAAAATTATAATTAAATGAATATAAAAAATTAACGACACTTATTTGGTATTACATTAAATTATAACATGGGCTTTATTTTTTATTTTTTAAATTTCCAATAGTTTCATATTTATTAAATGGTATAGATTGGGTTTATGGGAAGATGAATAGATAATTGTAAAAGAAGATAAAAATTCTAAAATAAAAGAAATTAAATGATGGTGTTAATATATATTGCTCATATTCTAATGAAGATGAATAACAATTCCCTTTTTTGGTATAGGTTTGTTTTTCACATGAGTGTCTATAATGTTACTATTTACTTTATTATAGTTTTGTTATTTTTTTTACTTCGATTATTCAATCATTTGTTGTTTGATTGTGTTTTTTTTTATTGTAAATATTACAATTATTTGATATGCTCTTATTGGATTAATTTGCTGGTAGTGAAAAGCCAAGTAAGTGTTCTGTCAAAAATTTTTAAATCTAAATTTTAAATTATCTATATATACTATTAATGTAGATGTATAATATGCTCCAGAGTATTTCAAGGAACAAATTTAAAATTTTTTATTATATTTAATTTTTTATTTATATTACTTATGATATACAATTTCTATCTGTTGATGAGTTACTCAATCATGTATATAGAAAACAAATTTCTATTTGTTGGAATATGTGTCAAGAGTTGAATAATTTTTAGTGACATTTTTATTTAAAACTAATATTTATTTGATAGTAATATCATTGTTATTATTTAAAACAACTCTACTTTGATTCATATCAATTTTCATCTATCCAGTCTCAATGTTTTTTTTTTTCATATTTTTCACATTTTTGAACTTAATAAATGTTTAAATTCATCCCTCTAAGAATATTTATAATCTCGAGCAAATAGAGTTCTAATCACATTTATGCACATACTTTTCTTTTAAAATTTAGTGATCAAAATACATTTTCAAATACACATGTCCAATTACCAACCGGGGTTGGTTCAATTGGTAAAAATTTGGTTTGCTTCAGCAAATAGAATTTTTATATACATAAAAATAATATAAAATTTCCGTTTGGAGAGATGTATTATGTTATTGAGCTCTCGAAACTTAACCTGTTGGGCTGGTTTAAAACAGGCAATTCCAAAAAAACTGAGAATGAATTTGTTTGAACCTTAAGAATTAATTATTGGTTTAAATTGCAGAAATCATGGTGTGTTACAAAACCATCAGTAAATAATGAAACACTTTGGGAAAACATGAACTTTGCTTGTTCAAATGCTGATTGCAGTATAATGGCAGAGGGTGGTCCTTGTTTTGATCCATGCACATTAAGATCTCATGCTTCCATTGCCATGAATCTCTATTACTAAGTTTCTGGCAGGAATGACTGGAATTGTGACTTCAAAAATTCTAGTCTTGTTGTCATCACTGTTCCAAGTAATTTAATTCATGTCACTCTTTTTTTCTTCTTTGTTTGTTCAATTAAAATTAATTAATTGATTGATTAACTTTTTCTGTTTTTGCTTATGCAGGTTTTGGCAAATGTATTTATCCCTTTTATGGGTTGAATTGTTGAACAATCAAATGGAAATTGAATAAAAAGTATGACTTTTGATACTCCTTGTCATGTGGTTTTGATTACTTGTTTTGATTAAAGTATCTTAATCCATTTTTTATTAAGTTTTTTGGTAGTGTTTCACACCATTTGAAATGATTAAAAAAAATTTTATATTCACATTTTTCATGAGCTATCACACCTGTCAAATCAGGAAGAAAAATTCAAATACTTATAAAAGAAGCTTAGAAAGATTCATTGAGTTCTTTATATATAATTATTTATTCATTGACAATCTTTTAGCTTCTGTATGTTTACAAAAATAAAAATCAATAAATTAAAAAAACCTTCAAAATTTTTAGAATAAAATAAAATAAAATAGCAATTGAGAAAGAATATCTCAAATATATACAACAGAATGATTCTATATCCTGCCAAAAAGTGAGCTGTGAAAAGACCCCATCAATAAAATTCCTGCACTCATCTTAGACATTGATTGATTCCAAGTGTCTTCAATGCACCAATAAATCTAAATCCTTTCTGCATCAAAACTTTATGGTACTGAAATGCACACATCAATCAGCAGAAAAAATTAAACATAAAAATGCATGATATAAAACTTTCTGTTTGTTTGCATTACAAACAGTCAGGAAGTTCAAATGCATCATGATCTGTACAAATTTACACAGTTACTGGAAGAAAGCAGGATAAGTTCTTTGTTTTTGTTCTTTATACAATTTCAAAACAAATCCCACTTTCCAACAACAGTTCATATAAACATTAGACGGGCAGAATTTTTCCGGAATAAAACAGAAACGGTGAACCGAAGAGCAGCACTGGAACCTCGGTTTTTTCTTTCTGCTATACAATTGGATCTTATTGGATTTTAGCATCTTCAATTTCATATCTACACAAAAACAGATTGACCTTTGTTCACAGTTGCTATGCTTCAGTGCATCCATCCAGAACCCCAACAAAAATGGGCATGATTCGATCATACACTTGATTTTCGATTGAGCCGTTAGTATTTACAGCCTTGTCACCAATAGATCTGATGCTAACTTTCCAAGCCACTACCAAGGAAGCCGCTAATCTCCAGCTTCTCACTGAGATCATTCTTTTGAAACTCAGGTATATCCCCCGAAAGATCATCTTCTTGATGTACAGGAATGTCCATACCATTCTGTGGAAAAGGTTCCTGCATTGGCTCTTATATATCAGCTTGAATTTCTAATGTAATTTAATACAGAAAGCATCTTATCGTAAGATGTCAGATATAAGCATTCAGGGTAAAGAAAATGGGCTAACCAATGCATGTTTCAAGTGCAAATTTGTATAGTGAATAATAATAATGCTTGTTTGCAAAATCTAACAATCAATTCTTCATAAATTTATTTAGTTTGTATACCTGATCACCAGCCTCGGGTCCATCAGAATGAAAGAGAATCGGGCGGCATCTTTTGTCTTCGTTCATCAAGCTTGAATTTTGGAAGTGTGTCACAAGTGCTGTTTTGCCCTGGATTCGTGCATAAGCCAATGATGCAACCTTTTCACTGTTAAATTTCTCCCACTTCTTTCCGTTAAATGCCTAAACATGAGAAGATGTTACAGTCATGCTAGTTTCATTTTAAACAGTACAATGCCAAGTTGAAAGAAAGAATATAAATGATGAAGGTGGAGAACAGGAGTCAATGCTACCACAGAGAATTTAATATTGGCTAGTACATCAATCAAGCCACATCTATATTTTTTCAAGCAACACTTTTCAATTGTTGGACAGAAGCAAATTTTATAAACTATTGATTAGTGAGATTAAGTAGAACTTTTAGATCTGAGAAGAAAAACACCTGATAAAATGAAATGATGTGTGAAGGGGACAACATATTTATAAATGCATAGCCAACATTGCACTTGTTCTGCACCAAACAGAAAACACATCAGATTTGAGTTGAACAATAATAATGCATCTCAAAAATTATAAGGAGCAGCAATTACCTTAAAATCAATTGGCAAGTAGAGGAAATCGTAAGTGCCCTTGTGATTCTCATCAATTGCTGCTAACAGCATCTTGGAGGTGTACCTAAAGCAATCGAGTTCAGAATTAAACAACTATATTTCAATCAAATCACATTAAGTAGTCTGTGTTTTGGGGCAATACTTATTTGGAATATTTTTTATCATTAATGTTGTACGGGTATCTTCCCCGCTAATAATTTTCTCCAAGTCAAGAAGATACTGCTTCTTGTTATCCAGCTGACTCCCACTGTTATCAACTCGCCTAGCTCTTCCACGGTCCATAAATCCATCCATCCCTATCGAGCCTGGACTAGGATATGGAGGAGTTCCAAAAAATGCATGCCCAAATCTTGGAGAAGACAACATTCTGAAATTGGAGGAACTGCCATCAATGCTTCCAGATAGAGCAACCCCAGGATTTATAGGAGCTCGAGAACCCATATTCATCAACAAACTTCCCTCATTCCGGTTGACACCCATACCTCCAAAAGGAACCTGGCTCATGAATGATGTTTCGGGTGATTCAGGAAAATATCCAAAAGGTCTCTCAAAAGGAATACCAGATGGTGCAGATCCAACATGATGATGATGAGGGTTTGATGATGGAAGAAAAGATCCATGACGGTTTGAATATGGAAAGCCTTGCCCCTGCTGCATCTGTCCATTGGGCGTAAACGGACGCCCAGCAGATGGTGATGATGATGGCCAGCCAGAAGATTGAGAATGCTCCGAATAAGGAGTTGGGCTACCCCAAAGAAACTGAGGTCCACTTAGTGTCCCAATGCCAGAACCACCTGAAGTGGAAGGAGGACCAACAGGTGATGCAGCTCCTGGACTGGAGCTCATATTTGGTGTCATCCCATTACTATGTTCGGAAACCGAGTGAGAATGCGGAAATGCAACTCCAAGTGTTGAGTTACTGCTAGTGAGCATCTGATCAGCATGATTAATTCTACTTTGATCTTTTCCAATTGGTGCAATCTTCACAGCATTTGAAATCAGAGGAGGAAGTACAGAAGCTAAACCAGGCAAAAGATTACCACCCATAGGGCCCATGGTTCCTGCAGCTGGAGACTTGCTAATAGCTTGTAAATGATTATCAGTTGGACTGCCAAACTGTGCCCATATTCCTATCATTAATCAGATATCAGTCTCTTGCAAAGAATACCAACAAATCTACAGAAGTAAATAGGATATAGAAGTAACATAAAAGTAGTCAATATACCTGGAGGAGAATTGGCGACAGGCGAACCCACATGGTGTCTGTAACCCCTGATATTATCTTGTTCCAGGTCCTGAGTCAATTGCTGCATCAAGCTGCTTTGAAATGCCAACCATACAAAAATTTTAGCAGAAATCAAAAGGAGGTTCTTGCCAACAAACAATTGGTACTGGTGTACACAGTCCACAGGTAGCAGAAATACTAATACAAAAGCCCAATGCTGATAGACACTTGATGGTAAAAATGTAAGAAGAGAAGAAAAAATCACAGGTTACTGTGCTATATGTGCTTATCACTGAGAATCATTTGAAACATAATTAGAGGTATCATCCAACTAAATGTATAGCTTCATCATCATGAAAGAGTACTTTAACCTACAAAGCAGTGTAAGCATCTATGATCACGAGCAAATGCAAAAGGTAAAAAATTGATGCATACTTGCGACGAGCTCCACCAGGACGGCTAGGTTCCAGCTTTATCCGCTTCCCGGCAATGTCACTCCTGTTCAATGATCGAAGGGCTGCTTCTGCTGCTCTTACATCATAGAACTCTATAAACTTATGGTGTCGTTTATGTGGTGTTTCCCTTATCTGTATTGTGTATGAGAAAAAGAATATACTTTTTTCAGAATGATTTGATCATGTTTAAAAGGCCAGATGCGCAGATATAATTGCAAAACCATACCTCCTTCACTTCTCCATACGCTCCAAAAATCTGTCGGAGGTCATCATTAGAAACTGATGGGTCTAAATTGAAAACTACAAGTGTTCCTTGGTTCATGTCCTTGTCCGATGGATTATCCTAAAAGAAAGAAAAGAGAGGAATAACAATAAATAAATAAACATCAGAAAAGGTAGTGATCAAATTCAAAAACCATAATATTAAATACAATCAGACCTTTGGTATTGAAAAATGGATATCCAGTTTCCTTCTTCGCAAGGGCTTATTCTGCAATGCCCGCATAGCTGTTCGAGCAGCACGGATGTCATAGTAGGAAATCATGACAAAGCCCCTGTGCTTGCATGCAGTGTAGAGTGTTCGGATGTCCCCATAATGCTACCAACATAACAGACCCAAAACAGAATGAACTACCATAAGCAGCATTATCAACATCAAACAATCATACAAGGATTATAAACAACTATAAAAAATGCATTATGGACAAAAGGTTATGGCTAGCAGTCATCATCGTTCATGCAAGTTCTATAGATTGCACACTCAATATGAACCTCCTCATTGTTAACTATTTAAGTTTGATGTAGCAACACTAAGAAACAACATTGTTCATATAACTGTAAGATGAACTCAGAATCGAGATATATTGTTGCCCAAAAAAGTACCTATCTACAAGATCTAAATAGCAGGAAAATATCACTGTCTGAAATAAATTTATCACTGAGAATTGAATATATATACTCAACAGTAGCAGAATTTCTATTATAATAATGCTTTAAACTTTAATGCTTCCTTAGTAACTGTAATGCCAGGATAGTTTACATAGAAAAACTAGAAAGTATATCTCCAATCTGCTCCACTTAACCAGAACAACAGATTGCTTTATTCCACAAGACCAGAAAGGCAACATACACTGCAATTAACTATTATAGAATAAGCTACAAGTTTAGTATGGATTTTCACTTCCACTGATCTTTTAATAGCAATAACAATAATAAACAGTCAAATACAAAAATAAAAATCAAAAGATGGTGCTCATCATGGTGTATTAACAAAGACACACACTGCTGTAATGAAAATGAGATCCATAAATGTTCTAAGTCACCAAAATGAACTTCATTTAATGTACCTCAAATAGAGATCGCAACTCTGAATCTTCAACATTACTATTTATGTTCCGAACAAATAATGTTCTAGAAGGATGTTCTCCATATGGATGCTCACCAGCAACAGTTCCAACACCATTTGGAATGCCATAATGCATTCCATTCCCCGCATAACCATCGGACAAGTTTGCCTTTCCTATACCAGTGGTGAGGTGGTCTATAGCGTCAGAATCTAATTCCATGCCCCCTCCACTACCAAAAAGATCATAATCTTCCAATTCTTCCAGTTGGCTAGGCAGCCCACTAAGATCAAAATCATCCATTATACCAGCCAAGAGTTCATCTTCATCATCAGGAAGCAAGATCCCAATACCCTGGAGGTCCAAGTCATCTTTGGAAGATTCCTTACCCTCCACACCTTTACCAAGATTATCCAATTTGGTTGAAGTGTCATCAGCGGAATTAATAGCAGGGCCTGAGTATCCAAGAGTCACTGTTTGCAAAACAAAATAAAAGAAGTTAAATTACCATTACAAAAAAATAGATCCACAACAACAGCACAGACATAGACATACACTTCTCATGCGGAAGAACGGGCAGTGAAGTTGAGAAAAGACTAGCATCACTTGATGCATGATATGAATTTTTTCCTAATGGAATCCCCCATGCATTCGTTCCATCTTTCAGACCACCCTTCCACAATGGGATATGTGAAGGACCTATAACAAAGATTAGAAAAGCAATACAGGAACATTTCGTACTTTTTACTCAAAATTTGACAAAATGACTTGGATTTGAAGAATATATACCTTTTGGAGTTGAATGATCTTGCTGCTCCATTGCATAACCTCTTCAATTAGGAAAAGAACTCAGATTTGAACTAGATCCCTTTTCCAGCACAAGAACACAACGGAATTAGAAAGAAAGAACAGAAACAAGGGAGATACCTCAAAGCAACTACTTAAAACCACACATAGGTCCAAGATACCACATAGTAAGCCCTCACTTGCATTCCTTTATCACCCAAACTCACACAACAAGTCTAACAAGATTCAATTTTACAACATGCATGCCAACTACTTCAAGAGTGTACCCACGATCACCCTCGAAAAGATTCAATTTTTACCACGGAAAACAGAAACTCGTACTAAAACAAAGAATCAACACAAAAAGGAGCAAGGAACTCATGAAAATCCCAATTCCAGCACAAGAAAAAGCGCACCCATTACTCAAACACAAACTGATCAACAAAACCCAACCCACACAGCAACTCACTAGCAAAGTTCACAACTTTCTCATCAAGAACCCCCAAGAAAACAAAGCGAACTAAGACAAGCAAAAGCAACCAAATAAAAGAAGCAAAAGATCACACCATACCTACCCCCAATTACAGCAAATTCCACAGAGAAATCCACAGATCGCAGACGAAAAACTTATCAAGCAGCTTGACACACCAACACCAAGACAAACAACTCCCGAAAACCAAATATAAAAACGAAAAGATCAGTGCTTTCGTCTTCGAAGTTCCTTCCTCTCGTCCAGAGAGGAAAAGGAAAGGGTGTTGATTGGAAGAGAGAGAAAGAGAGCGTGAATTCAAGAAAGCGACAGAAAGAGAGAGAAAGAATGGATTTCGGTATTTCAATGAATTTGAATCCCATTTGGCGTCCGTTGACATTTCCAACACGTAATTAAGCGCTAAACCAAAAGTGATTAACTCTTAATTAAAAATTAACCTGGTGATTACAGTGCCTACGAGAAGTGGATAATGCAAGGATTAAGAGCTTAATTAATCATTTGTTAATAAGTGCATGTTGTTGGCAAGCACTATTTCCCACCTTTTTATTGAAAGAAACTTTAAAAAAAAATCTATATATTTTTTAAATATAAATTTTGGAAGCATATTCTGGATGATAAACTTAAAAATCTGTTTATTTAAACGGGATTTACTGTGGCTGGTTATTTTTAGATTTATTATAATATATATTTTTCATCAAATAATTGTTATTTTTTTAGATAATAATTACTAAAAATATATGTCACATATTTTTAGAGTAGCTTTTATCCACTAAGGGATGAGATCACTAATTCCAACTTTTATCCTTTACCATTGGAGTCAAAGTCCTTTATGCTTTTTTTATTTTTAATAAATAAATAGAGAATACACGTCATAATAAATCTAGCATATGCATTGCCATATAAATTTAAAAAAAAAATATTTTTTTATGATGATTTTGTTCATCCAATGAAATTCATAATGTATTTTTTGTTTAATTGTTCATGAAATTTAAGTATTTCTTTCAGCAATGATGCCAGAAATAAATTTGCAGAAATGAAGAGAAACTTCAAAGAAGTATAAAGGCAAATGATGTATGAATTTTCTAGTAAGTAGTAAACTTCACAAAGTGATTAGATTATAATATGAATGAATGCTAAATAGATGAAAACATTAAATAACAATGATGTAATCATTGGTTACTTTCTCAAACTAGTTGGACTAGAATGATGGTAAACATCTCTTTCTAGGATTCAATTCTTTGGCTTTTGATTATTGATTTATAAAACCAAAAGCTTTGCAAAATACATGATGCTTTTCAAGAGTGACTAAACCACACGTTTTGTAGAAAGAATATAGCACTAAATTAAGTTGTAAAAGGACAAAAATAAAAGGTTAGATTGATTCTCTAATGCAAGTGTCATGCTTATCTGACTGAATAAATGAATTAAATTTTTCTAAAGTATGTTCTCTGAAGCTTCACTGTAGTGGATTTTTTATAAAGATTGCATGAAAAAACAAGATTGATTTCAACGGTTGCAACTAATGAGAAATGAAAGGAGTATTCATGAATTTGCTTTCCAATTCAACCAGATAATTTGACTAGATGAAAAGAACAAGTCAAGAAGAACTAGTGTAGAAGTTTTAAATTGTTAACACATGACTGCAATACTATCAAAGCATCAACAGAAACTACGCAAAAGATACTCGTGTCAAAGCCGTGTTTTCTAGGCCTCTAAACATTATATAATGATAAATTTTTCTCTGTTTATGTGCTAATATGATGGGGGAGTATAACAAGCATTGATAATCAATGAAAAATTATTTTTGAAGCAAAAGATGTATTTCACCTTCAAGTCACCGTATTATGCTTGCGTTCGTGAGCTATATCTTTTACCCTTCTCTACTGCACTTCAACCAGTACTATTTCGGTGGTTTCTGCAAGCATGGAAAAAAACTGGTCATGTTTTATATATGACGTTCACATAACTAGAAATTTGTGGTGTTTACCATGTATGATGGGCTGTACTCAGAAATTCGACCAAGTGTTCTTGACTTTAGTTAGAATCTCTCTATAATGTATACTACTTATGTGGTTTGGCTATCCAGCTAGTAGCAGAAACATTGAAGTCTGAGGGATATCCTGAAACAATTTCATCAGATACTGATCAAAGTTCAACAAGAGAAACTTAATTGAACTAAAATTAAATTCCTTAACAAGTTAACGAAAAAAAAAGAACTGAAACTTTGCACATAGGATTGAAGAAACTGAGTTAGGAACCCAATTTTTACCTGAGTTCCATGCACTTATTGCTGGAATTATTTGGATTAGTTTAGAAAATGTTGATATTGAAACATCAGCATGACAAGGACTTGTGGATGTCAGTTTCAAGGTTTATGGTAACAACTTGTGATCCTTATCCATGTAATGACCAATATAGAAATCCCAAGTAAGCTTTGTCCATTCATACTCCATACTCTCTCATTGGATAAATTTTTCTACATCTTAGACTATCAAATCATATCCAATAGGAACTACCAGCAATCTCCACAAGAACAGCACCCATCTCTCATGTGATGGAAACGACTTGAATCTCTTAAAACAATCTCACGGGCAACAATTTTTGATATCATCTTTATAGCAGAGTGGCAATCACCACAAACCCGAAGGTTCTTCATCACCCTTATTGTACTACCCTCTACTGTACTGAGAAGGCCAAAGGTGACAGCAAGCTTTTCACTATGGTAGGCCAATGCAGCCTCCTTTTGCTCATCATCAACATCATGCAAGGCGTATCTCTTATCGGATTCAAAACCACACTCTTTTAACTTACCACTCAACCATTCCAGCTTCTTATATATCTCTTTGCTCATAGGATGAGTTCTATCCCCGCAAACAAACTCATGTCTAGACTCTTTGACAGTAATCCAACTATATCCTGGCAACTTCACAATTCCTCGGCATCTCATCATCACCCGAATTTGGGCGACATCATTCCATCTTCCAGCGGAAGCATATATATTGGACAGTAAAACATAAGCTGCACTAGTGTGAGGCTCCAGATCAAAGATGGTTTGGGCCGTTCTTCGAGCAACTTCTATATTTAAATGAACTCTGCAGGCACTGAGCAAAGCTAGCCAGACTGTTGCATTTGGCTTCATAGGCATGTGTTTAATAAACTCTTCGGCTTCATCCAACTGCCCGCAACGACCTAAAACATCGACCATGCAGACATAATGCTCAAGCTTCATATTGACTAAAGGATCCTCCCTCAAACGTTGAAAAAATTGCCTCGCCTTATCAAGCATTCGAGAATGGCTACATGCAGTCAGTAACCCAATAAATGTGATCTCATCAGGTTGTACATGGTGATACACCATGTAATCAAAATACTTCAGAGCATCCAATGCATACCCATTTTGTGCACACCCCATAATAACAGAGTTCCATGACACCAGGTTCCTCTCCTCCATGATATCAAAAACCTTCAGCCCATCATATATAGCTCCGCATTTTGAGTACAAGACAACTAAAGAGTTCCCCACGAAGACATCAAAATCAAATCCATGCTTAGTTGCTTTTGCATGAACTTTTCTTCCTCTGTCAAGAGCCTCAAGTCCACAACAAGAGTTCAGGGCACTCGTACACGTCGATTGATTAGGTGTTATCCCATGCAAAATCATTTTTTGAAACTCATCCAAAGCATCAAAATGCTTACCATTCAAACCATAACCAGTTACCAGAGCCGTCCACGAGGCCACATTTCTATGCCCATTCTCATAGAACAATTGGCGCGAACTCTCAATCTGCTTGCAACATGCATACATCGTAACAAGAGAAGTCGAAACATAAGAATTACACAGATAACCAGCTTTCACAAGATGCGAATGCAGCTGCATACCCAAACATAAATCCAACGCTTTAGCACACGCAGTCAAAACACAAGCAAAAGTGCTCGATGTAGGTTGGACACCAGAAGCACACATTTCGCAAAAGAGACGCAACGCCACATCACTCTCTCCATTCTGATCATACCCACCAATCATTGCAGTCCAAGATATCACATTCTGCAGTGGCATCTTCTCAAACAATAACTGTGCATCATGAACTCTTCCATTGCAGCAATAGCCAGAAATCATCGAGTTCCACGCAGCACTATCCTTCTTTGGCATCCTCCAAAACAAGTCTTCTGCGGCATCGACTCTACCAAACCGCGCAAGCCCATCGACAATTGTGGTCCAAGAAATGACATTCTTTTCCGGCATTTCATCAAATACCCTCTGTGCAAGAGCTAACTCGCCGCAGTCTAAGCAACCTTTGATAATGGAATTCCAAGAGGCAGCGTCTCTGTGAGGCATATGGTCGAACAGGTTGAGTGCATCATGGATGCGATTGTTTCGAGAGTAAGCATTGATCATCATGGTGCACAGACGGAGATCAGGGGATGGGATTTGGGCAAAGACATGGCGAGCTTCATTGATTTGGTTGCGCTGGAGGAGATCGAGAAGGATGGAGTTCCAAGAAGGGAGGGTTGATTTGGAGGTGGGTTTGAGGGTTTGGGGAGAAGGATGAAGGACAAGGCTTCCCGCGGACTTGAGGTTTGAAAATAGCGCGGGAAAGGGCTTCATGAAAGAAAGATTTGACCGTTATAACTTGTAAGTTGTTTCTTGGTTATTATAGGGATGAAACAGGCCAAATTGTATTTTTATTTTTATTATTTTTATTTAGAGAAAATTGTGATTATGAGTAGTGAATGAGTAGATGCATGATCAAATCCTAGTATTTTTGAATAGTATTTTTAAATATCCCATTATTTTTATTTTTATTTAAACAAAAATGAAACAGTACATACTGAAAAAAGAGAACAACCATACATAAATAAAACAGGAATCCAGAACTACAAACAAAACAGAGCACCCAAAACAGCGGGAAAAAAAAAAAGAAAGAGCTGAACCAGTGAAGACATCCATTAGGAGTCACAGGCCAGTCCGGACTATGACAAGTGGAAGACTACTCTTGTGGGAAAGAGTTGTATATTATTCATTGATTTTGGTTCAAATAGCCCTAATGGACCTCTGGTAGAAAGAGTTGTCTTCCTTCCCTCAAAAGTATTTATTAACTCAATATAATTCTTATAATTAATTTTAATCAATATTAATTGATTAAAATTTAATTAGTTCAATAAAAAATTTTCCCACCAAACACCTAATACAATGGATTGTTACTTAAATGGTAAATAAGTAAGCCCATAATTAAATTCTTGGGTCGATAATATTGTTGCAATACTGTATAAACACTATACGAATGTTATAGCAATACTGTTCATTTTATTATTCATTGATTTGTTTCTTAAAAATTTTTTAGGTGGCACGTGCTAAGACTCTAATCGACAACATCTAACTAAATTAATAAATTTTTATAATATCAATCAAATCACCATAATTGATATACCACCATATAATCCTCTTGAGGAGCAACATTTTCCCTTTTTTTTAAAAAAAACCCACCAATCTAATAAATTTCTTACTGACTTTTTTAACACCCAACCAAACACCAGCCATAATGCAACTCTCCAAAACACCACTTCCGGCTTAGTATAAACTCCCAAAAACATAATGACAATAAATTTTTTCAAATATCTAACACAAAGCAATCCAATCAAATTTGATGAATTTGGAGCAATACATTATCCACCTTTCACCGTCCGAATGGCTCAATCACATAATAAACTTCAACCAATTTTGGAATCTACAATGAATTTTCACCAAAAGAAATCCGTAGGATGGAAAACAGAAAAACCTTAGTGCATGTCTTTACATATGCCATCAAATACTTAACCAATGTTTACAGGGGGAATCATCAAACGGTCTCCAAGCTATATCCATTTTGACATTTCCATAAATCAAGATTCATACTCATAATGCCCCACAAAAATGTAACTACTGACTGTCCTTATCCTAACATCTCAATAAAAGAAGTCTATAAAAGGCAAGTAAGAGTAGAGCTTAATCAAGCACAACAGCAGAACTAGACAGAGCTTATGATGAAGAAGAAGAAGACAGAGGTAGTTATAGTTGGGGCAGGGCTGGCTGGATTGGCCACTGCTGCATGCCTTACCATGCATGCAATCCCACACGTGATCTTAGAAAGAGAAGACTGCATTGCATCTCTTTGGCACAAGAAATCCTATGACTGTCTCCATCTCCACCTTGCCAAGCAATTCTGTCAACTCCCTCACCTCCCCCACCCTCCCTCTTGTCCAACCTTCATGTCCAAGAACCACTTCATAACTTACATTAATGACTATGTTGCTTGTTTCAACCTCTGCCCACATCTCCGGTGCGAGGTAGAATCAGCCATTTTTGATGATGAAGAGGGGAAATGGCAGGTGGTGGCGAGAAACCTGGAGGCTGGCGAGGTTGAGGAGTATGTTGCTAGATTTGTTGTGGTTGCTACTGGTGAGAATGATAAAGCAGTGGTGCCAGAGTTTCCTGGTATTGAGTCATCCCCTGGAGAAGTCATTCACTCCATGGACTACCGGAACGGATCCAAGTACAAGGGGAAAGATGTTCTTGTTGTTGGATGTGGGAATTCTGGGATGGAAATTGCTCTTGATCTGTCAAACTTTGGTGCAAAGGCAGCCATTGTTGTCAGGAATGAGGTTAGTCTATATTAGAATCAATGCATCATGATCAGTAAAACAAACTGGCTTATGTGTCACACGGTGACTAGTTAAATCTATCAGAACCAATAATACATCATGCGTAGTCAAAATGACCAGCTCATAAATCATATGATGACTAATTAAAAAGTTGTTAGCTTTAAGAAAGTAGGTCTGGCCCTTTCTTCATATCTACTTGATAATTTGAGAGAAATCATTTTTCTTGTACAAAAGAGATGCTAGATTTGTTTTCCCCACATAAAAGACTATCATTTACACCACTAAGACAAAGACTAATATTGGAGCCATTTGATAACAGTGCATATATGTCATGATTTGCAAGTAAAGTAGATAAAAAGACCATATATATGAAATCTCTTGATCTAAACTAGTATTAATTTTGTGCAGCTTCATGTGGTTCCTAAGGAGTTGCTATTCTGGATTATGCTTCTCAGGAAGTTCCTGCCAATATATTTACTGGATGCTATACTTCTTTTTCTCTGCTATTTTAAGTATGGTGATACAGCTAAGTATGGGATACAAAGGCCAAAGCAGGGCCCTCTACATCTAAAAGAAACCACACCAATATATCCAGTCATAGATGTCGGCACCTTTCAGAAGATCAAGTCCGGACATATCCAGGCATGAATATTGATTTCTCATAATAAAATTCAAAATGCTGAAGAATATTATACTTATCCAAACAAATTGAAGTTACAAGGCAGAGTTAAGCTACTATTAACAGCAACAATTGGTAATAAAATTAGAAACTTCACTATCAACTAGTCACATATTCACACTCTTGGTGAACTTGTAAGAAATCTCTCTCTAATTTCAAATGATAGGATTAGGTTCACATTCATGGATGTGCAGGTATTACCCTCTGTGAAAAGCATCAAAGGTAACAATGTCAGGTTCAAGAATGAAATTTCACATCAATTTGATGCAATAATACTTGCAACTGGTTACAAAAGTTCTGCAAAAGAATGGCTTAAGGTATGATCTTTATCTTAGAATTTACTGAAGATCACGCCCAGGTTTAACTATCCATAAATTTTCTATTAAGCTTGACTCGTGTTCCAAATATCTGAACTCACAGTGTAACCTCAATTTTTGCCACAGGGAGATGATTATCTTATTGGTGAAGATGGAATTAGCAAGCAAAAATTTCCGAATCATTGGAAAGGGAGACATGGGCTCTATTGTGCAGGACTTGCAAGGAAAGGGATTTATGGGCTGGCCAATGATGCAGAGAACATAGCTAATGATATAAATACTCTATTGAAAGATGATGATGCTAAGAAAATGAACTGAAGAGATATATATACAATCATATACACGCACATGCATGTATATGAGCGGATAAGTTGGACATATGAATAATGTAGTATTTATATCGATATGCACCGTCCAAGTGTATGGAATACTAGCCGCATGAATTGATGAATGAAAGTGACGACTTCAGCAGGTTAACATACTGAGAAAAAACCAATCAAATAAAAATAAAAAAATTGGAAAAAAAACGCAGGCAACAGAAACTCAGCACCTAATAAAAGGGCACAACCACTAATCCACTTGTTTATAGTAATTAACCCACTAACAACACCACCAACTTTATCCCAACACAACCACATACTCTATTCTTCTACAAAACTAAATAAGAAAAAGACGGAAAGAGAGAGAAAGAGAGAGACAAGGGAATCATGGGGCCAACTTGAGCACTGCCGTTGTTAGAAAAGAAGATAGAAAGCAGTGTGGGAGGTGACCATGAACCTCCACCAGACCCACCTCCATTTCAACAATATGAATGATGTCCCATAAGACCATCACCCTCACCCTCTTCTTTGAATGTTATGTTCAAGAAACCCACTCGTGTGTGTGTGCGCGTGTGTATAAGTGTGTATGAGCGTGCAAGTGTTGTCCTAATCATACTTGACATAACTCAACCACCAAACCCTTTTGTTCTTGCAACAGGGAGGGGATTAACAGATAAAACCATGTACTGTTTCTAGTTCTTAGATATGATCCTGTAGAGGATGAAATGAACCATATTCAAATCTAACAAAGATGTAAGCATATCTGTTATTCTGGTTCTTGCATCTTGCTTTGAATAAACAGTTAGCTGTTAAAAACGGTTAGTCAATAAGTTAAACTAAAAATTAACTATTAAATCTTGTCGGTTTTCCTCCATGTGAACATTTGACAATAGATGTTTCTTGTGTTATAAACCCATACCAACAGTTGTTTAATTAACTGAAGAAAAATTAAGATGACAGATATAACTATTTTGAAATACATGTACATAAATCAGTGGTATTAATTGATGTTACCTAAGAACTACCACAAAATCAGATCATGAGATGACTACTTGACAAATCAAAATTGAAATGTGGGTGCACATCAAGGTGGTTTTGATCACACAAATCCTTCCCAACCTTACAAATATTAGCAAGTGGGAGGGTGCCACCACCAATCAACTCACTAACCAATCTATAATATTATGCACCTTTAGCTCAAACATCCATACCATATATCAATCAAGGAATCATGTGATACTTTCCAATTGGGACCTAATCTTGGGTCCCTCATCCCATTAACACCAAACTTCAATTTCACCTCATTAATCTTCATCCTAATTCCCAAAATAATTCTAATTTATAATAGTTAGGATGAATATGGCCAGCTAAAAAGGCACCTAATACCATCATAATCAATGTTTTAATTAAAGTTAATGAATTAATTAAAGAAGAAGGCACTTACTTTGGATAAATAAAGAGCCAAAGGTTCAACCTTGAGCTTCTCCTCTCCTTCTCCCTTCCTTGACTTTGCTGGAATTCCATCAGAGTGATCACCATGGCGACCTTCGCTTCAATCGAACTGGGTTCCAGTTCTGTGAAAAAGCCAAGAACCGGGTCGCTGAACCAGGCCCAGATCAAGTGGCGAACCGGAGCGCAGGAGCGGATCTACAACCGCCGGCTCATCGAGGCGCTGCGAGCCACCCGGGCGGCGACGACACCGGGGCCACACGCCGTTAAGGAAGCCGCCGACTCAGCCCTGGCCATAACGGCGCGAGGACAGTCACGGTGGAGCCGAGCGATCCTCACGTCCCGGCTCCGCCGACGAAAGCTTCTCGTCAAGGCCGGAGGGCGGATCCGGCGCCGCAGACGCCCTAGACCGCCGCAAAAGCAGGATCCAGCGGCTGTGAAGGGCGGGAAAGTGGGCGAGAGGCTTAGGGCTTTGGGAAAACTAGTGCCTGGATGTCGGAGGCTACCGGCGCCGACGCTGTTGGAGGAGGCGGCGGACTATGTGGCCGCGCTGCAGATGCAGGTGAAGACGATGCGTGCGCTCGCTGATGCGCTATCGGCGGCGACGATCACCTCGCCGTCGCCGGCGCCGGCGATGGAGGAGGACAGCTAAGAACAAAGCTCGGTTTGAAATCGTTGAATAAAATGGTGCTTTTTTTTTGCGTTTTTAATTAATTGCGTGTAAATTGTTTGAGATTGATACCTGTACATTGCCGCCTTTTTTAATTAATTAATTAATTGTTTCTTGAAAAAAATAAATAAAATAAAATGGTCTTGTGATTTTTTTTTTTTTTGGTTGGGTTAATTATAGCTTTTGATTTATATTTTATTTTGATATTGATTTGAGTTTTCATTTGATTTATTAGATCATGTCTAAATGAGTAAACTGAATTGTTTGGTTCATGGTATTTAGATTTTCAAGTGTGTGAATGTAAGATTTCAATGACTAATTCATGAAAACAAAATGTTATGTTTAATTGTTTGCAATTTTTTTTTTTTTTTTTTAAGTCGATATGATAATTGTTTATATTTATCTACATTAATAGGGTTGGAAATATAAATATTTTTAAAATTTTGAACTTAATATATAACATGAGATGCCAATGAGCTCGTAGTTCAACTATACAGTCTCACTTGCTAAAAATCGAGATATGAGATTTTTATTGTCTGAATTCAAAATTTTGAGACAGCAAAATGATGGTAATGGGTCTCTAACAGGGCTTGGGTTTACCTTCATTTTCAGCTCCGTGGGTACTTTGATTTTATGTGTTGTCGGCTACCTTGGAAAAAAAATAAATAAATTTTTAATAGTGTAAACAAATTAGAATTAATGATTATGAAACTGCATACTGGATTATTATTAATATAATAATAAATAAAGCTAATTTTTCAAAATTTTTAGACCAAGTTTCCAATAAATTATTTTCAACCAATCATGGTTTAAATACCTGATAAAATTCAAGATTACCCAAGATTATAGACAAAATATATATGTTTTTATTGGTCACTTAAAATCTTTAGCAAAAAATCAACAGGACAAATATTTTCAAATATGTATGATCATAATTATTGTCCTAAAATGAGCATATGCTAATATTTTAATTTATTATCCATCATCACTCAAACAACCGGACATTGAGTTTTGATCCAATTATCCGTTTCAAGATTCCATTATTGCAAATTCCTCCCACCAACAACAAATGAAAATCTTTTAGTATTCATGGTGACAAATATCCAACAAATGGAATATGAAACTATTATTAATCACTAAAAATCAAGAGTGAGACTATCATCAATGTAGCACAAGTGTTTGGAAAAGGACAAAGGAATCTCTTACATATCTTATTATCTCTTCTTTGCAAAATGATGAACCAAGTGAAACTTAAAATAAATTTACTTTGTGTACCTAAGATAACAAATAATTAATTAACATGCAATAGTTGCTTAGATTCCATTCAAGATACTTCCAAGTCAGTAAGTACCCTTGTCTACTTAAAGCTATGTTAGAGTGGAAAGACCAAAAGTAAATGAGTCATTGAGTCTACTTAAAGCATCAACAATACCCTATCCTAGTTGGTCCAAAATAGAGTAATCCTTTGATTCCCTTTGTAGAATGAGTGGGAATTATGGGTCATGGGTGTGATGCAAGTGTTTCATAGTCTTGCCAAGGTTAATGCGCCACTGACATTAGCCCCATTATAAACAAGTAGTGAGGAATTTTTAAATGTTCTCAATTTAAATTTCACTAGGTGGTAATGTGATATCTCTAATATGAGTTTAAGTGTGTTATTTAAATCTCATATTGCAAGATGTGATTACACGAGTTAAACGATCAATTTTTAGCTTGGGCAACCTCACATTTAATAGTTTTAGAGTGTATTTTTTTTTTTTTTTTGAATAATAGGCGACAAGTGCCTCGGGTATATAAATAATGTTAGAGCCTGTATGAACAGTATAGAATAATATAGACATTCCGAGTAAACAATGTATAAACAGTACTGTCGGGGAAAGGATTTGAACTCATAACCTCCCTTTTAACACATTAGTGTCATATTATTGGGCTATCCAATGGTTGACTTTTAGGGTGTAACTTGTTCCTAAGCTTTTGTAATATGTTATTTTTTTTTTTAATGTTTCAATCCACTACTAGTGAATTTATTTTTTTTCTTCTTTCTCTCATCTTTCTTTTGTTATGATGCCATGATGGCCCTTTTCTTTTTTTCTTTTTTTTCTTTTTTTTTTATCATTTTTGCTTTCTAAGTTTCTAACAAGATTGACAATTTATTCATTATATTAAAAAAAACACAATTTGTGAAAACTATTATAGTTTTTTATTCATATTTTATTTTGATACTAATTTTAGTTTTCATTTAATTTATTTAATATAAATAATTAATTTGTTCAACATACTTAGGGTTCCTTTCTGCGGCTACTAAAAATGAGACAGTTTAAAGAAAATATTAAGCTTTTTTTAGGCCTTAGATAAAAAATAAATTCTCTTTAAAAAATAAGCTAGGATTTGGTTTTGATGTTTTAAGCCTTGGCTAGTGAACTGAGCACAATATATATAAATAAAATAAATAAATTTATAATTTATATTATTTATGATAAAGTTATTTAATTATATAGATGCCTTCATTAACCATGTAAAATTCTATTATAAGTTAATTTTTCTATGAAAACTCATTTCAATTGAATTTATTGTTAAGTTATTTGTGTTGTAAAATTTAAAATTTATTTTTTAATAATTTTAGTTATTATTTTATTTAAAAAAATTAAATATGAGCAAACTTATCTAGATTAATGCAATTCAAAAAAATTTAACTTAGAATTTGACCACGCTTCCATAAGACAAGAGAACTATAGGAGTAAAGTGGAGCAATACAATCTTGAAATCCCGTAGTGACAGAAAATGGAAAAATTTAAAGAAAATATTAAGCCTGTTTTTTAGGCCTTGTACAAAAAATAAAGTCTCTTTAAAAAAAATAAGCTAGGCTTTGATTTTGATGTTTTAGGCATTGGCTAGAGACCTCAACGCAATGTGTAAAAATAAAATAAATAAATTTATAATTTATATCATTTATAATAAAGTATATAATTTATATAGATGCTTTCATTAACCCTGTAAAATTCTGTTATAATTAAATTTTTCTATGAAAACTCATTTAAATTTAATTTATTGTTAAATTATTTGTGTTATAAAATTTAAAATTTCTTTTTTAATAATTTTAGTTATTATTTTATTTTAAAAAATTTTAAATATGAGCAGACTTATCTAGATAAATGCAATTTAAAGAAATTCAACTTAAAACTTGGTTGCACTTCCATGAGACAAGAGAGCTATAGGAGTAAAGTGCATGGATCTTCAAGACTAATTTTTTTTTGAAAAAAGTGGATAAACCACTGATTTATTGAAAGAGAAAGAGACAGTACATGAAAGACTCAAAGACGAAATACAACTGAACAAGAAGGAAAAAACTAAGAACTCACCAAAGGTGAGGGACACAACAAACAGAAAAAAAAAACAAAGGAAAGACAGAAAGAGCTAGGTCTGCGAAGATAGCCGTCTGGAGTCAGAGGTCAGACCAAGCAGAAAGAAGAGGACGACTACTCCCGAAATGGAGGGCTAGGCTTATGGTGAAGGGGTATTTGCAGAGATAGGGAATAGACTTCGAAGACACTTTCTCTCCATTGGTGATAATGGAAACAATCAGGTTTTTTCTAACTGTGGCGCACAAAGGAGCTGGTTGGTCTTTCAGCTTAATGTCAAGTTGACCTTTCTACAGAAAACTCCGGAAGACTTTGGTATGTTACTTGTATGTCTTTATGTAGATGATATATATAATATATGGGGACCTTACTACAGTTGGTTGAAGAATTCAAGGTTCAGATGATGCACAAGTTCAAAATGATCTGTCTTAGACTCCTACACTATTTTCTCATATTGGAGATTAATCAAGATGCAAAAGGAATCACAGTTTCATGGAGAAAGTATGCAAGTGATATGCTCCAAAAGTTTGGAATGAGAAACTACAATCAAGCTGTAACACCTATGAACTCTAATGAGAAATTACAACGATGTGATGGCATAAGAGAAGCTGACACTATGAGGTATTGAAGCATGGTGAGAGGACTGCTTTACCTAACTTATACTTGGCCATATATAGCCTTCACAGTTGGGGTTGTATCTCGATTCATGAATCAGCCCATAATGCAACACCTTAGTGCAATGAAGCACATTTTGCACTACGTTGTTGGAACCATAGAATTTGGGGTTCATTATGAGCATGTCTAGGTGTGAGAGACTGCCCTCCTCAAGAGCGAAGGTTAGGCTTCACCCCTTCAACACAATCTAGGTATTGTCTAGTAGTCACAAATTCATCCTCCTATGAGGATTGAACCCGCAACCTACCCTTTGTCTCACTTTTAAGGCGAGCGTTTCTCACCAACTGAGACGAGCTGTCTCTCCTGAAAAGGGCAATTTCTCACATTAGGACTTCAAATTGGTCGTGTTCAAGGACAGCGGTTGGGGAGGATCTCTTGACCATAAGCAAAGCATCTCAAGGTGTGTATTTACGCTTGGGTCCAGTGTAATTACTTGGTGTTCAAAGAAGCAAAACATCACAACTATTTTGACCACCGAAGCTGAGCTTATGGTTGCATCTAGTACAACATGCCAAGCTTTGTGGATGAGAAGATCATTAGGGGATATGAGAGAGCAATCAACAAAGCCTACTTAGATCTTATGCAATAATAAATCAGCAATCTCCATTGCTAAGAACCCTGCATTGCATGGTCAAACGAAGCGTATTGACATCAAGTACCACTCTTAAGTAATTTAATCTCAGATGGGTTAATATGTTTATGGTTCTACAACACAAATGAGCAATTCGCTGATATCTACACCAAAGCTCTATCAATTCAAATGCATTTGTTTTTCAAAGCATTGTTGGGTTCATAGTCTCAAATCAAGGGAGTGTGTTGAAGGTGATTAAAGGCTATAAACCTATGCTTGTATCCAATCCATCAAAACATTTAATGGAAGTATGTCTACTTAATTCAAGATTGGGGTAAGCTTCTTATGATAAAGATTAAGGGTGTATTTGGTTTGTGGAATGGAAATGGGAACGAGGCTATAAGAACATGAATGAGAATGAAACTTTGTTTTTTTTTTTTATTTTTTTATTTTGGGGGGAAAGAGCTACCGTCGTAGCTAATTATTATTAAAACACAAAACAAAGATCATAAAGAGATAGGTTACAAAGAGAAAAAAAGAAGAAGAAAAAACAGAGGAAATAATAACAGACAAAAGAGAAACTATAGAATGTAAAGAGCTACAAATTAAAAGGTGAGGCCCGCCTGATTGACAGCTTTCATCAACCATTTTGGCTTCTCCATTCTCATATGAAGGAGAGAGAGCTGTGTCGTCTGCATACCATGGCCAGCCAAAGTGCAAGCAACCCGGTTCCACTGATGCAAGATGAGCTCAAATTTAGGATAATACAACAAATTCAGGAGTTCCATGAGCTTGTCCAAAAATTCCTTTTGCCACTGATTGCTGAATCACCTCCCAAAGATCAGGGGAATGAAACTTTGTTTGATTGGAAAAATATTTCATTAGGAATAAAAAAAGAAAAGAGGGAATGTAACAAAATTACTTTATACCCTTAATACACATAAATACAATAAGATATATTTAGTGATAAATAATTTTTTTATAAAATATTTTGAATGTTATTATTAAAAATAATTATTATAATTAAATATTCAAATAAAATATCTCATTTTAATTATTATTAGTTTTAATTGACTATTTAAAGAGATAATTTTATATAATTAAATCTCACTAAGAGGAAGTATCATTACACTTTAATTATTTTAAGTAATAAATTTTATTTAACTAAATATTCACCGGGGAAAAGTGGCAATTTGCTTTTATATATATATATATATATATATATATATATATATATATATATATATATATAATTTAATAATTTTTATTTAATTATCTATTTACATAGGAATAAATGTTATTTTAAGAGTTAATACTATTCATTTCTCTCAAATTTAGGTGTAATAAAAATTTCTCTATATTTTTTATATACTCCATTCCCATTCTAACCATTGTACATCTAAATATAGATATAAATTATTATTGAAAATGATTCTCACCAATAACAATCGCATTATATCGAAACACACCGTAGGGGTGACGAAGACTAATGCCTGGACTTGTAATAATGGTTCTATATTGAACTATGTTAATAAGCATGGCGGCTTGGTTTATCAATAAAGTCAGCTTAATGACACTTCTAAGTGTACACACAAGGCTAGAAAAGTGCTTGTAACTTTTTGCATGAGTTTATATGTAAGTTTCTATATAAGTAGTTTCTTTTGTAATGCTTGGGGCATGGAGAAACAAGACCATGTAGTCAGTGATTTGTTTTCCTTCTGAAAAAAGTCTTATCATATTCTTGCTCCAATTACCCCTGCTTAAAATTAAAACAGATAGCTCCTCTTCTCTCCCCAACACCATTTGCCATAAATTTGAGATTTGATGTTTGAACACCCATTGTAAATCTCATTTCTTCACATTCACATACACTACAAGAAAATTAGTGTTTAGAAACAGCATTTTCCGTTTCTATTCCGTTGCTAATTCAATTTAGTTAGAAACGGAATTTATCTGTTTCGAAAACCCTTGTTTCTAATTTAAATAGAAACGGAAAATGTTCCGTTTCTAACTTTAGAAACCGATTAGAAACGGAACCCAATATGTTTCTAATTTTTGAAAAATTAAAATGGAATGATGTACTAATCCGTTTCGAAATTCCGTTGTAATTCCATTACAAAAATTAGAAACAGATTTCAAACAGAATATTTTCTGTTTTATTTTTGTACCTCCTCATTAGAAACAAAAGTTTTTTTTCGTTCCTAATCTTTTTCTAATTTTTTTTTTAAAATTATAAACAATATTGAAACAAATAAATCCGTTTCTAATCCGTTTCTAACATTCAAGTAAATAAAAATAAAAATTATATTCATGATTTTTTTAAAACTTAGTACATGAATTTTTTTTAAACCTAAAATACCAACAAATAAGATAAACTCCTCAATTCATTACATGTTTGATAAAAGTAGCATGTGGAAATGAAAGAAAGTGACAAAATGAAGAAATTATAAAAGAATAAGAATAAAAATCCAATTGGTAGTAAAGGGAATTAATTATATATGAATAATAAACCATCATTTATTGAAAAATATAATGAAGATTGTTATGACTAAGAAATTTCAGATAATATACATTCTCCGAATGATGAAGCTTTTTTTTTTTTCACCTTGATGTGTTGCAGGATGGATCCCTTAACAAATTAGTCAGACATGTCTTCTTCACCAACCAATTGATCAAGACTGTTCATTCTTGCAATCTTACTGTGTCTTTCCAGTTCATCTTCTCTTGAGGACCTGCCTCTCTTGTCCACCTTTTCCTGTATAGAATTCAACAAATTGTTCAACAAGATATATGAAAACAAAGAAGAAAACCAGAAGACATTTCCACATAATATGATATGGTGATCTTACTTAATCATGATAGACATAGAAAAGAAGGTATCAAGATTATGTATGGTGAAAGGATGCAAAGTTAAAGGAAATTAATAAGATGAAGTTACGTTTAGCTTCCAAATGACGAACTTTAAACTTAGAATGATTAGCAAAGGCACACGAATAAATGCATCAAGAATTAAACATAGCAGAGAAGTACAGCATAGCATACCTGGAACTTAATATGATATCATATGTATTAGACTTGAGGTAACCCAAATTTATCTGATATGGATTTAGTCTATAACCTACATTGACCAGAAATGATTGGATCTGGGTATATTCATCTCTTGAGGACCCAAGCTAAAACCTAGCTAAGCCAATCATGATGGTAATAAAGGCCACTCCGAGTTTCTTTCGATTGAATTATAAAAACCTATCCAACCCAACCAAAGGCTATATCTATTGCCAAGCTTTTATCTACCCTAATAACGTGGAACCAAGCGAACTGAAGAACATAAAAAGATACAGCCAATTCTGAGTAGTAACAAAGGTTAATTCCTTTTCATTGATTTCCACTGCCAAGAACTCTGCTATTCAATTCATCAACAATGTCAACAACAATGATTCCTTGCGAATAAAGATTGTTTCTTCTCTTCAAGACCAAATTCGTGCAATAAATTTTGACAAAAAAATCAGATTAACTAACGAGATGCAAAAGCAATAGCATTGTCTCCAAAACAATGAACACGTTGTGAAATCCATCAAAACAGAAATCAGAACACTGGAATACAAACGAAATTGAAACTTAGAAAATCAAACTGAGAAGTTGAGGGACAATGATCTCACCGGGAACTCCGGTGATTTGCCCCGCCGGAGTATGGCGTAGAACCACCGGAGGCGGCGGAGCTCCGAAACCAAAGTCTCCAGGTCCTGCTGAAAAACTGTGGTTTTTGTGATTATTTGCTCATACGCCCCTCAAATCTTGTATATTTGCTGAAATTTTTTCAAAAATAAATAAATAAATACCTCCTAAATTAATTTAGTGCTATTCATAAAGTGAACAAATAAATATAATAAATAAGCGAGAAGAACTGCTAAATGAATTTAATTTTAAGTTTTTTTTTTTAAAATCATCCTTGAAAATAAAATATTGTTAAAAAAACACTAAAAAATAAATAAATAAAATTACTCTCGTACACAAAGTGAATAATTGCTTATAGATGCTCATGAAAATTATTTCTTATATAACTCTGTAAAAAAATTATATTTATTTATTTATTTAAAAATCAATTTTGAATGAAAAGGAGAGGATAAATGATGGTTTATATTCTTATAAAAGAATAAAAATAATATCTCATCCAAGGAAAATCAAGTTATAAAATTATGCTTAAAAATGATTAACATATCATTTCTAAATTGTTAAAACAACAAAACCCCCAAGTCAATATCACAGAAAGTTTACATAACATAACTTGCTTTTAGACTACTCGAAACATGGGAGCCAACACACCCCAGTCTTCTACAGTGTAAGCACATTCAGATTCTGGTTACCTTTGGCTTTAATCTCCAAAACAAACATGGGTGGGATTACAATGACTAAAACCCATAAATTGATTAAAAAATCCAAAACAGAACCCACTATCAAGGTTGCTGTAAATCAGTGAGAAAACGGTCTTAGATGGTTAAAATTAGGCGTGTTAAATGCACTTACATGAAAAGGAAAACTTTATCAAAATTAAGTTTCTGGCCTCTGAGATCTGTTTTAGTATTTTTAGTGTGAACAACAAAAAAATAAGCATGAGAGAGTAATGACCAGCCGGATGTCTCACTTGAATCTCTAGTATACTATTCATACTTGTCCTGATATTTATTATTTAATTTCAGTGAATGATATTTCAAGTGAGGATAAAGGGATGCATTGTAATTATTAGAGAAAGATATTTGAGAACACAAAGGACAAGGTTAATAGAATAAGTGAATGTTAGTTGGCAATTGGAAATGTATTTGTGGTGAAATGTGGCTCGAGGAGTGTTCTGTTATATTGAAAACACAAAGAGCAAGGTTAATAGGCTAGTTGAATGTTGATTTTTGATTGTAGTGTTTTTTTATATTGAAAACAATATTGAAAAGACAAAGGGCAAAGTTGATAGGATGTGTTCCTTTATCTTGTGATTTGTATTTGTTCATTTAACTCACGCATATTTTGTGATCTTAACCTTAATATTAAGGTGAGTTAAGGTGCAAAGTCCAGTCATTTGCCCTACATGAGAAACTAATCTAATAGTCTCCTAACTGTTGAACATATATAAAATTAGCCTAAGATGACAATCTCTTAAATCAGTGAGAAAGATCATATGTCCTATTTCAAATTAGTTGGGAATTAACCAACTGACAAGAACTAAAATGACTTACCTCAGACCAACATGAATAAATGGAACAAAAGGCAAAACATATGGAAGTACTAACCGTTAAGCTGAAGATGTCTTCTTATTGGGCTCGAAAACATACTTAATCAGTGACTCCTTGATGGGCATAAGCTCAGGAAACTCATTCTTCAATTTAGTGGTGTCTAGTTCATTGTTACTCCTTGGAGCAACAATCACCTTTGCTTGCTCTTCCAGGTGAAAATTACAGAAAATCAGAAAACCAAATCTCCACCTGCATTACGAAGCAACAAAACTCAATCCATCAATGAGACTCTAAACTATAGAAGCAAACAAAATCGAACAGAAAAAACCTCGCAAATCCATCAAATTATACACAAATAAACAAAAAAATCAATACCAAAAATCAAACAGAGAGAACAAATAATGAAAATATTCAGAAAAAAAAAGGAAAACCTTGAGCCTGTGATTACCGCCAATGATCTTGATACTCAGAATATGCTCATCATCATCAAGAATAAGCAACAACCAAACCCTAAAAAGAAAAAAAAATCATCGTCAAGAACACCCGCATTCTAGTTACTTCCCAAAAACATCACAAGAGAGAAGAATTAGAAATGATACCTGATTAGCAGATCCGACAATCGAAAAGATCACAGCCCAACGAGAAAAAAAAAATCCCAAATGCAAGAGAGAAGAGGGAGCGAGAGAGAAGAAGAAGAAGAAGAGGGTCAGGAGAAAGAGAAAAAAAAAGTTATATATAATTAATTTTAATTCTAATGGTTATTTAAAAAAAAGCTTATATATAATTAATTTTAATTCCAATGGTTATTTAATTCGTTTTTTTCATATAACCCTCAAAAGTTAATTTTATTAAAAAAATATTTTATAAAAATATACTTATAAATATAAACTTATTTAAAATTTATTAAAAATTATATAAATCTTAAATGTGAAAATTTTATTTGAAATTTATTAATAACCATAATATTTAATAATGTTTAAATAAAATATTAATTTTTAAATCCGTTTCTAATCCATTTCTATTAGAAAGGATTAGAAACGGATATTTTCAAATATTTAATAATGTTTAAATAAAATATTAATTTTTAAATCCGTTTCTAGTCCCTTTCTATTAGAAATGGATTAGAAATGGATATTTTCTAATTTTTAATAATATTTAAAAAAATATTAATTTTTAAATCGTTTCTAGTCCCTTTCTATTAGAAACGGATTAGAAACAGATATTTTCTAATTTTTAATAATATTTAAAAAAATATTAATTTTTAAATCCGTTTCTATTCCTTTCTAAACGGATTAGAAACGGATATTTTCTAATTTTTAATAATATTTAAAAAAATATTAATTTTTAAATCTGTTTCTAGTCCGTTTCTATTAGCAACGGATTCGAAACGGATATTTTCTATTTTTAATAATTTTTTAATAAAATATTAATTTTAAATCCGTTTCTAGTCCCTTTTTAGTCCATTTCTAGTAGAAACAGATTAGGAACGGATATTTTTAAAAATTTTGATAAATTATATTTTTAAATGTCCATTTGGAAACCATTGTTATTAAAATTATATTTAAAACGAGTGTGGTTCCGTTTCTAAACCGTTGCAATTACAAACAGAATAATGTCCATTTCTAATATTCTGTTTTTAAATACTAACTTTCTTGTAGTGATACATATATATATTGACAGAATGCTAATTGAAGCACTGCAATTTATTCATGAACAATGCTTGTGAGACACATGTCTCACACGAATGTAAAACTAGAGAATGTTTATACAAAAAATGGTATCTATCCACTTGCCAATTTTCATTGCACAACTCTTATGGATAGAAATTTGCATGCGAATATGAGCACCTAGTCTATCAGCCCCAAGCTTCTGGAAGTATCTAGACGGTCTTTTGGTACTTGTATAGATGAGCAATAGACAAAAAAAAAAACATATAATAATGGATGTTAGAAACACAAATTAAATATATAAGAAATTAATTTAAAAAACCAAAAAAAAAGAAACAAACAAACCAACACCTATGTATTGTGCTATGAGAAGCCTCGTTTAACATTGATTGGTTGCATTTGCCACATATATGCTTTTCTTTTTTATGCACGAATTTTCTGTGTGATTCAAAGCCATTTTCTTTATCAAATGTTTGATTGCATATTGAGCATCATCGGTGCATCCATTTCCTTTGATCGCCATCATATGATCTTGGACACTTAATCTCCCTAGCCATGGCTTCTGGAGAATAACAAGTAAAAAAATCAAAAACTGAAGTATTAAAAAAAACAATGCATGTCAAAGAACTGCAAATTTATTTACAACCAAAAGCTTAAAAAAAAACAATGCATGTCAAAAGAACCGCAAATCTATTGATCACCTAAAGCTTAAAAAAACAATGGATGTCAAAAGAAGTATTGTAAGATCTATTGATCACCAGAAGCTTAAATAAGCAATGCATGTCAAAAGAAGTACTGCATATTTCACATATATTTATATACTTATCTCTAAACATGATTAACTAGTTAATACTTTATTTAGTCCTTTTATTATAGTCAATATGTCTTTTTAGTCTCCCTATTATAATTTATCCATTGTCAGTCCCTCTATTTTCACGTTTGGAAAATGTCAGTCCTTCTCAAATGGTCATCTCTCTTTTCTTGTCCAAGATGCTGATGTGGCCCAAATCACTTCTAAAATAGAGGGACTGACATTTTTTAAAAAATAGAGGGATTGACAGCGAACAAATTATAATAAAGCGACTAAAAAGACAAATTGACTATAATAAATGAACTAATAGGGTGTTAAACTAAATTTAAAACTTCAAACACTCAACAGACATTCAAAACACTTCAACATAAGACATTCAACTAAACTTCACTCTCACTCCAAATTCTTCAATCATGCTGACAAAAAGAAGTACTGCAAATCTATTGATCACCAAAAGCTTAAAAAAAACAATGCATGTCAAAAGAACTGCAAATCTATTGATCACCAAAAGCTTAAAAAAGACAATGCATGTCACAAGAAGTACTGCAAATCTATTGATCACCGAAGCTTAAAACAAACAATGCATGTCAAAAAAAGTAGTGCAAATCTATTGATCACCAAAAAAGCTTTAAAAAAAACAATGCATGTCAAAAGAACCGCAAATCTATTGATCACCAAGAGGAATATTATGATAATCATCTAATCAGGCATCCATAGAAAAATCAAAAATGAAAATGAAAAGAATTAAAAAAAAAGTTAATAAAAAATCAATAAAAACAACATCAGTACAATATAATTGAATCAAGGAGATTCTTAAACATGAAAACGAATCTTCACATCTACCATACATATGAGAACGAAAAACTCATCACTAATTAAAAAAAAAAGAAAAGAAAATTAAAAAAGCTCTTAAAAACAGATAAAAACAATATTAACAATATTCTTCATCTAATAAAGCTCAAAATGAATAAAAAATGTAATCAATATTAACAATATTCTTCATCTAATAAAGCTCAAAATGAATAAAAAATGTAATCAATATTAACAATATTCTTCATCTAATACAGCTCAAAATGAATAAAAAATGTAATCAAGGTGAATATCATGCCTAATCTTCACATCATACATCCATAACCACAATACAAAAACATAATGAAAAGAAGAAAAAAAATATAGGTTCAAATGCATTCAAAGGCAAAAAAATGCATGAAAATCAAAGAGACAAGGATCTAGTGCAGTGCTTCTTGAAGAATCAAGTCGACATGAATCTTCACATTAGGCATCTATCAAATAAAAAATAAAAAACAAACATCATATGCATCTGAATTAAACCAAGAAATGCATTAAAATCAAAGAGATAAGCAACTACTACAGAGCTTCTGGAATGAAAAACGTAACCAAGTGTGGTATATCATGGATTACTTTCACATTACATATCCATAGAAAGAAAAAGTTAAGAACAAATTAAATTAAATGACAAAAATCAAGAAACTGGTTGATTTAAATGAACGAGAAGGCTTGTAATTAGCATCCCAAATTCCAGGGACTTATTGTGAAATTTCTTGAGAATTATTTTGATAGATTTTTCCATGCGTGTAACGTGGAGGACTAAAGTTGAATTTCAAGGACTAATATGAAAGGGTTTGTGTAAAAGTGGGCTTTAAGAGTGATTGAGTGGAACAAGTTGGCTTGCACTTGGTTCAACTTAATTGAGCTGAACCGGTTCAATAGAGTTGGGTTTAGTCTAACTAATCTGGTTCAAGTAATTTGAACTGTCAAATTCCCTAATTAATCCCTATACTATTGCAAATTCCCCTTTTTGGTCACTTTACTATTTTTCGGTCAAATTGAGTCCCTCTACTTTCACAATTTGGAAATTATAGTCCAAAGACAGACTGTCATTCAGTCTGCAATCTCTTTATGATATGCGGCCATTTTTTAATACTGACGTGGCGATACCACTAATGAACTGACATTTTACGCACTTAAATCAATGAAAAAAGATAAAAGAAATAATAAAAATAAATAAATTTGGATTAGGTCGGGTTCTCAAATTCAGATCCAAATCAAAGGATCCGAATTTATTTTTTTATTATTTCTTTTATTTTGTTCCATTGATTTAAGTATGTAAAAATGTCAGTTCATCAATGGTATCACCACATTAGCATTAAAAAAATACCATCATATCACAAAGAGATGGCAGACTGAACGGCAGTTTGTCTTTGGACTATAATTTCCCGATTATGAAAGTAGAAGGACTCAATTTAACCAAAAACCAGTAGAGGGACCAAAAGGGAGGTTTGCAATAATATAAGGACTAATTAGGAAATTTGACCAATTTGAACCGAAAGTGAATCTGGTTCAAGTTGGTTTGGTTCAATTGAATTGGTTTATGCTGGTTTAACGCAAGTTGAGTTGGTTTAAGCTCAATTAAAGTTAATTTAAGCCTAATTAGGCAAGTTCATTTAGATTGAAGGTTGGATTTAGTAATTGAAGTTAAATTTGATCTAACTGACCCAATGAAACTCATTAAAATTAAATTTAGTATGAGATTAGGCTTTTAATTAGGGTTTGTATATTAGTTGTATTCTAGATGAATTGTCTTTATTAACCTGTCTTATTTCAACTAATTGTTATTTATTTTTTAATTTTATTTACAGACAATGATTTAGGAAACTGAAAAGAATTCCATGGAGGAACCTAATCTAGTGAGAAGCTGAGGAAACTAGGTAAATTGGTAATGGTTGCTTCTCAAGAATATTATTTTATTGAGTGTTTATTTTATCTGTTAATTAATCTTTTACTGAGATACATTAGAAGCTACTTTCATATGCAAATTAAAAACAATTTTTCTAGTTTTATTTTTTAGTTTTCTATTTGGTATCAGTGATTGTATCGAGATTGCTATGGATTTTGATTGTAAAGTTTTTTAAAAATATTTATTTAGTTAATAAGAAGGGACAGTATGGGTCTAACTTAGGTATACATCTTCTTGAGATCCACCTGGTTATGCCAAAGGTTAGTGTATAAGCATAACAAGTAATTGGAATGACATTTGGTATCCCATTTAAGAAAGCATAATTTAAACCCAAATTTTCAATAAAACCCGCTCCCAAGGTTTTTGGAAGTACAGTGTTGAGTGCCATGCCCTTGAGGGTATTCATGCACATGTTGCATAGCACACTGCTAGAATGGGAATCATTATTAACAGTATTTTATACATATGTTTGGATGCATAACTATTTGAATGGGAATGGAGTGGGTAAAGAATGAATAGTAGTACTATAGATACATATGTATTACACCCAAAATTGGGAAGAATGACACTGTTTGGGGAGGAATAAATAGTGTTAACATTTGAAATGACACTTTTACCCCTTGAATATTTAATAAAATAACATTTATAAAATTAAATAATTAACTATGTTAATTAAATTAAATAATAATTAAAATAAAAAATATTATATATAATTCTAATAATGAAAGTAAAATGACATTTTTGCCCATAACACTAATAATTAATTAAAATGGGATATTTTAATGTGAATATTTAATTATAATAATTATTTTTAATAATAATATTCAAAATATTTTTTAAATAAAAAATTTATTTATCATTAATTACATGTAATCCAATTTATGTGCATCAAGAATATAAAAGTAATTTTATCTCATTCCCCTCTTACTATTTTTTCTATTCCTAATGAAATATTCTTCCAACCAAACACAGTTTTCATTCTCATTTCTATTTCTACAGTCTCATTATCATTCCTTTTCTTAATCCCATTCCATTCCCATTTTATGAACCAAACACACCCTTAGAATATCAGTTATTAGTATTACAGTTTTCAAGGTATGACTAGAAGTGTTGACATCGGGTGTATACAATACTTAGCTGGTTGCTATAATTTGTGCTTTAAATGCTTGCTATACTAATAGTGGATTTTATTTGTTTTATATCTAATTCTACAACAGTTGTTTAGCACGATTACTCATGTACGAATGGATTATATACATATTCTTATTTCGAGTTTCTCCTATATTATTGTTAGGGTAAATTATTTAAATTATTACTCAACTATTTCAAGTACTCTTATTTAAATCAATCATTATAAAAATTTCAATTAAATACCACTATTTAAATTTACATTCAATTAAGTTACTTGCGCTCACTCTATTAATAAGAGACTGTATGACATGTCACACAACTTATGCCACGTCAAGTATTCCACATAGTCTAATAATAATATTATGAAACTTCCACTTCATAACAAAATTAAGGGTTTGATACATAATTAAAGGTAATTCAATTTCAAATATAAATTAAAATCTTCACTTGAAATCCCATTCACAAAAAATGTGAAGGAACATTGTGTGGCATAACTAATGTAGTTAAGTTGAGTGATTCTTCAAATAATTTAATTGATTAATCACTACAAACCAACTGAAACTTGTTTCAATTATAGGATTGGATGCTCCTTAGATCCTATGAGATTATTTGGTCATTATGAAAATAATTTTTAATTTTTGTAAGAAAGAATTAAATATTTTTTAGTTAAATGAGAAATTATTAAATTATTATAAATAATTTTTTAATCTTATCATCAACCTTCCTTATGATCAATCTATTTGTATGGGTGTCTTTTCTCTTATGTACCCAAAAATCTCCAAAATAATAGCTTAATTAGGATTGTCCACATTCTAATGAAAAGCCCTTTTTTTTTATATTATTTTTGATATATGTGAAACAACAGTATGCAAGGGTGTGCACATAAGCTGAGCATTGATCATATAGTCCACGCATTTAGCCAGGATTTCTCATCAACTCTCTCGGTTTATCTTTTTAATATGGTAATTACATTTTTTTTTGTGTTTGTATTTTTTTTTTTTAATTTTTTTTGAATCAATGTTTTGCAAGTAGCTTGTGTAATTACTCAAATGCCTCTTTCTTATTTCTAAATTGCTTACTTCATGCATATTAGCTGGCCTGATGCTTATTATTACTCAAATGGTTTCATTCAATGCTTTTTCTTAATCTAGACTTACATGTTGATGTCTTTCTTGCTACAAAAATTTGTATTGGTTCATTTATTCATCATAAAATAATTGAGAATTACATTAACTGAAGAAAATAACAGACTTGTTTGATTTTTCCCCCTTTGTTGTTTGATTTAATTGATATTAGTTTTTTACAAAAAATTTAATTGATACTAGTTTGGATAAACCAATATATCCTATTGCGTGTTTGCAGAAAAATCCAAATTAGATCTACCTTTGCTCTTGAAAAAGCTGGTTTTTGTATATAAGTTAATTATATATATCAGAATTATTTT